>CM059417.1:25915840-27295007 GCA_030378225.1 Knoxia roxburghii
GATCGATTTGTCTATTAAATCAGTACAAGACAAATCATTCCTAAGAGTCAAGTTCAACATGCCCCGGGCATATCTATATGATTCAATTAGTTTAGACAAACTAATTATCTGAATCACATAATAACCTAGACCGACAGTTTGTCCAAAACCGTCTCGGTTACGAACCTCATTTATATATTATGTCTTTCAACCAATGATGAGATCTACTGTGTCGCACCAGACACCTCATCATCTACTTACATAATATAAATAGACGATTTATGCACAACAAGATATGACTGAAACACAAATCGATATATTAAACTGGGAAACTGTACAATACAAGCATAGCTTATGTATTCTACTCCAACAAATGGTACGTTAACTAGAGGAGGAAATAGATACTTTGTCACTTTTATTGATGATTATTCACGTTTTGTGCATGTGTATCTAATGAAGCATAAGGATGAAGTGTTTGATTTATTCAAAACTTATGAATCTCTAGTTGAAAACCAGTTAAGTAAGAAAATAAAATTTTTAAGAAGTGATAGAAGTGGTGAATACTTCTCTATGGAATTCTCAAAATTTTGTGTTCAAACAAGTGTACCTTATACTCCTCAACAAAATGGTTTAGCTGAAAAGAAAAATAGAACATTGTAGGATCTAGTGAATGCAATGTTGCTAAGATCTGGTTTGCCAAATAATTTGTGGGGAGAGGCTCTTTTAACAGTTTGTCATTTGCATAATAGAATACCTTCATTGAAAATAAAAGTTTGTCCTTATGAACTGTGGAAAGGAAGTCAACCAAACTTATCTTATGTGAAAGTTTGGGGTTGTATAGCCTACTATAGAGTTCCTGATATTAAAAAAACCAAGTTGGGACCTAGAGCATTAAAAGTGTGTTTGTAGGTTATGCAGAAAATTCCAAGGCATATAGTTTGCTTCTTATTGATTCCAATGTCTTTGTGGAATCAAGAGATGTTCAATTCCTTGAAAATTTATTTTTTAAAAGTTAAAAACATCCATGAAAACCCTATGGTTGAACCAAATTCTTCTCAAAATGATTATATTCCTTCATGTTGTTCAAGTGAACTTAAAAGGAAGGAAATAGACTCTCCTAAAATTTTAAGGAGAAGTCAAAGGTAAAAGAAACCAAAAAGTTTGCCACCAGATTTTGTAGCTTCAAGTGATATTGTTTTCTTTGTTGAAGGCAATGAAAGTGGTCGTATAAATAAGGTTCCTATTCTACTTAGTGTAGAGGATGATCCTAGGACCTATACAGAAGCTATAACTTCTAGAGATTCATCATTTTGGGAAGAGGCAATCAATGATGAAATGGACTCTATGATGTCTAATAAGACTTGGGTTCTAGTTGATCAGCCACCAGGTTCTAAACCTATTAGATGTAATGGGTTTTTTGTTGCAAGTATGCAACAAATGGTACATTTTTTACATATAAGGCAAGATTAGTTGCCAAAGGTTTTCATCAAAAAGAGGGTATTGATTATTTTGATACATATGCACCTGTGGCAAGAATTGCTTCTATAAGAATAATTTTAGCCTAGCTTTTATTTATGATTTGCCCGTCCACCAAATGGATGTAAAAACGGCTTTTCTAAACGATGATCTAGATGAAGAGGTGTAGATGGAACAACCAGAAGGCTTTGTGCTTCCTGGTAATGAAAAGAAAGTGTGTAAACTTGTCAAGTCTCTTTATGGACTTAAACAAGCCCTTAAACAATGGCATGAAAAGTTCGAGTCTGTTTTGCTCAAGTATGGTTTTGAGTCTAATCATGCTGACAAGTGCATTTACATCAGAGTGTGTAAGGAATATGTTGTGACACTATGTTTATATGTGGATGGCATGTTAATTGTCAACACTAAATTACAAAGGGTAATTGATACCAAGAAATATTTATCTTCTAAGTTCCAAATAAAGGATCTTGGTGAAGTTGATACAATCTTAGGTATCAAGGTGAGGAAACATAGTGGGGGTTATATGCTTTCTCATACTCACTATATCGATAAGGTATTAAACAAATTTAAACACCTTAATATAAAGGAGGTAAATACTACTTTGAATCTTAGTATTAAATTAAGTGAAAATCAAGGCCAACCTATTGCTCAACTAGAATATGTGCAATTGGTAGTCTTATATATGGCATGGGGTGTACTAGGCCTGATATAGCTTATTCAATGTGTAAAATTGATAGATATACTAAGAATCCAGGCAATGAACATTGGAGAGCAGTTTCTCGTGTTCTTGGCTATCTAAAAAGAACAAGAGAATTTGGACTTTCTTATAATAGAACTCCTTGTGTTCTTGAAGGATATATACAGATGCTAGTTGGATAACTACCATAAAAGAGCAAAAACCAACAGTTGGGTAGGTATTTTTGCTAAGTGGAGGTGTTGTTTCTTGGGCCTTAAAGAAATAGACTATTATAACGCATTCTACTATGGAAGCTGAGTTAGTAGCACTTTGTTCAGTTTGTAAAGAGGCCGAGTGGCTAAAAGATCTGTTGTTGGATATTGGACTTTATCCTCGACCAATGCCACCTGTCACTATTCATTGTGACAGTGAGGCTACTATGTCTAGAGTATTGAATAAAATTTACAATGGCAAATCTAGACATATTAGTCTGCGACATGCATTTGTTAGAGAAATGCTAAACAGAGATGTAATCACTGTTGTGTATGTACGCACACATAAAAATCTTATGGATCTGTTGACAAAGTCACTGTCAAAAGATTTAGTGCGTGCAACTGCATCTGGAATGGGTTTAAAACCTTGTCCTTAAAAGTTATTACCAATGGACACCCGACCTTTTTCCTAGCTAATTGCTAGTTTACAAGGTTTAATAGGGTAACAACGAAGTTGGCAATAATGATCGAACACCAACACAATTTTAAAGTTCCATTCACAGGTTGGTGTTTACATTTGTTACTCTTAAGTGAGAGGTTGAGAAGTATTTCTTAATGGTTCATTTCTTAGTGTTTGATTACGGTAAAGTAATAAACTGAAATGCAATCCACCTATCTAGTTATAGAAGTGGTGCCGTTTCTAGCATGAGTTTTAGGTAATCTCATATACATGACCATGAATCAAGATGAGCACAAAGCCAGAATATGTGCTAAAATAGTAGTGAAAACTAAGGAGTCATTGAGTGTTTATATGTGAATAACTTCTAGAGTTAGTCTTTTAAACCTAGGTTTAAGCACTGAGCCACCAAGTGTTTAACTATCATTGTGCTGTAATTTAATATGGTTTGGTTTAAGAAGAAAGATGTATAATTCCCAAATTCTGTTTCTTTTATGTCTTAAACGAAGTGGGGGATTGTTGGAAATGTTGGTTGGTTTAAGATATAAAATTAATGCTAGCATTAGAAGTTAAACAAAGACAAGAGTTACATCTCTTGGTGATTGGGTGATTTGCTTTGTCAGGAAGTTATTGGAAGTTAGATAAATACAAGAGTTACATCTCTTGGTAATTTGTGTGTCTATCGAGAGTTGTATCTCTTGGTTACTTCCAACTTGAGAGTTTATTTAATAAGCATTTCTCTGCAGATTATAATGTCAAAAAAATAACTCATATGTTAGCTTTTTTCAAGATATTCCAAGGAAGTTGCAACATTGTAAATCTTGATTGTTCTTTGTATCTTAGGAGATGATTTGCTTACAACCCTATTGCAATCCATAGTGGGGGCAAATAACTCTTCGACGGGAGTTTGATAGACGCCTAGAACAAGATTCAATCCTCAATTTCTAATTTGTTCTTGTTTACTTTTATTCAATAAGGATATTGGTTTGAGTATTTCTTCATCTACTTCATATTTCTTCATCAAGTACTGCACCAAAATCACTTGCATGTTGTGAAGTTAACATTATTTTGATAATCTCATTTCTAATTAATTTAGGTAATTTGTCAAATGGTTATTTTGTATTGTCTCTAACTGTTGGATTTATCAATCCAAACTTTTAATTTAGTGTTGTTTGTAGACTAATAGGAGATATGATTTCTATTGATTTTTTATTGTAAACCTGAAATTACTAATGTTGTTTAGTGTTTTAAGTTAATGAAAGTTTAATTTATTGTTTATTATTTATATTTTTTAGTGTTTGTTACATGTGGATTAGTTTTTATTAACAGTAATTATAATAATTATTGATAATAAATAAAAATTGCAAATCAATCGTATAATTTTATACCAAATTAATATAAATAATTAACGCAAAGCTATTTGCTTCACAACTAAATATGTAGTAATTTATGTCGCGCATACCATTTTGCGACATAAAAATCACACATTTTAAAGTGACGCAATAGGTCGGGTGGCAAATATTAGAGACGATTCTTACAAATATGCAGCAGAAAATTTGACACTTATGTGTCAAAATAAATTCCGATGCATGAAATTTGAAACAGTTTATAGAGTGACACTAATTTTGTTGCATTGATTATACGGAAATTTGCAAAGTGACTCAAATAAATGTCGCAATATATTTCCCGACATTATATTATTTGGCTCTAAAAGTGCCGCGAATTTCATGCAATGTAATGAATACTGATGCATAGGGGTTGCAATTGTTGCGACACATTTGTAAAAATTGTCGCTAGAATTTGCCACGAGGACCTATTGCTTCAGTTCAAAATGTGTGGTATTTTATTTCGCAAAATAGTATTTGTGTCACTTTTGCTACTTATTGCGACACAAACTGGGTGCAGCAAAAGATCATCTTTCTTGTAGTGAGTTTTTTTCCTTCCAATTAGGAGTTTTATTTGTCTTGTACTTCTATCTCTCTATGGCCGAAATTATGAAGCCTTACAGTGTTGGAATAGGATTTTGTTTCTTAATCTCCAAGTCATTGGGATTTGAGATTACTTTTTTTTGAAAAGGAAGAGAACTATTTTGTACATATTTAAAGGCCTCTTGGCCAAAAATCATAATACAGTTTTAGTCAAGAATTTTGTTTTGAAGATTTGTTATCTTGTGTTTCCGAAAGCTTTATCTATGTGCTATTCTTTCAACCCGGAATCTCGAGTTCGAGTGGTCTTTGGGAGATCAAGTGAGTCCTTGTGTGGGATAACTCAAAACGCACCCCTTGGTGTAGTAGTTTAGGTTGAACTATTATTCAGTGTCAGGTTGACAGAATCCATCATAAACCGTCAGCCATCCTCTTAGTAACTTTCGCATAGAGAGCTTAAACAATTGTGTGTTCTTGTGAGTTGAGTGTTTCCGCCATTCAATTCATTGGTGGATAAGATATTAAAGGGATAGCTCGAAATAAATGGATATAACATAGGTGACTTAGTTGAACCTTGAAAAAGGTTCGACAAGGCTTAATCCGTCATATGGGCTCCTTGAGTTAGTATTTGTGCAGACAGGCTCTCCCAGAGCTTGGATTTACGCCAACGGTCTTGGAGTGGAGGAAGAACTAGCAATCGTTTCTGGTTATTCTTTTGATAGAGAGTCTACATCCATGATGTTCACATCAGACAAGCAAACAGATCTCATCTGCGAGATGGACATCTACTTGGGCGACACTACAAGAGTGTCAGTAGAAGCAGTGGGAGTAGTTACTCTAAATTTTTAGAATTCTAGATTAGAGTTAGTTAATTGTCTTCATGTACCGAGTTTTAGAAAGAACCATATTTCGGTTTATAAACTCTTAAAGAAAGGTTATAAGTTTATTTTTTTCTAATGATTGTGTTGTTATTAGAAGAAATGGAAAACTTATTTGTTCTGGTTCATTGGCGGACAATTTGTTTGTGGTTAATTCTAACTCCCCTGTTGTGCAAAACATAGGAACACATAGCTCTTTATCTAACATTAATAAGAGGAAGAAACTTTCCGAAATGAATCAAACCTATCTTTGACATCTTAGGCTAGGTCATATAAACCTTAGTAGAATTCAGAAGTTGGTCAATGATGGACCTTTAGGTTCATTAGAGATTGACAGTTATGCAACCTGCGAATCTTGCTTGAAAGGTAAGATGACCAATAGACCTTTTAAAGCAAAAGGTTATAGAGCTAAGGAAGTATTAGAGTTCATTCATTATGACTTGTGTAGACCAATGACGGTCCAGACATGAGGTGGATTTGAGTATTTCATGATGTTCACGGATGACTACTCGAGGTACGGGTATATTTACCTAATGCGCCACAAGTTCGAGTGCTTTGGCAAGTTCAAAGAGTTTTAGGCAGATGTGGAGAAGCATCATGGTAAGAATATCAAGACACTGCAATCAGATAGTGTCGGGGAGTACCTGTCCAATGAATTTTGAGAATACCTCAGTCAGGTTAGAATTCAGTCTCAGTTGTCTGCACCTGGCACGCCACAACAGAACGGTGTAGCAAAAAGAAGGAATCGAACTCTCATGGAAATGGTTAGGTTGATGATGCGCTTTATTGATTTGCTGAGTTCATTCTGGGGATATGCCTTAGAAATAGCTATGTATATTCTTAATCTTGTACCATCTAAAACCGTGCCTTTAACCCTAGTAGAGTTGTGGAAATCCTAGAGATTAGGAAATCTAATTAGATTTGGTTTATCCTATTAGATTAGTTACCTAATTTGATTTGGAAACTAATTAATTACCCAAACCCATTAGGAAGACCAATTCTAAACCAACTTGGAGTCTCTCTTGCAACTCTATATATAGACAAGGGATTAGCTATTACAACATATACAATTCAATAGTTTTCAAGACAAGAAAACTAGAGAGAGAAAATCCTAGAGAGAGAATTTTTTCTCACTCTAAAAATCGAATTTCCTAGACTTATTGCTGCCGATTTTTCTCCAGTTTTTGGCTGGCAGATTTTGCTCCATAGATCAGTGGCGCGTGAGAATTTTGGCGGCGCGTGAAGTATCTCTCTCCTGTCCTAGGCGGCGCGTGTGGTTCACGCGCTAAGGGCAGGTGCTTGCAGAATTTTTCAGGCAACCCAGTTGTTGTCATTAACTGATCAATTGCTCGTTAGATTGTTGCCCACACAACATACGAACAAAGTCTTGAGGCATACAAGATAATCACCTGAGTAACTGCTTCGATAGGTAATTCTTTTGTTTTCGCTTTTAATTAAGAATTTATTTATTGCGTGATAAATCAAATAAGTACATACAAAGATCCTATGCAATGTTATTTCAAGCAGTGATTGGAATTGTGATTATGCTAGCGTCTAGGCCTGGCCAGAGATTCCAATTCTGGAATACATAGCATGAAAGTTAGTTTCT
Source organism: Knoxia roxburghii (assembly GCA_030378225.1). Taxonomy (NCBI): domain Eukaryota; kingdom Viridiplantae; phylum Streptophyta; class Magnoliopsida; order Gentianales; family Rubiaceae; genus Knoxia; species Knoxia roxburghii. The sequence continues at coordinate 25,923,053 of CM059417.1, forward strand.
GGCTGGGCCTGGGTAGATAATCTTTCAATTTCAGCACTTTATAACCTCATTTGTGTTGGAAAGGTGACACAACAGAACCTTACCCTGCATTTTCAACAAAGCACGTTATAAGCTTGGAAGTCCACAAGAGTGATTAAAACTCTATCTAATGTAATGAACTTCTATAGAAAATGCTATGAAAATTGATGTAACTTAGGGTTACATCATGGACTAAAGCTCGAAAATAAAGGATGAAGTTTGGATTAGGGGATTGAAGGCCTAAATTCGAAATCCAGCCTTTCCCTCAGCCCAACTGAAGCTGGGAAAGTCTCTTCCTTGTAGGATTTGTTTCTACTTTCTTAGTTTTAGAAGATTTTGTAAGTCTATTCTAATTCAACTAGGATAGATGGAGTTTTTCCTTCTAATTAGGAGTTTTATTTTCTTGTATTTTCTCTTTCTATGTGGCCAAAAATACTAAGCCCATTAGAGTTGGAATAGGATTTTGTTTCTTAATCTCCAAGTCACTAGGATTTCTGATTACTTTTTAGAAAACGAAGCGAAATCATTGTAGCCTATAAATAAGGACTATTAGCCAAAATTTCTAATACAGTTTAGTCGAGAATTTTGTTTTCGAGATAGTTTATCTTTGTGTTTTTCGAATGTTAGCTGTGTGCTAGTCTTTCAACCCAGGATCTCGAGTTCGAGTGGTCTTGTGAGATCGTGTTTGTCCTTACGTGGGAAAGCACAAAACACCCCTGGTATAATAGTTTTTGTTGAGCTATTGATCCATGTCAGATTGAAAAAAACCACAAATCGTCATCCATTCTCTGAGCTTTATTTCGCACGAAGAGGTTAAATAAAAGTGCATTCTTGTGAGTTCAGTGTTTCTGTCATTCAATTCATTGGTTGATAAGATACTGAAGGTATAGTTCAAAATGACCGGACAAAACATCGGTGGCTTAGTTAATTCTTTATAAGGGTTGGTTGGGTTTTCTTCATCATTGTCGGAAAGTCTTAATTGACAATACTATCCAGAGTGAAAAAGGGGTCAATTTGCTTATCGGGAGATCTTAGTTGATGATGACGTAGTAACTGCTGATCATGTTTCACTCAGGTACTGGTGTGAGATTATTGTGGTGAGGAGATAAGTCCCCTAGTGGTAGGACTGTGCTAGGCTGATGGCAAGAGTAATCAAGGACTAATGGTTGGATGGTAGGGCGATCATGGAGTAAGTGACACAGGTGTTACTCGGGTGGTACCGAAATTGAGTGCTCTTCATTTTATCTTCTGATCTTAGCTGTTAGGGAGTTTTAATCTTTCTAACCAACTGCAAACCATAACCGGATTCTCTTATAGGGAAATAATCCCAAGTCTCATCCTCTGTTTTCTTGTCCTGCACATTTCCCTTATTTTACCCTCACTAACTGCTTATATTTACTGCTAAAATACTTGTTCTATTTTACTGTTTTTCTAACTTGTGCAGCAGAATTCTATCCTCCGTTCCCTGTGGATCGATCCTTATAGTACTTAATTTGCAGTGTGAGGTTTATAAATTATTAATTCTGAGCGGTACACGATACTAAATCCGTTTGCATCAGTGACCCAGAACCCTGTCGCGCACGATGATGAATTCTGAAAGTACAAGAGTACCCTAACAACTTAACGAGCAAGAAAGCTCAAAATTTACTATTGACTTCATTCTAACCAATTCTTTTGTAGAGCTAACGAAAATTAAGCATAGGGAAGAGACATTTAGATAGAATTAGATAGTTTTAGTGAGAGAAAATCTAGAAAGCTTAACTCTCTAGGAAAACACATAGTAAATACATTTTTTACAATAGTATGAGTATTTGTTAAACTTTTTAGGGATTTTCACCAAATCTATGGTGTAGAGGACATGGAAATCCCAATTAGATGATGGAATTCCTAAATCTAATGGTGAATTATCATCAATTTGCTATGATTGGAGCCGGATTTTGGTGTTCTCCTTCATATATTGAGGAACCTTTATAGTTTGCGTTCAATTGATGTGATTGATGTTTATTTGCTATGGGTTGTGTGTATTTTCATTGTTTATAGTTGATTTCCATTGTTGGTGATGTTAATTTGAGATAGATTGATGAATTTAGTCATTAATTTGTTATTTTATTTTATGGGCTACTGAAATTATGCTTTTGTTAGGTATGTGAAAGATTATTTGCACGGGCCCGGTCAAAAATTCACTTTCATGCTATGTATTCTAGAATCAAAATTCTTGACCAGGCCTAGACTCTAGTACAATTGCTATTCCAATCCTTGCTTGAAATAACATTACGCAGGATCTTAGCTTATACTTGTTCGATTTATCACGCAACAATTGATTCCTAATTAAAGCGGAAGTTTAAGAATTACCTCTTGAAGCGTGTACTTAGGTGATTCTCTTGTATGACTCAAGACTTTGATCGTACGTTGTGTGGGAAATGATCTAACGAACAATTGATCAGCAATCACCAAAACCAGCTCACCAAAAAAAATCCCATCGCCGCCGTCCGCGCGTGACTCCACGCACCATCGAGAGTGTCCACACGCTGCCACTCGGATTATCCACGTGTCATCGGGAATTCAAGAAAGAAGAATCGCCGATGCTCGCCTCGGGAACTGGGCGGCCGAATGGAACTAAGAAACTTATTTTCTCTCTCTAGCTTTCTTGTCTTGAAAATTTATGAATTGTGTGTTGTGAATTCTAATCTCTTGTCTATTTATAGAGTTACAAGAGAGACTCTAAGTTGGATTAGGATTGGCCTTCCTAATGGGTTTAGATAATTAATTAGTTTCTAAATACAATCAGGTAACAAATCTAATAAGATTTCCTAAACTCTAGAATTTCCTGATTCTAATTGAAACTTAAGACTTAATTAATTAATCAAATTATTCAACTTTTTAATTACTTAGTTAACCCTTATAAATAATTAATCAAATAATTAATTCTAATTTATCAATTAACCCATTATATAATTAATCATACCACTAACGGATTAATTATGGCACTATCATCCGACACCATAATTGCTTCGAGAACAACTAAATTAATTATTCTTTAATCTCCCCACATCAAAGATATAGTGCTTGTTAATTTATTAATTTACTGATAAATTAATTAATTAACTTCTTATAATCCGATATTAGTACCACTCGATCTTTTTACTATACCAGACATAAGTTCACTGGCCGGGTTTAGTTTAATAAACATAACGAGCTCATCTCGGGAGCACCATCACCCCGGACACACTGGTACATGGTTTCCTTTCGACAAGCAACAACACACCAAGCAACTTTACACGCGCACCCAACCTACCGACACTATTGGCCACAAATGACCTCACTCTTTGGCAGATCAAAGTACACTATGTCTAATCCTCATGTCTGCTCAAGTTTAGAGATTAAGAGATAGAATACTAGGAATGAATAGTCTATTAAATCAATACAAGACAATTCGTCCTCAATGGTCAAGTTCAATATGCCTCAGGCATATCTATATGATTTAATTAGTTTAGACAAACCAATTTCTGAAGCACATAATAACCTAAACCGATAGTGTATCCAAAACTGTCTCGGTTACGAACCTCATTTTTATATTATGTCTTTTAACCAATGATGAGATCTACTATGTCACACCAGACACCTTATCATCTAACTACATAATATAAATGGACAATATATGCAAAACATATAAACAATTTAACTAAAATATTCAATCGATATATAAAGCTGGGAAACAGTTTAATACAAGCAAAGCTTTAGTATTTAAACCCAAGAATCTCCCACTAATACTTAAACTGCGCTTCAAGTATAAAACTACATTAATCCTACAACTACAATACAACTATAAAAATTATCATGGCTCTATTAAGTATCTGATTCCCATGCCCTCTACGTGAGCCTCAAAGACTTTTGTAGTCAATGTCTTCGTGAATGGATCAGCAAGGTTATCTTCTGATGCTATCTTTGCCATGACCACATCTTCCCTCTTGACGATATCTCGTATTACATGGTACTTGCGCTGTATATGCTTACTCGCCTTGTGGCCTCGTGGTTTCTTCGAGTTTGCTACTGCACCGTTGTTATCATAGTACATTGTGATCGCCTTCTGTAAACCAGAAATCACTTCTAAATCCACTGGGAAATTCTTGAGCCACACTACTTTTTTGCTGTCTCTGATGCTACAACGTATTCAGCCTCCATGATAGAGTCTGCCATGAATTTCTGCTTGACACTCTGCCAAACGATAGCTCCACCTCCCAAAGTAAACACATATCCTGAGATAGACTTGCTCTTGTCCCTGTCACGGTGGAAATTTGAATCTGTGTAACCTCAGGATACCAGCTCAGGCACCTGATAGACAAACACTTGGTCTCTTGTTTTGCGCAAATACTTGAGAATGCATTTTACTGCCTCCCAATGAGCTTTTTTGGGATTACTCTGATATATTCTTACAATGCCAACAACATAACATATATCAGGCCTCGTACATAACATTGCATATATGAGACTTCCTACTGCAGAAGCATAAGGAACTTTCTTAATGGCTTCTATCTCCTCAATAGTCTTAAGATACTACTCTTTAAATAGATGCACTCCGTGTCAAAAAGGTAGAAAACCTTTCTTAGAGTTCTGCATGTTAAAACAAGTCAGAATCGTGTCTATATATGAAGCTTGAGAGAGCGTTAACGAACGTTTCCTATGATCTCGAATTATCTTGATCCTACGGATATGTCCCCTTTCTCCTAAGTCTTTCATATCAAACTGTTTGGACAGCCATGCCTTTACGCCTGATAACACTTTCTTATTGTTACCAATTAGTAAAATATCATCTACATAAAGCACAAAAAACACCACCGCGTTTCCATGACATATGTGGTACACACATTGTTTATCCAGCCATTGAGTAAATCCATAGAATTTGATTATCTTATCAAACCGGATGTTCCAAGATTTGGATGCGTATTTAAGTCCGTAAATGGACCTCTTAAGCTTACAAAACTTATGCTCTTGGCCTTTTTCATTGAATCCATCTGGTTGCTGCATGAAGATGGTTTCTCAAGACATCCGTTAAGGAAAGCTGTCTTAACATCCATATGCCATATCTCATAATCTAAATGAGCAGCTATGGCCATGAGAATCCGGATTGACTTAAGCTTAGCCACCGGGAAGAAGGTTTCGTCTTAATCGATTCCCTCATTTTGAGTATACCCCTTCGTCGCAAGCTAAGCTTTAGAGGTTTCAACCTTTTCGTTAGATCATCTCTTGCATTTGTAGACCCACTTACATCCAATGTATTTAAAACCATCAAGTTGGTCAACAAGCTCCCAGACTTGGTTGTGGTCCATCGACCCCATATCGGATATCATTGCTTTTTGCAAGATTCTGCATCTTTATCTTGGAGATCTTCATTGTAGTTCACCGGGTCTGGTTCAGGCGCGCCTGTGATGAAGTCAGAAGCTTCTCGCACGCCACTGAACCCATCGGGCTATCTTACAACCCACCCATCACTTGTGTAGGCATCATCTGTGATATCTTATATAGTGTGTGGTGTATCTACTTGCGCTGGTGCATCATGATTATCAGATTGCTTCCTAAGTTCTTCTAGTACTATCTTACTCTTAGGCTTGTGATCTAGAATATAGTCTTCTTCTAAAAATCTGGCGTTAGTGCTAACTACCACTTCCGATCTTAAGGAGTATAGAACAAACCACCTTTTGTTCCTCTAAGATATCCTACAAATAGCATTACTTCTGTTCCTGCATCTAACTTAGTCGCATCTACCTTAAGCACCTGTGCTGGACGACCCCAAATTCTGAGATGTCTTAGACTGGGCTTGCGCCCGTTTCACAACTCTGTACGGGTTGAAGGCATGATTTTAGATGGTACAAGATTTAGAATATACATTTCAGTTTCTAAGGCATCTCCCCAGAACGAACTAGGCAAATCACTATTGCTCATCATTGATCTAACCATTTCCATAAGAGTTATGTTTCTTTTTTCTGCTAAACTATTCTGCTGTGATGTGCTAGGTGCAGACAACTGAGACTAAATTCATACCTCATTGAGATATTCTCAAAATTTGTGGGACAGGTACTCACCACCATGATCTGATCGTAGTGTTTTAATACTTTTACCGTGATATCTGCCCAATACTCTTTGAATTTACTAAAGCATTCAGACTTGTGGCGCATTAGGTAAATGTATCCGTACCTCGAGTAATCATCTTTGAACGTCACAAAATACTCAAACCCACCTCGTGCTTGGACCGGTATTAGTCCACACGAGTCAGAGTGAATCAAATCTAATACTTCTTTGGCTCTATAACCATTTGTCTTACTCATCTTACCTTCCAAGCAAGATTCGCAGGTTGACTAACTGTCAATCTCTAATGAACTTAAAGGTCCTTCATTGACTAACCTCTGAATCCTACTAAGGTTTATATGACCTAGCTTGAGATGCCAAAGATAGGTTTGATTCATTTTAGAAGGTTCTTTTCTCTTATTGCTGTTAGATGATGCGCCATTTAATTATGTGGTTTGCATAACATGGGAGTTTGATTTAATCAAAAAAAATTGTCAACTAATGAACTAGAACAAATAAGCTTGCCCTCTTTTCTAATAACAACAGAATTATCAGAAAATAAAACTTATAACCATTCTTTAAGAGGTTAGAAACCGAAATAAGGTTCTTTCTAAAACTCAGTACATAAAGACAACTGTCTAACTCTAATCTACAATTTTCAAAAATCACACTAACTACTCCCACTGCTTCTACTGACACTCTTGTAGTGTCGCTCAAGTAGACTTCTAGCTCGCATTCTCTAGCTTTTGGGTTACTATACATTGACAATGCAAAAATAACAATGCCAAAACAAACCCGTGTAATTAATTGAACAAGTATAAAACCAAAACACTCGCTCTGATACCAATTTGAAGGAAACAGAACTAGCCCAGACTAAACCAAAAATCTCACTTTCGTGCAATGCATTCTAGAATTGGAGACTTTTGATTCGGCTCAGGCTAAAATTCATTTCCACTGAACGGATCTTGGCTTATACTAGTTTGATTTATTAAATTGACGCTCAAAAATTAAATCTTTAAACTAAAGTGAAAATGTTCAAAGATTATACCTTTAGAGTGTGTCTCTTGCAATAAGAAAACCCAAAGCCGGGAAACTACGATACCACTAGAAACTCCGAAGAATAACTTCAAAAACTCTGAGATCGGGTGGGCAATCAACTACAGAGTGGCTAATAGCATAAATGAAGAAATTCCAAGAAACCCACTTCGAAAAACCTCAAAAAATCCCAATAGATCCTTGTCCAAACACGATCTGCGCGAGTTCCAGGTAGCGGAAAAACTAAGGGACTGCCAGAATTAATCACTCCCAATCATAGATCTAGACTTTGGAAAACTTAGAGAACATGCCAAAGGATCAGCACAATAGAAGCAATCAAATTTTTGGCTGAAATTACCGATAAAGAGGCAGCCGCGCGACGGCGGTAATTTTCAACCGGCAAAATTCTAACGGACGGCGAGGCGGCGATCGGTCAACTCAAACCCACTCAAAAAATAGGTTGGGTTTTTCGAAGAAGAAAGCTTTCTAACCAAATTTGAGAAAGAAGTTCAATAAGAAAGACAAAGTTCTCTCTCTAGGCTAGACTTTCTCTCACTAGGCAACTTAGCCTTCAAGTTTCTTATGTCTTCAAATGCCTAACATTAGCTATTTATAGGGAGCTTCTAATGAGACCTAGTGGGCTTTTGTGTTAGCCCTTAATATTTGACTTTCGTTGACCCCTTAGTCTTCCCTAGACTAATCAACTCCAATCGAGCCTTCGAATTAATTTCTTAACCCACTTCGTTAATTTAATTTAATTGAACCCTTATGATTATTTCTTATAACCCAATTTGTCAATTAAATATTAATTAAATCTTTAGGATTAATTAATTCACTTTGTCGATTAAACAAATGCATAATTAGTCGTACCACTAACGGACCAATTATGGAACTACCGCTCAAAAATGAATTTATTTTGCCCTCACTTTATTATTCTTCTATCTCCCCACATCAAAAAGATCTAGTGCTCGTCAGTTCATCAATTTATTGACAAATTAATTAACTGATTTCTTAGTATCCGAGATTAGTATCGCTCGACTTTTATATTATATCGAACATAAAGTCTACCAGCTGTGTTTAGTATAATAAACCTTACGAGCTCATCTCGGGAGCATCATTAATCCGGCGAATAGGTACGTAGATTCCTCCGACTAGTAACGGCACATAAGAAGCTAAAAACCACATACCCAACTTACCGAGATTTAGGCCTCACTTGATGGCACCCTTTATCAAATCAAAGCAAATGATATCAAACTCTCATCCCCGTCCCAATCTCGGGATTAAGAGATTAGAATACTAGGATCGAATTGACTACGCCAATCACTACTAGTTAATTCAATCCAAACTGGTCGTGCTCAATATGCCCCGGGTATATCCGTATGATTTAATTAGCCTAGACAAACTAATTTCCAAATCACAAGATAACCTATATTGATAGTATGTTCAGACTATCTCAGTTACGAGCATTCTTCTTATATATCAATATTTTAACCAATAACAAGATCTACTGTGTTTTTCTACACCTCGTTATCTAGTTCTATGATATAATGGAACAAATTTAATACTGAAACAAAATGATATGTCAACTGGGTATTATTTTTTGATACAAGAAAATAGCTTTCTAGTATTCAAAACTAACAATCTCCCACTAATACTCAAATTTATGCTCTGAAGTACAAAAACACTGTCCAACCCGCTTTATTACACAGCTATCACAATGAGAACTACAGAACACTTTTAAGCTCGCTCACATGGCTGTCTTAAGAATCTGACTCCCCATGCACTCCACATGTCTCTCAAAGACCTTTGGGGTCAATGGCTTTATGAAAGGATCTGCAAGGTTGTCTCCTGATGCTATCTTGGCCATGGTCATGTATCCCCTCTTTATGATCTCTCGTATCAGGTGGTACTTGCGCTCTATATGTTTACTCGCCTTGTGGGCTCGTGGTTCCCTTGAGTTAGCAACTGCACCATTGCTATCACAGTAAACTGTGATAGACCTAGGCAACTCAGAGACCATATCTAAATCCGCCAGGAAGTTCCTGAGCCATACAACTTCTTTCGCTGCGTCTGATGTGGAAATGTACTCAGCTTCCATTGTGGAGTCCACCACGCATTTATGTGGCTCCACCTCCTAGAGTAAACACAAACCCAAAGGTATACTTACTCTTGTCCATATCACCTTGAAAGTCTAAATCTGTGTAACCCAATAAAACTAGCTCCTGCCATCGATAAATCAAGATGTGATATCTCGTTCTGTGCAAGTACTCAAGAATGCATTTTAGTGTCTCCCAATGAGTCTTCCCAGGGTTACTCTGATATCTGCTGACCATGCCAACGGCAAAGCAAATATCAGACCTAGTACATAACATAGCATACATGAGACTACCCACAGCAGATACATTTACCACCTTCATGGCATCTATCTCCTCAGCAGTCTTGGGACACAGCTCCTTTGATAAATGCTCTCCATGCCTGAAAGGTAGTGAACCCTTCTTGGAGTTCTGTATGTTAAAACGGGCTAGAATTGTGTCTATATATGAAGCCTGAGAGATCGTCAGTGAACGTCTCCTACGATCTCAAATAATATTGTTCCCTAGGATATGTCCAGCCTCTCCCAAGTCCCTCATATCAAACTGCCTGGATAACCATACGTTTACATCTGGCAACACCTTCTTACTATTGCCAATCAGAAGGATGTCATCTACGTAAAGTACGAGGAACACCACTAAATCACCATCATGCCTGCGGTATACACACTGCTCATCTGGACACTAAGTGAATCCATAGGACTGGATAACCTAATCAAAACAGATGTTCTAAGATCTGGATGCTTGCTTAAGTCCATAGATGGACCTCTTGAGCCTGCATATCTTGTGCTCGTGGCTTTGAACAATGAAACCCTCTGGTTGCTGCATAAAGATGATCTCTTCAAGACTTCTAGTAAGGAAAGCTGTCTTGATGTCCATCTGCCAAATCTCATAATCCATATGAGTAGCTATGGCCAAGAGAATCGGGATTGACAAAAGCATAGCTACCGGGGAAAAGGTCTCCTCATAATCGATACCCTTTTTCTGAGTATACCCTTTTGCCAAAAGCCTAGCCTTGAAGGTTTCAACCCTTCTGTCAGATATTCTATTTCACTTGTAGACCCATTCGCACCCAATAGGTCAAAACCCATTTGAAGGTCTACCAGCTCCCATACTTGATTTGAGTCCATAGAACATATCTCAGTAATTATCGTTCTCTGCCAAAAATCTACATCTCTATCCTGAAGAACCTCATTGAAGCTAACTAGGTCCGGTTCATGGGTGTCAAGGATAAAAGTTCGACGACTCACCTAAACCCATGTACCTCTCGGGCTGTCTAACAACCCTCCCACTACGATGAGGCGCAGCCTGTGTAGGTGCATCGTCTATGATAGTGCGTGCAGTATTCTGTGGTGTGTTATTCTGTACTTGTGCATATGGAATACTTGACTGACTCCTAAGCTCTTCCAATACTACCTTGCTGCTTGACTTGTGATCTAAAATATAGTCCTTCTCAAGAAATCTGGCATTTGTGCTGACCACCACCTTCTGATCCTGAGGACTATAAAATAGACCATCTCTCATTCCTTTGGGGTAGCCTACAAACAGCTTAACCTTTGATCTCGCTTCTAACTTATCTGTATCTACCTTAAGCACATGTGCTGGACAACCCCAAATCCTGAGATGTCTCAGACTAGGCTTTCGCCCAGTCCACAACTCTAGGGGTGTCGTAGGCACATATTTAGATGGTACGAGATTAAGGAGATAAAACGCTGTCTTTAAGGCATAACCCCAAAACGAGCTGGGCAACTCACTATAACTCATCATTGATCTAACCATATCCATAAGAGTCATGTTCCTCTTCTCTGCTACACCATTCTGCTGGGGTGTGCCAGGTGCAGACAACTGGTTCTGGAAACCCTCCTCTGGCAAATAGGACCTAAATTCACTAGAGATGTATTCACCACCATGATCAGATCGCAGGGCCTTGATTCTCTGACCCAGATAGTTCTCCACCTCAGCCCTTTGAACTTGCTAAAACATTCAGACTTATGGTGCATCAAGTATATATATCCATATCTAAAGTAGTCATCTGTGAATGTCACGAAATACTCATAACCTCCTCTAGTCCGAAGTGACATAAGCCCACACAAGTCAGAATGAATTAACTCCAAAACCTTTTTGACCCTATACCCCTTTGCCTGGAAAGACCTCTTGGTTATTTTACCCTCCAAGCAGGACTCACATGTAGAAAAACTTTCAATATCCAATGAGTCTAAATACCCATCATTGACCAACCTCTGAATCCTACTAAGGTTGATATGACCTAGTCTCAGGTGGCAAAGATAAGTTTGATTCAAAGAGGATACTCCTTTCTCTTATTATGATTCAATGATGGGTTATTAATTTTTGTGTTTTGCACTACTGGGGAGTTTGTCTGAGTTAAAAACAAATTGTCAACCAATGCACCAGAACATATAAGTTTCTGCTCTTTCTCATAAAAATAGAATTATCAGAACAAAAACACTTATAACCATCCAAAAGTAGTTTAGAAACCGAAAGCAAGTTCTTTCTAAAACTGGGTATATAAAGACAATATCTCAAATGTAAAACAGAGTTTGAAAAATAAAGACAAACTACTCCCATTGCAGCAACTGATACTCTGGTAGTATCCCTAAGGTAGACCTACAAATCACCCTCTCTAAGTAGCTGGGTCACTTGGAACCCCTGCAAAAATTTACAAACATGATCAGTGGCTCCTGAATCCACACGCCAAGTATCTGTGGGAATCGCCGCTAAACATGTCTCAATAACTAGGGTGAAATTACTCATACATCGAGGCTTTGGGCAGTCTTTCTTCCAGTCTCTTAATTTGCCACATCTGAAACACTTGCCTTTCAACTTGTGCTTCTTGGCAACAACACATTTGGGTCCATGATCAACTCCTAACTTCTGGCCCTTCTTCCTCTTTTGCTTCCTGGCTTTGGGCCTAGCAGAGAAACCTGAAGGTCCAACAGTAGTCAAAACCTGCTTCTTTTCAGTGAAGAGGCCTTCAGCAGACACCAATGCAGTCATGAGCTCGGGAAGTGAATATGAGAGCTTGCCCATATTATAGTTCAACCGAAACTACTCAAAACTGGGAGGCAAGCTCTGGAAAATGATATCAACCTGGGTCTGCCCATCGATGTCACCTCCCAAAATCTCAATCTCATTGATGCAACTGATCATGTCCAGCACGTGATCCCTCATTGAAGTACCCTCAGCCATCCTAGCATTTCTGAGTCTCCTCATAGCTGACTGCTTGGCTGCCCTGCCCTGATGTTCGAACATCCCCCGGAGGTTAAGCATCATCTCATAGGCTGAGGTCATCAACTAATGCTGGTGCTGCAGTACACTCGACATAGAAGCCAATATGTAGAACCTGGTCATCTCATCAGCTTTCTTCCACATAGAGTGAGCTTCTCTCTCCTCAGGAGTGGAATCATCAGTGGGGACTGGGGGGCACTCTTCAATGATCACGTGCTTGTAACCTTCAGCAGTAAGGACAATGTCCAGGTTACCTTTCTAATCAATGTAATTAGGACCGATGAGTTTGTTTTGATTCAAAATGACAGAAAGTGAATTGAACGACATGTCGACAACTGAAAAATAAATAGTCAAGTTTCAGTATTCTTTTTCGAAAATATTGATATCCTCAAAAAACAATATAATCTCCCACAGAAATCTCTCACACCGGGATTAACGCAAGTCACGTTAGGTGAAAGTCTATGCTAACCTATATTCATTTGAGAAGAACCGAAGTTCATTAATTCCATTATCTGACTTATGATCAATGAAATTAATAGTCGATGATTTTTGCCGCACACATAAGTAGAGTAACCTCTTAGAAGGAATACTACAAACAGTACACTAAGTGTTTTCCATTACTTAACTTCTTAGCTTGTTACTTACGATACTAATATGCCTCAGTTAGCGTGGGTGTCGCTACTTTCTCCAATTAAACTCGCTATAGTGATCACTTTAGAAATGCAATCTAGTGATCTTTAGATTGAAGACTTATTTGTAGGGAAGAAGGCCCTTTGCCAGCGCGTGGGTCTAATCCACATCACATATGAATTCGTAATGGAGGCCATAGGGATATTACCAACCCGCTCCTACTTCGATTTTTAAGTTTGAGAATTTTTACGTTTTGACACGCAATATCTTAACTATGGATATTCGCACCCATAAACCATTGGAGTTTTAATCTGCGAATAATCTATCTTATTTAATTGCACGTACATTTAAAAATGGTTTATTTTCGCTCATGCATAAAAATGAAAAAGACATAAAATGGGAAATACATAATTAAATATTTTTCCGACTATTATGGCCTTCTCTATCGTTGATTCCTTTGACGCCTTGTTGACACGTCCCGTCGCATCGCTCCCACTCGTTGTTTGGATTCCTCTCAATTCGTCCAGGTTTTCTCGGTTTTCAACGTAATTAGGAATCTTCCAAAATTATGATAAACCAAAACTCACCAATATGAGTTACCCAAAATAACGTCTTCATCATAATACATAAATTCCTATATACATAAAGCGTTCTAGGAATTTAAAGACGACAACATTAGATTAAATCCTACTACAAGATTCATCTAATCCTACACAGCTTCCAGCTCGTGGTTTTACTATTATAGACATTTCCATTCAAAAACCAAAAATGAGCCCGGACATGCCCCAGGATTTATGAATGAAAATTAAACAACTATAATAGTCGGGAATAATAACAACCTGTTAATATAGATTGACAATGCAAAAATAACAATGCCAAAACAAAGTCGCGTAATAAATCAAACAAGTATAAAACCAAAACACTCGCTCTGATACCAATTTGAAGGAAACATAACTAGCCCGGGCTAAACCAAAAATCTTACTTTTGTGCAGTGCATTACATAATCGAAGACTTTAATTCGGCACAGGCTAAAATTTATTTTCCCTGAACGGATCTAGGCTTATACTAGTTTGATTTATTAAATCGATGCTTAAAAATTAAATCTTTAAACTAAAGCGAAAATGTTCAAAGATTATACCTTTGGAGCATGTCCCTCGCAATAAGAAAACCCAAAGATGGGAAACTGAGATACCACCAGAAAATCTGAAGAATAACTCCAACAACTCTGAGAGTACATGCTTGGTTAAGAAATGAAGAAATCCCAGGAAACCCACTTCGAAAAACCTCCAAAAACCCCGACAGATCCTTGTCCAAAGACGATTTGCGTGAGTTCCAGGTAGCTGACCGTGCACCGCCGAAAAAACTAAGGGACTGGCAGAATTAATCACTCCCGATCATAGATCTAGACTTTGGAGAACTTAGAGAACAAGCCAAAGGATTAGTGCAACGGAAGCAATCAAATTCTGGTCTGAAATCTCTAGAAAACAGGCAGTTGCGCGATGATGCTAATTTCTGACCGGCGAAATTCGAACATACGGCAAGGCGGCGATCGGTCAACTAGAACCCACTCAAAAACGAGTTGGGTTTTCCAAAGAAGAAAGCTTCCTAACCGAATTCAACAAAGAACATCAATGAGAAAGACAAAGTTCTCTCTTTAGGCTAGACTTTCTCTCACTAGGTAACTTAGCCTTCAAGTTTCTTATGTCTTCAAATGCCTAACATTAGCTATTTATAGGGAGCTTCTAAGGAGACCTAGTGGGCTTTTGTGTTAGCCCTTAATATTTGACTTTCGTTGACCCCTTAGTATTCCCTAGACTAATCAACTCCAATCGAGCCTTTCGAATTAATTTTTTTAACCCACTTCGTTAATTAAATTTAATCAACCACTTAGGATTATTTCGTATCACCCACTTAGTCAATTAAATATTAATTAAACATTTATGGTTAATTAAATCACTCTGTCACTTAGTCAAACGCATAATTAGCCATACCACTAACGGATCAATTGTGGAATTACCGCTCTAAAACGAATTTACTTCGCGCTCACTTTGTTATTCTTCTATCTCCCTATATCAAAGATCTAGTGCTCCTCAATTCATCAATTTACTAACAAATTAATTCATCAACTTCTTGGTATCCGAGATTAGTACCACTCAACTTTCTTATTATACCAGACATAAAGTCCACTGGTCAGATTTAGGGCTCAATTGATCGCACCCTCTGTCAAATCAAAGCATAGCCCGCTCCAATCTAGGGATTAAGAGATTAGAATACTAGGATCGAATTAACTACGCCGACCAGTACAAGTTAATTCAATCCTGACCTGGTTATGCTCAATATGCTCTGGGCACATCCATATGATTCAGTTAGTCCAGACAAACTAATTTCCAAATCACATGATAACCTATACCGATAGTATGTTCAGACCATCTCAGTTACGAGCATCTTTTTATATATCAATATTTTAACCAATAATGAGATCTATTGTGCTTTTCTACACCTTGTTATCTAGTTCTATAATATAATGGAACAAATTTAATATTGAAACAAAATGATATGTCAATTGGGTATTAATTTTTGATGTAAGCAAATAGCTTTTTAGTATTCAAAACTAACAACTTGGTATCCCTACAAAGAATTACAAACATGGTCAGTGGCACCGGAATCCACACACCAAGTATCTGTTAGAATCGCCGCTAAACATATCTCAGTAATTGAGGTAGAAACTATCGTACCTTTGAGCTTTGGACAATTTGATTTCCAATGTCCCATTTTATTGCACTTGAAGCATTTGTCTTTAGGCTTATTCTTCTTTGCGATGTTTGGCTTCGTAGCATGTTTCTTGTGATTCTTCTTCTTGTTGTTATTGCCTTTAGGTGCAGAAGATAAGCTAGAAGCCTTAACTATGACCAAAGCTTGCTTCTTCTCTTGGAAAATGCCTTCGGCCAACACCAATGCTGTTTGGAGCTCAGTAAGAGTATAGACTCTTTGGGTCATATTGTAGTTTACCCAAAACTGCTTGAAACTAGAAGGTAAACTCTAGAGGATGATATCAATTTGACTCTCCAGATCAATCTCACCTCTCAATACCTCTATTTCATTGATGTTGCTGATCATGTGAAGCACATGATCTCTCACATTTGAGCCTTCAGCCATTCTGGTATTCATGATTTTCCTCATGGCTGCTTGCCTGGCTGTTCTACCTTGATGTGTGAACATCTCTCTCAGGTGAGCCATTATGTTAAAAGCGGAGACCATGAAATGAAGCTGATGTTGTAAAGCATTCGACACGGAGGCCAGAATGTAACACAGCTCCATCTCATCCGCTTTTTTCCACCTCGCATAGGCATCAATATCCTCTTGAAGAGATTCATAATTAGGTACATCTGGACAAATTTCAGTGAGCACAAACTTATTCTGCTCAGCCATCAGGACAATGTTCAAATTCCGACTCCAATCGACATAGTTTGGACCAGTTAGTTTGTTGTCTTTTAGAATTGTAGCTAACGGATTAAATGCCATATCAAAGACTGTAAATAAAATTAAACAGACAATGTTTCAGAAAAAATAAGCCTAGAATTTTGAAAAACAAAATTCTAAAAATTATTGACTTCCCTCAAAACAATAATTAAATCCGCCGACATCTCATCTACTGGGATTTTCACAAGCAACGATAGTGTGGACGTTTACGCTAACCATATTCGTTTGAGAAGAACTAAGTTCATTAACTACACTATCTGACCAAACGATCTATTGATGAATGTAGTTAATAGTCAGTGTCTTTCAGCCGTACAAATAAGCAGCGTAACCTCGATGGGAGGAATACTACAAATCGTACACTAAAATTGTGCCATTACGTGACTTCTGAGCTTGTTAACTTAGGATAGTGCGCCTCAGATGAAGAGGGTATCACATTTCTCCTATTTCAACTTACTGTAGTCATCTTACTTAGAAATTCATAAGCTAGTGATCTTATGGTTGGAGTCATCTAATATGGAGGAAGGCCCTAATACCATCGTGCAAGTCCACCACATCACATATGAATTCATCATGGAGACTATGGGAATATTAACCAACCCGCTCCCACTTAGATTACTAAAACGAGGGTTTCTCTGGTTTTAACATGCAATTAACTAATCCTAAGTTATGTGCAAACATAAAACCAACATCCTTTAAAATTATGCATCTAAAATACAGCACCAAAATTAAAGCATAAAATTAAAACTATAAATAAGGGAAATAAATGCAAAAAATAAATTTCCAGACTATTATGGTTTTAATTGCTTCCATCTACTGCCTTGATCTCGTGTCCCGTCACGTCACTCCATGGATTGAGTCTTGAAAGTTGGATCTCAAAAAAAATTTGAAAAAAATGGAAAAGGAAAATGGCTCGCACACTGAGCATGTGGCGTGGAACTAGTGCTGCCTGCGCTGCAAATTTTGCGGTGCAGCACTGGTGCTGCCGTGCACTGTCTCACGCCCGCTCACGCCCCATCTTACTGGCAACTTTTGCCAGAGATTTGTTCGCCGACATCGCAGTCCGGGTTCTCCATCCTGCTCCCACTACGTTATTTGGTCTTCTTGTAATTCATTCTAGATTTTCTTAGTTTTCTACGAATGAACGATAAACCAAAACCCACGAATTCAAGACGTCTACCATAACGCCTACGATTACATAAAATTCTCCTACTAATAGACTTCTATGAAAATTAAATCGAAAATTACATAGAAAAATTCTACTATAGATTTGATCTAATCCTACACAGCTTCCAGCACGTGGTTGTACTATTACAAGCATTTATAAAAGCCAAACCCGGACACGTCACGAGGTTTAATTAAAACATACAAACTCAACCATAATAGCCAGGATTTCTAAACCACTTGCAAACAAAACCTTGTAACAAATCAAACAAGCACAAAGCCAAAACTAGGCTCTGATACCAATTGAAAGATTATCTGCCGGGGCCCGGTCAAAAATTCACTTTCTTGCTATGCATTCCATAATCGGAATTCTTGACAAGTCCTAGACTCTAGCACAATCACTATTCCAATCCTTGCTTGAAAAATAATTTCGCAAGAACTTAGCTTATACTTGTTAGATTTATCACGCAACAATTAATTCCTAATTAAAGCGAAAGTTTAAGAATTACCTCTTGAAGCGTGTACTTAGGTGATTCTCTTGTATAACTCAAGACTTTGATAGTATGTTGTGTGGGCAATGATCTAATGAACAATTTATCAGCAATCACCACAAGCAACTCGCCGTAAAAATCCCATCACCGCAGTCCGCTCGTGACTTCACCCGCTGCCGCCCGGATTATCCACTCGCCGCTAGGAATTCAAGGAAGAAGAATCACCGATGGTTACCTCGGGAACTGGACGACCGAATAGAACTAAGGAAAATTGACTTTGAGGAAGAAACTTGTTTTCTCTCTCTAGTTTTCTTGTCTAGAAAACTTATGAATTGTGTATTGCGAATTGCTAATCTCTTGTCTATTTATAGAGTTACAAGAGAGAACCCAAGTTGGTTTAGGATTGGCCTTCCTAATGGGTTTAGGTAATTAATTAGTTTTCAAATCCAATTAGGTAACAAATCTAATAGGATTTCCTAATCCAATTAGATTTCCTAATCTCTAGGATTTCCTAATTCTAATTGAAACATAAGACTTAACTAATTAATTAAATAATTCCACTTTCTTAATTACTTAATTAACCCTTAGGAATAATTAATTAAATAATTAATTCTACTTTATCAGTTAACCCACTACATAATTAATCGTACCACTAACGGATTAATTATGGCACTACCATCCTACACCAGAATTGCTTCCGGAACAACTAAATTAATTATTCTTTAATCTCCCCACATCAAAGATATAGTGCTCGTTAATTTATTAATTTACTGATAAATTAATTAATTAACTTCTTATAATATGAGATTAGTACCATTCGACCTTTTACTATACCGGACATAAGTCCACCGGCTGGGTTTAGTATAATAACCATAACGAGCTCATCTCGAGAGCACCATCACCCCGGATACACCGGTACATGGTTTCCTTTCGACAAGCAACAACACACCAAGCAACTAAACACGCGCACCCAACCTACCGAGACTATTGGCCACAAATGACCTCACTCTTTGGCAGATCAAAGTACACTATGTCTAATCCTCATGCCTGCTCAATTCTAGGGATTAAGAGATAGAATACTCGGAACGAATAGTCTATTAAATCAGTACAAGACAATTTGTCCTCAATGGTCAAGTTTAATATTCCCCGGGCATATCTATATGATTTAATTAGTTTAGACAAACCAATTTCTGAATCACATAATAACCTAATGTTGGTGTATGTGCCCTAATGAGGGCAATTCATGTAAATAAACTTTGAGGGTATTTATGTAAATAAGACATTTGTCGCTTGATTGATTGTTTATCAAATGAGTTAATTTCATGATAATTATATTCTTGTGCATATCTAATTTCATGAAATCAATCCGCTAAAAGAAACACTCCATGGACTAATAGATAATGAGTGATTCTTTTGAGCATACTCGTACGAGGATCCTTAGACCATAAATCGCTGCATGGTCTTAGGTTAATTATGGTGTACTTTACATATGCCTAACGGGACTGTAACAGGTTGCCAAGTATGGGTATGATTGGGTACACTATGAGTCACGCTAAGATATGTAGGTGAAGTGATGGGACTACGAATCTCTGTTAAGTGAGAGATGATATCCGAGCCACTTGATAGTGAACTGAGAAGTGCATGGCCATGCCCGATAAATGATAATTGTTATTATTTGCTCTAATAGAATCAGTGTCACTGAGAGATCAAGTAAATTATTTAGCTTAATAAGGATGATGGTTCCATGCCTTATGCTAAACGAGATATCGATGTAGAGGACCGTGCGTAGTATGCTTAGAAAGGTTGTGTTGAATCACTATTCGACCATCCATTCTAAATTGAGTAGTCATCATGTCTTGCTAGAGCCACTGATGATTTATGGATTAATCTGTGAGATTAATTTATCCATTGTCAATTTGGAATGGACTACAGGATTGCACGTAAGTGAGTTCGAAGATTCTTGACGGTACTAGGTATAATTGTTATACTTAGAAGAATAATATTAAACTAAATAGTTTAATTGAATATTATTGAGAAGTTTTGGGTATTAATTAATAGTTAATTAATTACTCAGGAAGAATTGAGAGAGACTGACAAATTAAGGGACCTAGTTGCAATTGAGGTTCTTGACCCATCAGTCTGATCCATGGGTAAATGGTTTGATCCATGGGTCAAGTAAAACCCATATCAGTAAAAGTAAAATATTATATATTATAATATTTAATATTTTATTTTAAACAACCCCGATGGTTGTGGGATTGGGGAATCAGACTTTTTTATAAAAGTCTGTGAGATAAAAAATTGGAGGGTAAAGATTTTTTGAAATCAGAAAAATTGTTTTTCTTGAAAAAGAAATTTTTCCTTTTATCTCTCGAAATTTTTCTCTCTCTCTCTCTCTTCCATTCAAAATTTCTTCACAGGAACCTACTAGCATCGAAGAACTCTGGTGCCTGAGAGTAGAGGACGCTTCAAGGAAGTGTTAGAAGGAAAGATGATGAAACGCCATCTTCTCAGTGGAGCCAGGCGACGAGCGCAACCAATTACACTTTGAGGGTAAGACCTGATCCTTAATGTTTAGGATTCCGCCATTTAATTAGATTAAACGCCTAAACAAATCCAACACCTAAACCAACAGTGTGTCCATAACTGTCTCAGTTACAAACCTCATTTATATATTATGTATTTTAACCAAATGATGAGATCTACCGTGTCACACCATGTTGGTGTATATGCCCTGTTAAGGGCTATATATAGATATTTGTCATTTTGATTCATGTTATAATCGGATGAGTTAATTTCATGATAGTAATATTCTTCTGCATATTTAATTTTTTAAATCGATCCGCCAAAAGAAACACTCCATGGATTGATTAGATCATGAGTGATTCTTTTGAGTAGTACTTGTACGAGGATCCTTAGAGCAGAAATCACTGCATGCTTTTAGGTGAATTGTAGTGTGCTTTGACATACGCCTCACGGGGCCATAACAGGTTGCAAAATACAGGTATGATTGGGTACACAATGAGTCACGCTAAAGTATGTAGGTGAAGTGATGGGACCACAAATCTCTCTTAAGTGAGAGATGATATCTTGGTCACTTGATAGTGAACTGAGAAGTGCATGGTCGTGCCCAATGAATGATAAGCATTATCATTTGCTTGATGAATTCAGTGTCACTAAGAGATCAAGTAAACATTTAGTTATATAAGGATGATGGCTCCATGTCTTATGCTAAACGGAATATCAATGTAGAGGATCGTACGCAGTTTGCTCAGAAAGGTTATGTTGAATCACCATTCGACCCTCCATTTTGAATTGGGTAGTCATTATGTCTTGCTAGAGACCACTAAGGACTTATGGATTAATTAATGAGATTGAGTTGTCCATTACCAATTTAGAGTGGACCTACAGTATCGCACATAAGGGATTCGATGATGCAGAACAAGTATTCTTGCCTACACTAACTCTAATTGTTATACTTAGATAAATAATATTTAATTAAATGATTTAGTTAAATATTATTGAAAAGTTCTATGGTATTTATTAAGAGTTAAATAATTACATAGAAACTGTAGGGATGGACTGATAAATCAAGGGACTCAATTGCAATTGAGATTCTTGACCCATCAGCTGATCCAAGGGTCATGGATTGATCTATGGGCTTGGTGTATAACCCAAATCATTAAAGTATTATTTAATACTGATTTGGAATCAGTACAATAATATTTGGAAATAATATTGATTTGGAATCTGATTAAATCAGTAAAGTAATAATTGATTGATTACAATACTGATTTTGGAAACTTTGACTCTACAAATATCCTAGGGATATTATTGTAGAGTATAAGACATTTCAATCAGACAAAAATTAGAGCAAGAAAATTATACGTAGAATCCCAAATTTTCTCTGTAGGTAAAAAACGACTAGCACCGAATCTGCAAAGAGCTTTCGTGCTTGAAAGTAGAGAATCTTTCAAGAAAGGATTTTTGGTGGTGACAAAGGTGATCAGAAAAAAGGATCTGCACTAACATCAATCTAGGATCCAGATGCGGCTACCTATTACGCTTCAAGAGTATGGTTTATATGCTTCGAACGTAAGATTAAAATAACACTAAAATTGGAATTGGCATGAATCCGCTGCGTAAACTTTTGAAATCATGCCTCACATGCCAACAGTGGTATCAGAGCTAGGCTTATATTAATTTTAGTGTTGAAATTAAAATTGATTTTGATTAAAAGTAATTTGATTTTTAATTAAAATTGATTTTGACAAATTTTGGAAAAATCGTGCTTTGGCAAAGCAAGAAAACAAAGAAAGCAATTTTTTTATTTTTTGGGAAAATAATTAAAATATTTTTCGTAAATGATTTTTTTTGAAAAACTGGTTCAAGGCCGCGGAGGTGGTGGCGCCGACTTGTCAGAATTTTCGCCGGAAATTCGAAGAACCAAATTTCATGATTTTGGGCTTGAATTTCGCCGTGATTTTAATCTTCTTCCAAAAACGTTTTCAGGAGGATTTCTTTTCCAAAATACTTTAGATCTTGGATTTCTATATGGATTTTGAAAGGTTTTTTTCCCTGGGTTTTTCGAAAATCGCATCGGCCTGAATTTTGTTTTGGATTTTGGAATTTTCATCGAAAAACGGGGCTACCACAAGGGCTTTGGGGTTTTGTTTATTTTCTCGACCAGAAATTAAATCAGAATGGTTCTGAGTTCTATTATTTCGTCGGTTATGAAAAGGATTTTGGTTAGTTTTCATCGGGGTTTTTTTGCTCGTTCGTCGACAAATTGAGGGGGCGGTGAAATCGTTCAAACTGGGCTTTGTTTTATGGATTTTCACCGGAGAATCAGGCGTTGGACGCCTTGGGTTTAACTCGCGAAAGATCCTGGTGCATTTTGATGCATCCCCTAGGCCGGAAGAGATTAACGGCTAGTCGCCATTCATCCAGGATGTCGGTCGAAAATCGACGAGGGGTTGCCTGGGAAGAAATGAGTTTGAGACGGGAGGATGAAGCCCTAATTAGGCTGAAAAGACGAAAATGCCCCGCCGCCACTTGAAACCCTAGACTACCACTTTTAAAAGAATTTTAAAATTGTAGAATGGCCCCTAGACTTTGAGTCCTCCTCAAAACATAGCCCAGAATTTTTATTTAAATTACCAAATTGCCCCATACTTCAAAGAAAATTGTTTTCTAATTTTGGTAAGATTTTAAATTTTTTTTGATTTTCTAATTAAATCAAATCTTATCAGCCTTTAGTTTTAAAATGTTAAAATTGGATTTTAAGATTTTAAAATATATTAAATCAATTATCCTAATGAGATTAGGATAATTAGCTCATAAATAGAATAATTAATTAATGTGATTGATTAATTTTATTCTTTATTTATGCCTTCAAATATGGTATGATTTATTTAAATGGTTTAAATATTTGCATACATATTTGGTATGTTCATGCATCATTTTTCACAAACGATTGAACAAGAAAATGGAAAGATTGATTAAAACTGATTATGAAACGATCAATTTTTATAATATAGAATATTTTGGAAATATTCAATTACACGATCTTTTAAATTGATTGGCTTAATTAAAATGGGCTTGTATGAAGTACTTGCATTTTATGTATTTTTCATGCCTGAATTGGGCTTTATTTATTTTGTTTTAATTTGGGGCCTGCGAGCCAGTTAAATTGGGCCTACGAACCTATTAAAAATTATTGTAACAGAATAGATTAGAAATTAGGCCCAAGAAATTCCAAAAAGCCAATACGGAGTCATGGAGTTAGAGCCCAACGATGGAGGCCCAAATGAAGACAAAATTTTAAAAGCCTTGTAATAGACTAGAGTCAAATTCATTGCATTTTTCGCTTTATATTTTATATTTTGTGAATGAAGAAAAATTAAATGCATGTTAAGCCGTTCAAACTAAATCCCTAAAAACTTAAGTTATAAATTGCTTCCATACTTGGGGGCTCGCCAGAGCGTCAAACGTCTGTGGACTTGGAGAGCCCAAGGGCCTCAGGTTTTCTTTGTGAGGCGGGTTGTCACATAATGGGTGCCTAACTTTACTCAATACCACTATGTTGAAAAACTATTTGGTTATCTATTGATGTGATGCTTTGAGGGATGGTTAAACTTAGGGAAATTGGTCCTAGTTTAACCCGATAAGTTGACTAGGATTGGTTTTGCAATGATAGGATGGTGTCTAACATTTAGAATGTTCATCCTATCACCAAAAAGTTGCATGGGATGCAATTGGAAAGCGTTAAGTTGCATGAGATGTGATTTGAACGTTGCCTATCAAAAGGGACTGATCCCTACGATACTTGCCAAAGCAAGATTGGGGTGGTTTGGTTCTTTATGGATTTTTGGCCCACAATTTAGCACCAACACAAAATTGTTTGGGATTTCAATTTTAGCTATTGTGGAAAATGATTTTAAAACTCATCCTAATATTTTGCATTTAATCTTTTGTAGAAATGGCATCATCTAGCACTAATGTTTTCTCAAACTTCACTCTAAGAAGTGTCTTAGATAAAGACAAATTGGTTGGACCAAACTTCTTAGGCTAGGAAAGAAACTTGAGAATTGTTCTCAAGCAAGAAAGGAAGCTACATATCTTAGAGACTGCTTTACCTGAACCACCACGGAATGCCTCGGCTACTGTTCATTGTGCGTGGGATAAACTGAAAAGTTAATCTGACGATGTGACGTGTTTGATGCTTACGTCTATGACAGGCGAGCTTCAAAAGCAGTTCATGAATTCAGAAGTGTTCGGGATTTATGAGTCACTGACAGAAATGTTTCATGAACAAGCCCGTAACGAAAGGTTCATTACAATCAAGGCATTGATCTCGTGTAAGATGGCGAAGGGTTCATAAGTAAGCATGCATTTAATCAAGATGAAAGGGTATATTGATACCCTAAAGAAATTAAATGCGCCTTTTGCTAGAGAGTTAGCCATTAACATCATCTTGAAGGCAAACAGAACAAACCGGGCTAAATCGAAAATCTCACTTTCGTGCAACGTATTCCAGAATCGGAAACTTTCGACAAAGCTCAGGCTCAAATTCATTTTCCCTTGAATGGATTTAGACTTATACTTATTTAATTTATTAATCGAGACACAAAAATACAATCTTTAATTAAAGTGAAAAGTTCAAAAATTATACCTTTGTAGCGAAATCCCTAGCAAAAAGAAATCCAAAACTTCGGGCAAACGAATTCCACAAGAAATCCGAAGAATAACTCCAAATCGACTCCGAACTAGTGTGGGCTAGTATCTACGAAGTAGCCCAAAGCAAAATGAAGAAATCCTAAGAAACCCACTACAAGAATCACTCAAATCTGAAAAACAGATTTAGCCCGGGAACTGAACCTAAATTGAGAATCCACACCAAAACTGTCAAGAATGTGTTCTTGCCGTAGATCTAGACTCTGGCGAACCAAAGGAACAAGCTAGAGGATCAACACAACAAGAATCAACCCACGCACAAAGAGGAGATCAACTGCCACCTTAAAAATCCCTCTCGCCGACGCCGATTAATCTCCCGACGGAAATAGAGTTCGACGGCAGGAAACTCAACACCAAAAGAGGCAGATATTTATCCACAAATTGATGATCTAGGATTCTCTAGGTTATGGACTTTGAGGATTCTCAAAGAAGAAAGATCCTAGCTAACTTCGATGAGAAAATTCGAAGAAAAAAGAATTTTCTCACTCTAAGCTAGACTTTCTCTTTCTAGGCAAAGTGGCCTCCAAGTTTCTTATGTCTTCATTAATGCCTAACAACGGGTATTTATAGGGAGCTTCTAAGGAGACCTAATGGGCCATTGAGTTGGCCTTTTAGTTTGACTTTCATTGACCCCTTAGTCTTTCCTAGACTAGTCAACTCCAATTCAATATTGTGAATTAATTATTTAACCCACTTCGTTAATTTAATTTAATCGAACCCTTAGAATTAATTAATTCATATAGAATTAATTTTCTTAGTCCACTTTGTCAGTTAAATATTAATCAAACCTTTAAGATTAGTTAAATCACTTTATCAATTAGTCAAATGCATAATTAGTCATACCATTAACGGACCAATTATGAACTACCGCTCAAAAACTACTTTACATTGCGCCACTTTATTTTTCTTCTATCTCCCCACATCAAATATCTAGTGCTCGTCGGTTTATCAATTTACTGACAAATTAATTCACCGACTTCTTGGTATCCGAGATTAGCACTACTCGACTTTCTTATTATAGCAGACATAACGTCTGCTGGCCAGTTTTAGCATAATAAAACTTACGAGCTCATCTCGGGAGCACCATCAACCCAGTGAACCGGTACGTGGATTCCTCCGACTAGCAACGACATATAAGAAGCTAAACACCGCATACCCAACCTATCGAGGTATAGGCCTTAATTGACCGCACTCTTTGGCAAATCAAAGCATACAATATCTAACTCTCACGCCTGTCCCAATCTCATAATTGAGAGACTGAATACTATGACCGAATTAACTATGCCGATCAGTGCAAGTTAATTCTATCCAAACTGGTCATGCTCAATATGCCCCAGGCATATCCATGTTATTTAATTAGTCTAGATATACTAATTTCCAAATCACACAATAACCTATACCGATAGAATGTTCAGACTATCTCAGTTACGAGCATACTTTTTGTGTATCAGTACTTTAACTAATAACGAGATCTACTGTGTTTTTTCACACCCCGTTATCTAGTTCTATGATATATGGGAACAATTTAATACTGAAATAAAATGTTATGTCAACTGTGGATATTAGTTTTTGATACAAGCCATAGCTTTTCTGTTTTCAAAACTAACAATCTCCCACTAATACTCAAAACTATGCTAAGAAGTACAAAAACTGTTCAATCCGTTATTACACTGCTTTCATAATGAAACCTACAGAACACCTTTAAGCTCGCTCATATGGCTCCCTCAAGAATCTGACTCCTATGCCCTCCACATGTCTCTCAAAGACCTTTAGGGTCAATGGCTTTGTGAAAGGATCTGTAAGGTTGTCATCTGATGCTATCTTGCCCACGGTCACGTCTCCCCTCTTTACGATCTCTCGTATCAGGTGGCGCTCAATGTGTTTACTCGCTTTGTGGGCTCGTGGTTCCCTTGAGTTAGCAACTACACCATTGTTATCACAATAAACTGTGATAGACCTAGGCAACTCAGGAACCACATCTAAATCCACTAAGAAGTTTTGGAGCCATACAGCTTTTTTCGCTGGCTCTGATGCGGCAACGTACTCAGCCTCCATAGTAGAGTCCACCACGTATTTCTACTTGACACTCCGCCACACTATGGCTCCACCTCCTAGAGTAAACAAAAACCCAGAGGTAGACTTACTCTTGTCCATATCACCATGAAAGTCCGAATCTGTGTAACCCAATGGTACAAGCTCCTGCTCTATAAACTAGGACATAATCTCTCGTCCTGCGCAAGTACTTGAGAATGCATTTTACTACTTCTCATTGAGCCTTCCCAGGGTTACTCTGATATCTGCTAACCATGCCAACGACAATGCAAATATCAGGCCTTGTACACAACATAGCATACATGAGGCTACCCACTGCAGATGCATAGGGTACATCCTGCATGGCATCTATCTCTTCAGCAGTCTTAGGACACTCCTCCTTTGATAAATGCACTCCATGCCTGAAAGATAATGAACCCTTCTTGGAGTTCTGCATGTTAAAACTTGCCAGAATCGTGTCTATGTAGGATGCCTGGGAGAGAGTCAATGAACATCTCCTACGATCTCGAATAATCTTGATCCCAAGGATATGTCCAGCCTCTCCCAAATCCTTCATGTCAAACTACCTGGACAATTATGCCTTTACGTCTGACAACACCTTCTTACTGTTGCCAATCAGAAGGATGTCATCTACATAAAGTACAAGGAACACCACCGTATCACCATCACGCCTGTGATAAACACACTGCTCATCCAGACACTGAGTGAATCCATAGGCCTAGATAACCACATCAAAACAGATGTTCTAAGATCTGGATGCTTGCTTAAGTTCATAAATGGACCTCCTAAGCCTGCATACCTTATGCTCTTGGCCCTGAACAATGAAACCCTCTTATTTTTTCATAAAGATGGTCTCCTCAAGACTTTTATTAAGAAAAACTATCTTGACGTCCATATGCAAAATCTCATAGTCCATATGAGCAGCTATGGCCAATAGAATTCGGATTGACTTAAGCATAACTACCGGGGAAAAGGTCTGCTCATAATCGATACCCTCTTTCTGAGTATACCCCTTCACCACAAGCCTAGCCTTGAAGGTCTCAACCCACCCATCAGATCCTCTCTTTCGCTTGTAGACCAATTTGCACCCAATAGGCTGAAACCCATTAGAAAGGTCTACCAGCTCCCAGACCTGATTTGAGTTCATAGAACCCATCTCAACAATCATCTCTCTCTGCCAATAATCTGTATCTTTATCATAGAGAGTCTCTTTATAGCTAACTAGGTCTGGTTCATGTGCACCAGGGATAAAGTCAGAAGACTCACCCAAACCCATGTATCTTTCGGGCTGTCTGACAACCCTCTCACTACGACGAGGTATAGCCTGTGTAAGAGCATCATCTGTGATAGTGTGTGCAGTCTCTTATGGTGTGTCTTCCAGTACTGATGTATCTGGAATAATGGATTGTCTTCTATGCTCTTCTAATACTACCTTGCTGCTTGACTTGTGATCTAAAACATAGTCCTCCTCATGAAATCTGGCATTGGTGCTGATCACCACCTTTTGATCCTGAAGACTATAAAATAGACCACCTTTCGTTCCTTCGGGGTAGCCTATAAATAGCATATCCTTGGTTCTCGCATCTAACTTACCTGTATCTGCCTCGAGCACATGTGCAGGACAACCCCAAATCCTGAGATGTCTCAGACTAGGCTTTTGCCTAGTCCACAACTCTACTGGGGTCTAGGCACAAACTTACATGGCACAAGGTTAAGGATAAAACATGTTGTCTCTAAGGCATAACCCCAAAACAAGATAGGCAACTCACTGTGACTCATGATCGATATAACCATATCCGTAAGAGTCTTGTTCCTCCTCTCTGCTACACCATTATACTGGGGTATACCAGGTGTAGACAACTGGGACTGAATACCCTCCTATTATAAATAGGACCTGAATTTACTAGAGAGGTATTCGTCACCGCGATCAGATTGCAAGGCCTTGATACTATTACCCAGATGGTTCTCCATCTCAGCCTTAAACTCTTTGAACTTGCCAAAGTATTCAGACTTGTGGCGCATCAGGTACATGTATCCATATCTAGAGTAATCATTTGTGAATGTCACGAAGTACTCATAACCACCTCTAGCCTGAACTGACATAGACCCACACAAATCATAATGAATCAACTCTAAAACCTCCTTGGCCCTATACCCCTTTGCCTTGAAAGGTCTCTCGGTCATCTTAGTTTCCAAGCAGGACTCGCAGGTCGGATAGCTGTCAATCTCCAATGAGCCTAAAGGCCCATTATTAACCAACCTTTGAATCCTACTAAGGTTGATGTGACCTAGTCTTAGGTGCGAAAGATAAGTTTGATTCAAAGGGGAAGACTATTTTCTCTTATTATGATTCGGTGATAAGTTACTAGTTTCAGTGTTGTGCACAACTGGGGAGTTTGTCAACTATTGTACCAGAACATATAAGCCTCTGGTTCTTTCTAATAAAAACAGAATTATCAGAAAAAAACACTTATATCCATCCAATAAAAGTCTCGAAACTGAAAGTAAGTTCTTCCAAAAACTGGGTACATAAAAACAATCATTTAAATTTCAAACAGAGTCTGAAAAATAAAGACATAAAACTCTCACTGCAATAACCGAAACTCTGGTAGTATCGCCGAGATGAACCTGCAACTCTCCCTCTTTAAGCAACCGAGTCACTTGGAACCCCTGCAAAGAATTACAGCGTGATCAGTGGCTCCTGAATCCACACACCAAGTATCTGTGGGACTCTCCACTAAACACGTCTCAATAACTAGGGAAAATTTGCACATACCTCAAGGCTTCTGGCAATCCTTCTTCCAATATCCCGCCTTACCACATCTGAAGCACTTGCCTTTCGGATTATGCTTTTTGGCAATACCCGTATTAGGACCATGATCAGCTGCTGCTCTATAGTCTCTCTTCCTCTTATGCTTCCTGGCTTTGAACCCAACAGAGGAACCTAAGGGACCAAAAGTAGCCAAGGCTTGCTTCTTCTCAACGAAGAGGTCCTCAGCAGACACCAATGCAGTCATGAGCTCGGGAAGTGAATATAAGAGCTTGCCCATATTATAATTCAACAGAAATTGCTCAAAACTAGGGGGCAAACTCTGGAGGATAATATCAACCTGGGTCTTCCCATCAATATCACCTCCCAATACCTTGATCTAATTGATGCAGCTCATCATGTCCAGCACGTGATCCCTCACTGAAGAGCCCTCAGCCATCCTAGCATTCATGAGTTTCCTCATAGCTACTGCTTGGCTGCCCTGCCCTGATGTCCAAACATCTCCCTGAGGTTGATCATCATATCGTAGACTGAGGTAAACAACTGATGTTGGTGATACAGTACACTCGACATAGAAGCCAAGATGTAGCACCGGGTCATCTCATCAGCCTTCTGTCACCTCGTATATGGCTCTTGCTGCTCAGGGGTGGCATCATCGCTGGGTTTAGGGGGCACTCCTCAGTGAGCACGTACTTGTAACCCTCAGCGGTAAGAAGAATGTCCAGGTTACATTTCCAGTCAATGTAATTTGGACCCGTAAGTTTGTTCTGATTCAGTATGACAACTAGCGGGTTAAACGACATATTAACAACTAAAAAATAAACAGTCAAGTTTCAATATTACTTTTTCAAAAATATTGAAATCCTCAAAAAATATAATCTTCTACCGACATCTCTCACCCTGGGATTAACGCAGGTCACGATAGGTGAACTTCTATGCTAACCCACATTTGTTCAAGAAGAACCGAAGTTTATTAATTTCATTCTCTGACCAACGATCTTATGGTCAATGAAATTAATAGTAGATAATTTTAGTCGTACACGAACATTGCGTAACCTCGATGGGAGGGATAATAAAAATGGTACACTAAGTGTTTGCCATTACGTGACTTCTAAGTTTGTTACTTAGGATACTAATGTCCCTCGGATAGCGAGGGTGTCGCAACTTTCTTCAATTAAACTCACCCTTTAGAAATTCATTTCGGTGATATCTGTGGTTGAAAACTCATCCGATAGGGAGAAAGGTCTAACCAACACGCAAGTTTAACCTCATCACCAATGAACCCGTAATGGAGGCCATGGGGATATTTAACAACCCGCTCTCACTTAGATTTTTAAGTTTGAGGATTTTTATGTTTTAAAATGTAATATCTTAACTATGGATATTCGCACCCATAAAACTGTTGGAGTTTTAATATGCGAATAATCTACCTTAGTTAATTGCACTTTACTTTTTAAAATGGTTTGGTTTTCATTCATGCAAAATAATTGAAAACACACAATCAAAAAAAAGACATAAATACGGGAAATTGAAAAAATAAAATTTCCCAACTATTATGGCATTCTCTATCGTTGATTCCTTGACGCTTCGATGACACTTCTCGTCATGTCGCTCCCACAAGTTATTTTGATTCCTCTCGATTCACCCGGGTTTTCTCAGTTTTCTACGTAATTAGGAATCACCCAAAATTATGAGAAACTAAAACCCGCGAATATAAGTTACCCAAAATAACATCTTCGTCATAATATATAAATTCCAATATACAAAGGCGTTTTTCTAGGAATTTAAAGACGGCAACATTAGATCAAATCCTACTACAAGATTTATCTAATCCTACACGGCTTCCAGCTCGAGGTTATTACTATTACAGACATTTCCATTCAAAAAACAATACGAGCCCGGACATGTCCCGGGGTTTATGAATGAAAAAATAAATTCTACCATAATAGCGGGGAACTAATAACCACCTGTTTAAACATTTTGACAAAAATAACCATGCCAAAACAAATCCATGTAATAAATTAAACAATTATAAACCCAAAACACTCGCTTTGATACCAATTTGAAGGAAAACAGAACAAACCCGGGCTAAATAAAAAATCTCACTTTCGTGCAATGCATTCCAGTATCGAAAACTTTCGACAAAGCTCAGGCTCAAATTCATTTTCCCCTGAATGGATCTAGACTTATACTTATTTAATTTATTAATCAGGACACAAAAATACAATCTTTAATTAAAGTGGAAAGTTCAAAGATTATACCTTTGTAGTGAAGTCCGTAGCAAAAAGAAATCCAAAACTTCAGGCAAGTAAATTCCACAAAAAATTCGAAGAATAACTCCAAATCGACTCGGAACTAGTGTGGGCTAGTATCCATAGAGTAGCCCAAAGCAAAACGAAGAAATCCTAAGAAACCCACTTCAAGAATTACTCAAATCTAAAAAACAGATTTAGCCTGGGAACTGAACCTAAATTGAGAATCCACACCAAAACTGTCAGGAATGTGTTCTTGCTCATAGATCTAGACTCTGGCGAACCAAAGGAACAAGCCATAGGATCAACACAACAAGAATCAACAAACCCATAAAGAGGAGATCAACCACCGCCTAAAAAATCCCTCTCGCCAGCGCCGATTAATATCTCGGCCGAAATAGAGTCTGGAGGCCGGAAACTCAACACCAAAGACGGCATCTTTTTCTCCAAAAATTGATGATCTAGGATTCTCTAGGTTATAGGCTTTGAGGGTTCTTGAAGATGAAAGATCCTAGCTGACTTCGAGGAGAAGATTCGACGAAGAAAGAATTTTCTCACTCTAAGCTAGACTTTCTCTTTCTAGGCAAAGTGGCCTCCAAGTTTCTTATGTCTTCATTAATGCCTAACAAGGTGTAGTTATAGGGAGCTTCTAAGGAGACCTAATGAGCCTTTGAGTTGGCCCTTTTAGTTTGACTTTTGTTGACCTCTTTGTCCTTCCTAGACTAGTCTACTCCAATCGATTCTTTCGAATCAATTCTTTAACCCACTTCGTTAATTTAATTTAATCGAATCCTTAGGATTAATTAATTCATATAGAATTAATTTTCTTAATCCAATTTGTCAATTAAATATTAATTAAACATTTAGGATTAATTAATTCACTTTATCTATTAGTCAAATGCATAATTAGTCATACCACTAACGAACCAATTATGGAACTACCGCTCGGACCAATTATGGAACTACCGCTAAAAAATGACTTTACATCACGCCACTTTATTTTTATTCTATCTCCTCACATCAAAGATCTAGTGCTCGTCGGTTTATCAATTTACTGACAAATTAATTCACCAACTTCTTGTATCTGAGATTAGTACCACTCGACTTTCTTATTATACTGGACATAAAGTCCACTGGCCAGTTTTAGAATAATAAACCTTACGAGCTCATCTCGGGAGCACTATCAACCCGAAAAACCGGTATGTGGATTCCTCCGACTCATAACAACACGTAAGAAGCTAAACGCCGCATACTCAACCTACCGAAGTATAGGCCTCAATTGACCTCACTCTTTGGCAAAACAAAGCATACGATATCTAACTCTCACGCATGTCCCAATCTCGGGATTGAGAGACTGAATACTAGAACCAAATTAACAACGCCAATCAGTACAAGTTAATTCTATCCAAACTGGTCGTGCTCAATATGCTCCAAATCACACAATAACCTATGCCGATAGTATGTTCAAACTATCTCAGTTACGAGTATACTTTTTATATATAAATACTTTAACCAATAACGAGATCTACTGTGTCTTTCTACACCCGTTATCTAGTTCTATGATATAATGGAACAATTTAATACTGAAACAAAATGATATGTCAACCATGGATATTAGTTTTTGATACAATCCATAGCTTTTCTGTATTCAAAACTAACATGCCTGATGAATACAATGACTTTGTGGTGAACTACAACATGCATAACATGGAGAGGAGCATTCCTAAGCTTCATGGGATACTGAAAATACTGAGCAAACCTTTCGGAATGCCATGCCAGTAATGGTTTTAGAGAAAGGTAAAAAGAGGAAGTTTAAAGGCAAGGCCAAAGCTGGGCAAAACAAAAAAGCTCGCAGTAAGACTGCTGCCAAAGCCCAGCCTCAAGCTCCTCCATCTGATAAGACAAAGCCTCATAAGGATAATACATGTCTCTTCTGCAAACAGAAAGGTTACTAGAAGAGAGACTGCAAACTGTTTCTTGAAAGCAAATAGAATCCTTTAGCTTCAGGTATCTTTGTTATTGAAATAAATCTTTCTATGTCCATCTCATGGATATTAGATACTGAAAGTGGGGCTCATATTTGTACTAATATGCAGGGACTCAGAAATAGAAAGATGACAAGGAAATGTGAAGTAAATCTCCGAGTGGGCAACGGGGCAAGGGTTGCTGCTGTTAAAGTGGGAGATTACACTTTATCCTTACCTTCTGGTTTGAACATTAAACTTGAGAATTGTTATTATGTACCTACTTTGAGTAGTAATATTATTTCAATTTTTTTTTTTTTGGATACTAAAGGTTTTTGTTTTATTATTGGTAATAATTCATTATCTTTATATCGGAATAATGTTTCATACGGAGTTGCAAATTTGTGCAACAACCTATATGTCTTGGATTTGAACCAAGAATGACCGGTCTATAACATTGAAACGAAAGGTAATTAATTAAGATTGATATGAGTCTAACTTATCTTTGGCACGGTCTTTTAGGCCATGCAAACGAGAAATGAGTTTAAAGACGTCACAAAGATGGAGTGCTAGGGTCATTTGATTTCGAATCATATGACACGTGTGAACCCTATTTGCAAGAAAAAATGACAAAGAGTCCTTTCAACAAGAAAGGCGAAAGAACTAGTGAGCCATTGGCCCTAATACACATGGATGTATGTGGAGCAATGAGCACACAAGCCAGAAGTGGATTCGTATACTTCGTTACTTTTATCGATGACAATAGTAGATATGGCTATGTCTACTTAATGAGGCATAAAATAGAAACTTTTAAAAAGTTCAAAAAGTTTAAGAACGAAGTAGATGTTGGAGTTGAATACATAAGCTATGCTTGTATTGTACATTTTCCCAGTTAATATATAGATTTATGTTTTGGTTATATTTTGTTGTGCATGATATGTCCATTTATATTATGTAAGTAGATGATGAGGTGTCTTGTGTGACACAGTAGATCTCATCATTGGTTGAAAAACATAATATATAAATGAGGTTCGTAATCGAGACAGCTTTGGACAAACTATCGGTTTAGGTTATTATGTGATTCGGATAATTGGTTTGTCTAAACTAATTAAATCATATAAATATGCCCGGGGCATATTGAACTTGACCATAAGGAATAATTTGTCTTGTACTGATTTAATAAACAAATCGTTCTTAGTATTCTATCTCTTAATCCCTAGATTTGAACGGGCATGAGGATTAGACATAGTGTACTTTGATCTGGCAATGGGTAAAGTCAATTGTGGCCAATTATCTCGGTAGGTTGGGTGCGCGTGTTTAGTTGCTTGGTATGCTGTTGCTTGTCGAAAGGAAATCATGTACCGGTGCGTCCAGGGTGATGGTGCTTCCGAGATGAGCTCGTAAAGTTTATTATACTAAACCCGGCAGGTGGACTTATGTCCGGTATAGTAAAAAGGTCGAGTGGTACTAGTCTCAGAATTAAAGAGGTTAATTAATTAATTTTCAGTAAATTAATATATTAATGAGGACTATATCTTTGATGTGGGGATGAATAAATTAATAAAGTTGTTCCAGAAGCATTTCTGGTGTAGGATGATAGTGCCATAATTAATCCGTTAGTGGTACGATAAATTATGTATTGGGTTATTGAAAAAGGTATATTTAATAAATTAAGTAATTAATTGTCAGTTGGTTGTGAATCATACCAGGAACTGGTTTGGGATAAGTGAATCCCTGTATCAGTTGGTTGTGAATCATACCAGGAACTGGTTTGGGATAAATGAATCCCTGTATCAGTTGGTTGTGAATCATATCAGGACTAGATTGGGATAAGTGAATCCCTGTATCAGTTGGATGTGTATCAGTCCAGGAACAGGATTGAAGGAAACAGAAACCCTGTAGGAAGGCCAATCCTAAACCAACTTGGGGTCTCTCTTGTAACTCTATATGTAGACAAGTGATTAGCTATTCAAGACACACAATTCAGAAAGACAATTCGTAAGTTTTCAAGACAACAAAACTTAGAGAGAGAAAACTTCTCTCTAAATTTTGGATTTTCCATAGCTAAGAGCAGCTGAAATTTTTCTTGATTTTTGGCAGCAAAGTGTAGTTTTCTCTCTCTTCGGGTGGTGCTTTAATTTTACGCGCCAGGTGCAGCGGTGCTGGATTTTTTTGGCAGGTGGATTGTGGTGATTAGTTGATCAAATTGCTTGTTAGATTACTGCCCACACAGCATACAAGCAAAGTCTTGAGGCATACAAGAGAATCACCTAAGTATACACTTTAATAGGTAATTCTTATGTTTCCGCTTTAATTAGAAATTTTTGTTGCGTGGTAAATTGAATAAGTGCAAACACAGATCCTGCACAATGTTATTTCAAAAGGGTTAGAAAAACAATTGTGTTAGCGTCTAGGACTGGCCAGAGATTCTAATTCTGGAATGCAAAGCACGAAAGTGAGTTTCTGGCTAGGCCCGGACAGATAATCTTTTCGTAGAGAATCAGTTGGATAGAAGGATTAAGGCTATTCGCTCTGATCGGGAAAGTGAATACCTTAGTGATGAGTTCGATGGCTATCTAAAACTGTGTCAAATTATTTCACAGTTGACTCCACCAGGAACAACTAAATGGAATGGTGTATCTGAAAGGAGGAATCGGACATTATTAGATATGGTTCGATCAATGATGGGCCAAACAACTCTCTCTACATCCTTTTGGGGTTTCTTTTCTGCTGTCTACTTACTGAACTGTATTCTATCTAAGGCAGTAGATAAGACTCCGTATAAGATATGAATAGGCCAAAAGCCCTATATATCCTATCTATGAGTTTGGGGCTTTCAAGCTCATGTAAAGCGTTTACAAAGTAATAAGCTTGAACCTAAAACTGACAAACGCCTATTTTTGGGGTATCATAAGGAAACTAAAAGATATACATTTTATCTCCCAACTGAGAACAAAGTGTTTGTTGCTCGAAGAGCTACTTTCTTAGAGAAAGATTTTCTGTACAAGAAAGACTGTGGGAGTAAAATAGAACTCGAAGAGGTTCGAGACCCGCAAGAGCGTGTAGAACAATCTACGGGAACTCAGATGGAAGTTGGCATGAAAACTCATGAGGATGAGCAACCTGAGCTAACAACACAAGAACCTAGAAGATCTAAGATCTGGTAGATCTCCTTAACAACCAAAGAGATACAGATTTCTTTTGACTGACGATCAAGATTTGATCTTAGTGGACTCTGATGAACCCAAGACCTACAGACAGGTTTTAGAAAGTCCAGATTCAAATAAATGGCTACAAGCCATGGAATCTGAAATGCAATCCATGAGGGATAATAAAGTGTGAACTTTGATTGACCCTCTTGTTCATGCAAAGGTTGTCGATTGCAAGTGGATTTTCAAGTTGAAACCTGGCGAGAAGGAAAGGCTAGTGGCTAAAGGTTTCAGACAGACTCATAGTATTGACTATGATGAAACCTTCTCCCCTGTCTTGATGCTCAAGTCCATTCGGACAATGCTTGCCATAGCTGCATATTATGACTATGAGATATGACACATGGATGTTAAGATGGCTTCCCTAAATAGAAACCTACTCGAGGATGTTTACATAAAACAACCCAAGGGATACATCGATCAAGAGCATCCTAATTGAGTATGCAAGCTTCAGAGGTCTATCTACAGACTAAATCAAGCATCTCAAAGTTGGAATCTTCATTTTGACGAGGCAGTAAAAGGTTACGGCTTCATAAAGAATGAATATGAGCCTTGTGTTTACAAGAAGGTTAATGGGAGCAAGGATGTTTTTCTTGTCCTATATGTGGACGACATCCTACTCATAGGAAACGACATTCCCATGTTGAAAGATATCAAACAATGGTTGGGGAGTGTATTTTCTATGAAAAACTTAGGAGAGCCGAAATGATACTAGGTATCAAGATCTATAGAGATAGGTCTAAAAGGCTTCTAGGACTAAGTCAAGAAGGGTACATAGACAAGATATTGAGGAGAATCAATAAGTCTAACTCTAAGAATGGTATGGTACCATTCAGACATGGCCTAATCTTAAAGAAGAACCAATGTCCTTCTACTAAAGAGGAGAGGGATGCGATAAGTAGAGTCCTATATGCTTCGATAATAGGATCTACCATGTATGCCATGTTATGTACCCCAAAATATTATCTGCCCGAGCCTAGCCAGAAACTCACTTTCGTCCTATGCATTCCAAAATCGGAATCTCTGGCCAGGCCTAGAAGCTAGCACAATTGCTATTCCAACCCTTTTGAAATAACATTGCGCAAGATCTTGGTTTGCACTTATTCGATTTATCACGCAACAAAAATTCTTAATTAAAAGCGAAAGAATAAGAATTACGTATTGAAGCGTATACTTAGGTGATTCTCTTTTATACCTCAAGACTTTGCTTGTATGCTTTGTGGGCAGCAATCTAACGAGCAATTTGATCAGCTAATCACCATAATTGGGTCGCCTGAAAAATTCTGCAACCACATGCCCCTAGTGCGTGAGGTTCACGTGCCACCTGGGACCCGAGAGAGGAGCTACACGTGCCTCCAAATTGGACAAAATTCAGCAGCCCAAATATAATAAAAACCGACAGCTCTTAGCCTTAAAAAACAGATTTTAGAGAGAGAATTTTTCTCTCTCTAGGATTTTCTATCTCTAAGTTTTCTTGTCTTGAAAACTTATGAATTGTATATTGTGGAATAGCTAATCCCTTGTCTATATATAGAGTTACAAGAGAGACCCCAAGTTGGTTTAGGATTGGTCTTCCTAATGGGTTTACGTAATTAATTATTTTCCAAATCCAATTAGGTAACCAATCTGATAGGATAAACCAAATCCTATTAGATTCCCTAATCTTTAGGATTTCCTAATTCTAATTGAAACTTAAGATTTAATTAATTAATTAATTAATTGCACTTTGTTAATTACTCAATTAACCCTTAGGAATAATTAATCAATTAATTAATTCTACCTATTCAATTAACCCATTACAAAATTAATCGTACCACTAATGGATTAAATTTGGCACTACCATCCTACACCAGAATTGCTTCCGGAACAACTTAACTAATTTATATTCATAATCTCCCCACATCAAACATATAGTGATCGTTAATATATTAATTTACTGATAAATTAATTAATTAACTTCTTTAATTTCGAGACTAGTAACACTCGACCTTTTTACTATACCGGAAATAAGTCCACCGGCCGGGTTTAGTATAATAAACATTACGAGCTCATCTCGGGAGCACCATCACCACGGACGCACCGGTACATGGTTTCCTTTTGACATGCAGCAACACACTAAGCAACTAAACACGCGCACCCAACCTACCGAGACTATTGGCCACAATTGACCTCACCCATTGGCAGATCAAAGTACATTATGTCTAGTCCTCATGCCCGCTCGAGTCTAGGGATTAAGAGATAGAATACCAAGAACGATTTGTCTATTAAATCAGTACAAGACAAATCATTCCAAATGGTCAAGTTCAATACACCCCGGGCATACTTATATGATTCAATCATTTTAGACAAACCAATTATCTGAATCACATAATAACCTAAACCGACAGTTTGTCCAAAGCTGTCTCGGTTACGAACCTCATTTTTATATTATATCTTTTAACCAATGACGAGATCTACTGTATCACACACGACACCTCATCATCTAACTGCATAATATAATGGACAAATATTGCACAACTAAATTTAACCAAAACATTAATCGATATATTAACTAGGAAAACGTACAGTACATGCATAGCTTATGTATTCAACTCCAACATACCCGCCCGGATATCGCACATGCACTACGCATGACAAGCAGATACCAACAAGATCAAGGAATGGATCATTGGACTACAGTCAAGGCAATCCTGAAGTACTTGTGAAGGAGTAAAGGATTAATGCTAGTGTACGGAGGACAAGAATAGCTCATCGTACAAGGTTATGCCGGTACTGCTTTTCAAACTGACCAAGTTGACATGAAATCACAATCAAGCTATGCTTTTAGCCTGAATGGTGGTCCGATGAGTTAGAAATGCTCGAAGCAAGATACCACAGCCTATTCTACAACAGAATCTGAGTATATTGCTGCATCAGATGCTGCAAAAGAAGTTGTTTGGTTGAGAAAGTTTGTGTCATACATCAGAGTGATACCGAGTATCCAAGATCCGATTAACCTATTTTGTGATAATAACGGGGCATTGCACAAGCAAAAAAGCCTCAATCATACCAAAAAACCAAACACATACTCAGACGCTATCACCTCATTGGAGAGATCATCGATCGAGAAGATGTTAAAAATATACAAAATAGGGTCAGACGACAATATAGAAGATCCTGTCACAGAAGCTCTACCACAGTCAAAGTTTGAGAGACATGTAATGGAGCTTGGTCTTAAAATGTTTAGGACATAACCCTTCAATGGGCAAGTGGGAGATTGTTTGTGTATGTGCCCTGTTAAGGGCTATATATAGATATTTGTCATTTTGATTGATGTTATAATCAGATGAGTTAATTTCATGATAGTAATATTCTTGTGCATATTTAATTTTATGAAATTGATCTGCCAAAAGAAACGCTCCATAAATTAATTAGATCATGAGTGATTCTTTTGAGTAGTACTCGTACGAGAATCCTTATACCAGAAATCACTGCATGGTCTTAGGTGAATTGTAGTGTGCTTTGACATACCTAACGGGGCTGTAACAGGTTGCCAAGTACGGGTATGATTGGGTACACTATGAGTCACGCTAAGGTATGTAGGTGAAGTGAAGGGACTACAAATCTCTCTTAAGTGAGAGATGATATCTCGACCACTTGATAGTGAACTGAGAAATGC
Organism: Knoxia roxburghii; assembly: GCA_030378225.1. NCBI lineage: Eukaryota > Viridiplantae > Streptophyta > Magnoliopsida > Gentianales > Rubiaceae > Knoxia > Knoxia roxburghii. The sequence continues at coordinate 25,964,408 of CM059417.1, forward strand.
ATGGCCGTGCCCAAGGAATAATAAGCGTTATTATTTACTTGATGAATTCAGTCTCAATAAGAGATCAAGTAAACGTTTAGCTATATAACGATGATAGTTCCATGCCTTATGCTAAACGGGATATCAATGTAGATGATCGTACGCAGTTTGCTCAGAAAGGTTTTGTTGGATCACCATTCGACTCTCCATTCTGAATTGGGTAGTCATTATGTCTTGCTAGAGACCACTAATGACTTATGGATTAATCAATGAGATTGAGTTATCCATTACCAATTTAGAGTGGGCCTACAAGATCACACATAAAAGAGTTCGATGATGCAGAACAATTATTCTTGCCTATGCTAAGTATAATTGTTATACTTAGATAAATAATACTTAATTAAATGGTTTAGTTAAATATTATTGAAAAGTCCTGTGGTATTAATTAAGAGTTAATTAATTACCTAGGAACAATTGGGATGGGCTAATAAATCAAGGGACTCAATTACAATTGAGATTCTTGACCCATCAGCCTGATCCATAGGTGATAGGTTGATCCATGGGCTTGGTGTATAACCCAAATCATTGAAGTATTATTTAATACTGATTTGGAATCAGTAAAATAATATTTGAAAATAATATTGACTTGGAATCTGATTAAATCAGTAAAGTAATAATTGATTGATTATAATACTGATTTTGGAAATTTTGAATCTATAAATATCCTAGGGATATTATTGTAGAGTATAAGACATTTCAATCAGACAAAAATTAGAGCACGAAAATTATACACAGAATCCCAAATTTTCTCTGTATACAGAAAATAGCTAGCACCGAATCTGCAAAGAGCTTTCGTGCTTGAAAGTAGAGAATCTTTCAAGAAAGGATTTTTGGTGGTGACAAAAGCGATCGGAAAGAAGGATCTGGACTAACATCAATCTTGGATCCAGACGCGCTACTGATTAGGCTTTAAGGGTATGGTTTATATGCTTTGAACGTAGGATTAAAATAACACTAAAATTAGAAATGGCATGAATCCGCTGCTTAAAATTTTGAAAATCATGCCTCCGATCCCAACACACCAGACACCTCATCATCTAATTACATAATATAAATGGACAATATATGAAAAACATATAAACAATTTAACTAAAACATTCAATCGATATATAAAATTGGGAAATAGTTTAATACAAACAAAGCTTTAGTATTTAAACCCAACAGTATGTACATGGTATCTAGACTTTTGAAGTGTGTTATATTGCTCAAATTAATTGGATTGAGGGACTAATTCTGTAGAATTTGGGCTTAGGAAATCTAAACTATCACGTGTTGCTTACATCTAGTTCAAGATTGGAAAATTAACAAAATAGTAGGAGATCTAAGTCGAACCAAAACTAGATTGACTATTGGTTAGATGAATTCAATATGTTTTTTGCATTAGCTAGGTGTGACGCACTAATAACCCACTTAGTTAATCAATTCCAGTGACTTGACCATCCGATCTCGAGAGAAAAATAGAATTCAACCCTAAATTTTGAATGTCCCATGGATAAAATTCACAAGTTAGGAATGAAATGGAATTAGGCTAATAAAGATGAAATCTCCACACATTTATTGCCTAGATTGAAATGAAATCTCGATTTATTCATATGTTTTATCTAAATCTTGTTATTTTGTTATTTCATGATATTTGATAATTTAAAATCTAAAACTCAATCATTTGAAATTTCTTTTGTGTTTAACTTTTAAGAGTTAAGAAAAAAAAAAAAAGCAATAATCTCCCGTTCTCGTGGGATCGATACCTCATGACTACTCAATAGGTATATTTGAACCTAAAGTGTGGGAAACGAGGAAATTTTGTTACTTGTGTCTAGGATTCGTACCACCACACCAAGTATTAATTGCAATAACAAAGTGAGAAAATATTGATGATTTTAAAAAATGGGAAGAAAACAGAAAACAATTTTTGGTACACCTAGCAAACAGAAAAAAAGAAAAAATAGAGCCAAAATTCTTGAAGGCTGGAATGTACAAAGCACGTGCCTTTTATATAGGAGAGATGGAGCAACTTTTCCCACAAACCCTAATTTTGTTTTCTCTCTTCAGTGGCTAATCTCTCTTTTCTCTCCCCCAAACTCTCTTCCCCTGCCGTTACTTGCTGTCGATTCTGGCCATTCCGGCTGGAATTTTGAAGATATCTCACCGCCAAAATACTCCACCCATAATTTCCGTACGTATTTCAATCAAGATAAGGCCAAGAAGAGGTGGCTCACGGCGGTGGTGATAGCTGCGGCGAAGAAGAGATGATTTTTTATGAAAGAAAAACTAGGGTTTGGCCAAAAAGGTATATTTTTTTATGTAAAATCATAAATTTTTTATATAAAATCGTTTATTTTGAATATGCTATTTTGAATATGGCCAGATCTGATGTTGGTGACAGCTAAAAAGTGAGTGGCTGGCGGCTAAAAAGTGAAAAAGAGAGGAAGGAAAACTAGGGTTTTGGCAAAAAGGTATGTTTTTTATGTAAAATCGCATGTCTTTGCTTTTTTTTTATTGTTGTAAACTGTTAGTGTAAAATGTTACTTGTTGGTGTAAACTGCTGTTTATTGGTGGGCTTTATTGCTGTAAAATTCTAGTTTGTTGTGAAAGAAACAGAATTAGCCTGGGCTAAATCGAAAACCTCACTTTCATGCAATGCATTCCATAATTAGAGACTTTGGATTCGACTCAGGTTAAAATTCATTTCCCCTGAACAGATCTAGGCTTATAATAGTTTGATTTATTAAATCGATGCTCAAAAAATAAATCTTTAAACTCAAGCGAAAATATTTAAGGATTATACCATGGGAGCGTGTCCCTCGCAATAAGAAAACCCAAAGCCGAGAAACAATGATACCACCAGAAATTCTGAAGAATAACTCCAACAACTTCAAAAACAAAGAAAAACAAAGAAATCCTTAAGAAACCCACTTCGAAAAACTTGAGCAAACCTCGACAGATCCTTGCCCAGAGTGAGTCCGCGCACCAGCCGCCGTTTCACCGTTCGCCACACCAATTCTGGCCATAAGACCGTCGATCCCAGCCACGATCTATACGACTTCCACCATGGATCACCGATCGAAAAAGAGATCAACATGGGGTTGTCGGATCTAGCACACCGAGAAGTCAAACAGTCGCCGAAAGATAAAGAGGCGCTACGACAATGAAGATCTCACGGCGATGAGGAAAGAAAACCGGCGGACAGCTCCAAGAATCTGGCAAATCGAGTTTTACTTCAAAGAAGAAAGCTTCCTAACCGACTTCGAGAAAGAGCTTTGATGAGGAAGATGAAGTTCTCTCTCTAAGCTAGACTTTCTTTCACTAGGCAACTTAGCCTTCAAGTTTCTTAATGTCTTCTAATGCCTAACATTAGCTATTTATAAGGGAGCTTCTAAGGAGACCTAGTAGGCTTTTGAGTTGGACCTTAATGTTTGACTTTCATTGACCCCTTAGTCCTCCCTAGACTGATCAACTCCAATCTAGCCTTTCGAACTAATTTCTTAACACATTTCATTAATTAAATGTAATCGAACCGTTAGGATTAATTAATTCAATTAGAATTAATCTCTTAATCTACTTCACTTTGTCAATTAAATATTAATTAAACCTTTAGAATTAATTAATTCACTTTGTCGATTAGTCAAACACATAATTAGTCGTACCACTAACGGACCAATTATGGAACTACCGCTCAAAAACGACATTACATCGCGCTCACTTTATTATTCTTCTATCTCCCCACATCAAAGATCTAGTGCTCATCGGTTCATCAATTTATTGACAAATTAATTAACCGACTTCTTAGTATCCGAGATTAGTACCACTAGACTTTCTTATTATACCGGACATAAAGTCCACCAGTCGGGTTTAGTATAATAAACCTTATGAGCTCATCTCGAGAGCACCAATAACCCGTTGAATCAGTACGTAGATTTCTCTTACTAGCAATGGTACACAAGAAGCTAAACACCGCGTACCCAACTTACCGAGATTTAGGCCTTAATTGACAGCACCCTTTAGCAAATCAAAGCATACGATATCTAACTCTCATACCCGTTCCAATCTCGGGATTAAGAGATTAGAATACTAGCATCGAATTAACTACACCGATTAGTAGAAGTTAATACAATCCTAGCTGGTCGTGCTCAATATGCCATGGGCATATCCATATGATTTAATTAATCTGGACAAACTAATTTCCAAATCACAAGATAACCTATACAGATAGTATGTTCAGACTATCTCAGTTATGAGTATTCTTTTTATATATCAATACTTTAACCAATAACGAGATCTATTGTGTTTTTCTACACCTCGTTGTCTAGTTCTATAATACAATGGAACAAATTTAATACTGAAACAAAATAATATGTCAACTGGTTATTATTTTTGATACAAGAAAATAGCTTTCTAGTATTCAAAACTAACGATCTCCCACTAATACTCAAAGCTATGCTCTGAAGTACAAAAACACTGTCCAACCCACTTTATTACACTGCTGTAACAATGAAAACTACAAAACACCTTTAAGCTCACTCACTTGGTTCTCTTAAGAATCGGACTCCCAAACCCTCCACATGACTCTCAAAGACCTTTGGGGTCAATGGCTTTGTAAAAGGATCTGCAAGGTTGTCTCCTGATGCTATCTTGGCTAAGGTCACGTCTCCCCTCTTTATGATCTATCATATCAGGTGGTATTTGCGCTCTATGTGTTTACTCGCCTTGTGGGCTCGTGGTTCCTTTGAGTTAGCAACTGCACTATTGTTATCACAGTAAACTGTGATAGACCTAGGCAACTTAGAGAACGCATCTAAGTACAGCCAGAAGTTCCTGAGTCATATAGCTTCTTTCGCTGCCTTAGATGCGGCAACGTACTCAGCTTCTATGGTGGAGTCCACCACGCATTTCTGTTTGACACTCCGACATACTATGGCTCCACCTCATAGAGTAAACACAAACCCGAAGGTAGACTTACTCTTGTCTATATCACCTTGAAAGTCTGAATCTGTGTAACCTAATGGTACTAGCTCTTGCGCTCTATAAACTAGGACATGATCTCTCGTCCAGCTCAAGTACTTGAGAATGCATTTTACTGCCCAGTGAGCCTTCCAAGGGTTACTCTGATATCTGCTAACCATTCCAACTGCAAAGCAAATATCAAGCCTAGTATATAACATAGCATACATGAGACTACCCACTGCATATGCATAGGGTAACGCCTTCATGGCATTTATCTCCTCGGTAGTCTTGGGACATTGCTCCTTTATAAATGCAATCCATGCCTGAAAGGTAGTGAACCCTTATTGGAGTTTTACATGTTAAAACGGGCCAGAATCTTGTCTATGTTTGAAGCCTGAGAGAGTGTTAGAGAACATCTCATACGATCTCGAATAATCTTAATCCCAAGGATATGTACAGCCTTTCCCAAGTCCTTCAAATCAAACTGCCTGGACCATAGTTTGCAAAATCGCAATCTGGATCGTAGGATCGGATGATCCTAAGCTCATAAACCACAAAATCAATCCAGGATCATTGTGGATTGAGTTTATAGATGAGATCATATTGGAATCGGACAGAATCGTATGGGATGGTGGGATCATACCGATTTCAAGAGTCTGTATGATCCATAGGGAAAAAATAGTCCACCACATCTAGAAATGTCTACATTCATGTATGTGAATTTAAGCTAATTTTTTTCACAATGACAGTCCACCACGTCTCAAAACACTAGCACCACTTCAAAAACAACTAGCACCATGTCCAGAAACGTCTACATCCATGCATGTGAATTTAAGCTATTTTTTTCACAAACACAATCCACCACGTCTCAGAACACTAGCACCACGTAAAAAATAACTAGAACCACGTCCAGAAATGTCTACATCCATGCATGTGAATTTAAGCTATTTTTCATAAATACAACTAGAACCACGTCTCAGAACACTATCACCACGTCAAAACCAACTAGCACCACGTCCAGAAAAGTCTACATCTATTCGTATAAATTTAAACTGATTTTGTTCACAAAAATAGACCACCACATCACCGAATAACTAGAACCACGTCCAGAAACATCTACATCCATGTATGTGAATTTAAGCTGATTTTTTTCACAAAGACTGTCCACCACGTCTCAGAACACTAGCACCACATCAAAAACAACTAACACCGTGTCCAGAAACGTCTACATCAATTCATGTGAATTTAAACTGATTTTGTTCACAAAAATAGACCACTACGTCACAGAACAACTAATACCACATCCAGAAATGTCTACATCCATGCATGTGAATTTAAGCTGAGTTTTTCACAAAGACAGTCCACCACATCTCAGAACACTAGCACCACATCAAAATCAACTAGCACCACGTCCAGAAATTCGTGTTTGGTCAATGTTTTAAATGGCGTCCTTTTTCAAATTTACCTTAATTTCTCTTGTTTAGACCCATTTTGCAAATTGAAACTTATTGAAGCGTGAGGTTATTGTCGGTTGTCTCCTCGCATACCACCGGTGCGATTCGACTACTTTGTGGTCCACCCCCGGAGCTTTATACCGGGAAAATAATTTGGTTTCCTGACCTCAAAGGTATGTATGTCTTGTTTAATCGGTTCCCCAGAGCTTTATTTTTTTATTGATTTCTTGCACATTACAGTTCCGTTCATGTAAAAATTTTGCAAATGTCTGGTATTGGTTCGTCTGCTGCAAAGCGAGCAAATAAAACTCGAAGTAATGCTCTTGGATCTCGTTTAGATCCTGCCTGGAAATATGGTATTGATATTGATGAAGCTAGTAAAAAGGTTGAATGTAAGTTTTGTCATGAAGTTAGATCTGGGGGAATTTATAGGTTAAAACATCATCTAGCAGGTACACATAGAGATGGTTCTCCAAGTATTCAAGTTCCTGATGAAGTTAGGGATGAAATTATTAAAATGTTGTCTCCTTCTTCTGCTAGTGTGGCATCATCTAAAGGTAGTTCTAAGCAAAAAAATCTAGCATTGGCTCAGTGGATGAGTTTTGTCAAAAAAACATTGCTGATCAAAAGGGGAAACAAGTTACTTTAAATGATAGGTGGAAAAGACATTCGAGAGATGCTGTTTGTCAAACTATTACAAGGTGGCTTTATTCTTGTGCTGTTCCTTTTAATGCTGTAAAAAAACCCTTACTATAAACAAATCGTGAAATAAATAGGAGAGTTTGGAAAGGGTTTTGAACCACCCTCATATTATGAATTGAGAGAAACATTGCTAAAGAGGGAAGTGGCTGATGTGTTGAAAGTTGTTGAAAAACACAAGCTTTTTTAGGAAAATTTTGGTTGTACTATTATGTCTGATGGATGGACTGATCAAAGAAAAAGAACAATGGTGAATTTTCTTGTTCACAATCCTGCCGGAACTATATTTTTAATGTCCAAGGAAACAACAGATGTATGTAAAATTGCTGAGAAGGTTTTTGAGATGTTGGATGAGGTTGTGAAAAAGGTTGGAGAGGCTAATATGGTACGAATTGTCACTGATAATGCGGCTAATTACAAGGCTGTCGGGATATTATTGATGGAGAAAAGACAGGGGTTGTATTGGACCCCTTGTGCTGCCCATTGTTTAGATTTGATGTTGGAAAATTTTGATAAGTTAGACCCCGTGCTCAAAGTGACTATAGCCAAAGGTAAGTTAGTTGTATCGTTCATTTACCCTTCATCAACACTTGTGAATTGGATGAAAGAATTCACTAAGGGTAAGGAGTTGGTTAGGCCTGGAGTCACACGTTTTGCTATGTCATTTCTAACTCTAAGGCGCCTTCATGAGTTAAAAGGTGATTTGATAGGCTTGTTTGCTTTAGATAAGTGGAAAGGAAGTGTATATGCTAAGAAACAAAAGGGGAAAGAAGCTTGTTGTTTTTTATGGTGGAAATTTTTGGGCAAATGTTAAGCTGTGTTTGAAGATTGCATCACCAATTATTAAGGTTTTGAGAATGGTTGATTCCGATGAGAAACCTTCTATGGGGTATTTATACAAAGCCATTGGAGCTGCAAAAGAAGAAATCAAAAAAAATTTGAATCACACAAAGAAAAGGTAAATGTCTCTACTCTTGTTTTGAATGTATATGTACAAACACTTTGTTTTCTAATTTTTTTATTGTTTTGTAGGTATGAGCCTATCATTAAGATCATCAATTCAAAATGTAAAAAAATGCTCATTCAACCTTTACATTTTGTTGGATATTACTTACATCCAAAATACTAATATGTCCCAAAGTTTGAGGGGAATCAAGAGATCAAGTTGGCTCTTTTCGATTGCATGAAGAAGTTTGTTCCTGATTCGAAATTGCAAGAAAAAATGTATCCTCAACTTGTTAGATTTACACATGCTAAAGGATTATTTGGGGAAGACACTGTTAGTTTTGAATACAGAAAAGCTATGGCTTGTATCAAAAACTAATATCCACAGATGACATATCATTTTGTTTCAGTATAAATCTGTTCCTTTATATCATAGAACTAGATAACGGGGTGTCGACAAACACAGTAGATACCGTTATTGGTTAAAGTATTGATATATAAAAAGTATGCTCGTAACCGAGATAGTCTGAACATACTATCGGTATAGGTTATTGTGTGGTTTGGAAATTGGTTTATCTAGACTAGTTTAAATCACACAGATATGCCCGGGGCATATTGAGCACGATCAGTTTGGATAGAATTGACTTGTACTGATCGGCGTAGTCAATTCGGTCCTAGTATTCCGTCTCTCAATCCCGAGATTGGGACGGGCATGAGGGTTGGGTCTCGTGTGCTTTGATTTGCCAAAGAGTGAGGTCAATTGAGGCCAATACCTCGGTAAGTTGGGTATGCGGTGTTTAGCTTCTTGCGTGCCGTTGCTGGTCGGAGGAATCCACGTACCGGTTCGCCGGGTTGATGGTGCTCCCGAGATGAGCTCGTAAGGTTATTATACTAAACCTGGCCAGTGAACTTTATGTTCGGTATAATAAAAGGTCGAGTGGTACTAATCTCGGAAACCAAGAAGTCGGTGAATTAATTTGTCAGTAAATTGATAAATCGACGAGCACTAGATCTTTAATGTGGGGAGATAGAAGAAATAATAATGGCGCGATGTAAAGTCATTTTCGAGCGGTAGTTCCATAATTGGTCCGTTAGTGGTACGACCGATTATGCGTTTGACTAATCGACAAGGTAAATTAATTAATCCGAAGGGTTTAATTAATATTTGATCGACGAAGTGAATTTAGAAATTAATTCTATTTTCAATTAATTAATTCTAAGGGTTCGATTAAATTAAATTAACAAAGTGGATTAAATAAATTAATTTAAAAGGGTCGATTGGAGTTGATTAGTCGGGAAGACTTAGCGGTCAACGAAAGTCAAATTTTAAGGCCTAACTCGAGAGCCCATTAGGTCTCCTTAGAAGCTCCTATAAATACAACATAATAGGCAAGAAAACCCTAAGAAGAAACTTGGCAGCCAAGTTTAGGATAGAAAGAGAAAGTTTGATCTAGAGAGAGAACGTGTCTTCCTCGTCAAATTTTCTCTCGAAGTCGACCAAGATAACTTTCTTCTTCGAAAGGGAACTCAGCCCATGAATTAATATAGCAGCCCGGTCATTTTGTACGACAAAAACAATTCAAGCAAGCTGCTGGGTTTTCTTTTGTAAAAATCTGCTGCTGTACGACAAAAACAATTCAAGCAAGCTGCTGGGTTTTCTTTTGTAAAAATCTGCTGCTGTACGACAAAACAATTCAAGCAAGCTGCTGGGTTTTCTTTTGGAAAAATCTGCTGCTGTACGACAAAACAATTCAAGCAAGCTGCTGGGTTTTCTTTTTGGGAAAAGCCGATCGCTGCCCAGTATTTTTCCTCTTCTTGCGCAGGATTTTCTTCCTTGCGCAGCAAGAAGATTGCGCAGCCCTTTTGCGCAGCAGTCCAGCGGCTGTTCTTCAACCTGGGGTGCTTGATCCTGCTGATCTTCACGTTGATCTCTTCTCCGGTTGGTGATCCGTGAAGTCGGTGGCGCAGATCGTGGCTGGGAGGAAGAACAGCAGACCGTACGGACTGTGATAGGGCAGTAGATGATTGGCGGAAGGAAAAGGCTGTTCTTAATTTTTCTGGGCAGCTTCAATTTGAAAAAAAAAAAAATTCTGGGCAGCTTCAATTTTGATAAAAAAAAAATTCTGGGCAGCTATAATTTTGAGAAAAAATTCTGGGCAGCCTCAATTTGAGTTTCTTGAGAAGCAAGTTTCTTGGGTTTTCAGTCGTATTGCCGTGGGTAGCTCCGTAGACGATAGCCCACACTATCTCGGAGTTCGTATTGGAGAATTCTTCGGATTTCTTGTGGAAATTGCGCTAAAGAATTGGGTTTTATTTTAGGCAAGGGACTTCGCTACAAAATGTATAATCTTTAAATTCCGCTTTTATTAAAGATTTAATTTTTTGTGTCCCGATTAATAAATTAAATAAGTATAAACCTAGATCCGTTCATGGGTAAACTAATTTGAGCCTGAGCTTGGTCGAAAGCTTCCGATTCTGGAATGCATAGCACGAAAGTGAGGTTTTCGATTTAGCCCGGGCTTGTTCAGTTTTCCTTCAGACACTGCTGTGAAATCTATACACACAATGGAGCCAGGTTCTTCTTGTACGAACTAATTTGATATGTTGAGAATTTGGTGGTATACATGTTTGTTTATTATTCATTTGTTGGATTGTAGCTGAGTGGTGAGAAATTTATGGTGATGAATGTCCAGAATTGCAAAGGTTTGCCATGAGAGTTGTAAGTTTAACATGTTGATCTTCAGGATGTGAACGCAATTGGAGTGCGTTTGAAATGGTAAGTTATGAATTTTTTTTTATTTTTTCTTCTAAGTAACGTGATTACTCTTTCTTCTAAGGGATTGTAATTACTGTGTTTCAAATAGGTACATTCAAAGAAGAGGAACCGATTGGCTCACCAAAGGCTTGATAAATTAGTGTTTGTTATGTATAACTTAAGGCTACAACATGACAAAAAGAAAGAGATGTGAAAGAACTTGAGATGGGCAATTCATATGAGTTTGATGATTTACTATCTGATGATGAATGGATTACTGAGAAAGAAGGTCCTGTGCTACCAAAGAACAACAATTGGTTGAGAATTTTAGATACAAATCCACACAACTCTTCGGATGAGGAAGAGGATGAGGAACAAGTAATTGAAGAACTTTATTCCTTGATAATAAGGACTTGTAAGTTATTTCTACTTATTTCGTGTAAAGTTATTGAATTTTTATATAAATATGTACCTTATACTTACCTAGTTATGCTAAATGTAGGTGATGATGGAGAAGGAACAAGTGGGGCAAATGAGAAGAGAAATAATATGAATAAAAGGCCAAGGATTGTATTGAGAGATGAATATGAACATGAAGATAAGGAGAAATATGAAGATGGTGACCAAAGCAAAGATGAAAAGATAGCTAGAAATGAAAATGATGGAGATGGAACTAGTGGGGCAAATGAAAAAAGAAAGAAAATCGATAAAAGGCCAAGGTTTGTATTGAGGGATGAAGATGGTGACCAAGGTAAAGATGAAGGGAGAGCTATAAATGAAAATGTTGGTGTAAGAGAAATTGACAGTGGAGATGATTTTGACTTCTTTACTTAAACTGATTTTTCTTTCACAAAGACAGTCCACCACGTATCAGAACAACTAGCACCACGTCTAAAAACAAATAGTACCACGTCCAGAAACTTCTCAGAACAACTAGCACCACGTCCACAAAAAAAAAAAAAAAAAAAAAATAGTACCATGTCCAGAAAAACTAGCACCACATCCAAAAAACCTATCACCACGTCCAAAAACAAGGAATACCACGTCTAGAAACGTCTCAGAACAACTAGCACCATGTCTTAGAACAACTAGCACCACGTCCAAAAAAACTAGCACCACGTCCAGAAACTTCTCATAACAACTAGCACCACGTCTCCGAACAACTAGCTGTTAGTTTTGAATACAGAAAAGCTATGGCTTGTATCAAAAACTAATATCCACAGTTGACATATCATTTTGTTTCGGTATAAATTTGTTTCTTTATATCATAGAACTAGATAACGGGGTGTGGAAAGACAGAGTAGATACCGTTATTGGTTAAAGTATTGATATATTAAAAGTATGCTCGTAATTGAGATAGTTCGAACACACTATCGGTATAGGTTATCGTGTGGTTTGGAAATTAGTTTATCTAAACTAGTTTAAATCACACGGATATGCCCGGGGCATATTGAGCAAGACCAGTTTGGATAGAATTTACTTATACTAATCGGTGTAGTCAATTCGATCCTATTATTCAATCTCTCAATCCCGAGATTGGGACGGGCGTGAGAGTTGGATATCGTATGCTTTGATTTGCCAAAGAGTGCAGTCAATTGAGGCTTGTACCTTGGTAGGTTGGGTATGCTGTGTTTAGCTTCTTACGTGCCTTTACTAGTCGGAGGAATCCATGTACCTGTTCGCCGAGTTAATGGTGCTCACGAGATGAGCTCGTAAGGTCTATTATACTAAACTCGGCCAGTGGACTTTATGTCCGGTACAATAAAAGGACGAGTGGTATTAATCTCGGATACAAAGAAGTCGGTGAATTAGTTTGTCAGTAAATTGATAAACCAACGAGCATTAGATCTTTAATGTGAGGAGATAGAATAAAATATAATGGTGCAATGTAAAGTCGTTTTCGAGCGGTAGTTCCATAATTAGTCCGATAGTGGCACGACTAATTATGTATTTGACTAATCCACAATGTGAATTAATTAATCCTAAAGGTTTAATTAATATTTAATCAACAAAGTGAATTAAGAAATTAATTCTATGTGAATTAAGAAATTAATTCTAAGGGTTCGATTAAATTAAATTAACGAAGTGAATTAAGAAATTAATTTGAATGGGTCGATTGGAGTTGATTAGTCGGGAAAGACTTAGCGGTCAACGAAAGTCAAATTAAACGACCCAACTCGAGAGCCCATTAGAGCTCCTATAAATAGAAAACTTGAAGCCCAAGAAACACAAGGAAGTCTTGCAAGACAATTTGTTCTTGTTTTCTTGAGTGAGAAGGTTCTAGAGAGAGAATTTTTCTCCAAGAGTTCTTTCTCAAAAACGAACTAGATTTCTCACTTGCTCAAGATTGGATTCGAACCAAAGATCACAGCTTTTATTTGGGTTTTATTCTGCCCAGTTTTTCCATCGGATTCAGCCCAGCTTTTCCGTCAGATTCTGCCTGGTTTTTCCCTCTCTCTCGCCGGAAACTGCTGCGGGTTTTCTCAAAATCCTGGAGCTGGATTTTGCTGGTGCCCTGTGCGTTTGATTCGGCCTGGGCTTCGTTGATCTCTTCTTGGTGATCCGAAGCTTAGGTTGTCTAGATCACGACTTGGTAGTTCGAATTCCAGTAGTCGGAGTGGTATTTATATTTAAAGGCAGCAGCTTTTTGGGCAGCAGTAATAGTATAATTGTGGGTTGAGTTTGTGATCAGTTTTTGGTTTCTTTGAGTCCAATTTTAGAGAGATTTCCTTGTGGCCTAAGTAAGTAGACTTCGATAGATTATTGCCCATGCAATATTTGAAGTTTCTACGGAGTAATCTTTTTGATTTCTATTGGAATTCGCTAAAAGATTAAATTTTTCTTATTGCAAGGGACTTCGCCACAAAAGGTATAATCTTTGAACATTCCGCTTTAACTAAAGATTGAATCTTTTGTGTCCCGATTAATAAATTAAATAAGTATAAGCCAAGATCCGTTCGTGGGTAAATGAATTTGAGCCTGAGCTTGGTCGAAAGCTTCCGATTCTGGAATGCATTGCACGAAAGTGAGTTTTTCGATTTAGCCCGGGCTTGTTCTGTTTTCCTTCAACATAAATTCCTATATACAAAGGCGTTTTCTAGGAATTAAAGACGGCAGCATTAGATTAAATCCTACTACATGATTTATCTAATCTTACACGGCTTCTAGCGTGGTTATTACTATTACAGACATTTCCATTCAAAAAACAAAACGAGCCCGGACATGTCCCAGGGTTTATGAATGAAAAATAAATCTACCATAATAGCTGGGAATTAATAACCACCTGTTTAACATATTGACAATGTAATAATAACAAAGCCAAAACAAAACCGTGTAATAAATCTAACAAGTATAAAGCCAAAACACTCTCTCTGATACCAATTTGAAGGAAACAGAACAAGCCCGGGCTAAATCGAAAATCTCACTTTCGTGCTATGCATTCCAGAATCGGAGGCTTTCGACTCGGCTCAGGCTCAAATTCATTTCCCCTGAACGGATCTAGGCTTATACTAGTTTAATTTATTAAAACGATGCTCAAATATTAAATCTTACTAAAGCGGAATGATTAAAGACTATACCTTTGAAGCGAAGTCCTAAGCAATATAGAAAACCAAATCTCCGAGAAAGCGAAATCCACTCAAAATCCGAAGAATAACTCCAAAACAGCTCCGAACTTGCATGGGCAAGTGTCTACGGAGTGTTCCAAGGCAAAACGAAGAAATCCTAAGAAATCCACTTTAAGAATCTCACAAATCTGAAAAACAGATCTAGTCGGGGAACTGATCATAATCTTCAGGAATTGACCTTTGCTCGTAGATCTAGACTTTGGCGAACTCGAAGGAACGAGCCAAAGGATCAACACAACAAAGGGATCAAAACCCACTAAAATTGCTGCCTAAAATGCGCCAAAAATAGTGGTCAGACTTCACACCGGAAAACAGCGTGCAGCTAAGTCAATGGCGGCCGGCGAACTTCGGATAATAAATCAGAATGCCCACTTGGGTTTTATAGGATCGGGGCTTGAATATTCTCGAAGAAGAAAGATTCTTGGTAGACTTCGAAAGAAAACTTCAAGAAATGAGGAGAAGTTCTCTCTCTAGACCACTCTTTCTCTCACAAGGCAAAAGCCTCTAAGGTTTGACTTTCGTTGACCCTTTAGTCTTCCCTAGACTAGTCAACTCCAATCGAGCCTTTCGAATTAATTTCTTAACCCACTTTGTTAATTTAATTTAATCGAACCCTTAGGATTAATTAATTTGATCAGAATTAATTTCTTAATCCACTTAGTCAATTAAATATTAATTAAAACTTTATAATTAATTAATTCACTTTGTCGATTAGTTAAACGCATAATTAGTCGTACCACTAACGGACCAATTATAGAACTACCGCTCAAAAATGACTTTACATTGCGCTCACTTTATTATTCTTCTATCTCCCCACATCAAAAATCTTGCTCGTTGGTTCATCAATTTAGTGACAAATTAATTAACCGCCTTCTAGGTATCCGAGATTAGTACCACTCGACTTTCTTACTATACCAGACATAAAGTCCACCGGTAGGGTTTAGTATAATAAACCTTATGAGCTCATCTCAGAAGCTCCTTCAACCTGGCGAATCGGTACGTGGATTCCTCCGACTAGCAACAACACACAAGAAGCTAAACACCGCATACCCAACTTACCGAGATTTAGGCCTCAATTGACCGCACCCTTTGGCAAACCAAAGCATAAGAAATCTAACTCTTATGCCCGTTCCAATCTCGGGATTAAGAGATTAGAATACAAGGATCAAATTAACTACGCCGATCAGTACAAGTTAATTCAATCTAAACTGGTCGTGCTGAATATTCCCTGGGCATATCTGTATGATTTAATTAGTCTAGACAAACTAATTTTCAAATCACACGATAACCTATATCGATAGTATGTTCAAACTATCTTAGTTATGAGCATTCTTTTTAAATATCAATACTTTAACCAATAACGAGATCTACTGTGCTTTTCTACACCTCATTGTCTAGTTTTATGATATAATGAAAGAAATTTAATACTGAAACAAAATGATATGTCAACTCGGTATTAGTTTTTGATACAAGCAAATAGCTTTCTAGTATTCAAAACTAACAACACCTTCTTACTGTGGCCAATCAGAAGGATGTCATCTACATAAAGTACAAGGAACACCACCAAATCACCATCACGCCTGCGGCATACACACTAAGTGGGAGCGGGTTGTGTTATATCCCCATGGCCACCATTACGGGTTCATATGCGATGTGGGTGGGCTTGCACGTTGGCATTAGGGCCTTCTTCCATTCGGATGAGTCCAGCCCCGAGATCGATAGAACATGAACTTCTGAGTAAGATGACTAGAGCGAGTTTAACTAGGAGAAATGTGACACCCTCTCCATCTGAGGCGCACTATCCTGAGGTAACAAACTCAGAAGTCACGTAATGGCACACACTTAGTGTAGGATCTGCAGTATTCCTCCTGCGAGGTTACGCCGCTTACTTGTACGGCTGAAAGCACCGACTATTAGCTACATTGATCAAAAGATCGTTGGTCAAATAGTGTAGTTAATGAACTTGGTTCTTCTCAAACGAATGTGGGTTAGCGTAAACATCCACACTGCGTGGCTTGCGAGAATCCCGGTGGATGAGATGTTGGTGGATTAATATTATTGTTTTGAGGGAAATCAATAATTAATTGAATTTTCATGTTTTCGAAAATTCTAGCATGTATAATTGAAACACTGTTTGTTTACTTTCCAGTTTAAATCGATATGGCATTCAATCCTTTAGCTGCTATCTTGAAAGACAACAAATTAACTGAAACAAATTATGTCGACTGGAGTCAGAATTTGGACATAGTCCTGACGGCTGAGCAGTACAAGTTTGTGCTCATCGAAGCATGTCCAGAAGTGCCTGATGATGACGCTACCCAAGAGGAAAGGGACGCCTATGCCAGGTGGAGGAAAGCGGATGAGATGGCGCGGTGCTACATTTTGGCTTCTGTGTCAAATGTGCTGCAACATCAGCTTCATCCCATGCTCTCCGCCTTTGACATGTTGGCGCACCTAAGGGAGATGTTTGTGCATCAAGGTAGGACTTCCAGGCAGTCAGCCATGAGGAAGTTAATGAACACTAAAATGGCTGAAGGCGGATCGGTGAGAGATCATGTTTTACACATGATCAGTAACATCAATGAAATAGAGGTGTTGGGATGAAATATCTGAAGGAAAACTGAACAAGCCTGGGCTAAATCGAAAACCTCACTTTCGTGCAATGCATTCCAGAATCGGAAGCTTTCGACCAAGCTCAGGCTCAAATTAGTTTACCCATGAACGGATCTAGGCTTATACTTATTTAATTTATTAATCGGGACACAAAAAATTAAATCTTTAATTAAAGCGGAATTTAAAGATTCTACCTTTTGTAGCGAAGTCCCTTGCTTAAAGAAAAACCAATTCTTTGTCGCGATTTCCACAAGAAATCCAATTGATATCTCCGTAGAAACTTCGAATATTGCGTGGGCAATAATCTATCGAAGTCTACTCGTTCAGCCCACAAGGAAATCTCTCAAATCGAACTCAAAGAAAACCAAAATCTGATCACTAACTTGACCCTCAAGCAAAACCAGCTGCTGCCAAAATAAGAAAGGTACTGCCTTTCATAAAATTGCCACTCCTACTGCTAAAAATCGGACTGCCCACTCATGATCTAGACAGCCCCAAACCTCGGATCACCAAGGAGAGATCAACGAGGCTTGAGCTGAATCAAACGCAGCAGGCAGCAGCAAAATCCAGCAGCAGAATAAACCCAGATCGCGGCTTGAAGACCTGCTCGCGACTGGATGAAAAACCCGCAGCAGCAGCCAGGTTACTGCTCGATTAAAACCCAGGCAGCAGCAGGTTTTTCCTGCTTGAAAAACGGCCCAAAAACTGTGCAGTATGACCGCTGCTGTCCCTTTGCACGATTAGATAAAATTGAGCAACCCTTTTGTGCGAGAAAAACAAAAACCCGGACAGCAGCCTTGCTAATTGAGCAATAAAACTGGGCAGAATGAAAACCCATAAGAAAGCTGTGATCTTTGGTTTGAATCCAATCTAGAGGAAGTGAAAAAAATGGTTTGTTCTTGAGAGAAAATTCTTGAAGAAAAAATTCTCTCTCTAAAACCTTTTCACTCAAGAAAGCAAGAATAATGTCTTGCAAGACTTCCTTATTTTTCTTGGGCATCAAGTCTTCTATTTATAGGAGCTCGATTGGAGACCTAATGGGCTCTCGAGTTAGGCCTTAAAATTTGACTTTCGTTGACCGCTTAGTCTTCCCGACTAATCAACTCCAATCGACCCATTTAAATTAATTTATTTAATCCACCTTGTTAATTTAATTTAATCGAACCCTTAGAATTAATTAATTCAAAATAGAATTAATTTCTAAATTCACTTTGTCGATTAAATATTAATTAAACCTTTTGGATTAATTAATTTACCTCATCGATTAGTCAAATGCATAATCGGTCGTGCCAGTATCGGACCAATTATGGAACTACCGCTCGAAAATGACTTTACATCGCGCCATTATATTTTATTCTATCTCCCCACATTAAAGATCTAGTGCTCGTCGAATTATCAATTTCCTGACAAATTAATTCACCGACTTCTTGGTTTTCGAGATTAGTACCACTCATCCTTTTATTATACCGAACATAAAGTTCACCGGCCGGGTTTAGTATAATAACCTTATGAGCTCATCTCGGGAGCACCATCAACCCGGCGAACCGGTACGTGGATTTCTCCGACCAGCAACGGCACGAAAGAAGCTAAACACCGCATACCCAACTTACCGAGGTATTGGCCTCAATTGACCTCACTCTTTGGCAAATCAATGCACACGATATCCAACCCTCACGACCGTCCCAATCTCGGGATTGAGAGACGGAATACTAGGACCGAATTGACTACGCCGATCAGTATAAGTCAATTCTATCCAAACTGGTCGTGCTCAATATGCCCCGGGCATATCTGTGTGATTTAAACTAGTTTAGATAAATGAATTTCCAAACCACACAATAACCTATACCGATAGTATGTTCAGACTATCTCGGTTACGAGCATACTTTTTATATATCAATACTTTAACCAATAACGGTATCTACTATGTTTGTCGACACCCCGTTATCTAGTTCTATGATATAAAGGAACAAATTTATACTGAAACAAAATGATATGCCATCTGTGGTTATTATTTTTTGATACAAGCCATAGCTTTTCTGTATTCAAAACTAACAATATCGACCCAGAAAGTCAGATAGATATTATCCTCCAGAGTCTACCCTCTTGTTTTGAGTAGTTTTGGGTCAACTACAATATGAACCAGAGGGTTTATACGTTGCCCGAGCTCATGACTGATTTGGTGGCAGCTGAATGCATCTTCCATGAGAAGAAGCAAGCTTTGGTCGCGGTAAAGGGTTCGAGTTCTTCTTCTGGGCCGAAAGGTAAGAAGAAGAAGCACACCAAGAAACTTGCAGCAAAGCCAGATGTTGCGAAGAAAAGCAAGCCAAAGGCAAGTGCTTTAAATGCGGCAAGGCAGGACATTGGAAAGTGGATTGTCCAAAGCTCAACGGTACGATTGTTTCTGCCCTAATTACTGAGACATGTTTAGCGGTGATTCCCACAGATACTTGGTGTGTGGATTCAGGCGCCACGGACCATGTTTGTAATTCTTTGCAGGGGTTCCAAGTAACCCGGAAGCTTAGAGAGGGCGAACTAGACATCTACATAGGCGACACTACAAGAGTGTCAGTTGAAGCAGTGGGAGTAGTTAGGTTAAATTTCTAGAATTGTAACCTAGAGTTAGTAAACTGTCTTTATGTACCGAGTTTTAGAAAGAACCTGATTTTGGTTTCTAAACTCTTGAAGAACGGTTACAAGTTTATTTTTTTTGATGAGTCTGTTTTTATTAGAAGAAATGGCAAACTTGTTTGTTCTGGTTCATTGGTGGACAATTTATTTGTGGTTAATTCTAACTCTCCTGTTGCGCAAAACATAGAAATAGATAGCTCAGTATCTAATATTAATAAGAGGAAGAAACCTTCTGAAATGAATCAAACCTATCTTTGGCATCTAAGGCTAGGTCATATAAACCTTAGTAAGATTCAGAGGTTGGTCAATGATGGACCTTTGGGTTCATTAGATATTGACAGTTATGCAACCTGCGAGTCTTGCTTAGAAGGTAAGATGACCAAGAGACCTTTTAAAGCAAAAGGCTATAGAGCTAAAGAAGTATTAGAGTTGATTCATTATGACTTGTGTGGACCTATGACGGTCCAGACACGAGGGGGATATGAGTATTTTGTGACGTTCATGGATGACTACTCTAGGTACGGATACATTTACCTAATGCGCCACAAGTCCGAATGTTTTAGCAAGTTCAAAGAGTTTTGGGCAGATGTGGGGAAGCATCATGGTAAGAGTATCAAGACACTGCGTTCAGATCGTGGTGGGGAGTACCTGTCCCATGAATTTCGAGATTACCTCACTGAGGTAGGAATTCAGTCTCAGTTGTCTGCACCTGGCACACCACAACAGAATGGTGTAGCAGAAAGGAGGAACCGAACTCTTATGGAAATGGTTAGGTCCATGATGAGCTATAGTGATTTTCCAAGTTCGTTCTGGGGATATGCCTTGGTAACAGCAATGTATATTCTTAATCTTGTACCATCTAAAACCGTGCCTTCAACCCCAGTAGAGTTGTGGAACGGGCGGAAGCCCAGTCTAAGACATCTCAGAATTTGGGGCTGCCCAACACATGTGCTTAAGGCAGATACGGCTAAGTTAGATGCAAGAACAGAATTAATCCTGTTTGTAGGATATCCTAGAGGAACGAAAGGTGGTCTATTCTATAGTCCTAAAGATCAGAAGGTGGTGATGAGTACCAACGCTAGATTTTTAGAAGAGGACTATGTCTTAGACCACAAGCCCAAGAGTAAGATAGTACTAGAAGAGCTTAGACGACAAACTACTAATCCTGATGCACCAGCGCAAGTAGATACACCACACACTACATATGAGATCACAGATGATGCGCCTACACAGGCGGTGCCTCGTCCTAGTGGGAGGGTTGTAAGACAGGCCGACAGGTTCATTGGCATGGGAGAGGTCTCAAACCTAGTCCCAGGTGTGCCTGAACCTGACCCAGTTAACTACAATGAGGCGCTTCGAGATAAAGATGCAGAATCTTGGTGTAAGGCAATGATATCCGAGATGGGGTCAATGGACCACAATCAAGTCTGGGAGCTTGTGGACCTGCCTGATGGGTTCAAGCCCATTGGATGCAAGTGGGTCTACAAATGTAAGAGAGGACCTGAAGGGAAGGTGGAAACCTTTAAAGCTAGGCTGGTGGCGAAGGGGTACACTCAAAAAGAGGGAATCGATTATGAGGAAACCTTCTCCCCGGTAGCCATGCTTAAGTCGATCCAGATTCTCTTGGCCATAGCTGCTCATATGGATTATGAGATTTGGCAGATGGATGTCAAGACAGCTTTCCTAAATGGAAGTCTTGAGGAAACCATCTTTATGCAGCAACCAGAGGGATTCATTGAAAAGGCCAAGAGCATAAGGTTTGCTGGCTTAAGAGGTCTATCTATGGACTTAAGCAGGCATCCAGATCTTGGAACATCCGGTTTGATGAGGTAATCCAGTCTTTTGGATTTACTCAGTGTCCGGATGAGCAATGTGTATATCGCAGACGTGATGGAAACTCGGTGGTATTTCTTGTGCTTTACGTAGATGACATTCTATTGATTGGCAACAACAAGAAAGTGTTATCAGACGTAAAGGAATGGCTGTCCAAGCAATTTGATATGAAGGACTTAGGGGAAGCGGGACATATCCTTGGGATCAAGATTATTCGAGATCGTAGTAAACGTTCACTAACGCTCTCCCAAGCTTCATACATAGACACGATTCTGGCCCGTTTTAACATGCAGAACTCTAAGAAAGGTTTTCTACCTTTCAGGCATTGAGTGTTTCTATCTAAGGAACAATCTCCTAAGACTGTTGAGGAGATAGAAACCATGAAGACAGTTCCATATGTTTCGGCAGTAGGAAGTCTCATGTATGCCATGTTGTGTACGAGGCCTGATATCTGTTATGCCGTTGGCATGGTGAGCAGATATCAGAGTAACCCCGGGAATGCTCATTGGGAGGCAGTAAAATGCATTCTCAAGTATTTGCGCAAAATTAGGGACCAAGTTCTGGTCTATCAGGCGCCTGAGCTGGTACCCTGAGGTTACACAGATTCAGATTTCCAAGGCGACAGGGACAAGAGCAAGTCTACATCAGGGTATGTGTTTACTCTAGGAGGTGGAGCCATAGTTTGGCGGAGTGTCAAGCAGAAATGCGTGGCGGACTCTACCATGGAGGCTGAGTATGTTGCGCATCAGAGGCAGCGAAAGAAGCAGTATGGCTCAAGAACTTCTTAGTGGACTTAGATGTGATTCCTGGTTTGCTGAAGTCTATCACGGTTTATTGTGATAACAATGATGCAGTAGCAAACTCGAAGGAACCACGAGCCCACAAAGCGAGTAAACATATACAGCGCAAGTACCACCTGATACGAGACATCGTGAAGAGGGAAGACGTGGTCATGGCTAAGATAGCGTCAGAGGATAACCTTGCAGATCCGTTCACGAGAACATTGACCTCTAAAGTCTTTGAGGCTCACGTGGAGGGCATGGGATCAGATATCTAGGAGAGCCATGATAGTCTTTCTAGATAGATAGCAGTAGATTGGGTAGGATTGTATGTAGTTGTATACTTAAAGCACAACTTAAGTATTAGTGGGAGATTGTTAGAGTAGAATACATAAGCTATGCTTGTATTGTACAGTTTCCCAGTTTAATATATCGATTTGTGTTTCAATTATATTTTGTTGTGCATGTTTATGTCCATTTATATTATGTAAGTAGATGATGAGGTGTCTGGTACGACACAGTAGATCTCATCATTGGTTGAAAGACAAAATATATAAATGAGGTTTGTAACCGAGACAGCTTTAGACAAACTGTCAGTCTAGGTTATTATGTGATTCAGATAATTAGTTTGTCTAAACTAATTGAATCATATAAATATGCCCGGGGCATATTGAACTTGACTCTTAGGAATGATTTGTCTTGTACTGATTTAATAGACAAATCGATCCTTGTATTCTATCTCTAAATCCCTAGACTCGAGTGGGCATGAGGATTAGATATAGTGTACTTTGATCTACCATTGGGTGAGGTCAAATGTGGCCAATAGTTTCGGTGGGTTGAGTACGCGTGTTTAGTTACTTGGTGTGCTACTGCTGGTCGAAAGGAAACCATGTACCGATGCGTCTGGGGTGATGGTGCTCCCGAGATGAGCTCGAAATGTTTATTATACTAAACCCGGATGGTGGACTTATGTCCGGTATAGTAAAAAGGTCGAGTGGTACTAGTCTCAGAATTAAAGAAGTTAATTAATTAATTTATCAGTAAATTAATTTTAATTAACGAGCACTATATCTTTGATGTGGGGAGATTAAATATAATTTAATTAAGTTGTTCCGGAAGCAATACTGGTGTAGGATGGTAGTGCCAAAATTAATCGTATCCGTTAGTGGTACGATTAATTTTGTAATGGGTTAATTGAATAGGTAGATTTAATTAATTAATTGGTTAATTATTCATAAGGGTTACTTCAGTAATTAACAAAGTGGAATTATTTAATTAATTCCTAAGGGTTAATTAAGTAATTAATAAAGTGGAATTATTTAATTAATTAAGTCTTAAGTTTCAATTGGAATTAGGAAATCCTAGAGATTAGGAAATCTAGTAAGATTTAGTTTATCCTATCAGATTGGTTGCCAAATTGGATTTGGAAACTAATTCATTACCTAAACCCATTAGGAAGACCAATCCTAAACTAACTTGGAGTCTCTCTTGTAACTCTATAAATAGACAAGGGATCAGTTATTCAAGACACACAATTCAATATATTCATTATTCAAGAATCTAGAGAGATAAAATTCTAGAGAGAGAAAATTCTCTCTCTCTCAAAAACGAATTTTAGCAATTTTGGGGCGGCTGATTTTTCCTTCAAGTGGCCGAATTTTGGTCCTTATTGGCTAGCCCCGTGTGTTGCTTTCTCTCTCTCCAGGCAGTGCGTTTGCAGTACGTGCTAGGTGCGGAGGTGCTGAATTTTTTTGCAGGTGGAGTTGTGGTGATAGCTGATCAATTAACTTCTAGTTCGTTGCCCACATAACGTGAATTTATAGTCTTGAGGCATACAAGAGAATCACCAAGTTCACGCTTCAAAGGTACTTTTCTAAGATTCCGCTTTAATAGAAATTTTGTTGCGTGATAAATCGATCTAGTGCAAACCCAGATCCTACCAAAATCTTTCAGTCTTGACGTCCATCTGCCAAATCTCATAGTCCATATGAGCAGCTATGGCCAAGAGAATCTGGATCGACTTAAGCATATCTAAAGGGGAAAAGGTCTCCTCATAATCGATACCCTTTTTCTGAGTATACCCTTTCGCCACAAGCCTAGCCTTGAAGGTCTCAACCCTCCCATCAGATCCTCTCTTTCAGTTGTAGACCCATTTGCACCAATATGCCAAAACCCATCAGGAAGGTCTACCAGCTCCCAGACCTGATTTGAGTCCATAGAACCCATCTCAGCAATCATCGCTCTTTGCCAAAAATTTGCATCTTTATCGTGGAGACCATCATTGTAGCTAACTGGGTCTGGTTCATGAGCGCCAGGGTTAAAGTCCGAAGACTCACCCAAATGTATGTATCTCTCTTCTTCCACCCTAATTTTTCACCTTCCACCAGTCACAAAACGGACGATTAGAAACACGCGCTTTTTTTTCTTTTTTTCTCCAAACCCTCAATCTCTCTCTCTCTCCCACAAGCCGCCATCCTCCCTCCCTCGGATCTCCTTCGCCTCTGTCGCGCCTCATCTTCTTCAACTTCGGGATTTTAGGCACCTCCTCTCCACTCTTCTCGACGTCTTGATCGTCTCCTCTCTGATGGCCTGTTTTGGTATATGGTGCCGTAATTTTTTATTTTCTGCTATCACAAGACTTGGTTCTTCATAATTAATAGTGGTAGGTAGTACATTATTAGAGTGTTTCGAATTCCACGATCAGTGAACTGAAACATTGCCACAGGATCAGGGTTTGCACTTATTCGATTTACCACGCAACAAAAATTTCTAATTAAAATCAGAATCTTAGAAAAGTACCTTTGAAGTGTGCACTCAGGTGATTCTCTTGTATGCCTCAAGACTTTGACTTCATGTTGAGTGGGAAACGAACTAGAAATCAATCGATCATCTAATCACCACAATCCACCTGCTAGAAAATTCTAGCACAGCTACACCTGGCACGTACTGTAAATGCACCGCCCAGAGAGAGAAAGCTGCGCGCAGCTGGCAAAACCAGGCCAAGAATTTCGGCCACTTAAAACCAAAAACCAGTTGCAAAACTGTCTTGAAAATTTGACTTGGAGAGAGAAAATTTTATCTCTCTAGGATTTGCACTCTCTAGATT
Organism: Knoxia roxburghii; assembly: GCA_030378225.1. Taxonomy (NCBI): domain Eukaryota; kingdom Viridiplantae; phylum Streptophyta; class Magnoliopsida; order Gentianales; family Rubiaceae; genus Knoxia; species Knoxia roxburghii. Next base: position 25,989,826 of record CM059417.1, read on the forward strand.
CTTGAATTCTGAATCTATTGAATTGTGTGTCTTAAATAGCTAATCCCTTGTCAATATATAGAGTTACAAGAGAGACCCAAGTTGGTTTAGGATTAGTCTTCCTACTGGGTTTCTGTTTTCCTTCAATCCTGTTCCGGGACTGACACACATCCAACTGTCACAGGGATTCACTTATCCCAATCCAGTTTCTGGTGTGATTCACAACCAACTGACACAGGGATTCACTTATCCCAAACCAGTTCCTGGTTTGATTCACAACCAACTGATACAGGGATTCACTTATCCCAAACCAGTTCCTGGTATGATTCACAACCAACTGACACAAGGATTAATTAATTACTTAATTAATTAAATCTACCTTTGTCAACAACCCAATACATAATTTATCATACCACTAACGGATTAATTATGACACTACCATCCTACACCAGAATTGCTTCCGGAACAACTTAATTAAATTATATTCATAATCTCCCCACATCAAAGATATAGTGCTCATTAATATATTAATTTACTGATAAATTAATTAATTAACCTCTTTAATTTCAAGACTAGTACCACTAGACCTTTTTACTATACTGGACATAAGTCCACCGGTTGGGTTTAGTATAATAAACTTTACGAGCTCATCTCGGGAGCACCATCACCCCGGATGCACCGGTACATGGTTTCCTTTCAACAAGCAGCAGCACACCAAGTAACTAAACATGCGCACCCAACCTACCGAGACTATTGGCCACAATTGACCTCACCCTTTGGCAGATCAAAATACACTATGTCTAATCCTCATGCCCGCTCGAGTCTAGGGATTAAGAGATATAATACCAAGAATGATTTGCCTATTAAATTAGTACAAGACAAATTATTCTTAATTGTCAAGTGAAGGAAAACAGAACAAGCCCGGGCTAAATCGAAAACCTCACTTTTGTGCAATGCATTCCAGAATCGGAAGCTTTCGACCAACCTCAGGCTCAAATTCATTTACCCACGAACGGATCTTGGCTTATACTTATTTAATTTATTAAAACGACATCTATCGCACAAAGATCACACATTTAATTAAAAGCGGAAGGATTAAAGGTTATACCTTTGCAGCGAAGTCCAGCGCAATAAGAAAAATCCAATCTTTATGCGAATTCCATAAGAAATCCAAAAGTTTACTCCGAAAAAACTTCGAATATTGCGTGGGCAATAATCTATCAAAGTCTGCAACCAAAGCCCACGAGAAACCCGCCAAGAAAATCCCTCAATTAGATCAAATCTGCCCAAAAGATCAAACCTTTAACCCAAAAAACTGCTGCCCACTACTTTTCTCGCCAATAAAATCGAACTCACTTCAACTCCGGTCACGATCTGGACAACCGGGATTGTTGATCACCAACCCAAGGAAGAGATCAATACAAACCCAGTTGGATCAAGCACCCCGGAGTGAACAGTGCCTGTGAACAGTGTCCGTGAACAGTGTCCATTGTAAACAGTGATTCCGACGTGAACAGTACCCGTGAACAGTATTCCAGCAGTGGGCAACTCCAAAAATCGATGGGCTATCTAAAAGTCTAATCTTTCAAGCTTAATCTAAATCGAGAAGTGAGAATCCAAGTTCGTTTTTGGAAGAAAACTCGAAAGGGAAGTGATTTCACTCTATAACTTTCTCACTCTAAGGAAGACATAAATGTCTTGCAATATTGTCTTAAGTTTCTTTGGCCTTAAGCTTTCTATTTATAGGAGCTCTAATGGAGACCTAATGGGCTCTCGAGTTGGGCCTTTTAATTTGACTTTCATTGTCCGCTTAGTCTTTCCCGACTAATCAACTCCAATCGACCCATTCGAGTTAATTTCTTAACCCACTTTGTTAATTTAATTTAATCGAACTCTTAGAATTAATTAATTCAAATAGAATTAATTTCTTAATTTACATTGTCGATTAAATATTAATTAAACCTTTAGAATTAATTAATTCACCTTGTCGATTAGTCAAATGCAAAATTAGTCGTACCACTATCGGACTAATTATGGAACTACCGCTCAAAAACGACTTTACATCGCGCCATTATATTTTCTTCTATCCGGAGCACCATCAACCCGGTGAACCGGTACGTGGATTCCTCCGACTAGCAATGGCACGTAAGAAGCTAAACACCACATACCCAACCTACAGAGGTATAGGCCTCAATTGACCGCACTCTTTGGCAGATCAAAGCATAATGATATCCAACTCTCACGCCCGTCCCAATCTCGGGATTGAGAGACTGAATACTAGGACTGAATTGACTACGCCGATCAGTATAAGTCAATTCTCTCCAAACTGGTTGTGCTCAATACGCCCCGGGCATATCCATATGATTTAAACTAGTCTAGATAAACTAATTACAAAACCACACGATAACCTATACCGATAGTATGTTCAGACTATCTCGGTTATGAGTATACTTTATATATCAATACTTTAACTAATAACGGTATCTACTGTGTCTTTCCACACCCTGTTATCTAGTTTTATGATATAATGGAAGAATTTAATACCAAAACAAAATGATATGTCATCTGTGGATATTAGTTTTTGATACAAGCCATAGCTTTTTTGTATTCAAACTAATTCACCAACTTCTTGGTATCCGAGATTAGTACCACTCGACCATTTATTATATCGGATATAAAGTCCACCGGCCGGGTTTAGTATAATAAACTTTACGAGTTCATCTCAGGAGCAATTTCACCCCGGACACACCGGTACATGGTTTTCTTTCAACAAGCAGCAGCACACCAAGTAACTAAACATGCGCACCCAACCGACCTCACCCTTTGGCAGATCAAAGTACACTATGTCTAATCCTCATGCCCGCTCGAGTCTAGGGATTAAGAGATATAATACCAAGAACGATTTGTCTATTAAATCCGTACAAAACAAATTATTCTTAATTATCAAGTTCAATATGCCCTGGGCATATCTATATGATTCAATTAGTTTAGACAAACCAATTATCCGAATCACATAATAACCAAAACTGACAGTTTGTCCAAAGCTGTCTCGGTTACGAACCTCATTTATATATTATGTCTTTTAACCAATGATGAGATCTACTGTGTCACACAAGACACCTCGTCATCTAACTACATAATATAAATGGACAATTAATGCACAACAAGATATAAGCAAAACATAAATCAATATATTACTGGGAAAAAGTGCAATACAAGTATAGCTTATATATTCAACTCCAAAAATCTCCCATTAATACTTAAGCTGTGCTTTAAGTATACAACTACATACAACTCCTATACATTCTGCTACTATATATCTAGAAAAACTGTCATGGCTCTCCTAAGTATCTAATTCCCATGCCCTCCAAGTGACCTCAAAGACGTTCGAAGTCAATGTCTTCGTGAACGGATCTGCAAGGTTATCTTCTGATGTTATTTTAGCCACGACCACGTCTTCCCTCTTTACGATGTCTCGTATCAGGTGGTACTTGTGCTGTATATGTTTACTCACCTTGTGAGCTCGTGGTTCCTTCGAGTTTTCTACTACATCGTTGTTATCACAATAAACCGTGATAGACTTCTGCAAACCAGGAATCATATCTAAGTCCACTTGGAAGTTCTTGAGCCATACTGCTTCTTTCTCTGCCTCTGATGCGGTAACGTACTCAGCCTCCATGGTAGAGTCTGCCACACATTTCCGCTTAACACTCCACCAAACTATGGCTCCACCTCCCAGAGTAAACACATACCCTAAGGTAGACTTGCTCTTGTCTCTGTCGCCTTGGAAATCTGAATCTGTGTAACCTCGGGGTACCAGCTCAGGTGTCTGATAGACCAGAACTTGGTCCCTCGTTCTGTGCAAATACTTGAGAATGCATTTTATTGCCTCCCAATGAGTTTTCCCGGGGTTACTCTGATATCTTCTTACCATGCCAACGGCATAACAGATATCAGGCCTCGTACACAACATGGCATACATGAGACTTTCTACTCCGAAGCATAAGGAACTGTCTTTATGGCGTAAACCTGGAATCACATCTAAGTCCACTAGGAAGTTCTTGAGCCACACAGCTTCTTTCGCTGCCTCTGATGCGGCAACGTATTCAGCCTCCATGGTAGAGTCCGCCACGCATTTCTGCTTGACACTCTGCCAAACTATGGCTCCACCTCCTAAAGTAAACACATACTCTGAGGTAGACTAGCTATTGTCCCCGTTGCCTTGGAAATCTAAATCTGTATAACCTCGGGGTACCAGCTTAGGTGCCTGATGGACCAATATTTTGTCTATCGTTCTGCACAAACACTTCTAAATGAGCTTTCCCAAGGTTACTCTGCTTACAATGCCAACAACATAACAAATATTGGGCCTCGTACACAACATGGCATACATGAGACTTCCTACTACCGAAGCATAAGGAATTTTCTTCATGGCCTCTATCTCCTCAACAGTCTTAGGAGACTGTTCGTTAGATAGATACACTCCATGTCTGAAAGGTAGAAAACCTTTCTTGGAGTTCTACATGTTAAAATGGGCCAGAATTGTATCTATGTATGAAACTTGAGAGAGCGTTAGCGAATGTTTCCTACGATCTCGAATTATCTTGATCCCAAGGATATGTCCCGCTTCTCATAAGTCTTTCATATCAAATTATTTGGATAGCCATGCCTTTACGTCTGATAACACTTTCTTATTGTTGCCAATCAGTAAAATGTCATCTACATAAAGCACAATAAATAACACCGCATTTCTATCACGTCTGTGATACACATATTGTTCATCCTCACACTGCGTAAATCTGTAGGATTGGATCACATCATCAAACTGGATGTTCCAAGATCTGGATGCCTGCTTAAGTCCGTAAATGGACCTCTTAAGCCTGCAAACCTTATGCTCTTGGCCTTTTTCAACGAATGCCTCTTGTTGCTGCATGAAGATGGTTTCCTCAAGACTTCCATCAAGGAAAGATGTCTCGACATCCATCTGCCATATTCATAATCTAAATGAGCAGCTATGGCAAAGAGAATCCAGATTGACTTAAGCATAGCTACCGAGGATAAGGTTTCCTCATAATCGATTCCCTCTTTCTGAGTATACCTCTTCGCCACAAGCCAAGCTTTAAATGTTGCAACCTTTCCATCAGGTTCTCTATTGCGTTTGTAGACCCACTTATATCTAATGGGTTTGAACCCATCAGGCAAGTCCACAAGCTCCCAGACTTAATTGTGGTACATCGACCACATCTCAGATATCATTGCTTTTTGCCAAGATTCTACATCTTTATCTCAGATGGCCTTATTTTAGTTTACAGGGTCAGGCTTAGGCGTGCTTAGGACTGGGTCTGAGTCCTCTCCGATGCCAGTAAACCTATCGGGCTGTCTCACAACCCTCCCACTGCGACAAGGCACCACTTGTGTAGGCTCATCATCTGTGATATCTTGTGCAGTGTGTGGTGTATCTACTTGTGCTAGTGCATCAGGATTATCAGATTGTTTCCTAAGCTCTTCCAGTACTATCTTGCTCTTGGGTTTGTGATCTAGAATATAGTCTCCCTCTAAAAATTTGGCGTTAGTGCTAACTATTGCATTCTGATCTTTAGGACTATAGAATAAAACACCTTTCGTTCACATAGGATATTCTACAAATAGGATTACTTCTGTTCTTGCATCTAACTTAACCACATCTACCTTAAGCACTTGTACTGGGCGACCCCAAATTCGTAGATGTCTTAGACTAGGCTTGTGCCGGTTCCACAGCTCTGTCGGGGTAGAAGACACGATTTTAGTGTTGGATCGTGTTTAGGCATTTAATTCTAAATTAAATGGCGAAATTCCTAAACACTAAAGGATTCGGGTCTTGCCCTCGACGCGTAATCGGTTGTGCAGCCGCCTGGATCCTTTGGGAAGATTGCGTTCACCACCACAGAACAATTCAAGCGAATTGTCTCTACGTTCTTGCACTGGAGTTCTCTCAGAACCGGTGCTAGCCCCAAAATTTTGCCTGTTTTCGAGAAAACCTTTTTCTCTCTGGGAAGAATAATTTTCTGGAAGAACGTTGTTTTTTTAAAGTCTGATTGTCTGTTTAAAAAGAATTTTTCAAATGTTTATTTTAAAACTGAGTCTGTTAAAACGTTTTTAACAGACTCCAGATACTTCTCTGATTTGAGAAGTATCTGTTTTAATAATTATAAATAATAATTAATAATAATTAATTAATTATTTACTGAGTTGGGTTTTACCAACACCATGGATCAACCCATTGATCCATGGATCAGGCTGATGGGTCAAGAACCTTAATTCACAATTAGGTCCCTTGATTTATCAGCTCAACTCAATTCTTCCCAGGTAATTAATTAACTTTTAATTAATTCCGTAAAACTCTTCAATAATATTTAATTAAACCATTTAATTAAATATTATCTATTTAAGTATAACTCTTATACTTAGAACAGGCAATTTAATTAATTCTGACTCATCGAACTCACTTATGTGCGATCCTGTAGGTCCATTCCAAATTGACAATGAATCTCATTAATTAATCCATAAATCATTAGTGGTCTCTAGCAAGACATAATGACTACACAATTCAGAACGGAGGGTCGAATGGTGATTCAACACAACCTTCTGAGTATACTACGTAATGTCCTCTACACTGATATCCAGTTTAGCATAAGGCATGGAACCAATCATCCTTATATAGCTAAACGTTTTACTTGATCTCTTAGTGACACTGAACTTAATCAAGAAAATGATAACCCTTATCATTTCTTGGGCACGGCCATGCACTTCTCAGTTCACTATCAAGCGGCCAAGATATCATCTCTCATTTAAGAGAGACTTGTAGTCCCATCACTTCACCTACATACCTTAGCGTGACTCATAGTGTACCCAATCATACCCGTACTAGGCAACCTGTTACGGTCCCGTTAGGCATATGTCAAAGCACACTCTAATTCACCTAAGACTATGCAGTGATTTCTGGTCTAAGGATCCTCGTACGAGTACTACTCAAAAGAATCACTCATGATCTAACAGTCCATGGAGTGTTTCTTTTGGCGGATCGATTTCATAAAATTCAATATGCACAAGAATATAATTTCATGAAATTAACTCATCAGATAAATAATCAATCAAACGACAAATGTCTTATTTACATAAATAACCCTCAAAGTTTATTTACATAAATAGCCCTCATTAGGGCATATACACCAACAATCTCCCACTTGCCCGTTGAAGGGCTATGTCCTAAACTGTTTAAGACCAAGCTCTATTACATGTCTATCAAACTTTGACTGTGGTAGAGCTTTTATGAGAGGATCTGCTACATTGTCGTCTGACCCTATTTTGCACACTTTCACATCTCCTCGATCAATGATCTCTCGGATGAGGTGAAACCTTCTGAGTATATGTTTGGTTTTCTGGTGTGACCGAGGCTCCTTAGCTTGTGCGATGGCCCCGTTATTGTCACAGAAAAGTTCTATCGGATATTGGATACTCGGTATCACTCCGATGTCTGACACAAACTTTCTTAACCAAACAGCTTCCTTTGCAGCATCGGATGCAGCAATGTACTCAGACTCTGTTGTAGAATCGGCTGTTGTATCTTGCTTTAAGCTTTTCCAACTTATTGCACCACCATTCAGACTAAACACGTAGCCTGATTGTGACTTCATGTCATCTTGATCTGTTTGGAAAGCAACATCAGCGTAACCTTGTACGATGAGCTGTTCTTGTCCTCTATACACTAGCATCAATCCTTTAGTCCTTCGCAAGTACTTTAGGATTGCTTTGACTGCAGTCCAATGATCTGTTCCTGGATCTTGTTGGTATCTGCTAGTCATGCTCAGTGCATGTGCGACATCCGGGCGGGTACATAACATGGCATACATGATAGATCCTATTGCCGAAGCATATGGTACTCTACTCATTGTATCCCTCTCCTCTCTTGTTGAAGGACCTTGGTTCTTCTTCAAGAAAAGGCCATGTCTAAATGGTACCTTACCATTTTTGGAGTTAGACATATTGAACCTCTTCAATATTTTGTCTATGTACCCTTCTTGACTTAGTCCTAGAAGCCTTTTTGACCTATCTCTATAGATCTTGATACCTAGTATCATTTCGGCTTCTCCTAAGTCTTTCATAGAAAATACAGTCCCCAACCATTGTTTGATGTCTTTCATCATGGGAATGTCATTTCCTATGAGTAGGATGTCGTCCACATATAGGACAAGGAAAACTATCTTGCTCCCACTAATCTTCTTGTAAACACAAGGCTCATCTTCGTTCTTTATGAAGCCCTAACCTTTTACTGCCTCGTCAAAACGAAGATTCCAACTCCGAGATGCTTGCTTTAGTCCGTAGATGGACCTCTGAAGCTTGCATACACGATTTGGATGCTCTTGATCGATGTATCCCTTGGGTTGTTTCATATAAACATCCTCGAGTAGGTTTCCATTCAGGAAAGCCGTCTTAACATCCATCTGCCATATCTCATAGTCATAATATGCAGCTATGGCGAGCATAGTCCGAATGGACTTGAGCATCACGACAGGGGAGAAGGTTTCATCATAGTCTATACCATGAGTCTGTCTGAAACCTTTAGCCACTAGTCGTGCCTTGAAGATCCCGCCAGGTTTTAACTTGAAAATCCACTTGCAATCGACAACCTTTGTCTGAACAGGAGGATCAATCAAAGTCCAAACTTTATTGTCCCTCATGGATTGCATTTCAGATTCCATTGCTTGTAGCCATTTATCTGAATCTGGACTTTCTAAAACCTGTTTGTAGTTCACGGGCTCATTAGAGTCCACCAAGATCAAATCTTGATCGTCAGTTACGAGAAATCCGTATCTCTCAGGTTCATGACGAGATCTACTAGACCTTCTAGGTTCTTGTGTTGTTGACTCAGGCTGCTCATCTTCATGAGTTCCCATGTCAACTTCCATCTCAGTTTCTGTAGATCGTTCTACATTCTCTTGTGGTTCTGGAACTTCTCCGAGTTCTATTCTACTCCCACTATCTTTCTTGTAGAGAAAATCTTTCTCTAAGAAAGTGGCTCCCCGAGCAACAAACACTTTGTTCTCAGTTGGATTGTAGAATTGATATCCTTTAGTTTCCTTAGGATATCCCACAAACAGGCATTTGTCAGTTTTAGGTTCAAGCTTACTACTTTGTAAACGCTTTACATGAGCTTGACAACCCCAAACTCGTAGATATGACATATAGGGTTTTTGACCCGTCCACATCTCATATGGAGTCTTATCTACTGCCTTAGATGGAATACGATTTAGTAAGTAGGCAGCTGAAAGGAGGGCATAACCCCAAAAGGACATAGGGAGAGTCGCTTGGCCCATCATAGATCGAACCATATCTAATAAGGTCCGATTCCTCCTCTCGGATACACCATTCCATTGAGGTGTTCCTGGTGGAGTCAGCTGTGAAACAATTCCACACTGTTTTAGATAGCCATCGAACTCATCATTAAGGTATTCACCTCCCCGATCGGAGCGAATAGCCTTAATCCTTCTATTTAACTGATTTTCTACTTCATTTTTAAACTCTTTGAACTTTTCAAAAGTTTCACTTTTATACCTCATTACGTAGACATAACCATATCTACTATAGTCATCGGTAAAAGTCACGAAGTATTCAAATCCACCTCTGGCTTGTGTGCTCATCGGTCCACATACATCTGTATGTATTAGTGCCAATAGCTCACTAGTCCTCTCGCCTTTCTTGCTGAAAGGACTCTTCGTCATTTTGCCTTGCAAACAGGGTTCACATGTGTCATATGATTCGAAATCAAATGAACCAAGCACTCCATCCTTATGAAGTCTTTGAACTCGCTTCTCATTTGCATGGCCTAGACGACAGTGCCATAGATATGTTGGACTTAAATCAGATTGAATTAATTTGGCTTTCTTTTCAATGTTATATACCGGTTTCTCTTGGGTCAAATCCAAGATATATAGGCCATTGCACAAATTTGCAACTCCATATAAAACATCTTTTTGATATAAAGACAACGATTTATTACCAATAATAAAACGAAATCCTTTGATATCCAAGCAAGAAATTGAAATAATATTCCTACTCATAGTAGGTACATAATAACAATTCTCTAAAACAATGTTTAAACCGGAAGGCAAAGACAAAATGTAATCTCCAACTTCAACGGCTGCAACTCTTGCCCCGTTGCCTACTCGGAGATCTACTTCGCCTTTCTTTGTCATCCTTCTATTGCTCAGTCCCTGCACATCAGTACAAATGTGAGCCCCACAACCGGTATCTAATACCCATGAGGTGGACATAGAAAGATTAATCTCAATAACAAAGATACCTGAAGCCGAAGGATTCTGTTTCTTCTCTTCAAGAAACAACTTGCAGTTTCTTCTCCAATGCCCCTTCTGATTGCAATGGAAACATACTGCGTCCTTCTGAGCATTTTTCTTAGCAGGAGGAGTTTGAGGCTGAGCCTTAGGAGCAGTCTTACTGCGAGACTTCTTGTTTTTAGCAACTTTTTCCTTGCCTTTAAACTTTCTCTTGTTGCCCTTACCCTTTTCCACAACAAGTACTGGCGTTGCCTTCCGAAGGGTTTGCTCAGTATTTTTAAGCATTCCATGGAGCTCAGGAATTGTCCTCTCCATGTTATGCATGTTGTAGTTCACCACAAAGTCATTGTAATCATCAGGTAGTGAAGCCAAGATGATGTCAATGGCTAACTCTCTAGAAAGAGGTGCATTTAATCTCTCTAGGGTATCAATATACCCCTTCATCTTGATCAAATGCGTGCTTACTGACGAACCCTTCGCCATCTTGCACGAGATCAATGCTTTTATCGTAACGAACCTTTCGTTACGGGCTTGTTCACGGAACATTTCCGTTAGTGACACATAAATTTGGAACCCTTCCGAATTCATGAATTGTTTCTGAAGCTCACCTGACATAGTCGCGAGCATCAGACATGTCACGTCATCGGAATCGCTTTTCAGCTTTTCCCATGCTCGTTGAACCGCAGCCGTAGCATTTACTGGTGGTTCAGGTAAGGCAGCGTCTAAGATATTTAGCTTCCTTTCTTGTTTGAGAACGATTCTCAAGTTTCTTTCCCAATCTAAGAAGTTTGGACCAACAAGCTTTTCTTTGTCCAAAATGCTTCTTAGAGTGAGATTAGATGTATTAGTGCTAGTAGATGCCATTTCTACAAAAGAAAATGCAAAATATTAGAATGAGTTTTAAAATATTTTCCACAATAGCCAAAATTGAAATCCCAAACAATTTTGTGTTGGTGCTAGATTGTGGGCCGAAAATCCACAAAGAATCAACCCCAGTCTTGCTTTGGCAAGTATCGTAGGGATTGGGCTCTTTTGGTAGGCAACGTTCAAATCACATCCCTATGTAATTTAACGATTTCCAATTGCATCACTATGCAACTTTTCGGTGATAGGATGAACATTCCAAATGTTTGACACCGTCCTATCTTTGCAAAATTAATCCCTAGTCAACTTATCGGGTCAAGCTAGGATTAATTTTCCCAAGTTAAACCATCCCTCAAGGCATCACATCAATAGACACCCACACAGTTTTTCCATAACAAGTGGTAGTGATAAAGTAGGGCATCTAATACCCAAACAGTTTTTCCACTCATTAATGGTAGTGATAAAGTTGAGAACTATTATGCAATAACCCGCCGCACGAAGAAAACCTGAGGCCCTTGGGCTCTCCAAGTCCACCAGACGTTCAACGCTCAAGCGGGCCCTCAAGTATGGAAGCAAAATCTTGGGTTTTTGGGATTTAAGTTTGATCGGCTTAACATGCATTGTCGTTTTCATTCATTCACAAAACATAAAATTGCGGAAATGCGATGAATTGGGCTCTAATCTATTACAGGGCCTTTTAACAAAAAAAAAAACTTCTTTTGGGCCTCCATTTTGGGCTTCCGTTCCTGGGCTCCACCATGGACTCCTTTGGAACCTCCTTTTGGGCCTAACTATTACATAATTTTTTAATAGGCACGCAGGCCCAATTTTAAAATGGCTCGCAGGCCCAAAAATTTAAATAATAAATTTTAAGCCCAATTCATGCATAGAAAACACACAATTGCATATGCTTCATACAAGCCAATTTTATTAGGCCGAATCATTTAATTAGGGTTTGTGTAACTCTTACACTATTAAAATTGATCGTGTCATGATCAATTTTAATCAATCCCATGTTCATTCATTTTAATCGAATGATGCATGAACATGCTAGCATAATTATGATGCTTCACATAAAATTTAAACAATTTAAATTTAAGCATCATAAGTAAACTAAAATAAATAAATAACAATTAATTAATCTAATTAATTATTTATTTATTTATCTTTTCTAATTATCCTAATCTAATTAAGATAATTTATTTCAAAATTGAAACTTATAGGATAAAATTCTAAATTAATCCTATCTTTATCTAATAAGATTATTTAATTAAAATCTTATTAAATAAAATTCAAAAAATTTTTAAAATTTTAATTTTCTGAAACTCTTGGGGTCATTTCGTAAATAACCAAAATTCTGGGCTTAGGGTTTATGGGAAACAAAACTGCTGGGGCTGGTTTGTAATTTTTAAAACATTTAAATTTTTGCAGCTAGGGTTTTGGGCTTGCGGCGGGGCATTTCTGAGATTAGGGAGTGCGGCGGGGGCAATTTGGTCATTTCACCCAATTAGGGCACCACCCCCTCCCCGCCGCCTCCTTCTTCTTCCCCGGTGACCTGCGATCGGGTTTCAGCGGCTTCCTCGAATCCCGGCGACACTCGCCGTTCATCTCATCCGGCTTGGTTCCGACCGATCGTCGTCTCTCCGTCGCTTCAATCGTTCGGTGACCAGAACATTTCTGGCCCCGATGGCGATTGACCAGCCGCGAATCCAGCGACCGCTTCGATGAAAACGAAGCAGCTCGCCGACATGGATTCCGGCGACGCGGACGACCCAACACCCTGCGGAGATAAAAAAAAATAACCAGCGACAACAACCAGCAAAATACTGAACCAATTCAGACAAAGAAAATCATTCGGAACATTTCCGGTGATTTTTTCTAAAACCCAGAAACCGGCAAGACTATTTGACAACCAAAAAGAAACCCTTTTCTTTCCCCGTCTTTCCGACGAAAGTCCTTTTCTCGGTGAGATTTCAAACAACCCAGAACATAAAACCCATTTCAATTCATTTTCGACAAACGCAAAGAAAAGAGGGAAAAATTTGCCTTTTTCCCGACCAGTACGAACCCAGAAAATCGGTTCCAAAATTTTGCAATCAAAACGGTTTTGACACCCAGATCAACACGAAATGGTTCCTCATGAAGAAAAGAACAAAACCCAAAATAAATTCAGGCCAAAAACTAGTTCTTAAGCACTTTGCGTTTTTTTCGGCGAACTTCCGGCCAGCCGGAAAACTTTCCGGCGAAGATTTCCCAGAATCCGGCGACCTTACCCAGCAACATTTTTTTTTTCTTTAAAAATGTTTTTCAAGGAAAAAAAAAAACTTATACCCAATTTTAATTAAAACATTTGTAATTAAAACAATTAACCAGGCTCTGATACCACTGTTGGATCGTGTTTAGGCATTTAATTCTAAATTAAATGGCGAAATTCCTAAACACTAAAGGATTCGGGTCTTACCCTCGACGCGTAATCGGTTGTGCAGCCGCCTGGATCCTTTGGGAAGATTGCGTTCACCACCACAGAACAATTCAAGCGAATTGTCTCTACGTTCTTGCACTGGAGTTCTCTCAGAACCGGTGCTAGCCCCAAAATTTTGCCTGTTTTCGAGAAAACCTTTTTCTCTCTGGGAAGAATAATTTTCTAGAAGAACGTTGTTTTTTTAAAGTCTGATTGTCTGTTTAAAAAGAATTTTTCAAATGTTTATTTTAAAACTGAGTCTGTTAAAACGTTTTTAACAGACTCCAGATACTTCTCTGATTTGAGAAGTATCTGTTTTAATAATTATAAATAATAATTAATAATAATTAATTAATTATTTACTGAGTTGGGTTTTACCAACACCATGGATCAACCCATTGATCCATGGATCAGGCTGATGGGTCAAGAACCTTAATTCACAATTAGGTCCCTTGATTTATCAGCTCAACTCAATTCTTCCAAGGTAATTAATTAACTTTTAATTAATACCGTAAAACTCTTCAATAATATTTAATTAAACCATTTAATTAAATATTATCTATTTAAGTATAACTCTTATACTTAGAACAGGCAATTTAATTAATTCCGACTCATCGAACTCACTTATGTGCGATCCTGTAGGTCCATTCCAAATTGACAATGAATCTCATTAATTAATCCATAAATCATTAGTGGTCTCTAGCAAGACATAATGACTACACAATTCAGAACGGAGGGTCGAATGGTGATTCAACACAACCTTCCGAGTATACTACGTAATGTCCTCTACACTGATATCCAGTTTAGCATAAGGCATGGAACCAATCATCCTTATATAGCTAAACGTTTTACTTGATCTCTTAGTGACACTGAACTTAATCAAGCAAATGATAACCCTTATCATTTCTTGGGCACGGCCATGCACTTCTCAGTTCACTATCAAGCTGCCAAGATATCATCTCTCATTTAAGAGAGACTTGTAGTCCCATCACTTCACCTACATACCTTAGCGTGACTCATAGTGTACCCAATCATACCCGTACTTGGCAACCTGTTACGGTCCCGTTAGGCATATGTCAAAGCACACTCTAATTCACCTAAGACTATGCAGTGATTTCTGGTCTAAGGATCCTCGTACGAGTACTACTCAAAAGAATCACTCATGATCTAACAGTCCATGGAGTGTTTCTTTTGGCGGATCGATTTCATAAAATTCAATATGCACAAGAATATAATTTCATGAAATTAACTCATCAGATAAATAATCAATCAAACGACAAATGTCTTATTTACATAAATAACCCTCAAAGTTTATTTACATAAATAGCCCTCATTAGGGCATATACACCAACATTTAGATGGTACAAGATTAATGATACACATTGCAGTTTCTAAGGCATATCCCCAGAATGAACTCGGCAAATCAATATAGCTCATCATTGATCTACCCATTTCCATAAGAGTTTGGTTTCTTCTTTTGTTACACCGTTCCACTGTAGTGTGCCATGTGTGGACAACTAAGACTGAATTCTGACCTCACTGAGGTATTCTCAAAATTTTTGGGATAGGTACTCACCATCACGATTTGATCACAGTGTCTTGATACTCTTACAATGATGCTTCTCCACATCCACCCGATACTCTTTGAATTTACTAAAGCATTCGGACTTGTGGCGTATTACGTAAATGTATCCGTACCTTGAGTAATCATCCATGAACATCACGAATTACTCAAACCCACCTCGTGCTTGGACCGACATTGGTCCACACAAGTCAGAGTGAATCAACTCTAATAATTCTTTGGATCTCTAACCTTTTGCCTTAAAAGGTCTCTTGGTCATCTTACCTTCCAAGCAGGATTTGCAGGTTGAATAACTGTCAATTTCTAATGAACTTAAAGGTCCATCATTGACTAACCTCTGAATTCTAGTAAGGTTTATATGACTCAGCCTGAGATGCCAAAGATAGTTTTGATACATTTCAGAAGGTTCTTTCCTCTTATTATTGTTAGATGATACGTCATTTATCTCTATGTTTTGCACATTAGGGGAGTTTGATTTAATTATAAACATATTGTCAGCTAATGAACCAGAACAAATAAGTTTTCTATAATTTGTAATTACAACAGAATCATCAGAAAAATTAAACTTATAACCATTCTTTAAGAGTTTAGAAACTGAAACTAGGTTCTTTCTAAAACACAGTATATAAAGACAATTAACTAAATCTAGCCTAGAATTTTTGAAAATAAGGCTAACTACTCCCACTGCTTCTACTGACACTCTTGTAGTGTCGCCCAAGTAGATATCCAGCTTGCATTCTCTAAGATTCTGGGTTACTTACAACCCCTGCAAAGAATTACAAACATGGTCAGCGGCGCCTGAATCCACATACCAAGTATCTGTGGGAATCACCGCTAAACATATCTCAGTAATTAAGGCAGAAACTATCGTACCTTTATGTTTTGGACAATCCGTTTTCCAATGTCCCATTTTCACGCACTTGAAGCATTTACCTTTAGGCTTATTCTTCTTTTTGTAGTCGGGCTTGGCAGCATGTTTTTTTGCATTATTCTCCTTCTTGTTTTTGCCATTAGGCGCAGAAGAGGAGCTTGAAGCCTTTACTGTGACCAAAGCTTCCTTCTTCTCGTGGAAGATACTTTCGGCTAACACCAATGCTGTTAGGAGCTTGGGTAGAGTATACACTCTTTGGTTCATGTTATATTTGACCCGAAACTTCTCGAAACTAGAGGGTAAGCTCTGGAGGATGATATCGATCTGACTCTCTAGATCAATCTCACCTCCCAACACCTCTATCTCATTGATGTCACTGATCATGTGAAACACATTATCTCTCACCGATGAGCCCTCAGCCATTTTGGTATTCATGATCTTTCTCATGGTTGCTTGTCTAGCTGTCCTACCTTGATAAATGAACATCTCTCTTAGGTGAGCCATTATGTTAAAGGCAGAGACCATGAGATGAAGCTGATGTTGTAGAATATTCGACACAGAGGCCAGAATGTAACACCGCGCCATCTCATTCACTTTTCTCCACCTCGTATAGGCATCTATATCCTCTTGAGAAAAATCATCGTTAGGCACATCTGGACAGACTTCGGTGAGCACAAACTTATACTGCTCAGTCGTCAGGACGATGTCCGAATTTCGACTCCAGTCGACATAATTCAGACCGATAAGTTTGTTTTCTTTCAATATTGTAGCTAAATGATTGAATGTCGTATCGAAAACTGTAAATTAAATAAACAGACAATGCTTTATTATTAAGCACATAATTTTCGAATGCAATTATTGATATCCCTCAAAACAATAATTTAAACCACCGACACTTCATTCACCGGGATTCTCGTGGTTGGGCTCATCCGATATGGAGGAAGGCCATAATGCTAACGTGCAATTCCACCCACATCACATATGAACTCGTAATGTTGGCCACGGGGATCTTAAACCAACCAGCTCCAACTTAGATTTCTAAATTGATGGTTTTTATGATTTTAACATGCAATTAACAAATCCTAAGTTATGTGCAAACATAAAACCAACATGCTTTAAAATTATGCATCTAAAATACAACACAAAAATTAAAGCATAAAAATTAAAACTATAAAATCGGGAAATAAATACGTAAAATAAATTTCCTGACTATTATGGCTTTAATTGCTTCCATCTTCTGCCTTGATCTCGTGTCCCATCATGCCACTCAATAGATTGAGCCTTGAAAAAATAAAATTAAAAAAAAAAATGAACCTCGGGAGAAAAACAGGCGGCGCGCAGCACACACAAAGTGCATTGCGCACAGCTGTTGCCGCCGGTGCCGCAGCCCACCTCCGATTCCTCATTTGCTTCTTCTACGCTATTTGGTTTTCTTGCAATTCGTTCTGGGTTTTCCTGGTTTTCAACAAATTAACGATAAACCAAAACCCACAAATTCAAGTCGCCCACCATAATGCCTTCGATTACAAAATAAATTTTCCTACTACAAGGCATATAGGAAAATAAAATCAAAATTACATAGAAAAATTTTTACTACAGATTTGATCTAATCCTATACGGCTTCCAGCACGTGGTTTAATTATTACAAGAATTCAAAAAAAAATGAAACCCCGACATGTCCCGGGGTTTAATTAAAAAAAAACATACAAACGCAACCATAATGGTCGTGATTTCTAAACCACCTGTAAATAAAACCATGTAATAAATTGAACAAGCACAAAACCCAAAATGAGGCTCTGATACCAATTGAAAGATTATCTGCCCGGGCATGGTCAAAAATTCACTTTCGTGCTACGCATTCTAGAATTGGAATTCTTGACCAGGCCTAGACTCTGGCACAATCGCTATTCCAATCCTTGCTTGAAATAACATTGTGTGGGATCTTGGTTTGCACTTATTCGATTTATCACGCAAAAAACTAATTTATAATTAAAACTGAAGTTTAGAAATATCTTTTGAAGCGTATACTCAGGTGATTCTCTTGTATGTCTTAAGACTTTGATCGTACGTTGTGTGGGCAACGATCTAACGAGAAATTGATCAGCAATCACCACAATCCACCGAAAGGAGCTGCCGGAAAAATCACCGGACCACTGCCTCGAGCACGTAGATTCCACGTGCCACCACCGCCCCCTTTCACATGCCGCCGACGGTAACCAAACGCCGCCGCTGGGAAGAAATTACTTTGACACCACCGCTACCTAAGAAGCAGAGCTGCCGGCCAAGGGGAAGAAAAAAATCTGACTTTGAGAGCTTGAATTCTCTCTAAGATTTTATCTCTCTAGTTTTCTTGTCTTGAAAACTTATGAATTGTATATTATGGAATTGCTAATTCCTTGTAAATATATAGAGCTACAAGAGAGATCCCAAGTTAGTTTAGGATTGGCCTTCCTAATGGGTTTAGATAATTAATTAGTTTTCTAATCCAATTAGGTAACTAATCTAATAGGATAATCCAAATCCAATTAGATTTCCTAATCTCCAGGATTTCCTAATTCTAATTGAAACTTAAACCTTAATTAATTAATTAAATAAATTTCACTTTGTTAATCACTTAATTAACCCTGAAGAATAATTAATTAATTAATTAATTATACTTATTTAATTATCCCACTACAAAATTAATCGTACCACTAACGGATTAATTTTGGCACTACCTGAAAGATTATCTGCCCGAGCCTGGTCAAAATTCACTTTCGTGCTATACATTCCAGAATCAGAATCGTTGACCAGGCCTAGATTCTAGCACAATCGCTATTCCAATCCTTGCTTGAAATAACATTGCGTAGGATCTTGGTATGTACTCATTCGATTTATCATGCAACAAAATATTTCTAATTAAAAGGAGAAACATATAAAGTACCTCTTGAAGCATGTTACACAGGTAATCGCTTGTATGACTCAAGACTTTGATCGCACATTATGTGGGCAATGATCTAGCGAGCAATTGATCAGCAATCTACACAAAAGGACTCACCGAAAAAATTATGCAGCTCGACGCTGCCTGAATTGAACCGCCGCCGCCACCGCCAAAATTTACTTCCTGCCGCCCAAAAATTATTCAAGAGAGAGAAAAACGTTTTCTCTCTTTAAAATTTCTCTCTCTAGTTTTCTTGTCTTGAAAACTTAAGAATTTTGTGTTGTAGAATTACAAATCCCTTGTCTATATGTAGAGCTACAAGAGAAACCCCAAGTTGGTTTAGGATTGGTCTTCCTAATGGGTTTAAGTAATTAATTAGTTTCCAAATTCAATTAGGTAACTAATCTATTAGGATAATCCAAATCCAATTAGATTTCCTAATCTCTAGGATTTCCTAATTCTAAATGAAACTTAAGACTTAATTAATTAATTAATTAATTATAATTTGTTAATTACATAATTAATCCTTAGGAATTATTAATTAAATAATTAATTCTACTTATTCAATTAACCCACTACAAAATTAATCGAACCACTAACGGATTAATTTTGACACTACCATCCTACTCTAGAATTGCTTCCAGAGCAACTAAATTAATTTATTCTTAATCTCCCCACATCAAAGATTTATTGCTCGTTAATTTATTAATTTACTGATAAATTAATTAATTAACTTCTTTAATTCTGAGACTAGTACCACTCGACCTTTTTACTATACCGGACATAAGTCCACCTGCTGGGTTTAGTATAATAAACATAACAAGCTCATCTCGGGAGCACCATCACCCCGGACGCGCAGTGGTTTCCTTTCAACAAGCAGCAGCACACCAAGTAATTAAACACGTGCACCCAACCCACCGAGACTATTGGCCACAATTGACCTCTCCCTTTGGCAGATCAAAGTATGCTATGTCTAATCCTCATGCCCGCTCAAGTCTAGGGATTAAGAGTTAGAATAATAAGAACAAATTGTCTATTAAATCAATACAAGACAAATCATTCTAAATGGTCAAGTTCAATACGCCCAGGGCATATCTATATGATTTAATTAGTTTAGACAAACTAATTATCCGAATCATATAATAACCTAAACCGACAGCGTGTCTAAAACTGTCTCGGTTATGAACCTCATTATATATAATGTCTTTTAACCAATGATGAGATTCAATGTGTCACACCAGACACCTCATCATCTAACTACATAATATAAATGGACTAAACATGCACAACATATAAACCAAAACATCAAATCAATATATTAACCGGGAAAAAGTATAATACAAGCATAGCTTATGTATTCAAACCTAACACTAACAAACTACCACTAATACTTAAGTTGTGCTTTAAGTATATAACTACATTCATCTTTTACACCATACAATATATCTAGAAAAACAATCATGGTTCTCCTAAGTATCTGATCCCCATGCCCTCCACGTGAGTCTCAAAGACTTTTGAAGTCGATGTCTTCGTGAACGGATCTGCAAGGTTATGCTCCGATGCTATCTTAGCTATGACCACGTCTTCCCTCTTGACGATATCTCTTATCAGGTGGTACTTACAGAGTATGTGTTTACTCACCTTGTGGGCTCGTGGTTCTTTCGAGTTTGCTACTGCACCGTTGTTATCACAGTACACTGTGATTGACTTCTTCAAACCAGGAATCACATCTAAGTCCATTAGGAAGTTTTTGAGTCACACTACTTCCTTCGCTGCCTCTAATGCGGCAACGTATTCAGCCTCCATGGTAGAGTCCGCCACGCATTTCTGCTTGACACTCTGCCAAACTATGGCTTCACCTCCCAAGGTAAACACCTACCCTGAGGTAGACTTGCTCTTGTCCCTGTCGCCTTGGTACCAGCTCAGGCGTTTGATAGACCAACACTTGGTCTTTTGTTCTGTGCAAATACTAGAGAATGCATTTTACTGCCTCTCAATGAACTTTCCCGGGGTTACTCTGATATCCGCTTACAATGCCAATGACATAACAGACATCAGGTCTCGTACACAACATGGCATACATGAGACTTCCTACTACCGAAGCATAAGGAACAATCCTCATGGCCTCTATCTCCTCAACAGTCTTGGGAGAATGTTCTGTAGATAGAAGTACTCCGTGTCTGAGATGTAGAAAACCTTTATTGGATTTCTCCATCTTAAAATGGGGCAGAATTGTATCTTTGTATGAAGCTTGAGAAAGCATTAGCGAACATTTCCTACGATCTCGAATTATCTTGATCCCAATGATATGTCCTATTTCTCCTAAGTCCTTCATATCAAATTGCTTGGACAGCCATGCTTTTACGTCTAATAATAATTTCTTATTGTTACCAATTAGTAAAATGTCATCTACGTAAAGCACAAGAAACAACATTGCGTTTTCATCACGTCTGCGCTACACACATTGCTCATCCGGACACTGAGTAAATTCGAAGGACTGGATTACCTCACCAAACTGGATGTTCCAAGATCAAGATGCCTGATTAAGTCCGTAAATAGAACTCTTAAGCCTGCAGTGAATCCCTCTGGTTGTCTATTTATAGAGTTACAAGAGAGACTCCAAGTTGGTTTAGGATTGGCACGTACTATAAACGCACCGCCCATAGAGAGAGAAAGCTACGTGCAGCTGGTATAAACTAAGGCTAAAATTTCAGCCACTAGAAACCCACAAACCAACTGCACACTTTCTTGAAAATTCGACTTGGAGAGAAACATTTTCTCTCTCTAGAATTTTCTCTCTCTAGAAATCCTGTGGATTAATTGTGTTATTGTGTAATCTGAATGACTGATCCCTTGTCTATTTATAGAGTTACAAGAGAGACTCAAAGTTGGTTTAGGATTGGTCTTCCTACTGGGTTTCTGTTTTCCTTCAATCCTGTTTCTGGACTGATACAGATTCTGTTTCCTTCAATCCTGTTCCTGGACTGATACACTCCCATCTGTCACAGGGATTCACTTATCCCAATCCACTTCCTGGGATGAATCACTCCCAACTGACACAGGGATTCACTTATCCCAAACCAGTTCCTGGGATGATTCACAACCTACTGACACAAGGATTAATTAATTTCTAAATTAATTAAATCTACCTTTGTCAACAACCCCGTACATAATTAATCGTACCACTAACGGATTAATTATGGCACTACCAACCTACACCAGAATTGCTTCCGAAACAACTTAATTAAATTATATTCATAATTTCCCCACATCAAAGATATAGTGCCCGTTAATTCATTAATTTACTGATAAATTAATTCATCAACTTCTTTAATTCCAAGACTAGTACCACTCGACCTTTTTACTATACCGGACATAAGTCCACCGGCCGGGTTTAGTATAATAAACATTTTGAGTTTATCTCGGGAGCACCATCACCCCGGATACACCGGTACATGGTTTCCTTTCGACAAGCAGCAGCACACCAAGTAACTAAACACACGCACCCAACCCACCGAGACTGTTGGCCACATTTGACCTCACCCATTGGCAGATCAAAGTACACTATGTCTAATCCTCATGCACACTCGAGTCTAGGGATTTAGAGATAGAATACAAGGATCGATTTGTCCATTAAATCAGTACAAGACAAATCATTCCTAAGAGTCAAGTTCAATATGCCCCGGGCATATCTATATGATTCAATTAGTTTAGACAAACTAATTATCTGAATCACATAATAACCTAAATCGACAGTTTGTCCAAAGCTGTCTCGGTTACGAACCTCATTTATATATTATGTCTTTCAACCAATGATGAGATCTACTGTGTCGCACCAGACACCTCATCATCTACTTACATAATATAAATGGACGATTAATGCACAACAAGATATGACTGAAACACAAATCGATATATTAAACTTGGAAACTGTACAATACAAGCATAGCTTATGTATTCTACTCCAACAACCATCAACCCGGACGCACCGATACATGGTTTCCTTTTTGACAAGCAGCAGCACACCAAGCTGTCGCTTCATTGATTGTTTATCAAATGAGTTAATTTCATGATAGTAATATCCTTGTGCATATTTAAATTCATGAAATCGATCCACCAAAAGAAGCACTCAATGAACTAATTAGATCATGAGTGATTCTTTTGAGTAGTACTGGTACTAGGATCCTTAGACCATAAATCACTACATGGTCTTAGGTGAATTGTTGTGTGCTTTGATATACGCCTAACGGGGCCGTAACAGGTTGTCAAGTACGGTATGATTGGGTACACTATGAGACACGCTAAGGTATGTAGGTGAAGTGATGGGACTACAAATCTCTCTTAAGTGAGAGATGATATCTTGGCTACTTGATAGTGAACTGAAAAAGTGCATGGCCATGCCCAAGGAATGATAAGGATATCATTTGCTTGATGGATTTAGTGTCACTAAGAGATCAAGTAAACGTTTAGCTATATAAGGATGATGGTTCCATGCCTTATGCTAAACTGGATATCGATGTAGAGGATCGTACGCAGTTTGCTCGGAAAGGTTATGTTGAATCTCCATTCGACCCTCCATTCTGAATTGGGTAGTCATTATGTCTTGCTAGAGACCACTAATGACTTATGCATTAATCAATGAGATTGAGCTATCCGTTGCCAATTTAGAATGGGCCTACAGGATCTTGCCTACAATAAGTATAATTGTTATACTTAAATAAATAAAATTTAATTAAGTGGTTTAATTAAATATTATTGGAAAGTTCTGTGGTATTAATTAATAGTTAATTAATTACCTGGGAACAATTGGGATGGGCTGATAAATCAAGGGACTTAATTGCAATTGAAGTTCTTGACCCATCAGCCTGATGCATGGGTCATGGGTTGATCCATGGGCTTGGTGTATAACCCAAATCATTAAAGTATTATTTAAGGCTGATTTGGAATTAGTAAATATTATTTAAATAATGATTTGGAATCTGTTAAATAATATTTGGTAATAATACTAATTTGGAATATGATTAAAATCAGTTAAGTTATAATTGGATAATTACAATACTGATTTTGGAACTTAATTCTCTACAAATATCATAGGGATATAATTGTAGATGAAAGTGGATTTGCAATTATTCCATCAAACAAAAATACACAGCATTTCCCAAATTCTTCGGGTAGGCAAGATTGGCTAGCACCAACCTGCGAAGGCTTTCGTGCGAAAGAGTAGAGGATCCTTCGAGGAAGGATTTTGGAGACAACAAAGCGCCATCTTCTCAGAGGAGCCAGGCGACATGCGCAACCGATTACGCTTCAAGGGTAAGACCCGATCCTTAGAGTTTAGGATTCCGCTGTTTAATTGGATTAAACACCTAAACAATTTCCAACAGTGGTATCAGAGCCAGGTTGCTTTACAATTCAAAATTTAAATAAATTAATTAGTTTAAATTTTGAATTGTTATTTATTTATTTTATTTTAATTTTGATGCTTACTTAAATTGTTTAAATTTTAGTTGAAGCATCATAATTATGCAAGCATGTTCATGCATCATTTTGGATAAAATGTAAAATGAACAGAAGGATTGATTAAAATTGATCATGACACGATCAATTTTAATTCTGTAATAGTTACACAATCCTTAAAATTAATCGGCTTAAATTAAAACCGGCTTGTATGAGCATATGCATTTTATGTGTTTCAAAGCATGAATTGGGCTTTTAATTTTAACGTTTTAAAAGTTGGGGCCTGCGAGCCAATTTTGAATTTGGGCCTGCGTGCCTATAAAAATCATCATGTAATAGTTAGGCCTAAAAGGAGGTTCTAAGAGGAGTCCATGGTGAAGCCCAAGAGCGGAGGCCCAAACATGAAGATTTTAATTTCATTCTTTTATTTATACAAATGAATGATAAACGAAAATGCATGTTAAGCCGATCAAACTTAAATCCCAAAAACCCAAGATTTTGCTTCCATACTTGAGGGCCCGCTTGAGTGCCGAACGTCTGATGGACTTGGAGAGCCCAAGGGCCTCAGGTTTTCTTCATGCGGCAGGTTGTTACATAATAGTGCCCAACTTTATTTCTACCACTTGTTATGGAAAAACTGTGTGGGTGTCTATTGATGTGATGCCTTGAGGGATGGTTTAACTTGGGAAAATTAATCCTAGCTTGACCCGATAAGTTGACTAGGGATTAATTTTGCAAAGATAGGATGGTGTCAAACATTTGGAATGTTCATTCTATCACCGAAAAGTTGCATGGTATGCAATTGGAAAGCGTTAGATTACATGGAATGTGATTTGAACGTTGCCTACTATAAGAGCCCGATCCCTACGATACTTGCCAAAGCAAGACTGGGGTTGACTCTTTGTGGATTTTCGGCCCACGATCTAGCACCAACACAAAATTGTTTGGGATTTCAATTTTGGCTATTGTGGAAACATTTTTTTTTTAAAACTCATTCTAATATTTTGCAAATTTTCTTTTGTAGAAATGGCATCTTCTAGCACTAATGTCAATTCAAATCTCACTCTAAGAAATATTTTGGTCAAAGAAAAACTTGTTGGTCTAAACTTCTTGGATTGGGAAAAAAACCTGAGAATAGTTCTCAAACAAGAAAGGAAGTTGAATATCTTAGACGCTCATTTACCTGAACAACCCGTTAATGCTACGGCTGCTGTTCAAAAAACCTGGGAAAAGCTGAAAAGCGATTCCGATGATGTGACTTGCCTAATGCTCGTGACTATGTCTGACGAGCTTCAGAAGCAATTCATGAATTCGGAAGCATTCCGAATTTATGAGTCACTCATGAAAATGTTCTTAGAGCAAGCCTGTAATGAAAGGTTCATTACGATAAAAGCATTAATCTCATGCAAGATGGCGAAGGGTTCGTCAGTAAGTACGCATTTGATCAAGATGAAGGGGTATATTGACACCCTAGAGAGATTAAATGCACCTCTTGCTAGAGAGTTGGCCATTGATATCATCTTGGCTTCACTGCCTGATGATTACAATGATTTTGTTATGAACTACAATATGCACAACATGGAGAGGAGCATTCCTGAGCTCCATGGCATGTTAAAGAACACTGAGCAGACCCTTCGGAAGGCAACGCCAGTGTTAGTTGTAGAAAAAGGTAAAGGGAAGAGGAAGCTTAATGGCAAGGCCAAAGTTGGGCAGAATAAGAAAGCTCGCAGTAAGACTGCTTCCCAACTACAAGCTCCTCCAGCTGCTAAGACAAGATCCAAAAAGGATGATACATGTCTCTTCTGCAAACAGAAGGGTCATTGGAAGAGAGACTGTAAGAAGTTTCTCAAAAGCAATCCTTCAGCTTCAGGTATCTTTGTTATAGAAATTAATCTTTCTATGTCCACCTCATGGGTATTAGATACTGGTTGTGGGGCTCACATTTGTACTAATGTGCAGGGACTCAGAAATAGAAGGATAACAAAGAAAGGTGAAATAGATCTCCGAGTGGGCAACGGGGCAAGAGTTGCTGCTGTTGAAGTTGGAGATTACACTCTGTCTTTACCTTCTAGTTTAAATATCGAACTTGAAAATTGTTATTATATACCTGCTTTGAGCAGAAATATTATTTCAATTTTGAGTTTAGATAATAAAGGTTTTCGATTTATTATAGAGAAGAGTTGCAAATATGTGTAACGGTCTGTATGTTTTGGATTTGACCCAAGAAAAACAAGTCTATAACATAGAAAAGAAAGCTAAATTAACTAAAGATGATTTAAGTCCAACATACCTTTGGCATTGTCGATTAGGCCATGCAAATGAAAAGCGAGTTCAAAAGCTTCACAAGGATGGAGTGCTTGGTTCATTTGATTTTGAATCATATGATACCTGCGAACCCTGCTTGCAAGGCAAAATGACAAAGAGTCCTTTCAACAAGAAAAGTGAAAGAACAAGTGAGCTATTGGCCCTAATACATACAGATGTATGTGGACCAATGAGCACACAAGCCAGAGGTGGATTTGAATACTTCGTGACTTTTACTGATGACTTTAGTAGATATGGGTATGTCTACTTAATGAGGTATAAAAGTGAAACTTTTGAAAAGTTCAAAGAGTTTAAAAACGAAGTAGAGAATCAGTTGGATAGAAGGATTAAGGTTATTTGCTCCGATCGAGGAGGTGAATACCTTAGTGATGAGTTCGATGGCTATCCAAAATAGTGTGGAATTGTTTCACAGCTGACTCCACCGGGAACAACTCAATGGAATGGTGTATCCGAAAGGAAAAATCGGGCCTTATTAGATATGGTTCGATCAATGTGGGCCTAGCGATTCTCCCTACATCCTTTTGGGGTTATGCTCTCCTTTCTGCTGCCTACTTATTGAATCGTATTCCATCTAAGTCAGTAGATAAGACTCCATATAAGATATGGATGGGTCGGAAGCCCTATATGTCTTATCTACGAGTTTGGGATTGTCAAGCTCATGTAAAGCGTTTATAAAGTAATAAGCTTGAACCCAAAACTGACAAATGCCTATTTGTGGGATATCCTAAGGAAACCAAAGTATATCAATTCTACAACCCAACTGAGAACAAAGTGTTCGTTGCTCTAGGAGCTAATTTCTTAGAGAAAGAATTTCTGTACAAGAAAGACAGTGGGAGTAGAATAGAACTCGGAGAAGTTTAAGAACCACAAGAGAATATAGAACGATCTACAGAAACTCAGATGGAAGTTGACATGGAAACTCATGACGATGAGCAACCTACGTCAATAACACAAGAACCTAGAAGGTCTAGTAGATCTCGTCATGAATCCGAGAGATACGGATTTCTCGTGACTGATGATCAAGATTTGATCTTGGTGGACTCTGATAAGCCCACGACCTACAAACAGGTTTTAGAAAGTCCGGATTCAGATAAATGGCTACAAGCCATGGAATCTGAAATGCAATCCATGAGGGACAATAAAGTGTGGACTTTGATTAACCCTCCTGTTCAGGCAAAGGTTGTCGATTGCAAGTGGATTTTCAAGTTAAAACCTGGCGAGATCTTCAAGGCATGACAAGTGGCTAAAGATTTCAGACAGACTCATGGTATAGACTATGATGAAACCTTCTCTCCTGTCGTGATGCTCAAGTCCATTAGGACAATGTTTGCCATAGCAGCATATTTTGACTATGAGGTATGGCAGATGGATGTTAAGATGGCTTTCCTGAATGGAAACCTACTCGAGGATGTTTATATGAAACAACCCGAGGGATACATCGATCAAAAGCATCCTAATCGAGTATGTAAACTTCAGAGGTCTATCTATGGACTAAAGCAAGCATCTCGAAGTTGGAATCTTCGTTTTGATGAGGAAGTAAAAGGTTACGGATTCATCAAGAATGAAGATGAGCCTTGTGTTTACAAGAAAGTTAGTGGGAGCAAGATTGTTTTCCTTGTCCTATATGTGGACGACATCCTGCTCATAGAAAATGACATTCCTTTGATGAAAGACATCAAACAATGGTTGGGGAGTGTATTTTCTATGAAAGACTTAGGAGAAGCTGAGACGATACTAGGTATCAAGATCTATAGAGATAGGTCTAAAAGGCTTCTGGGACTAAGTCAAGAAGGGTACATAGACAAAATATTGAAAAGATTCAATATGTCTAACTCCAAAAATGGTAAGGTACCATTTAGACATGGCCTTCTCTTGAAGAATAACCAAGGTCCTTCAACAAGTGAGGAGGGGGATACAATGAGTAGAGTCCCATATGCTTCGGTAATATGATCTATCATGTATGCCATGTTGTGTACTCATCCGGATGTTGCACATACATTTAGCATGACTAGCAGATACCAACAAGATCTAGGGATAGATCATTGGACTGCAGTCAAAGAAATCCTGAAGTACTTACGAAGAACTAAAGGATTAATGCTAGTGTATGGAGGACAAGAACATCTAATTGTACAAGGTTACGCTGATGCTGCTTTCCAAACAGATCAAGATGACATGAAGTCACAATCAGGCTACGTGTTTAGTCTGAATGGAGGTGCAATAAGTTAGAAAAGCTCAAAGCAAGATACAACAGCCGATTCTACAACAGAGTCTGAGTACATTGCTGCATCAGATGCTGCAAAGGAAGCTGTTTGGCTGAGAAAGTTTGTGTCAGACATCGGAGTGATATCGAGTATCCAAGATCTGATAGAACTTTTCTGTGATAATAACGGGGTCATCGCACAAGCTAAGGAACCTCGGTCACACCAGAAAACCAAACAAATACTCAGGAGGTTTCACCTCATCCGAGAGATCATTGATCGATGAGATGTGAAAGTGTGCAAAATAGGGTCAGACAACAATATAGCAGATCCTCTCACAAAAGCTCTACCACAGTCAAAGTTTGATAGACATGTAATAGAGCTTGGTCTTAAACAGTTTAGGATATAGCCCTTAATCGGGAAAGTGGGAGATTGTTGGTGAATGTGCCCTAATGAGGGCTATTTATGTAAATATACTTTGAGGGTATTTATGTAAATAAGACATTTTTCGATTGATTGATTGTTTATCAAATGAGTTAATTTCATGATAGTAATATCCTTGTGCATATTTAAATTCATGAAATCGATCCACCAAAAGAAACACTCCATGGACTAATTAGATCATGAGTGATTCTTTTGAGTAGTACTGGTACTAGGATCTTTAGACCAGAAATCACTACATGGTCTTCGGTGAATTGTAGTGTGCTTTGACATACGCCTAATGGGGCCGTAACAGGTTGCCAAGTACGGGTATGATTGGGTACACTATGTGACACGCTAAGGTATGTAGGTGAAGTGATGGGACTACAAATCTCTCTTAAGTGAGAGATGATATCTTGGCCACTTAATAGTGAACTGAAAAAGTGCATGGCCATGCCCAAGGAATGATAAGGATATCATTTGCTTGATGGATTCAGTGTCACTAAGAGATCAAGTAAACGTTTAGCTACATAAGGATGATGGTTCCATGCCTTATGCTAAACTGGATATCGATGTAGAGGATCGTACGTAGTTTGCTCGGAAAGGTTGTGTTGAATCTCCATTCGACCCTTCATTATGAATTGGGTAGTCATTATGTCTTGCTAGAGACCACTAATGACTTATGGATTAATCAATGAGATTGAGTTATCCGTTGCCAATTTAGAATGGGCCTACCGGATCACACATAAGAAAGTTCGATGATGCAGAATAAGGATTCTTGCCTACAATAAGTATAATTGTTATACTTAAATAAATAAGATTTAATTAAATGGTTTAATTAAATATTATTTGAAAGTTCTGTGGTATTAATTAATAGTTAATTAATTACCTGGGAACAATTGGGATGGGCTGATAAATCAAGGGACTTAATTCCAATTGAAGTTCTTGACCCATCAGCCTGATCTATGGGTCATGGGTTGATCCATGGGCTTGGTGTATAACCCCAATCATTAAAGTATTATTTAATGCTGATTTTGAATTAGTAAATATTATTTAAATACTGATTTGAAATCAGTTAAATAATATTTGGTAATAATACTGATTTGGAATATAACTAAAATCAGTTAAGTTATAATTGGATAATTACAATACTGATTTTGGAAATTAATTCTCTACAAATATCCTAGGGATATAATAGTAGATGAAAGTGGATTTGGAATTATTCCATCAGACAAAAATACACAGCATTTCCCAAATTCTCTGAGTAGGCAAGATTGGCTAGCACCAACCTGCGAAAGCTTTCGTGCATAAGAGTAGAGGATCCTTCGAGGAAGGATTTTGGAGACAACAAAACGCCATCTTCTCAGAGGAGCCAGGCGACGTGCGCAACCGATTACGCTTCAAGGGTAAGACTCGATCCTTAGTGTTTAGGATTCCGCTGTTTAATTGGATTAAACACTTAAACAATTTCGGGAGCACCATCACCCCGGACGCACTGGTACATGGTTTCCTTTTCGACAAGCAGCACACTAAGCAACTAAACATGCGCACCCAACCTACCGAGACTATTGGCCACAATTAACCTCACCATTGGCATATTAAAGTACACTATGTCTAATCCTCATGCCCGCTCGAGTCTAGGGATTAAGAAATAGAATATCAAGAATGATTTGTCTATTAAATCAGTACAAGACAAATCATTCCTAATGGTTAAGTTCAATACGCCCTGGGTATATCTATATGATTCAATCAGTTTAGACAAACCAATTATCCGAATCACATAATAACCTAAACCGACAGTTTGTCCAAAGCTATCTCGATTACGAATCTCATTTATATATTATGTCTTTTAACCAATTGTGAGATCTACTGTGTCACATAAGACACCTCATCATCTAACTACATAATATAAATGGACAATTAATGCACAATAAGATATAACCAAAACATAAATCGATATATTTACTGGAAAAATATACAATACAAGCATAGCTTATGTATTCAACTCCAACAGGATGTACATTGTTGTTTCTAAGGCATATCCCCAGAACAAACTCAAAAAATCACTAAAGCTCATCATTGACCTAACCATTTCCATGAGAGTTTGATTCCTTCTTTCTGCTACACCGTTCTGCTGTTGTGTTCCAGGTGCAGACAACTGAGACTGAATTCCGACCTCCCTAAGGTATTCTCAAAATTTGTGGGACAGGTATTTCCCACCACGATCTGATTGCAGTGTCTTGATACTCTTACCATAATGTTTCTCAACATCTGCCCAATACTCTTTGAATTTACTTAAGAATTCGAAATTGTGGTGCATTAGGTAAATGTACCCGTACCTTGAGTAATCATCCGTGAGCATCACGAAATACTCAAACCCACCTTGTGCTTGGACCGACATTGGTCCACACAAGTCAGAATGAATCAACTCTAATACTTCTTTGGCTCTATAACATTTTGCCTTAAAGTTCTTTTGGTCATTTTACCCTTCAAGCAAGATTCGCAGGTTGAATAACTGTCATTCTCTAATGAACCTAAAGGTCCATCATTGACCAACCTCTGAATCCTACTAAGGTTTATATGACCTAGCCTGAGATGCCAAATATAGGTTTGATTCATTTTAGAAGGTTTTTTCCTCTTATTAAGGTTAGATGATGAGCTATTTGTTTATATGTTTTGCATAACATGAGAGTTAGATTTAACCACAAACAAATTATCTACTAATGAACCAGAACAAACAAGTTTGCCATCTTTTCTAACAATAACTGTATTATAAAAAAAATAAACTTGAAACCATTCTTTAAGAGTGTAGAAATTCGAAATAAGGTTCTTTCTAAAACTCGGTACATAAAGACAATTTGGTAAGTCTAGTCTATGATTTTTGAAAAATAAACTAACTAAGAATTACAAACATGGTGAGTCTAGTCTAAGATATGATATGGTGAGTCTAGCCAAAATTAGTCTAGTCTATGGTGAGTCTAGAATTACAAACATGGTGGGTTTAGGTAATTAATTAGTTTCCAAATCCAATTAGGTAACCAATCTGATAGGATAAACCAAATCCTACTAGATTTCCTAATCTCTAGGATTTTCTAATTCCAATTGAAACTTAAGACTTAATTAATTAATTAAATAATTTCACTTTATTAATTACTTAATTAACCCTTAGGAATAATTAATAAATTAATTAATACTACCTATTCAATTAACCCATAACAAAATTAATCGTACCACTAACGGATTAATTTTGGCACTACCACCCTACACCAGAATTGCTTTCGGAACAACTTAATTAATTTATTCATAATCTCCCCACATCAAAGATATAGTGTTCGTTAATATATTAATTTCTTGATAAATTAATTAATTAACTTATTTAATTCTGAGACTAGTACCACACGACCTTTGTACTATACCAGACATAAGTCCATCGGCCGGGTTTAGTATAATAAACATTACGAGCTCATCTCGGGAGCACCAGTACGTGGTTTCCTTTCGACAAGCAGCAGCACACCAAGCAACTAAACACGCGCACCCAACCTACCGCGATTATTGGCAACAATTGACCTCACCCGTTGGCAGATCAAAGTACACTATGTCTAATCCTCATGCTCGCTCGAGTCTAGGGATTAAGAGATAGAATAACAAGAACGATTTGTCTATTAAATCAGTACAAGACAAATCATTCCTCATGGTCAAGTTTAATATGCCCCGGGCATATCTATATGATTCAATCAGTTTAGACAAACCAATTATCCGAATCACATAATAACCTAAACCGACAGTTTGTCCAAAGCTGTCTCGGTTACGAACCTCCTTTATATATTATGTCTTTTAACCAATGATGAAATCTACTGTGTCACACAAGACACCTCATCATCCAACTACATAATAAAAATGGACAAATAATGCACAACTAAATTTAACCAAAACATTAATCGATATATTATTTGGGAAAAAGTACAACACAAGCATAGCTTATGTATTCAACTCCAACAAGTGCCATGTTGTCGAACAACCTCTCACTGGATTCTTGGTCTTGAAGTTGATACATCCCCTGGCACTTACATTTACCATTTGTGATAACTTTCTTGTCAAACCATTATGGAAGATTTGCAACTCATTTCCCCCATCAAATGTTTGATTGGGGTACTTTCTCAACAAATCTTGAAATCTTTCCCATGTTTCGGCAAATGACTCTCCTAGATGTTGCTTGAATTGTAAAATGTCATTTCTCAACTTCTCAATCTTATGAGGAGGATAATATTTCGCCAAAAACTTTCTTCTCAACTCCTCAAAAGTTTGAATGTTTTTTCACATGAGCACTAGCATCTTCACCATTAAGTCCTCTAAATTGTGACCTATTTTGAATCAAGTTGATCAAGTGGGGCTGAATTTAATAAGTCTCCTCATCATCCCCTTGTAGATCCTCCAGCTCTTGAAAATGTGGCTCAAAATACCACCCAAAATTCCTCTCTTCTTGGGCAGCCATTTTTCTTTGTTCACTAATTCAATTTCTTCTTCGCAACACTCTTTCACTACTATCGTCAAGCTCAAGTGCAATTCCTCTAGCTTGCGATCTAGTGACAACCATAAACCAATCACTATTAACCAAATAAAACCGAACACCTACAAACAAGTATAAATATTAGAAAATAACTCAAAACTCACAAAAAAAAAAAAAAGAAAATAACAAAAAGTACTGCACTATTAAGGTTACTTACAAAGACTCAAAAACTAATAAAACTACAAAAAATGCAAAAACAAGTAAACACCACAATTTTTCAACAACAATAAACACTCAAAATCGACAAATCCCCATCTACGGTGCCAATTTTCGACGTGTCCTTGTCATTGTAAAAGCTTTAGGCGAATACTCAAAAATAAAATTTATAATAAACAAAACAAAAACATTAAAACTATAGTATTTAAGGTTTTGTTCCCATGAAATTTGTGGTCTTGATTGAAGTGGTTGTTGGGTTTGAGTCCTTACTTACTACAATTTCTAGTAGTTTTAGTAGCCTAAGAGTCTAAGAAAGTAAAGTGTAAGATAGTGATTTGGTAAAAGTCATGCAAAAAACAAAGTAAATAAAATAAAGATAATATGGGTAAAAGGCGAAAAATCACCCCAAAACCAAGATCCAAGGGGATATTATAAGCAAATTATCATGCAATTGTTCTAGAACATTCTAATACCGTCATTACCGAAATATAAGGGATAAAACTAGCCAATAATAGAAATAGGGTTGTTAATCCTATCTATTATCGATCCTCTACTTTATCTTCCTTAGAATGGAGTAAAATTACCCACTTCAATTCCACTTGTAATATAAAACCATGCAACTTGTAACACAGGACATCACTAATGTCTCAACCACATGTTCATCAAAGTAGATAATCCAACAACAATACTCAGCAATAAAGTAGATTCAACATATAAAATGACAACAAGGCAACTTTTATATATATAAACATGAATTAAACAATTCTTGCATGAAACCCACTTAACAATAGGCATGAATAACCAAAGAGTAGAACAAAAACCACATGGAAGTAATGAGAATATCTCAAAATAGCTCAATTGGAAAGAAAGGTGAGGCCTTAGCATAAAAAATGCAAGAAAACTCTCAATTCTTAGAACCTCCACAACAAAGAAACACAAATATTTCATTAAATCAATTAGCTTGTTCACCTTCTCATGGAAATCCACTACCCCCTATCACTTAGAAGGGTAGATTTCCCTAGAATCTACTTAGAATATGGATGTTCTAAGAGAATTCATAGTGTGTGTGTGTGTGTGTGATAAGGTGAGAAAGTGTGTGTTTCTTTCTCACTAAGCTACTCTATCTAAACTATGAAAAACACACTAAGGTGTAATGGTATGTGTCTTTACAAGGGGCATTGGCCATTAAGAAAGGTTCCAGAGGGTTAAAATTGGTATTACATAAGAAAAGTCACGCCAAGTGTAAAGTTGAAACTTCAGTAGCGGTTTTCGAGCAACGACCAGGCGGTGACGCCAGGGTAACGCCGAGGTTGGCGGCGATCAGACATTGGCGCCATATGGACACTGTTGTTGGCAAAGACCTGGCGCCAGCGCCCAGTGAACGTCGGACTCGAATTCTTCATCATTTCGTGCTATTTCCAAATTCTTCTTTTTAAGCTTCAATATTGTGTGATTTTTTTCTTTTTCCAGCAAAAGCCTTTAAGTTTCTTAAAAAATTTCCAAAGTGCCTCCTTACTACATAACCATGCAAATCCAACTATAATTACATTGAAAGGTCATAAAAGATGTCATATTCATTGAAAATCATCTAAAAGTAAGCTAAACATGCATGATTTTAGGTAATAAAAAGGTATATGTTTGAGTCACGTCACCAGTCTTCTGGAATATGTAAGCACCATGACTGTAATGAGTATAAAAGAGTTACCTGAAGTCCATGAAAATGAGGAAATAGATCAGTTCTGGCCTAAACCGAAAACTACACTTTCGTGCTATGCATTCCAGAATCGGAGACTTTCGATCTGGCCCATATTCTAAATTATTTCTCTATAGTGGATCTAGGCTTATACGAATTCGATTTATTAAAATGACACGATAAAAATTAAATCTTTAATTAAAAGCGGAAAGTATAAAGATTAAACCTTTGAAGCATGTCCCTAGCAATAAAGAGAACCCAAAGCTGAAAATCAGTGAATACCACTTCGAGTCCCGAGAATGACTCCTACAACTCCGAAATCGTGTGGGAGATTGGCTACAGAGTGGCTAATAGCATTAAGGAAAAAACCCAAAAGAAACCTGCTTTGAAAAACTCGAATGATCCTCAACAGATCATTGCCCGGAAGGGACCTGTGCTGCTGCCGATCACTGCCACAGACCACGCCGGAAACCCATCAACAGCAATCGAGAATTCTGTCCATGATTTGTATGAGATCACGATAGATTACCATCAGAACAATCAAGATCAACTTCGAAGCTCGGATCAAGCACCCCAAAATTCGAACGGTCGCAAGAATCGGTTGCCAGAAAAATCAAACCAACGGTGGCGCACAAAGATCGAGTTGGGCTGAGTTTTATTGAAGAAGAAAGTTCTCCAAACCGACTTCGGAAGAAAACTTCAATGAGCAAGATGAAGTTCTCTCTCTAGGCCTAACTTTCTCACTCTAGGCAACTTGACCTCCAAGGTTTCTTAATGTCTTCAAGTGCCTAACATTAGCTATTTATAGGGAGCTTCAAGGGAGACCTGGTGGGCCTTTGAGTTGGGCCTTAGTGTTGAACTTTCGTTGACTCTCTTAGTCTTCCCTAGACTAATCAACTCCAATCGAACCTTTTGAATTAATTTTTTAACCCACTTTATTAATTAAATATTAATCAAACCATTAGGATTATTTCGTATAACCCACTTTGTCAATTAAATATTAATTAATCCTTTAGGATTATTTAATTCACTTTGTCGATTAGTCCAACGCATAATTAGCCATACCACTAACGGACCAATTATGGAACTAACGCTCAAAAATGAATTTACTTCGCGCTCACTTTATTATTATTCTATCTCCCCATATCAAAGATCTAGTGCTCGTCGATTCATAAATTTATTGACAAATTAATTCATCGACTTCTTGGTATTCGAGATTAGTACCACTGGACTTTCTTATTATACCGAACATAAAGTCCACCGGCAGGGTTTAGTATAATATACCATACGATCTCATCTCGGGAGCACCATCAACACTGCAAACTGGTACATGGATTCCTTTGACAAGCAATGGCACACAAAAAAGTCAAACACCGCATACCCAACTTACCGAAATCTAGACCACAATTGACCGCACCCTTTGGCAAATCAAAGCATACGATATCTAACTCTCATGCCAGCTCTAGTCTAGGGATTAAGAGATTAGAATATTAAGTTCGAACGTCGATCAGTACAAGTTTATTCAATCCTGAACAGGTCGTGCTCAATATACCCCGGGTATATCCATATGATTTAATTAGTATATACAAACTAATTATCCAAATCACACGATAACCTAAAGCGATAGTATGTTCAAACTATCTCAGTTACGAGCATCTATTTATATATCATTAATTTAACTAATAACGAGATATATTGTGCTTTTCTACACCTCGTTATCTAGATATATGATATAAAGGAACAATTTAATACTGAAACAAAATGATATGTCAACTGGTATTAGTTTTTTATACAAGCAATAGTTTTTCAGTATTCAAAACTAACAAAAAAGAGGAGTGAACCTGAGGAACCTAAAGGGGATGTGGAGCAAAATAAGTAGGAAGAGGAGGTAAGATCTAACCCAAAAATTTATATTTATGAAATTGTGATGCCCCCCCCCCAAAAAAAATTTTCCTAGCAGGTTTAAAGGAGTGAAAGAGAAGGAGAATGTCTCATCAATGATGCAAATGAAGATTCCTCAAAAGTGCACCGATCCAGGTATGTTTTGCATACCGTGTGTAATTGGTTGTAGGGAAATTAAATCAGCCATGCTTGATTTGGGAGCTTTTACAAATGTGATGCCACTGTCTTTATATAATGAGTTAAATATTGGTTCTCTTAAGAACACTAATGTGGTGGTTCAATTGGCTGATAAGTCTATTAATTATCCTAAAGGGATAGTGGAAAATGTATTCGTAAATGTGGAAAGTTGATATTCCTTGCTGATTTTTACATTCTCGACATGTCTGGTGAATATTGAAAAAAAATCTGAAATGCTCCTGTTGGGTAGGTCATTCATGAAAACTACTAAGACTAAGATAGATGTTAATGCTGGAACTTTTACTTTAGAATTTGATGGAGAACAAGTCTTATTCAACATGAATGATGTTATGAAGCACTCACTTGCTTGTGAATCCTTTGAAAATATTGGTATAATTGATGTGAGTGTGAACAAAAGAATTTGAAATATCCTTTGGAGCCAAATACATTGGATTTTGTATTAGAAGCTAACTTGCAGGAAAAAGGTGTTCATGTCCAGTTGTGGCATAGGAAGGAAATTTTTGCAGGTCCAAATGTACTTCCAGTTGATGAATTCATGCTGGATAAGAAAAAGTGGCATATTCCTTATGGTAAGAGGCATAAAGAGTGGGAATTGGAAAATTGTCTCCATGATCAGGAGCAACAATTTAAACCTTTTCTGAGAAGGTTCAATCTTGTGGTTATGAAGAAAGTGTAATGGTGACCACCCGATGATGGGTACGGATAAAAGGAGGGCAAGCCATCTCGTGCCTAGCCAAAGATCATAAAGAAAGGCGCTGGTTGGGAGGCAACCCAACTTAGTTTTTTGAGTTGTGTGTTTTATTTTATATTCTTGCTATTATTTGCTTTCAATTTTGTGTTTTTAGAGTTGTTTTGTAGGTGGATTTGGAGCAACTTTTGTGGACTTTCCAGAAGATAATATATCCCACGGTACACCCATGTCAGGTAAATTTTTTCCTTGACACGCCCGTGTCGATTATTGTGGGTATTTTCTCCAGAAGAGGATATGAACCATGATATGCCCGTATCGATTTAATCAGTAGAATGATAGGAATTCCAGGAGAGGATTCTTACCACGTCATTCCTACACTGTAGTTTTTAAGTTCAAAAAAAATTATTATTTTTCCTATGGTTACTAATCACTTTGACTCTTCTTTTTACAGTAGTAAAGGGAAAGTCTTAGTTGTGCTCTCTTGCTAACGGCGCGCCTCCTCCCAAACTGATCATCTTCTTCTTGCATAAGGAGCCTCTTCCTGTCACTGTTATCACCAATTGGGAGTTGGACCGGCCATCTTTCATCGATAAAAGATAGTCGATCATGCTTCATTGTTTAGAACTCGCCAATAGCCATTAGTTTTTTTCTGCCATCCACTACTGAACTCCGACACCACCACTGATTTTCTTTTGTTAAAATTCTTCTTTTTAATATTCATAATTCTTTGTCTTATTTTTTTGGGCTGATTAATTCTAAATGCAACAGCCCCATGGTGGGC
Organism: Knoxia roxburghii; assembly: GCA_030378225.1. NCBI lineage: Eukaryota > Viridiplantae > Streptophyta > Magnoliopsida > Gentianales > Rubiaceae > Knoxia > Knoxia roxburghii. The sequence goes on from CM059417.1 coordinate 26,029,222, forward strand.
ATTTAAGTAAGGCAAAACAAACACTATTGCACCGAAGAAGGACGCTAGTTCCTCTAATGAGGAAGTTCCACCGCTATGGCCTCTATCCCGGCTAAGGATACCAAGGAGCCATACCCGCCCACCACTCCTCCACCTCCAAAATAAAGAAGAATATTTCCCCTTACTAACTTTTGTTTTTATTTTTATTATTTCTTGGTGGTGTTTGTTTTTGCGATCCTATTTTTTCCTATTTTCTACATTGGGGACAATGTAGAGTTTTGGTGTGGGGGGTTGTCTGTGTGATATATTGTTATTGGGATTGATTTTGTGTTTTATGCTATTTGCCTATCTTGTTTAGAGTCTAGGTGTGGGGGATAAGTTGTATATTTTGTTTTGGAAACTGAACATGCAATTTGTGATTGGGTAAGGTGAGCATAAAAAGTAGTGAATAGTAGTAGTATGATGTGTGGGATAGTTCTAACTTGTTCTTTGTGATGACTCAATTGACGATGCTTGCTTGGGTGACACCAAAAAGACTAGAAAAGTGAGTTTTGAGTTTTAATGAGCAAAATTTTTTGTGCTCAATTGTTTTTGATGAGTGTTTTCACATATATTTTGCATATTCTAGAACTTACTTTGTTATGCATATTATTGTTACTTGTGTATTCATTGTGCAAAAATGATAAAGGCATTAGGATAACCCTTTTGGCTTTCTGTAAAAATTCCAACCTGCTATGATTACCTCTAGTGAACCCTTTTTGAAGCTTTGACTTGTTCTTTGAAATGATGAAGCCATTAAATAAAACCAAGGCCTGTTTTAGCTTCCTTATTTCTACCTTGTTGTTGTTGGGTTTAAATACTAAAGCTTTGCTTGTATTAAACTATTTCCCTATTTTATATATCGATTGAATATTTCATTTAAATTGTTTATATGTTTTTGCATATATTGTCCATTTATATTATGTAGTTAGATGATGAAGTGTCTGGTGTGACACAGTAGATCTCATCATTGGTGAAAAGATATAATATATAAATGAGGTTCGTAACCGAGACAGTTTTGGACACACTGTTGATTTAGGTTATTATGTGATTCAGAAATTGGTTTGTTTAAACAAATTGAATCATATATATGCCCGGGATATATTGAACTTGACTATTTAAGATGAATTGTCTTGTACTGATTTAATAAACTATTCAATCCTAGTATTTTATCTCTAAATCCCTAGACTTGAGCAGGCATGAGGATTAGACATAGTGTGCTTTGATCAGCCAAAGAGTGAGGTCATTTGTGACCAATAGTCTCGGTAGGTTGGGTGCGCATGTATAGTTGTTTGATGTGTTGTTGCTTGTCGAAAGGAAACCATGTACTGGTGTGTACGGGGTGATGGTGCTCTCGAGATGAGCTTGTTATGTTTATTATACTAAACCCGGCCGGTGGACCTATGTCCGGAGTAGTAAAAAGGTCGAGTGGTACTAATCTCGGATTATAAGAAGTTAATTACTTAATTTATCAGTAAATTAATAAATTAGCGAGCATTGTATCTTTGCTGTGGGGAGATTAAAGAATAAATAATTTAGTTATTCCGAAAGCAATTCTGGTGTAGGATAGTAGTGCCATAATTAATCCGTTAGTGGTACGATTAATTATGCAGTGGGTAAATTGATAAAGTAGAAATTAATTATTTAATTAATTATTCCTAAGGGTTAATTAAGTAATTAACAAAGTGAAATTAATTAATTAATTAAATCTTAAAGTTCAATCAGAATTCGGCAATGCTGAAGATTAGGAAATCTAATCGGATTTGGAAATCTAATTAATTTTGTTACCTAATTGGATTTGGAAACTAATTAATTACCTAAACCCATTAGGAAGGCCAATCCTAAACCAACTTGGGTCTCTCTTGTAACTCTATAAATAGACAAGAGATTAGCAATTAACAATACACAATTCATAAGTTTTTAAGATAAGAAAACTAAAGAGAGAAAATAAGTTTCTCCTTCGAAGTCAATTCCCTCAAGCAGCGGGTTCCTCACCTCAGACGGCGGCTGGGCGGTGCTAATTCTGGGTGGCGGCGGAGATGCTAAATTCTGACAGCGGCAAGCTACTGGATTTTTTCCTATGAGATCATTTTTTTGTGGTGATTGCTGATCAATTGTTCGTAAGATCGTTGCCCACACAACGTACGATCAAAGTCTTGAGTCATACAAGAGAATCACCTAAGTACATGCTTCAAGAGGTAATTCTTAAACTTTCGTTTTAATTAGAAATTAATTGTTGCGTGGCAAATTGAACAAGTAAAAGCTAAGATCCTACGCAATGTTATTTCAAGCAAGGATTAGAATAGCAATTATTCTAGAGTCTAGGCCTGGTAAGGAGTTTCGATTCTGGAATGCATAGCACGAAAGTGAATTTTTGACTGGGCCCGGGCAGATAATCTTTTAATTGGTATCAAAGCTTGGTTTTGGTTTTGTGCTTGTTTGATTTGTTATATGGTTTTGTTTGTAGCTGGTTTAGAAATCCCGGCTATTATGGTTACGTTTGTATATTTTAATTAAACCCCTGAACATGTCCGGGTTGTTATATTATGAATGCTTGTAATAGTTAAACCACGTGCTGGAAGCCGCGTAGGATTAGATCAAATCTATAGTAGAATTTTTTCTATGTAATTTTCAATTTTATTTTCCTAGACACCTTATAGTATGAAAGTTTTTATGTAATCGAAGGCATTATGGTGGGCAACTTGAATTAGTGGGTTTTGGTTTATCGTTAATTCATAGAAAACCAAGAAAACCCATAACAAATTGCAAAAAGACCAAATAACGCAGTGGGAGTAGAAAACGGAAAACGGTGCGGGGATGCTGAACAGCGCCGGCGAGAATTCATCGGCAAGTGTAGCCGGCGACACACAGCGGTGGCGCAGTAGTGCTGCTTTGCAGCACAGCTATGCGGCGCTGCCTGCTGGGCATCGCGTAGCAGGCCTTAAGGTCGTACGCACGCAACATGTTTGATTCGTGCATGTAGCCCATTTTTTTTATTTTTTGTTTTTTTGAAATCCAACTTTCAATACTCAATCCATCGATTGGTGTAACGGGATACGAGATCAAGGTAGCAGATGGAAGCAATTAAAACCATAATAGTAAGAAAATTTACTTTACGCATTTATTTCCCGTATTTATAGTTTTAATTTTTTGTGCTGTATTTTAGATACATAATATTAAAGCATGTTGGTTTTATGTTCGCACATTACTTAGGATTAGTTAATTGCATGTTAAAATCAGAAAACCCTCATTTTAGAAATCTAATTGGGAACGGGTTGGTTAATATTCTCATAGCCTCCATTACAAGTTCATATGTGATGTGGGTGGACTTACGCGTTGGCATTAGGGCCTTCCTCCATATCGGATGAGTTCAACCATAAGATCACTAGCTTATGAATTTCTAAGTTAGATGACTAGAGTAAGTTGAAATAGGAGAAATGCGATACCTTCTCCATCTGAGATGCACTATCCTAAGGTAACAAGCTCAGAAGTCACATAATGGCACACACTTAGTGTATGATTTGCAGTATTCCTCCCATAGAGATTACGCTGCTTATTTGTACGGCTGAAAAGAACTGACTATTAGCTATATTGATCAATAGATCATTTGGTCAGATAGTGTAGTTAATGAACCTAGTTCTTCTCAAATGAATGTGGGTTAGCGTAAACGTCCACACTATCATGGCTTACGAAAACCCCGGTGAATAAGATGTCGGTGGATTTAATTATTGTTTGAGAGATGTCAATAATTACTTGAATTTTTTGAAATTATTGAATTTATTTGCTGGAACATTGTCTGTTTATTTATTTACAGTCTTCGATATGGCTTTTAATCCGTTAGCTACAATACTGAAAGACAACAAACTAATTAGTTCAAACTATGTTTATTGGAGTCAGAATTTGGACATTGTCCTGACGGCTGAACAGTATAAGTTTGTGCTCACCGATGTTTGTCTAGACGTGCCTAATGATGAATCTCCATAAGATAATATTGATGCCTATGCGAGGTGGAGAAAAGCGGATGAGATGGAGCGGTGTTACATTCTGGCCTCTGTGTCAGATGTTCTGCAACATCAGCTTCATCCCATGGTCTCCGCTTTTAACATGATGGCTCACCTGAGAGAGATGTTCGCTCATCAAGGCCGGAAAGCAAGGCAAACAGCCATGAGGAAAATTATGAATACCATAATGGCTGAGGGCTCATCAGTGAGAGATCATGTATTTCACATGATCAGCAACATCAATGAAATAGAGGTATTGGAAGGTGAGATTGATTTGAGAGTCAGATCGATATCATTCTCCGGACCTTACCTTCTAGTTTCGAGCAATTTTAGGTAAACTACAATATGAATCAAAGAGTCTATACTCTTCCTGAGCTCCTAACTGCATTGGTGTCAGACGAAGGCATCTTCCAAGAGAATAAACAAGCTTTGGTCACAGTGAAGGCTTTTAGTTCCTCCTTTGTGCCTAAAAGCAAGAACCAGAAGAAGAAGAAGACAAAGAAACATGCTGCCAAGCCAGACATCGCAAAGAGGAATAAGCCTAAAGGTAAATGCTTCAAGTTCGATAAAATGGGACATTGAAAATCAGATTATCCAAAACTCAAATGTACGATAGTTTCTGTCTTAATTACTGAGACATATTTATCAGTGATCCCACAGATACTTAGTGTGTGGATTCAGGCATCACTGACCATGTTTTTAATTCTTTGCAGGGGTTCTAAGTAACCCGAAAACTTAGAGAATGCGGGTAAAAAGTCTACTTGGGCGACACTACAAGAATGTCAGTGGAATCAGTGCCACATTGATTCTCAAAAATTCTAGAGTAAATTAGTTAATTGTCTTTATGTACCGAGTTTTAGAAAGAACCTTGTTTTGGTTTCTAAACTTTTAAAGAATGGTTATAAGTTTATTTTTTCTAATAATTCTGTTTTTATTAGAAAATATGGAAAACTTATTTGTTCTGATTCATTAGTTGATAATTTGTTTGTGGTTAAATCAAACTCCCCTGTTATGCAAAATACTAAATTAAATGGCGCATCATCTAACAGTAATAAGAGGAAAGAACCTTTTAAAATGAATTAAACCTATCTTTGGCATATCAGGCTAGGCCATATAAACCTTAGTAGGATTCAAAGGTTAGTCGATGATAGACCGTTGAGATCATTAGAGATCGACAGTTATTCTACCTGTGAATCTTGCTTGGAAGGTAAGATGACCAAGAGACCTTTTAAGGCAAAAGGTTATAGAGCCAAAGAAGTATTAGAATTGATTCACTCTAACTTACATTGACCAATATCAGTCCAAGCGCGAGGTGGGTTTGAGTATTTTGTGACATTCATAGATGATTACAGATACATTTACCTAATGTGCCACAAGTCCGAATGCTTTAGTAAATTCAAAGAATATCGGGCAGATATGGAGAAACATCAAGGTAAGAGTATCAAGACACCGCGATCAGATCGTGGTGGTGAGTACCTATCCCACAAATTTTGAGAATACCTCAGTGAGGTTGGAATTCAGTCTCAGTTGTCTGCACCTGGCACACAACAGTAGAACGGTGTAGCAGAAAGAAGAAACCGAATTCTTATGTAAACGGTTAGGTCAACAAAGAGCTATAGTGATTTGCCAAATTCGTTGTGGTGGTATGCCTTAGAAACTGCAATGTACATTCTAAACCTTGTACCATCTAAAATTGTGCCTTCAACCTCTACAGAGTTGTGGAAGCCCAGTCTAAGACATCTCGGAATTTGGGGTTGTCCAACACATGAGCATAAGGCAGATGCGGCTAAGTGAGATGCGAGAAAAGAAGTAATGTTGTTTGTAGGATATCCTAAAGAAACGAAAGGTGGTCTGTTCTATAGTCCTAAAGATCAAAAGGTGATAGTTAGTACTAACGCCAGATTTTAGAGAAAGAATATATTCTAGATCACAAGCCCAAGAGTAAGATAGTATTAGAAGAACATAGAAAGTAATCTGATATTCCTGATGCACCAGCACAAGTAGATACACCACACACGGCACAAGATATCACAGATGATGTGCCTACACAGGTGGTGTTTCGTCGTAGTGAGAGGGTTGTGAAATAACCCAATAGGTTCATTGGTGTGGGAGAAGCCTCTGACTTCATCCTAGGAGTGCCTGAACCAGACCCTGTAAACTACAAGGAGGCTCTCCGAGATAAAGTTGCAGAATCTTGGCGAAAGACAATGATATCCGAGATGGGGTCGATGGACCACAATCAAGTATGGGAGCTTGTGGACCTACCTGATGGTTTCAAACCCATTGGATATAAGTGGGTCTATAAACGCAAGAGAGGACCTGACAGAAAGGTTGAAACCTTTAATGATAGGCTTGTGGCGAAGGTGTATACTCCGAAAGAGGGAATCGATTATAAGAAAACCTTCTCCCCAGTGGCCATGCTTAAGTCAATCCAGATTCTCTTGGTCATAGCTGCTCATTTAGATTATGAGATATAGCATATGGATATCAAGACAGCTTTCCTTAACGGAAGTCTTGAGGAAACCAACTTCATGCAGCAACCAGAGGGATTCGTTGAAAAAGGTCAAGAGCATAAGGTTTGCAGGCTTAAGAGGTCCATTTACGGACTTAAACAGACATCCAGATCTTAGAACATCTGGTTCGATGAGGTAATCCAATCTTATGGATTTACTCAGTGCCCGGATGAACAATGTGTGTACTGCAGACATGATGGATACGCGGTGGTGTTTCTTGTGCTTTACGTAGATGACATTTTACTAATTGGCAACAATAAAAAAGTGTTATCAGATGTAAAGACATGGTTGTCCAAACAGTTTGATATGAAAGACTTAGGAGAAGCGGGACATATCCTTGGGATCAAGATAATTTGAGATCATAGGAAATGTTCACTAACGCTCTCTCAAGCTCCATGCATAGACACGATTCTGGCTCGTTTTAACATGCATAACTCCAAGAAATGTTTTCTACCTTTTAGACACATAGTGCATCTATCTAAAGAGCAGTCTCCAAAGACTGTTGAGGAGATAGAAGCCATGAAGACAGTTCATTATGCCTCGACAGTAGGAAGTCTCATGTATGCAAGGTTATGTACGATGCTGATATCTATTATGTTTTTGGCATTATAAGCAGATATCTGAGTAACCCTGGGAAAACTTATTGGGTGGCAATAAAATGCATTCTCAAGTATTTGTGCAGAACGACAGACCAAGTCTTGGTTTATAGGGCGTCTGAGCTTGTGCCCCGAGGTTACACAGATTCAGATTTCCAATGCGACAGGGACAAGGGCAAGTCTACCTCAGGGTATATGTTTACTTTGGGAGGTTGAGCCATAGTTTGGTGAAGAATACGTTGCAGCATCAGAGGCAGCGAAAGAAGCAGTGTGTCTTAAGAACTTCCTAGTGGACTTAGATATGATTCCTGGTTTGCAGAAGTCGATCACAGTATACTGTGACAACAACGGTGCAGTAACAAACTCGAAGGAACCACGAGCCCACAAGGTGAGTAAACATATACAGTGCAAGTACCACCTAAAACAAGATCTCGTCAAGAGGGAAGACATGGTCGTGGCAAAGATAACATCGGAAGATAACCTTGCAGATCCATTCACGAATACATTAACTGCAAAAATCTTTGAGGCTCACGTGGAGGGCATGGGGATCAGATACTTAGTAGATCCATGATAGTTTTTCTAGTTGTATTGTAGCCGTAGGATTAATGTAGTGTGATACTTCAAGTGCAGCTTAAGTATTAGTGGGAGATTGTTGGGTTTAAATTCTAAAGCTTTGCTTGTATTAAACTATTTCCCTATTTTATATATCAATTGAATGCTTCAGTTAAATTGTTTATATATTTTGGTATATATTGTCTATTTATATTATATAGTTAGATGATGAGGTGTCTGGTGTGACACAGTAGATCTCATCATTGGTTAAAAGATATAATATATAAATGAGGTTTGTAACCGAGACAGATTTGAACACACTATCGGTTTACGTTATTATGTGATTCAAAAATTGGTTTTTCTTAACTGATTGAATCATATAGATATGCCTGGGGCACATTGAACTTAACCATTTAGGATGAATTGTCTTGTGCTGATTTAATAGACTATTCAATCCTAGTATTCTATCTCTAAATCCCTAGACTTGAGCATGTATGAGAATTAGACATAGTGTACTTAGATCTGCCAAAGAGTGAGGTCATCTGTGACCAATAGTCTCGGTAGGTTGGTTGCGCGTGTTTAGTTAATTGGTGTGCTGTTGCTTGCGAAAATAAACCATGTACCGGTGTGTCCGTGGTGATGGTGCTTCGCGATGAGCTCGTTATGTTTAATATACTAAACCTGGTCAGTGGACTTATGTTCGGTATAGTAAAAAGGTCGAGTGGTGCTAATCTCGGATTATAAGAAGTTAATTAATTAATTTATTAGTAAATTAATAAATTAGCAAGCACTATATCTTTGATGTGGGGAGATTAAAGAATAATTAATTTAGTTTTTCCGGAAGTAATTCTAGTGTAGGATGGTAGTACCATAATTAATCTGTTAGTGGTACGATTAATTATGTAATTGGTTAATTGATAAAGTAGAAATTGATTATTTAATTAATTATTCCTAAGGGTTAATTAAATAATTAATAAAGTGTAATTAATTAATTAATTAATCAAATCTTAAAGTTCAATTAGAATTAGGAAATCCTAGAGATTTTGAAATCTAATTAGATTTGTTCCCTAATTGGATTTGGAATCTAATTAATTACCTAAACACATTAGGAAGACCAATCTTAAACCAATTTGGGGTCTCTCTTGTAACTCTATAAATAGATAAGAGATTAGCAATTCACAATACACAATTCATAGGTTTTCAAGGCAAGAAAACTAGAGAGAGAATTTAGAGAGAGAAAACAAGTTTCTCCCTCAAAATCAATTCCCTCAGGCGGCGGCCCGGCGATGCTAATTATGGGCAGCAGTGGCGAGGTCAAAACCGGCGGCAGGTGGCGGTGCTAAATTTCGGCGGCGGCAAGCTGCTGGATTTTTTCGGTGAGATCATTTTTTTTGTGGTGATTGCTGATAAATTTTTTGTTAGATCGTTTCCCACACAACGTACAATCAAAGTCTTGAGTCATATAAGAGAATCACCTAATTACACGCTTCAAGAGGTAATTTTTAAATTTTCGCTTTAATTAAGAATTAATTTTTGCATGGTAAATCGAACAAGTAGAAGTTAAGATCCTGCACAATGTTATTTCAAGCAAGGATTGGAATAGTGATTGTGCTATAGTCTAGGCCTGGTCAAGAGTTCCGATTCTGGAATCCATAGCACGAATGTGAATTTTTAACCGGGCCCGGGCAGATAATCTTTCAGTTGTGAGGAAGTTGTTCTTGATTGTTAACCTTGATTTGTGGTATGAAGGTGGACATTGCAAGGCAATGCAAGCTCACAAAGAGGTTAGTATGCTCTTTAAAAAGGAAAAAAATAATAAAAAAGGAAGAGTTAAGTCGCCTATAGAAAGCAAGAAAGGCGCAAGTGTTTGGGAAAAAATTAAAAAATAAAAAAAGTACAAGTTCTTTCTCTCAAAATGCAAGAGAAAGGGAAATAAAAAATAAAGGAAAAGAAAAAAAAGAGAAAAATGAAAAAATGAGCATTAGGCAAAGTTGTGAACTTTGTGAGTTAGTGTTGCTTTGCATGGGTCATCATTGGTAAGATGGTGGAAGGTTGGCAGTCAAGTAGTTACTTTCTCTCATGACTGAGCCTATTGTTTTATCTTTGTTTTGTTAGTTTTGAACACAGAAAAGCTATGGCTTGTATCAAAAACTAATATCCACAGATGACATATCATTTTGTTTCAGTATAAATTTGTTCCTTTATATCATAGAACTAGATAACGGGGTGTGGACAGACACAGTAGATACCGTTATTGGTTAAAGTATTGATATATAAAAAGTATGCTCGTAACTGAGATAGTCTGAACATACTATCAGTATAGGTTATTGTGTGGTTTGGAAATTTGTTTATCTAAACTAGTTTAAATCACCAGATATGCCCGGGGCATATTGAGCACGACCATTTTGGATAGAATTGACTTATACTGATCGGCGTAGTCAATTCGGTCCTAGTATTCCATCTCTCAATCTCGAGATTGGGACGGGCGTGAGGGTTAGATATCGTGTGCTTTGATTTGCCAAAGAGTGAGGTCAATTGAGGCCAATACCTCGGTAAGTTGGGTATGCGGTATTTAGCTTCTTATGTGCCATTGCTAGTCGGAGGAATCCACGTACCGGTTCGCCGGGTTGATGGTGCTCCCGAGATGAGCTCGTAAGGTTATTATACTAAACCCGGCTGGTGAACTTTATGTTCGGTATAATAAAAGGACGAGTGGTACTAATCTCGGAAACCAAGAAGTCGGTGAATTAATTTGTCAGTAAATTGATAAATCGACGAGCACTAGATCTTTAATGTGGGGAGATAGAATAAAATATAATGGCGCGATGTAAAGTTATTTTCGAGCGGTAGTTCCATAATTGGTCCGTAGTGGTAGGACCGATTATGCGTTTGACTAATCGACAAGGTAAATTAATTAATTCGAAAGGTTTAATTAATATTTAATCGACAAAGTGAATTTAGAAATTAATTCGATTTTGAATTAATTAATTCTAAGGGTTCGATTAAATTAAATTAACAAAGTGGATTAAATAAATTAATTTAAATGGGTCGATTGGAGTTGATTAGTCGGGAAGACTTAGCGGTCAACGAGAGTCAAATTTTAAGGCCTAACTCGAGAGCCCATTAGGTCTCCTTAGAAGCTCCATATAAATACAACTTATTGGGCAAGTAAGACATTAAGAAACTTGGAGGCCAAGTTAAGCCTAGAGTGAGAAAGTCTAGTCTAGAGAGAGAACTTTGTCTTCCTCGTCAAGTTTTGTCTCGAAGTCGACTAGGATAGCTTTCTTCTTCAATGAGGAACTCAGCCCATTGGTTTTTAGAGGCAGTTCGATTATATTTTGGGACAGCTGCTGGGTTTCTTCCAGAAATTTCCACCGCTGCAATTTTGGTCCGCTGCACACGCAACAGTTTTTTTGTCCGACCGGGTGACTGCTAATGATCCGGGGTGCTGATCCGACAGTCACCACACGTTGATCTCTTCCTCTTGGTCGGTGATCCGTGTGGGTTGCTGTGCAGATCGTGGCTGGGTCTTGGTAGCTCATCTAGTTGGCTGTCCGATTGAGAAGGAAGAAAAACTGGCGACTGTTCTTAATTTTTCTGGGCAGAATATTGAGTTCCTTGAGAAGCAAGTTTCTTGGGTTTTCTTCGTATTGCCGTGGGAAACTCGGTAGACAATAGCCCACACTATTTCGGAGTTCGTATTGGAGATATTCTTCGGATTTCTTGTGGAAATTGCGCTAAAGATTGGATTTTTCTTTAAGCAAGGGACTTCGCTTCAAAAGGTATAATCTTTAAATTCCGCTTTAATTAAAGATCAAATCTTTTGTGTCCCGATTAATAAATTAAATAAGTATAAGCCTAGATCCGTTCATGGGTAAACTAATTTGAGCCTGAGCTTGGTCGAAAGCTTCCGATTCTGGAATGCATTGCACGAAAGTGAGGTTTTCGATTTAGCCCGGGCTTGTTCAGTTTTCCTTCATATTGGTATCAGAGCATTGGTTTCGGTCTTATACTTGTTTGATTTATTACACGGCTTTATTTTGGCATTATTATTTTTGTCGAAATGCTTAAACAGGTGGTTATTGATTTCCCGATTATTGTGGTAGAAATTTAATTTTCATTCATAAACCCCGGGACATGTCCGAGCTCGTTTTATTTTTGAATGGAAATTTCTGTAATAGTAATAACCACGAGCTGGAAGCCGTGTAGGATTAGAAAAATCTTGTAGTAGGATTTGATCTAATCATGTCGTCTTTAAATTCCTAGAAAAACACCTTTGTATATAGGAATTTATGTACTATGACGAAGACGTTATTTTGGGTAACTTAAATTCGCGGGTTTTGATTTATCGTAATTTTGGGTGATTCCTAATTACGTAGTAAAGCGAGAAAACCCTGGCGAATTGAGAGGAATCAAAATAACGAGTGGGAGCGACACGACGGTAAGTATCACCGAGGCGTCAAGGAATCAACGATAGAGAAGGCCATAATAGTCGGGAAATTTTTATTTTATTTAATTTCCCGTTTTATGTATTTTCGTTGATTGTGTGATTTTCGTTTTATTTTGCATGAACGAAAAACCAAACCAAAATGTTTTTAAAAAGTAATGTGCAATTAACTAAGGTAGATTATTCGCATATTAAAACTCCAACGGTTTAATGGGTGCGAATATCCATAGTTAAGATATTGCATGTTAAAACGTAAAAATCCTCAAACTTAATTAAATTTGTGGGTTTTGGTTTATCGTAATTTTGGGTGATTCCTAATTACGTAGAAAACCGAGAAAACCCGGGTGAATCGAAATTAATTAAAAATCTAAGTGGGAGCGGGTTGGTTAATTGCCCCATGGCCTCTATTACGGGTTCATTGGTGATGTGGTTAAACTTGCATGCTGGCTTAGACCTTCCTCCCTATCGGATGAGTTTTCAATCACAGATATCACCGGAATGAATTTCTAAAGGGATGACTATAGTGCGTTTAATTGGAGAAAGTTGCGACACCCTCGCCATCCGAGGCGCATTAGTATCCTAAGTAACAAACTTAGAAGTCACGTAATGGCATAAACTTAGTGTACTGTTTATAGTATCCCTCCCATCGAGGTTACGCTATCTACGTGTACGGCTAAAATTATCGACAATTAATTTCATTGATCATAAGATCGTTGGTCAGATAATGAAATTAATGAACTTCGGTTCTTCTCGAACGAATGTGGGTTGGCGTAGACGTTCACCCATCGTAACCTGCGTTAATCCCGGTGTGAGAGATGTCAGTAGAAGATTATATTTGTTTTCTGAGGATTTTTCAATATTTTTGAAAAAGTATACTGAAATTTGACTGTTTATTTATTTCAGTTGTAGTTGATATGTCGTTCAACCCGCTAGCTGTCATTCTGAACCAAAACAAACTCACCGGTCCAAATTACATTGATTGGAAACGTATCCGGGACATTGTCCTTACCGCTGAGGGTTATAAGTATGTGCTTACTGAGGAGTGTCCCCCTAAGCCCAGCGATGATGCCACCCCTGAGCAGCGAGAGCCATATACGAGGTGGCCGAAGGCTGATGAGATGACCAGGTGCTACATCTTGGCTTCCATGTCAAGTGTTCTGCAGCACCAGCATCAGTAAATGACCTCAGCCTACGATATGATGCTCAACCTCAGGGAGATGTTTGGACATCAGGGCAGGGCAGCCAAGCAGTCAGCTATGAGGAAACTCATGAATGCTAAGATGGCTGAGGGCACTTCAGTGAGAGATCACGTACTGGACATGATTGGTTGCATCAATGAGATTGAGGTATTGGGAGGTGAGATTGATGGGGAAACCCAGGTCGATATCATCCTTCAGAGCATGCCTCCCAGTTTTGAGCAGTTTCAATTGAACTACAATATGGGGAATCTCTCATATTCACTTTTTGAGCTCATGACTGCATTGGTGTCTGCTGAGAGCCTCTTCGTAGAGAAGAAGCAAGCCTTGGCTACTGTTGGTCCCTCAGGTTCCTCTGCTGGGCCCAAAGCCAGGAAGCAAAAGAGGAAGAGAGGCCAGAAAGCAGGAGCCAGTCATAGACCCAAGGCGGGCATTGCCAAGAAGCAGAAGCTGAGAGGCAAATGCTTCAGATGTGGCAAAGCGGGACATTGGAAGAAGGACTGCCCAAAGCCTCGAGGTATGTGTAAATTTTCCCTAGTCACTGAGACATGTTTAGCGGCGATTCCCACAGATACTTGGTGTGTGGATTCAGGAGCCACTGATCATGTTTGTAATTCTTTGGAGGGGTTCCAAATGACCCGGCTGCTTAGAGAGAGAGTTGCAGGTCTACCTTGGGGATACTACCAGAGTTTCTGTTGCTACAGTGGGAGTTTTATGTCTTTATTTTTCAGACTCTATTTTACATTTAAAGGATTGTCTTTATGTACCTAGTTTTCGAAAGAACTTGCTTTCGGTTTCGAGACTTGTTTTGGATGGTTATAAGTGTGTATTTTTTGATGGTTCAGTTTTTATTAGAAAATGCCAGAAACTTATATGTTCCGATACATTGGTTGACAATTTGTTTTTAATTAAGACTTACTCCCCAGTTTTGCAAAACACAGAAACTAGTAACTCATCACCGAATCATAATAAGAGAAAAGAGTCTTCCCCTTTGAATCAGACTTATCTTTGGCACCTGAGACTAGGTCATATCAACCTTAGTAGAATTCAAAGGTTGGTCAAGAGTGGGTCTTTGGACTTACTAGATATTGACAGCTATTCGACCTGTGAGTCCTGCTTGGAGGGTAAAATGACCAAGAGACCTTTCAAGGCCAAGTGGTATAGGGCCAAGGAGGTTTTAGAGCTGATTCATTCTGACGTGTGTGGGCCTATGTCAGTTCAGGCTAGAGGTGGTTATGAGTATTTCGTGACTTTCACGGATGATTACTCTAGATATGTATACATATACCTGATGCGGCACAAGTCTGAATGCTTTGACAAGTTCAGAGAATTCAAGGCAGAGGTGGAGAACCATCTGGGTAAGAGTATCAAGTCACTGCAGTCTGATCGCGGTGACGAATACCTCTCTAGTGAATTTAGGACCTATTTGTCAGAGGAGGGTATTCAGACCTAGTTGTCTGCACCTGGCACACCCCAGCAGAATGGTGTAGCAGAGAGGAGGAACAGGACTCTTATGGAGATGGTTAGATCGATGATGAGTTACAGTGAGTTGCCTATCTCGTTTTGGGGATATGCCTTGGATACAACATGTTTTATCCTCAACCTTATGCCATCTAAGTCTGTGCCTACGACCCAAGTAGAGTTCTGGAGTGGGCGAAAGCCTAGTCTGAGACATCTCAGGATTTGGGGTTGTCCAGCACATGTACTCGAGGCAGATGCAGGTAAGTTAGAGGCGAGATCCAAGGCTATGCTGTTTATCGGCTACCCCAAAGGAACGAGAGGTGGTTTATTTTATAGTCCTCAGGATCAGAAGGTGGTGGTCAGCACCAATGCCAGATTTCTTGAGGAGGATTATATTTTAGATCACAAGTCAAGCAGCAATGTAGTATTGGAAGAGCTTAGAAGTCAGTCCACTATTCTAGATGCACACGTACAGGAAGACACACCACAAGAGACTGCACACACTATCACAGATGATGCTCTTGTACAGACTGCACCTCGTCGTAGTGGGAGGGTTGTGAGACAGCCCGAGAGGTACATGGGTTTGGGTGAGTCTTCAGACTTTATCCCTGGCACTCATGAACCAGACTCAGTTAACTACAATGAGGCTCTCCAGGATAAAGATGCAAGCATCCAGATCTTGGAACATCCGTTTTGACGAGGTTATCCAGACCTATGGATTCATTCAGTGTCCGGATGAGCAGTGTGTTTGTCGCAGGCGTGATCGTGATACGGTGGTGTTCCTAGTACTTTACGTAGATGACATTCTTCTTATTGGCAACAGTAAGAAGGTGTTGTCAGACGTAAAGGCATGGCTGTCCAGGCAATTCGATATGAAGGATTTGGGAGAGGCTGGACATATCCTTGGGATTAAGATTATTCGAGATCGTAGAAGACGTTCTCTGATTCTCTCTCAGGCATCCTACATAGACATGATTCTGGCCCGTTTTAACATGTAGAACTACAAGAAGGGTTCACTACCTTTCAGGCAGGGAGTGCATTTGTCTAAGGAGCAGTGTCCTAAGACTGCTGAGGAGATAGATGCCATGAAGGCGGTACCCTATGCTTCTGCAGTGGGTAGCCTCATGTATGCTATGTTGTACACGAGGCCTGATATTTGCTTTGCCGTTGGCATGGTTAGCAAATATCAGAATAACCCTGGGACGGCTCACTGGGAGGCAGTAAAATGCATTCTCAAGTACTTGCGTAGGACGAGAGATTATGTCCTAGTTTATAGAGCGCAGGAGCTTGTACCATTGGGTTACACAGATTCGGACTTTCAAGGTGATTTGGACAAGAGTAAGTCTACCTCTGGGTTTGTGTTTACTCTAGGAGGTGGAGCCATAGTATGGAAGAATGTCAAGCAATAGTGCAGCGTAAGAGGCCGAGCATGTTGCCACTTCAGAGGCAACGTAAGAAGCTGTGTGGCTCAGGAGCTTCCTGATGGACTTAGATGTGGTTCCTGAGTTGCCTAGGTCTATCACAGTTTATTGTGATAACAATAGTGCAGTTGCTAACTCGAGGGAACCACGAGCCCATAAGGCGAGTAAACACATAGAGCGCAAGTACCACCTGATACGAGAGATCGTAAAGAGGGAGACATGTGAGTGAGCTTAAAGGTGTTTTGGAGATTTCATTATGACAGCAGTGTAATAGCGGGTTGGACAGTTTTTGTACTACTTAGCATAGCTTTGAGTATTAGTGGGAGATTGTTAGTTTTGAATACAGAAAAGCTATGGCTTGTATCAAAAACTAATATCCACAGATGACATATCATTTTGTTTCAGTATAAATTTGTTCCTTTATATCATAGAACTAGATAACGTGGTGTGGACAGGCACAGTAGATACCGTTATTGGTTAAAGTATTGGTATATAAAAAGTATGCTCGTAACTGAGATAGTCTGAACATACTATCGGTATAGGTTATTGTGTGGTTTGGAAATTGGTTTATCTAAACTAGTTTAAATCACACAGATATGCCCGGGGCATATTGAGCATGACCATTTTGGATAGAATTGACTTATACTGATCGGCGTAGTCAATTTGGTCCTAGTATTCTGTCTCTCAATCCCGAGATTGGGACGGGCGTGAGGGTTGGATATCGTGTGCTTTGATTTGCCAAAGAGTTGGGCACCTATTATGTGACAACTCGCAGCACGAAGAAAACCTGAGGCCCTTGGGCTCTCCAAGTCCACAGACGTTCGACGCTCTGGCGGGCCCCCAAGTATGGAAGCAAAATCAACTCGGGTTTTTGGGATTTTAGTTTGATCGGCTTAACATACATTATCGTTTTCATTCATTCACAAAACATAAAATAAAATTGCGGAAATACGATGAATTGGGCTCTAATCTATTATAGGGCCTTTAAAAAAAAACTTCTTTTGGGCCTCCATTTTGGGCTTCCGTTCCTGGGCTCCACCATGGACTCCTTCGGAACTTTCTTTTGGGCCTAACTATTACATAATTATTTAATAGGCACGCAGGCCCAATATTAAAATGGCTCGCAGGCCCAAAAATTTAAATAATAAATTTTAAGCCCAATTCATGCATATAAAAACACACAAATGCATATGCTTCATACAAGCCAATTTTAATTAAGCCGAATCATTTAATTAGGGATTGTGTAACTCTTACACTATTAAAATTGATCGTGTCATGATCAATTTTAATCAATCCCATGTTCATTCATTTTAATCGAATGATGCATGAACATACCAATAATGCGTGCAATTATTTAAACACTTTAAATAAATAACACATTATTTGGAAAATGAATAAAAAAATAAAAAATATAATAATTAATTAACTAATCTTATTAATTAATTAATTATTTATTTATTAATTTAATTATCTAATTTAATTAAGATAATTTTTCTAATTTTAAAATTTAAATATTTCTAATTATCCTAATCTCATTAAGATAATTATTCAAAATTCTAAATTTTAAAATTCTATAGGATAAGAATTAAATCTAAATCTAATCATATCTTATCGTAATTTAAAATCTGATAATATCTTTTAATTTATCCTAAATTATAAATTAAAATATTATCAAATTTTAAAATTCAGAAAATTAAGGTTTTTCTGAAAATTTTGAGGCCAATCTGTAATTTCACAAAATCCTCGGGCTAGGGTTTTAAAGATTAAAAGTTCTGGGGTTGTTTTGAAAATTTTAAAACAATTTTTAAACGCTGGCATTTTCGGGATTTTGGAGTGCGGCGGGGGCAATTTGGTCATTTCCGTCAAATTAGGGCACCAGCCCCCGCCGCCTCCTATCTTCTTCCCCGATTCACTGCCGGCGTCTCTTCTTCGATTTTTTGGCGAACGCTTCGCCTCTTCCGGTGCTGTTCACAGCGCCGGACGTCGCCTTTTCGCCCCGGTCTGACCCCGATCGAATCGAAGTCGACCTTGGCGACTCATCAACGACGAAGGAAAACCCGCGACCGGACTTCGAAAACTCTTTTGGCGCAAGGAACCC
This sequence comes from Knoxia roxburghii, assembly GCA_030378225.1. Taxonomy (NCBI): domain Eukaryota; kingdom Viridiplantae; phylum Streptophyta; class Magnoliopsida; order Gentianales; family Rubiaceae; genus Knoxia; species Knoxia roxburghii. The sequence continues at coordinate 26,047,525 of CM059417.1, forward strand.
GACGAAACCGATTTCCGTCACTCCGTTTCCCCGTGGTGCGAGGAACATTTCCCCGGCCTCGACGAAGCAGCCAGCACGAGGAACATTTCCCCGGCATCCAAACCTGCAAACAGCTTTCAAAAACCCCAAAACGAAAAATTTTTCCCGACGAAGCGGGTTTGTCAAACCCAGAAAAATTTTTCCAAAAAAACCAACCATTCAACAAATGTTTTGAAATGAAACAAGACCGAAATAGTTTCCCATGAAGGAAAGAACAAAACGCACAAAAAATTCAGTTCAAAAAACCAATTTTGGAGCAATTCGCATTTTTCTGGTGAACTTCCCAGAAAACGGCAACATTCCAGCATATTATGTTTTTTTTTCTTCATACATTTTTCAAGAAGAAAAAAACTAATACCCGGTTCTAAACTCCTTTTTGTTTTAATTAAAACATTTTTAATTAAAACAAAATTAACCTATGGCTCTGATACCACTGTTGGAACTAGGCATGCATAATTTCCTAAATTATGCTACGGAATAGCCTAAATTCTAAGAGGATCGGGTCTTACCCTTGAAGCGTAATCGGTTGTGCAGTCGCCAGGCTCCCCTGAGAAGATGGCGTTCACCAACAATTCACGTGAATTGTCTCTACGATCTTGCACCGGAGCCTATCAGAATTGGTGCTAGCCCAAAAATGCCTGTCAAAGAGAGAAAACGTTTTTCTCTGGGGAAGAGTTTTGGAAGAGCGTCTTTTTTCTTGGAGTCTGAGAGAGTCTATTTTTAAAATCTTTATAACGTGTTTAAAGCCAATTTTTCTAAAAACTCTCAACCACCAGATACTTCTCTGATTTGAGAAGTATCTGTTTATAATAATTAATAATAATTATTATTTACTGAGTTGGGTTTAACCAACACCATGGATCAACCCATTGATCCATGGATCAGGCTGATGAGTCAAGAACCTTAATTCACAATTAGGTCCCTTGATTTGTCAGCCCAATTCAATTCTTCCTAGGTAATTAATTAACTCTTAATTAATACCATAATACTCTTCAATAATATTTAATTAAACTATTTAATTAAATATTATCAATTTAAGTATAACTCTTATACTTAAAACCAGGCAAATTAATCCTGAATCATCGAACTCACTTATGTGCGATCCTGTAGTCCCATTCCAAATTGACAATGAATAAATTAATCCATAAATCATTAGTGGTCTCTAGCAAGACATAATGACTATACAATTCAGAACGGAGGGTCGAATGGTGATTCAACACAACCTTCCGAGTATACTACGTAATGTCATCTACACTGATATCCAGTTTAGCATAAGGCATGGAACCAATCATCCTTATATAGCTAAACGTTTTACTTGATCTCTTAGTGACACTGAACTTAATCAAGCAAATGATAACCCTTATCATTTCTTGGGCATGGCCATGCACTTCTCAGTTCACTATCAAGCGGCCAAGATATCATTTCTCATTTAAGAGAGACTTGTAGTCCCATCACTTCACCTACATACCTTAGCGTGACTCATAGTATACCCAATCATACCTGTACTTGGCAACCTGTTACGGTCCCGTTAGGCATATGTCAAAGCACACTCTAATTCACCTAAGACTATGCAGTGATTTCTGGCCTAAGGATCCTCGTACGAGTACTACTCAAAAGAATCACTCATGATCTAACAGTTCATAGAGTGTTTCTTTTGGCGGATCGATTTCATGAAATTCAATATGCACAAGAATATAATTTCATGAAATTAACTCATCAGATAAATAATCAATCAAACGACAAATATCTTATTTACATAAATAACCCACAAAGTTTATTTACATAAATAGCCCTCATAAGGGCACATACACCAACAATCTCCCACTTGCCCGTTGAAGGGCTATGTCCTAAACTGTTTAAGACCAAGCTCTATTACATGTCTATCAAACTTTGACTGCGGTAGAGCTTTTGTGAGAGGATCTGCTACATTGTCGTCTGACCCTATTTTGCACACTTTCACATCTCCTCAATCAATGATCTCTCGGATGAGGTGAAACCTTCTAAGTATATGTTTGGTTTTCTGGTGTGACCGAGGCTCCTTAGCTTGTGCGATGGCCCCGTTATTGTCACAGAATAGTTCTATCGAATCTTGGATACTCGGTATCACTCCGATGTCTGACACGAACTTTCTCAACCAAACAGCTTCCTTTGCAGCATCTGATGCAGCAATGTACTCAGACTCTGTTGTAGAATCGGCTGTTGTATCTTGCTTTGAGCTTTTCTAACTTATTGCACCGCTATTCAGACTAAACACGTAGCCTGATTGTGACTTCATGTCATCTTGATCTGTTTGGAAAGCAGCATCAGCGTAACCTTGTACAATGAGCTGTTCTTGTCCTCCATACACTAGCATTAATCCTTTAGTTCTTCGTAAGTACTTTAGGATTGCTTTGACTGCAGTCCAATGATCTGTTCCTGGATCTTGTTGGTATCTGCTAGTCATGCTCAGTGCATGTGCGACATCCGGACGGGTACATAACATGGCATACATGATAGATCCTATTGTCGAAGCATATGGTACTCTACTCATTGTATCTCTCTCCTCTCTTGTTGAAGGACCTTGGTTCTTCTTAAAGAGAAGGCCATGTCTGAATGGTACCATACCATTCTTAGAGTTAGGCATATTGAACCTCTTCAATATTTTGTCTATGTACCCTTCTTGACTTAGTCCTAGAAGCCTCTGTGATCTATCTCTATAGATTTTGATACCCAGTATCATTTCAGCTTCTCCTAAGTCTTTCATAGAAAATACACTCCCCAACCATTGTTTGATATCTTTCAACATTGGAATGTCATTCCTATGAGTAGGATGTCGTCCACATATAGGACAAGGAAAACTATCTTGCTCCCACTAACCTTCTTGTAAACACAAGGCTCATCTTCGTTCTTTATCAAGCCGTAACCTTTTACTGCCTCGTCAAAACAAAAATTCCAACTCCGAGATGCTTGCTTTAGTCCGTAGATGGACCTCTAAAGCTTGCATACATGATTTGGATGCTCTTGATCAATGTATCCCTCGGGTTGTTTTATATAAACATCCTCGAGTAGGTTTCCATTTAGGAAAGCCGTCTTAACATCCATCTGTCATATCTCATAGTCATAATATGCAGCTATGGCGAGCATAGTCCGAATGGACTTGAGCATCACGACAGGGGAGAAGGTTTCATCATAGTCTATACCATGAGTCTGTCTGAAACCTTTAGCCACTAGTTGTGCCTTGAAGATCCCGCCAGGTTTTAACTTGAAAATCCACTTGCAATCGACAACCTTTGCCTGAACAGGAGGATCGATCAAAGTCCATACTTTATTGTCCCTCATGGATTGCATTTCAGATTCCATTGCTTGTAGCCATTTATCTGAATCTAGACTTTCTAAAACCTGTTTGTAGTTCACGGGCTCATTAGAGTCCACCAAGATCAAATCTTGATCGTCAGTCACGAGAAATCCGTATCTCTCGGGTTCATGATGAGATCTACTAGACCTTCTAGGTTCTTGTGTTGTTGACTCAGGCTGCTCATCTTCATGAGTTCCATGTCAACTTCCATCTGAGTTTCTGTAGATCGTTCTACATTCTCTTGTGGTTCTTGAACTTCTCCGAGTTCTATTCTACTCCCACTATCTTTCTTGTAGAGAAAATCTTTCTCTAAGAAAGTGGCTCCTCGAGCAACAAACACTTTGATCTCAGTTGGATTGTAGAATTGATATCCTTTTGTTTCCTTAGGATATCCCACAAATAGGCATTTGTCAGTTTTAGGTTCAAGCTTACTACTTTGTAAACGCTTTACATGAGCTTGACAACCCCAAACTCGTAGATATGACATATAGGGTTTTTTACCCGTCCACATCTCATATGGAGTCTTATCTACTGCCTTAGATGGAATACGATTTAGTAAGTAGGCAGCTGAAAGGAGGGCATAACCCCAAAAGGACATAGGGAGAGTCGCTTGGCCCATCATAGATCGAACCATATCTAATAAGGTCCGATTCCTCCTCTCGGATACACCATTCCATTGAGGTGTTCCTGGTGGAGTCAGCTGTGAAACAGTTCCACACTGTTTTAGATAGCCATCGAACTCATCACTAAGGTATTCACCTCCCCGATCGGAGTGAATAGCCTTAATCCTTCTATTGAACTGATTTTCTACTTCGTTTTTAAACTCTTTGAACTTTTCAAAAGTTTCATTTTTATACCTCATTAAGTAGACATAACCATATCTACTATAGTCATCGGTAAAAGTCACGAAGTATTCAAATCCACCTCTGGCTTGTGTGCTCATTGGTCCACATACATCTGTATGTATTAGAGCCAATAGCTCACTAGTCTTCTCGCCTTTCTTGCTGAAAGGACTCTTCGTCATTTTGCCTTGCAAACAGGGTTCACATGTGTCATATGATTCAAAATCAAATGACCCAAGCACTCCATCCTTATGAAGTCTCTGAACTCGCTTCTCATTTGCATGGCCTAAACGACAATGCCACAGATATGTTGGACTTAAATCAGATTGAACTAATTTGGTTTTGTTTTCAATGTTATAAACCGGTTTCTCTTGGATCAAATCCAAGATATATAGGCCATTGCACAAATTTGCAACTCCGTATAAAACATCTTTTTGATATAAAGACAACGATTTATTACCAATAATAAAATAAAATCCTTTAATATCCAAGCAAGAAATTGAAATAATATTCCTACTCATAGTAGGTACATAATAACAATTCTCTAAAACAATGTTTAAACCGGAAGGCAAATACAAAGTGTAATCTCCAACTTCAACAGCTGCAACTCTTGCCCTGTTGCCCACTCGGAGATCTACTTCGCCTTTCTTTGTCATCCTTCTATTTCTCAGTCCCTGCACATTAGTACAAATGTGAGCCCCACATCCGGTATCTAATACCCATGAGGTGGACATAGAAAGATTAATTTCAATAACAAAGATACCTGAAGCCGAAGGATTCTGTTTCTTCTCTTCAAGAAACAGCTTGCAGTTTCTTCTCCAATGCCCTTTCTGATTGCAATGGAAACATACAGCGTCCTTCTGAGCATTTTTCTTAGCAGGAGGAGTTTGAGGCTGAGCCTTAGGGGCAGTCTTACTGCGAGGCTTCTTGTTTTCAGCAACTTTTGCCTTGCCTTTAAACTTTCTCTTGGTGCCCTTACCTTTTTCTACAACAAGTACTGCCGTTGCCTTCCGAAGGGTTTGCTCAGTATTTTTAAGCATTCCATGGAGCTCAGGAATCGTCCTCTTCATGTTATGCATGTTGTAGTTCACCACAAAGTCATTGTAATCATCATGCAGTGAAGCCAAGATGATGTCAATAGCTAACTCTCTAGCAAGAGGTGCATTTAATCTCTCTAGGGTATCAATATACCCCTTCATCTTGATCAAATGCGTGCTTACTGACGAACCCTTCGCCATTTTGCACGAGATCAATGCTTTTATCGTAACGAACCTTTCGTTACGGGCTTGTTCACAGAACATTTCAGTTAGTGACACATAAATTTGGAACGCTTCCGAATTCATGAATTGTTTCTGAAGCTCGCCTGACATAGTTGCGAGCATCAGACATATCACGTCATCAGAATCGCTTTTCAGCTTTTCCCATGCTCGTTGAACAGCAGCCGCAGCATTTACAGGTGGTTCAGGTAAAGCAGCGTCTAAGATATTTAGCTTCCTTTCTTGTTTGAGAACAATTCTCAAGTTTCTTTCCCAATCTAAAAAGTTTAGACCAACAAGTTTTTCTTTGTCCAAAATACTTCTTAGAGTGAGATTAGATGTATTAGTGCTAGTAGATGCCATTTCTACAAAAGAAAGATGCAAAACATTAGAATGAGTTTTAAAATTTTTTCCACAATAGCCAAAATTGAAATCCCAAACAATTTTGTGTTAGTGCTAGATTGTGGGCCGAAAATCCACAAAGAGTCAACCCCAGTCTTGCTTTGGCAAGTATCGTAGGGACTGGGCTCTTTTGGTAGGCAACGTTCAAATCACATCCCTATGTAATTTAACGATTTCCAATTACATCACTATGCAACTTTTTGGTGATAGGATGAACATTCCAAATGTTTGACACCATCCTAACTTTGCAAAATTAATCCCTTGTCAACTTATCGGGTCAAGCTAGGATTAATTTTCCCAAGTTAAACCATCCCTCAAGGCATCACATCAATCGATACCCACACAGTTTTTCCATAACAAGCGGTAGTGATAAAGTTGAGCATCTAATACCCAAACAGTTTTTCCACTCATTAATGGTAGTGATAAAGTTGGGCACCTATTATGTGACAACTCGCCGCACGTAGAAAACCTGAGGCCCTTGGGCTCTCCAAGTCCACAGACGATCGACACTCTGGCGGGCCCCCAAGTATGGAAGCAAAATCAACTCGGGTTTTTGGGATTTTAGTTTGATCGGCTTAACATGCATTGTCGTTTTCATTCATTCACAAAACATAAAATAAAATTGAGGAAATGCGATGAATTGGGCTCTAATCTATTACAGGGCCTTTAAAAAAAAACTTCTTTTGGGCCTCCATTTTGGGCTTCCGTTCCTGGGCTCCACCATGGACTCCTTCGGAACTTTCTTTTGGGTCTAACTATTACATAATTATTTAATAGGCACGCAGGCCCAATATTAAAATGGCTCGCAGGCCCAAAAATTTAAATAATAAATTTTAAGCCCAATTCATGCATATAAAAACACACAAATGCATATGCTTCATACAAGCCAATTTTAATTAAGTCGAATCATTTAATTAGGGATTGTGTAACTCTTACACTATTAAAATTGACCGTGTCATGATCAATTTTAATCAATCCCATGTTCATTCATTTTAATCGAATGATGCATGAACATACCAATAATGCGTGCAATTATTTAAACACTTTAAATAAATAACACATTATTTGGAAAATGAATAAAAAATAAAAAAATATAATAATTAATTAACTAATCTTATTAATTATTTATTTATTTATTTATTCATTTAATTATCTAATTTAATTAAGATAATTTTTCTAATTTTTAAATTTAAATATTTCCAATTATCCTAATCTCATTAAGATAATTATTCAAAATTCTAAATTTTAAAATTCTATAGGATAAGAATTAAATCTAAATCTAATCATATCTTATCGTAATTTAAAATCTGATAATATCTTTTAATTTATCCTAAATTATAAATTAAAATATTATCAAATTTTAAAATTCAGAAAATTAAGGTTTTTCTGAAAATTTTGAGGCCAATCTGTAATTTCACAAAATCCTCGGGCTAGGGTTTTAAAGATTAAAAGTTCTGGGGTTGTTTTGCAAATTTTAAAACAATTTTTAAACGCTGGCATTTTCGGGATTTTGGAGTGCGGTGGGGGCAATTTGGTCATTTCCGTCAAATTAGGGCACCAGCCCCCGCCGCCTCCTATCTTTTTCCCCGATTCACTGTCGGCGTCTCTTCTTCAATTTTACGGCGAATGCTTCGCCTCTTCCGGTGCTGTTCACAGCGCCGGACGTCGCCTCTTCGCCCCGGTCTGACCCCGATCGAATCGAAGTCGACCTTGGCGACTCATCAAACGACGAAGGAAAACCCGCGACCGGACTTCAAAAACTCCGTCGGCGCAAGGAACCCGACGAAACTGATTTCCGTCACTCCGTTTCCCCGTGGCGCGAGGAACATTTCCCCGGCCTCGACGAAGCAGCCAGCACGAGGAACATTTCCCCGGCATCCAAACCTGCAAACAGCTTTCAAAAACCCCAAAACGAAAAATTCTTCCCGGCGAAGCGGGTTTGTCAAACCCAGAAAAATTTTTCCAAAAAAACCAACCATTCAACAAATGTTTTGAAATGAAACAAGACCGAAATAGTTTCCCATGAAGGAAAGAACAAAACGCACAAAAAATTCAGTCCAAAAAACCAATTTTGGAGCAATTCGCGTTTTTCCGGTGAACTTCCCAGAAAACGGCAACATTCCAGCATATTATGTTTTTTTTTCTTCATACATTTTTCAAGAAGAAAAAAACTAATACCCGGTTCTAAATTCCTTTTTGTTTTAATTAAAACATTTTTAATTAAAACAAAATTAACCTATGGCGCTGATACCACTGTTGGAACTAGGCATGCATAATTTCCTAAATTATGCTACGGAATAGCCTAAATTCTAAGAGGATCGGGTCTTACCCTTGAAGCGTAATCGGTTGTGCAGTCGCCAGGCTCCCCTGAGAAGATGGCGTTCACCAACAATTCACGTGAATTGTCTCTACGATCTTGCACCGGAGCCTATCAGAATTGGTGCTAGCCCAAACATGCCTGTCAAAGAGAGAAAACGTTTTTGTCTGGGGAAGAGTTTTGGAAGAGCGTCTTTTTTCTTGGAGTCTGAGAGAGTCTATTTTTAAAATCTTTATAACGTGTTTAAAACCAATTTTTCTAAAAACTCTCAACCACCAGATACTTCTCTGATTTGAGAAGTATCTGTTTATAATAATTAATAATAATTATTATTTACTGAGTTGGGTTTAACCAACACCATGGATCAACCCATTGATCCATGGATCAGGCTGATGGGTCAAGAACCTTAATTCACAATTAGGTCCCTTTATTTGTCAGCCCAATTCAATTCTTCCTAGGTAATTAATTAACTCTTAATTAATACCATAATACTCTTCAATAATATTTAATTAAACTATTTAATTAAATATTATCAATTTATGTATAACTCTTATACTTAAAACCAGGCAAATTAATTATGAATCATCGAACTCACTTATGTGCGATCCTGTAGGCCCATTCCAAATTGACAATGAATAAATTAATCTCATTAATTAATCCATAAATCATTAGTGGTCTCTAGCAAGACATAATGACTATACAATTCAGAACGGAGGGTCGAATGGTGATTCAACACAACCTTCCGAGTATACTACGTAATGTCCTCTACACTGATATCCAGTTTAGCATAAGGCATGGAACCAATCATCCTTATATAGCTAAACGTTTTACTTGATCTCTTAGTGACACTGAACTTAATCAAGCAAATGATAACCCTTATCATTTCTTGGGCACGGCCATGCACTTCTCAGTTCACTATCAAGCGGCCAAGATATCATCTCATTTAAGAGAGACTTGTAGTCCCATCACTTCACCTACATACCTTAGCGTGACTCATAGTGTACCCAATCATACCCGTACTTGGCAACCTGTTACGGTTCCGTTAGGCATATGTCAAAGCACACTCTAATTCACCTAAGACTATGCAGTGATTTCTGGTCTAAGGATCATCGTAAGAATACTACTCAAAAGAATCACTCATGATCTAACAGTCCATGGAGTGTTTCTTTTGGCGGATCGATTTCATGAAATTCAATATGCACAAGAATATAATTTCATGAAATTAACTCATCAGATAAATAATCAATCAAACGACAAATATCTTATTTACATAAATAACCCACAAAGTTTATTTACATAAATAGCCCTCATAAGGGCACATACACCAACACAAAACTGTCTAAGTTACGAGCCTTATTTATATATCATGACTTTAACCAATGATGAGATCTACTGTGTCGCACCAGACTCCTCATATCTAGTCACATAATATAAAAAAAAACATATGTAAAATACATAAAATAATTTAACTAAAACATTTAATCGATATAACTAGAAAATAGTTTTTCATACAAGCATAGCTTTTCAGTATTCAAAACTAACATTAACTACTGCTATTTATAGAAGGAAATATAGAGAAGGAAATGCTGGATGGCTAAAACGAAAGTTTCAGGGTTGTTTGGTGGCTAAGGATTGCAAGCTGGCTTCTTGGCATCTTTCAGGGGGCAAACGCTAACATCCAGCTGTAAAAGCAAACATGCACACTACAGAAATGGTTAAAGCAGCCTGATACACTATTCCGGCTTACTTCAGCCGCGCGCCGGTGTACTTCTTGTCTCCCCGGGAAGGGCTGTTAGCTGTAACATTGTCCTTCATGTCTCATGTGGTCCTGCCCCTAGCTGGCTCCGGTGTACTAATTGTCATTCTGAAATCTGTCCGCTGCTCGTGCCGGTGATAGCGGTTAGATACTCAACTGACGGTGGCTTCAGGTGAGTGTCATCTTGGAAGTGTTCTGTCTCACTCACCGTACATTGAGGGTTTGAACTTCGCTTCACTAGACGTTGTTATTTCTGATCGTAGTCTTCTCACGTCCTCATGACGTTAGCGTTTTGTGATTGTTAAGTTGGGACCACCAAGGGACACTATCGTCTGAAGGTTGTCATGTCATCTTTTTAAGTTTCTGCTGCTTCACTTCAGTGTTACTTCACTTTGTTAAGGTCACATCCAGTGAACGGTGTCGTTAACTGGACGTCTTTAGTTCACGGTTGCCAAACACTGGATTTCACTGGACTTGGTGAACTTCACACTCATGTGAATTTATCGTCTACTGGCCGTGTCCCCCTCCTAGCTTGAGAATCCTCGGTTCTGCTCCAAATGCTAAGTCCAAAGTGTGGTTTTCTACAGTCTTCATTCCATGCATATTTAACTTGCAATTAACACAAATAGAGCCATAACTAGTACTTTTACCATACGAACAGGTTGTGAATCAGTCCGTAGGCAGCCCAAAACAAATCTTAAAACAAGTAAAAATATGTATAAAATGAATTACATCAGCACCCCCACACTTAAGACTTTGTTTGTCCTCAAGCAATCCGATTATGAAATCAGAATTTAATAAGTCCCATTTTTTTGATAATAAGACCGTGCTCCACTATTCTCCCTTTAAGCCATTCTTAACATCGAGCCTTAGTAATGCATAAAAGTCTAAAATTAGCCTCAGCAACTAAGATTGTAACACACATTTCTTACCGAAACTATTGACCTGTTGGCTTGCCACCCTCATGTTGGGAATTCGTTTAGGTGTTTAATCCAATTAAACAGCGGAATCCTAAACTATAAGGATCGGGTCTTACCCTTGAAGCGTAATCGGTTGTGCACGTCGCCTGACTCCTCTGAGAAGATGGCATTTTTGTCTCCAAAATCCTTCCTCGAAGGATTCTCTACTCTTACGCACGAAAGCCTTCGCAGGTTGGTGCTAGCCAATCTTACCTACTCCAAGAATTTGGGAAATTCTGTGTATTTTGGTTTGATGAGAATCATCAAAAATCCTCTACCCTACAATTATATCCCTAGGATATTTGTAGAGAATTAATTTCCAAAATCAGTATTGTAATTATCCAATTATAACTTAACTGATTTTGGTCATATTCCAAATCAGTATTATTACCAAATATTATTTTACTGATTCCAAATCAGTATTTAAATAATATTTACTGATTCCAAATCAGCATTAAATAACACTTTAATGATTTGGGTTATACACCAAGCCCATGGATCAACCCATGACCTATGGATCAGGCTGATGGGTCAAGAACTTCAATTGCAATTAAGTCCCTTGATTTATCAGCCCATCCCAATTGTTCCCAGGTAATTAATTGACTATTAATTAATACCACAGAACTTTTCAATAATATTTAATTAAACCATTTAATTAAATCTTATTTATTTAAGTATAACAATTATAATTATTGTAGGCAAGAATCCTTATTCTGCATCATTGAACTTTCTTATGTGCGATCCTATAGGCCCATTCCAAATTGGCAACGGATAACTCAATCTCATTGATTAATCCATAAGTCATTAGTGGTCTCTAGCAAGACATAATGACTACCCAATTCAGAATGGAGGGTCGAATGGAGATTCAACACAACCTTTCTGAGCAAACTGTGTACGATCCTCTACATCGATATCCAGTTTAGCATAAGGCATGGAACCATCATCCTTATGTAGCTAAATGTTTACTTGATCTCTTAGACACTGAATCCATCAAGCAAATGATATCCTTATCATTCCTTGGGCATGGCCATGCACTTTTCAGTTCACTATCAAGTGGCCAAGATATCATCTCTCACTTAAGAGAGATTTGTAGTCCCATCACTTCACCTACATACCTTAGCGTGTCTCATAGTGTACCCAATCATACCCGTACTTGGCAACCTGTTACGGCCCCGTTAGGCGTATGTCAAAACACACTACAATTCACCTAAGACCATGTAGTGATTTCTGGTCTAAGGATCCTAGTACCAGTACTACTCAAAAGAATCACTCATGATCTAATTAGTCCATGGAGTGTTTCTTTTGGCGGATCGATTTCATGAATTTAAATATACACAAGGATATTACTATCATGAAATTAACTCATTTGATAAACAATCAATCAAACGACAAATATCTTATTTACATAAATACCCTTAAAGTATATTTACATAAATAGCCCTCATTAGGGCACATTCACCAACAATCTCCCACTTGCCCGATGAAAGGCTATGTCCTAAACAGTTTAAGACCAAGTTCTATTACATGTCTATCAAACTTTGACTGTGGTAGAGCTTTTGTGAGAGGATCTGCTATATTGTTGTCTGACCCTATTTTGCACACTTTCACATCTCCTATATCAATGATCTCTCGAATGAGGTGAAACCTTCTAAGTATGTGTTTGGTTTTCTGGTATGACCGAGGCTCCGTAGCTCGTGCGATGGCCCCGTTATTGTCACAAAAAAGTTCTATCGGATCTTGGATACTCGGTATCACTCCGATGTTTGACACGAACTTTCTCAACCAAACAGTTTCCTTTGTAGCATCTGATGCAGCAATGTACTCAGACTCTGTTGTAGAATCGGCTGTTGTATCTTGCTTTGAGCTTTTCCAACTTATTGCACCGCCATTCAGACTAAACACGTAGCCTGATTGTGACTTCATGTCATCTTGATCTGTTTGGAAAGCAGCATCAGCGTAACTTTGTACAATGAGCTGTTCTTGTCCTCCATACACTAGCATTAATCCTTCAGTTCTTCGTAAGTACTTCAGGATTGCTTTGACTGCAGTCCAATGATCCATCCCTGGATCTTGTTGGTATCTGCTAGTCATGCTAAGTGTATGTGCAACATCCGGACGGGTACACAACATGGCATACATGATAGATCCTATTGCCGAAGCTTATGGGACTCTACTCATTGTATCCCTCTCCTCTTTTGTTGCAGGACCTTGGTTCTTCTTCAAGAGAAGGCCATGTCTAAATGGTACATTACCATTTTTGGAGTTAGACATATTGAATCTTTTCAATATCTTGTCTATGTACCCTTATTGACTTAGTCCCAGAAGCCTTTTAGACCTATCTCTATAGATCTTGATACCTAGTATCGTCTCAGCTTCTCCTAAGTCTTTCATAAAAAATACACTCCCCAACCATTGTTTGATGTCTTTCATCAAAGGAATGCCATTTCTTATGAGCAGGATGTCGCCCACATATAGGACAAGGAAAACAATCTTGCTCCCACTAACTTTCTTGTACACACAAGGCTCATCTTCATTCTTGATGAATCCGTAACCTTTTACTTCCTCATCAAAACGAAGATTCCAACTTCGAGATGCTTGCTTAAGTCCATAGATAGACCTTTGAAGCTTACATACTCGATTAGGATGCTTTTGATCGATGTATCCCTCGGGTTATTTCATATAAACATCCTCGAGTAGGTTTCCATTCAGGAAAGCCGTCTTAACATCCATCTGCCATACCTCATAGTCAAAATATGCTGCTATGGCAAGCATTGTCCTAATAGACTCGAGCATCACGACAGGAGAGAAGGTTTCATCATAGTCTATACCATGAGCTGTCTGAAACCTTTAGCCACTAGTCGTGCCTTGAAGATCCCGCCAGGTTTTAACTTGAAAATCCACTTGCAATCGACAACCTTTGCCTGAACAGGAGGGTCAATCAAAGTCCACACTTTATTGTCCCTCATGGATTGCATTTCAGATTCCATATCTTTCAGCCATTTATCAGAATCCGGACTTTCTAAAACCTGTTTGTAGTTCGCGGGCTCATTAGAGTCCACCAAGATCAAATCTTGATCGTCAGTCACGAGAAGTCCGTATCTCTTGGGTTGGTGACGAGATCTACCAGATCTTCTAGGTTCTTGTGTTGTTGCCTCAGGTTGCTCATCTTCATGAGTTTCCATGTCAACTTCCATCTAAGTTTCTGTAGATCGCTCTACATTCTCTTGTGGTTCTTGAACTTCTCCGAGTTCTATTCTACTCCCACTATCTTTCTTGTACAGAAATTCTTTCTCTAAGAAAGTAGCTCCTCGAGCAATGAACACTTTGTTCTCTGTTGGGTTGTAGAATTGATATCCTTTGGTTTCCTTAGGATATCCCACAAATAGGCATTTGTCAGTTTTGGGTTCAAGCTTATTACTTTGTAAACGTTTTACATGAGCTTGACAACCCCAAACTCGCAGATAGGACATATAGGGCTTCCGACTCATCCATATCTCATATGGAGTCTTATCTACTGCCTTAGATGGAATACAATTCAATAAGTAGGCAGCAGAAAGGAGAGCATAACCCCAAAAGGATGTAGGGAGAGTCGCTAGGCCCATCATTGATCGAACCATATCTAATAAGGTCCGATTTCTCCTTTCGGATACACCATTCCATTGAGGTGTTCCTGGTGGAGTCAGCTGTGAAACAATTCCACACTGTTTTAGATAGCCATCAAACTCCTCACTAAGGTATTCACCTCCTCAATCGGAGCGAATAGCCTTAATCCTTCTATCCAACTGATTCTCTACTTCGTTTTAAACTCTTTGAACTTTTCAAAAGTTTCACTTTTATACCTCATTAAGTAGACATACCCATATCTACTAAAGTCATCAGTAAAAGTCACGAAGTATTCAAATCCACCTCTGGCTTGTGTGCTCATTGGTCCACATACATCCGTATGTATTAGGGCCAATAGCTCACTTGTTCTTTCACCTTTCTTGTTGAAAGGACTCTTTGTCATTTTGCCTTGCTAGCAGGGTTCACAGGTATCATATGATTCAAAATCAAATGACCCAAGCACTTCATCCTTGTGAAGCTTTTGAACTCGCTTTTCATTTGCATGGCCTAATCGACAATGCCAAAGGTATGTTGGACTTAAATCATTTTTAGTTGATTTAGCTTTCTTTTCTATGTTATAGACTGGTTTTTCTTGGGTCAAATCCAAGACATAGAAACCGTTACACATATTTGTAACTCCGTATAAAAAATCATTTCGATATAAAGATAACGAATTATTCTCTATAATAAATCGAAAACCTTTATTATCTAAACTCGAAACTGAAATAATATTTCTGCTCAAAGCAGGTACATAATAACAATTTTCAAGTTCGATATTTAAACCAGAAGGTAAAGACAGAGTGTAATCTCCAACTTCAACACCAGCAACTCTTGCCCCGTTGCCCACTCGGAGATCTACTTCACCTTTCTTTGTTATCCTTCTATTTCTGAGTCCTTTCACATTAGTACAAATGTGAGCCCCAAAACCAGTATCTAATACCCATGAGGTGGACATAGAAAGATTAATTTCAATAACAAAGATACCTGAAGCTTGTTCACGAAACATTTCCGTCAGTGACTCATAAATTCGGAACGCTTCCAAATTCATAAACTGCTTTTGAAGCTCGCCTGTCATAGACGCGAGCATCAAGCACGTCGCATCATCAGAGTTACTTTTCAGCTTATCCCAGGCTCGTTGAACATTTGCCGAAGCATTTTATGGTGGTTCAGGTAAAGCGGTCTCTAAGACATGTAGCTTCCTTTCTTGTTTGAGAACTATTCTCAAGTTTCTTTCCCAATCTAAGAAGTTTGGTCCAACCAATTTATCTTTATCCAATATACTTCTTAGAGTAAAGATAACATTTGTGCTAGATGGTGCCATTTCTACAGAGAGTAAATGCAAAATATTAGAATGAGTTTTTGAAAAATGTTTTCCACAATAGCCAAAATTGAAATCCCTAACAATTTTGTGTTGGTGCTAGATTGTGGGCCGAAAATCCACAAAGAGTCAACCCCAGTCTTGCTTTGGCAAGTATCGTAGGGATCGGGCTCTTCTGGTAGGCAATGTTCAAATCACATTCCATGTAATTTAACGTTTTCCAATTGCATACCATGCAACTTTTCGGTGATAGGATGAACATTCCAAATGTTTGACACCATCCTATCTTTGCAAAAGTAATCTCTAGTCAACTTATCGGGTCAAGCTAGGATTAATTTTCCCAAGTTAAACCATCCCTCAAGGCATCACATCAATAGACACCCACACAGTTTTTCCATAACAAGTGGTAGTGATAAAGTTTGAGCATCTAATACCCAAATAGTTTTTCCACTCATTAATGGTAGTGATAAAGTTGGGCACTATTATGTCACAACCCGCCGCATGAAGAAAACCTGAGGCCCTTGGGCTCTCCAAGTCCATCAGACGTTCGACACTCAAGCGGGCCCTCAAGTATGGAAGCAAAATCTTGGGTTTTTGGGATTTAGGTTTGATCGGCTTAACATGCATTTTTGTTTATCATTCATTCACATAAACAAAAGAATGAAATAAAGCGATGAACTGGGCTCTAGTCTATTACAGGGCCTTTTAAAATCTTCATGTTTGGACCTCCGCTCCTGGGCTCTACCATTGACTCCTCTTGGAACCTCCTTTAGGGCCTAACTATTACATGATGATTTTTATAGGCAAGCAGGCCCAAATTCAAAATTGGCTCGCAGGCCCCAACTATTAAAATGTTAAAATTAAAAGCCCAATTCATGCTTTGAAACACATAAAATGCATATGCTCATACAAGCCCATTTTAATTAAACCGATTAATTTTAAGGATTGTGTAACTATTACAAAATTAAAATTGATCGTGTCATGATTAATTTTAATCAATCATTCTGTTTATTTTACATTTATCCAAAATGATGCATGAACATGCTAGCATAATTATGATGCTTCACATAAAATTTAAACAATTTAAATTAAGCATCAAAATTAAAATAAATAAATAAATAACAATTCAAAATTTAAACAAATTAATTAATCTAATTATTTATTTATTTATCTATTTATTTGTCTTTTCTAATTATTTTAATCTAATTAAAATAATTATTTTAAAATTTATCTAATTATCTAATTAAGATAAATTTAAACTTATAGGATAAAATTCTAAATTAATCATATCTTTATCTAATAAGATTATTTAATTAAAATCTTATTAAATAAAATTCAGAAAATTTTAAAATTTTAATTTTCTGAAACTTTTTGGGGTCATTTCGTAAATAACCAAAATTTATGGGCTAGGGTTTCATGGAAATAAAACTTCAGGGTCTCTTTTGCAATTAAAACAATTTTAAAAGCTGCTGGTCATCTTAGGGTTTTAAGGACAGAGGGGCAATATGGTAATTTTCAGGTTTGGAGTTAAGGGAGTGCAGCGGGGCATTTTAGTAATTTAACCCTTTAGGGCTTCTTGCCCCAGCCGCCATCATCCCTTCCTCGAATGTATCGTCCGGCATCCTTGACTTCCCGACATCTCACGCCGGTCGTCTCTTCCAGCGAAAACCTTACAAACCCGTTTTCCCGACGTCCTCGATGAACGGCGACAGTCGCTGTTCATCTCTTTCGGTACCGATCATCTTTGATTCATCGGTCCTCCCGGTTTAAAACTCGGCCTAAATCGGCTTCCTCGTTTTTTTTCTTTTCCCGGCGAGCAAACGAAGGAACCCAGATCGGCGAACGAGCTTCAACAACGCAGCGGTGACCTTCGCCGCTGCCGTTTTCTCCTTTTTATCTCATCCTGGGTTCGATCGGAACCCTTTCCGATTATAACGAACAGCTAACAATCGAAGAAAAAGAAACAATCCAACACCTTTTTCATTCTATCATTTTTCTGGTCAGAATAACAAAAAAAACAGAAACGCAAACCCTCAAAATCGTTTAGAAAATTCAGCCATAAGAAAACCCAGTTTACGGCGAAACGGAAACCCAGCTTCCACTCTAACAATTATTTCCGGTCACAATTAAACAGCCCAGATTTCCAATCAAGCAAAAAAAAAAAAAACATATTGTTTCCGGTGAACCCCCGGAATCCAAAACGGAAAAGAAACAATAACAACCCAGCAAATATTGAAACCAAAACATACCAAAAATCCAATTTTCGGTCAAGTTTTAGAAACCCCGATTTAAAACCATTTTCCGTCAATAAATTTGGAACCCAGACAAAAACAATTTAGCCCAGCACTTTTCGAAACCAAAAAAACTCAAAACCAATGCAGCTCAAAAAAAAAATTTTTTTTTCTCAGCGTACTAAATGAACCAAGAATTTTGCTTCGGAAAAATGACCATCGTTTATCCGGCGACATTAAAAAAAAACCACAGCCAAACATTTAGTCCCCCTTTCCGTTTTGAAATCCGGCCAAAATTGGTCAAATCCGGCCCATAAACAATTTCAATCGGAGAAGAGAGATTGAAATCGAGACTTTAGAAAACGTGAAGAGAACCAAAACATAAAGGAATTTCTAAAATTTCTCTTTTTTGCTTTTCCAAAAAAAACTGTTTCAAAACCCCCGTCCTCAAATTATTCCTTTTAATTAAAACCCAATTTTAATTAAAACTGAACAACCTGGCTCTGATACCACTGTTGGGAATTCGTTTAGGTGTTTAATCCAATTAAACAGCGGAATCCTAAACTATAAGGATTGGGTCTTACCCTTGAAGCGTAATCGGTTGCGCACGTCGTCTGGTTCCTCTGAGAAGATGGCGTTTTTGTCTCCAAAATCCTTCCTCGAAAGATTCTCTACTCTTACGCAAAAAAGCCTTCGCAGGTTGGTGCTAGCCAATCTTGCCTACTCCAAGAATTTGGGAAATTCTGTGTATTTTGGTTTGATGAGAATCATCAAAAATCCTCTACCCTACAATTATATCCCTAGGATATTTGTAGAGAATTAATTTACAAAATCAGTATTATAATTATCCAATTATAACTTAACTGATTTTTGTCATATTCCAAATCAGTATTATTACCAAATATTATTTTACTGATTCCAAATCAGTATTTAAATAATATTTACTGATTCCAAATCAACATTAAATAACACTTTAATGATTTGGGTTACACACCAAGCCCATGGATCAACCCATGACCCATGGATCAGGCTGATGGGTCAAGAACTTCAATTGCAATTAAGTCCCTTGATTTATCAGCCTACCCAATTGTTCCCAGGTAATTAATTGACTATTAATTAATACCACAGAACTTTTCAATAATATTTAATTAAACCATTTAATTAAATCTTATTTATTTAAGTATAACAATTATAATTATTGTAGGCAAGAATCCTTATTCTGCATCATTGAACTTTCTTATGTGCGATCCTGTAGGCCCATTCCAAATTGGCAACGGATAACTCAATCTCATTGATTAATCCATAAGTCATTAGTGGTCTCTAGTAAGACATAATGACTACCCAATTCAGAATGGAGGGTCGAATGGAGATTCAACACAACCTTTCCGAGCAAACTGTGTACGATCCTCTACATCGATATCCAGTTTAGCATAAGGCATGGAACCATCATCCTTATGTAACTAAACGTTTACTTGATCTCTTAGACACTGAATCCATCAAGCAAATGATATCCTTATCATTCCTTGGGCATGGCCATGCACTTTTCAGTTCACTATCAAGTGGCCAAGATATCATCTCTCACTTAAGAGAGATTTGTAGTCTCATCACTTCACCTACATACCTTAGCGTGTCTCATAGTGTACCCAATCATACCCGTACTTGGCAACCTGTTACGGCCCCGTTAGGCGTATGTCAAAGCACACTATAATTCACCTAAGACCATGTAGTGATTTCTGGTCTAAGGATCCTAGTACCAGTACTACTCAAAAGAATCACTCATGATCTAATTAGTCCATGGAGTGTTTCTTTTGGCGGATCGATTTCATGAATTTAAATATGCACAAGGATATTACTATCATGAAATTAACTCATTTGATAAACAATCAATCAAACGACAAATATCTTATTTACATAAATACCCTCAAAGTATATTTACATAAATAGCCCTCATTAGGGCACATTCACCAACACCTCACACTGAAAATTTCACTCATTTTTGCTTGTTGGGCAGTGTCTATATATAGAAATGAAGCACTCAAGTCAACTATATGCAACACTTCAACCATAGGCTTGGCTAGATATTACTCCTCCACCTTTTCATTGCATTCATGACAGGTAAATCAAAAGGGCTTGTTTTACAGGCAATGGAAAATGGGTGAGAATAAATTTGGCTAAAATTGAAAAATCAAAAGAAAATAAAATTTGGTAACCGTACTCCTCCCTATCTTTATTATTTTAGGTTTTCCAAGGTGTGTTCTTGTGTTTTGCATACTACTGCACTATTGTAAAGGTACAAGGCTTAAAGGTTATTCGCTTCCTTACTTATTCTTCAACTAACTTGGGTGTTTTCGTAAGGGTATAAGGCTTAGAGGTCCTTTACTTCCGTACTTCACCACTATACTACTGTGAAGGTACAAGGCTTAGATGTCCTTCACTTCACCACTTATTTATAATAAGGACGTTGGTCCCTGTTGGAGTTGAATACATAAACCATGCTTGTATTGTACATTTTCCCAATAATATATCGATTTATGTTTTGGTTATATTTTCTTGTGCATGATATGTCTATTTATATTATGTAAGTAGATGATGAGGTGTCTTGTGTGACACAGTAGATCTCATCATTGGTTGAAAGACATAATATATAAATGAGATTCATAACCGAGACAACTTTGGACAAACTGTCAGTTTAGGTTATTATGTGATTCGGATAATTAGTTTGTCTAAACTAATTGAATCATGTAGATATGCCCGGGGCGTATTGAACTTGACCATTAGGAATGATTTATCTTGTACTGATTTAATAGACAAATTATTCTTGGTATTCTATCTCTTAATCCCTAGACTCGAGCGGGCATGAGGATTAGACATAGTGTACTTTGATCTGCCAAAAGGTGAGGTCAATTCTGGCCAATAGTCTCGGTAGGTTGGGTGCGCGTGTTTAGTTGATTGGTGTGCTGCTGCTTGTCGAAAGGAAACCATGTACCGGTGCGTCTGGGGTGATGGTGCTCCCGAGATAAGCTCCATATGTTTATTATACTAAACCCAACTGGTGGACTTATGTCCAGTATAGTAAAAAGATCGAGTGGTACTAGTCTTGGAATTAAAGAGGTTAATTAATTAATTTATCAGTAAATTAATATATTAACGAGCACTATATCTTTGATGTGGGGAGATTATGAATATAAATTAATTAACTTGTTCCGGAAACAATTTTGGTGTAGGATGGTAGCGCCAAAATTAATCCATTAGTGGTATGATTAATTTTGTAATGGGTTAATTGAATAGGTAGAATTAATTAATTGATTAACTTTTCCTAAAGGTTAATTGAGTAATTAAAAAAGTGGAATTATTTAATTAATTAATTAAATCTTAAGTTTCAATTAGAATTAGGAAATCCTAGAGATTAGGAAATCTAGTAGGATTTGGTTTATCCTATCAGATTGGTTACCTAATTGGATTTGGAAACTAATTAATTACCTAAACCCATCAGGAAGACCAATCTTAAACCAACTTGGGGTCTCTCTTGTAACTCTATATGTAGACAAGGATTATCTATTCCACAATATACAATTCATAAGTTTTCAAGACAAGAAAACTTAGAGAGAGAAAAATTCTCTCTCTTAATTTTGGATTTTTGGAGCTTTTTTGGGCTGCCTATTTGTCTAATTTTTGGCGGCTCATGTGCCTTTCTCTCTCTCCGGGCTGTGCGTTTATTGTACGTACCAGGTGCAGCGGTGCTGAAATTTTCTAGCAGGTGGATTGTGGTGCTTAACTGATCAAGTTGCTGGTTAGATTGCTGCCCACATAGCATATAAGCAAAGTCTTGAGGCATATAAGAGAATCACCTGAGCGTACGCTTCAAAGGTATTTTTCTATGATTCCGCTTTTAATTAGAAATTTTTGTTGCGTGGTAAATCGAATAAGTGCAAACCCAGATCCTGCGCAATGTTATTTCAAAAGGGTTGGAATAGCAATTGTGCTAGCGTCTAGGTCTGGCCAGAGATTCCGATTCAGTAATACATAGCACGAAAGTGAGTTTCCAACTAGGCTCGGCCAGATAATCTTTCAGTCCCTAATTTTTTTTTTTTTTTTTAAATGTGGCAGCACTTATAAAGGACAACACCTTTTGGCATGTTTGAGTAAGAAATACAACTACCAAATAGAAATTTAGAATGGAGGGATTAAAAAGGAAAGTTTAGAATTGGTATTTATGTAAGGGAGGTCAAAGAAGAAGGTTGGACTCAAGAGGCTAATCCTAGGGGTTTACGTGAAAAAGGAAAAATAAAAAATATGGATTCTACGGGCCTTTATCATTTCAACCAATTTTGGATACTTAAGTTTTAGGCCAAAGCCTGGAGGGGTGCAAGTTCCATTGTGCCTACACACCCCACTGGTAGCCCGTTAATAGCACCTTGCAAACAAGGGAGGGAAAGCAATTTCACCCCTCCACCATGGTCGAAACTTCTAAAAATCCAACCTCTGATGTTGTGGAGGCTGGATTCGAAAGTTTCTGCATTTGTTGGTCAGAATTCACAGACGCCCTAACAAAATGTTCAGGCGTGATCAATAGACAACCAATGTTTACATACATGTTCTTTTACTGATATTTGAGCTAGTTTGCCGAAAAAGTGGAAGAATGTGAAAGTTTAGAATTAAAAAAATGAAAAGAAACACAAAATTTCATAAGAGAAAAGAGAGGGATGAATGCATTATTTGAGAAGATGGTTTGATTCAAAACTAAACTTCCTATTTATAGAAAAAAAAAAATAAAGATTTGAATTTCAATTTGTAATTTTTTATAATTTATTATATTTCACTTTTAATTCTTTTAAACAAATTAAGTTATAATTAAAACAAGTTGAATATAAGTTACAATGTAATCTTTTTATACAATTTCATGTTACTATTAAGTATGTATTATTATTTTTTAAACTAACTAATTAATGTTTACAAATAATTTATAAATGATAATATTAATTAATTATAATTAATTAATAAAAAGAATATTAAAATCTCGCTTGACTGACAAATTTCCCCGTCACCTTTATTGGCGCGAACATGTGTTTTGCTTGGCCATTGACGGTGGCACATGGAGGTTTCAACTCGTCTTGGTGGCAGCATATGAGGTTTCTTCGATTGCGTCTAATCGAAATTCGTTAGAATGAAATATCATTTTGATTTATGCCGTTTAAAAAATAATTAATTTGTGAATGACAAAACTTTTAAAAGAACGATAACTAGTAAAAAGTGGGTAGCGTTTAATAATTCTTTATAGCAAACCAACCCCGATTAGAGGCATGCCAACGTGGATAACATGCAAACTTAAAGACCCTACGGAGCTAGTTATTATATCATGTATCCATTAGGTACATGTATCTAATACATACTAGTAATATCACCACTTTCACTATAAGAGAGTAAGATTCACGCGTCTCCTCTTCTTTATCATCGCACTTCATTCGAAACCGTTTTCAATCAAATTTTCATCCAAATACAGATTTAACAGGGATCGGCGATTATATTTTTCGACGAACAACACCAACTACAACGGAAAAATAAAAAATCACTTCTTCAAAAATCACTTCTTTTTCAAAAAAAACACTTCTTATTCTTCAAAAATCACTTTCGCGATTTGATATTGGGTAATGTATTAATGATGTTATATTCGTGTTTTCTTCTTCAAATAATGCTCTATTACTCAGAAATGTGATATATAAATATTCTCCATCAGGTATTGATATTTTCTTGTAAAATGGGTTGATTCTACTTCCTCCCGTTGTTGAACGGGGAAGTATGTGTTATGGGACGTAGCAGGACGTAGGAGTAAGTATTGTGGAACGTAGCGGAACGTGAGAGTAGGTGTTATGAGACGTGGGAGTATGTCTCTGTGAAAATTCAGCTTAAATTCACATGTCTGAATGTAGACATGAGAGTAGGTGTTATGAGACATAGCGGGACGTGGGAGTATGTCTCTGTGAAAATTCAGCTTAAATTCACATACTACGTCCAACATACAAAGCAACTACGTCCCGCTACGTCCAACATACAAAGCCACTATGTAGCTACGTCCAAAATACAAAGCAACAATGTCTCAGCAAGGAAAAAAAAAAAGATGCGCGTGTCGGCAAATTTACTATATTTAGTAAGCGTACAGTTGTCATGGTGAAACTTACTATATATAGTAATAGGTACATGTACCTAGTGGGTACATGATATAATTTGCACTATGGAGCCCTATGGAGTACGTTTAGAAAGAAGAAACCCAAAAGAATCGAAAGAAAATGAAACGTGTAATGAAAAAATCAGTGGTTAACAGAGAAGCAATTTTCGATTATGATAAGAAAAAGAAAGTCAATCATAAGGATGTCCATAGAAAAGCATAAATCATTCTAAAAATAGGAATGGGAATGGAGTAATCGTAAACTGATTTCGATTATTACCTTTCCAAACAGTAAGAACAAAGGCAAATGTAATCTGATTAACATGTCACAGGCAATCAGATTACTTTAATGAATGTTTTCATAATTTACCAAACAAGTCAAAGGCAATAAGATTTCTTTAATGATTGTTGGGTTATCAAATTCTGATTGCTCCATTCTCATTCTCATTCTCATTCCCACCAAACAAATGCATACTTGCATCCTTCCTTTATAAATTCACTTTTCACACTTAATTAATTGGCAGTTTTCATAAATTAAAAATGAAATTCATCCTTTGTTTTCTCATTTCCCTTCCCTTCACTCAGATTTCTTAGATTTCATCGATTTGATGCAGATCTTCTTTTTCTTTTCGAAAAAGAAAAAAAAAATCAAAATTTATTTCTATTACCACATTGGTTTTTTTCACTTTTCAACCCTTCTTATGGTTGTGAGGTTTTTGTGGAATGGCTATGTTGTGTTATATGTGGACTAACTATGCAGAAGCAGAAGGTATATCATGTACCATGGTACAAGTACCTATTACTATATATAGTAATTTTTCGCATGACAACTGTATACTTACTAAATATAGTAAGTTTCACCAAGGTGCGCGCCTTTTTTTTTTTCCTCGCTGAGTTAACAACGTCTCAGAACAACTGCCGCAAAGTCCAAAAAACAACTGTCGTAACGTCTACATCCTGGCAAGTCAACAACGTCTCTTAACACTAGCACCACGTAAAAAACAACTAGCACCACGTCTAGAAAAGTCTAAATCCATGCATGTGAATTTAAACTGATTTTTTCACAAATACAACTAGCACCACGTCAAAAACAACTAGAACCACGTCCAAAAACGTCTTCATCCATGCGTGTGAATTTAAACTGATTTTTTTTTCACAAAGACAGTCCACCACGTCTCAGAACAACCGGCACCACGTCAAAAACAACTATCACAACGTCCGGAAATGTCTACATCCATGCAGGTGAATTTAAGCTATTTTTTCACAAATACAACTATCACCACATCAAAAACAACTAGAACCACGTCCAGAAACGTCTACATCCATGGGTGTAAATTTAAACTGATTTTTTCAACAAAGATAGTCTGTCACGTCTCAGAACAACTAGCACCACGTCAAAAACAACTAGCAACACTTCCAGAAACGTCTACATCCTTGCGTACGAATTTAAAATGATCTTTTTCACAAATTGGAGGTAATACTTGGAGATATTGTTGTACAAATTTTGTTGTGTAAAATTGTTATTCTAAAATTTTCTTGTCGAATTTGGCAACCGGAATCACAACTGGCCACTACCACACCACGTATACATCCAAACATGTGAATTTTAGTTGAATTTTTCACAGAACAAAGTCTACCACGTCTTGCTACGTCCAAAAAAACTAGCACTCGGCCCGCTACGTGCCGCAACGTCCAGCTACGTCCCTCTACAACGTCTCATCCAGAAACGTCAAACAAAGTCTCAGAACAACTAGAACCACGTCAAAAATAACTAGCCCCACATCCAGAATCGTCTACATCCATGCGTGTGAATTTAAACTGATTTTTTTCACAAATACAACTAGCACCACGTCTCAGAACAACTAGCACCACGTCAAAAACAACTAGCACCACGTCTAGAAACGTCTACATCCTTACATACGAATTTAAATTGATTTTTTTCACAAAAACATCCCACAACGTCTCAGAACAACAAGCACCATGTCAAAAACAACTAGCACCACGTCCAGAAACGTCTACATCCATGCATGTGAATTTAATCAATTTTTTTCACAAATACGACGAGCACAACGTCTCAGAACAACTAGAACCACGTCAAAAACAACTAGCACCACGTCCAGAATCGTCTACATCCATGTGTGTGAATTTAAACTGATTTTTTTCACAAAGACAATCCACCACGTCTCAGAACAACTAGCACCATGTCCAGAAATGTCTACATCCTTGCGTACGAATTTAAACTGATTTTTTTTACAAAAACATCCCACCACGTCTCAGAACAACTAACACCACGTCAAAAACAACTACCACCACGTCTTGAAACGTCTACATCCAGCATGTGAATTTAAGCTATTTTTTCACAAATACAACTAGCACCACGTCTCAGAACAACTAGAACCACGTCAAAAACAACTAGCACCACGTCCAGAATCGTCTGCATCCATGCGTGTGAATTTAAACTGATTTTTTTCACAAAGACAATCCACCTTGTCTCAGAACAACTAGAACCACGTCAAAAACAACTAACACCACATCCAGAAACGCCTACATCCTTGCTTACGAATTTAAACTGATTTTTTTTACAAAAACATCCCACCACGTCTCAGAACAACTAACACCACGTCAAAAACTACCACCACGTCCAAAAACGTCTACATCCATGCATGTGAATTTAAGCTATTTTTTTCACATATACAACTAGCACCACGTCTCAGACCAACTAGAACCACGTCAAGAATCGTCTACATCCATGCGTGTGAATTTAAACTGATTTTTTTCACAAAAGCAATCCACCTTGTCTCAGAACAACTTGAACCATGTCAAAAACAACTAGCACCACGTCCAGATACTTCTTCATCCATACGTGTGAATTTAAACTGATTTTTTCACAAATTGGAGGTAATACTTGGAGATAATGTTGTACAAATTGCGTTGTGTAAAATTGTTATTCTAAAATTTTCTTGACAAATTTGGCAGCCAGAATCACAACTGGCCACTACCGCACCATATATACATCCAAACATGTGAATTTTAGCTTATTTTTCACAGAACATAGTCTACCACATCTCACTACGTTCAAAAAAACTAGCACCACGTCCAACTACGTCCCGCAACGTCCTGTTATGCCCGCTACGTTCAAAATACAAATCAGCAACATCCCGTTATGTCCCGGAACGTCCAGCAACGTCCCGTTACGTCTAGTTACGTCTCATAACACGTTCTACCAAGTTCAATAGCGGGGAAGAATCAGAAGCAACCCATTTCACATTAAAGTGCCAATACCTCACGGAAACCATTTATATATCATATTTCAGAGTAACAGAGCATTATTTTGAATAAGAAAACACGAATATATCATCAACACATTACCCAACATCAAATCGCGAAAATAAGATTCCGTAAATCCATCAAATACAGTTCATACTTTATGATGTGATTTTTTAAGAATAAGTTATTTTTGAAGAAGAAGAAGAGATTTTTGAACTGGAATAAGTGATTTTTTAGAAGAAGTGATTTGTCCGTTGTATTTGGTGTTGTTCGTCGAAAAATACAATCATCGATCTCCATTAAATTTGTGTTTGGATGAAAATTTTGATTAAATGCGATTTTGAATGGAGCACAGCGAAGAAGAATATCTGATTTTTGAAGAAGAAGAAGTGATTTTTGGAGAAGAATAAGAAAAGAAGAGCGTGTATCTCACTCTTTTATAGTGAGAGTGGTGATATATTATTAGGCACATGATATAATTTGCGATGCGGAAGAAGGTTAAAAGGTGGAGGGAGAAGAATAAGAAAAAGATAAAAATTTGGTAGCTTCAGGACACCATACCAAAATTTTATGCAATAAACCTTTGAAACAACAGAAGTTAAAGAAAACTCAAGATTAGAAAAGTTTTACTTAGGAATATTATATGGCGCTGATCCTTGAATTCCAAAAATAAGCAACCATTAATGCTCTTTGTACCAAAAACTAAAGTAAATAATGTCTCAAATATTCCAGGAGGGAGTTTATATTGTTTCTAGAGGTTTGAGAAGCAAAAGGTTGCGCCTCCAGACTTGGTTAGCTGGATTTCTTGTCTATTACTGTTCCCTTCTGTGCTAAACCAGCGTCAATGAAAGACTGGACAGTTCCCTGCATCAAAGGGTGCACCATTTCTGCAGCACGTGGGTCATATATTGGGAATTGACTGAGATCCAAATCTGGGAGATGCTTTGCCTTGATTTCCTCCAAGGTTTTTGTGCAAGCCAACCTAGTTACAGGTTCCAACAACTTGCACAGAGTATCTGCGAACATCTCTGCTTTCTCAATATAAGAGACTAGGATGGCCCCTTGTGCAGATTGTGCTTTTTTCTCCTGCAGTTGTTCCATTTGTTGTTCAAGGTTATAAATCTTTTCCTCCAGGCTTCCCAATTCCAGTGTCTTGCCCCTCTCACTTACCAGCTCAACATCCATCTTTTCTTCGGTGGTGGTATTCAGCTTCTCCTTCACCACAGTTATTTCCTTAGCATTATTCTTCAACTCCTCCGGCATAACATCACACCTCTTTATCTCCTCCAACACATTTCCGAATTGTTGCCGAATCCCGCATTCACTCTCAACTGCAAACCTCTGCCAAGCAAAACCCACCAACATCCAATATTTTCTTCAGGAAGAGAATAACGGCACGCATTTTAACATATTATTTTTACCCTTGGAAAATGGGGGAAAAGGATACCTGTGCATCACAATGTTTAGCAAGTTCTTCATTTGTTCCTTGTACATCATCGTCCACTATTACAGATGCCATCAATGACTTCCCTATCATAGTCCTTTCTCCATCTCTATTTTGTTCTGGGATGACCTCCTCCTCCATGGTCATCAGAGGCACTGGAACCCCGATAAGAGGCTTATTTACCGGTTTTCTCTCTCCCTCTTGAACTAGGCCAAAGATGCCTTGGGACTCCTTGCTCACTGCAAATTTTTTTAAAACAAACCAGATGAAACAAACAACTTAAAATGAATGAATCATTTGATTTTTTAAACAAACAAATTTCCCATCTTGTACCACCATGTCACTAATGACAAGTAAACAAGCTAAGACACATTTTCATATTTGGCCTTATAATGAGTAATTGCTATTTGCCACATTTCAATGCTCTGCTAACCCCACAAAGCACTTCAGGTTTATTTTGCTGCATAAACTTCACTCCTTGGCCTATTTATTTACCAGCTTAACAACCACTTAAAGTCAAGATCTCAACGATAAGTTCCAAGAGAAAGGCCCAAGCAAACAATTGCTATTACAATACAAAATTTAGTTAGATCCTATGCACCAAAATAACAAATACTACCTCCATCCTAAAACTAGAGCCCTGTTCGTAATATTGAATATAGTATTACAAACAGAACCTTAACTTTGGGTTGAAGAGAGTATTAAACTTAATCACTCTGAACCCCATTCACCTCAAATTGAACTTTTAACATCCCAAAGCTATGAAATATTTTAAATGGCCTCAACTCTCTACCACTACCGGGGAAAATTGACCCACTACACAGATAGTTTTCACAAAATATACAAAGTACAAAAACACAAGCGCTCTCATAGTGGACCTAATCCAACACCCAAATACCTTTAGTTCCACGTATTTAATTAATGACCTGATTACAGATAATGGCTCCCAATTGTTTCTGTAAAAAAGAAAACCCTAACAAAAACAGAAATTACTTGCAAACCCTAACAAAAGTAGAAATTACTTGTCAATCAATAAAAACCTAAAAATATTGATACTTCTAGGGAACTAAACTTGAAGGCCATGAAGGACCATTTTTACCCAAACTTGAAATTTTTGGGGGGAATTATTTATTCTATATCAACTTAAGCCTAAAAGGAGCACAATGTGTCCAACATCAGCATCTCAGGTTATTTCAATTAAAATTCTTACTTCAATAGAGAAACAGACAACAGAGAGCATTTAGAAAATTAATATGATAAATTTAGATGGCAATTGACATAATTTAGTTAAGGTATAGATACAGGTGTTGTTCTGGCCAATAAGTACAATGACTTCAGGGATCCTTCATAGTGTTTACTAGCTATGGATAATCAAACAAACATACCTCTTATCTTAACATCCGATTATTGTGGCACTACATGAAAACTTCCAGTTAAGTAATTCTATAACTGACACATGCTGTTAGACACTCATAAGAAAAAGATTCTTGATCTCTTTCCTAGATATCTTATAGCATGAGATAAAAACTACTAGTACAAAATTGGTGTCGCTGAGATGGCAAAGAAAGAAATTAAACTTGAGACCAAAGTCTGAAAACAGAGTTTCAAATCTTCACATGTGATACCTGAACTTTTGTCGGTTTTCAACTCCAGGTTGTAGGTGATAGACTTAGGAGAGCCTTCTTCTTGTTCCTCATCATCCACCATATTCTTTGATTTGGGCCTTGGACCTGATGCATGAAACCTGATTTTAGGACATAAATTTCTCAAATAAATAAATTACTGTATTTTGGAGGCTGAAAGGGAAAAATGCACAAAAACAATGTAGGAAAAGAGTGCAAGATCAACCACATTGCATACCTGAAGCAATTATACCATTTTTGCACAGCATATCAGTATTAGGAATTGATTCTGGACAGTCTTTGATTCCCTGCTTTTCATTCATGCTCTTTTGTGATCCGGTGTTTGTATATAGTATTTTGACTATCGCTCTGTTTGGATAAGTAGATATTAACCGCAAACGTTCTGAAGGTGTTTGTAGCAATTTCTTGTGATTTGCTAATGGGAACAATGTAAATCAACATTGGTTAAGGTCCATTATCATAACAGGACATTCCCCTTTTGCCCGACATAGATGCCAATATGGTGAATAACAAAAGTACTTAAAAGGTGCAATGATTACAATCTTTTTTTACCTCGATGCATGCACTGTAGCAACACTAAAAGAAAAGCAAGTTTTAATTGTAGTAATTCAAATGAAGGGAAAAAGTAAAGTTATAACACTGACATGAAGTTGAACATGGCAAGATAAAATCTGGAGTAGTTTTACTTTACTCACCTTTATTTGCAATGATCTAAAACAGGATTCGCTTACATCAGTTCACTGTTAGTTTACAAGTTAATTTAGAAACACTGTTAAAGGATATTGTTGTCTCCAACCCTTTTCATTAGCCATATCAATTTTTCTCTGCAACAATCTTGTTTGCCTAGCTATATCCTGAAACATGGAAAGAACTATAAGTGACATTACTAAGCCAGAAAGAGACTACATCAAATCTAATTTACAAGCTAACCAAGTAATTTTCAGAACTTCACCAGGATAACAAATCTATATTTGATATTGAAGAGATATTTATCAGATTCGACAATGTTCAAATAAACAAGGGCAAGTAGATGGAGTACATGTGATTTCCGAGAAGAAAAATTAGCTCATTTCCAAATGCTGAACTCATCATGTGAACACAATATCAATAATAAAGGAGCTCCAATCATCAACTAAATAAAGAGTGTAATTACGTCAAAACTTTCCAATAGCCGTAGAATCCATAGACAATCACACCCCTCCCACCTCCAAAATGGTAAGATGTAAAAAAGAATCAGAAAAAACACTCTTATCCACCAGACATAATTGATTTACAGCCGTAGAAAACAGCATTAATTGTTCAAAGTAGCAATGATTATACGAAAGCAGAATCCATGATATTGGAAAAGTTCAGCCGCTGGTATAATAAAAACAAGTTAACTAAATTTAAAAAGAGTATGATTATATTCATAAAATTGGAGTTAATTAACAGTAAAATGAACTCTAAAAACTGCAAAAAACTACCACCATAACACATATTAAATATAGTAATACATTATGAAACCAAATATGTGAGGTCATACATCATCTACTATCTCCGTACTCAAAACTTTAGCCATCCGTTGAAGTTCCTCCTGTGATAGAAAGCGATGATCAACAGTTCGTAACACACTATAAACTGCAAAAATGGAATCTACATAAAGATGAACTATCATTGTTCTCACATAATCAAATATTATAAAATATCCATACAAACCATAAAAAGTTAACGCTATCAAGAAATGCTGGGATCGGGAGAACTGATGAAAGTCGATATCACACCTGTTCCAGGGTGATGATTCATAGGTCAACAGACAGCGAGCCCGTAGGCCCACCTAGACAACACGAGTCTAATAAGCTCACAATTTGACCAATATTTCATCCTTCAACAGCCTTGATTTGATGTGACATTGAAAAATATGTCAATTTAGCTATTCATAATTTCCTTCTTCATTCATGTAGGCAAGAATACGGAAGGAAGTAAGAACAGGAAGAAAGGACTACAAATAAGAAAGAAAAGTGGGGAGAAGGGAACGGAGAATTTGAGAAACCACAGTCTCTATAAAGAAACGACCATGTGTACTGCTTACTTTCTCCTTTTGCATGAATCTTGCAAGTTATCTTTTTTCCTTGTTCAGTCCAACTTTTTTCGACATCAGCTATATGTATTCATTTTCAATATTGAAACATCAGGGCGTTAGTAAACTTCTGTCGCTAGTCAACTGGTTAAAGTTTTATTTAAGTGATCTACAGCATCCTTGATATTTACGTCATAAAATATATTAAAAAGCAATAGCTAAGTTCAGATTGCACCAGCTAACTGAAAGAAAGATGTAACATGAACGCCTTGTTTATCTACAATATAAAAGTACATGTAAGCATAAAAAGAGAGGTTTGACCTTCAAGCAAGTTTTTCATGGCAAAAAGGTTAGTTATAAATACAACTTCATTAAAGATATGAGCAATAGAAAGAGAAGCTGCTAAAATATCCACAAACGAGATGTTCCTAGAGATATACACGATAGAATGAGAAAGAACAAAGAGCCAGAGCCTCATTTTGGAACCCGTTTTATCCACAAATGGGATGTGTTCCTAAAGGATAAACTGCAAAAAAAAAAAAAAAAAAATCATTCCTCACCAGTTTTCTGGATTTAGATATGGCTGAAATATTAGAATTAGTTTGATTAACCAAAAGTAGCCATTACCCAACTATCACCAAATGCCATCATTATGAATACAATTATTTCCTTAATCCAATGGTGTGTGGTACATTTAATCCAACTCCAAATAAAACTCTACATAATGGTATTTGGATAACCCAATCATGTGTATTTACTACAAAGTTATAAACATTAGAAGGATTACTCACTAATGCAGGCATTTCAATCAGGCCATCTTCAACTTGCTGTATGAGATTGTTACACAAAGTCTGCAATAAGCAAAACAAAAGCAAGCCAAACGTGCTTCAGTTGCAAAGAAACCAAGGAAGATGATACCGGAATAGACAAATGAACCAATGATTTTGTTTGTCTAATGATTTTAAGAGTTGGGACAGACATGCATTAGCCAGACAGACTAGGAGCACTTGTAAAGTAAAGACTCTAATGTCTTTGCAATCATTCAGGCAACAAAAATGAGCTGTAAATACACTCTTGACTAATCATCGGCCGTTTTGGCAAGTAATACAGTTTTCATTATAAAACTCAACGAAGAATTCCCCATCCACCAGACGGATGACATGGAAGAAACTCAGATGTCCCATGCATTCCAAGGCCTATAATCTGTCTAATATCACTTGGCCAGGATCTCAGGCCTAAATTAAGCTTATTGCTTAAATTATAAATCTAAATTCAGAATTTGATACAATTTATATCTTTTTTACATACGGAGCAACTATCTAATCAATGACAAGTAATATCCAATGGATTATACTTCACTATCTAGGTAAAGTCTCATATAATACGTCATGAAATCCAATAATTATCAACGACTGGCATTTAATTAGTCAAGCTACAAGGTGGCCTCAGTTCTCAACTAGCATTTTGGGAATAATACTATTTGTGATGGCCATCATTGCAGTTCCTTAAATAGCTTGATAACTCATTGCATTAACTGTTGCATCTTTTATCAAGCTTTCTTATGGACTTGTTTCTAAAAAATTGCTCCTTTCATGAATTTAAAAGATGAAGATTCTCAAGGCAAAAGAAGGAAAATTCGCATGAAAAGTTCAGAGGCATGAGATAGAAAACTAATAAAAGATAATGTGAAAAATGAATTTCAAGACAAGCGATTCAAGATTATATTGCCTTGAGATTACCTCAGAGAAATCAAGGTCAGATACCATATCAATGGATACATCATTCGGCATATTCTTTACTTTTAGTTTGATAGTCATCTGACCATCATGACATGAAGTCTTTGTAATCCCTGAAAGCAAAGTTCTAAACATCAACAAATCATTTAAACTCCATAATGAACCATAAAGTTTTTAAGAAAATCACCAATGTATCAATAATTTAAGTTGAAATATGCAGAACAAGAAATCCAGAAAGAAGACAACAGCAACCCTTTCTACTGTTCCAAATCAATCCTTACAAATCATATCCAATTCACTTCCATGAGAAAGTTTGAACATTCTGCATGCCATTATGTAAATAAGAAGACTTATAAACATTCTTCCTCACTTGGACCCTCAAAAACCAATGATAACCCATTTCCTCCAGTAAAAAATTTTAAAAAACCTTATTCAGCAGAACATCTTTAGGAAAAATAGACCAACATATAATTTTATCTTCCTTAAACAATTAAATTACTGAAAGCTCCAGGACAGCAAAGATATTGCACACAGTATAATCCTTATACACTTCAACAACAACAACAAACCAATTATATCTCAGCTTTGTTCGGGTCTGGGGTCAAGATGCATGCAGCCTTACCCTTGTATTATAGAGGCTATTTCTGATGCAACCCAAAATGCATTGCTGCAGTTGATGTATTCAGTTTCAGCAACTTCACTAATAATAGTAAGAAGCACAGGAATTTAATTGAGCCATTTTAATTTAGTCCATCATTAGCACAAGCTAAAAGAATTGTCACCAATGACTCTTCCAGCTCCATTTGCAATGGACAAGAGTATAATCCTATACACTTAATGAAGAGAAAACAGTATGAGGAAATAATATTATCCTAATAAACTTAGGGCCTGTTTCATAGCGGAATTAATGATTAAAATTATTTGATCATGAGACAAGACTAATAAGTGTGAATAAAAAGTCCAGCCTCTTAAAACAATTAAGAGGTGCTGAAACCCAACACAAAATTTAAGCTATAAATCCAGCTTATTGCTTATTTCAAACAAAATTAACTGATTAAGCATTTTAATTCAGACATTTAAAACTAACTTTCAAGCATTCAAACTTTGCAACTTAATTCATTCAACATTCAGATTTCAGAGCTAAGCATTAATTTTTATCAAACAGGCCCTGAAGCCAAATGCTATGAGGAAATAGTTTTCATAATAAATGTGAAATGATCAATGACTTGGGCGCTTTTACGGTCCATTGCAGGAAGCAGTGTGGACTTCTTTTTTTCTTTCATCCCAGGATTTTAGTAACTTCCCTTCTGTAAAACCTTCTACTTCATCTTTCTTGATTTAGAGAAATTATCCTCTTCCATAAGAAACAAGGGCACCCCATAGCTTAAATGGCTCTACAGCCAATTTTTGTACATACTTCTATACTTGAATGCTGGGTGCAAGATAAAACTCACTTACAAAATATGAAAATCTCAATACCTATTTCATATGATATGAAGGTTTTAAAATATTCAGCCATCAACGCCATTGTTGGCATAGGTCAGTGACATATAACTTAATCACTGTCAAAGGATCATCCCTCTTCCACCCTGCTTGACATAACATAATATCCTTTGATTTGATCCCAAGAAGTATTATAAATGACAGAGACAAGCATGCCAAGATGATAAACTTTAGGGGAGATCTGCAATTCACCCTTTTTTAAAACTATAGCAAAATAGACCATGCAAAACTTGGACATACCTATCACTTGCGCAAGCTGACGAACAATCTTGTTAGACGCTCCCTTTCGAGGTAATTCAATCCCAATAAAGGTTCTCTTAACCTTGTCCTCAAATGATTCCGGTTGCATGAGAAGCTTTTCAATTACACTTCTAGTCAAGTAGATGAGTCTAACATTTGCATGATCAATGGATGACACCATGATTATGTCATTTACTACCTCCTCATTCTGGGAAGATTTGCTAGAGTCCAACTTTATCTTTTGAAAACCCCCAGGCCTCTCATTTACATGAACTTCATCCAAGCTTGGCAACTTACGCTTCTCCCTGCTCTTCCCCTTCTCTTTGGCAACTAGGAGATGGTCCAAAGTAAAGACATTCTTTTTCTTTATAACCTTATAGAATTCGGCAAAATTCTTGTATGCAGTCAAAGAAACATTCTTAGGTTTGTGCTGCAACATATAAAATATAAATCACCATAAAAGCAATGAGTCTGGTTCAAGAACAAGCATCAACACGTGTCGGAAGTATAAGGGACACAGAAGCAAACAAAATGGCACCAAATATTCACCAAAGAGTAATGTTGGGCACCGATGCATTGAAATAAATACAGGGAAACTACATAAAAAGGTTCCATAATTCAAATTTTTATACTCAAAATCGCATGCATTGATATTGGTCTCTTTTGTGTAATATAAATTGTAAATATTTTTTTCTCACAAAATTGGGTTGCAACCTTGAGAATCGAACCATGACCTCAAGGTTCCCCACCCTTACCACCTTCCCAAACCCTCCCACCCATACAGAGTGTAAATATCATAGCACCAACACACATAATTTACCAGACATATTTCACATGTTTAGTTATGTAGCTCTTGATGCTAACATGTTTTAAACCACAATAACTCAATGCTAACTGATACATATAAATTTAAACTGTAATAACCGGATGCTAACTAAAACACAAGACAAATATATACCGACTCATATATAAGATGACTTGAATCACCATAAGGTTTATGAGTGACGAGAGCATGTGGCCAAGTTTAGTTCCTCATACCAGCCAGGAACAAGGAAAATTTTTCTCAAGGTTTTACCCCTACAACACCAAGTGGACCAGTAGCTTCAAACATGACCTAGAGGAGTATCTTTCACCAAGGACATGCCAAGGGTACTAAAAAAAGCCACTAAAATTGAATCGAAAGAACTTATGAGACAGAGAATCATCTTTGAAAAGAGAAGACCCAGAATGATGATTTCTTCACCACATAGATAGCAGCAGGAAAGCTTCTACAACTATTTTGGTTAATTATTTATTTGGACTAACCTAAATATTGACGCGAAGATTGAACAGTGGCACGGAACAATAGTAAATAAGACACAGAACACGCTCCATCCATCTTTAGAAGGACAACTCTTCTTACGAACCAAAGCAGTAAAGGTTTGGCAAAACATTGATAACAACATTGATTCATAGAATCAAGGCAATCTATGTCTGCTCTAGCCCCAAAAGCGTACCTTGGTCACTCTTTCAACAAACAGCACAAGCTCCATGCACTTTCTACAGAATCCATTTTCATCATCAATACGAAAAAATTCTGCACTGAGGCATTTATAGCATACTGCATCAGGACAGCAGTAACATGTGACCATTGGGATTCCTTTGCAGCTTGTGCATGAGTGCCGGGCTGAAAGAAATAAAAAGAAGGCATAAATATCAAAATATTAAGTGCAAAACATCTTCCATGGTAGTTCCAATTAAATTTACTTAATCGAGACACAAGCTGCCAACAACCAAGTACAACAATAGAACAACTCTAGTAGTTATCCCATTATCTGGAATTGCCTATATGGATCATATAATGTCCTCATATCCATCAAAATACACGTCCTCATCTAGGTTTAAACATATCATGTCCTTTTAAATAGTTTTTTGCTTTTTTTTTTTTTTGTGTTCCTTACCCCTTTTCTTTAGAGTTTGAGAAGATTTATTTTGTATGCGCCACATTGGTGGCATCTAAAGATCCCCAATGTAAAAGGCCGAATCAACTTCCATTCAGGCTACCTTCACCTTGTTCCTAATCCATTCATCTCTTGTTCTATCTAGTCAACTCTATCTAGACATCTCTTCCAACATTCTCAATTCTACAACCATCATTTTCAATTTGTGTTACTATTTAGTCACTCAATACCGTTGTATGTCTTGTTGCTGTTAAGAACAAAACCAAAAAGTTGAAACCTTTTAGTATATTTACGTGTGCGTGTGTCTATAGATATAGTAGTACATTTAATTTATGTCCACCAATTTGCAGACTTACTACATTGTTAATCATATCTCTAACTGTAAAGAGGGAACTTTGGTTAAGTTTTCCACTATCAGCCCACATCAAAACATTCACCATGTGTAACTTTTGGTCATTTCCTGCCCTGATTTTGAGGAGTTTAGCCCGTTGTCTAATTCTTTATTACTCTTGCTTTTTTAGAATGACAACACTGCAGCTGTCACATCGTTTCCTTTTCCATCAAGCGTGTTGCTGCATTTTTGTAGTTTTCCTTTTCGATCACGTGCGTTAGCAACCACGAGGCCACACACGCCTTCTCAATCCTACCTTTCATTCTCTCTACAGACTACAGCGCCCGTCCTCCCGTCAAAATTCATAATCTTATGACTTAACTGGCGGCACCATAAATTCTTTTGAACCATTGCTGCTACCTTTTCATGCCATCATTGCCCCTGACCAATCTATTTGGGTTCCAGTGTCTCACTGAACTTTAGCACATCCGATAGAAAAGCTCTCTGCTTTACTTTCCAATATCTGTCCTTTTTCCTTTTGTCTTGCGAATCGCTTTTATTTTTCCATCAGTAGTTCCCAGACCACTTCGATGCTGCTACTTCTTATTGGCCCAAATTAAAGAAAATTTTCCTATTAATTTACAAATGGTTCTGTTGATATGATTGATTATTCAAGGTGCTCAATCATTGATTTCTTTATGAATATTTCATGACTTACAATTTGATGATTTACTGCCAATTCTATTCAAAATTAAAACGACTTATTATTACGAGGAAAAGCAGTAGTATAGTTACATGTTGATATTTTTGATGTTATAGTTGATGGTCTGTCTGCCAGGATGTAACTTTTGAATATGCTTCGTGCCAGCTATAATGCAGATCATATAACTTTTGAATTACTTACTTAAGTTAAAGAAAGGATAATGTTTTGTGGTGGGTTCGTTCTGACGTTTTGGAATAAATGTGCTCTTCTCATATTGAGAGTTGCTACATTCCCTGCTGGGTTCATTCTCATGTTTTGGATTATATGTGCTATTTTCAACATATGAGTTTCTCTATTCCCTTT
Source organism: Knoxia roxburghii (assembly GCA_030378225.1). Taxonomy (NCBI): domain Eukaryota; kingdom Viridiplantae; phylum Streptophyta; class Magnoliopsida; order Gentianales; family Rubiaceae; genus Knoxia; species Knoxia roxburghii. The sequence continues at coordinate 26,086,971 of CM059417.1, forward strand.
ACCACAAACACATTAGCTTACTAATTACAAAGTCAGCATATTTGCTGCCAGATGGGAAAAAGAGAGAAAAAACCTCTCAAGCTCCCATTTGAAGACATGATTTCAAGACTTATGGAGTCAAATGGTATGATTTAAGTCGATAATTCATACTATGGTGTGAAATTCAACAGTTAGGCTCTTTTTGAGAGGGTTGTGACATTGATTATTAAAAGACAATGCAGATTCAAGATATCATGTGCCCTTTAGTGACCGATCAAGGTGGATAATGCTTTAATTGTGGTACTCAGTTTTTTGTTTCGTTTTTCTTTGGTTCTCTCTTTGATAAGAAAAATTATGTTTCATTGAACATACTATGTTTTCCATGAAATCTTTAAGGAAGGTTCTTGCAGTGGTAAATCAATTCCAAACTTTTCACTGCTAAAGCTATGTGGCAGAAGGTAATAATAGAAAAAGGACAAAAAAAAAAGAATAAAGATAAGAAGCAGCAGTTAACAAGATGGAGCTAAAAGCCTAAAAGATGTATTACGAAGATGCTACTTTTTTTTTTTTTTTTACTAAATTCTATTTTTGGTATCTTACATTTGGTCAAATAATTTTTGAGTGAATTATAAATTTGGTCATCATACTTTTGTAAAATTCAGGTTTTGATCACTAACTTTTAAAAACTTAAAAAACATCACCAACTTTCTCATTTTAATTTCACTTTTGATCATTCCATCAAAATAAACCGTTAAGTGTATTAGTGGTGTTAACTTTTAAGGGTAAATTTGTCCAATCATCAATAATTAAATAGTAGATTACAAATTTAGTCATCATACTTGGGTGAAATTTAGGTTTTGGTCACTAATTTTTAAGAAAGCAAAAAAATACTAATTTTTTCATTTTTGGTCACTCCATCAAATTGCACCGTTTGTACAATGACGGAAAAATTTGTATAAGGTCATTTTTGTCATATTCTTTTGTAATTCTCTCCTGCTTATCTAGCAATTTTTCAATCTCCTTTTCTTTTTTCCACTGCAGCTCTTCAACCTCATTTTCTCTTTCCTAATTTTTTTTTTTTTTCTCTTTCCACTGCAACACTTTAACCTCTGTTTTTTTTTTTTTTTTTTGTCTTTCCATTGCAAAATTTAGATAAAATATAAAACAGCAGCACTTAAACCTCCATTCCCCCCCCCCCCCTTTTCACTACACAAATATAGATAAAATATAAAAGGATACGGGCCATGGAGGAGACGGTGGAGACAGCAAACTAAATTATATTTTATCTAAATTTTGCAGTGTAAATAAATAAATAAATAAAGGGAAAAAAAGAGGTTGAAAAATTGCTGGATAAGTACGAGAGAGTTGCAAAAAGAAAATGACAAAAATGGCCTCGTACAAATTTGTCCATTAGTGTATTAACGGTGCAATTTGACGGAATGACAAAAAATAGAATAAAAATGACAAAGTAACTTATTTACTTTCCTAAAAGTTAGTGACCAAAACCTGAATTTCACTAAAGTATGATGAACAAATTTATAATTCACTCTATAATTATTGATGATTGGATAAATTTACTCTTAAAAATTAACACCGTTAATGCACTTAACGGTTCATTTTGACAGAATGACCAAAAGTGAAATTAAAATGACAAAGTTAGTGATGTTTTTTGAGTTTTTAGAAGTTAGTGACCAAAACCTGAATTTCACCAAAGTATGATGACCAAATTTATAATTCACTCATAATTTTAGGGTTCCGTACATTTTTAAACAACTTTTTTGGTTCCTTACATTTAAAAAATGTACTCTTTGGTCCTTAATGTTAATTCAGTCTAAATTACCATCAATAGATATGGGAAGTAATATTTATTTACAATCACTAAATAGTTCTCTGAGTTTAACTCTATTTATTGTAATACAATTAAATTCCAATGACTCCTTCCAATCTTTCTTATTGTGCTTTTGCTTCTCTCACCTAATCAGTTAAAACTATATTTCTGCATATAACATATGTTTGTGTGATTGGATCCCAATCTTGTACATTAGCACATATTACCAAGGCCAAAATATAGGTTAAAAAGAGCACCCCCATAGTATTAAGAAATTCATCACAGATATTACCTCTCTTTTCTAATACCTGCCATTTTGCGATTTTCTTTTATCAGATTCTTGTTAGCTAGAGCCCCTTTCCTCCCAGACAGTAGGCAAAGGGTTGGCATACCGGTTCCAGCACCAAGGCCAAATCTTCCGTATGCACACAAAACAAGACCCCCTATCCGCACACATGTTTACCTCAAGTGTGGTTAGAACAAAATTACTACTACAATGAAAAAAAAATTAGTAAATTATATTCAATAACTAGGATACCTTAGGACACTTTAAAACTTATACCCTATTATTTTATGGAGTTCCTGGGGTTTGTTTGGGCACTCAATATGACATTGGCAGAGCGAGGTGTAGTGGACAGTTGCAGCCTCTCACTTTTTTCGAAATAAATATTACTTCTGTAACAAATGGGACTCTAATTTCGGGACCAATGGAATAATAATTGCAGGGAGTTACAAACAAACACATGCTGGAGAGTTTTTTTCAGGGAAAAAAAAGAAAGTAAATTATGATTTGCAGAACTGATAATATCTTTCCCATCATAAACAGGGCCCTAAGAGATTTTTTATCTTTTTTTTTTTTTTTTTTTTTTTTTTTGAAGCACTAAGAGATTTTTATCTAAATGGCAGGATTGTATATAAAGAGTTTACTAAAAAAATTGTTCAAACACACCCTTATTACATTCTATCAGTTTGTATGAATTATTGGTTTGTGTTTTATGTTTTGCCCAATTTTTAGTGCACGTTCAACATTTCCAATAATATTCTTACATTCCAATGACTTTCTTACATTTTAAAAATTTTTTGGTTTGACCATATGTTGGAAAGAGATAAACTAGGAAAGTAGATAAATTACTGATTTCTAGTATATGTAAGATCATTGATTCTTAGGTAATTTGATTTAGGAGATAAGGTAGAATATTTTGTACAGAATTCTTAATGTCACATGTAGACAAGAAAATATATTGTAGAAAACCTTTCTTCTACATGGTATCAGAGCTTCATCTATACCTCTAAAGGAATATTCAGTAGTTTCTGCAAAGTTTAAACTGTCAGAAAAATCACCCACCATGTCTGAAATCTCAACAAACCCCCCCCCCCCCCCCCCCCCCCTCCTCTCCTGCTGACCAGTCCTATAAGGAACTCAGCCCTCTCTGCTGCTGAGGCCTATGCAGGTCGGAATTTTCAGAGCAAACCAGAGGAGAAATCCCAGGTATGGTGTCACTATTGTAACAAGCCTAGATATACTCAAAAAACTTGCTGGAAACGTCATGGCAAACCAGCAAATTGGAAGGGTAAAACCGAAGGCAAGAACAGATCACATATTGCCCATGAAGCTGGGGCTGTCCCATTCAGCAAAGAACAAGTGGATTATATTCTGAAACTGCTGAAATCTAACTCTGGACTGTTGAGTACTCCTAAGACTTCTATGGTACAATCAGGTAGTGATTTAAATGCCCTTGTATGTCAATCTTCTTTTCCTCATTCTTCTCCCAGGATTATAGATTCAAGAGCCACTCATATAACAAACATATCTCAACTAAATTTCATACTTACAATGTCTGTTCTAGTCATGAAAAAATCCGTGTAGCAGATGGATCATATTCCCCTATTGCTGGTAAAGGTTTGGTTCAGTTATCAAACAGTTTGCCCCTTAAATCCACCCTTTATGTGCCCAAATTTGCTTGCGATCTCGTCTATCAACAAAGTCTGTAAAGATTCTAACTGCCTAGTTGTTTTTTGAGACTCTAATTGTGTATTCCTGGACCAGAGTTCGGGGAGGATGATTGGCAGTGCTAAAATGATAGACAGTATCTGAAGTGCTAAAATGATAGATGGTCTCTACTATTTAGATGCAAAAGACTCCAATGGTAAAAAGGTTCAGGCCTAAGTAGTATAAGTTCTTCTACTCCGGTTTGAGGATCAAATAATGCTTTGGCACAATAGATTAGGACACCGGAGTTTTGCTCATCTTAATAAGCTATTTCCTGCATTATTCAAGGGAATGGATTTCATAAAACTTTATTGTGAAAATCGCACCTTAGCAAACAGCCAAAAAATCTCTTACTCTCCAAGACCATATCAGTCATCACGACCTTTTTATCTCATTCATAGTCATGTTTGGGGTCCCTCAAGGGTCACTACTTTTACAAAAAGAAAATGGTTTGACATTTGTTGATGATCATACCCGTTTATGTTGGGTTTACTTAATGAATGAAAAAAATGAGGTTGGATATTTGTTAAAGAAATTTTATTCTACAATTGAAAATCTATTTCAACAAAAAATTGCCATCCTTCATATGATAATGGGACTAAGTACTTCAATAAAGTACGTGGAAATTTTTATGAAAAAAAAGGTATTCAACTACAATCTACTTATGTTAATACTCCTCAACAAAATGGTATAGTTGAGAGAAAAACAAACATTTGCTAGAAGTGGCTCGGGCTCTCGTGTTATCCATGCATGTCCCAAAATATCTTTGGGAGGAAGCTATTTTAACAGTATCATATTGAATAAATAGGATGCCAACTCGGTTCTAAATTACAATACACCCCTTCAACATTTTAAACAAATTTTCTCTAAAGCTCAAATTCATTCAGAGCTACCACTAAAAGTTTTCGGTTGCACTGCTTATGTTCAGATTGAGAAAGGCCATGTATGGTCCTAAACAGTCTCCAAGAGCATTGTTTGGATGTTTCGGAAAAGCAATAAAAAGCAATGGCTATCGCCAAAGCCAAGCAGAGCATACTATGTTTTATAAACATTCAGCAAGGGGAAGAATAGCAATATTAATTGTCTATATTGATGACATAATCTTGACAGGTGACGATCAGGAAGAACTTGCAAACTTAGAAGGAAAACTGGCAAAGGAGTTTGAAATAAAACGTTTGGGAATATTGAAATACTTCCTAGGCATGCAATTTGCTAGATACAAAGGAGGTATATTTGTAAATCAAAGAAAGTATAATTTGGATCTACTTGGTGAAACTGCACTTTTAGGATACAAAGCTGCTGAGACTCCAATTGAACCCAAAATGAAACTCAGCCCAGCTCAAGGGAAAGAGGTGATTGATTGGTTTAAGTTTCAACGGTTGGTAGGAAGCCTGATATACCTATCCCATACTCGTTCTGATATAGCATTTGCAGTAAGTACGGTAAGTCAATTTATGCATTCACCAGGCCAAAATCATTTTAATGATGTTACAAAATACTAAAATATTTGAAGGGAACACAAGGAAATGATTTGATGTTTAGGGATAATGATAACTTTCAAGTTGAAGTCTACACAGATGTACAGGCAGTGTTTTAGATAGACGGTCAACATCAAGATATTTTACTTTCGTTGGAGGAAATCTAGTCACCTGCCGGAGCAAAAAACAAAGTGTTGTCGCATGGAGTAGTGCAAAAGCTGAGTTTAGTCCCTAGCAAATGGGATTTGTGAGGTGTTATGGATTAAGAGGCTATTAGAAGATTTGAAGATCGCCTTTCCACTTCCGATCAAAGTTTATTGTGATAATAAGGCTGCTATTTCAATTGCTCACAATCCAGTTCCACATGATAGAACAAAACACATTGAAGTTGGTCGACATTTTATTAAAGAAAAACTAGATAATGGCCTGATTTGTGTTCCCTATGTACTATTTCTCGATTTGTGTGTGTCAGTCTTGCGCATGGGCCATGCTAATCTTCTCTGTATCGTTCCAATTTTATCGGATGTCCCCGAAGGGACATGTTCCCCATGTACCAACATCTCAACAAACAGAAGATATTCTTATCAAGGGACTACTACCAAAGAAGCATTTTGATTTCTTAATGAGCAAGCTAACGATGGAAGACATCTACAAGCCAGTTTGAAGGGTAGTGTTGGAAAGAGATAAACAAAGAAAGTTGATAAATTACTAATTTCTAGGATATGTGAGATCATTGATTCTTAGGTAATTGATTTAGGAGATAAGGTAGAATATTCTATGCAGAATTCTTTCCTAGCATAGCTATCTTGTATCTATAATTATACGTCACATGTAGAAAAAAAAAAAAAAAATAGAATGCAGAAAACCTTTCTTCTGCACCATAGGATCTCCTAATCCAACCCACCAACAGCCCAAAGGCAACTCTAAGTTATAACCGTACTCAGAATAATCCACCTTTGACAGGGATGGACCCTAGTTGGGAAGTAATATCTTGTAATGTTGTTTTTCCCCAAGTCTCGGACCGGGGCTGATCTTAAGGAGTACCAAGCACCTTGATAAAACCAAAACAGCATTCATACAACCCTATAAAGCCTAATTCAGCTTAGTCCAACATAAAATAGCCTTACTAATAAAGGAATCTGACTCTAGTTCAGCTTCTAATCTAATTCAATTCCACTTAAACCATCTATCATGGTCACCTATCTTCACAATTAGAGAATGGGAAATCCTTCGGCTATTGCATGAATGAATCTTATCGTTCTTCTCCTCCTTGCAATATTAGAAGAACACCTCGAAATTCAGTAACAACTGTACAACGAACCTTCTATTCTTGTTAAGAGCATAAAGATTTTACAATAGTGACAGATCAATTTGGTAGAGAGACTTTCAAATAAAAGCAAACTTCACGCCATTTGAAAATTATTTAAGGTTTAAAAAAGACAAATTCATCCAAGTGTAATCTTACCACATCTCCAATCTTTGGAACTCTTCAGAAAGGATTTCTTTTGGCCCACACAATCAAAGTGGTAATATTTCCCACAATTCCTTCATATATAAATAGAGTGCAAAATGATTAAAACCACAAAAAGAAACTCGAAAGTTAGAAAATGAAATCTTGGTTTTTTTTTGTACTGTTTCTCTCCTATTAGGAGGATTTTCTTCTCTGCAAAAAAATATTTTGATATGAACGTCCTTTGGGTGAGAATTTGCAATGGGGGAGAAATGTAAAGAGGGTTGTAATTCAGATTAAACAAATTAAAGAGATTTTTTTTTTTTTTTGTGAAAAAAATTTATTTTCATTAAAAAAAGCAGTAATGACAAAATTAAGTTCATTATATTTACTTAAAAAAATCTCTTTCCATTTTTATAATTAAAAAAACATTTTTTTCCTCCTTTACTTTCAAAAAGCACAAATTTTTTTCCATCGCACCAACAACTCATTTTTTAGATTAATCAAAAGAAATGTCACCTATAAATGTTTTCTTAATGATAAAAATAAAAAAATAACCATAAATCATCTTTAAAAATGAAACAATGATGCAATGACGATGTAAATACAGCTAAAAAAGTGTTACAAAAATTTAAAAACGATTTAAGAGAATTTTTTTATGTTTTTACCTTCATAAATTATTTATGTGATTTTATGTGTGGCTTTAAAACTGTTAAAATAAATTATTACAGTTGTAAAATGAAAAAATAGTAATAATAATAATAATAATAGTCACGTCTCCTTTTCTAGAAGTTAAGGCCTAAAAACCCAAATAAACGAATAGTTTTGTCATTGGCTATCAACCCAAAAAAAAAAATAATGGTACACCCTAATATTATGTCATTTATAACTAAATCTCACTCGTAATGATTAAATTTTTTAATATGATTTCTTTTAACCATTTTGTCCATTTCATAAAAAAATATATATTGTTTTAAAAATTATATTAATTTTACTATATTTAATTTTACAAAAAATATTGAAAAACTCTAATTATAATTTTATTTTGATTTTAAAATTTTATTATAAATATTTAACAATAAAAATAAATAAAAACAGTTTTATACATTAAAATTTAAATTATTTTTATAAAATAAAATTAGTTTTCTCTCAAAAGAAAATAAAATAAAATTAGTTTTCAAATAAAACTATATTATAAAAATAAAAGAATATATATATTAAGAAACTTTATTCAGTTTTTAAGTCACAGGTAAATCACTTAATTAGAGAAAGAGAGTTTCAACTAAGAAATTCATATGTGTGATTTAATTAATTAAGCGCTCAATTTTTTTAAAACAATTAATTGACATTATTGTTTAAACTTTTTAAACACCTTAATAATTAATCGTGTTTGATAAACCAAAAGATTTAATAAATTAATAGATTAAGTGGATATAAAATATAAGACAATATAATTAAGTGATAAACCTATCACTTATAAGTTTTAACTGAAATATTAGACATTTTTATCCTTTTCCTCACTCTTTACCTATTTCTTTAGATTTATTTTTAAATAATTTTTGTTTCAGTAACTCTTTTTTAAAAAAAAAAATATTCTATTATTAAAATAAGTAAAAGTAAACTCATGACATGAGTTATTATCTTTTAGAAAATTTTATTAATACGGTGATGTTTATTTTCATTACTAGTTTGGTTTAAAAATGATAATGCAAACCAAGTTTATTATACAAAGTTTTGAAAATGTTTTTAAGATTAGAATTTTATATCAAGTATCAAGTATAAAAAACTATAACATACAAATTCAAAAGAATATTTTCTATGAGGATTTTATGTGTGAAATTTGTCTGAGAAAAAAAATAACTTAATTAGTTTGAGATTCAACTATATTTAATTATATAAATTAAATCACATTTCATACTTCAAACATGTTTTCAGTCCTATTCTAAGTTCTTTGATAGTTTTATCAAAGAAGATCACTTAATAACTTCAGTTTTCAAACCTCAAATCAAACTTTATCATCTAACCTATAGGTCAAGTTTACCAAACTACCCTTAGTCAGTATTCAAAAGGTAGCGTTCCAGAGGTTATCATTTTATCCCTTTTTGGTAAAAAAAAAAAAGATAAACTAAATTACCATTTTATCCTCTTTTAGTAAAAAAAATAGGATAAATAAGAAAAAGGATGGTATTTAATACTATGAATATGTTTTCTAATTTAAAAAAAAAAATACACCAAACGATCAATTTGGGTACCCAGAAATATCAGTTAAGATTCAATTTCCAACCCAACCCCCCAACATTTATAAAAATCAAGCCCTAATAGAAGAAAAATAAATAATAATATTTTTATACGAGGCTTTAATAACTAAAACAGCGGCCCTAAATAATCGTTGGAACTCAAAAATAGACAAATAAAACAAAATAGAGAGCGACTGAGAGAACTTACGGATGATCACAACAGCGGAGGCTCCCACCGTCTTTACAGACGAAGCACCAATCGTCATAGTCGTTTTCCACTTCAACAATTTTCACGCCTTCTCGCGTTCCCTTTTCAGATTGGCCTAAGGTTCTGTTCTTCTTCGCCATTTTATTCTTCCTACAGAACACAACCTCTACCACCAAAAGAAGGAAAATAAATCAATTCCATTGCTCCGAACACAAGGAACATAAATCTTTTTGTCGCTTAAATTACCAAAAAAAAACTACAGGTAATGACGAGATGAGGCGTGGAAATTCAATTCAACCAATCCTATAAAATTTATCTATCCATAAATATAAATAAAAATCCCGTCGCACAAATAGGAGGGTAAAAGAATACCTGAATGCCGGCAGTATGGTCTTGCTCCGGCGTCCGAGCGGTTCTGGTAGTCGGAGAGTAGAGAGGCGTTGGCGGAGGAGGAAGGATGCTGTTGTTGCGCTTCTAGCCGGAGTTTTCCGTCGGAAGGGACAAGAAAAGGGGTTAAATAAAGGGTTGTAATTCGGTGACGTATTTAAATTAAAATTGTGAGGGGCAGGGTACCAACTGTAAATAATTTCCTTCCTCAGCCGAGTAAGTTAACTGTCCTATTTGGCAATTTATATCCCAGGAGTAGATATTTTAGTGGATTATCATATTTACCACACCCTTACCTAAAAACTTCACAAATATAATTTTTGGGTGGAGTATCTTACTATTTGTAGCACAAATTTGCTATTTATTTCATACAAAAAAAGTGAAATGACAAAAATACCCTTAATATATGAATAAGTTATATACTTCACAAAATTCAAAAATATCTCAAAACATACAAAATTCCCTAAAAAATCTTACAAAACTCTTCCAAATCGTTTAAAAAAACGTTCCAAAATCGTAGAAACAAATTCAAACACAGATTTCATTCAAGTTGGGATAGAGACTACTTCAAAATTTATGCAAAAATGGTACGAATTTGATATTTTTGTATTGTTTTTATCATGCTGCATAAAAATTACACATATTTTGCTATTTTATTTGATAAAATCGCCCTTAATTGGCGAGACATTATATAAAAATCGCCCAGTTTTGGCGATTTCTGTCTAAATTTCGCCAATTATTGGCGAAATGTTTGGGCAAAATAGCCTACGATTTGCGATTTTCTCTGCAAAAATCGCAATGTGCTTACGATTTTTGGAGGAAAAATCGCAAATTGTAGGCGATTTTACCCAAACATTTTTCGCATTGTTGGTGATTTTTTATATAACTCTTGCATATTGTGTGCGAGATTTATGTGAAAAATCACACTTTATGTGCGATTTTTTATATGAAAATAACTTATTTGCTCTAATTTTTTAAAATTATATATTTTGTATGGTTTGTAATTGTTTATGTAATTACTTATTATTAGTTTTAATTTGATTAATGACGCAGGATCCAAATGGATTGTCCGACCTTCAGAGGGATATGAGTCACGATTTTAAGTGTCTTGGTTTTTTTTCCTACTGAAGAAGCAGCATACACTTATTATTCGGATTTGGCTCTTACATTTCGTTTCGAGCTGATTAAAGTAGGGAAGTGTAATAAAGGAAAAGGGGTCACATATCGTTGCAACAGATTCAGAGATCCGGTTGAGCAAAGGGCCTCCCCCCCAACAGAGGAAGAACACCAAACGGCGAGGATGTAAGTGTATGTTCAAGTTATATTGCAAGGAGGTGAGTGATAATGGTTAGTGGGTCAAAGTTACACCAGGTGCGAAATCAATGCACAATCACACTGCTATAGTGTATCCAGAGGGTCACAGACAGCTCAGCGGCTTGAGTGATGATGCAAGGCAGGTTGCTAGAACTTTGAACAATGCAAATATGAAGCCAAAAATGATTCGGAATCATCTGGCTGAGACGCATCATGAAGAAAATGTGACAGTGAGGCAGCTAAACAATCTTAAATTTGATGATAAGAAAGCAAAGTTTGAAGGTAAAAATATTGGGCAGCAATTTGTTCATTACGCCGAGGAAAAGCATTATTATGTAAAAGTTTTGACAGAAGAGGGCACAGATGTGATCACACATGCATTCATAGCGTATCCAATGTCAATTCAGTTGTTGAACAGATATTATTGGATGATTGTGGTGGATGCAACATACAAGACCAACAAGTACAAGATGTCACTCTTTCAGATTATAGGTATGACTCATTCCAATAAGAATTATAACATTGCATGTGCCTTTTTGAGATATGAGAAAAAAAATTAGTTATGATTGGGTGTTTGAACAGTTGAGAGAGTTGTTGGATGTTGAAAATGTTCCTAGTGCTATTGTGTCTGATCGAGAGATGGGTTTGATGAATCCTATAAGGGATCATTTTCCGGGATCACACCACCTGCTATGTTTGTGGCATATCGGCCGTGATGTTGATAATCAGTTGAAAAGCTTGTTGGTGAGGGTGAAAGGAAAAAAGCAATAAAAAGCTTTGGAAGGCAATTGTTAATGCGCCAACAGTTGAAGAGTATGAATTGTTACTGCAGCTTTTGAAGGATAGTTATTCTACAGTTGCGTCGTCTGTTGTTGTCTACTTGGAGAGGACATGACTGGTCTACAAAGAGATGATTTGTAGGGCTTGGACAAACAAAATTATGCACTTTGGCAATACTAGTAGTAACAGGGTGGAGAGTACTCATGCTGCACTGAAGGATTTGATGAATGCTGGCACCCATTCACTTGACACGCTATTTGGTGTGATTGACGACCATGTCAATTACCAGCTATCACAGATAAGGTAATTTTATTACTTAGTTTAATTCGCTACTTAATTTATTTATTTAAATTATGCACTTATAACTTGATTATTTAACATGATTCTATACTTACTTTATTAATTTAATATATGCACTTTTTACTTTATTAATGTATTTTTAGGGAAACGCTTGAGGCATGCATTTTTAAGAAAGCAACCGCTATGTTGTTTTTTCCGTATGAATTATTGAATGGTCATGTGTCGCACTATTGTTTGGAGTTGATCAGCGAACAAGTTGAAAGGATTACTAAGTTAGGCAATGACTTGTTTGAGCGATGTGGCTGTGTCTGCAAGGCTACACATGGGATTCCTTGTGCATGTGAAATTTGGAAGTTGAAGGAATCACACAACACGATCACTGTTGAAATGGTGCACGAGTTTTGGAAGAGATTGACGATTGAGACATCTGAAGTGGGTTCGAACACTATTTCTGAGGAACTTAGGTATGATTTACATTATGTATGTTATTTTTTGATGTTATGATTTATTTACATACATTTTCATATATATTTTTTATATGTTGTAATTAAATTTTTTTAACAGATTATTTCGCGAGGAAATCGTTCCTAAATTCGAGAGCAGTCCACGCGTGGTCATGCGTGATCTGATTGTCAAGATGAACGCGTCGCTGAATCCTGACAATTCAAGTGTGTTTGAGCCAGCTATTTTGTCAAATCAAGGGGTCGCCAAAGATTACATCCATCAGTGAGGCGCGAGCTGAGTGCTCGCGAGAAAGTTGCACATCGAAATAATGCATCCGGGAGATCATCCAAAAGATCGTTGCAATTTGAGGAAGGTAAACATTGTTTTTGTCAATTAAGATTGACTGTTTACTTTAATTTTGTAAAAGAGTAAAATTAAAATAATTGTTTATTTCCAATTTGCAGTTAGAGGAGACAGTGAGAGTAGTCCCCTGATACCACATTATGTTCATCCTTTCTGTAATGGCATTTCGGACGTAGAGCCAGATGGCAATTGCGGATTTGCTGTTGCATTTGGTCTCTACGGTAATCAGAATGAATGGGGAACAGTCAGAACTGCTTCTATTGGAGAGATTCTTGTGCATCAGGATACTTACATATCACTTCTCTGTGTTTGTCTACCACCCACTCTTCCTGAGGACACTGATTCTATTGCTTGGGGAATTGGTCGATTGAATCATTTTTCATCACCATGTAACAGTGCTGGCTGGATGACTACCCCCACGGACTTGTTTGCTATCGCCACTTATGCAAACTCCTTGGTAATCCATCTCAGTATTGCTCGTGGTTGTTGTTTCTCCATTTTACCTTTGAGGCCGTTAAGTGGTGGCAGCAGACCATCTCGGCAGATAGCCATTGCCCACGTACATGGAAATCATTATGTCCATGTCAGTTTGACTGATGATTGCCCTGTCCATCCGTTGGCATACTTGTGAAAGTATCACTGCGATGATTTGCAGAATTTCCTGAATTTAAAAGAAGGCTCGACCACTGGGACATGATTTGTGGACCATGATTTGTGACATATCACTTTGATTTGTATATTTATTTTGTTATTGTTTTTAGTTGTCATTTACTTAGCTTCAAATTATCATTTCATTAGTCAAATTACCATAAATCATATCTAAATGAAATACAAAACAACCAAAAAAAATGTCTTCGCGAAAATATTATTGCTACAAAATCCAAGAATACCAACAAAAAAGAGTACAATAATACAATCATCCAACTAAATGCCATTTATCCATCTCTGCCCTCAACATAGCCTCGCACTCATCCGACTGGGATATCCACCATCTTTAATGATCTGCAGAAACTCCTCAGATATATGCGTAAATCGGCTCTGTTGGGAATTGTTTAGGTGTTTAATCCAATTAAACAGCGGAATCCTAAACACTAAGGATCGGGTCTTACCCTTGAAGCGTAATCGGTTGCGCACATCGCCTGGCTCCTCTGAGAAGATGGCGTTTTGTTGTCTCCAAAATCCTTCCTCGAAGGATCCTCTACTCTCAAGCACGAAAGCCTTCGCAGGTTGGTGCTAGCCAATCTTGCCTACCCGGAGAATTTGGGAAATCCTGTGTATTTTTTTGTCTGATGAGAATAATTCAAAATTCCCTTCCTACAATTATATCCCTAGGATATTTGTAGAAAATTAATTTCTAAAATCAGTATTGTAATTATCCAATTATAACTTAACTGATTTTAGTAATATTCCAAATCAGTATTATTACCAAATATTATTTAACTGATTCCAAATCAGTATTTAAATAATATTTACTAATTCCAAATCAGCCTTAAATAATACATTAATGATTTGGGTTATACACCAAGCCCATGGATCAACCCATGACCCATGGATCAGGCTGATGGGTCAAGAACTTCAATTACAATTAAGTCCCTTGATTTATCAGCCCATCCCAATTGTTCTCCGGTAATTAATTAACTATTAATTAATACCACAGAACTTTCCAATAATATTTAATTAAACCATTTAATTAAATCTTATTTATTTAAGTCTAACAATTATACGTATTGTAGGCAAGAATCCTTATTCTGCATCATCGAACTTTTTATGTGCGATCTTGTAGGCCCATTCTTAATTGGCAACGGATAACTCAATCTCATTGATTAATCCATAAGTCATTAGTGGTCTCTAGCAAGACATAATGACTACCCAATTCAGAATGGAGGGTCGAATGGAGATTCAACACAACCTTTCCGAGCAAACTGCGTACGATCCTCTACATTGATATCCCGTTCAGCATAAGGCATGGAACCATCATCCTTGTATGGCTAAACGTTTACTTGATCTCTTAGTGACACTGAATCCATCAAGCAAATGATATCCTTATCATTCCTTGGGCATGGCCATGCACTTTTCAGTTCACTATCAAGTGGCCAAGATATCATCTCTCACTTAAGAGAGATTTGTAGTCCCATCACTTCACCTACATACCTTAGCGTGTCTCATAGTGTACCCAATCATACCCGTACTTGGCAACCTATTACGGCCCTGTTAGGCGTATGTCAAAGCACATTACAATTCATCTAAGACCATGTAGTGATTTCTGGTCTAAGGATCCTAGTACCAGTACTACTCAAAAGAATCACTCATGATCTAATTAGTCCATTGAGTGTTTCTTTTGGCGGATCGATTTCATGAATTTAAATATGCACAAGGATATTACTATCATGAAATTAACTCATTTGATAAACAATCAATCAAGCGACAAATGTCTTATTTACATAAATACCCTCAAAGTATATTTACATAAATAGCCCTCATTAGGGCACATTCACCAAACTAATATTAACTAAAACAGAAGAAAAAATTACTTACATATTCTGTGTTGGTGCGAGGCGGAACTCAACCAACATCAGTGGGGGGTCCATCAATGAATAGATACGGGTGGGAGTGCTGCCAATACCATGTGATGTACTCATCTGTGGATGCGTCGGGAGACTGACACGGCTCAAAGTCCTCAGTACGTAAGCTAGAACTACGTACTGACTGCCATAAACTCTTGGCGAACTCCAAGTCGAAGTCTACACTATAAGCCCCAATGTACGGCCTATACGCTGTCTTCGGACGGAAGATGGGGAATGGGATATCCTGCACGTACCCCAACTGTCGAACACACCTATCTGGCATGTATGTCTCGACCTTGTCACCAAATACGATCAATCCCCGGTACGTAGTGATCGGGGTGCATGCGTGCGAATACTGACCGTATGGGGTCCATGTCACCTGTAATATATACAATTATGGTCAGATATTTATTAAATATTTACAATTTAACTAAAAATTTAATAATAAAAAGTCAAAAATATTTTAACATACCTCATCGGGTCTCAAATGGTCAAGTGCATCCCAGTATCTCTGCAGACGGGCACTCGTGCCCTGTCGGGGACCAACAGTCCACAAAGCAGCTCGTAGAGTATGGGGATCATCAGACATAGGCACGGAATGCGGTCTGAACGATAAAAAATGCTCATATATCCATGCCTGTAGCAGTGTCAGACAACCCGCCATCCCGCTGCAGCTACCTCTACTAGCCTTACCTAAATGCCTATATAAGTATGCTGGTGTCGAGGTACCCCAAGCATGCTGCTGAACAGTATGCAACTGGCCCCTAATCTGCACAATATGGTGTGGTCTAAACCTATTGGAACTCTTGTCCTCAAATAAAGTAGAACCAATAGCTAGCCACAACCAAGCCTCCACATCATAAGGCAAGTGCATAGTGCCCGTCTGTAAATGCGACCGTCGCGTAAACACGTAATCAGAAACTACCCCACCATTTGAGTGCATCACACACCAATCCCCATCCCGCTCAGACACCTGTAGCAAATCTCTGCACAGGCTTCACATCACTGACTTGTCAGTACAATCAGTGACCATAGTACCATCAACGGGGATACGAAGTATCTCCCACACATCGTGCAGGAGTATACTCATCTCACCGACAGGGAGGTGGAACGTGTTGATATCGGGCTGCCAACGCTCAACGAATGCACATATAAGGGGGTAGCTATGGAAATGTGCATGGTATATGGCAGGTGAGACAAACAGGTCGCCCTTAATAATGTCTGCCAGTCATCGGGCATCGCAGCAAACCAAGTAACTAATCGCTCACATACCCCTGCCCTATTGTGGCATCTCAAGGGCAACCTAGGTGCTATAGCCTCGTCACCCTCCTCACCATCCTGTCTATACCTATAAGCCGCATGACCCTTCCAACTAGGTATAACTGACCTATCAATAAGGCCACCCGTACACGGCTCAGTCACAATCCAAGACGTATCGCTCCTCCCACGCTTATTTGTAACTAATTTCAAAAAATATTTATAAATAAAAAATCAATAATTTAATTCAAATATCAACAAATAATCATATAATCAAATTACATAAATAATAAAATTCACCAATATAATTCAAATAACAACACATAATCATATAATCAAATTACATAAATAATAAAAATTAAATATTATAATTCAAATAACATAAATTAAATACTATAATCAAATTACATAAATAATAATAATTAAGAATACTCATAAATAAATATACATGATATTAGTCTTAAATTTAAAATTGACCTCGTGTGGGCTCCGCATCATATGCTGAGGATGAGGGAAGCTCCTCCCTGCCTATGAAAGGCTGCTCCTCCCTATTGCTATCATCATCTACCAACCTATGTAGAGGGATACCTCTCTCTGCCTTCTTCTTCCTATAAGAAGCAGTGGGCCGCTGTCGCGGGAGAGACTTCCCCCAACCTACAACAAATTTCATCAAAACAACATTAAAACTGCGAATAATAATTAGAAACATGAAAAATATTAATAATAATTAAAAAAAACTTAAAATACTATTTTTGGGTAAAATCGCATGTGCGATTTTCTTTGAAAAAAGCGCACCCAAAACAATCGCACCTAATAACACCAAATGTGCAATTTTTCCCAAACCAATCGCACGTAAATTGCGATTTGGTTGGGTAAAATCGCACCTAATGTGATTTTACCCAAAAAAATCGCACAGATCTGCATTTTTTGGGTAAACTCGCACATTAGGTGCGATTTTACCCAACCAAATCGCAGAGCTGTGCCAATTTCCTACGCGATTTCCAAAAATTTAAACGAAATAATACGATTTTTACCTTACTGTACAAGTCTTTCCCCCTCCCGGGACCTCGTGGTGGTTGAGAGCCGCCTGCGTCCATTTTGCGATCTTTTCTATGTTTTTTGGATGGTCTGAGAGATTTTTGTTGAGAGAATCTAAAATGAATGATGAGTTTGTATAGTTTCCCAAGCAATTATATAACCGAACATGTTGGACAAAATCACACCTATTCCACCCAAA
Source organism: Knoxia roxburghii (assembly GCA_030378225.1). NCBI lineage: Eukaryota > Viridiplantae > Streptophyta > Magnoliopsida > Gentianales > Rubiaceae > Knoxia > Knoxia roxburghii. The sequence goes on from CM059417.1 coordinate 26,104,787, forward strand.
AATCGCAGGTGTTAGGCGATTTTTTGTTGAAAAATTGCCCCACTTCTCTGATTTTTTGGTGAAATATCAGACCCCTTTTGCGATTTTTCCTATGTTAATCGGATTAGTGTGGCAATTTTTTATCAATATATCAGGCAATTGTTGTGATTTTTACCCTATTTTTCGCTAATTGCTGGCGATTTTTGCCTTCATATTCGCAAAGTACAAGCGATTTTTCATTTCAATTGCCAATTTTCAGTTTTGAAGGGCATTTTCAGTATTTCATCAATTTTTTTGTGCTACAAATAGCAAATTTGTGCTACAAATAGTTTTCCAGGGTGAAAAAACGGTATATATGCCAAAAAAATAATTAGCTTTAATTAAATTAGAAAAAAATGCATAGTTTCTATACTATGGTCTAATAGTAAATTAGTGTTAAACGTTTATAATCGATTGCAAATTTAGTGTTAATATGTTGGATATGCACACTCCAAACTAATAAGTGGAAGTTGGCTAACTACTATAGTGAACGGGCAATTGCATGTTTTTGTCGTTGAATTTCACGCAGGTTAGTCCAAGTTGCCAATATTGTCTCTATTGGTATATTTATCTAGTATTTTTAAATAGCAACCCCCATCTCCTTTTCTTCTACCCATTTGCGCGTGACTGCTGGAATTTATTGGCCACCACGGGGGTTTCGTTTGCCTTCCAAAATTCGGCAATAGAGACATGGGTTATGGATCTGTTTTTGGGTATCTCAAAGATGGAAGCGGAGAGGGTTATTATGGTGTTTAACTCAATGTGTTATGCCCGGAACAGGGTACTAAATGAGTCTATCCCTATTCGCCTGTTTGACACAGTTTTATCGGCGATGGCTACATTGAATTCCTATCAGATGGCACGTGCCTTGCTACCTTCATCGCAGCAGTCCGGTTTTGCTCCTTTGCTTGTAAGACCTACGATTCTGGAAGGGACTTGTGTGTTCTTTGACGGAGCCATTTCACATCAATGCATTGGTGCAGCTACGGGGGTATTTGTTTCAACATGCTTCGGGTCAGTTCTTCCTAGGCATCTTGGATCCTGATGCGGCTGAAGCATTGGCGCTCAGGGAAACTATTCTACTGTGCCAGTGGATGGACCTTTCTCCTACTGCTATTTTAGGCGATTCCTCACAAGTTGTCCTTGTCGCTAAGAGTTTGGACTTGGCAAACCACACCAGTTTCCCGGTCATTGAAGAGTGAAACCAACTTATTTCACTAGCCAGTTTCCGTGTCTTTTTTGGATCCCTCGTACGTTAAATCTTCATACCCATGCGATTGCAAATTTTGTGAAGTTAAATTCTGCTTCTGTCTATGATTAACCTAGTGTGCCAGATTTTCTTGAACAAATGTATATAGACTCGTTTCCAACTTTTCAATAAAGCTTTCTGAGCTTTTACCCTCAAAAAAAAAAAAAAAAAAAAAATAGCAACACCACTCTCACCACTATAAACTACCTACACACACCCCCGCCCTCAAAACCCACGTTCTTACCTTTTCACTTTTTAAAATTTACTTTTCTTATTCTTCATCTTCTCCACACTTGCATTCCTGAGTTCTCCGGCAAGTCTTCATCTTCTTCTCCAAAATTTAAACAATTAATCTCAGTTTTCATCGATTATATACTTTCTCCTTCATCTTCAAACAACAAACCAGAGATCGACAAACAAGAGTAAATCGATCGAACAAGACTTCAAACAGGCGATATGTTCCTTTCTCCTTCTATTAAATGTTTGATGGATTTTATTGACTTGTAATGCTGGTTTGTGCGACGTATTATGTATTCATGTGTCACTGCAATTTCTTCTGTTTTTCCTTGTTTCTGTTGTGTGACGTAATATGTATGTATATATGACGTATGTGACGTAATATTTATGTATAAATGACGTAATCATGTGTTGTTGTGGATCGGCAGGCATGAATCTTCAATTTTCATAGCGAAAACTTATGCTTTGCGAATCGTTATGCTTGTTTTAGTTTTAAATGTCTTATGATTAGGTTTCAAAAGCTTGTAATCAGTTGCGTTCATCTAGATCCTTTTGGTTGTTGTTGATCACCACAGATTCTTCTCATAAGAATCCTCTACTCTTAAGCACGGAGAGTTCTTCACAGATTTGGTGATAGCCCTCTTCAAGCCTGCAGAGTGTTTGGGATTTTTCTGTTTGTTTGATTCTCTGTCCTACTACGTCTCACATACAGAGAGAGAATTATGACGGTTACGTCTCTGTCCTGCTACGTCTCACATACAGAGAGAGAATTATGACGGTTAGTTTTGATTAGGGTTAATTAGTGAATAATTCTCTTTATATATAATATCACTAACCATGGACCATAGTAACCCATGTATCAATCCAATTGGCCCATGGATCAGGCTGATGGGTTAAGAAGCACCAAAATTGTAATTTGGTCCCTTGATTTATTAGCCTATCCCAATAGCTTCTAGGTACTTAGTAAACTCTTAATTAATACCATAGAACTTTCAATAATACTTAATTAAACCATAATTAAACATTATTTATCTAAACATAACATTTACACTTAGAGCAGGCATGAATAATTATTCTGTATCATTGAACTCTCATATGTGTGATCCTGTAGGCCCATTCTAATATTGACAATGGATAACTCAATCTCATTGATTAATCCATAAGTCATTAGTGGTCTCTAGCAAGATATAATGACTATCCAATCTAGAATGAATGGTCGAATAGTGATTCAACACAACCTTTAGAGTATATTATGTAAGATCCTCTACATTGATATCCCGTTTAGCATATGGCATGGAACCATCATCCTTATTTGCTAAACGTTTACTTGATCTCTTAGTGATACTGAATTTCATCAAACAAATGATAACACTTATCATTTTTTGGGCACAGCCATGCACTTCTTAATTCACTGTCAAATGGCCTAGATATCATCTCTCACTTAAAAGAGACTTGCAGTCTCATCACTTCACTCATATACCTTAGCGTGATTCATTGCATACCCAATCATATCCATATATCAAAGTGCACTTCTTTTCATCTAAGATCATGCAGTGATTTCTGGTCTAAGGATTCTAGTACGAGTACCACTTAAAAGAATCACTCAATATTTAAATAGTCCATAGAGTGTTTCTTTTGGCGGATCGATCCCATGATATGTTACCTAACATATTCATTTATGTCTTTAATTGATGTCACTACATCATGGCTAGTGAAACTCTACCATCACTAAAGCATTTACTAGTCTTATCATATTAAACTTTCCCACGTCAATAACCGACTAGGGATAGTTTTGTACTTAGAACATGTTTTGCTTATTGGGTTTCATAACCAAGAAATTCTTAAGGTTCAATAATAAGCATATGTTATAGTACAATCATTTTATCATTTATATATACACAAGAATATTAAACTGATGAAATTAACTCATTTGATATATATCAGTCAAACGTGTCGAAAGAATTGTATTACTGTATTTAGCATAGTTGTAAATATAGTAGTTTACTATTTCCTGTTCTTCTAGGATTAGGAAACTGGTTTCAATCCTACATCGGAAACCCACAAAACTGGTTTCAATCCCTGTAACTATAAATACTTGTTTATACATCAATGAAACACATGCTTTGTAAAAAATTCCTTCTCATATTTTGCCATGGTATCAGAGCAGGAAAAACTTTTCTTGGATTTTTTGTTTTGAGTTGTGACGACGAATTTTTACTAATCCGGCATCAAAATTTTTTTTACGGTTCGGACTTCATCTCCAGACTTCGTTCATAGCGGTGTGGGTTTCTTTGCTTTGAAGAATTGTTAGAGGTAATAAGTTTACTTTGTGCTTTGGCTTCATGGTTTTGCGTGCAGAATTAATTTTTGTTGGTTTCTTCACGACAGCACAAGAATTAATTTTGGTTAGCTTCACATTGTTTCATCACCACCATTGTCTTCTTGTGGGATTATTCTTTTTGACTTTTGTGCAACGTTGTTATTCCTTTTATTGCTCTACATCACGTTTTGTGGGTTCTTTTTGAACAACGTGTGGTCTCTCACCAATTTTTTGGACCGCGATTTCTACTTAGCAGCGGCAATGGTGTATTCTGCCCTTTTCAGCGCCAGTTCTTTTCTTGTTGATTCTTTGAGCGGCGGAAGTTGATTTTTTCCGGCACGGTGTGGATTTGTGATGTAACCCTAAGTTACATTAATTTTCATGGCATTTTTCACTTTAATTCATTGCACTGAGATAGAGTTTTGACCACTCTTGTGTATTTTTTAAGCTTATAATGTGTTTTGTGGGAAATGTAGGCTCCAGTTCGATTTTATCACTTTTCCACCACAAATAGTGTCATAAAGTGCTTAATTAATGAAAATAGGCAAGTTGGTCATTGCTAGACTTAATTAATCAATCTGGATGTGCATGTGTGGTAGAAAAGACTATTATACCTCTGTTCTATTTAAGTAATTGCAACCCTAGAATGTTGTATTAGTATATATATTGTGAGGAAAAATCTTGTTGGTAACTTTTTCTCCGTTCTTCTATCATTTTGAGCCAACTGCTCCTGTTTGTAATCAGGAAGCTAGGGTTTGTGCAGAGATGGCGATCCAGCTTAGAACCATACGGTTCTAAGCAGTTCATGGGGGTTTAATCCAGATCTATTCAGTCTAGGTGGAATCAGTGCATCTGCACTTGGTTGAGCAGCTTCGTCGTTCCGTTCTTCGGCTTGGTAAAGGGCTTTTGCTATTCTGGGGTGACAGACCATTACTAGCGAGGGTGAGCCAGTTGATTCATGTCTTGTGTATGCTCAGAGTGTAGTGTATATGAATTCCTTTGATTTATTATATGTTGGTGTAATTATTTCTGTGGTAGATTTGGGCTTAACCGACTTGTTGACGGTTTCTTTGTTATACTTTTGGAGATTGAATCTTGAGTAAGCTTATTATCTTGTTGGCGGTTTCCTTTGTGTAATGTTTGATATTGAATCTTGTTGGTAAAATAAGCCTAAGGTCCGAAGAGGAATAATGAAATCGATGTATGGTAAGTACTAGTTGATAGCGAAGGAGATTAAACCACTATCTTAAATCCCATCAATTTACTTTTCTGTAATTGTTTTTATTTTTTTATTTCATCAAATCAAAGTTCTGGTATTCCTACTCTTGCACATTTATAATCTAGTGTGGTACACAAGTGTACAATGTTCCCTGTAGAATCAATACCTTTCTCTACTACACAATAGGATTTGTGGTCCTTAAGTGTGCTGAAAAAGGATTTTTATTAGTGTTGTATTTGAGCACATCAATTTGCACGGAAGAAAAAAAAAGGCTTTTGTGGGTCACGGTTTCCAAGTTTTTGGGTTGCACAAGTTTGTTTTTTGGTTTGGTTTGGTGGGCCGCCTTACTTCTCAAGGAATTCTTTGGATAAGATATTACATATTTAATTATTTTGGTTGGTATTAGAGCAGGGAAAATTCCTTGATCTTGTTGTTCTATTATAGCATGTCCGATGCAGGTAACACTAAGTCTGACAGTGACTTTGTTATTGTTGTTGAAATCGCAAATAAAGTGCGGTTTCTGGTTGGTCGCGATTCAACCGTGACATCTTGGCCTGATCGCGGTCAGCACTCAGCGACGGCAGCCAGGTTATTCTTCAGTTTTGTTGGTTTACTTTAGTTTTCTCTCCATCGCTGATATTTTCGATGGTGTTCTTGGTCCTCGATCGGCGTTGATATTCCCAATGGTCGGTCCAACTTCGTTGGTTTCTTGGTTTGGTTCCCGGCAGTAATATTCCTGGTGTTCTTGGCAAGATTTTCTTGCAGTTTTCAGGTTTTCTTTTACTCTAAAAAACAAAAAAAATTTCACCGTCATTGGTGGTTGGCGATGATCCTTCTTTCCAGTTTTATTTTGTCATTGATTTGTTGTTTTCCGATACGGTGCTGCTTCCCTCAGTTGCAGTTCCTGATTGGCGGATTTTCTCAGTTTCTCATCGAAGTTCATCCAGCGGCAAATTAGTTATTAATCACAAATTTTGACCACGAGACGGGTTCTCAACCGTGGCCTCTACTCGTGGTTCTCTTTTCTTTGTTCACTGGTTTGGGTTCAAGAGTACGCAGTGACGTTTTTCCATTTTGTGTCTTGATTTTATTCAGCAGTTATGATGGCCTCTTCAAGTAAGTTCGAAGAGTCTGATCATGATAATTTCTCTAGTTCTGATGAAGACGATACTGCAACTCATCAAACTATCTGTCCATATGATATCCTTCCACATGATAGTACGAGTCTCCTTATCACTCAAGTGCAGTTCGATGGATTACTTCGCAATTTAAACATATGTGATATGCATGCTTCAATTTGAGGGGGGGTGTGGAAAGAATTGTATTACTATATTTAACATAATAGTAAATATGATAGTTTACTATTTCCTGTTCTTCTAGGATTAGGAAATTGGTTTCAATATAGGGGTGCAAATGAACTGAGCCACTCGTGAGCTATTCGCGAGGGGGGTTGGTCAAAGCTTGGCTCGAGCTCGGTCTCGGCTCGAGCTCGGAGTTGATCGAGCTCAAGCCGACTCGTTAAGGTAACGAGCTAAGCTTGAGCCGGTAATGTATAAGTTTAGAAAGCTTGTCGAGTCTAACGAGTCTGTATATTATATATAATTTTATTTATTTTATAATAATATATAAATATTTTTAATATTTTTCCTTTTTTACTATTATTCTCCTAAATTTGTCAAGCTCAAATCAAGCTTGGCTTGTGAGCTCGAACTTGAGCTCGTGAGCTCACGAGCCGATCTCAAGCTTGATAATATTTTTCGAACTCGAGCTCGAGATTGAGCCTGGTCATTTTAAGGTGAGCCGGGCTCGAGCTTGATCTCAAGCTTGATAATATTTTTCGAACTCGAGCTCGAGATTGAGCCTGGTCATTTTAAGGTGAGCCCGGCTCGAGCTAGGCAAAGCTCGAGCTCGGCTCAACTCATTTGCACCCCTATTTCAATCCCATATCAGAAACCCACAAAACTGGTTTCAATTCTTATAACTATAAATAATTGTTTATACATCAATGAAACATATGTTTTCTATAAAATTCCTTCTCATATTTTTTCAAAACGACAAACATCTATAAAGACCTTATAAGGGCACACACCAACATGTGTCTCTGCGATTTCTTATGTTTTTCCTTGTTCCTGTTGTTTGACGTAATATGTATGTATGAATGATGTATGTGATGTAATATTTATGTATAAATGGTGTAACCATGTGTCTCTGCGATTTCTTTTGTTTATTTTTGTTCCTTCTGTTTGACGTAATATGTATGTATGTATGTATGTATATATATATGACATATGAGACGTAATATTTAAGTATAAATGATGTAACCATGTGTCTCTGCGATTTCTTCTGTTTTTTCTTTGACGTAATATGCTAGTATAATTGGCGTAATATGCTAGTATAATTAACGTAATATGCTATTATAAATGACGTAAAGTCTATGTCTCTGCGATTTCTTTTGTTTTTTCTTATGTTTGACTATGCTAGTATAATGGACGTAATATGCTATTATAAATGACGTAAAACCTATTTTATTTGACGTAACTTCTATAATATATTGACGTAATCTCTTTATTCTGCAGAATGTTTATTTGTCAATTTCACAATTTTACTTGACGTAATTCATTTTTTTTTACGTAATATGTATAATATATTGACGTACAATCTTTAATATATTAACGTAATTCATTATTTTTATCCGTAGAATGGTTAGAATCAAAATCAGATAAAAAAAAGTATATATAACAATCCGAATTGATAAAATAAGATAAATACACCTATAATTATCTTTAATGATAACATATGTACAACTAATTGGATAAGTTTGATTTTATTTTAAAAAAATTAACTAATAACTATAATTTTTTTAAAATAATTGGATAAGTCTGATATTTAACTATGTACAGATAACTTTGATTCATTTGACCTAAAAGGATATCCTATTAGGTTGAGGATCTCATAACTAGTTATCCCACCCGGGGCCTCTAAGCAAGGTATCCCGCTCACCTTCTCGCCTGCGGCTGCCCATTCCTTTTGGTCTTAGGCCGTCTTACACGCTTACGTCTTTTGCAAGAATCGAACTCGAGACCTCGGCTAAGGACACCAAGCTCTGATAACAAATTACAGAGAGACCCTCAGCATGATGATTAAAGAAGCAAAGACATGTAGGATCTTACAGAATTAATTAAACAGAACTATAAATTTATCAAAGCAATCCGGGCTCTACGCCTAACGCCTTCACAACAATAACGGCTAACAGCAACACCCTTCTTTTCTAAATTTATAGCCTGTCTAATAATTCTAACCCATTCTTTAATTCCATATTATCATACTGAGAATTTCTCAATAACAAGGATCTAAAGTATGAATTTACATAATTACTCAACTTTTATTCTAACCATAAGGCTTTTAGCCTTGCATCTTATATAAAATAAAAAAAATAAATACAAACTTACCTGGTTGATGACACCCAAATAATAAATATATAAGAAATCCCACAAAGCTGCTAATAATAAAGCTCCTCTGGAGTAAGTATTAAAATGGAATAAAATTTACAAGAGAGAACAAGAGAGATAGAGAAAAGAAAGGTGGAAGAGTTCTGCCTAAAACTGAAAACTTAGTAGGCTATTTATACTAGTTTTATGCTAACTATTATGGACATCAAATCTTATTTTTCAAGTCCATACAATTATAAGCCTCTAATGAGGTCATTGCTTACATATTATAGCACTATCTATTACATCATTGCTTAAATAAGCACGCATTACCACCCATCTTTAGCATCTTTAAGTCTGCAGCATCTTCCTTTAAGTCTTCACTTCTTTGTCTTGCTTTGTCTTCTTCCTTTATGTCCTTGTCATCATATAACTTTAGCTTTTCCTTTATTTTTGGCCTTTTAAGCATTTAGGCCATCTATCAATTCCTTTAATTGTGCATTCATAAAATCTTCATCAAAGGGATCAATATCATTAGGATCCTGCGCAAATTCGTCCATGTCTTTAGGGTCTTGATATTCACCCGCCAAACTATGAGCTTCAGAAGAGGATGCCATGGAAACATCTGATTTATTATCCTCATTTTTCTACAAATGTTTTTTGAGCTCATCCATATAGGCTTTAATAAGATCTTGCTGAGAAATATTATCTTTTTACAATTTCATCTTCATCAAAATATGAGTGAAAGGATCAATTTCCTGAGAACTTGAAGTTTCTCTATGCTGACTATAATGCTGGACTCTTTCTTGAATAGCCATAAGAGTCTCCTGCCCATAAGGCTTATTAGTATCAGGATCAAGCTTTTGCATTTTATCCCAGAATCTCGTATAAATGGTCTTCATGATGCATGGTAAATTTTCCTCAGTATAACTGAGTTCAGGGATCCATCTCCAAATCTAGGGAATTGAGAATTTTATAAAAAACCACATATTAGCAATGGTTTCATTGCATCTATTAGATGCTACTGATTCGGATATTTTGGATGAAACTTTTACCCAATCTCCATATGAGGAGAGAAAATCTTTAGGAAGAATACTTTTAACTGGTCCATGTTGGTACCACCACTTTATGAACCAATTTGGGATGGGATCATTATAAATGTTTCCACATATTTTAATAAACCAAGAATGTTTCTTATTATTATTTTCATATAAGAAAATCTGAGTATGGGCTTCAATATAATCCCAGTAATTATATTTATATTTCACTTGGGCTTCAGGAATTATAATTTCCCTATCATTTAAAGTTGATAACCCCCATTCTTCTGCTGTTATAATCTTTTTTATAACGATCTTACTAAAATTGTAAATTTTACTACCCTGATAAGGGTAAAAATGTTTAATGTCACAAGTACCAGAAACTTTCAAAATAGTTTCATAGTACATGCGTGGCTTATAAGCTCCATTAGCATGAATATAAATTCCATTATTAGGAGATCCTGTATTCAGATATCTTTTAATCAATTCCCATGGATCTTTCCCCCATTGAAGATCCTTGTCTTCTATAAGAAATAAAAGTTCCTTTTTATTATGAACTTTGTAATTTGTAATATGGTCCTCGGCAATAGCAATTTTCACATATGATGCGGACGTGTTTTCTGTAGAAGAGGAGGATTCCGCCTTTTCTTGTTCAAGAAATTTTTGGAATTTATTAAATAAGACCGGATTATGAGAAAGGTCTGTAATATTATCTGAGTATAGGGTCTTATTACCCATTTGAGAAAGGATATGCCTTCCTCGACCTCTGCCATGCAGTCCAGTAGCACGAGAGGGATATCCCCTACCTCGTCCTCTATAAGTATCACGTGGTATCATCCTGTATAAATTCACGGGAGAGAAAATCAGGAAGACTATTATCTGTCCCCTTTTTATGAACAATATCAATATCAAAGGGAGCTAAATTAGCTTGCCATCTAGCATACATTTGCTTAGAGACATCATGTTTAAAATCTTTATTAAACATATATTTTGCTGCTTGATAATCAGTCCTGATTATAAATCTCTGATTGTATAAATTATCTTGAAATTTTAAAACACATTTCAATATAGCTAATATTTCCTTAGCTACTGTGGCATAATTTTTCTGACTATTAGTCCATTTTCCTGAATGATATCGAACTAATTTTTCTGTCTTATCATCAGGACATATTTGTTTTAATATTCCTCCGTATCCTATGTCAGAGGCATCTGTTTCAACAATTTTAACCCAATTGGGATTAGCTAATATGAGACATGGTAAAGATTTAACTTTTTCTTTAATTTTCTGGACTGTATGAGTATGTTCATTCGTCCAGGGTTTAGGCTTATCTTTTAGTCTATCATATAAAATGACAGTATCATATGCTAAGTTCTTATAATAAGGTAGAATATAATTCAAACTTCCTAAAAACCTTTGTAATTGAGTTTTATCCTTTATTTCATCAGGAAATTTAGAAGCAAAATCTATACTTCTATCTATAGGAATTATTTTTCCTTTTTCAATATTATGCCCTAAAAATCTTATATTAGTCTGAAATAAGACCATTTTAGATTGTGATATAACAAATCCATTAGTTTTTATAATCTTCTTAAATATATCTAAATGATTTAAATGTGATTGAATATCTTTAGAAAATACTAAAATATCATCAATATAAACAATAATAAAATTGCTATAAGGAATAAAAACATCATTCATAATTTGCTGAAATTCAGACGGTGCATTTTTTAATCCAAAAGGCATAACTTTCCATTCATAATGTCCTATTGGAACATTAAAAGCTGTTTTATATTGATCTGATTCTTTTATTTGAATCTGCCAGTATCCTGATTTTAAATCAAACTTAGAAAATATTAATGCATCATATAACCTATCTAATAAATCCTTTTTATTAGGAATAGGATGTCTTATCCATTTTAAAACTTTATTAAGAGGTTTATAATTAATAACTAACCTAGGTCTTCCCCTTTCAATTTTACTATGCTTATTAACATAAAATCCCGTACATGACCAGGGTGATTCAGACTGTTTTATTAAGCCTTTTTCTAATAACATACTTATTTCTATTTTACATAACTCTAAATATTCAGAGTTCATTTGGCACGGCCTTGCCTTTGTCTTTATCATTGTTTTCTCATTAAAATCATCCTCATAATGTAGACTTATAATATGCTTCTTTCTATCCCAAAAAGCATTAGGATGTTCATTACAAATTTCATTAGAGAAAGTATTATAAACACTTTTTATTTTGTCTTGTAATTTAAGATTATTCTGCAAAGTGTCTTCAATAGAAAAAGAGTTAATTTCAAATTTTAAAAAATTAATTTGATTATTTTTTCTATTAATTAAATCTTTTAATTCATTTATAAATCTAGTATTAGGTTCAGTTATAAACTGAAAACTTACATTTTTCTTATTATAAGTACCTATGATCTTATCAATATTAATATAAGTGATAGGAAATATCTTTTTTATAAAAGAAGTGCCTAATATCAATTGACTAGTAATATTTTTAGCTATTAAAAAACTTTCTGGAATACATATGTTATTATTGCAAATATAACCTTTAGATAATTTATAATTTATATCTAAAGCTTTACCACCTGCATGTCTTACTATATGAGTAGATTTGTCAAAATATCGAGTAGGAAGTATTCCTTCTTGTATAACACTTACATCTGCGCCACTATCAAAAAGAGCAACTAATTCTATAGTAAAAGAGTTATCTATTAATAATGTTATCTTAACATGAAATTTAAAAGAAGTGATCAAATTTAATGATCCTAAGAAATTTTCATTGCCTGTATCTTCTATTAACATATCATAATCTAATTTAATATGATCCTTCTTTTCTAAATAAGATACTCTTTCATCTAATGTCTCATTTACCTTTTTTGAGATTTTTATCTCTCCTTTAAGATTATTAATCTCTTTTCCTAGATCTTGTATTGTTGTAGGAAATCTTTCGATAGTACTATGTTTATTTTTTAATATTTTATAGACTTCAGACATAGTATAAGGATTCTGATTTTCGTCTAATTTATTATTAAGCTGACTAGTTTCTGGAATATCATCCATCTGTTCTATTATTCTAGATCTCAATTCTTGATCTTTTATGGATTTGAGGAATTCTAAAATATTATGATTTGTTATCACATTAACATCTAAGTCTAAGTCTTGAAATTGTGATAAAATTCGATAATACTCTTCATTTTCACTATTAGTGTCTTTTTGCTCTATATTATTACAATTACATTCCTGTTCACCTTCTGAACTATTCATTTCTTCATTGTCAGTTATTTCTGACTCATACTCAGAATCTGTAGTTACTATCTGAAGTAATTCTTCTTTAATTTCCTTATCTATCTCAAGGCTATTAATTTTCTTTTTCATTCTACATTTATTAGCAAAATGTCCTTTTTGTTTACACTTATAACATGTAATATTATTCATGTCTTTCTTATTACGTCTGTCTAGTTTTCTAGATTCCTTTTTATTCTTTTTATCTTGAGAATATTTTCTTTTTTTATATTTATATCTAGGTTAAGTCCTATAATTCTTTTCCTGTGTTATTTTCTTTTCTTTAGATGGTATAGTCATTCCAAATTGACTGCAAAACTGTCCTAATTAACGTTTTTCATTTAATCTTTGATTTTTAATTTGTTGATTTAGTTTAATTTCATTACATAAGGCCAAACCTTCTTGTATGCAAATTCCTATTAATTTCCCATAAGTATACATTTCATAGGGTATATTCATCCTATCTTTTCTTAAAACTTTTTTAATCCTTTCTGCAAATAGGTGTGGTAGTCCATCTATAAATTTAGACTTCCAATGATTACTATTGCTATCATTTAATTCCATAACTCTATTAAGAAAAGCATCTTTATACCACCTAAAATCTGAAAGTGTCTTACATCTCAGATTTTGTAATAAGGTACGAATATTTTCAGCATTATCTGAAATCCTACCTGTAAAATGTTCTAGAATAGTTACGATTGAAGTATAAAACGCATTTTCAATCGGCTGAGAGGTTGATTCCTCCATTTTAACTGTTTTAAATATTTCATCTTTATTTTGTGGGGTCAAATAATTATCCCACCATCCTTTAAGTTGACCAGTAAAACCTGAAACTATCATTTTAGTGATACCTACATCAGTATTACCATTGGTTTTACAAATGCTACTATACATAAGCATTCTATAAGCTTGGTTATAAATCTGTTTTTCAGTATAACCGTCTATATTCCATTCATATATGCATTTTCCATTATAACTGTTATTAAGTACATATTCTTGTTCTTCATGTAAAATGTCCATTGGAGAGGGTCTATTATAGTAATATAGTCTCTGAGCTGGTCGATCAGCAAATTTTCTATCTATCTTATTTATTTCATCTTTATTACTATTAGATGTATCGTTTAGTTGTGTTTCGAATGCTTCTAATTCTTCTTCTAATGTATTAATTTTCAAACCTTTAAATTTTTCATCAAGTAATTTTTCTAATTCTGATATAGATTTTAACTTGAAATCTTTTATTTCAGGCGGTGGTTGAAGTATTGGAGTCACTATTACCTGCTCCTTAGAAGAGGATTCATCAGAAGAAAACTTCTGTAATCTATGTATTATGTGATCTAATCTATGATGTAAAGATATAATCTGTTCTCCTAAAATATTCAAATAAATGTTTGTATAATTATTCTGTTCTATAATTTTATTCATCTGTTTAACATTCAAATAAAACATTCAAAGAAATTTTCATTGCCTGTATCTTCTATTAACATATCATAATCTAATTTAATATGATCACTTCTTTTAAATTTCATGTTAAGATAAAATTATTAATAGATAACTCTTTTACTATAGAATTAGTTGCTCTTTTTGATAGTGGCGCAGATGTAAGTGTTATACAAGAAGGAATAGTTCCTACTCGATATTTTGACAAATCTACTCATATAGTAAGACATGCAGGTGGTAAAGCTTTAGATATAAATTATAAATTATCTAAAGGTTATATTTGCAATAATAACATATGTATTCCAGAATGTTTTTTAATAGCTAAAAATATTACTAGTCAATTGATATTAGGCACTTCTTTTATAAAAAAGATATTTCCTATCACGTATATTAATACTGATAAGATCATAGGTACTTATAATAAGAAAAATGTAAGTTTTCAGTTTATAACTGAACCTAATACTAGATTTATAAATGAATTAAAAGATTTAATTAATAGAAAAAATAATCAAATTAATTTTTTAAAATTTGAAATTAACTCTTTTTCTATTGAAGACACTTTGCAGAATAATCTTAAATTACAAGACAAAATAAAAAGTGTTTATAATACTTTCTCTAATGAAATTTGTAATGAACATCCTAATGCTTTTTGGGATAGAAAGAAGCATATTATAAGTCTACCTTATGAGGATGATTTTAATGAGAAAACAATGATAAAGACAAAGGCAAGGCCGTGCCAAATGAACTCTGAATATTTAGAGTTATGTAAAACAGAAATAAGTATGTTATTAGAAAAAGGCTTAATAAAACAGTCTGAATCACCCTGGTCATGTACGGGATTTTATGTTAATAAGCATAGTAAAATTGAAAGGGGAAGACCTAGGTTAGTTATTAATTATAAACCTCTTAATAAAGTTTTAAAATGGATAAGACATCCTATTCCTAATAAAAAGGATTTATTAGATAGGTTATATGATGCATTAATATTTTCTAAGTTTGATTTAAAATCAGGATACTGGTAGATTCAAATAAAAGAATCAGATCAATATAAAACAGCTTTTAATGTTCCAATAGGACATTATGAATGGAAAGTTATGCCTTTTGGATTAAAAAATGCACCGTCTGAATTTCAGCAAATTATGAATGATGTTTTTATTCCTTATAGCAATTTTATTATTGTTTATATTGATGATATTTTAGTATTTTCTAAAGATATTCAATCACATTTAAATCATTTAGATATATTTAAGAAGATTATAAAAACTAATGGATTTGTTATATCACAATCTAAAATGGTCTTATTTCAGACTAATATAAGATTTTTAGGGCATAATATTGAAAAAGGAAAAATAATTCCTATAGATAGAAGTATAGATTTTGCTTCTAAATTTTCTGATGAAATAAAGGATAAAACTCAATTACAAAGGTTTTTAGGAAATTTGAATTATATTCTACCTTATTATAAGAACTTAGCATATGATACTGCCATTTTATATGATAGACTAAAAGATAAACCTAAACCCTGGACGAATGAACATACTCATACAGTCCAGAAAATTAAAGAAAAAGTTAAATCTTTACCATGTCTTATATTAGCTAATCCCAATTGGGTTAAAATTGTTGAAATAGATGCCTCTGACATAGGATACGGAGGAATATTAAAACAAATATGTCCTGATGATAAGACAGAAAAATTAGTTCGATATCATTCAGGAAAATGGACTAATAGTCAGAAAAATTATGCCACAGTAGCTAAGGAAATATTAGCTATATTGAAATGTGTTTTAAAATTTCAAGATAATTTATACAATCAGAGATTTATAATCAGGACTGATTGTCAAGCAGCAAAATATATGTTTAATAAAGATTTTAAACATGATGTCTCTAAGCAAATGTATGCTAGATGGCAAGCTAATTTAGCTCCCTTTGATTTTGATATTGTTCATAAAAAGGGGACAGATAATAGTCTTCCTGATTTTCTCTCCCGTGAATTTATACAGGATGATACCACGTGATACTTATAGAGGACGAGGTAGGGGATATCCCTCTCGTGCTACTGGACTGCATGGCAGAGGTCGAGGAAGGCATATCCTTTCTCAAATGGGTAATAAGACCCTATACTCAGATAATATTGCAGACCTTTCTCATAATCCGGTCTTATTTAATAAATTCCAAAAATTTCTTGAACAAGAAAAGGCGGAATCCTCCTCTTCTACAGAAAACACGTCCGCATCATATGTGGAAATTGCTGTTGCTGAGGATCATATTACAAATTACAAAGTTCATAATAAAAAGGAACTTTTATTTCTTATAGAAGACAAGGATCTTCAATGGGGGAAAGATCCATGGGAATTGATTAAAAGATATCTGAATACAGGATCTCCTAATAATGGAATTTATATTCATGCTAATGGAGCTTATAAGCCACGCATGTACTATGAAACTATTTTGAAAGTTTCTGATACTTGTGACATTAAACATTTTTACCCTTATCAGGGTAGTAAAATTTACAATTTTAGTAAGATCATTATAAAAAAGATTATAACAGCAGAAGAATGGGGGTTATCAACTTTAAATGATAGGGAATTTATAATTCCTGAAACCCAAGTGAAATATAAATATAATTACTGGGATTATATTGAAGCCCATACTCAGATTTTCTTATATGAAAATAATAATAAGAAACATTATTGGTTTATTAAAATCTGTGGAAATATTTATAATGATCCCATCCCAAATTGGTTCATAAAGTGGTGGTACCAACATGGACCAGTTAAAAGTATTCTTCCTAAATATTTTCTCTCCTCATATGGAGATTGGGTAAAAGTTTCACCCAAAATATCTGAATCGGTAGCATCTAATAGATGCAATGAAACCATTGCTAATATGTGGGTTTTTATAGAATTCTCCATTCCCTAGATTTGGAGATGGATCCCTGAACTCAGTTATACTGAGGAAAATTTACCATGCATCATGAAGACCATTTATACGAGATTTTGGGATAAAATGCAAAAGCTTGATCCTGATACTAATAAGCCTTATGGGCAGGAGACTCTTATGGCTATTCAAGAAAGAGTCTAGCATTATAGTCAGCATAGAGAAACTTCAAGTTCGCAGGAAATTGATCCTTTCACTCATATTTCGATGAAGATGAAATTGCAAAAAGATAATATTTCTCAGCAAGATCTTATTAAGGCCTATATAGATGAGCTCAAAAAACATTTGCAGAAAAATGAGGATAATAAATCAGATGTTTCCATGGCATCCTCTTCTGGAGCTCATAGTTTGGCGGGTGAATATCAAGACCCTAAAGACATGGACGAATTTGCGTAGAATCCTAATGATATTGATCCCTTTGATGAAGATTTTATGAATGCACAATTAAAGGAATTGATAGATGGCCTAAATGCTGAAAAGGCCAAAAATAAAGGAAAAGCTAAAGTTATATGATGACAAGGACATAAACGAAGAAGACAAAGCAAGACAAAGAAGTGAAAACTTAAAGGAATATGCTGCAGACTTAAAGATGCTAAAGATGGGTGGTAATGCGTGCTTATTTAAGCAATGATGTAATAGATAGTGCTATAATATGTAAGCAATGACCTCATTAGAGGCTTATAAATGTATGGACTTGAAAATAAGATTTGAAGTCCGTAATAGTTAGCATAAAACTAGTATAAATAGCCTACTAAGTTTTCAGTTTTAGGCAGAACTCTTCCACCCTTCTCTTCTCTATCTCTCTTGTTCTCTCTTGTAAATTTTATTCCATTTTAATACTTACTCCAGAGGAGCTTTATTATTAGCAGCTTTGTGGGATTTCTTATATATTTATTATTTTGGTGTCATCAACCAAGTAAGTTTGTATTTATTTTTTTTATTTTATATAAGATGCAAGGCTAAAAGCCTTATGGTTAGAATAAAAGTTGAGTAATTATGTAAATTCATACTTTAGATCCTTGTTATTGAGAAATTCTCAGTATGATAATATGGAATTAAAGAATGGGTTAGAATTATTAGACATGCTATAAATTTAGAAAAGAAGGGTGTTGTCGTTAGCCGTTATTGTTGTGAAGGCGTTAGGCGTAGAGCCCGGATTGCTTTGATAAATTTGTAGTTCTGTTTAATTAATTCTGTAAGATCCTATGTGTCTTTGCTTCTTTAATCATCATGCTGAGGGTCTCTCTATAATTTGGTAACCTATGTACAAATAATTTTGATTTTTTTTAAATTTTTTTGATGTGACTAGATCGTTTTAAGCATGAGAATACGTCAGTCAAAGAAAGGACAGTAAAAAAAAAAAAGGAGGCACATTAGTGAAACTTACTATATTTAGCAAATGTGCAGTTGTCATGACAAAAATTATTAATTATAGTAATAGGTGTATATATACATATATGTATACAGTATAATTTGTACCTCTATACCATTCATCACGTGCACACTTTAATAACCTTTCCATATCGCCTTTTCTCCAACTAAAAGTAATCAATTTGAAACCATGTCCAATTGTAATTTTATTTGCCCAATCAATTGTTTCTACGCCGGTAGCGAATCTTTAAGCAGTGACGAAATATTGACTATAATCAATATTGTAACCTCCATAAAATTTGAGTTGAACCTAAAAGGTTTAATAATTATTACTTGAGTCTTATTCTTAATTAATGAATAAGAAAAATACGTACTTTTTAGTACAGGTTCAGACCGGTAATAAAAATGTCGTTATGATGCTTCAACAATAAACAAAAAAAATTTCGGAAGAAATATAGTCCTTTACTAGAGATGGCTTACTATTCAACATTAAGGATACACTATTCAATATGTTTATACAGAAGTTAATGGTGCAGCAGATTTTTTTAGCAAAATAGACTTCACACGACGTCTCAATAACTTAAAATACTTTGACTATTTTGCCTGGTAGATTACATGTAATAATTTAGTTAGATCATATGTCTAGCCCTTCCATTCATTTAAAGCCTCATTGTAAACATTTAAGTAATTTTTCAATGCAAACGAGTTAAATCTCCACTAGTTACTAGGGGTGTACACGGTCGGTTTGACCAGTTTAAAAGTAAAAGTATAGGCCAAACGTAATATACGATTTGAAATTTTTTCAAACCAAACTGGCCAATTTTATTTTTCAAACCAAACTGGCCAACCATTTTTTAACGGTTTGGTTTGGCGATTTGACAGTTTGAGCCATTTTTTATTTATTTTTAAAGTCTACAAAATTATTTGTAAAGTCCATTAAGTTTTTAAACTGATTTTTTTTTACAAATACAGTCCACCTCGTCTCAGAACTACTAGCACCATGTCAAAAAAAACTAGCACCACGTCCAGAAACATCTACATCCATTCATGTGAATTTAAACTGATTTTTTTCACAAAGACAGTCCACCACGTCTCAAAAAAACTAGCACAACGTCAAAAATAACTAGCACTATGTATACATCCAAACATGTGAATTCTAGCTGAATTTTTCATAGAACATAGTCTACCACATCTCGATATATCCAAAACAACTTGCACCACATCCAGATACGTCTACATCCATGTGTGTGAATTTAAACTGATTTTTTTCACAAAGACAGTCCACCACGTCTCAGAACAACTAGCACTTTGTCAAAACAACTAGCACTACGTATACATCCAAACATGTGAATTTTAGCTGAATTTTTCACAGAACATAGTCTACCATATCTCGCTACGTCCAAAATAACTAGTACCACGTCCATATACGTCTATATCCACGTGTGTGAATTTAAACTGATTTTTTTCACAAAGACAGTCCACCATGTCTCAGAACAACTAGCACTACATCAAAAACAACTAGCACTACGTATACATCCAAACATGTGAATTTTAGTTGAATTTTTCACAGAACATAGTCTACCACGTCTAGCTACGTCCAAAACAACTAGCACCTCGTCCAGATACGTCCCAATACGTCCAGCTAAGTCCAGTTGGGGAACTAGCACCCTCATGTTAATTTTTCTGGTTCCGCCACTGTCCAGAAACCACTAGACCAACCCAACTTTTTATGAATATTAAATGCTAAATATATTTATAATATATACGGTTTGGTTCGGCCAGAACGACCGGTTTCACAGCCTAACCCGTTGGCCGAACCATTATTACGGTTTATAAAATTTTCAAACTATCAGTCTATAAATATATATTTAAACCGACCAAACTGAAGAAAATGGTTTGGGTTGGCTGCTTTAAACGGTTTTGGCCGAACTGTTTACACCCCTACTAAGTACCGCCACCTGAATTTATCGCAATTTTTAAACACCCTTCCTCTCTTAGAAAATCAATCTTTCCTGGACAATCGTTATTTTCATGATCATAAAAATTACAAAGGTTACATCTGTAGAATATTGTTGTTAATATTGTTGTTAGTTTTGATAAGGTAGAATATTGTTGTTAGTATTTTGATAGGGTTGTTGTTTTTTCCTACTTTTAATTAGTCAGTTTAGATTTTATAGCTGATTTCGTGGATATTTATTCCTATTTATACTTGTACAAACTGATCAGTAAAGATATAGAAAACAGTCGGACTACTGTTGGGTTCTCTTCCATATTTTTGATCGTCTTCCTTGATCAGCATCTATAAACTTTATATGGTATCAGAGCGACACAGATTTCATTGATCCAAAGAGGCGTTTTCCCCACAAAACCACACAAGGAAGGCTGCGAAAAACAATATGGAAGATTATCGTTCGTCTGGCAGCACATCGAACGCAACAAGCGGCGCAGGAGATCCATGGATTCTTTCAAATTCGGATCATCCTGGGATGGTGATTGTTACGTCGGTTTTAACAGGTTTGAATTTTCTGCCATGGTCGCGCTCTATCCGACTGGCGTTAGCATCCAAAAACTTGGTCGGGTTCATAGCTGGAACAGCACAGGTTCCGGAACCGGATTCGTCTTCTTATGATCGATGGAGGAGGGTCGATTGCATGGTAACTTCGTGGCTGATCAACGCCATGGCAAACGATGTCGCCGATGATTTCGTTTATGCCAACTCGAGCAGGGAGTTATGGCTGGAATTGGAGGAACGATTTGGTGTGTGCAATGGCCCATTACTATACAAGTTGCAGCGTGAAATCAATGTGATAAGCCAAGGCGGTGATACTGTTACAAAATACTATTCTCGTCTTAAGCGACTTTGGGATGGATTTGGTGTGTGCAATGGCCCATTACTATACAAGTTGCAGCGTGAAATCAATGTGATAAGCCAAGGCGGTGATACTGTTACGAAATACTATTCTCGTCTTAAGCGGCTTTGGGATGAATCAGCAAATTTACAGCCAACACCCACTTGTAATTGTGGAGGTTGTAATTGTGGCGCAAGGAAAACGATGGCGGAACTAGACACTAGCAGGAAATTGATGCAATTCTTTGCAGGGTTAGATTCTGTATTTGAACCTGAAAAAAATCAGATTCTATTAATGGAACCTTTGCCCTCCGTCAACCGAGCCTACGGCATGATCTTAAAAGTTGAACAGCAGCGGGCAGTCGGAGCATTGGCCGGCGTAGGAACTCAGCCTTTTGGAGCGGCCTTAATGATGGCAGGAACAGCTGCTGGGACTGCGATGGCTGCCCAAGGTCCATTTCGCGACGGTGCGAGTAAGACTGGGCGGCGCCGAGATGATCGCAGGCGTGATGGGAAGCCAGCTGAACACTGTGACCACTGCGCAAAGATGGGCACCACCGGGATCGTTGTTTTCGTCTTGTTGATTTTCCGGACTGGTGGCGGGCGTCCAAAACCTCCAGTGGCGGCAGCAGTGGACCTTATTCTGATAGCGGGGGTTTTCTTGGCACCAATAGTGGCACTCCCGGAAGTCTTAGACGGGGACCAGTTGAATTTGCGAATTTGGCCAATTCACCGTTAGATGAGAATCGACAATCCCTACCAACTGCTTTTACGTCAGATCAGCATCTTCAGGATCTATTTATTGATGCCATGGGTAGCTATTTTCATGGTCAAGCCAAGTCCGATGGGAAGAACAATCCCAACATGACGTATTTTACTAATTTTTCAGGTATCGTGATCCAATACTTGTTATCTATTGTTGATGACTATGATACTCATTCATGGTATATAGATAGTGGAGCAACGACTAGTATGAGTCCTTTCCAGGATATATTTCGTGATTTGTTGTCAGTTCAACAATACACGCCCGTGTGTTTACCAGATGGGTCAATTAAGGAAGTTAAACATACAGGGATGGTGTCTTTAAATGATGATTTCGTTGTTCATGACTGTCTGCATATACCGGGGTTTAAATTTAATTTATTGTCCGTAAGTCAGGTTTCAGCTAACCATTCAGCTACGTTTCTTTTTGGCCCTGGTTATTGTCTGGTTCAGGACCTCAAGAGTAGGCGAATCTTGGCAATTGGACGACAGGAACGTGGATTATATTTGCTGGATCACACCTCATTTGATGCTGGTTTTATTTCTAGATTTACTGTTCCTTTGGAGAAAAATGTAGTTCGTGATTGTTCTTTTGCTGGTTTAGTTGTTGTCCCTTGGCATGAACATTTGGGGCATCCTTCGGATTCAGTTGTTTCTCGTATTACATCAATAAAACCATCTGCTTCTGTTGATAATACTGTGTGTTATGTTTGTCCAAAGGCTAAACAACATAGGTTGCAGTTTCCTGATAGTATCAGTCGTGCTTCTCGTTGTTTTGATTTAGTCCATGCAGATGTTTGGGGTCCTTATCGTGTGGCTAGTCGCAATGGCGATCGGTTCTTTTTTACTCTTGTTGATGATCATTCACGGAGTACATGGGTTTTCTTACTTCATATGAAATCACAGGTATCTTCACTTTTAGACAATTTCTATCGCATGGTTCAGACACAATTTCATACCCCCATTAAGTGTCTTCGGTCTGATAATGGTATGGAGTTTATTGGGGTGGATTGTCAACGTGTTTTGTCTAAATTTAGAATTTTGCATCAGAAGTCTTGTGCCTATACCCCACAACAAAATGTCATAGTAGAGCGTAAGCACCGTCACCTTCTACAGGTTGCGCATGCTTTGATTTTTTAGGCATCCTTACCTTTACGTTATTGGGGTGACGCTATTCTCACAGCTGCCTATCTCATTAATTGTTTGCCCATGTTAGTCTTACAGTGGAAAAGTCCTCATGAGGTATTATTTGGCGTTGTACCCGCTGTTAGTCACTTGCGAATTTTTGGCTGTCTTTGTTTTGTGCAAAATCCTAATTTGACCAATGATAAGTTTAGTTCTCGATCATTCCGTGGCATTTTCTTAGGTTATCCTGCAGGCACTAAAGGCTATAAAGTCTATGATATCGAGAATCATCGGTTGGTGGTCTCACGCCATGTTGTTTGTCGTGAAGATAATTTTCCTTTCCGTTTACCTACTCAGGTTTCCGGTTCTGATTCCTCACCACCTCATACTCGTGTGTTTACTCCTTTTCCGGTCGCACCAGACTCAGACCCCGCAGCTGCTGATTTCGATTTTCTCTCTGATTCTGTCTCATCAGAATTTGCTACTGATCCTCTTTGGGATGATGCCATTCCTACAGTCTCTGATTCTCCCTCCCGTGAGTCCGCATCGGCTCCTTCGCATGTGCCGGTTATTCGACGTAGTGCCCTAACACATCGGCCGCCGTCTTGGATGAATGATTTTGTCAATACTGCCATGCTGGCTATACCTTCACCTAGTTCTCTTCCTCGGATATTTGGACATGTGCCACCGACTTTTCCTTATATTTATTCTCCTGCCCTTACTTCTTCCCACGTTAGTTTTCTTGCGTGTTTAAGTCCAGAGAATGAACCGGCCACTTATGCAGAGGCTTCACGGAGTGCTGATTGGCGCCAGGCCATGAATGATGAACTTCAGGCTTTGGAGGCTAATGACACATGGGATCTTACCTCTCTCCCTCCTGGAAAGCGTCCCATTGGCTTACAAGATTAAGCGGCATCCTGATGGGCGTGTGGCTCGTTATAAGGCGCGTCTTGTTGCTAAGGGCTATAATCAGGTAGAAGGCCTCGATTATTTCCATCGTTTTGCCCCTGTTGCTAAAGTTGTCACTGTCCAAATTTTTTTCGCTTTAGCTGCTGCTCGTGATTGGCCCATTTTGCAGATGGATATTAATAACGCCTTTCTTCATGGTCACCTTGAGGAGGTAGTTTATATGCGGCCACCTGCAGGTTATGCACTTGCTCAAGCTGGTCAGGTGTGTCGGTTGCGCAAATCTTTGTATGGTCTTAAACAGGCTTCTCGCCAATGGAACAAGGAATTTACTTCTCGCCTGCTTGCTTATGGTTTTTATCAATCTCGTCATGACTCTTGTTTATTTGTTAAGGCCACCTCTTCCTATTTTTTGGTTTTAATTGTCTATGTTGATGATGATTTGCTCACGGGTTCTTGTTTGGAAGCTTTACAACAGGTGAAACGTTTTCTTGATACCGTTTTCTCCGTTAAGGACCTAGGGCATGCTAAATATTTTTTGGGTGTTGAGATTGCTCGTAGTCCTCGTGGTATATATCTTAACAAGCGCAAGTATGTGTTGGATATTCTGTCTTCTACCGGGTATCTTGGCGCCAAACCAGCTAAAACCCCTCTTCCTGCTGGTGTTAAGTTGGATGATGATCAATCTTCATTTTTTGAGAGACCTGAGGACTATCGCCGTCTTGTGGGTAAACTTCTTTATCTTGGTTTTAGTCGTCCTGACATTTGTCATGCTGTCCAATTTCTTAGTCAGTTTCTCCATTCACCATGGGAGGTGCATTGGTCCGCTGCTATCCACTTGTTACGGTATTTGAAGGGTTGTCCCTCCCTCGGTGTATTTTTTCCCCGTGATAATGATTTTGCTTTATCCAGTTACTGTGATTTTGATTGGGGTTCTTGTCCTACGACTCGCCGGTCTGTCACGGGGTATTGTCTTTTCTTGGGTTCTGCTCTGATTTCCTGGCGTTCCAAGAAGCAAACCACTAGCTCTCGCTAATCTGCTGAGGCTGAATATCGTAGTATGGCTATGACCGTTTGTGAGCTCCAATGGGTGTCTTATCTCTTACGAGATTTTCAGATTACTTCGTCGTTTCTCATTCCCTTTTATTGTGATAATCATGCTGCTATCCATATCACTGAAAATCCCGTTTTTCATGAACGTACTAAACACATTAATATTGACTGTCATGTTGTTCGTGATCAGTACACTCGGGGATTCATTCTTCCTCATTATCTTCCTACTCGCCTACAACTTGCTGACATTTTTACTAAAGTGTTGCCTTCCCCGATGTTTCATACGCTTTTGTCCAAGCTGGCCTTGCGTGATTACCATCAAGATCCAGCTTGAGGGGGGTGTGTAGAATATTGTTGTTAATATTGTTGTTAGTTTTGATAAGGTAGAATATTGTTGTTAGTATTTTGATAGGGTTGTTGTTTTTTCCTACTTTCAATTAGTCAGTTTAGATTTTATAGCTGATCTCGTGGATATTTATTCCTATTTATACTTGTACAAACTGATCAGTAAAGATATAGAAAACAGTCGGACTACTGTTGGGTTCTCTTCCATATTTTTGATCGTCTTCCTTGATCAGCATCTATAAACTTTATAACATCATAACATAAATAGTATGCAGTTAGCAACATAATTGCCAAATTCTTAATGTTACTCATAGTAATAAATATAATTGGTAACAATAATAATATTTCACAATTTAATTATTTTAAGGGTTAAAATTTTGAGAGGTCATTAAAATTTTTAAATAGTATACTTTTTGTCATTGAACATTTTAGTTTAACTAATCAGACATTAAATTTTTAAAACGTACTAGTTGTTATACTTATGTCGGGTATCCAACTTTGACCCAACAGAAAATCTAACTCTCTTAGGTTTTTAAAGGGTAAAAAAGAAAATATATAAAACTATAATACCCACCCTAATTACGTTGAAAAAAATTTTAAAATTAAACCTTTGTCGTCTCTACCTATCAGTCATTTTCCTCTCTCATCTTCTTTCTTATCATCTATATTGTTGCTTCGGTCTTTTACTTTAAATTGACGCCGGAAGGGCCAACACAAAGGGCAAAACTTCAGACACCGCCGATGAACTGGGGCGGTTTGCAGACGTCGGGCGATTTTTTTTTTTTTTTTTTTGCGGCCTTGATCTTTTCAATCGAATTTGTCACCCTATCAATGTTGAACCCATTTTCTTTCACTAGAAAATTTGTCAGCCCTTCTTCATCTGGAGCAGTCCATTCAAATCAAGTTGGTTGTCATCAGAGATCACTTCAGGTTCTTTGAAGAGTTTCCTAGCATCTGTGATGGGCCAATCATCAGGTATTTGGTACATTTCTCTGTTCATATTATTCACAACATTCTCTATTGTACCATACTGACGAATGAGCTTAAAGTCTGTCTAGCCCCCAATACCACGAATACTGTGACAATAATCGTAGTCGCATAAAATGCACAAATCGATGAATTGATCCATCGTCGGGTTTAACTCCAACAAAACCTCGGAAACTTCAATTTCCATCACAAGAAATTTTTCCTGATTTGCAAAGGGCAGCACATTGAGCCTCTACTTCTAAAGGAGCCTCAATTATAGGTACTCCCATAAGTCCCAGAAGTTTCCTACAATCCTGATTGTGTTTCTTTGTAACCTTCACTTTTCTCTTACTGAATTTCTCAATATCCTCATTGTTCCCGGACTTAATAGCTTCGTTAAGATCTTCTGTAGCATCTGCTCTCCTAGCTTTCACACAACCTTAGCATTTCTCACAACTGTCTAAAACCATTGCTTTCACACAATGTTTCCTGTGTTTAACACTATCTGTTGAAGATGGTACAACTAGAACTGTGACAGCTTGCACAACCTTAGCATTTCTCAAAGAAATTAAGCTTCTTTTACATTTGATTTTCCCATATGACAGATCACCACACTTCAGACTGAGTCTGTCAGGAGCAGAACTAAGCGAGGAAAGCTTGTGCATCTGAAATGGCCTCTCTTGGTGGCCCAAGAAAATAAAAATGGAATCTACAAGTCTACAAGCCATGAAAGATGAAATCTCAACTTCCGGGTTGTTAGCACTAGAAGAAGCCCAACGCCCTCATTCATGGCAGCGACACCAAGGTTGTAAGTCGAAAAATTTCATCCTCGAATTCGATTAGAAATATTTTTTTTTTTTTTGGAACAAAAAGCTCTACTCCTACTGTGTTGGAGTTATATTATGCAGCCACAAGCTTTGGCTTCACCGTTCATGGGAGAAGTCCCAAACATCATCAATATCCTACACTAGAATTGCTTTCGGAATAACTTAAATTAAATTAATTATTCTTTAATCTCCCTACATCAAAAATATAATACTCGTTAATTTATTAATTTACCGATAAATTAATTAATCAACTTCTTACTATCCGAGACTAGTACCAGTCGACCTTTTACTATACCGACATAAGTCCACTCCCCAGGTTTAGTACAATACGAGCTCAGCTCGGGAGCACCATCAACCTGAAACACCGGTATATAGTTTCCTTTTGAACAAGCAACATCACATCAAGCAATTAAACGCGCACACCCAACCTACTGAGACTATTGGCCTCAAATGACCTCACTCTTTAGTAGATCAAAGTACACTATGTCTAATCCTCATGCCTGTTCAAGTCTAGGGATTAAGAGATAGAATACAAGGTTCGACTTAACTACTAACGATCAGTACAAGTTAATTCAATCCTCAATGGTCATGCTCAATATACCCAAGGCATATCTATATAACTCAATTAGTCTAGACCAACTAATTTCAGAATTACATAATAACCTAAACTGACAGTTTGACCAAAAATATCTCAGTTATGATCAGGTTTATATATCAAGACTTTAACCAACAATGAGATCTATTGTATCACACCAGACACCTCATCATCTTGTCACTTGATATAAGTGGACAACACATGTAAAACATAGTATGATTTAACTAAAAAAATTAAATATATAATTGGAAAATAGTTTTCATACAAGCTCATCTTTTCAGCATTCAAAACTAACAGATGTTGATAAAGAATTCATATTATGCTTGTCTTGCTTTATGGAAGTCATATGAAATCATGAGTGCAAAGTGAGTGCATGCTTTTTCATGTTTAGCTTGGAGAGGGAGAAAAACCATCTTAGAGCTAATTGTTATATTTTGAACTCACTTTCTATTTGTTTTCTTGACTAGTTTGCTTGAGGAGAAGTAAAGTCTTAAGTGTGGGGGGTGATGTGACTCCAAAATATACCCTTTTGATAACCCAAATCCATGCATGTTTAGCTTACTTTTTAGTTGGTTTTCAATGAATATGACATCTTTTATGAGTTTTCAATGCCTTTATAGTTAGATTTGTATGATTTTGTAGTAAGGAGACACTTTGGATATTTTGGATAAAACTTAAAGACTTTTGCTGAAAAATTAAAGAAATCACACAAGATTAAAGAGAAGAGTTTGGAAGCATCACAGATTGAAGAGGATTTTGAGTCTGGCGTCCACTTAGCGCTGGCGCTTGTAGCCGCCAACACTGGCATCCACACGACGCCAATACCTGACCGCCGCCGACCTCGGCGTCACCACAGCTCAACAACCTGATCATCGCCCGGAAAACCACTGCTGAAGTTCCAACTTTACCCTTAGCGTGTCTTTTCTTATGTAATACAAATTTTAACCCTCTGGGCCTTTCTTAGTGGCCAAGAGTTCTTTTCAAGACATAGTAGATCATATACAACACACCTTAAGTGTGTTTTTCATAATTTAGATAGTTTAGAGAGTTTTACTTAGTGAGGAAGAATCACACACTTTCTCACCTTTTCACACACACCTATGAATTCTCTTAGAACACTCATGTTCTAAGTAGATTCAAGGGAAATCTACCCTTGTAAGAGATAGGGGGTAGTGGATTTCCATAGATGCGGGCAAAACAATGGTTATAGTGATGATTTTGTGTTTTAATATGGTGGAGATGCTAAGGATTGCTGAGTTATCTTATATTTTGAATGTTAAGGCCTTTGAGATCTTCTTACTACCTCCATGTGGTTTTTGTTCCATTATTTGGTTATTCATGCTTATTGTTAAGTGGGTTTCATGCAAGGAATGAATAATTCCCATTTTTGGACATGTTTTTTATCTTGTTGTCTTCGATCTTTATGTTGAATCTACTTTATTACTGAGATTCATTGTTGATTATCTATTTTGAGGAACATGTGGTGATAGATAGTGTTATCTTGTGATACAAGGACCATTTTTTTTGTCGAACAAGGTGGTCTTAAATTGGATTGATTTTACTCGATCTTATTGTAGTAAAGTAGAGGATTGATAATAGATAGGATTGACGACCCTATTTCTATTATTGGCTAGTTCTAGTCCTTATTGATTCGGTGACGATGATATTAATGGAATGTTCTTAAACAATTGCATGATAATTTACGTAGCAACAGCCCCTTAGATCTTAGTTATGGTATGATTTTCCACCTTTTATCCATATTATCTTATTTTCTTTATTTTGTTATTTTGCATGATTTTACCAAACCACTATCTTATTTTTACTTTCTTAGACTCTTAGTTATAAAAACTACTAGAAATTGTAGTAAGTAACGACTCGGACCTAACAACCACTTCACTTAAAATCACAAATTCATGGGAACAAAATCTTAAATACTATAGTTTTAGTGTTTTGTTTTGTTTTAATATAAATTTTATTTTTGCATGTTCGCCTAAAACTTCTTACAACGACAAGAACGCGTTAAGGAAGTACCCCAATCAAACATTTGAATGTGGGAATGAGTTGCGAATCTTCTATAATGGGTTGATAAGAGAATTAGTACAAATGGTAAATGCAAGTGTCGGGGGATGTATCAACTTCAAGACAAAGAATCAAGTGAGAGAGTTACTTGACAAAAAGAGGAAGCCTTGATGACTAATAAAATTTCAAGCCTTGAGGAACAAGTGGCCCTACTTCAAGATCAATTGAAAGCTAAGGAAAAAGTGGTTTTAGCTTTCAATACTTATCAAGAAGCCCATCAAGAAATTCAAGGGAATGAGGAATTTGAAGATGTTAGATTCATTGGCAATAACCAAGGCTTAAGATACAATGGTTATGGGAATAATTTCCAAATTCAAGGGAGGCCAAATTATAAAAATTTTGGTAATCCAAATCAAGGACAAGCCTATGGTCAAAGGAATTTCAACCCAAGAATACAAGGAAATGGGGAGACAAATCAAGCAAGTAGAAATGATGATATGCCCATGGGGGATTATGTGATGATTTTGGTAAGGATAGTTGGCATGCACTCAAATGCATTGGAGGAACTTTAAAACAGCATTAAGGCAATAGAAAATGCATTTGGTCAATATGTGCAAAAACAAGGTCAAGGTAACTCTTATAAGAATGTGAATTCAAAACCTAAGGATTCCAAAAAATGCTTGGTGGTCAACCTAAGAAGTGGAAAGAAACTTGTGGAAAACAAGAATGAGGATGACAAAAGTGAGCAAGTGATTGAGGAAGATGAGATTCTAAGAGAAATAGAAAAAGAAGATGATATTGAAGAATTTCCACATGAAGAAAAAAATTCAGAACTTTAAAAGGAGCAAAAAGAAAGAGACAAGGAAATTTTGGAATCTCATGAAAGAGAGAGAAAGGTGAGTGAGAAGTGGCTCAAGAAAAGATTAGAATAAGAGAAAGCAAATGAGCCTAGAAATGTGGAGCCACCATTTCCTTGAAGAAAAGAAGTGAAAAAGGTGGATAGGAAAGTATACCAAAGATTTTATGAGTTGTTTAAGAAGATTGACATGAGATTATCTTTCGCCGATTTAATCATGAATGCGCCAAAATATCAAAGATTTTTTTAAGGAACTATTGGCTAAGAAGGAAAGGTTTAATTTGGAATCTTTGGCTCCCATCAACAAAAATGTAAAAGGGATTTGTTGGCAAGACTTGCCTAAAAAGGATAAAGAACCCGGAATGTGCACCATTGCTTATAAGATTGGATTGAGGTTTTTCCTAAGGTTTTATGTGATCCCGGAGCCGGAGTAAATTTGATGCCACTTTCCACGGCCGAGTCATGTGGGTTCCTTGGATATTTGAAACCGGTTAATGTCACTTTACAAATGGTTGATCATTCTAATGTTATTCCTAAGGGAATTATTGAGAATATTTTAGTAAAAGTGAATCAAATTGTTTTAGCAGTGGGTTTTATCATAGTGGACATAGAGGAAGATAAGGATGTACCCATTATTGTTAGAAGACCATTTTTGGCAACCGGGGATGCGATTTTGCATATAAAAAGCAAAGGAATCACACTCAATGTTCTAAGAAAAGAGTATGTTCATAAAATAGAGGTTATACAAAGGAGGCCCTATGATTCCGTGATGGGATCAATCATTTTTTATAGTGAAGACGAAGATAGAAGTCTTCATTCAAAGGAGATGAAAAAAACAAAAAAAGGAAATATTGACAAAAAAAAGTGAGAGTGGAATGGAAGTCAAGGAAGAGTTGGTTTTACAAAGTAAGAATAAACTTGTTGATAAATCCATGGAGAAACCAAATGTTTCTATGGGTGTGAAGGAAATAGAAATTCTTATTCCAAATTACAATGAAGTATGGTGTACAACTAATTCACCTTGTTAAAAGAAGAATATAGAGTTGGAAAATAGACTTGATAAAATGCAAGAGACCTTGGCAATTAATAATAGAGATGACAAATACTAAGGTGAAACAAGTGAAGTTCGTGGAAGAAAAGGATTTAATGAGTGATTCTAGTGACACTTCCAAAGATTTGGAAGAATTAGATTCAAGAAGAAAGAGGGAAAGATCAAGGGGAAAAAGAATGAGAGATAGGTATAGGAGGAAGTATAAGGAAATGAAAGATAACTTTGTGAAGAATCATAAGGAAAGTGCATCTATTGCACATGACACAAGGAGTTTAAAAAGATCTTGATTCCATAACTCAAGACAAGTCTAGCCAGAGACTCTAAATTCTAAAACGCTTCTTGGGAGGCAACCCAAGCATTTTTAGCACTTTTTAGTTCATTTTCTAGTTTTTAGATTTTCAAATTTTTAAATTGCAAATAAGTCATGAGTTTCAATGTGATTTTTGAGTATAATATTTTTGAACACATTCATATGTTGTAGGTACATGATTTTGTGCAATTGAATCTTGTAAAAGTCAAGTGGAAGCAATGTTGTAAAGATCGAGGAAAAATAGCACAACAGCACCTGTGTGCCACCGGGTTACCGCCAGTTGTAGGCGTCCACCAGGCTACAGCACTAGGTTGCCGCCATGATGTTCTGGGCGGTATCAACAACGCCATCTTGACACCGTCACAGTGCCCAGATCCCGTGTTTCGTTTTTATGCTCTAAATGAGGTAGTATGGAGTTTAAAACCTCCATTTTACTTACCTAAGACTTCCAAAACTACCATGAGCAAAAATGAGAATCATTTACCCTTCCAATGCATCCAATTCATAAATATGAGATTTAAAATTCTTCATTTTTAGTTATTTTACCTATAACATTGTTTTTTTTAAGTTCTCTACAGATTTCAGACATTATACAAAATCAAGAATCAATGGTAAGAGTATAGAGTTGCCCAATGCTTAAATTTTCAAAAATGGATTTCTTAAACTATGCATAGTACTATGCTATGTATGCTTTATGTGACTGAATGAGCTTATAATGGATGAATGTATGCATTTTTCAATCTTGTATGTTTTAGATGTTCTAATCTTTATATCCTGGAGTTTTACGGTTACAGAACATGTAGAACTTGTGCTAAAAATGTTGAAAAATCATGTGTTATTATGTGTAGATTAATCATATAGTTAATTAACATATCTTGTGGTGTTTTAATGCTTATCACTACGGCTTTAGTGAATTAAATTGGTTTATATTTACTGGCCCTAACGCCAGGCGACATGCTGGCACCTCGCCTTCATGCCGCCCGTAATGGCGACTGCCAGGCGCCAACACCTGTTGGACGCCAACCTCTAAGGTATGCTGAAGCCATTCTTTTCTATTTAAAATTCACTAATTCGTTACAATTTTCAGGACATGGTTAATTCAAGGAGTAAGGAAAAAGAATGATGAGCTATAATGGGAGAGATGAAGCTTATAGAGTGATGCACTATTGGTTTTCCTCCACATTTAGGTTATTTACAACAAGAGTTTGAGAATCCTTGCCACTATTACTTTCTTAGTACATTTTGTTGACACTTTGCAATTTAAATATTTTTATTTACTTTGGTGTGTTTATGTTTATGTTTTTAATTAAAGTGTGAATGATTTACATTGAGTATTTGACTAACATTGTATGAGCATGAGCTTAATTGTGATAAATGAATTTAAAGAAAAAGAAATTGGTACCCTATTAGCCAACTTTTATTTTGTTTTGATACATTGAGGACAGTGTATATTTTAAGTGGGAGGGGGGGAGATAAACATAAGTTGTTATAAGTCCTTATGATTGCTAATTGAGAAACTAGTAGGAAGATGAGTCCATTTTGTGTTAATTTTCAAAAATTTGCTCTATTTTGGATTTTGATAAATTTTTCCAAAACAAAAGGACCCTTTCCAGCTAGTTTTGTGTATTTGCATTGCATGATTGGTGGAAATATGATAGAAATGGTTGAGTATTGATAGGTATGATGTGAGTTCTTAGTTAACATCTTGAGATGTAATCACATTTCAACCATTGATTTTATGTGAGCTTATTTGAGCCTTTATTAAGCATTTCTTATTTGCTTGCTCATTTTTCTTTGGTTGTGTCATTTGTCTTTCATGAATGATTGAATCTAGAACTTGACTTTAGCATACATATCATGACCTTTTGCGTGTTTGTGATACATTGAAGTGATGAAGGCAAGTAGTTAGCATTTGTTTTTACGTTTTCTTTGCTTTACATTACCCGTAATCATCTTTATCCTCTTAGGCATAACCAAGTTGAGCCCTATCTTTTTCTTTGTGTTCTCATTAAGCCAACTTGAGCCTTTTTCTTTGTTAAAGCCTTGTTTTGGACCCTTAAAGAGTTTGTATGTGATTGGATGTGGAAATGAAAAATAATTGATAGATTCTAAGTTGTTAGATTTCAGTTTTTTGTAGTTTCTAAAAAAAAAAAAAAAACTTCTATAAATAAAAAATAAAAAAGAGAAGTTTAAAGTTCGAAGAAATAAAAATAGGGAAGTAAAGGACATCTAAGCTTTAAACCTCCATTAGTAGTTGAAGAATCCAAATAGAAGTAGTTGATGAAACATCCAATCAATGCAAATCTCTTTACAATAACTCCAATTTTCAAGCCTTAACATTTACTTGTCCTTAGAAAACTTTCTTAGCCCCGTTACACCCTAATAAAAGTCCTTTTGATCAATGTGTTGCATTCGCAATAGGCAGGTGGCGAGGTGATCTTGAGTCTAGCTTATGGTTGAAGATCTTTCATGCAATTAACTTGAGCGTAGTTGAATATTTCAAAACCTATACACTTTGAGCGTTATTGAGTGTATCTTTGAAAGTGTGAGGTGATGAGGTCAATTGATATTAATAGAGAATTCATATCATGCTTATCTTGCTTAATTATGAAAGTTATATGATATCATGAATGCAAAGTGAGTGCATGTTTTTTCATGTTTAGCTTGGAGGGGGAAAAAAAACCATCTTAGAGCTGATTGTTATATTTTAGACTCACTTTCTATTTGTTTTCTCGACTAATTTGCTTGAGGACAAGCAAATTCTTAAGTGTGGGGGTAACATGACTCCAAAATATACCTTTTTATTGCCCAAATTCATGCATGTTTAGCTTACTTTTAGTTGGTTTTCAATGAATATGACATCTTTTATGAGCTTTCAATGCATTTATAGTTGGATTTACATGGTTTTGTAGTAAGGAGGCACTTTGGAGATTTTGGATAAAAGTTAAAGACTTTCGCTGGAAAAAGGAATGAATCACGCAAGATTGAAGCTTAAAGAGAAGAATTTGGAATTAGCGCTGATTGATGAAGATTTTGAGTCCGGCGTCCACTGGGCGCTGGCGCCTGGTCGCTGCTAACACTGGCATCCACACGGAACCAATACCTGACCGTTGTCGACCTCGGTGTCACCATGGCGCCACCGCTGGTTCGCCCAGAAATCACTGTTGAAGTTCGTGACTTTTCTCATGTAATACCAATTTTAGCCCTTTGGGACCTTTCTTAATGGCCAAGACTCCTTGTAAAGATATAGTCTATCACATACAACATACCTTAAGTGTGTTTTTCATTGTTTAGAGAATTTAGCTTAGTGAGGAAGAAACATATACTTTTCACCTTTTCACACACACTATGAATTCTCTTAGAACACTCATGTTCTAAGTAGATTCTAGGGAAATCTACCATTCTAAGTGATAGGGGGTAGTGGATTTCCAAAAGATGTGGGCAAGACAATGGATTTAGTGAAGATTGGTGTTTTAATATAGTGGAGGTGCTAAGGATTGTTGAGTTATCTTGCATTATGGATACTAAGGCCTCACCTTTCTTACTCATCGAACTATTTTGAGATATTCTCATTACTTCCATGTGGTTTTTTTCCCTTCTTTGGTTATTCATGCAAGAATTGAGTAATTCCTATTTTTGGATATGGTTTTTGTCTTGTCGTCGATCTACATGTTGAATCTACTTTATTGCTGAGATATGTTGTTGATTATCTAGTTTGATGAACATGTGGTTAATAAAATAGTGATGTCTTATGATACAAGTTTCATTGTTTTTCGAACAAGTGGTATTGAATTGGATGATTTTACTCAATCTTGATATTGGTAAAGTAGAGGATTGATAATAGATAGGATTAACGACCCTCTTTCTATTATTGGCTAGATCTAGTCCTTATAGATTTGGTGACGACGGTATTAAAGTGTTCTTAAACAATTGCATGATAATTTACTTAGCAATAGCCCCTTGGATCTTAGTTGTGGTGTGATTTTCCATCTTTTACCCATACTATCTAATTTACTTTATTTTGTTATTTGCATGACTTTTACCAAACCACTATCTTATTTTACTTTCTTAGATTCTTAGGCTGCTAAAACTACTAGAAATTTTAGTAAGAAAGGACTCAAACCCAACAACCACTTCACTCAAGACCACAAATTTCATGGGAACGAAACCTTAAATAATATAGTTTTAGTGTTTTTGTTTTGTTAATATAAATTTTATTTTTGAGTGTTCGCTTAAAGCTTTTCACAGCGAAAAGAACACGTTAACAGAATTCATTATGTGCCGCCAAAGTCTTGTGAAATCTATTACATGAGAGTTTTGTTGAATAAAATTAGAGGACCAGCCTAATATGAAGACATACGAACTATTAATGGCACAGTTCATTCAACTTTCAAAGAAGCTTGCTACGTCCTCAGACTATTGGATGACGATAAAGAGTTTATTGAAGCTATAAAAGAAGCAAGCTTCTGGGGATCTGGACATTATTTAAGAAATATGTTCGCATCTCTTTTGTTTTCTAATCATATAACAAGACCTGAGTTTGTGTGGGAAGAAACATGAAAATTATTGTCTGAGGACATTCTTCCTAAACAGATATTTATTCTTCAGATGAAATGTAACTTTATGTATATATTATATGTATTATTAGCCTTATATTTTAGAATATCAATCAGAATGTACTAACTACATTAATATCTAATTTATTTTTTGTGTGTGTGCATGTGCGTGTGTTTGTGTTTGTGTGGTTTTTTTTCTTATTTATTATTATTATTATTTTTTTTATAGATCTGCAACTTAGTGATGAAGAACTAAAAAACTATGTGAGTGAAATTGAAAAAATATTGTTGAGCAATGGCAGCAGCCTAAAGAATTACCCCTTATTGCCATATCCAGAAGATTACATCATTTATCAAGGACCCAACAGGTTAATTCGCGATGAGCTTTGTTATGATCATTTGTCTTTGGAGACGGATTACGGGGAAACTTTTTACAAATTGAATGATGAATAGAATCTGGTAGATCACCAAGTGATTGATGTTGTATCAAAAGGAGATGGTGGTATTTTGTTTGTTTATGGATATGGAAGAACTGGAAAAACATTTATTTTGAAGGCATTAATAGCAGCGTTGCATGGTAAGAGTGATATTGCATTAACTGTTGCTTCAAGTGGAATTGCCTCACTACTATTACTAGGGCTGGCAATTTCTGACACGATACGGAAACCGGACACGAACCCGACACGAAACAGGTCGTGTTACGGTCAGGATTTTGGACCAGAAAAAAAAAATCAGGTCGGGTCCGGGTCGGGTCCAACAGTACAAGGTCAGAATCAGGTCAACCCGCCGGGTTTCCGGGTTGACCTGATGACCCGAAAATAGATTAGGTTAGGTATAAAAAAAAAAAATGTCAACCCGCCATACAACATCTCAACTCGTCTCAGAACAACTATAACCACGTCCAAAAACGTCTACATCCATTCATGTGAATTTAAACTGATTTTTTTCACAAAGACAGTCTACCACGTCTCAGAACAACTAGCACCACGTCTCAAAACACTAGAACCACGTCCAAAAACGTTTACATCAAGACATGTGAATTTAAAATGATTTTTTCACAAAGCATCTCAACTCGTCTCATAACAACTATAACCACTTCCAAAAACGTCTACATCCATTCATGTGAATTTAAACTGATTTTTTTCACAAAGACAGCCTACCACGTCTCAGAACAACTAACACCACGTCTCAAAACAATAGAACCACGTCCAAAAAAGTCTACATCCAGACATGCGAATTGAAAATTATTTTTTCACAAAACATCTCAACTCGTCTCAGAACAACTATAACCACGTCCAAAAATGTCTACATCCATTCATGTGAATTTAAACTGATTTTTTTCACAAAGACAGTCTACCACGTCTCAGAACAACTAGCACCACGTCTCAAAACACTAGAACTACGTCCAAAAACGTCTACATCAAGACATGTGAATTTAAAATGTTTTTTCACAAAACATCTCAACTCGTATCAGAACAACTATAATTACGTCCAAAAATGCCTATATCCATTCATGTCAATTTTAACTGATTTTTTTCACAAAAACAGTCTACCACGTCTCAGAACAAATAGCACCACATCTCAAAACACAAGAATCACGTCCAAAAATGTCTACATCCATGCATGTGAATTTAAACTGATTTTTGCACAAAACATCTCAACTCGTCTCAGAACAACTAGAACTACGTCCAAAAACGTCTGATGTGGACCGAAATGTGCATAATCTATTATCTAAGGGTTTTGAAAAGATAAAACAAATAAAACAGCTATACAATTCTCAGAAATGATCATGATCTCATATCTAAGAGTTGTAATGAGATAAAAAAAAATAAAATGACAATTCAACTCTTAGAAATGTTCATGATATCTGATCTAAGAGTTTTGGGAATATAAAACAATTAAAATGACCATATTACTCTTAGCAATGTTCATGATCTTGTAAGTAGGTGTTATAATAATATAAAACAAATAAAATGGCCATACAATATCTCAACTCGTCTCAGAACAACTAGAACCACGTCAAAAAATGTCTACATCCATTCATGTGAATTTAAACTGATTTTTTTCACAAAGACAGTCTACCACGTCTCAGAACAACTAGCACCACGTCTCAAAACACTAGAACCACGTCCAAAAATGTCTACATCAAGACATGTGAATTTAAAATGATTTTTTCACAAAGCATCTCAACTCGTCTCATAACAACTATAACCACGTCCAAAAATGTCTACATCCATTCATGTGAATTTAAACTGATTTTTTTCACAAAGACAGTCTACCACGTCTCAGAACAACTAGCACCACGTCTCAAAACACTAGAACTACGTCCAAAAACGTCTACATCAAGACATGTGAATTTAAAATGTTTTTTTCACAAAACATCTCAACTCGTATCAGAACAACTATAATTACGTCCAAAAATGCCTATATCCATTCATGTCAATTTTAACTGATTTTTTTCACAAAAAAAGTCTACCACGTCTCAGAACAAATAGCACCACATCTCAAAACACAAGAATCACGTCCAAAAATGTCTACATCCATGCATGTGAATTTAAACTGATTTTTGCACAAAACATCTCAACTCGTCTCAGAACAACTAGAACTACGTCCAAAAACGTCTGATGTGGACCGAAATGTGCATAATCTATTATCTAAGGGTTTTGAAAAGATAAAACAAATAAAACAGCTATACAATTCTTAGAAATGATCATGATCTCATATCTAAGAGTTGTAATGAGATAAAAAAAATAAAATGACAATTCAACTCTTAGAAATGTTCATGATATCTGATCTAAGAGTTTTGTGAATATAAAACAATTAAAATGACCATATTACTCTTAGCAATGTTCATGATCTTGTAAGTAGGTGTTATAATAATATAAAACAAATAAAATGGCCATACAACATCTCAACTCGTCTCAGAACAACTAGAACCACGTCAAAAAATGTCTACATCCATTCATGTGAATTTAAACTGATTTTTTTCGCAAAGACAGTCTACCACGTCTCAGAACAACTAGCACCACGTCTCAAAACACTAGAACCACGTCCAAAAATGTCTACATCAAGACATGTGAATTTAAAATGATTTTTTCACAAAGCATCTCAACTCGTCTCATAACAACTATAACCACGTCCAAAAACGTCTACATCCATTCATGTGAATTTAAACTGATTTTTTTCACAAAGACAGTCTACCACGTCTCAGAACAACTAGCACCACGTCTCAAAACACTAGAACCACGTCCTAAAACGTCTACATCAAGACATGTGAATTTAAAATGATTTTTTCACAAAGCATTTCAACTCGTCTCATAACAACTATAACCACGTCCAAAAACGTCTACATCCATTCATGTGAATTTAAACAGATTTTTTTTCACAAAGACAGTCTACCACGTCTCAGAACAACTAGCACCACGTCTCAAAACAATAGAACCACGTCCAAAAAAGTCTACATCCAGGCATGCGAATTGAAAATTATTTTTTCACAAAACATCTCAACTCGTCTCAGAACAACTATAACCACGTCCAAAAACGTCTACATCCATTCATGTGAATTTAAACTGATTTTTTTCACAAATACAGTCTACCACGTCTCAGAACAACTAGCACCACGTCTCAAAACACTAGAACAACGTCCAAAAACGTCTACATCAAGACATGTGAATTTAAAATTTTTTTCACAGAACATCTCAACTCGTATCAGAACAACTATAATTACGTCCAAAAATGCCTACATCCATTCATGTCAATTTTAACTGATTTTTTTCACAAAAACAGTCTACCACGTCTCTGGACAAATAACACCATGTCTCAAAACACAAGAACCACGTCCAAAAATGTCTACATCCATGCATGTGAATTTAAACTGATTTTTGCACAAAACATCTCAACTCGTCTCAGAACAACTAGAACTACGTCCAAAAACGTCTGATGTGGACCGAAATGTGCATAATCTATTATCTAAGGGTTTTGAAAAGATAAAACAAATAAAACAGCTATACAATTCTCAGAAATGATCATGATCTCATATCTAAGAGTTGTAATGAGATAAAAAAAATAAAATGACCATTCAGCTCTTAGAAATGTTCATGATATCTGATCTAAGAGTTTTGTGAATATAAAACAATTAAAATGTCCATATTACTCTTAGCAATGTTCATGATCTTGTAAGTAGGTGTTATAATAAGATAAAACAAATAAAATGGCCATACAACATCTCAACTCGTCTCAGAACAACTAGAACCACGTCAAAAAATGTCTACATCCATTCATGTGAATTTAAACTGATTTTTTTCACAAAGACAGTCTACCACGTCTCAGAACAACTAGCACCACGTCTCAAAACACTAGAACCACGTCCAAAAACGTCTACATCAAGACATGTGAATTTAAAATGATTTTTTCACAAAGCATCTCAACTCGTCTCATAACAACTATAACCACGTCCAAAAATGTCTACATCCATTCATGTGAATTTAAACTGATTTTTTTTCACAAAGGCAGTCTACCACGTCTCAGAACAACTAGCACCACGTCTCAAAACACTAGAACCACGTCCAAAAACGTCTACATCAAGACATGCGAATTTAAAATGATTTTTTCACAAAGCATCTCAACTCGTCTCATAGCAACTATAACCACGTCCAAAAACGTCTACATCCATTCATGTGAATTTAAACAGATTTTTTTCACAAAGACAGTCTACCACGTCTCAGAACAACTAGCACCACGTCTCAAAACAGTAGAACCACGTCCAAAAAAGTCTACATCCAGACATGCGAATTGAAAATTATTTTTTCACAAAACATCTCAACTCGTCTCAGAACAACTATAACCACGTCCAAAAACGTCTACATCTATTCATGTGAATTTAAACTGATTTTTTTCACAAAGACAGTCTACCACGTCTCAGAACAACTAGCACCACGTCTCAAAACACTAGAACTACGTCCAAAAACGTCTACATCAAGACATGTGAATTTAAAATGTTTTTTTCACAAAACATCTCAACTCGTATCAGAACAACTATAATTACGTCCAAAAACGCCTACATCCATTCATGTCAATTTTAACTGATTTTTTTTCACAAAAACAGTCTACCACGTCTCAGAACAAATAGCACCACGTCTCAAAACACAAGAACCACGTCCAAAAATGTCTACATCCATGCATGTGAATTTAAACTGATTTTTTCACAAAGCATCTCAACTCGTCTCATAACAACTATAACCACGTCCAAAAACGTCTACATCCATTCATGTGAATTTAAACTGATTTTTTTCACAAAGACAACCTACCACGTCTCAGAACAACTAGCACCACGTCTCAAAACAATAGAACCACGTCCAAAAAAGTCTACATCCAGACATGCGAATTGAAAATTATTTTTTCACAAAACATCTCAACTCGTCTCAGAACAACTATAACCACGTCCAAAAATGTCTACATCCATTCATGTGAATTTAAACTGATTTTTTTCACAAAGACAGTCTACCACGTCTCAGAACAACTAGCACCACGTCTCAAAACACTAGAACTACGTCCAAAAACGTCTACATCAAGACATGTGAATTTAAAATGTTTTTTTCACAAAACATCTCAACTCGTATCAGAACAACTATAATTACGTCCAAAAACGCCTATATCCATTCATGTCAATTTTAACTGATTTTTTTTCACAAAAACAGTCTTCCACGTCTCAGAACAAATAGCACCACGTCTCAAAACACAAGAACCACGTCGAAAAATGTATACATCCATGCATGTGAATTTAAACTGATTTTTGCACAAAGACAGTCTACCACATCTCAGAACAACTAGCACCACGTCTCAAAACACTAGAACCACGTCCCAAAACGTCTACATCAAGACATGTGAATTTAAAATGATTTTTTCACAAAGCATCTCAACTCGTCTCATAACAACTATAACCACGTCCAAAAACATCTACATCCATTCATGTGAATTTAAACTGATTTTTTTCACAAAGACAGTCTACCACGTCTCAGAACAACTAGCACCACGTCTCAAAACAGTAGAACCACGTCCAAAAATGTCTACATCAAGACATGTGAATTTAAAATGATTTTTTCACAAAGCATCTCAACTCGTCTCATAACAACTATAACCACGTCCAAAAACGTCTACATCCATTCATGTGAATTTAAACTGATATTTTTCACAAAGACAGTCTACCACGTCTCAGAACAACTAGCACCATGTCTCAAAACAATAGAACCACGTCCAAAAAAGTCTACATCCAGACATGCGAATTGAAAATTATTTTTTCACAAAACATCTCAACTCGTCTCAGAACAACTATAACCACGTCAAAAAATGTCTACATCCATTCATGTGAATTTAAACTGATT
Organism: Knoxia roxburghii; assembly: GCA_030378225.1. Classification (NCBI taxonomy): domain Eukaryota; kingdom Viridiplantae; phylum Streptophyta; class Magnoliopsida; order Gentianales; family Rubiaceae; genus Knoxia; species Knoxia roxburghii. The sequence continues at coordinate 26,147,940 of CM059417.1, forward strand.
TTTTTCACAAAGACAGTCTACCACGTCTCAGAACAACTAGCACCACGTCTCAAAACACTAGAACCACGTCCAAAAACGTCTACATCAAGACATGTGAATTTAAAATGATTTTTTCACAAAGCATCTCAACTCGTCTCATAACAACTATAACCACGTCCAAAAACGTCTACATCCATTCATGTGAATTTAAACTGATTTTTTTCACAAAGACAGTCTACCACGTCTCAGAACAACTAGCACCACGTCTCAAAACACTAGAACCACGTCCAAAAACGTCTACATCAAGACATGTGAATTTAAAATGATTTTTTCACAAAGCATCTCAACTCGTCTCATAACAACTATAACCACGTCCAAAAACGTCTACATCCATTCATGTGAATTTAAACTGATTTTTTTCACAAAGACAGTCTACCACGTCTCAGAACAACTAGCACCACGTCTCAAAACACTAGAACCACGTCCAAAAATGTCTACATCAAGACATGTGAATTTAAAATGTTTTTTTCACAAAACATCTCAACTCATATCAGAACAACTATAATTTCCTCCAAAAACGTCTACATCCATTCATGTCAATTTTAACTGATTTTTTTCACAAAAATAGTCTACCACGTCTCAGAACAAATAGCACCACGTCTCAAAACACAAAAACCACGTCCAAAAACGTCTACATCCATGCATGTGAATTTAAACTGATTTTTGCACAAAACATCTCAACTCGTCTCCGAACAACTAGAACTACGTCCAAAAACATCTGATGTGGACCGAAATGTGCAAATCTATTATCTAAGGGTATTGAAAAGATAAAACAAATAAAACGGCTATACAATTCTCAGAAATGATCATGATCTCATATCTAAGAGTTGTAATGAGATAAAAAAATAAAATGACCATTCAATTCTTAGAAATGTTCATGATATCTGATCTAAGAGTTTTGTAAATATAAAACAATTAAAATGACCATATTGTTGGTGTATGTGCCCTTTTGAGGGTTATTTATGTAAATAAACTTTGAGGGTTATTTATGTAAACAAGACATTTGTCGTTTGATTGATTATTTATCTGATGAGTTAATTTCATGAAATTATATTCTTGTGCATATTGAATTTCATGAAATCGATCCGCCAAAAGAAACACTCCATGGACTGTTAGATAATGAGTGATTCTTTTGAGTAGTACTCGTACGAGGATCCTTAGACCAGAAATCACTGCATAGTCTTAGGTGAATTAGAGTGTGCTTTGACATATGCCTAACGGGACTGTAACAGGTTGCCAAGTACGGGTATGATTGGGTACACTATGAGTCACGCTAAGGTATGTAGGTGAAGTGATAGGACTACAAGTCTCTCTTAAATGAGAGATGATATCTTCGCCGCTTGATAGTGAACTGAGAAGGGCATGGTCGTGCCCAAGAAATGATAAGGGTTATCATTTGCTTGATTAAGTTCAGTGTCACTAAGAGATCAAGTAAAACGTTTAGCTATATAAGGATGATTGGTTCCATGCCTTATGCTAAACTGGATATCAGTGTAGAGGACATTACGTAGTATACTCAAAAGGTTGTGTTGAATCACCATTTGACCCTCTGTTCTGAATTGTGTAGTCATTATGTCTTGCTAGAGACCACTAATGATTTATGGATTAATTAATGAGATTAATTTATTCATTGTCAATTTGGAATGGGCCTACAGGATCGCACATAAGTGAGTTCGATGATTCAGAATTAATTAAATTGCCTGTTCTAAGTATAAGAGTTATACTTAAATAGATAATATTTAATTAAATGTTTAATTAAATATTATTGAAGAGTTTTATGGTATTAATTAAAAGTTAATTAATTACCTGGGAAGAATTGAGTTGAGCTGATAAATCAAGGGACCTAATTGTGAATTAAGATTCTTGACCCATCAGCCTGATCCATGGATCAATGGGTTGATCCATGGTGTTGGTTAAACCCAACTCAGTAAATAATTAATTATTATTTATTTATTATTAATTAAAACAGATACTTCTCAAATCAGAAAAGTATCTGGAGTCTGTTAAAAATGGTTTTAACAAACTCAGTTTTAAATATACGTGGGGAAAAGTTTTTTTAAGAGAACAGACTCTCTGAAACTAAAACAACAGACGTTCTTCCAAAAACTATTCTTCCTAGAGAAAAACGTTTTCTCATAAAACAGGCAAATTTTGGGGCTAGCACCGGTTCTGAGAGAACTCCAGTGCAAGAACGTAGAGGCAATTCGCTTGAATTGTTCTTTGGTGGTGAACGCAATCTTCCCAAAGGATCCAGGCGAATGCACAACCGATTACGCGTCGAGGGTAAGACCCGAATCCTTAGTGTTTAGGAATTCCGCCATTTAATTTAGAATTAAATGCCTAAACACACTCCAACAGTGGTATCAGAGCCAGGTTAATTTTGTTTTAATTAAAATTGTTTTAGTTGAAACAAAAGGATTTATTATCGGGAAAATTGTAAATGATTTTTTGTCGAAAAATTCTTTCATTTTTCTCTTCGAATTATGAAAGCCCCGTCCGAAAGTGGTCTTCGTTTCTGGGTTTCAAAACCCTCACAAAAGAAATAACTCTATTTGTATTCTGGGTTTTCGAAACAAAACGCTGTTTGGGTTCGAGTTTTTGGTTTCGAAAAATGATTTGCTAAGTTGTTTCTTTGTCTGGGTTCCAAATTTATTGACGGAAATTGAGTTTAGAATCGGGAAGAAACAAAGGCCGGGTTTTCTGGGTTCTTCAAAATTGGGGTTTCTTTAGTCTCTCTTTGGCCGAAAATGTTCTGGTGTTTTTTTTCTTGGTAGCCGCATCGCCAGGAAAATGGGCTGGACAGAATGGTTCCGTCCAAGCTTTGATTTTGGTCGGTTTTCGAAGCCAAATTTTTGGGTTCTCAGTTTAGGTTTCAAAATTGATTTTGAAATTCTGGGTTGTTAAATTCATTACCAGAAAAACGAGTTGAATGGGTGGCTCCGCCATCAATTTGGTCCTTTTTGGTATATTTTTGTTGTTGGGCTGCTGTGTTTGTTTTTCCGTTTTGATTTGCATGTGTTGGGTCATCCGAAATCCGGCGAAGACGCAATCCATGTTGGCGGGCTGCTTCGGTTTCATCGAAGCGGTCGCTGGGTTCGCGTCTGGGCTCGATTGGCGATGGAAATGAGCAGTGGCGAACGTCGCCGCTGCGTTTCCTCGCCGATCGAAGCCGGGGATCGCAACTGATGTTGTTGATTCTTCGCCGGAAGTCTTGCGGATTTTGAACGGCGATAAACGTCGCTCGGAGAGGCCGCTATTGGGGACAGAAAAGTTCTGACCACCAAGACAAGAGACGCCGGAAACCGATGGGTTCGCCAGGGAAGACGATCGGAGTCTGGCGGCGGGTGGTTGAAGCCCTAGGGGCTGAAATGACTAAAATACCCCCGCCGCAGCTTCTAAACCCTAATCAGCCAAAAGAAAAATTTTAAAATTTATAAAATGGCCCCAGCAGTTTTTTGTTTCCCTTAAACCCTAGCCCGAAAATTTTGGTTATTTACGAAATGACCCAAAAAAAATTTCCGAAAATTAAAATTTTAATTTTTCTGAATTTTATTTAATAAGATTTTAATTAAATAATCTTATTAGATAAAGATAGATTAATTTATAATTTTATCCTATAAGTTTAAATTTAAAATTTTGAAATAAATTATCTTAATTAGATTAGGATAATAAGAATTGTTTAAATTTAAATTCGAAACATTATCTTAATTAGATTAGGATAATTAGAAAAGATAAATAAATAATTAATTAATTAATTAGATTAATTGTTATTTATTTATTTTATTTTACTTATGATGCTTAAATTTAAATTGTTTAAATTTGATGTGAAGCATCATAATTATGCTAGCATGTTCATGCATCATTCGATTAAAATGAATGAATATGGGATTGATTAAAATTGATCATGACACGATCAATTTTAATAGTGTAAGAGTTACACAATCCCTAATTAAATGATTCGGCTTAATAAAATTGGCTTGTATGAAGCATATGCATTTGTGTGTTTTTCTATGCATGAATTGGGCTTAAAATTTATTTAAATTTTTGGTCTGCGAGCCATTTTATAATTGGGCCTGCGTGCCTATTAAATTATTATGTAATAATTAGGCCCAAAAAGGAGGTTCCAAAGAAGTCCATGGTGGAGCCCAGGAACGGAAGCCCAAAATGGAGACCCAAAAAGAGTTTTTTTTTCCATTAAAAGGCCCTGTAATAGATTAGAGCCCAATTCATCGCATTTTCGCAATTTTATGTTTTGTGAATGAATGAAAACGAAAATGCATGTTAAGCCGATCAAACTTAAATCCCAAAAACCGAAGATTTTGCTTCCATACTTGAGGGCCCGCTTGAGCATTGAACGTCTGGTGGACTTAGAGAGCCCAAGGGCCTCAAGTTTTCTTCGTGCTGCGGGTTGTTGCATAATAGTGCCCAACTTTATCACTACCATTAATGAGTGAAAAAACTGTTTGGGTATTAGATGCTTGACTTTATCACTACCACTTGTTATGGAAAAACTGTATGGGTGTCTATTGATGTGATGCCTTAAGGGATGGTTTAACTTGGGAAAATTAATCCTAGCTTGACTCGAGAAGTTGACTAGGGATTAATTTTGCAAAGATAGGATGGTGTCAAATATTTGGAATGTTCATCCTATCACCGAAAAGTTGCATAGTGATGCAATTGGAAATCGTTAGATGTGATTTGAACGTTGCCTACCAAAAGAGCCCAATCCCTACGATACTTGCCAAAGCAAGACTGGGGTTGATTCTTTGTGGATTTTCGGCCCACAATCTAGCACCAACACAAAATTGTTTGGGATTTCAATTTTGGCTATTGTGGAAAATATTTTAAAACTCATTCTAATATTTTGCATTTTCTTTTGTAGAAATGGCATCTACTAGCACTAATACATCTAATCTCACTCTAAGAAGCATTTTGGACAAAGAAAAGCTTGTTGGTCCAAACTTCTTAGATTGGGAAAGAAACTTGAGAATCGTTCTCAAACACGAAAGGAAGCTAAATATCTTAGACGCTGCTTTACCTGAACTACCAGTAAATGCTATGGCTGCAGTTCAACGAGCATGGGAAAAGCTGAAAAGCGATTCTGATGACGTGACATGTCTAATGCTCGCGACTATGTCAGGCGAGCTTCAAAAACAATTCATGAATTCGGAAGCGTTCCAAATTTATGTGTCACTAACGGAAATGTTCCGTGAACAAGCCCGTAATGAAAGGTTCGTTACGATAAAAGCATTGATCTCGTGCAAGATGGCGAAGGGTTCGTCAGTAAGCACGCATTTGATCAAGATGAAGGGGTATATTGATACCCTAGAGAGATTAAATGCACCTCTTTCTAGAGAGTTAGCCATTGACATCATCTTGGCTTCTCTACCTGATGATTACAATGACTTTGTGGTGAACTACAACATGCATAACATGGAGAGGACGATTCCTGAGCTCCATGGAATGCTTAAAAATACTGAGCAAACCCTTCGGAAGGCAACGCCAGTACTTGTTGTGGAAAAAGGTAAGGGCAACAAGAGAAAGTTTAAAGGCAAGGTAAAAGTTGCTGAAAACAATAAGCCTCGCAGTAAGACTGCTCCTAAGGCTCAGCCTCAAACTCCTCCTGCTAAGAAAAATGCTCAGAAGGACGCAGTATGTTTCCATTGCAATCAGAAGGGGCATTGGAGAAGAAACTGCAAGCTGTTTCTTGAAGAGAAGAAACAGAATCCTTCGGCTTCAGGTATCTTTGTTATTGAAATTAATCTTTCTATGTCCACCTCATGGGTATTAGATACCGGATGTGGGGCTCACATTTGTACTGATGTGCAGGGACTGAGCAATAGAAGGATGACAAAGAAAGGCGAAGTAGATCTCCGAGTAGGCAACGGGGCAAGAGTTGCAGCCGTTGAAGTTGGAGATTACATTTTGTCTTTGCCTTCCGGTTTAAACATTGTATTAGAGAATTGTTATTATGTACCTACTATGAGTAGGAATATTATTTCAATTTCTTGTTTGGATATTAAAGGATTTCGTTTTATTATTGGTAATAAATCGTTGTCTTTATATCAAAAAGATGTTTTATATGGAGTTGCAAATTTGTGCAATGGCCTATATATCTTGGATTTGACCCAAGAGAAACCGATATATAACATTGAAAAGAAAGCCAAATTAATTCAATCTGATTTAAGTCTAACATATCTGTGGCACTGTCGTCTAGGCCATGCAAATGAGAAGCGAGTTCAAAGACTTCATAAGGATGGAGTTTGGTTCATTTGATTTCGAATCATATGACACATGTGAACCCTGTTTGCAAGGCAAAATGACGAAGAGTCCTTTCAGCAAGAAAGGCGAGAGGACTAGTGAGCTATTGGCACTAATACATACAGATGTATGTGGACCGATGAGCACACAAGCCAGAGGTGGATTTGAATACTTCGTGACTTTTACCGATGACTATAGTAGATATGGTTATGTCTACGTAATGAGGTATAAAAGTGAAACTTTTGAAAAGTTCAAAGAGTTTAAAAACGAAGTAGAAAATCAGTTAAATAGAAGGATTAAGGTTATTCGCTCCGATCGGGGAGGTGAATACCTTAATGATGAGTTCGATGGCTATCTAAAACAGTGTGGAATTGTTTCACAGCTGACTCCACCAGGAACACCTCAATGGAATGGTGTATCCGAGAGGAGGAATCGGACCTTATTAGATATGGATCGATCTATGATGGGCCAAGTGACTCTCCCTATGTCCTTTTGGGGTTATGCCCTCCTTTCAGCTGCCTACTTGCTAAATCGTATTCCATCTAAGGCAGTAGATAAGACTCCATATGAGATGTGGACGGGTCAAAAACCCTATATGTCATATCTACGAGTTTGGGGTTGTCAAGCTCATGTAAAGTGTTTACAAAGTAGTAAGCTTGAACCTAAAACTGACAAATGCCTGTTTGTGGGATATCCTAAGGAAACTAAAGGATATCAATTCTACAATCCAACTGAGAACAAAGTGTTTGTTGCTCGAGGAGCCACTTTCTTAGAGAAAGATTTTCTCTACAAGAAAGATAGTGGGAGTAGAATAGAACTCGGAGAAGTTCCAGAACCACAAGAGAATGTAGAACGATCTACAGAAACTGAGATGGAAGTTGACATGGGAACTCATGAAGATGAGCAGCCTGAGTCAACAACACAAGAACCTAGAAGGTCTAGTAGATCTCATCATGAACCTGAGAGATACGGATTTCTCGTAACTGACGATCAAGATTTGATCTCTAATGAGCCCGTGAACTACAAACAGGTTTTAGAAAGTCCAGATTCAGATAAATGGCTACAAGTAATAGAATCTGAAATGCAATCCATGAGGGACAATAAAGTTTGGACTTTGATTGATCCTCCTGTTCAGGCAAAGGTTGTCGATTGCAAGTGGATTTTCTAGTTAAAACCTGGCGGGATCTTCAAGGCACGACTAGTGGCTAAAGGTTTCAAACAGACTCATGGTATAGACTATGATGAAACCTTCTCCCCTGTCATAATGCTCAAGTTCATTCGGACTATGCTCGCTATAGCTGCATATTATGACTATGAGATATGGCAGATGGATGTTAAGACGGCTTTCCTGAATGGAAACCTACTCGAGGATGTTTATATGAAGCAACCCGAGGGATACATCGATCAAGAGCATCCAAATCATGTATGCAAGCTTCAGAGGTCCATCTACGGACTAAAGCAAGCATCTCGGAGTTGGAATCTTCGTTTTGACGAGGCAGTAAAAGGTTACGGCTTCATAAAGAACGAAGATGAGCCTTGTGTTTACAAGAAGGTTAGTGGGAGCAAGATAGTTTTCCTTGTCCTATATGTGGACGACATCCTACTCATAGGAAATGACATTCCCATGATGAAAGACATCAAACAATGGTTGGGGACTGTATTTTCTATGAAAGACTTAGGAGAAGCCGAAATGATACTAGGTATCAAGATCTATAGAGATAGGTCAAAAAGGCTTCTAGGACTAAGTCAAGAAGGGTACATAGACAAGATATTGAAAAGATTCAATATGTCTAACTCCAAAAATGGTAAGGTACCATTTAGACATGGCCTTCTCTTGAAAAAGAACCAAGGTCCTTCAACAAGAGAGGAGAGGGATACAATGAGTAGAGTTCCATATGCTTTGGCAATAGGATCTATCATGTATGCCATGTTGTGTACCCGCCCAGATGTCGCACATGCACTGAGCATGACTAGCAGATACCAACAAGATCCAGGAACAGATCATTGGACTGCAGTCAAAGAAATCCTAAAGTACTTGCGAAGAACTAAAGGATTGATGCTAGTGTATGGAGGACAAGAACAGCTCATTGTACAAGGTTACGCTGATGCTGCTTTCTAAACAGATCAAGATGACATGAAGTCACAATCAGGCTACGTGTTTAGTCTGAATGGCGGTGCAATAAGTTGGAAAAGCTCAAAGCAAGATACAACAGCCGATTCTACAACAGAATCTGAGTACATTGATGCATCAGATGCTGCAGAGGAAGCTGTTTGGTTGAGAAAGTTCGTGTCAGACATCGGAGTGATACCGAGTATCCAAGATCCGATAGAACTTTTCTGTGACAATAACGGGGCCATCGCACAAGCTAAGGAGCCTCGATCACACCAGAAAACCAAACATATACTTAGAAGGTTTCACCTCATCCGAGAGATCATTAATCGAGGAGATGTGAAAGTGTGCAAAATAGGGTCAGACGACAATGTAGCAGATCCTCTCACAAAAGCTCTACCGCAGTCAAAGTTTGATAGACATGTAACAGAGCTTGGTCTTAAACAGTTTAGGACATAGCCCTACAACGAGCAAGTGGGAGATTGTTGGTGTATGTGCCCTTTTGAGGGCTATTTATGTAAATAAACTTTGAGGGTTATTTATGTAAATAAGACATTTTTCGTTTGATTGATTATTTATCTGATGAGTTAATTTCATGAAATTATATTCTTGTGCATATTGAATTTCATGAAATCGATCCGCCAAAAGAAACACTCCATGGACTGTTAGATCATGAGTGATTATTTTGAGTAGTACTTGTACGAGGATCCTTAGACCAGAAATCACTGCATAGTCTTAGGTGAATTAGAGTGTGCTTTGACATATGCCTAACGGGACTGTAACAGGTTGCCAAGTACGGGTATGATTGGGTACACTATGAGTCACGCTAAGGTATGTAGGTGAAGTGATGGGACTACAAGTCTCTCTTAAATGAGAGATGATATCTTGGCCACTTGATAGTGAACTGAGAAGTTCATGGCCGTGCCCAAGAAATGATAAGGGTTATCATTTGCTTGATTAAGTTCAGTGTCACTAAGAGATCAAGTAAAACGTTTAGCTATATAAGGATGATTGGTTCCATGCCTTATGCTAAACTGGATATCAGTGTAGAGGACATTACGTAGTATACTCAAAAGGTTGTGTTGAATCACCATTTGACCCTCTGTTCTGAATTGTGTAGTCATTATGTCTTGCTAGAGACCACTAATGATTTATGGATTAATTAATGAGATTAATTTATTCATTGTCAATTTGGAATGGGCCTACAGGATCGCACATAAGTGAGTTCGATGATTCAGAATTAATTAAATTGCCTGTTCTAAGTATAAGAGTTATACTTAAATAGATAATATTTAATTAAATGTTTAATTAAATATTATTGAAGAGTTTTATGGTATTAATTAAAAGTTAATTAATTACCTGGGAAGAATTGAGTTGAGCTGATAAATCAAGGGACCTAATTGTGAATTAAGGTTCTTGACCCATCAGCCTGATCCATGGATCAATGGGTTGATCCATGGTGTTGGTTAAACCAACTCAGTAAATAATTAATTAATTATTATTTATTTATTATTAATTAAAACAGATACTTCTCAAATCAGAGAAGTATCTGGAGTCTGTTAAAAATGGTTTTAACAAACTCAGTTTTAAATATACGTGGGGAAAAGTTTTTTTAAGAGAACAGACTCTCTGAAACTAAAACAACAGACGTTCTTCCAAAAACTATTCTTCCCAGAGAAAAACGTTTTCTCATAAAACAGGCAAATTTTGGGGCTAGCACCGGTTCTGAGAGAACTCCAGTGCAAGAACGTAGAGGCAATTCGCTTGAATTGTTCTTTGGTGGTGAACGCAATCTTCCCAAAGGATCCAGGCGACTGCACAACCGATTACGCGTCGAGGGTAATACCCGAATCCTTAGTGTTTAGGAATTCCGCCATTTAATTAGAATTAAATGCCTAAACACACTCCAACACATATTACTCTTAGCAATGTTCATGATCTTGTAAGTAGGTGTTATAATAAGATAAAACAAATAAAATGGCCATACAACATCTCAACTCGTCTCAGAACAACTAGAACCACGTCAAAAAATGTCTACATCCTTTCATGTGAATTTAAACTGATTTTTTTCACAAAGACAGTCTACCACGTCTTAGAACAACTAGCACCACGTCTTAAAACACTAGAACCACGTCCAAAAACGTCTACATCAAGACATGTGAATTTAAAATGATTTTTTCACAAAGCATCTCAACTCGTCTCATAACAACTATAACCACGTCCAAAAACGTCTACATCCATTCATGTGAATTTAAACTGATTTTTTTCACAAAGACAGTCTACCACGTCTCAGAACAACTAGCACCACGTCTCAAAACACTAGAACCACGTCCAAAAACGTCTACATCAAGACATGTGAATTTAAAATATGTTTTCACAAAGCATCTCAACTTGTCTCTTAACAACTATAACCACGTCCAAAAACGTCTACATCCATTCATGTGAATTTAAACTGATTTTTTTCACAAAGACAGTCTACCACGTCTCAGAACAACTGAAACACGTCTAAAAAAACTAGCACCACATCCAAAAACGTCAACATCCGTACATGTGAATTTTAACTGATTTTTTCACAAAACATCTCACCTCGTCACAGAACAACTAGCACCACGTCCAAAAACGTCTACATCCAAGCATGTGAATTTAAAATGATTTTTTTTCACAATTAGAGAAAAAATCAGTTTTCGACATTTACTTAGCCATTTTCTACCTTTTTCCTTCATAAGGCCATTTTTGTCATTTCATAATTATTTTAATTTTTTTGTGATACAAATAGGAATTTAGTTATACAAATAGTAAGTCCCTTTTTAAAATAATTGTTTTGAGTTTTTTTTTTTTTTTTTGTAAAAATTCGGGTTGAGTTCGGGTTAAAGGGTCAACAACCCGAACCCGACCTGGTCAACCCATTGACTTTGGTCAACGGTTTTGACCAGGTCGAGTTCGGGTTGACCTGATAAAAATCAGGTCGGGTTTGGGTTGGTAATTCTTCAACCCATTCGGGTTCGGGTCGGGTTCGGGTCGAGGGAAAAACTGTAAATTTCTCTTTCAACCCGACAAGCTGACACGAATTGACAGCCCTAACTATTACCTGGGGGTAGAACTGCACATTCTATATTTTGAATTCCTATAAATATTAATGAATATTATATGTGTAACATTAAACCTGGTAGTGAATTGGTTGATTTGTTGCATAAGACCAGGTTAATTATCTGGGATGAAGCACCCATGATTCACAAGCACTGTTTTGAGGCTTTCGATAGGAGTTTAAGGGATATACTTCGATCTTCTAATCCAAGGAGGCTGCAACAACCTTTTGGTGGTAAAGTTGTGTTTGGAGGTGATTTTCGACAGGTTCTTCATGTTGTCCCTAGAGGAAGTATGAAAGATATTGCGCATTCTGCTTTACATTCTTTTTACTTATGGGATCACTGTAAAGTTCTCAGGTTGACAACAAACATGAGACGTACAGAATTACATGAGACAAAAAAGTTTGCTGAACCGATTTTGAAGGTTAGAGATGGTTATGTAGGTGAGCCTAATGATGGAGAAACTCTTATTGAAATTCCTGATAACATTCTCATACAGGAATCCGATCATCATATTCAATCAATAGTTGATTCTACTTACCCTTCCATTGTTGATAGCCTATGGTCTCCGGGATACTTCCAGGAAAAAGCAATAATTTCTCTCACCAATGATGTTGTTGACAAGTTAAATGACTATTTGGTTTCAGTTATACTGGGGGAGGAAAAGGTATATCTCAGTTTAGATTCTATTTGCAAATCAGATAAGGATATGGATTTTAATGAAGCTTTTTACTCTCCTAAATTCATAAACAATATTTCAACCTCTGGTTTACCTAATCACAAGCTTGTGTTAATGGTTAGAATTTCCATTATGCTACTTCGAAATTTTGATCAAAATTCTAGCTTGTGCAATGGTACTAGACTACAGGTTTCTAGATTGGGAAGTCATGTCATTGAAGCAAAAATTATTTTAGGCAGTAACATTGGCAAGGCCGTATTCATACCTCAGATGGTGTTAACACCTTGTAATACAAGATTCCCCTTTAAGTTGCAGAGAAGACAATTTTCAGTGGTTATTTGTTTCTCTATGACAATAAATAAGAGTCAAGGACAATCACTCTCTCGTGTTGGGTTGTTTTTACAGAAACCAGTTTTTACTCATGTACAGCTCTATATTGCCATATCTAGAGTTAAATCAAGAGAAGGATTGAAGGTTCTCATTTGTGACAAGGACGGTCAACTGGGGAATACAACAACAAATGTAGTATATAAAAAAGTTCTTCAGAATTTGTAATAGTGCATTACTTTTTTATTGATCATCATAATGAATTTGTCATTCTAAAACTTCTAAAATTTTACTATTGTTTATCCAATTAGAATTCCTATTGTTATGTACTGAAATATTTGGTGCTCATATTTCTTACTTTCAACATAGTTGCATTCCTCATCATGCATCCCTGATGCATTTGTGTCTGATCAATTCTTAATTTAAGATTCTGAAATAAAACGATACCAATCAACTACCATTCTGTTTTTGTATGTTGTTTCAATACTCTCCATGCAACTTTCTACTACATACATGTAAATAGGAGTGAATAAATATTGGAAAATTTTTTTAAAAAACTACAATAAAATATTGTAATTGTGTAAGTGTATTAAGGCAATCAAGTTCACTAGATATAGTTGTGGTCCTTTGCATGTGGACCAGTATTTGGGGGAAGCAACTGATAGTTGAAAGGATTTTCACATCTGAAGAGGTGCATAAATGGCGAGAAGGATTCGCCGATTTAATCAAGTGACCTGGTATAGGAGTTCGAAATAGCTTTCAATGTAAAGAAAATATTCAAATGCGGCTGTCGGGTGAAAAGTTGCAGAGCTATATGGTAGGTAACTTTAATTCTTATTCGTTTTACTGTTTCTCTAAATATGTTTTATATAGGTATATTCTATTGATCAAGAAGAATGGGAATCAAGTAGCATGCAAAGGAATGGGCAAAGAAAATAAAGAGAATGAAGATATAAGTGTTTGGGGTTTAGTGTGCATCTATATTAATGATGGGAAAACTATGAGTTGAATCTTATTTGCACACCTTGCGAAGGAACACTTGGTCGTTCGGAATTCCTATATCTCCGGGAGGATGAATGTTGTGACAAGATGGCCTATATTTAAAGAGCAGTTCTCATATGAACCAAGCACCGTGACCTCAGAGTCTAAATAGCAATTCTAGATTTGATCAAAAACAAGAGATCATGGAAGAATACAGCTCATTCTTTAGCAAGAATGGTAATGATATAGAGACGATTGATCTCTTGGATTGAGTCTCATGGTCCCTTAGATGGTTACATGGAGTTGAGGGGTTGGAAGAAGTTATGTCCTATCAATCACACAGTGGTCGGCGACTTCTACCATCAAGTTTTACATCGCAGGAAAGGATGTGTAGTAACTGTTCGAGAGGCCAGGGTGGATTTCTCGAAAGATAGAATTAACATATTTCTAGGGGTGCAATTGGGTCTAAGAGCTAGGATGTTAAATGCCTTGAGAATTTTGAACCTGGAGCAGTCCAGCAGGACAAAATGATGCAATCAGGATTGCCAGTACCAGTGACGTGGAAACAACTAAACTTTGCGATGATGAATTCTTTTGGCCAATCCCTTTATATGATGGTATGTATGTACCTTGTGCCTACACAGACCTGAGGGTTCTACTGGCATTACTGGCGGGTGAAGAAATCAACCTGGGAAACTTGCTCTCTCACCATATTCAAGATATCACTGCAAACAACAGAAGAACGTTTCTACCATTTACCAGTTTGGTTGAAGCGATGTGCATAGCTGCAGGGGTTGTCATGGAACCCAAAGATGTAATGGACAAAATTACCTGTAACATGAATTCGGCTATTGTTCATACTAGGGCAAGGGAGGCATCCAATATGCGTCTGCAGCATTGCTTACAAGACTTGATGAGTGAGATCTAGCAGCTCAAAAGGGACATCCGCACATTCATGCGACAAAGAGATGCTCAAGATTACCAGGGTCCTTATAAGAGGAGGAGAAGTAATGAAATCATAGAAGAATAATGGAGTTGCTCCTGAAGTATCATTCCTTTTATTGCGCTCGCAACTCCAAGGGCTAATAAATTTTCATATCCTCTCTTTCCATGCATTTTAAATTCTTTCTTCTTATTTAAAAGGCCGAATTGGTATTTTGGTCCCTTGTAAATGGGGGTGTTGCTGTTTCGGTCCCAAATAAAACTACGACTGCTATTTTGGTCACTTATCAATTGTTTATTAGCGTTTTACATTTTTTTTATAAAAAAGTTTAGAAGATAATGGATTAACTCATTTGATCGCTAGTCAAACCTAATTTTTTCTTCAAAATGATTTGTACCATGATGTTTTCAATCCATTTTATGACTCGGTTCCTCATGAATGTTCAACCCATTTAGATCGACTCACAATCTAAAATAACGGCCGAAACCCAAAATGGGTTGAATATTCATGAGGATCTGAATCATAAAATTGGTTGAAAATATCATGGTACAAATCATTTTGAAGAAAAATATTAGGTTTGACTAGCGATCAAATGAGTTAATCCATTATCTTCTAAATTTTTTCCTAAAAAGGGCCTTAAAACGCTAATAAAAAAATTAATAAGGGACCAAAATAACAGTCATAATTTTATTTGGGACCAAAACAACAATACCCTCATTTATGAGGGACCAAAATACTAATGCTTACGGTTTTGTTCAATTGCATTTCCAACTATCAATTACGCATAAATCAAGAGTAAAGTACTCACTCCTGCTCTTTACTTTATTTTTCTCCTATCATGTTGCAATGTTTAAGGAATTGCGAACTCTTGGTATAGTAATTCTTTGACTTGCTGAAATTTCAGACATACTCATGAGCTTTCAATGTTGAATCTAAACTTGGCCATAACATGCTCTGATTCTACATTTTGAGGGTGGTTGAAAATGAGGCATGTTGTGTGTTTGATAAAAAAAAAGGGGGAGAGGGGGGGGGGGGGGGGGGTTAGAGGAATGTGCAGTTTAAGTGCAAAAGGAAGGGAAGAGAGTACTGCTATTGTCCTTTTGCGAATTTATATCACACTAGCATTGATTCCGTGATAGTTAATTTAAGCACTGATTTTCATATAAAGCTCTAATGAAAATTATGAAATATATCTTTTTGTGAATAGTGTCAAGTGATATTTTATTAATATCACAACATTAAGTGCAAGGACTGACTTGATGAAAGTTTCTTGATGAGTATGAAAATTAATTATATTGCATGTTTTGAGTTGATTGCATATGCCCTTTAAAATCATATGTGACCACGATTTTGAGCCTATATCAAGCATAATATTCTTCTTGCTCTTTTTTTTTTTTTTTTTTTTATTGTGTGATTACCTCATGCATTGGCAAGGATCTACAACTTGCCTCTAGCATACATATCTCTCCTACATAAAGTGTTGTGATGCATCAAAATGATTGCGGTACTTAGTGAACTATTCATGGTATGACCTTTAAATTTTCTCTTACTAAACATCATTTCTACACTATATCAATCTGTATTAATAATAATAAAATAAATTATTATAATCATTTACTTAAAATTTATATACAAATCATTTATAAAACAATAACACTTATTTAACATTTATGTAGAACATTATACATTAAAATAAATAATAATATATAAATTGTTATTACCGTTTTACAAATTATTAGGTCGTTAATGTTAGGTCGTTACTATAGGTTTCCGTGCAATGCACGAGCCCACTATCTAGTTTATGACTAAAGCTCAAGGGTTTTTTATATTAACCGAAAAATTTAAATAATAAGTTAGTGTCGTCAATAACAATATATTTACAAAATGTATTGATGAATCAAGTAAGTGCATCAATCAATTACTATAATTAAGGAACTTTTCTACAAATCTTCATAACTACATCACAATAATTTTAAGGGTGGGTTTTATCTAGTCTCCTTTTTTTTTTTATTATCGAGTGCCCTCTTTTTGTAAAAGAATCATCCACTTTCTAAAATATCTTCTAAAAAAAATCCTCCACTTTCTAAAATAGTCTCTTAATTCTTATTTCTCGCCCCTTTAACACTTATCTTTCGTCTCCCATATTATTAAATAACTGCACATAATCAATTTATCAAAAATTTTATAAATTTCTTTCTTAATATACCAAAAAATTATTAAAATTATAATTAACTATAAAAAGTATTTTTAGTAAATTATTTAAGGATAATTAGATAATTTAATATATTATTATATTTTATATTTAAATATTATAATTAATATTTTCTAATTTGTCAAAGATAATTTGAGTATAAAAAAGACAATAAATAAAAAAAAATAGGGGTCCGAAATAACTTAAACCCTACAGCCCTAAATTAAGATGGAGGAGATACGGAATGAAAACTGAGAGCTGTCCATACCGCCCTAAAACGTTAGGAACAAGGACATAAATTAATTTATCATGTCTAAACTTTAAACTAGAAAATGAGCAAAACCTGTCTTCATATCCAATCATCCCAAAATGCCAAATTCCTGCTGCTGCTGCTATGATTGCTAGGGTGTAAAAAGAGCAAGAATTACATTTACACTTAGGGTTTTAACCTTCTGCAAGATGGAAGAATACACAACACATCACCAAGATGGGAGAATTTTTTATTTTCTAGCAGTAGAACCTGGTGTTCTACTTCCTAGGCAGCGCACTTGCTGTCGATTGCCTCCTTGAGTTTCCTACCTAAAGCATATGCCAGAGGTGGAGGAACAGCATTGCCTATCTGCCTGTGTTTGTGAAGTATGTTACCAGCAAAGTTGTAGCTGTCAGGAAAGCCCTGCAAGCCCAATTATTTGATTAACTTGATGCCAGAAGTTAAGGTGTATAAAAGATAAGGCATTAAACTCTTAATTTTGGACTAAACTTTAAGTAATAAGACAAGAAGAGAACTGAATTAAAGTAATGGCAGTTTCAGGGTTCACTGTTTTAATGGGAAGAATCAGAATTTTAAATTGCTTCAAGTTTCTCTATTTTATCACTGAAGCAATCAGGATTTCTTATTCAGAAACAGAAATGGTGCTTCCCAACTTCTTCACCAATTAGGAAACAAAACTTTAATGTCTCAATCAACAAGCCATGATCTTGTGAGCATACTCACCTGAGAACGTGCACATTCACGAACTGTCACGATCCTGTCCTGTTCAGGATGAAAACACATTCCTACTTTACCCATAGGCTGGGGATCTGTTATGGAAGTTGGAAAATTGCCCTCCCAATCCAATCTTCCGAATAGTCCCTTCCACTGGTTGTGTCTTTTGGCTGTGTTTGGTAGGCACCATGGTATTAAATCAACCATTTGTCCAGTAGACAATTTGACCTGGATTTTCCAATCAGAATTTCAATTATTCATCTTCAGCAAAGTTTTCTAATCTTTTCCTTTACAAAACAAATTGCACTTCCTTTCAATGCAAATTAGCTTTCGTACCTTTTCATCAGGAAGATCACGCCAATCAGAACCTGGACGCCTGGGAATTCTCTGGCACCTGATGAGGTTAAGTTCATTCATTTCTTTTGATATGTGATCAGACAAAACTATTGAATTTCCTCGAATTTTCTTCTGAAACCATGACTCCGGATCACCTTTGTACTGCATTAGAGAGGATAATACATACAAAAACTAGGTTAGTAAAAGGGAATCCCTATTAGGTTATTTCTAACCATAAGAAATGGATTTCTCAGCCCAATTGTCACTCAATCTGTTAATTAGATTATTACCTGCACTTAATGATCATGACAATTAAAAAAAAAAAAAGAATTGTGGTTATAAAATTGCAGCGAAAATTATGTCCTCATAAAAGAATATATGCAAAACATGATAAAGATTCTGATACGAAGAACCTTTAATTCAATGTGAATTTTGAACCTAACAAAATAAAGAAACCGATTCTTAGCATAGATTAATAAAACTGTCTATTAAAGGTCAAATTAGAGTAGGAACGAAGAGTAGTACAACAAAAAAGGGAGGGAAAAGATTTGATTATATGTTGACACATAGATTGAAGGAAAAGATTTTGTTTTAACATAAATTAATAGATAGATTGATTGAAAGCATGAGAAATGGAAAAGGTTTATCACCTCCAAACTTGTCTTAGACGCCCCATTAACAACAGCTGGAAGATCACCAATTGTATCTCTTACAGTTAGAGATCGGAATGGAGCTCCATTTGCAGTGCTCCGTGCAGCTGCATAGTAGGAATTTGCTGACAATGCAATTTTCAACTCTGGTGCAGCAAATACATGCATTGGCTCTGGCCAATCTGGAAGGACCTCCTCCGGAGAAGCTGCCCATATAAATGCTCGTTTTCTAGATTGTGGAACTCCATATGCTCCAGCTTCAAGGATACCAAACCTCACCTATCATAGCCACAACCAGGTTCATGCACAAAAACACACGTCAATGAAACAGAATTCATTTTCCATATTGAAACAGCAATATTTACCTGGTATCCCATTTCAAGAAGTGAAGCTAGAGTCAAACGAAAAGTCTGGCCTTGGTTGAATGACACAAAGTTCCTTACATTCTCCAAAAGAAAGTACTTTGGTCTATAGTAGTCCACAAATGATAAAAATGCTAGAATCATTTCGCACTGAACTTTACTCCAGGTGCTATGATTAAACCTGTTCATTCCAGAAAAGCCCTACAGGAAGGGAGGCATTTTTGTAAAGTAAAGTAGTCACTAGTTATGAAGGCACTCTAGCCATAAGGCTTAACATACCTGACAAGGTGGCCCCCCATTGATAAAATCTACTTCTCCTGGAAGAGGCAAACTCTGTAACTCTTTTTCACTCAGTGATGCAGCTAACTCGTTTGCCTCTGAAGTGGAAATGCAATCATCTGCATCCCCACATTTCTGCATAATAGCCCTGCATTCAAGTGAAACTGTATTATCACTAAAATATCTTAGAACGTGTCTTTTTGTGGGTAAATATATATTGTGGAGAGAGAGAGAGAGAGACCGCAGTATGACATTGCAGTTGTTAATGAAGACCAAAGACTCTGGATGATTGAGCTTAAAAGCATCTCCAGCAGCTTCTTCATACTCAATTGCCCACTTTGTGATCGAGACACCTGAAACAAAAGAAGTAACATATCTGGCATATTGATTCCATTCACAATGCAAGGAATAAATTATGATGAAAAAAAAAACAATTGCCTGATTGGTGCAGTCCCTCTGACAAGCCACCACAACCAGCAAAAATATCGAGAGTTGCTAAGGAGTTTTCTTGAGAAGTTAATTTTAGCTTTTCAACTTCTAGGTCGTTTTCCCCTTCTTTGCACTTTCCCTTTTTCCTTCTACCATCATTATCATGAAAACGCTTCACAGGAGAATATCTCAATTTGATGTTTGAGGGCATCTGTTCAAATTAAATAGAGTTCAAAATTTTGCATGAAACAAATCATAGTTGTGGTAACAATATTGGAAGATAGATTAGCATGCAACATAAAGATAGATCACCTGTTTGAGAGATCCTTTAGAAGGATCATAAAGGTGCTCGCAAAAGAAAACATGATCAAATATGGCAGGGACCTCTTCAGATGGAAGGTCATGCTTCCTTCTAACTTCACATTTGCCCTCAATTGTGTTAATAGCTAGATTATGGATTTCCTCGCTATAATAAATCTGGAGGACACCAAATGAGAGTGAATATATAAGCACTTCAATATGGCAAAAATTGGCAATTCAAAACTCCTTATGACGCTATGATATGATTAATAACATTCATGGAATTCTAAAACATTCATACAGCTTCAGTTGCATTTACCTCTCGAATATCAGAGAAGTATGCTTTATCATATGATATGTCCTCGGGTCGGAAAAATCTTCTGACCTTCACCTCAACTTGATCTGGTTCAGCTTTTCTAGTTGATGTATGACTTAATATCTCAAGCAGTTGACACACAACATAGGCCTTCAATCCCACATTTCTCCCACCTTTGTAGGTTTCATTTTCAACTTTTCTTGCAGCAAATTGATGCGGGTTCACATAAACATAATCCGAAATGGAATATTCAGTCCCTAGGTAAACAAAACTGGTTTTAGTTAAGTTTATCTCAAACCTACACTTGTTTGCAGCAGATTCCCTTAACTTGCAGGAGCAACAGAAACCTGATCCAAGACCCATTTTATTAACAGGTAGACTGAAGAAGGCACCTTCATCAGGTGAATATAAGCTTTTGCAATAGTACTCAATTGGTAGTCCCTTCCTTTCTCTTTCCTCTGCTCTTAATCTGTCTGCTTTTTCAGCAATAGCATCCTCTTTCCTGTACTGATGCCCCCAAGGCCTTTTTCTTATTTCCACAGTGACTCTTTGTTTGGCATCTTCCAGTTTAAAATCAGCACATTCATTCGTCAAAAATACTTCTCTTTGGTTAGCTGCATTTCCTATAACAGTTTGCGATCCTCTTAGCATGATCCGCCCATGAAACATTTTGCTTCCGTCCAATTTTTCAAACATATATTCCACAAAATACATTGCACACACTTCATCTGATTCATCATCCTCCACAAGAACAACACTCCCTACTGCAATCTCATCTGTATGAACTATTGCGAACTTATACAACACCCCAGCTGTAGATATTTTACCAGTAGATTCACCTACCCACTTGATCTCCTTACCAGAACAAGACTTGGTTCGTCTTGATGCTGAGGAAGGCATAGTTTTCTCAGGGGAAAATTTTTCAACAACTAGAGCATTGTCCTCTTCATTTTCATCTAGTTCTTCAACTTCTACTTCTTCATCGTCCTTGACATCCTCATTTGTATCAAGATTGACACCTTCATTTGACTCTGGTGAATAGTTTGAGTAGTATTCTCCCCAGATTCTGTTTACCAGCCTTGTTGCCGTCGCTTGCATAGCCTTCCTCTTGGAAATTATGGGTGCCATTGCTGCTCTTGGATTTAAATTTGACCCATTCCTCTGCTCAACCATCTTCTTCTTCTTAACCAACCATTTTGTATGGTGCCTCTCTTCCATTTTCTGAGTAAGTCCAACAACAAAGGCACATTTTTTTATGTTTTCATCTGGGAACTCTGAGAACTGCTGCAGAATGATCTGTCCATGGACAACAATATATCTTTCCACCACTTCTGGCTTTGAAGATATGTAAGCACGATTCTCTTTTTCAAACTCTGATACTCTCTTGATGACATCTGCGAAGGAAAGTCGCGCTACTCTGGTCTGTTCTTTCAATAAAGTAATTATACTGATAGCCACCCTTGCCGTTTTAAGGATAGGTCCATACCATGCTGCATATTGCTTTGCTGGCTTTCCAAGTCTGTACCTGGAGAAATACAATATACAACGTATATAGTAAGAAAGTGGATCATCGTTTTTCTATTAACAGGGTAACCAAGTTCACACCCTGCCTATTGCTAATAGCTTTGCTGTAGGTCAATTAAGAAGTCAAAAACAACCCCATCAAATTCTACAAGTAATATTTAGTCTACCTTCAGTTCTAAAAGTGAAGCATATAAAAGTAAAGAAATCATTATGTGAAAGAAGATCATTTAAAGGTATACCATGACATATCAGTCCGAATTGATATGAAGACCATTGAGAATCCGAATTCAATCTTCCATTCTTTTATTGCACTCAAATAAACTGGAATACCATCAACTTCAGTCGTCCCAGAACTGCTTGAGCATGATTGACTAGGATCAGTGTCTAAATCATACCCAGAATGATCATCCTCTGTCACCACCCCCGACCCATAAATAGTCACATCAATTTCAGTACATGGCTTCATTGGAAGTAGCTCTAGTGGTATCATTCTTGAGTCTGAGTTGTACAATGCCCAATCGTGTAGCTTACGCACCGGTAAATCCTCTATCTGATATGTATCAATCCCACTATCAAATACAACATATTCATCTGTTTCTTCATTACCGGTGCTATAATATGCTGGTAAAGGATAATCATTTGCAATCTCATCCTCATTGATCTTAATGTAATATTTGCCAGACAAGGAGGATGAACCTTGGCTCCTTTTAGGCTTCATTGAGCGCCAGCGTTCTTCTTCATCAACAAGTCTGGCTAACCGGCGATCTCCATCCTCTGTTGGACAATTAGAAGAGCCGGATTGATGGTTCGAATCATCCCCATCGCCTTTCGGACCAATTCTTAAACTTCCACTGGATGATTTATCCTTCACTTGAGCACAACTTTCTTCCGGTCCACCGATATCTCTGAGGGCAACAAGAGCAGGCAGATCAAGAAATGACTGGTCACTCTTCTTCGATGTCTCATCTAAACCTACAAGTTCTTTGTAAATGAACTCCCCCTGGGAAATGATAAAATCCCTGATAGATGCTGCACCAGAAAAGCACTTCATACCATTCATTGCACGAACAACCCCAGCAAGCAACTCTTCAAGACTCAAGTCGGGATTTCCTCCAGAAGATTTGGACAATTTTCTGTACACTTGAACACAGACACTGGCCTTAGCATAGAACTGATCATAATACTTCTTATAGCCACCAGAAGGCTTTAGACAATCATAGTCGGCAAGTTCAGTGGACACCCATATAATAGGGGATCCATCTTCATAACCAGAAATTGCCCATTCCTCTATCCGCCCAAAGCCTTCACACCTAACTCCATTAGCTTTTTCTTTACCATCAACTGCCTCAAGAGGTAATATTAGACCAGTAATATAAATATCATCTAATTCCACCATTTCCAATGGCTGCGGGATTCCATCCGAGTTATGGAAGACACAATCCACAAGTCTTCGACAAGGACGACCGTCTTCTGGACCAGCAGCAGTCAACCTAACAGCTACAGCCTCATCATCAACACGTTGGTCAACCTTAATTTCAATGACATCTGACTTGTTTGATATGTTCACAGGCTTCTCTTTAAATTTCAAACAAGCAGCTGCTCGCTTTGGCATTTTTCTTAAAGAAAGCTCCTCAACACTCTGCGAACGGGATCTCTTCTTGTCCTTTCTTTCAAGTCTAGAAGCTTTCTTCTTGGTTTGTGGGACTGGTTGATTTTCATTCTCTTTGACACCTATCGTGAATAAAGATACAATTAATTCAAAGAAACTACGACTTAGGTCTTAAAATTACACTCTAAAGTTCAATTCAGAGCAGTAGTTCAGAATAATGGAATGAATCCAGGAACCAAGAGAGTATTGACAATGCAGGGCCAATTGTATTCCATATCCCATCTCTCAATAAAGACGATCTACAAGGTTGGAATTTGATATGGAACTTTCTCAAGCCATAACTGCTAACCAAAGCATTCATACATAGTATAAATCTTACTGAATAGAGTCAGAGAGTCAACTCAATAAGCAGTCATAAAAACACAGACGTTCAAAATGAAAAAATAGGATGCTCCAGGATATTTTCCTGATCAGGAAAAGATCATTTAGACAACTAAAAATTACTCCAAAATCACCTCAGCAGTAATCTAAAGATTGTTGCTGAACAAACAAAAAACCAAAATTCCTATTACAGCACTTCAAGAAATATTATTTCATTCCAGCAATCAGAATGTACAGTGAAATCATCCAAGTTCATGAAATGCTATTCACACAGAATCATTCAATGAAGTATTTCAAAACAACTGAAGCAATCAGCAATCTTTCAGAACCTTAAAATGCCTTTACCTTATGCTGTATTTCTTTCTTTGACTTATCATCAAAGTGTATCGAAAAAGTTCAAAAGTTTCACAGCTCAACTTCATTAAGCAACAGTTTTAGAGTAAAACAATTAAAAGAAAATTTTTTAAAAAAAAAAGAAGCAGCAACTTGGCTCTTTAGGCATGCTCAGCTCAATGTCAATGAACAAAAGATTTGATGTTTACCAATAAACACCACTTTCAAGTAATAAAATAAACATTCAAGTCCAAAAGAGCAGTCCTAAAAGTAATGATGAAACTTAACAGGTCCAAACAATAGCTTTGATAATAAATCATGTAAGCCACATCGCCACATGTAAAAGAAAAATGGAACATGAATGCATTGATTCCAAATCCTTCAGATTTTATTTATTTGAATCTTTGTGAGAAACTTTCATTTGGAAAGAATAAAAAACTCTCCTTATATTCAACTGGTAGTCTCCCCAACTCATGGAAGCACCAGCCAACAAAATTGGACTGCTAGGCTCAAGACTTCACAGACCATTGCATACATTTTTTAAAGACAACAGAACAGAAGCCAATAAATTAATTGAATATCATAAGACATTCCATAATTTACAAGTCTCAATAAAAAGCCACCCAACTGAGAGCTCATTCTCTTTGCACTTGCTCTATCGAGTAAGACCTCATTACACAAAAGAACAGTAAATAATGAAGAAAAGGTGTATTAAGTAGCTATTGACATTATGCTTGGACTTGAATTACCTGCACAAAATAGCTCCAAAGAAAGAATGTGCAAGAGTACTTTTTTAAACAATTGGGCCAAAGCACGCGTTACTTCATGGGTTCAATGAAAATCCCCAAAGCAAACAGCAATCAAAATCTAGTATAATTTGCTTTCCAAGTCCAAACCCAGTACAACAAAAACCCTAATCACAATCAGATGTTTTAGTTTTAAAATCAATTAATCAGAAAAGACCAAAAATAAATGGCAATTAATAGCCAATCAAAAAAATTAATCTGCAGGGCCATTAACCAAGTTACAACTTAAAATTCCAAAACGCTCCCCAATCATCCAAATCATCGACCCAAACACTAATCCCGTTTCAAATCCAACATTAAATGCAACAACTGCGAATAGAGACACCAACTTATAAACATCATAAACCGAAAAGAGAGCACAAATAACATACATTTGCGCATCGTAAACTTTAATATTCAATCTTCTACCCAAGAATTTTACCAACCCGTTTCGCAAAAGGTTCAAATTTTGACAGCAACAAAAAAAGCAATTTTAAACTGGTCTCGGCATTTCAATATAAAACTCAAGGTAAGAAACCCATCACGATATATTTTACAAAATTTTTAGTCAATCCATATGAAAAACAAATCCAAGAAAATGATTTTACCGAACTCGATAAACCCAAAAACAAAATCCCATTTCCAAGAACATCGATTAACTGCAGGGAAAACAATAAATCACAATGAAATTGTTCACCATATTTGACACAGATAGAAGAATACACTAAACGCCCCTTCGCACCACAAAAATCCATCAACAAAGGTTCCATGCAAGAGCAAAAACACACGGAACAAATAAAACAAAGTGCCCAAAATAAAAAAGAGACTTCACCATCATCAAGAGCAGGACTCTTCAAGCGAGTGGCGGCACCCATTTTTCCCCAAATAAAAGAGGAAAAATATAAAATAAACGAAACTCCTTACGAAATACTTCCTCCTTACTATCTCCAACTCTTCCGATTCACAATCTAACTTTATAAAGGTAATCTTTTCGGAGTATTTTAATGAATCGTTGACGAGCTATTGGTGGGTTGTTCCAGTGCTTCTGTACTGAAGAATTCAAGAATGTGGGTGCGTGCACTGTGTGTGAGTGTGTGTGTGTGTGTGTGTGTGTGTGTGTGTAAGTTTAAATACAGCGAAAATTAAAAAAATATTTAAATGTTGGGATAATTGAAAAAATGAAACAAAAAACAAAAACAAAAAAAGGGCGTTTGAAAAGGCGGTATTTAGCGGGAAATTTAAGGCTTTTCCAATTTCACGTTTTCGGAATTATATTCGAGTTTCCCGCCTGATGCCCCAACTAATAAAATACATCTTTTTTACTTATTTCTTTCATAATTTTAATTTGTGAATTTTCATCTCAATAATTACTTTTTTAATTTCTTCTTAAAAACAATTTTCAAATATAAATGTTATTTTTTAATAAATTCAACACTAGGCAAATTATATAAGTTCAAAAATAAGAATAATAATGTGTTTCTTTAGGATAATGTGTTTTTCCATTTGAAAATTTTATATTTTAATATCTTATTCAATAATAATGTGTTTCTTTAGGATAATGTGTTTTTACAGCGTGTGATTTTTTTTTTTTTCTATTTTTTCTCTCCTCCGTGCTGGCACTTAGTGTCATTTTTCTTTTTTTTTTCCTTTTTTTTCCTTTCCTTTCCTTCTCATAAGCATGGTTTTTTTCCTTTCTAATTCCGTGAAAATTTTTTCCATCCGTTTTTTTCTAAATAATTCAATATTTTTTTATAATGTTTTTGAATTTTTTTAAAAATTAAAAATTATTAATTTATTTATTTTATAATTAAATTATTTTTAAAATTATTTAATTGATGTAAAACGTTAAATTATATAAAAATATGATATATAAGATTTCATATCATGTAAAAGTTGAATTTATATCAAGCAAACGAAAGTTTCATATCATGTAAAGTGTGAATTCATATCAACACAATGTATATAAACAAAAGCAGATAATGCATTTATATCGAGAGACATAATATATAATATCAGTTAATATAAAAAATCATATCATGATATATAGTATATCGTATCAAAAGACACAATATATCATATCATGTAAATCTTAAATTCATATCAGATGACATAATATATCATATCAAATAATATAAGAAATCATATCAGGATATATAATATATCATATCAGAAGACACAAGGTTTCATATCATACAATTGAATGTGTCATATCACGTAAATCTTTAATTCATATCAAAGGACATAATATATCATATCAGCTAATATAAGAAATTATATCACGATACATAATATACCATATCATAAGACACAAGATTTCATATCATACAATTGAATGTGTCATATCATGTAAATCTTGAATTCATATAAGAGGACATAATATATCATATCAGCTAATATAAGAAATCATATCACGATACATAATATATCATATCAGAAGACACAAGGTTTCATATCATACAATTGAATGTGTCATATCACGTAAATCATGAATTCATATCAGATGACATAATATATCATATCAGCTAATATAAGAAATCAATAACAATACATAATATATCATATCAGAAGACACAAGGTTTCATATCATACAATTGAAGGTGTCATATCATGTAAATCTTGAATTCATCTCATGGGACATAATATATCATTTCAGTTAATATAAGAAATTATATCCGGATACATAATATAGTGACGTGCTATTGCCGTTGTAAAAAGTTTTAAGCGAACACGCAAAAATAAAATTTATATTAACAAAACAAAAACACTAAAACTATAGTATTTAAGGTTTCGTTCCCAAGAAATTTGTGGTATCAAGTGAAGTGGTTGTTGAGTTCGAGCCCTTACTCATTACAATTTCTAGTAGTTTTAGTAGCCTAGAATCTAAGAAAGTAAAATAGGATAGTGGTTGGTAAAAGTCATGTAAATAACAAAATAAAGAAAATAAGATAAAAATGGGTAAAATGCGGGAAATCACACCACAACTAAGATCCAAGCGGCTATTTCTAAGTAAATTATCATGCAATTGTTTAAGAAATTCTTTTAATACCGTCGTCATCTAATCTATAAGGACTAGAACTAACCAATAATAGAAATAGAGTCATCAATCTTATCTATTATCAATCATCTACTTTACCGCAATAAGATCGAGTAAATCAATACAATCTAAGACCACTTGTTCCACAAAACAATAAAACTTGTAACACAAGACAACACTATCTATCAACCACATGTTCCTCAAAATAGATAATCCACAACGAATCTTAGCAATAAAATAGATTTAACATGTAGATCAACGACAAGATAAAAAACATATCAAAAAAGGGAGTTAATCATTCCTTGCATGAAAACCACTTTACAATAAGCATGAATAACAAAAGAAGGGAACAAAAATCACATGGAAGTAATGAGAATATCTTGGGTTAGTTTGATGAATAAGAAAGGTGAGGCCTTAGCATCCAAAATTTAAAAGAATTTGTATGTCTCTTGCTTGATATGTAGTCCTTTGGATCTAGAGGTGGTGTGATCCCGCTTTTATCTTATTACTATCTTTTTGTTTTTATTTGGTTACTTTCATGACACACTTGAAATTATCTATTCATCCTTTTTGTTTATATTGTTTTTGTTAGTTTTTAGGTATAAAAACTACTGAACTTATAGTAAGTGAGGAATTGTACCTACACACGACCTCATTCAAGACAACTATTGTATGTGAGCGAAACCTTACGTACTAAAATTTTGGTATTTTTTGTTTTGTTTTATATAAATTTCATTTTGAGTGTTTGCCTAAAACTTATACAATGACAATAGCACGTCAGAACCTCCTGCAAATTCTCCATTTGATGTATTTTCTTGAGAAAAACTCTATTCTTGATAGCCTCATACTCTATGTTCCTCATTTGCAAATTCCTGAAAAAAATGTGCATTGTGCCAATTCTTCGAAGATAATTGTGGATCGTCACACAAGCCATCACGATATTTCTTTGTGTAGCAAATGGATACGGAGCCATCCTCGTGAGAATTGGAAAACTCTTATTCAATATGCCAAAATTGTTGGGATCTAAGGCATGAATATCAACAATGCAACGAAAATTCTCTGAAAATTTGTTCATGCCTATTAATTTTAGTGTTAATTCGTTACGATTCAAAGCGGTAACTCTAACCCTTGAAGCGTAATTGGTGGCCGATGTCCGGATCCTTGTTTGATGTCGCTGATCATCACAGATTCTTCCCAGAAGAATCCTCTACTCTCAAGCACTGAGAGTCTTCACAGAACAGGTGCTAGCCCTCAAAACCTGCAGAGACAATTTTGGGATTTTCTATCTTCTCAAAAACTTGTATCTGTTCACATGTATATCCCTAGGATATATAGAACAGAAAATGTCCAAAATCAGTAAGTAGTATTTGAATATTACTTTTATTGATTTGGATTTTTACTAGACCCACGGATCAACCCAGTGACTGAATTAGGCTGATGGGTCAAGAAGCACCACAATTGCAATTTGGTCCCTTGATTCATCAGTTTATCCCAATAGTTTCTAGGTACTTAACTAACTCTTAATTAATACTACAAAAATTTTAATAATACTTAATTAAACCATTTAATTAAGAATTATTTATCTAAGCATAATAATTATACTTAGTGCAGACATGATTAATTATTCTGTATCATCGAACTCTCTTATGTGCGATCATGTAGGTCCATTCTAACATTGAAAATTGATAACTCAATCTAATTGATTAATCCATAAGTCATTAGTGGTCTCTAGCAAAACATAATGACTACCCAATTTAGAACAGAGGGTCAAATGGTGATTCAACACAACCTTTAGAGCACACTACGTACGACCCTCTACATTGATATCCCCGTTTAGCATAAGGCATGAAACCATCATCTTTATTTAGCTAAACGTTTACTTGATCTCTTAGTGCACTGAATTTAATCAAGCAAACGATAACACTTATCATTTCTTGGGCACAGTCATGCACTTCGTAGTTCACTATCAAGTGGCCAAAATATCATCTCTCACTTAAGAGAGATTTGTAGTCTCACACTTCACTCACATATCTTAGCGTGATTCATAGCATACACAATCATACCTGTATTTGGAAACCTGTTACGACCCCGTTAGGCGTATGTCAAAGTACACTACTCTTCATCTAAGACCATGTAGTGATTTCTGGTATAAGGATTCTAGTACGATTACTGCTCAAAAGAATCACTCATGATCTAAGTAGTCTATAGAATGTTTCTTTTGGCGGATAGATCCAATGATATGTTTTCTAATATATTCATTTATGTCTTTAGTTGATGTCATTACGTCATGGCTAGTGAAACTCTACCAATACTAAAGCACATACTAGTCTTATCATATTGGCGTTCCTACGTCAATAACCGACTATGGGTAGTTTTGTACCTAGAACATGTTTTGCTTATTGGGTTTCACAACCAGGACATTTTTAAGGTTCAATCATAAGCATATGTTCCAGTACATGGATCATTTCATCATTTATATATGCACAAGAATATTAAACTAATGAAATTAACTCATTTGATATTATATCAACCAGACAACACATGCCAATACATAACCCTCATAAGGGCACATAGACCAACAATCTCCCACTTGCCCTTTGAAGGGTTATGTCTTAAACACTTTAAGACCAATCTCTATTACATGTCTCTTAAACTTGGACTGTGGTAGAACTTTTGTGAGAGGATCTGCTATATTGTCATTTGATCCTATTTTGCATACTTTCACATCTTCTTGATTGAATGATGTGAAACCTATTAAGTATGTGTTTGGTCTTTTGATGTGACCAGGGCACCTTAGCTTGTGCGATGGCCCCGTTTTTGTCACATAAGAAGTCTATTAGATCTTGGATACTCAGTATCACTCTGATGTTTGACACAAACTTCCTCAACCAAACATTTCCATTGTAACATCTCATGTAGCAAAATACTCAGATTATGTTGTAGAGTCATCTGTTGTATCTTGCTTTGAGCTGTTCCAACTCACTGCACCACCATTCAGGTCAAACAAGTAACCTGATTATGATTTCATGTCATCTTAGTTTGTCTGAAAAGCAGCATTCGAGTACCCTTGTACAACGAGTTGTTATTGTCCTCAATACACTAGCATCAATCCTTTAGTCTTTCGTAAGTACTTAAGGATTGCCTTGAATGCAGTCCAATGAGCTATTCCTGGATTTTGCTGGTATCTGCTAGTCATGCTAAGTGCATGTGCGACATTCAGATGGGTACATAACATGCCATACATGATAAATCTAATTACCGAAGCATATGAGATTCTACTCATCGTATCCCTCTCCTTTTCAGTAGAAGGACATTGGTTCTTTTTTATAAGAGGAGGTCATGTCTGAACGGTACCATACCATTCTTAGAGTTAGACATATTGAACAACTTCAATATTTTGTCTATGTACCCTTTTTGACTTAGTCCCAGAAGCCTCTTAGATCTATCCCTATTATAGATCTTAATACCTAATATTGTCTCGGCTTCCCCTAAGTCCTTCATAGGAAATACACTCCCTAACCATTGTTTGATCTCTAACAACATGAGAATGCCATTTCCTATGAGTAGGATGTCGTCCACATATAGGACAAGAAAAACATTTTTGCTCCCACTAACCTTCTTGTAAACACAAGGCTCATTTTCGTTCTTTATGAAGCCGCAACCCTTTACTGACTCATAGAAACAAAGATTCCAACTTTGAGAAGCTTGCTTTAATCCATAGACGGACCTCTGAAGTTTACACACTCGATTAGGATGCTTCTGATCGATGTATCCCTCAGGTTGTTTCATATAATCATCCTCGACGAGGTTTCCATTTAGGAAAGCCATCTTTACATCCACATGCCATATCTCATAGTCATAATATATAGCTATGACAAGTATTGTCCTAATGGACTTAAGCATCACGACAGGGGAGAAGGTTTCATCATACTCGATACTATGAGTATGTCTAAAACCTTTAGCCACTAGTAGCGCCTTGAAGATCGCGCCAAGTTTTAACTTGAAAATCCACTTGTAATCGACAACTTTTATCTGAACATGAGGATAAATCAAAGTACAACTTTATTGTCCATCACGGATTGCATTTCAGACTCCATGGCCTATAGCCATTTAACTGAATGTGGACTTTCTAAAGCCTATCCGTAGATTGTGAGCTTATCATGGTCCACTAAGATCCAATCTTGATTGTCAATTACGAGTAATTTATATCTCTTGGGTTGTTAATGAGATCTACTATACCTTCTAGGTTCTTTTGTTGTTGGCTCAGGTTGCTCATCCTATGAGTTTCCATGCCAACTTCCAAATGAGTTTCTGTAGACGGTTCTACATTCTCTTGTGGGTCTCGAACCTCTTTGAGATTTATTCTACTCTCACTGTCTTTCTTGTAGAGAAACTCTTTCTCTAAGAAAAAAAGCTCCTCGAGTAACAAACACTTTGTTCTCGGTTGGGTTGTAGAATTGATATCCTTTAGTTTCCCTAGGATACCCCACAAATAGGTATTTGTCAGTTTTAGGTTCTTGCTCATTACTCTGTTAACACTTTACATGAGCTTGAGAACCCCAAACTAGTAGATAGGACATATATGACTTTTAGCCCATCCATATCTCATATGGAGTCTTATCTACTGCCTTAGATGGAATACAGTTTAGCAAGTAGGTAGCAGAAATGAGTGCGCAATCCCAGAAGAACGTTGGTAGAGTCGCTTGGCCTATCATTGACCGAACCATATCTAAAAGGTCCGATTCCTCCTCTCGGATACACCAGTCCATTGAGGTGTTCCCCGTGGAGTTAGCTGTGAAACAATTCCACATTGCTTTAGATAGTCATCAAACTCAACACTTAGTTATTCAACTCCCCGATCGGAGCGAATAGCCTTAATCCTTCTATCCAACTGGTTCTCTACTCATATTAAACACTTTGAACTTTTCAAAGGTTTCACTTTTCAAATGTTTCACATTTATAACCATATCTCATATAGTTATCGGTGAAAATGATGAAGTAAATGAATCCACCTCTGGCTTGTGTGCTCATTGGGCTACATACAACTTTATATATTAGGGCTAATAGATCACTAGTTCTTTCTCAATTCATAAAATGAACTATTTGTCATTTTTTCCTTGTAAGAATGGTTCACACGTGTCATGAGATTCATAATCAAATGACCCAATGACTCCACCTCATGAAATCTTTGAACATGTTTCTCGCTAATGTTAGTGTCATAGGTATAAAGGATTTTTCTTGACACACTTTACATTTTCTCTTCCAATGACATTGATTGTAATAAAAACATGTAGTGTCATTCCGGGTTTAGTCTTAGAATCTGGTGACGTGCTCATGTCGTTGTAAAAGTTAAGGGCGAACACTGAAAGATTATCTGCCCGGGTCTAGCCTGAAACTCACTTTCATGCTATGCATTCCAGAATCGGAATCTCTGGCCAGGCCTAGACGCTAGCACAATTGCTATTCCAACCCTTTTTAAATAACATTGCATAGGATATGGGTTTGCACTTATTCGATTTACCACGCAACAAAAATTTCTAATTAAAAGAAGAACTTTAGAAAATACCTTTGAAGCGTGCACTCAGGTGATTTTCTTGTATGCCTCAAGACTTTGATTTCACGTTGTGTAGGCAACGATCTAGAAACTAATTTGATCAGCTAATCACCACAATCCACCTGCCAGAAAATTTCACCACCGCTACACCTGGCACGTACTTTAAATGCACCGCCCAGAGAGAGAAAACTATACGCGCTGCTGGTTTGAACAGGCCAAAAATTTGGCCAACACAGAGGAAAAATCCACTTATCCGAGAGAGGGAGGAAACTATATGCGCTGCTGGTTTGAACAGGCCAAAAATTTGGCCAACACAGAGGAAAAATCCAGCCGCAGTTTTCCTTCTAAAATTTGACTTTGAGGGAGAAATTTATTTCTCTCTCTAGGATTTTATATCTCTAGTTTTCTTGTCTTGAAAACTTATGAATTGTATCTTGAATTGTGTGTCTTGAATAGCTAATCCCTTGTCTATATATAGAGTTACAAGAGAGACCCCAAGTTGGTTTAGGATTGGCCTTCCTACTGAATTTCTGTTTCCTTCGATCCTGTTTCTGGACTGATACACATCCAACTGATACAGGGATCCACTTATCCCAAACCAGTTCCTGGTATGATTCACAACCAACTGACAGAAGGATTAATTAATTACTTAATTAATTAAATCTACATTTGTCAACAACCCAATATATAATTAATCGTACCACTAACGGATTAATTATGGCACTACCACCCTACACCAGAATTGCTTCCGGAACAACTTAATTAAATTATATTCATAATCTCCCTACATCAAAGATATAGTGCTCGTTAATTTATTAATTTATTAATAAATTAATTAATCAACTTCTTTAATTCCGAGACTAGTACCACTCGACCTTTTCACTATACCGGACATAAGTCCACCAGCTGGGTTTAGTATAATGAACATAACGAGCTCATCTTGGGAGCACCATCACCCTGGAAGCACCGGTATATGGTTTCCTTTCGACAAGCAGCAGTACACCAAGCAACTAAACACGCGCACCCAACCTACCGAGATTATTGGCCTCAATAGACCTCACCCATTGGTAGATCAAAGTACACTATGTCTAATCCTCATGCCCGCTCGAGTCTAGGGATTAAGAGATAGAATACCAAGAACGATTTGTCTATTAAATCAGTACAAGACAAATCATTCCTAATGGTCAAGTTCAATACGCCCCGAGCATATCTATATGATTCAATTAGTTTAGACAAACCAATTATCCTAATCACATAATAACCTAAACTGACAGTTTGTCCAAAGCTGTCTCGGTTACGAACCTTATTTATATATTATGTCTTTCAACCAATGATGAGATCTACTGTGTCACACAAGACACCTCATCATCTACTTACATAATATAAATGGACATATCATGCACAAAAAAATATAACCAAAACATAAATCGATATATTATTGGGAAAATGTACAATACAAGCATAGCTTATGTATTCAACTCCAACAAACACTTCAAAATAATTTTATAAATAAACAAAACTAACATACTAAAACTATAGTACTTAAGGTTTCATTCCCATGAGAAAGTTGTGTTGATTGAAGTATTGTTGGGTTCAAATCCTTATTTACCACGACTTTAGTAGGTTCTACTCCTAAGAATCTAACAAAACAAGGGATAAAATAGTAATTTTGAGTGTGTCATAAAAGTGACAAAATAAATGAAAGAAAAGATAATATGGATAAATGCGGGAAATCACACCACCTCAAGATCCAAAGGGCTATTGTTAAGCAAATAACATGCAAATGTCCAAACAATATGGTAATACCTTTAATTTATTTCACATAAGGACTATAATAACAAATAATAGAAATAGGGTCGTTAATCCTATTCTACTATCAATCCTCTACACCTCCATATCAAGTCAATTGAAGCTAGAAACTTGCATGGCAAATGGATAAATAGACAACTAAGCTTGCAACACAAGAAATCTCAATTGGACTACCCCACATGCCTAGAACAAGTTAAGCACTCCCCAATTCAACAAGTAATGGGTAGATTCAACAAATATTCCAATAACCAAGGCAAATTCAATACATTAAGACAATAATTACTTCATTTGCATGAAACTCACTTAACAATATGCATGAATAACCATAGAAGAGAAAAAATAACCATGAAAATACAAAATTCCTCATTTAAAGACTCCATTAACAAGAGAAGGTTTGACATTTCTCAACAATAAAGGATAAACACTTCCAACTATTGAATTCCATTATTAAAGATCCACTCCACTTCATTGAATCCATGAATTTTTTCTACATCATCTGGAAACCCACTACCCTCTATCACTTGAGGGGTAGAATTCCCTTGAATCTACTTAGAACATGGTTGTTCTAAGAGAATTCATCTAGTGTGTGTGAAAAGGTGTAAAAGTGTGTGCCTTCTCTACTAAGCTAATGTCTATAAAAATACCTACTAAAGTGTAATAGTATGTGTCTTTACAAAGGGCCTTTGCCATTACGAAAGGTGTCTGAAGACTAATTTTGGCAAATCATAAAATAAAACAGGCCAAGGGTAAATTTGGACATTCAACAGTTTTTTTCGGGCGACGGCTATGTGCGGCACCGAGTGGACGTGAGGTCGGCGGCGTGTAGGCGCCAACGCCTGTGTGTCGCTGGTCTCGATCTCTTCAGCTCTTCTTGATTTTTTCAAATTCTTCTCTTTAAGCTCCAATTCTTTGTGTTTTCTTCCCTTTTCCAGCAAAAGTCTTTAAGTTTCTTACAAAATCTCCAACACAGCTTTTTACTACAAGATCATGCAAATCTAACTATAAGTTCATTGAAAGCTCATAAAAGATATAATAATCATTGAAAACCAACTAAAAGTAAGCTAAATATGCATGGTTTTAGGTTAGAAAAAGGTATATTTTGGAGTCACGTTATCTGGCTTGGCCTTGGCAGCAATCTTACCGCTCGCCTCCTTGTTCCCAACAATTTTGCCTTACCCTTGAACTTTCTCTTGTTCACTTTGTCCTTTTCAACCACCAACACTTGAGTATCCTTCTTAAGGGTCTGCTCAATGTTTTTCAGCATCTCATGCATGTTAAAATTTACCACGAAGTCATTGTTCTCATTTGGCATCGAAGCTAAGATGACATCAATGTCTAATTTCCCGGGTAGAGGTACACCTAGTCTCTCTCGAGTATCAATATACCATTTCATATTGACTAGATGAGTACTCACAGATGAACCATTCGTCATCTTATAGGAAATTTAATACTATTAATGTAACGAACATTTCGTTACTGGCTTGCTCTTAGAATACTTTTCCTTAGTGATGTATAAATAAGGAACGCTTCTATATTGATATTTCTGAAGCAAGCCTCAAAACATGTCACATCATTGGATTGGTTCCTTTTTTCCTTACAAATGCCTTTCGAGCAACCTCTGTAGCATTTTTTTGGTGTTTTGGGCAAAGTAGCTTCTAAGACAATAACGCTTCATTTCTTATTTTAAAATGTTTCTTATGTACAGTTATTTGAAATTTTAGTGCAAGACAATGCCATTTATTCTACAAAAAAATAATGCCAAATTTTAGAATGATTTTTTAATAAAATCATTTCCACAATAGCCAAAATTGAAATCCCGTACAATTTTGTGTTGGTGCTAGATTGTGGGCCGAAAATTCATAAACAACCAAACAACAGTCTTGCTTTGGCAAGTATCGTAGGGATTGGGCCCTTTTGGTAGACAACGTTCAAATTACATTTTATGCAAATTAACCATTTCCAATTGCATTACTATGTAACTTTTCGGTGATAGGATGAACATTCTAAATGTTTGACACCATCCTATCATTGCAAAAACTGCATCCAACTCAACCTTTGTTGTACACCTAGGACCGATCTTCCTAAGTCAAACCATCCCTCAAAACTTCACATCAATAGATACCCTAGCAGTTTTTCACCCTCAATGGTAGTGATAAAGTTGGGTACCATATTACGTGACAACTCGCCTCACAAAGAAAACCTAACGGCCCCTGGTCACCCCAAGCAGTTCATATCAGATGCCCGATGCCTTGACGAGCCCCCAAATATAGAAACAATTTTACGACTCAGGTATTTTAGGGATTTTGTTTGAACGGCTTAACATGCATTTCATTTTCATCATTCACACAATATATATCACATATATATAAAAGTGAATAAATAAATGCAATGAATTGGGCTCTAGTCTATACAACTTTTAAATTGTCTTAGTCTTCATATGGGCCTCCTTTGTTGGGCTTCAATTCCTTGACTCCGTTTTGGACTCATTGGAATTACAACTTGGGCCTATCTAATCTATTCTAATTTCTATTACAAATAATTTTAATAGGCTCGTAAGCTGCCAAAATTATAACCAATTTAAAAGAAATAATAAAAGCCTAATTCATGCATGAAAACACATAAATGCACAATTAAGAATGCTTCATACAAACCATTTTTAGTTTAAACCGAATATTTAAAAGATTGTGTATTTGAATATTTTCAAAATATTCTACACTATTAAAATTGATTGTCTTAATCAATTTTAATTAATCTTTCTTGTTCATTGCATTTATGATCAAATGATGCTTGAAAAATTATGCAATTTATGAATGCATGTTACAATTAAACACTTTAAATTTAAATGCATAAATAAATCATATAAAATTAAAACAATAATAACTTAATTAATTATTATTTTTATTGAATAATTATCATAATCTCATTAAGATAATTACTTAAAATTTTAACATTTTAAATATCTTAATAGAAAATTTAATCCTATCTTAAATTTAAAATAAAATCTAATAAGATAATTTAATTTTATCCAAAATTTAAAAATTAAAATCTTATCGAATTAAAGAAATTTAGAAAAACTCTTTTCTGAAAATTTCCAGGGCTATTTGGTAATTAGATTAAAATTCTGGGCTAGGTTTTGAGGAGAACACAAAGTCCAGTGGCTATTCTGCACTTTTAAAACACTTTCGAGATCCAGCTGGGCTTTTAGGGTTCTGGGTTGCTATTTGTAGCACAAAAAAATTGATGAAATGCCTAAAATGCCCTTAAAAATAGAAAATGTGAAATTTACATAAAAAATCGCGTGTAATTTGCGATTTCAGTACAAAAATCGGACCCAATATGCAAAAAACAAGCGAAAAATCGGATGCAATTTGCGAAACTGGGGTGAAAAATCGCCCCACTTATTCAATTTTTGGGGGAAAAATCGCAAAACACATCTGATTTTTCCCTCAAAAATCGGATAAGTGGGGCGATTTTTCGCCCCACTTGCGTAAATTGCATCCGATTTTTGAGAAAAAAATTGGAAAGTAGGTGTAATTTTTTACTATTTGTATGTTTATATAATTGTCTTGCAAACCTTACAAAATCAAACTTCATTTCAGATTTTCTAAGCAAAAATCTCTCAGACCATCCAAAAAATTTTAAAAAAATCGCAAAATGGACGCAGGCGGCTCTCAACCACCACGGGCTCCTGGGAGGGGGAAAGGCTTGTACAACAAGGTAAAAATCGTATTATTTCGTTTAAAATTGTTGGAAATCGCGTAGGAAATCGCATAGATTTGCGATTTTGTTGGTAAAAATCGCACCTGATGTGCGATTTTTACCATTTGTAGGGAAAAATCGCACCTGATGTGCGATTTTACCCACGATTTTGTAAGGAAAAATCGCACATCTGGTGCGATTTTTCTGGACAAAATCGCACCTGATGTGCGATTTTCCTTAGGTGCGATTTTCGCACATTAGGTGTGATTTTACCCAAAATTATTATTTTATGTTCGTTTTTAATTAATTTTAAATATGATTAATATTTGTCATATTTGTAATTATTATTCGTAGTTTTAATGTTGTTTTCATGAAATTTGCTGTAGGTTGCGGGGAAGTTTTTCCCGCGACAGCGGCCCACAGCTTCTTATAGGAAGAAGAAAGCAGGGAGAGGTATCCCTATGCATGGGCTGGTAGATGAGGACAGCAACAGGGAGGAGCAGCCTTTCATTGGCGGAGAGGAGTTTCCGTCATCCTCAGGACGCGATGAGCAGCTCCCACGAGGTTAGTTTTAAATTTGCGACTAATATCATGTATATTTATTTATTTCTCGTATTACATTTTGTTATTTGAATTATATTAGTGAATTATATTATTTATGTAATTTGATTATATGATTATGTGTTGATATTTGAATTATATTAGTGAATGTTATTATTTATGTAATTTGATTATATGATTATGTGTTGCTATTTGAATTAAATTATTGATTTTTTTAATTATTTTTGTTAAATAAATTTATTTATAATAAATAAATTTTGAAATTAGTTACAAATAAGCGTGGGCGGAACGACACGTCTTGCATTGTGACTGAGCCATGTACTGGTGGCCCTATTGATGGGTCGGTTATTCCTAGTTGGAAGGGCCATGTGGCCTATAGGTATAGACATGACGGGGAAGATGGTGAGGAGGCTTTACCACCTAGGACGCCCTTGCAATGCCTGTTGGGAATTGTTTAGGTGTTTAATCCAATTAAACAGCAGAATCCTAAACACTAAGGATCGGGTCTTACCCTTGAAGCGTAATCGGTTGCGCACGTCGCCTGGCTCCTCTGAGAAGATGGCATTTTGTTGTCTCCAAAATCCTTCCTCGAAGGATCCTCTACTCTCAAGCACGAAAGTCTTCGCAGGTTGGTGCTAGCCGATCTTGCCTATCAAGAGAATTTTGGGAAATCCTGTGTGTATTTTGTCTGATGAGAATAATTCAAAATCATCATCCTACAATTATATCCCTAGGATATTTGTAGAGAATTAATTTCCAAAATCAGTATTGTAATTATCCAATTATAACTTAACTGATTTTAGTAATATTCCAAATCAGTATTATTACCAAATATTATTTAACTGATTTCAAATCAGTATTTAAATAATATTTACTAATTCCAAATCAGCCTTCAATAATACCTTAATGATTTGAGTTATACACCAAGCCCATGGATCAACCCATGACCCATGGATCAGGCTGATGGGTCAAGAACTTCAATTGCAATTAAGTCCCTTGATTTATCAGCCCATCCCAATTGTTCCCAGGTAATTAATTAACTATTAATTAATACCACAGAACTTTCCAATAGTATTTAATTAAACCATTTAATTAAATCTTATTTATTTAAGTATAACAATTATACTTATTGTAGGCAAGAATCCTTATTCTGCATCATTGAACTTTCTTATGTGCGATCCTGTAGGCCCATTCCAAATTGGCAACGGATAACTCAACCTCATTGATTAATCCATAAGTCATTAGTGGTCTCTAGCAAGACATAATGACTACCCAATTCAGAATAGAGGGTTGAATGGAGATTCAACACAACCTTTCCGAGCAAACTGCGTACGATCCTCTACATCGATATCCAGTTTAGCATAAGGCATGGAACCATCATCCTTATGTAGCTAAACTTTTACTTGATCTCTTAGTGACACTGAATCCATCAAGCAAATGATATCCTTATCATTCCTTGGGCATGGCCATGCACTTTTCAGTTCACTATCAAGTGGCCCAGACCCAGATATCATCTCTCACTTAAGAGAGATTTGTAGTCCCATCATTTCACCTACATACCTTAGCGTGTCTCATAGTGTACCCAATCATACCCTTACTTGGCAACCTGTTACGGCCCCGTTAGGCGTATGTCAAAGCACACTACAATTCACCTAAGACCATGTAGTGATTTCTGGTCTAAGGATCCTAGTACCAGTACTACTCAAAAGAATCACTCATGATCTAATTAGTCCATGGAGTGTTTCTTTTGGCGGATCGATTTCATGAATTTAAATATGCACAAGGATATTACTATCATGAAATTAACTCATTTGATAAACAACCAATCAAGCGAAAAATGTCTTATTTACATAAATACCCTCAAAGTATATTTAAATAAATAGCCCTCATTAGGGCACATTCACCAACAATCTCCCACTTGCCCGATGAAGGGCTATGTCCTAAATTGTTTAAGTCCAAGCTCTATTACATGTCTATCAAACTTTGACTGTGGTAGAGCTTTTGTGAGAGGATCTGCTATATTGTCGTCTGACCCTATTTTGCACACTTTCACATCTCCTCGATCAATGATCTCTCGGATGAGATGAA
Source organism: Knoxia roxburghii (assembly GCA_030378225.1). Lineage (NCBI taxonomy): Eukaryota > Viridiplantae > Streptophyta > Magnoliopsida > Gentianales > Rubiaceae > Knoxia > Knoxia roxburghii. The sequence goes on from CM059417.1 coordinate 26,189,591, forward strand.
ACCTTCTGAGTATGTGTTTGGTTTTCTGGTGTGACCGAGGCTCCTTAGCTTGTGCGATGGCCCTGTTATTGTCACAGAAAAGTTCTATCAGATCTTGGATACTCGGTATCACTCCAATGTCTGACACGAACTTTCTCAGCCAAACAGCTTCCTTTGCAGCATCTGATGCAGCAATGTACTCAGACTCTGTTGTAGAATCGGCTGTTGTATCTTGCTTTGAGCTTGTCCAAATTATTGCACTGCCATTCAGACTAAACACGTAGCCTGATTGTGACTTCATGTCATCTTGATCTGTTTGGAAAGCAGCATCAGCATATCCTTATACAGTGAGCTGTTCTTGTCCTCCATACACCAGCATTAATCCTTTAGTTCTTCGTAAGTACTTCAGGATTGCTTTGACTATAGTCCAATGATCCATCCCTGGATCTTGTTGGTATCTGCTAGTCATGCTAAGTGCATGTGCAACATCTGGACGGGTACACAACATGGCATACATCATAGATCCTATTGCCGAAGCATATGGGACTCTACTTTAATAATAACAATTAATACCCCAGAACTTCTCAATAATATTTAATTAAACCATTTAATTAAATCTTCTTTATTTAAGTATAACAATTATACTTATTGTAGGCAAGAATACTTATTCTGCATCATCGAACTTCCTTATGTGCAATCCTGTAGGCCCATTCCAAATTGGCAACGGATAACTCAATCTTATTGATTAATCCATAAGTCCTTAGTGGTCTCTAGCAAGACATAATGACTACCCAATTCAGAATGGAGGGTCGAATGGTGATTCAACACAACCTTTTCGAGCAAACTGCATACGATCCTCTACATTGATATCCCGTTTAGCATAAGGCATGGAACCATCATCCTTATATAGCTAAACGTTTACTTGATCTCTTAGTGACACTGAATTTATCAAGCAAATGATATCCTTATCATTCCTTGGGCATGGCCATGCACTTTTCAGTTCACTATCAAGTGGCCAAGATATCATCTCTCACTTAAGAGAGATTTGTAGTCCCATCACTTCACCTACATATCTTAGCTTGAATCATAGTGTACCCAATCATACCCGTACTTGGAAACCTGTTACGGCCCCATTAGGCGTATGTCAAAGCACACTACAATTCACCTAGGACCATGTAGTGATTTCTGGTCTAAGGATCCTCGTACCAGTACTACTCAAAAGAATCACTCATGATCTAATTAGTCCATAGAGTGTTTCTTTTGGCGGATCAATTTCATGAATTTAAATATGCATAAGAATATTACTATCATGAAATTAACTCATTTGATAAACAATCAATCAAGCGAAAAATGTCTTATTTACATAAATACCCTCAAAGTCTATTTACATAAATAGCCCTCATTAGGGCACATTTACCAACAATCTCCCACTTGCCCGATGAAGGGCTATGTTCTAAACTGTTTAAGACCAAGCTCTATTACGTGTCTATCAAACTTTGACTGTGGTAGAGCTTTTGTGAGAGATCTGCTATATTGTCGTATGACCCTATTTTGCACACTTTCACATCTCCTCGATCAATGATCTCTCGGATGAGGTGAAATCTTCTGAGTATGTGTTTGGTTTTCTGGTGTGACCGAGGCTCCTTAGCTTGTGCGATGGCCCCGTTATTATCACAGAAAAGTTCTATCGGATATTGGATACTCGGTATCACTCCGATGTCTGACACGAACTTTCTCAACCAAACCACTTCCTTTGCAGCATCTGATGCAGCAATGTGCTCAGGCTCTGTTATAGAATCGGCTGTTGTATCTTGCTTTGAGCTTTTCTAACTTATTACACCGCCATTCAGACTAAACACGTAGCCTGATTGTGACTTCATGTCATCTTGATCTGTTTGGAAAGCAGCATCAGCGTAACCTTGTACCATGAGCTGTTCTTGTCATCCATACACTAGCATTAATCCTTTAGTTCTTCGTAAGTACTTCAGGATTGCTTTGACTACAGTCTAATGATCCATCCCTAGATCTTGTTGGTATCTGCTAGTCATGCTAAGTGCATGTGCAACATCCGGACGGGTGGCATACATTGAATTTGGTCCACGGATCAACCCAGTGACCCATGGATCAGGCTGATGGGTCAAAAAGCACCACAATTGTAATTTGGTCCCTTGATTCATCAACCTATCCCAATAGGTCCTAGTTACTTAATTAAATCTTAATTAAGACCATACAACTTTTAATAATACTTAATTAAATCATTTAATTAAGCATTATTTATCTAAGCATAATAATTATACTTTGTGCAGGCATGATTACTTATTATGTATCATCGAACTCTCTTATGTACGATATTGTAGGTCCATTCTAATATCAACAATGGATAACTCAATCTAATTGATTAATCCATAAGTCATTAGTGGTCTCTAACAAGACATAATGACTACCCAATTTAGAACTGAGGGTCGAATGATGATTTAACACAATCTTTAAAGCACACTACGTACGATCGTCTACATTGATATCCCATATAGCTAAATGTTTACTTGATCTCTTAGTGCACTGAATTTTATCAATCAAATAATAAAGCTTATCATTTCTTGGGGACGACCATGCACTTCTTAGTTCACTATCAAGTGACCAAGATATCATCTCTCACTTAAGAGAGATTTGTAGTCTCATCACTTCACTCACATATCTTAGCGTGATTCATAGCATACCCAATCATACCCGTATTTGGCAAATTATTACGGCCCCATTAGGAATATGTCAAAGTACACTACTCTTCACCTAAAACCATGTAGTGATTTCTGGTATAAGGATTCTAGTACGAGTACTGCTCAAAATAATCACTTATGATCTAAGTAATCTATGGAGTGTTTCTTTTGGTGAATCGATCCAATGATATGTTTCCTAACATATTCATTTATATCTTTAGTTGATGTCACTACATCATGGCTAGTGAAACTCTACCAACACTAAAGTACATACTAGGCTTATCATATTGATGTTCCCACGTCAATAACTTGTTGGAGTAGAATACATAAGCTATGCTTGTATTGTACAGTTTCCCAGTTTAATATATCGATTTGTATTTCAGTCATATCTTGTTGTGCATTAATCGTCCATTTATATTATGTAAGTAGATGATGAGGTGTCTGGTGCGACACAGTAGATCTCATCATTGGTTGAAAGACATAATATATAAATGAGGTTCGTAACCGAGACAGTTTTGGACAAGCTGTCGGTCTAGGTTATTATGTGATTCAGATAATTGGTTTGTCTAAACTAATTGAATCATATAGATATGCCCGGGGCATATTGAACTTGACTCTTAGGAATGATTTGTCTTGTACTGATTTAATAGACAAATCGATCCTTGTATTCTATCTCTAAATCCCTAGACTCGAGTGGGCATGAGGATTAGACATAGTGTACTTTGATCTGCCAATGGGTGAGGTCAAATGTGGCCAATAATCTCGGTAGGTTGGGTGCGCGTGTTTAGTTACTTGGTGTGCTGCTGCTTGTCGAAAGGAAACCATGTACCGGTGCGTCCGGGGTGATGGTGCTCCCGAGATGAGCTCGAAATGTTTATTATACTAAACCCGGCCGGTGGACTTATGTCCGGTATAGTAAAAAGGTCGAGTGGTACTAGTCTCGGAATATTAAGAAGTTGATGAATTAATTTATCAGTAAATTAATGAATTAACGAGCACTGTATCTTTGATGTGGGGAGATTATGAATATAATTTAATTAAGTTGTTCCGGAAGCAATTCTGGTGTAGGGTGGTAGTGCCATAATTAATCCGTTAGTGGTACGATTAATTATGTACTGGGTTAATGACAAAGGTAGATTTAATTAATTGAGAAATTAATTAATCCTTGTGTCAGTTGGTTGTGATTCATCCCAGGAACTGGATTGGGATAAGTGAATCCCTGTGACAGTTGGGAGTGTATCAGTCCAGGAACAGGATTGAAGGAAACAGAATCTGTATCAGTCTAGAAACAGGATTGAAGGAAAACAGAAACCCAGTAGGAAGACCAATCCTAAACCAACTTGGAGTCTCTCTTGTAACTCTATAAATAGACAAGGGATCAGTCATTCAGAATACAACACAATAACACAATTAATCCACAGGATTTCTAGAGAGAGAAAATTCTAGAGAGAGAAAACGTTTCTCTCTCCAAGTCGAATTTTCAAGAAAGTGTGCAGCTGGTTTTTGGGTTTCTAGTGGCTAAAATTTTGGCCTTGGTCTATACCAGCTACGCGTAGCTTTCTCTCTCTGCGGGCGGTGCGTTTATAGTACGTGCCAGGTGCTGCGGGGCTAGAGTTTTCTAGCAGGTGGATTGTGGTGAGTAGCTGATCAATTGACTTCTAGTTCGTTGCCCACACAACGTGAAGTCATAGTCTTGAGGCATACAAGAGAATCACCAAGTGCACGCTTCAAAGGTACTTTTCTAAGATTCCGCTTTAATAGAAATTTTTGTTGCGTGGTAAATCGAGCAAGTGCAAACCCAGATCCTATCAAAATCTTTCAATTGGTATCAGAGCCTGGTTTAGGGGGTTCTGTGCTTGTTCGATTTATTACATGGTTTTATCTGCAGGTGGTTTAGAATCCCGACTATTATGGTTACGTTTGTATGGGTTTTAATTAAACTCCGGGACATGTCCGGATTTAATTTTATTATGAATGTTTGTAATTGTATAACCACGTGCTGGAAGCCGTGTAGGATTAGATTAAATCTGTAGTAGGATTTTTTCTATGTAATTTCGATTATTTAATTTTCCTAGAATGCCTTGTAGTAGGAAAATTATTTTTTATGTAATCGAAGGCGTTATGGTGGGCGACTTGGATTCGTGGGTTTTGGGTTATCATGAATTTGAAGAAATCTAAGAAAACCCTGAACGAATTGTAAGGAGACCAAATAGCGTGGGAAAAAGCGAAGGAGGAGTTGGCGGCAGGAGGCGACGCCGGCGACGACCGCCGGCAGCAAGTCGCGCCGGCCGGGTGGCCAGCAGCAGCTGCTGCCGCACCAAGGGCGCAGCAGCAGCAGCTGCCGCACCCAGGGCGCAGCAGCCGCGCGCAGGCCCGCGCGCGCACGACCCGTGCGGGCCTTGCGGGCGCGCGGGCGCACGGGTGCAGCGCCGCGCGCGGGCGGGCTGTGCGCGCGCGCGCGAGCGCTGGGCCGCGCGCACTGCCTGTGCGGGCGGTGCGCACGGGCAGCGCGGCCCTCGGGCCGTGCTGCGGCCCGGGCGGCCCTTTCGGGCTGTTCGGGCTGTTTTTGGCCCGTTTTTCCTCCAGTTTTCATTTTTTGAAATTCAAGACTCTCTCCATCGAGTGACGTGACGGGACACGAGATCAAGGCAGATGAAGGAAGCAATTAAAACCATAATAGTCGGGGAATTTATTTTTTCGAATTTATTTCCCGTATTTATTGTTTTAATTTTATGCTTTATTTTTTATGCTGTATTTTAGATGCATGAATTAAAGCATGTCTGGTTTTATGGTTGCACATAACTTAGGTTAGTTAATTGCATGTTAAAACCAGAAAAACCCTCAATTTGGAAATCTAAGTGGGAGCGGGTTGTGTTATATCCCCATGGCCACCATTACGGGTTCATATGCGATGTGGGTGGGCTTGCGCGTTGGCATTAGGGCCTTCCTCCATTTGGATGAGTCCAGCCCCGAGATCGCTAGACTATGAGCTTCTGAGTAAGATGACTAGAGCGAGTTTAACTAGGAGAAATGCGACACCCTCTCCATCTGAGGCGCACTATCCTGAGGTAACAAACTCAGAAGTCACGTAATGGCACACACTTAGTGTACGATCTGCAGTATTCCTCCCGCGAGGTTACGCTGCTTACTTGTACGGCTGAAAGCACCGACTATTAGCTACATTGATCAAAGGATCGTTGGTCAGATAGTGTAGTTAATGAACTTGGTTCTTCTCAAACGAATGTTGGTTAGCGTAAACGTCCACACTGCGTGGCTTGCGAGAATCCCGGTGGATGAGATGTTGGTGGATTAATATTATTGTTTTGAGGGAATCAATAATTAATTGAATTTTCATGTTTTTTTTTCGAAAATTCTAGCATATATAACTGAAACACTGTTTGTTTAACTTTCCAGTTTAAATCGATATGGCATTCAATCCTTTAGCTGCTATTTTGAAAAACAACAATTTAACTGGAACAAATAATGTCGATGGAAGTCGTAACTTGGACATTGTCCTTAGGGCTGAGAGCGCTCCTGTGAGAGATCGTGTCATTGACATGATTAGTAACATCAACAAGGTTGAGGTAGTGGGAGGCGAAATCGTTGGTGAAACCAAAGCCGATATTATCCTCCAGAGCTTGCCTCAAAGCTATGAGCGGATTCGGTTGAACTACAACATAAGTAAGATGTTGTGGAGTTCATCCGAGCTCTTGGCAGAGTTGATGGCGCCTCAAAGCTATGAGCGGATTCGGTTGAACTACAACATAAGTAAGATGTTGTGGAGTTCATCCGAGCTCTTGGCAGAGTTGATGGCGGCTAAAAGTCTTCTTCAAGAGAAGAAGCGAGCTTTAGTCGCAGTCGAAGCTTTAGAATCTTCTTCTGAGCCTGAGGCTGGAAAGAAGAAGAGAAAGCTCGAGGGAGTAGCTAAAAAGGCACAAATTGTGCCTAAGCCAGATATTGCAAAGAAGAAGTCGAAAGACAAGTGCTTCAAGTGCAATAAGACGGGACATAGGAAAGCGGATTGTCCAAAGCTTATAAGTACGATAAATTATGCCTTAATTACTGAGACATGTTTAGCGGCGATTCCCACAGATACTTGGTGTGTGGATTCAGGTGCCATTGACCATGTTTGTTATTCTTTGCAAGGGTTCCAAGTAACCCAGAAGCTTAGAGAAGGCGAATTGGATATCTACTTGGGCGACACTACAAGAGTGTCAGTAGAAGCTGTGGGAGTAGTTAAGTTGAATTTCGAAAATTCTAGCTTGGAGTTAGTTAATTGTCTTTATGTACCGAGTTTTAGAAAGAACTTGATTTCGGTTTCTAAACTCTTGAAGAACGGGTATAAGTTTATTTTTTCTGATGACTGTGTTGTTATTAGAAGAAATGGAAAACTTATTTGTTCTGGTTCATTGGCGGACAATTTGTTTGTGGTTAACTCTAACTCCCCTGTTGTGCAAAACATAGAGATATATCGCTCAGAATCTAACATTAATAAGAGGAAGAAACCTTCTGAAATGAATCAAACCTATCTTTGGCATCTAAGGCTAGGTCATATAAACCTTAGTAGGATTCAGAGGTTGGTCAATGATGGACCTTTGGGTTCATTAGATATTGACAGTTATGCAACCTGCGAATCTTGCTTGGAAGGTAAGATGACCAAGAGACCTTTTAAAGCAAAAGGCTATAGAGCTAAAGAAGTATTAGAGTTGATTCATTCTGACTTGTGTGGACCTATGACGGTCCAGGCACGAGGGGGATATGAGTATTTCGTGACATTCACGGATGACTACTCTAGGTACGGATACATTTACCTAATGCGCCACAAGTCTGAATGTTTTGACAAGTTCAAAGAGTTTCGGGCAGATGTGGAGAAGCATCATGGTAAGAGTATCAAGACACTGCGTTCAGATCGTGGTGGGGAGTACATGTCCCATGAATTTCGAGATTACCTCACTGAGGTAGGAATTCAGTCTCAGTTGTCTGCACCTGGCACGCCACAGCAGAATGGTGTAACAGAAAGGAGGAACCGAACTCTTATGGAAATGGTTAGGTCCATGATGAGCTATAGTGATTTGCCAAGTTCGTTCTGGGGATATGCCTTGGAAACGGCAATGTATATTCTTAATCTTGTATCATCTAAAACCGTGCCTTCAACCCCAATAGAGTTGTAGAACGGCGGAAGCCCAGTCTAAGACATCTCAGAATTTGGGGCTGCCCAGCACATGTGCTTAAGGCAGATACGGCTAAGTTAGATGCAAGAACAGAATTAATGTTGTTTGTAGGATATCCTAGGGGAACGAAAGGTGGTCTATTCTATAGTCCTAAAGATCAGAAGGTGGTGGTAAGTACCAACGCTAGATTTTTAGAAGAGGACTATGTCTTAGACCACAAGCCCAAGAGTAAGATAGTACTAGAAGAGCTTAGACAACAAACTACTAATCCTGATGCACCAGCGCAAATAGATACACCACACACTGCACATGAGATCACAGATGATGCGCCTACACAGGCGGTGCCTCATCGTAGTGGGAGGGTTGTGAGACAGCCAGACAGGTTCGTTGGCATGGGAGAGGCTTCAGACCTAGTCCCAGGTATGCCTGAACCTGACCCAGTTAACTACAATGAGGCACTTCGAGATAAAGATGCAGAATCTTGGCGTAAGGTAATGATATCCGAGATGGGGTCAATGGACCACAATCAAGTCTGGGAGCTTGTGGACCTGCCTGATGGGTTTAAACCCATTGGATGCAAGTGGGTCTACAAACGTAAGAGAGGACCTGACAGGAAGGTGGAAACCTTTAAAGCTAGGCTGGTGGCGAAGGGGTATACTCAGAAAGAGGGAATCGATTATGAGGAAACCTTCTCCCCGATAGCCATGCTTAAGCCGATCCGGATTCTCTTGGCCATAGCTACTCATATGGATTATGAGATTTGACAGATGGATGTCAAGACAGCTTTCCTAAACGGAAGTCTTGCGGAAACCATCTTTATGCAGCAACCAGAGGGATTCATTGAAAAAGGCCAAGAGCATAAGGTTTGCAGGCTTAAGAGTTCTATTTATGGACTTAAGCAGGCATCCAGATCTTGGAACATCCGGTTTGATGAGGTAATCCAGTTCTTTGGATTTACTCAGTGTCCGGATGAGCAATGTGTATATCGCAGACGTGATGGAAACTCAGTGGTGTTTCTTGTGCTTTACGTAGATGACATTCTATTGATTGGCAACAACAAGAAAGTGTTATCAGACGTAAAGGCATGGCTGTCCAAGCAATTTGATATGAAGAACTTAGGGGAAGCGGGACATATCCTTGGGATCAAGATTATTCGAGATCGTAGGAAACGTTCGTTAACGCTCTCTCAAGCTTCGTACATAGACACGATTCTGGCCCGTTTTAACATGCAGAACTCCAAGAAAGGTTTTCTACCTTTCAGGCACGGAGTGTTTCTATCTAAAGAATAGTCTCCTAAGACTATTGAGGAGATAGAGACCATGAAGACAGTTCCATATGCTTCGGCAGTAGGAAGTCTCATGTATGCCATGTTGTGTACGAGGCCTGATATCTGTTATGCCGTTGGCATGGTAAGTAGATATCAGAGTAACCCCGGGAGAGCTCATTGGGAGGCAGTAAAATGCATTCTCAAGTATTTGCGCAGAACGAAGGACCAAGTTCTGGTCTATCAGGCGTTTGAGCTGGTACCCCGAGGTTACACAGATTCAGATTTCCAAGGCGACAGGGACAAGAGCAAGTCTACCTCAGGGTATGTGTTTACTCTAGGAGGTGGAGCCATAGTTTGGCGGAGTGTCAAGCAGAAATGCATGGCGGAATCTACCATGGAGGCTGAGTACGTTGCCGCATCAGAGGTAGCGAAAGAAGCAGTATGGCTCAAGAACTTCCTAGTGGACTTAGATGTGATTCCTGGTTTGCCGAAGTCTATCACAGTTTAATGTGATAACAACGGTGCAGTTGCAAACTCGAAGGAACCACGAGCCCACAAGGCGAGTAAACATATACAGCGCAAGTACCACCTGATACGAGTTATCGTAAAGAGGGTAGACGTGGTCATGGCTAAGATAGCATCAGAGGATAACCTTGCAGATCCGTTCACGAAAACATTGACTTCTAAAGTCTTTGAGGCTCACGTGAAGGGCAAGGGGATCAGATGCTTAGGAGAGCCTTGACAGTTTTTCTAGATAGATAGCAGCAGATTGGGTAGGATTGTATGTAGTTGTATACTTAAAGCACAGCTTAAGTATTAGTGGGAGATTGTTGGAGTAGAATACATAAGCTATGCTTGTATTGTACAGTTTCCCAGTTTAATATATCGATTTGTATTTCAGTCATATCTTGTTGTGCATTAATCGTCCATTTATATTATGTAAGTAGATGATGAGGTGTCTGGTGCGACACAGTAGATCTCATCATTGGTTGAAAGACATAATATATAAATGAGGTTCGTAACCGAGACAGTTTTGGACAAGCTTTCGGTCTAGGTTATTATGTGATTCAGATAATTGGTTTGTCTAAACTAATTGAATCATATAGATATGCCCGGGGCATATTGAACTTGACTCTTAGGAATGATTTGTCTTGTACTGATTTAATAGACAAATCGATCCTTGTATTCTATCTCTAAATCCCTAGACTCGAGTGGGCATGAGGATTAGACATAGTGTACTTTGATCTGCCAATGGGTGAGGTCAAATGTGGCCAATAATCTCGGTAGGTTGGGTGCGCGTGTTTAGTTACTTGGTGTGCTGCTGCTTGTCGAAAGGAAACCATGTACCGGTGCGTCCGGGGTGATGGTGCTCCCGAGATGAGCTCGAAATGTTTATTATACTAAACCCGGCCGGTGGACTTATGTCCGGTATAGTAAAAAGGTCGAGTGGTACTAGTCTCGGAATATTAAGAAGTTGATGAATTAATTTATCAGTAAATTAATGAATTAACGAGCACTGTATCTTTGATGTGGGGAGATTATGAATATAATTTAATTAAGTTGTTCCGGAAGCAATTCTGGTGTAGGGTGGTAGTGCCATAATTAATCCGTTAGTGGTACGATTAATTATGTACTGGGTTAATGACAAAGGTAGATTTAATTAATTGAGAAATTAATTAATCCTTGTGTCAGTTGGTTGTGATTCATCCCAGGAACTGGATTGGGATAAGTGAATCCCTGTGATAGTTGGGAGTGTATCAGTCCAGGAACAGGATTGAAGGAAACAGAATCTGTATCAGTCTAGAAACAGGATTGAAGGAAAACAGAAACCCAGTAGGAAGACCAATCCTAAACCAACTTGGAGTCTCTCTTGTAACTCTATAAATAGACAAGGGATCAGTCATTCAGAATACAACACAATAACACAATTAATCCACAGGATTTCTAGAGAGAGAAAATTCTAGAGAGAGAAAACGTTTCTCTCTCCAAGTCGAATTTTCAAGAAAGTGTGCAGCTGGTTTTTGGGTTTCTAGTGGCTAAAATTTTGGCCTTGGTCTATACCAGCTGCGCGTAGCTTTCTCTCTTTGCGGGCGGTGCGTTTATAGTACGTGCCAGGTGCTGCGGGGCTAGAGTTTTCTAGCAGGTGGATTGTGGTGAGTAGCTGATCAATCGACTTCTAGTTCGTTGCCCACACAACGTGAAGTCATAGTCTTGAGGCATACAAGAGAATCACCAAGTGCACGCTTCAAAGGTACTTTTTTAAGATTCCGCTTTAATAGAAATTTTTGTTGCGTGGTAAATCGAGCAAGTGCAAACCCAGATCCTACCAAAATCTTTCATAACTGACTATGGATAGTTTTGTACTTAGAACATGTTTTGCTTATTAGGTTTCATAACCAAGACATTTTTAAGGTTCACTCATGAGCATATGTTCTAGTACATGGATCATTTCATCATTTATATATGCACAAGAATATTAAACTGATGAAATTAACTAATTTGATATTATATCAACCTGACGACACATGTCAATACATAACCCTCATAAGGGCGCATACACCAACAAAAACTTCGTTCGATCACATTTTTTAACTTCGTATGTGCTTGATTAAATTTTTCTTCTTGTGTTATTAGACGCTTACCAGTTTGAAAGTCAGATAACCAATATCACACATAATGATAGAATGTCATAAATCCACGAGTAATTGCATAAGCTGCATCACATGGATAATATTTTCCTGTGAAAAATACATATAATTTTAATATATATGTATTGTCATCTACATTGAAATATAAAAAAATTTTAAAAATTACCTGTAGTGGGAAACAAAAAGTTACTTTTTGGATCACGCATAGTTTTAGTCAACGCTCTTTAATCATGTGCTACTCCTTCCTAACCCGCCCATAAGAATGTAAAAACCATATTAAAATTGCATATTGCAAGTACATTATGAAAACATTCACCTTTGCCTCTCTCTCTCTCTCGATAGGGTGTTTGTTGATCGCGTGGTATAACTGCATTGACAAGTATCCCGTCTAGTTCACCAATAGCACCCTGCAAAATTTTGTACATTATAGTTAACAAAATAATTAATAATAAACTATAATTTATGAGTGATAAAAATAAACTAAACATTACCAAAAAAGATGTGTCACGAAGTTGATGTTGTGCTTGACTTTGAAATATATTTGAATTGGAATTAGGAACAATCATTTCCTTTGAAAATGAAAGCATAGCCTCAATCACTTCATAAAAATACATATGAATAGTTTGAGTTGGATGTTGGTATTTCCGTTTCACTACCTAATTTGTATGGTGTTGACCCAAACTCATAAAAAACATCGCCATTTTTTCTTCCACCGATATATATTTGCAATTTTTCAACAACCTCTGGAATGAAAGTGATTACATAAAATATATATTTAAATATAAATTCACAATAATTGGTCAATTTAAAAAATCATAAACAATAATATTCAAAAAGTTTCACATCAAAATGAAAAAATAAGAATGTCAATCTAAAGTATAAGAATCCAAATCTAAAGTAAGCCTACCTTTTTCCCAATCAATGATATCCAATTCTTCCGAACTACTTCAGGTTTAGTGTTTAACCGACTCCACTGCTCTTTGTATGATTTACCTTCACAAAAGATAGTAGCTACTGAATACAACGGGTCTTCCATTTCAAATGATTTCATCTCATCTAAAACATTATTACAATCATCAATACTTGGTCCATCAGGTTGTTCTATAGTTTTGAGAACTGCCATCAATTGATTTTCCAAATCACTACTCTTCTCAGGACTATTTCTCCTTTGACGCTTTACTTCTTTTTTTTTTCTATTTTTGATCAGTTTCAAGATTGATAATCGATTGTTTAAGGCCATCTATAGGCAACCCTTCCTTTTAGGGACCGCATCCATATTTTCCTGTAGCTCTCATGCCATCAAATAATGCTCTCATATAATCTCAATCGAGTAAACTGTTATATCGAAATTGCTTGGTTTATATATTTTTTGCATTATAAATTAGAATTATCAAATAGAGTTTATGTAGTACACAATCTATATTAATCTAAATGGGAAGGACATACATGTATGTATTCATCCCATTGTTCTTGAATCCAATTTATTGTATTCGTCACTGGATCCTAATGAGTATTTCCACTGTATCCAATAAGTTTATTCCGTTATTGAGTTTTTTTCTTCAAATAATCCCAATCATTTTCAATTGTTTTTGTGTCAGGGTAATTTTGAACTCTTTTCCCAAAACTTTTCTAATATTATCCCATGATTCTTTTGTCAAACTACCTCTAGAAATACGTTTAGCATTGACTTCTTCTAAACACAAATCAACATAGCGTCTTAACAATTTTGGATCTCTCTAATTGGCCCCATTGATTCTAAAATCTGACTAAACAATGTATTGAATGTTACTAAAAACAGTAAAAACAATGTATGACTGGACAAGTTGACGTGTTTTCTTCTTCGGGAATTCAAATCAACTATGAGAGCGAAGCTGTCAGGCTGAGCTGCTTCTCAAACAAGCCCAACTGTTTCCCAATCTTTCAGACTATTCTCTCATACTATCTATCAAGTATGAATTGAAGCAGGGGAATCGCTCAACTCAAGAAAATGCACTTTTATTTAGACCTCTTTGTGCAAAAATATAATTCAGAGGATGGGTGATGGTTGATGATTGATTTAGTCCATACATGACAAGGCTTAGTAGTTCAGCCTAAACTATTGAAACCAACAAAAGAGTTGGTGGGTTTCCTCGCAAGGACAACAAACAAACTTTTGATCTTGCAAGACCAAGGGTTTTGAGTCACAACTCAAAGGGGTATTTTCACATGAAAATATCAATAAAAATTATCAGAAACCTACATTAAATTTCATGGTTGGGGCCTTATATAGGCATACAAGAGTCCTTTTCCTTTTCTAAAAAGTAATCACTCAATCCTAATAAAAGAGGGATTAAAAAAAAAAAAACTCCTAATCTAATTCTGATTGTCTTACAGTTTCGACCAATAGAGATAGAGTACAAATCAAAATAAAATCCTAATCAAGAAGGGAAAAATCCATCTATTCTAGTTGTAATAGGATAAACTTACAAAACCTTCTAGAACTATGAAAAGTAAAGCAAAATCCTATAAGGAAGAGTCTTTCCCAGCTTCAGTTGGGCTTAAGGAATGGCTGGATTTTCAATTAAGCCTTGTAATTCCTTAATCCAAGTCTTTATTCTTGGGCTTCAGTCCATATCTACGTTCCATATGCAAGTCCATTATTGAATAATCTCGAAATGTTAATGGGTTTGGGCCTCCAAGTTGGTAAATGGGCTTGGGCCTGTTGTTGTGCTTCTTCGATCAGCAACTTGAAGGCTTCTTCAATCCTTTGATCTGTTTTGCATCATAGGTCCAACAATACCTACTGATGGATCTCACTGGCGTAGATCTGGATCCACAGGTAGAGTTTTCATAGACTCCCATGGGGAAATTCGTAACTAGGCATGTCCTGAAATTTGAACATGCATATTGATGTCATGTGACATCTCTTTAGTCCCATTTTAGGGGCTTGACCCATATATTGACCCAGATGTCATTTAACATGATAAAATATTCAATCTGGGCTTATTATGGGTCTCTTTGGGGCTCCCTACAACAAAGCTGCGAAAATCCCTTGTCAGTTTAGGGAGATAATACGCAGTTTTGATGGGAGTAGAGGAAGAGTTCTTGATGTTCACATCACAAGTTCATCAAACAACTGAAAAAATAGAGACAGTGTAGTATTCAAGTGGACTATTCCATCAAGCAACTAAATTATTTTGTTTCCAAATTTATTGAAGAACTTTCTCAATAATCCTACCTCTGTTGTTTTCAATACTAAAGTTTTGCTTATATTAAACTATTTTCCTGTTTATATATCGATTAAAAGTTTTACTTAAATTATTTTTATGGTTTACATATGTTGTCCATTTATATTATGTGATTAGATGATGAGGTGTCTGGTGTGACACAATAGATCTCATCATTGGTTAAAATACATAATATATAAATGAGGTTCGTAACTGAGACAGTTTTGAACACACTATCCGTTTAAGTTATTAAGTGATTCTGAAATTGGTTTGTCTAAACTAATTGAATCATATAGATATGCCCGGGGCATATTGAGCATGACTAATTAGGATGAATTGTCTTATATTGGTTTAATAGACTATTCGATCCTAGTATTCTATCTCTAAATCCTTAGACTTGAGCAGATATGAGGATTTGACATAGTGTACCTTAATCTGTCAAAGAGTGAGGTCACTTGAGACTAATAGTCTCAGTAGGTTGGGTGCATGTGTTTTATTGCTTGGTGTGTTGTTGCTTGTCGAAAGGAAATCATGTACCGGTGTGTCCGGGGTGATGGTGCTCTCGAGATGAGCTCGTTATATTTATTAAACTAAACCCAGCTGGTGGACTTCTGTCCGATATACTAAAAAGATCGAGTGGTACTAATATCAGATTATAAGAAGTTAATTAATTAATTTATCAGTAAATTAATAAATTAATGAGCACTGTATCTTTGATGTAGGGAGATTAAAGAATAATTAATTTAGTTATTTTGGAAGCAATTCTGGTGTAGGATGGTAGTGTCATAATTAATCAGGCAGTGGTACGATTAATTATGTATTGGGTTAATTGATGAAGTAGAATTAATTATTTAATTAATTATTCCTAAGAGTTAATTAGTAAATTAACAAAGTGAAATTATTTATTTAATTAATTAAGTCTTAAAGTTCAATTGAAATTAGGAAATTCAAGACATTAGGAAATCTATTTGAATTTGGAAATCTAATTAGATTTGCTTACTAATTGGATTTGAAAACTAATTAAGAAAACCAAAATCCAATAGGAAGGCCAATTCTAAACCAATATGGGGTCTCTCTTGTAACTCTATGAATAGACAAGAGATTAGCAATAGACAATACACAATTGATAGTTTCAAGTTTTCAAGAAACTTAGATAAAAAAATCCTAGAGATAGAACTCAAGTAGAATTCTCCCAAGAATCAGAATTCTCCCTTAGAGGTGACGGTCCAAATTCCTATAGATGGTCGGCGGTGGTTATTCATGGCGGCGGTGTCGGACGGCAGCGACGCAAGAATCCCAGCGAGGATTTTTTCTGGTAAGTTTATTGAGTTCGTTTGTTTTGCTGATCATTTGGTTCATTGGTTCATTGCCCACACAACATACGAGTTGGTATTGAGTCATACAAATGATCACCTAAGTACACGCTTGAAGAGGTAATTCTTAAACTTTTGCTTTACTTAAGAATTTTATTGTTGCGTGACAAATCAAATAAGTAGAAGCTAATATCCTGCGCAATGGTATTTCAAGCAATGATTGGAATAATAATTGCACTAATTCTTAGGCCTGGACAAAAGTTTCGATTTTGGAATGCAATACACGAAAGTAAATTTTTGACCAGACCCAGGCAGATAATCTTTCAATTGGTATCAGAGCTATGGTTTTGGCTTTGTACTTGTTCGATTTGTTGCATGGTTTTGATTGCAGGTGGTTTAATTATCCCGGCTATTATGGTTGCATTTGTATGTTTTTAATTAAACCCCGGGATATATCCGGGTTGTTTGTTTTATGAATGCTTGTAATTGTAAAACCACATGCTGGAAGCCGTGTATGATTAGATTAAATCTGTAGTATGATTTTTTCTATGTAATTGTCATTTTATTTTCTAGAAAGATTTAACCTTACAGTTAGAAAAATATGTAATAATGAAAAGTCACAGAACGGAAGACCCAGAAACCAAACGGGCAGGCGGGCTGGCAAAAGAATTATTGGCAGCAACCGCTGGCAGGCAGCAGCACTGCTGCGCGCAGTGTGCTAGTGCAGCGCCGTACATGTGTGGCGTTGGGGGCACCAGCGCGCGGGCTCAGCCCTTGCTACGCACAGCTTGGTTTGCTGTGCACGCAGGTCCATCAAAGGTTGTGCACGCAGCACGCCCCGTGCATATTGTGCACGCGCGACCCATTTGGGTTGCACGAGCTGCCTATTTTCTGAGGTAATTCCGAGATCCAATTTTTCAGACTCATTCCATCGAGTGACGTGACGGGACCTAAGAAAAAGGCAGCAGATTGAAGCAATTAAAACCATAATAGTCGGGAAATTTATTTTACGCATTTATTTCCTGTTTTATTGTTTTAATTATGTGTTTTAATTCTTGTGCTATATTTTAGATGCATGATTTCAAGCATATTGGTTTTATTTTGCATATAACTTAGGATTAGTTAATTGCATGTTAAAGCCGAAAAAACCCTCATTTTAGAAATCTAAGTGGTAGCAAGTTTGTTAATATTCCCATAGCCTCCATTACGAATTCATAAGTGATGTGGTTAGATTTAAGCTTTGGCATTAGAGCCTTCCTCAATATCGGATGAGTTTAACCATAAGATCACTAGTTTGAATTTCTAAGTAAGATGACTAGAATAAGTTAAAAATTGATAAATGCAAAACCCTCTCCATCTGAGATGCACTATCCTAGGAAACAAACTTAGAAGTCACGTAATAGCTTACAATTAGTTTACGATTTGTAGTATTCCTCCCATCGAGGTTACATTGCTTATTTGTACGACTAAAATCACTTACTATTAGCTACATTGATCAATAGATCGTTTGGTCAGATGGTGTAGTTAATGAACTTAGTTCTTCTCAAACAAATGTGGGCTAGCATAAACGTTCACACTATCATGACTTGAGAAAATCCTGATGAATGAGATGTCGGTGAATTTATTTATTGTTTTGAGGTATGTCAATGATTAATTTTCAAAATTTTGCATTATTTACTGAAACATTGTCTGTTTATTTATTTACAGTTTTCGATATGGCTTTTAATTCGTTAGCTACAATATTGAAAGACAACAAATTAACTGGTCCAAATTATGTCGATTGGAGTCTAAACTTGAACATTGTCCTAACAGCTGAGTAGTATATGTTCATGCTCACTGAAGTATATCAAGATGTGGCCACTGATTGAACACCTCAAGAAGATAGGAAAACCTATCGAAGGTGAAGGAAGGCTGATGAGATGACACGGTGTTACATTCTGACTTCTGTGTCGAATGTTATGCAACATAAGTTTCATTCATCTCTGCCTTTAACATGATGGCTCACCCAAGGGAGATGTTTGGTCATCAAGGTATGACAGCAAGGGAGGTAGCCATGAGGAAGGTTATGAACACCAAATGGCTTAAGGCACCTCAATATCATGTGCTTCACATGAATAGTAACATCAATGAGATAGAGGTACTAGGAGGTGAGATTGATCCTGAGAGTCAGATTGATATCATTCTCCAGAGTTTACCTCACACTTTTGAGCAGTTTTGGGTTAATTACAATATGAATCAAAGAGTTTATACTCTTTCTGAGCTCTTAACGGCATTGGTGTCGGCTGAAGGCATCTTTGAAGAAAAGAAGCCAGCTTTAGTTATAGTCAAGGCTTTAAGTTCCTCTTCTATGCCTAAAGACAAAAATAAGAAAATGAAGAAGACCAACAAGAAGGCTGATAATCATGCGGATAAGCCTAACATTGCAAAGAAGAAGAAGCCTAAAAGCAAATGTTTCAAGTGTGGAAAGAAGGGATATTAGAAATCAGATTGTCCAAAGCTCAAGTTACGATAGTTTTGTTAGGTTTAAATACTGAAGCTATGCTTGTATTACACTATTTCCCAGTTAATATATCGATTTAATGTTTTAGTTTATATGTTGTGCGTACGTGGTCCATTTATATTATGTAATTAGATGATGAGGTGTTTGGTATGACACAGTAGATCTCATCATTGGTTAAAAGGCATAATATATAAATAAGGTTCGTAACCGAGACAGTTTTGGACACACTGTCGATTTAGGTTATTATGTGATTTGGAAAATTGGTTTGCTAAACTAATTGAATCATATAGATATGCCCGGGGAGTATTGAACTTGACTATTTAGGACGAATTATCTTATACTGATTTAATAGAATATTCATTCCTAGTATTCTATCTCTTATTCCCTAGACTTGAGCGGGCATGAGGATTAGACATAGCGTACTTTGATCTGCCAATGGGTGAGGTCATTTATGACCAATAGTCTCGGTAGGTTGGGTGCGTGTGTTTGGTTACTTGGTGTACTGCTGCTTGCCGAAAGGAAATCATGTACCGGTGTGTCTGAGGCGATGGTGCTCCCGAGATGAGCTCGTTATGTTTATTTTACTAAACCCAGCCGGTGGACTTATGTCTGGTATAGTAAAAAGGTCGAGTGGTACTCATCTCGGATTATAAGAAGTTAATTAATTAATTTATCAGTAAATTAATAAATTAACGAGCACTATATCTTTGATGTGGGCAGATTAAAGAATAATTACTTTAGTTGTTCAGGTGTAGGATGGTAGTGATATAGTTAATCCGTTAGTGGTACGATTAATTATGTATTGGGTTATTGACAAAGGTAGATTTAATTAATTAAGTAATTAATTAATCCTTGTGTCAATTGGTTGTGAATCAGACCAGAAACTGGATTAAGGATAAGTGGATCCTTGTGTCAATTGGTTGTGAATCAGACCAGGAACTGGATCAAGGATAAGTGAATCCTTGTGTCAGTTGGTTGTAAATCAGTTCAGGAACTGGATTTGAGGAAAACATAAACCCAGTAGGAAGAACAATCCTAAACCAACTTGGGATCTCTCTTGTAACTCTATATATAGACAAGATATAGACAAGGGATTAGCAATTCAAGACACAAAATTCATAAGTTTTAAAGACAAGAAAACTAGAGAGAGAAATCAAAGGTCAAAAATTCTTCTCAAGAAGCAGCTGGCGGCCGATTTTCTCTTCCCAAGATCGGCGGTTGGTTTCTCTCCTTGAAACTGTTAGTTTTGAATATAGAAAAGCTATGGCTTGTATCAAAAAACTAATATCCATAGATGACATATCATTTGTTTCAGTATTGAATTGTTCCATTATATCATAGAGCTAGATAACGGGGTGTGAAAAGACACAGTAGATATCGTTATTGGTTAAAGTATTGATATATAAAAAGTATGCTCGTAACTGAGATAGTCTAAACATACTAACAGTATAGGTTATCGTGTGATTTGGAAATTAGTTTATCTAGACTAATTAAATCACACGGATATGCCCGGGGCATATTGAGCACGACCAGTTTGGATAGAATTGACTTGTACTGATCGGCATAGTCAATTCAGTCCTAGTATTCAGTCTCTCAATCCTGAGATTGGGATGGGCGTGAGAGTTAGATATAGTATCCTTTGATGTGCCAAAGAGTGCGGTCAATTGAGGCCTATACCTCGGTAGGTTGGGTATGCGGTGTTTAGCTTTTTACGTGCCATTGCTAGTTGGAGAAATCCACATACCGGTTCGCCGGGTTAATGGTGCTCCCGAGATGAGCTCGTAAGGTTTATTATACTAAATCGGGCCAGTGGATTTTACGTCTGGTATAATAAGAAGGTCGAGTGGTACTAATCTCGGATACCAAGAAGTCGGTGAATTAGTTTGTCAGTAAATTGATAAACCGATGAGCACTAGATCTTTGATGTGAGGAGATAGAAGAAATAAAATGGCGCTATGTAAAGTCATGTTTGAGGGAAAGTTCCATAGTTAATCCGATAATGGTACGACTAATTATGTATTTGATTAATCGACAAAGTGAATTAATTAATCCTAAAGGTTTAATTAATATTTATTTGACAAAGTGGATTAAGAAATTAATTCTATATGAATTAATTAATCCTAAGGGTTCAATTAAATTAAATTAACAAAGTGGGTTAAGAAATTAATTCGAATGAGTCGATCGGAGTTGATTAGTCTACGAAAGACTAAACGGTCAACGAAAGTCAAATTAAAAGGCTCAACTCAAAAGGCCACTAGGTCTCCATTGGAGCTCCCTATAAATAGAAAGCTTATGCCTTAAGAAACTTAAGAAAATCTTGCAAGACAACTTTGTCTTCCTTGAGTGAGAAAGTTCTAGAGACAAACTCTCATTCCTTCTTGAGTTTCTTTCAAAAACGAACTTGGAATCTCACTTCTAGATTTAGATTAAGCTTGAAAGATCAAACTTTTAGATAGGCCATCGTTTTTTGAGTTTGCCCACTGCTGGATTTCATTTCTTTTCGCCGGATTCTTCATATTTTTTGCCGAAATTCTGCCCAGTTTTTTCTAGTTGTTCGGCCAGCTTTTAGTTCTACACTTGGGCAGTTTGGCAGCCACTTGTATCCACTCCGGGGTGCTTGATCCGGCTGGGTTTGTGTTGATCTCTCCCTTGGGTTGGTGATCTACAATCCCGGCTGTCCAGGTTGTGACCGGAGTTGAAGTGGGTTCGATTTTATTGGCGAGAAAAGTAGTGGGCAACAGTTTTTTGGGTTAAAGGTTTGATCTTTTTGGTAGATTTAATCTAATTTAGGGATTTTCTTAGAGGGTTTCTCGTGGGCTTTGGTAGCACACCCCGATAGACTATTACCCATGCAATATTTGAGGTTTCTTGGAGTTATCCATTGGATTTCAGTGGTGATCACGAATTAAAGATTCGATTTTCTTATTTGCGTTGGACTTCGCTTCAAAGGTATAACCTTTATGTTTTCCACTTTTAATTAAAGGTTAATTCTTTGTGCGTTATTTGTCGATTTAATAAATTAAATAAGTATAAGCCTAGATCTATTTAGGGGAAAATGAATTTGAGCCTAAGCTTTGTCGAAAGTTTCCGATTCTGGAATGCATTGCACGAAAGTGAGATTTTCGATTTAGCCCGGGCTTATTCTGTTTTCCTTCAAATTGGTATTAGAGCGAGTGTTTCGGCTTTATACTTGTTTAATTTATTACACGGCTTTATTTTGGCATTATTATTTTTGTCAAAATGTTTAAACATGTGGTTAATAGTTTCCCGGCTATTATGGTAGAATTTATTTTTCATTCATAAAACCCAGGACATATCCGGGCTTGTATTGTTTTTAATGGAAATGTCTATAATAGTAATAACCACGAGTTGGAAGCCGTGTAGGATTAGATAAATCTTGTAGTAGGATTTAATCTAATGTTGTCGTCTTTAAATTCCTAGAAAATGCCTTATATATAGGAATTTATGTATTATGACGAAGACGTTATTTTGGGTAACAAATATTCACGGGTTTTGGTTTCTCATAATTTTGGGTGATTCCTAATTACATAGAAAACTGAGAAAACCCGGGCGAATCGAGAGGAATCCAAATAACGAGTGGGAGCGACATGACGGGACGTGTCACCGAGGCGTCAAGGAATCAACGATAGAGAAGGCCATAATAGTCGGGGAATTTTATTTCTTTAATTTCCCGTATTTAAGTCTTTTCGTTGATTGTGTGTTTTCGTTTTATTTTGCATGAACAAAAACCAAACCAAACCGTTTTAAAAAGTACAGTGCAATTAACTAAGGTAGATTATTTGTATATTAAAACTCCAACGGTTTTTATGGGTGCGAATATCCATAGTTAAGATATTGCATGTTAAAACGTAAAAATCCTCAAACTTAAAAATCTAAGTGGGAGCGCTGAAAGGATTGCCACATAGGATCTGGGTTTGCACTTGCTCGATTTACCACGCAACAAAAATTTCTAATTAAAGCGGAATCTTAGAAAAGTACCTTTGAAGCGCGCACTTGGTGATTCTCCTGTATGCCTCAAGACTTTGATTTCACGTTTTTGGGCAACGAACTAGAAGCCAATCGATCAGCTAATCACCACAATCCACCTGCTAGAAAATTCTAGCACTGCAGCACCTGGCACGTACTGTAAATGCACCGCCCGGAGAGAGAGAAAATTACTCGCAGCTGGTATAAAACCAAGGCCTAAATTTTCGGCCAATAGGATGAAAAACCCAGTCGCAATTCTCTATTAAAAATCCGTCTTTGAGAGTGAAAGATTAATTTCTCTATCTAGGATTTTATCTCTCTAGTTTTCTTGTCTTGAAAACTTATGGAATTGTATGTTGTGGAATACCTAATCCCTTGTCTATATATAGAGTTATAAGAGAGACCCCAAGTTAGTTTAGGATTGGTCTTCCTAATGGGTTTAGGTAATTAATTAGTTTTCAAATCCAATTAGGCAACCAATCTGATAGGATAAACCAAATCCTACTAGATTCCTAATCTCTAGGATTTCCTAATTCCAATTGAAACTTAAGATTTAATTAATTAATTAAATAATTCCACTTTATTAATTACTTAATTAACCCTTAGCAATTAATTAAATAATTCCACTTTGTTAATTACTCAATTAACCCTTAAGAATAATTAATCAATTAATTAATTCTACCTATTCAATTAACCCATTACAAAATTAATCGTACCACTAACGGATTAATTTTGGCACTACCATCCTACACCAGAATTGCTTCCGGAATAACTTAATTAAATTATATTCATAATCTCCCCACATCAAAGATATAGTGCTCGTTAATATATTAATTTACTAATAAATTAATTAATTAACCTCTTTAATTCCGAGACTAGTACCACTCGACCTTTTTATTATACCGGACATATGTCCACCGGCCGGGTTTAGTATAATAAACATTTTGAGCTCATCTCGGGAGCACCATCACCCCGGACGTACCGGTACATGGTTTCCTTTCGACAAGCAGCAGCACACCAAGTAACTAAACACGCGCACCCACCCTACCGAGACTATTAACCATAATTGACTTCACCCTTTGACATATCAAAGTACACTATGTCTAATCCTCATCCCATCTCGAGTCTAGGGATTAAGAGATAGAATATAAGGAACGATTTGTCTATTAAATCAGTACAAGACAAATCATTCCTAAAGGTCAAGTTCAATATGCCCCGGGCATATCTATATGATTCAATTAGTTTAGACAAACCAATTATCCGAATCATATACTAACCTAAACCGACAGTTTGTCCAACACTGTCTTGGTTATAAACCTCATTTATATATTATGTCTTTCAACCAATGATGAGATCTACTGTGTCACACAAGACACCTCATCATCTACTTACATAATACAAATGGATAATTAATGCACAACAAGAAATAACCAAAATATAAATCGATATATTACAGGGAAAAAGTACAACACAAGCATAGCTTATGTATTCAACTCCAACAAGCGGGTTGGTAAATATCCATATGGCCTCCATTATGGATTCATATGTGATGTGTGTTAGACCGACACGCTGGCCAAGGGCCTTTTTCCCTACAGATAAGTCTTCAACCCCGAGATATCACTAGATTGAATTTCTAAAGGGATGACTATAGCAAGTTTAATTAGAGAAAGTTGCGACACCCTCGCTAACCAAGGCACATTAGTATCCTAAGTAACAAGCTTAGAAGTCACGTAATAGCAAACACTTAGTGTACCATCTGTAGTATTCCTCCTAAGAGGTTACGCTGCTAATTGTATACGGCTAAAATTATCAACTATTAATTTTATTAATCATAAGATCATTGGTCAGATAATGGAATTAATGAACTTTGATTCTTCTTAAACAAATGTGGGTTGGTGTAGACATTCACCCAACGTGACCTGCGTTAATCCCGGTGTGAAAGATATCGGTAGGAGAATGTATTATTTTGAGGATATCAATATTTTTGAAAAAGTATACTGAAACTTGACTGTTTATTTTTTAGTTGTTGATATGTCGTTCAACCCGATAGCTGTCATACTGAATCAGAACAAACTTACGGGTCCTAATTACATTGACTGGAAACGTAACCTAGACATTGTCCTTACTGCTGATGGTTACAAATACATGCTCACTGAAGAGTGCCCCCCTAAGCCTAGCGATGATGCCACCCCTGAGCAGTGAGAGCCAAATACGAGATGGCAGAAGGCTGATGAGATGACCCGGTGCTACATCTTGGCTGTCGAGTGTATTGCAGCACCAGCATCAGTTGTTTACCTCAACCTACGATATGATGCTTAACCTCAGAGAGATGTTTGGACATCAGGGCAGGGCAGCTAAGTAGTCAGCTATGAGAAAACTCATGAATGCTAGGATGGCTGAAGGCACCTCAGTGAGGGAACACGTATTGGACATAATCAGTTGCATCAATGAGATTGAGGTATTGAGAGGTGATATTGATGGGGAGACCCAGGTTGATATCATCCTCCAGAGCTTGTCCCCTAGTTTGGAGCAGTTTTGGTTGAACTACAATATGGGCAAGCTCTCATATTTACTTCCCGAGCTCATGACTGCATTGGTGTCTGCTGAGAGCCTCTTCACAGAGAAGAAACAAGCCTTGGCTACTATTGGGCCTAAAACCAGGAAGCAAAAGAGAAAGAGAGGCCAGAGAGCAACAGCTGATCATGGACCCAAGGCAGGCATTGCCAATAAGCATAAGCCGAAAGGCAAGTGCTTCAGATGTGGCAAGGCGGGACATTGGAAGAAGGATTGCCAAAAGCCTCGAGGTATGTGTAAATTTTCCCTAGTTACTAAGACGTGTTTAGTGGCGATTCCCACGAATACTTTGTGTGTGGATTCAGGAGCCACTGATCATGTTTGTAATTCTTTGCAGGGGTTCCAAGTGACCCAGCTGCTTAGAGAGGGAGAGTTGCAAGTCTACCTTGGAGATACTACCAGAGTTTCTGTTGTTGCAGTGAGAGTTTTATGTCTTTATTTTTCAGACTCTATTTTACATTTGAGAGATTGTCTATATGTTCCGATACATTAGTTGACAATCTATTTTTAATTAAGACAAATTCCTCAGTTGTGCAAAACACAGAAACTAGTAACTCATCACCGAATCATAGTAAGAGAAAAGAGTCTTCCCCTTTGAATCAAATTTAACTTTGGCACCTAAGACTAGGTCACATTAACCTTAGTAGGATTCAAAGGTTGGTCAATGATGGGTCTTTAGACTCATTAGATATTGACAGTTTTCCTACCTGTGAGTCTTGCTTGGAGGGTAAAATGACCAAGAGACCTTTCAAGGCAAAGGGGTATAGGGCCAAAGAGGTTTTAGAATTGATTTATTC
Source organism: Knoxia roxburghii (assembly GCA_030378225.1). Taxonomy (NCBI): domain Eukaryota; kingdom Viridiplantae; phylum Streptophyta; class Magnoliopsida; order Gentianales; family Rubiaceae; genus Knoxia; species Knoxia roxburghii. The sequence goes on from CM059417.1 coordinate 26,215,747, forward strand.
TAACTTCTATGGGCCTATGTCAGTTCAGGCTAGAGGTGGTTATGAGTATTTCGTGACATTCACGGATGATTACTCTAGATATGGATACATATACCTGATGCGCTACAAGTCTGAATACTTTGGCAAATTCAAAGAGTTTAAGGCTGAGGTGGAGAACCATCTGGGTAAGAGAATTAAGGCATTGTGATTTGATCGCAGTGACGAATACCTCTCTAGTGAATTTAGGTCCTATTTGTCAAAGGTGGGTATTCAGTCCCAGTTGTCTGCACCTGGCACACCCCAGCAGAATGGTGTAGCAGAGAGGAGGAACAAGACTCTTATGGATATGGTTAGATCAATGATGAGTTATAGTGAGTTTCCTACCTCATTTTTCGGTTATACCTTAGAGATAGTGTGTTATCTCCTTAATCTCGTGCCATCTAAATCTATTCCTATGACACCCCTAGAGTTGTGGACTGGGCAAAAGCCTAGTCTAAGACATCTCAGGATTTGGGGTTGTCCAACACATGTGCTCGAGGCAGATGCAGGTAAGTTAGATTCGAGATCAAAGGCTATTCAGTTTGTAGGCTACTCCAAAGGAACGAGAGGTGGTCTATTTTATAGTCCTCAGGATCAGAAGGTGGTGGTGAGCACCAATGCCAGATTTCTTAAAGAGGACTATATTTTAGATCACAAGTCAAGCAGCAAGGCAGTATTGGAAGAGCTTGGAAGTCAGTCCATTATTCCATATGCACAAGTACATGAAGACACACCACAAGAGACTGCACACACTATCACAGATGATGCTCTTACACAGGCTGTGCCTCGTCGTAGTGGGAGGGTTACCGGATAGCCTGAGAGATATATGGGTTTAGGTGAGTCTTCGAACTTTATCCCTGGCGCTCATAAACCAGACCCAGTTAGCTACAATGAGACTCTCCAGGATAATGATGCAGATTCTTGGCAGAGAGCGATGATTGCTGAGATGGGTTCTATGGGCTCAAATCAGGTCTGGGAGCTAGTAGACCTACCTGATAGGTTTTGGCCTATTGGGCGCAAATGGGTCTACAAGTGAAAGAGAGGATCTGACAGGAGGGTTGAGACCTTCAAGGCTAGGCTTGTGGAGAAGGAGTATACTCAGAAAGAGGCTATCGATTATAAGGAGACTTTTTTCCCGGTAGCTGTGCTTAAGTTGATCTGGATTCTCTTGGCCATAGCTGCTCATATGGACTATGAGACTTGGCAGATGGACGTCAAGACAGCTTTTCTTAATGGAAGTCTTGAGGAGACCATCTTTATATAGAAACCAGAGGGTTTCATTGTTCAGGGCCAAGAGCACAAGGTATGCAGGCTTAGGAGGTTCATTTATGGACTTAAGCAAGCATCCAGATCTTGGAACATCCATTTTGACGAGGTTATCCAGTCCTATGGATTCACTCAGTGTCCAGATGAGCAGTGTGTTTATCGTAGGCGTGATGGTAATACAGTGGTATTCCTCGTACTTTACATAGATGACATCCTTCTGATTGGAAACAGTAAGAAGGTGTTGTCAAACATAAAGGCATGGTTGTTTAGGCAATTTGATATGAAGGATTTGGGAGAGGCTGGACATATCATTGGGATCAAGATTATTCGAGATCGTAGGATACATTCTCTGACACTCTCCCAGGCATCCTACATAGACACGATTCTTACCCGTTTTAACATGCAGGACTCCAAGAAGGGTTCACTACCTTTCAGGCATGGGGTGTATTTGTCTAAGAAGCAGTGTCCCAATACTGCTGAGGAGATAGATGCCATGCAAGTGGTACACTATGCTTCTGCAGTGGGTAGCCTCATGTATGCTATGTTATGTACGAGGCCTGATATTTGCTTTGCCATTGGCAGGGTTAGTAGATATCAGAGTAACCCTGGGAAGGCTCACTGGGAGGCAGTAAAATGCATTCTCAAGTATTTGCACAGAATGAGAGATTATGTCCTAGTTTATAGAGCGCAGGAGCTTGTACCGTTGGGTTACATAGATTCGGACTTTCAAGGTGATATGGACAAGAGTAAGTTTACCTCTGGGTTTGTGTTTACTCTAGGAGGTGGAGCTATAGTATGGCGGAGTGTCAAGCAAAAATGCGTGGCGGACTCCACCATGGAGGCTGAGTACGTTGCGCATCAGAGGCAGCGAAAGAAGCTGTATGGCTTCAGAACTTCCTGGTTTACTTAGATGTGGTTCTTGAGTTACCTAGGTCTATCACAATTTATTGTGATAACAATGGTGTAGTTGCTAACTCGATGGAACCACGAGCCCACAAAGCGAGTAAACACATAGAGCGCAAGTACCACCTGATAGCATCAGATGGCAACCTTGCAAATCCTTTCACAAAGCCATTGACCCTAAAGGTCTTTGAGAGACATGTGGAGGGCATGGGAGTTAGATTCTTGAGGGAGCCATGTGAGTGAGCTTAAAGGTGTCCTGTAGATTTCATTATAACAGCAGTGTAATAGCGGGTTGGACAGTTTTTGTACTTCTTAGCATAGCTTTGAGTATTAGTGTGAGATTGTTAGTTATGAATACAGAAAAGTTATGGCTTTTATCAAAAAACTAATATCCACAGATGACATATCATTTTGTTTCAGTATTAAATTGTTCCATTATATCATAGAACTAGATAACGGGGTGTGGAAAGACATAGTAGATACCGTTATTGGTTAAAGTATTGATATATAAAAAGTATGCTCGTAACTGAAATAGTCTGAACATACTATCGGTATAGGTTATCGTGTGATTTGGAAATTAGTTTATCTAGACTAATTAAATCACACGGATATGCCCAGGGCATATTGAGCACGATCAGTTTGGATAGAATTGACTTGTACTGATCGGTGTAGTCAATTCGGTCCTAGTATTCAGTCTCTCAATCCTGAGATTGGGATGGGCATGAGAGTTAGATATCGTATGCTTTGATGTGCCAAAGAGTGCGGGCAACTGAGGCCTATACCTCGGTAGGTTGGGTATGCGGTGTTTAGCTTCTTACCTGCTGTTGCTAGTCAGAAAAATCCACGTACCGGTTCGCCGGGTTGATGGTTCTCCCGAGATGAGCTCGTAAGGTTCATTATACTAAATCTGGCCAGTGGATTTTACTTCCGGTATAATAAGAAGGTCAAGTGGTACTAATCTCTGATACCAAAAAGTCGGTGAATTATTATGTCAATAAATTGATAAACCGACGAGCACTAGATCTTAAATGTAGGGAGATAGAAGAAAATAAAGTGGCGCGATATAAAGTCATTTTTGAGCGGTAGTTCCATAGTTAGTCCGATAGTGGTACGACTAATTATGTATTTGACTAATCAAAAAAGTGAATGAATTAATCCTAAATGTTTAATTAATATTTAATTGACAAAGTGGATTAAGAAATTAATTCTATATGAATTAATTAATCCTAAGGGTTTGATTAAATTAAATTACCAAAGTGGGTTAAGAAATTAATTCGAATTGGTCGATTGGAGTTGATTAATCTACGAAAGACTAAGTGGTCAACAAAAGTCAAATTAAAAGGCTCAACTCAAAAGGCCACTAGGTCTCCATTGGAGCTCCCTATAAATAGAAAGCTTATGCCTTAACAAACTTAAGAAAATCTTGCAAGACAACTTTGTCTTCTTTGAGTGAGAAAGTTCTATAGACAAACTCTCCTTCCTTCTTGAGTTTCTTTCAAAAACGAACTTGGAATCTCACTTCTCGATTTAGATTAAGCTTGAAAGATCAAACTTTTAGATAGCCCATCATTTTTTGAGTTTGACCACTGCTGGATTTCATTTATTTTCGTCGGATTCTTCATTTTTTTGCCGAAATTCTGCCTAGTTTTTTCTAGTTGTTCAGCCAGTTTTTAGTTCTACATTTGGGCAGTTCGGCAGCCGCTTCTATCCACTCCGGGGTGCTTGATCCGGCTGGGTTTGTGTTGATATCTCCCTTGGGTTGGTGATCCACAATCCCGACTGTCCAGATCGTGACCGGAGTTGAAGTGGGTTCGATTTTATTGGCGAGAAAAGTAGTGAGCAGCAGTTTTTTGGGTTAAAGGTTTGATCTTTTGGGCAGATTTAATCTAATTGAGGGATTTTCTTAGCAGGTTTCTCGTTGGCTTTGGTAGCACATCTCGATAGACTATTGCCCACGCAATATTCGAGGTTTCTTGGAGTTATCCATTGGATTTCGGTTGTGATCGTGAATTAAAGATTCGATTTTCTTATTTGCGTTGGACTTCGCTTCAAAGGTATAACCTTTATGGTTTTCGTTTTTAATTAAAGGTTGATTCTTTGTGCGTTGTTTTTTATTTAATAAATTAAATAAGTATAAGCCTATATCTGTTCAGGGGAAAATGAATTTGAGCCTAAGCTTTGTCGAAAGTTTTCGATTCTAGAATGCATTGCACGAAAGTGAGATTTTTTATTTAGCCCGGGCTTGTTCTGTTTTCCTTCAGAAATCGGCGGTGTGTGGGTAGAATTCAGGCGGCTCGAGGGCTTCTCTCTAAGGCAGCGGCGATAGTGCTGGTTTTTCTTGCAAGTGGATTGTGGTGATTGCTGATCGATTAAACATTAGATCGTTGCCCACACAGCGTATGATCAAAGTCTTGAGGCATACAAGAGAATCACCTACGTAACACGCTTCAAGAGATAATTCTTATGCTTTCGCTTTTAATTAAAAATTTATTTGTTGCGTGATAAATTGAATAAGTGCAAGTCAAGATCCTGCGTAATCTTATTTCAAGTAAGGATTGGAATAGTGATTGTGCTAGAGTCTAGGCCTGGTCAAGAATTCCGATTGTGGAATGCATAACACGAAAGTGAATTTTTGACTGAGCCCGTGTTAGTTTTGAATACTGAAAAGCTATTGCTTGTATGAAAAAATAATATCCACAGTTGACATATCGTTTTGTTTCAATATTAAATTTGTTCCATTATATCATAGAACTAGATAAAGAGGTGTGGAAAGACACAGTAGATCTCGTTGTTGGTTAAAGTATTGATATATAAAAAGAATGCTCGTACCTAATATAGTCTGAACATACTATTGGTATAGGTTATCTTGTGATTTGGAAATTAGTTTATCTAGACTAATTAAATCATACGGATATACCCGGGAAATATTGAGCACGACCAGTTTGGATAGAATTAACTTGTACTGATCGGCGTAGTTAATTCGGTCCTAGTATTCTAATCTCTTAATCCTGAGATTGGGACGGGCATGAGAGTTAGATATCGTATGCTTTGATTTGCCAAAGGGTGCGGTCAATTGAGGCCTAAATCTCGATAAGTTGGGTATGTGGTGTTTAGCTTCTTAGGTTCCGTTGCTAGTTGGAGGAATCCACGTACCGGTTTGCTGGATGGATGGTGCTCCCGAGATGAGCTCGTAAGGTTTATTATACTAAACCCGGCCGGTGGACTTTATGTCTGATATAATAAGAAAGTCGAGTGGTACTTATCTCGGATACCAAGAAGTCGATTAATTAATTTGTCAGTAAATTGATGAACCGATGAGCACTAGATCTTTGATGAAGGGAGATAGAAGAATAATAAAGTAAGCGCAATGTAAAGTCGTTTTTGAGCGGTAGTTCCATAATTGGTTCGTTAGTGGTACGAGTAATTATGCGTTTGACAAAGTAAATTAAATAATCCTAAAGGTTTAATTAATATTTAATTGACTAAGTGGATTAAAAAATTAATTCATATTGAATTAACTAATCCTAAAGGTTCGATTAAATTAAATTAACGAAGTGGGTTAAAAAATTAATTCAAAAGGCTCGATTGTAGTTGATTAGTCTAGGTAAGACTAAGGGGTCAACGAAAGTCAAACACTAAGGCCCAACTCAAAAACCCACTAGGTCTCCCAAGGAGCTCCCTATAAATAGCTAATGTTAGGAACATTTGAAGACATTAGAAACCTTGTAGGCAAATGCCTTAGAGTGAGAAAGACAAGCTTAGAGAGATAATTTCTTCTCCTTCATTAAGAGTTCTTTCTCAAAGTTGGTTTGCGATCTTTTTTTTTTGAGAAACTCAGCCCATGATTCTAGAAACCCAAGATCATCGCCTAGCTGCCCCAAAAAGTCCATTTGCTGCCCATTTTTCTGGTAGAAGTGCCAAAAACATTTTTGGATAAATCGGCACCGATTTTTGCTACTTTTGGAGTGGACTTTGTTTATTTGTTACGTTGATCCTTTGGCTCATTCCTTTTGGTTCGCCAAAGTCTAGATCTACGAACAAATAACTTACTCACGAAGTTTTATTGAGGCGTTGTGGGTTTTCATATTAGAATCAGTTTCCCAGGCTATATATGTTTTTCAGATCTGTGAGTTTCTTGAATTGGGTCTCTTTGGATTTTTTCGTTAGTGCCTTTAGCCACCTCATAGACACTTGTCCACCCAAGTTCGAGGTTTTTTGGAGTTATCCTTGGGATTCTGTGTGGAATTTGCGCTAAAAACTTGGTTTTTGTAGTAGGCGGTAAACAAGAGGCTAATCTTCGGGCAACGATCTGCTGGGGATCTAACGAGTTTTTTGAAGTGGGTCTTTTTGGGATTTCTTCCTTAGCGGCTTAGCTACCCTGTGGAAAATTGCCCACACGATTTTGGGGTGGAAACGGAGTCATTTTTGGGATTTTCTCGTGATTGGTCCCAGGCGGTAAATAGCATGATTTTCCAATTTTGGTTTTCTTTTTGCTTGGGACTTCGCTTCAAAGGTATAATCTTTAATCCTTCCACTTTAATTAAAGATTTAATATTTGAGTGTTATTTTAATAAATTGAACTAGTATAAGCCTAGATCCGTTCAGGGGAAATGAATTTGAGCCTGAGCAGAGTTGAAAGTCGCCGATTCTGGAATGCATTGCACGAAAGTGAGATTTTCGATTTAGCCTGGGCTTGTTCTGTTTCCTTCAGCCCGGGCAGATAATATTTCAATTTTCTACCTCATTACTAAGACATGTTTAGTGGCGATTCCCACAGATACTTGGTGTGTGGATTCAGGCGCTACTGACCATATTTGTAATTCTTTGCAGGGGTTCCAGGTAACCTGGAAGCTTAGAGATGGCAAGCTTGAAGTCTACATGGGCGACATTACAAGAGTGTTAGTAGAAGCAATGGGAGTAGTCAGTATTATTTTCTAAAATAATAGGCTAGATTTAAATAATTGTCTTTATGTACCGAGTTTTAGTAAGAACTTGATTTCAGTTTCTAAACTCTTAGTGGATGGTTATAAGTTTATTTTTTCTGATAGATCTATTGTTGTTAGAAAAGATAATAAACTTATTTGTTCTGGTTCATTAGTAGATAATCTATTTTTGATAAAATCAAACTCCCATATTGCGCAAAACACAGAGCCAAAGAAGTATTAGAGTTGATTCACTCTGACTTGTGTGGACCAATTTCGGTCCAAGCAAGAGGCGGGTTTGAGTATTTTGTGACTTCCACAGATGATTACTCAGGGTATGGATACATTTACTTAATGTATCACAAGTCCGAATGCTTTAGCAAATTCAAAGAGTATCGGGCAGATATGGAGAAACATCACGGTAAAAGTATCAAAAAACTACGATCTGATCGTGGTGGAGAATACATGTCTCATGAATTTTGAGATTACCTCTCTGAGGTTGGAATTCAGTCTCAGTTGTCTGCACCTGGCACACCACAACAGAATGGTGTATCAGAAAAAGAAATAGAACTCTTATGAAACAGTTAGGTCAATTATGAGTTATAGTGAATTGTCTCATTCGTTTTGGGGATATGCCTTAGAAACTGCAGCATACATTCTAAATCTTGTACCATCTAAAACCGTGTCTTCAACCCCTACAGAGTTGTGGAATGGGCGTAAGCCCAGTCTCGGACATCTCAGAATTTGGGGTTGTCCAGCACATATGTTTAAGGCAGATACGGCTAAGTTAGATGCAAGAACCGAAGTAATGTTGTTTGTAGGATATCCTAGAGGAACGAAAGGTGGTCTATTCTATAGTCTTAAGGATCATAAGGTGATAGTTAGCACTAAAGCTAGATTTTTAGAAGAGGACTATATTCTAGATCACAAGCCCAAAAGTATGATCGTACTAGAAGAACTTAGAAAACAATATGATAATCCTGATGCACTAGCACAAATAAATACACCACAGAACACTGTACAAGATATCACAAATGATGCGCCTACACATGTAGTGCCTCATCGTAGTAAAAGGGTTGTGAGACAACCCAAGAGGTTTATTGGCGTAGGAGAAGCATCATATTTCGTCCCAGGTGCGCCAGAACCTGATCTAATAAACTACAATGAGGCTCTCCGAGATAAAGATGCAGAATCTTGGCGAAAAATAATGATATCCCAGATGGGATCGATGGACCACAATCAAGTCTGGGAGCTTGTGGACCTGCCTGATGGTTTCAAACCCATTGGATGTAAGTGGGTCTATAAACACAAGAGATGATCTGACGGAAAGGTTGAAACCTTTAAAGCTAGGCTTGTGGCAAAGAGGTATACTCAGAAAGAGGGAATCGATTATGAGGAAACCTTATCCCCGGTAGCTATGCTTAAGTCGATCTAGATTCTCTTGGTTATAGCATCTCATTTAGATTATGAGATTTGGCAGATGGATGTCAAGACAGCTTTTCTTAACGGAAGTATTTGAAGAAACCATCTTCATGCAGCAACCAGAGGGATTCATTGAAAAAAGCCAAGAGCATAAGGTTTACAAGCTTAAGAGATCAATTTAAGGACTTAAGCAAGCATCCAGATCTTGGATCATCAAGTTTGATGAGGTAATCCAATCCTACAGATTTACTCAGTGTCCGAATAAACAATGTGTGTACCGTGGACGTGATAGAAATGCGGTGGTGTTTTTTGTGCTTTACGTAGATGACATTCTACTTATTGGCAACAAAAAGGAAGTGTTATCAGACGTAAAGGCATGGTTGCCAAAGCAGTTTGGTATAAAAGACTGTTGGTGAATGTGCCCTAATGAGGGCTATTTATGTAAATATACTTTGAGGGTATTTATGTAAATAAGATATTTGTCGTTTGATTGATTGTTTATCAAATGAGTTAATTTCATGATAGTAATATCCTTGTGCATATTTAAATTCATGAAATCGATCCGCCAAAAGAAACACTCCATGGACTAATTAGATCATGAGTGATTCTTTTGAGTAGTACTGGTACTAGGATCCTTAGACCAGAAATCACTACATGGTCTTAGGTGGATTGTAGTGTGCTTTGACATACGCCTAACGGGGCCGTAACAGGTTGCCAAGTACGGGTATGATTGGGTACACTATGAGACACGCTAAGGTATGTAGGTGAAGTGATGGGACTACAAATCTCTCTTAAGTGAGAGATGATATCTTGGCCACTTGATAGTGAACTGAAAAGTGCATGGCCATGCCCAAGGAATGATAAGGATATCATTTGCTTGATGGATTCAGTGTCACTAAGAGATCAAGTAAACGCTTAGCTACATAAGGATGATGGTTTCATGCCTTATGCTAAGCTGGATATCGATGTAGAGGATCGTACGCAGTTTGCTCGGAAAGGTTGTGTTGAATTTCCATTCGACCCTCCATTCTGAATTGGGTAGTCATTATGTCTTGCTAGAGACCACTAATGACTTATGGATTAATCAATGAGATTGAGTTATCCGTTGCCAATTTGGAATGGGCCTACAGGATCGCACATAAGAAAGTCCAATGATGCAGAATAAGTATTCTTGCCTACAATAAGTATAATTGTTATACTTAAATAAATAAGATTTAATTAAATGGTTTAATTGAATATTATTGGAAAGTTCGGTGGTATTAATTAATAGTTAATTAATTACCTGGGAACAATTGGGATGGGCTGATAAATCAAGGGACTTAATTGCAATTGAAGTTCTTGACCCATCAGCCTGATCCATGGGTCATGGGTTGATCCATGGGCTTGGTGTATAACCCAAATCATTAAAGTGTTATTTAAGGCTGATTTGGAATTAGTAAATATTATTTAAATACTGACTTGGAATCAGTTAAATAATATTTGGTAATAATACTGATTTGGAAATTACTAAAATCAGTTAAGTTATAATTGGATAAATTACAATACTGATTTTGGAAATTAATTCCCTACAAATATCCTAGGGATATAATTGTAGGAAGGAGATTTTTGGAATTATTCTCATTAGACAAAAAATACACAGAACTCCCAAATTATCTTGGTAGGCAAGATTGGCTAGCACCAACCTGCGAAGGCTTTCGTGCTTGAGAGTAGAGAATCCTTCAAGGAAGGATTTTGGAGACAACAAAACGCCATCTTCTCAGAGGAGCCAGGCGACGTGCGCAACCGATTACGCTTCAAGGGTAAGACCCGATCCTCATAGTTTAGGATTCCGCTGTTTAATTGGATTAAACACCTAGACTAATTCCCAACAAAGACTTGGGAGAAGCGGGACATATCATTGGGATAAAGATTATTCGAGATCGTACGAAATGTTTGCTAACGCTCTCTCAAGCTTCGTACATAGATACAATTCTGGCTCGTTTTAACATGCAGAACTCCAAGAAAGGTTTTCTACCTTTCAGACACGGAGTGCATCTATCTAAAGAACAATCTCCAAGGACTGTTGAGGAGATAGAAGCCATGAAGACAGTTCCTTATGCTTCTGTAGAGGAAGTCTCATGTATGCAATGTTTTATACGAGGCTTAATATTTGCTATGCTGTTGGCATTGTAAGCAGATATCAGAGTAATTCCGAAAAAATTCATTGGGAGGCAGTAAAATGCATCCTCAAGTATTTGCACAGAATGAGAGACCAAGTCTTAGTCTATCAGGTGCATGAGCTTGTGCCCTGTGGTTACACAGATTCATATTTCCAAGGCGACAGGGACAAGAGTAAGTCTACCTCAGGGTATGTGTTTACCTTGGGAGGTGGAGCCATAGTTTGGCAGAGTGTCAAGCAAAAGTGCGTGACAGACTCTACCATGGAGGCTGAGTACTTTGCAACATTAGAGGTAGCGAAAGAAGCAATGTGGCTCAAGAACTTCCTAGTGGACTTGGACGTGATTCCTGGTTTGCAAAAGTCGATCAGAGTGTACCGTGACAACAACAGTGCAGTACCAAACTTGAAGGAACCATATGCCCACAAGGCGAGTAAGCATATACAGAACAAGTACCACCTGATACGAGATATCGTTAAGATGAAAGACATGGTCGTGGCGAAGATAGCATCAGAAGATAACCTTGCAGATCCATTCATGAAGACATTGACTGTGAAAGTCTTTGAAGCTCACATTGAGGGCATGGGCATTAGATACTTAGCTGAGCCTTTACTGTTTTTATAGTTATTATTATAGCTATAGATTAATGTAGTTTTATACTTAAAGTGCGACTTAAGTGGGAGATTTTTGGTTTTGAATACTAAAATTTTGCTTGTATTAAACTATTTCCCAGTTTATATATATCGATTAAATGATTTAGTTAAATTATTTTTATGTTTTACATATGTTGTCTATTTATATTATGTGATTAGATGATGAGGTATCTGGTGTGACACATTATATTTCATCATTGGTTAAAAGACATAATATATAAATGCGGTTCGTAACTGAGACAGTTTTGGACACACTCTTAGTTTAAGTTATTGTGTGATTCTAAAATTGGTTTGTCTAAACTAATTGAACCATATAGATATGCTCGGGGTATATTGAGCATGACCAATTAGGATTAATTGTCTTATATTGATTTAATAGACTATTCGATCCTAGTATTCTATCTCTAAATCCCTAGATTTGAGCAGTCATAAGGATTTGACATAATGTACTTTAATCTGCCAAAGAGTGAGATCACTTGAGGCTAATAGTCTCGGTAGGTTGGGTGCGCGTGTTAGATTGTTTGGTGTGCTATTGCTTGTCAAAAGGAAACCATGTACCGGTGCGTCCGAGGTGATGGTGCTCCCGAGATGAGCTCGTTATGTTTATTATACTAAACTTGGCCGGTGGACTTATGTCCGACATAGTAAAAAGGTCAAGTGGTACTAATCTCGTATTATAAGAAGTTAATTAATTAATTTTTCAGTAAATTAATAAATTAACGAGCACTATATCTTTGATTTGGGGAGATTAAAGAATAATTAATTTAGTTGTTCCGGAAGCAATTCTGGTGTAGGATGGTAGTGCCATAATTAATCCGTTAGTGGTACGATTAATTATGTATTCGGTTAATTGATGAAGTAGAATTAATTATTTAATTAACTATTCCTAAGAGTTAATTAGTAAATTAACAAAGTGAAATTATTTAATTAATTAATTAAGTCTTAAAGTTCAATTGGAATTATGAAATTCAAGACATTAGGAAATCTATCCGGATTTGGAAATCTAATTTGATTTGGTTAATATTTGGATTTGGAAACTAATTAAGAAATCAAAACCCAATAGGAAGGGCAATCTTAAACTAACTTGGGTCTCTCTTGTAACTCTATAAATAGACAAGAGATTGGCAATAGACAAGAGATTGGCAATAGACAATAAACAATTCATAGTTTCAAATTTTCAAGAAACTTAGAAAGAGAAATCCTAGAGAGAGAACTCAAGTAGAATTCTACCTCGAAGTCAGAATTCTCCCTCAGAGGCGGCGGTCCAAATTCCCATAGGCTGCCGGTGGCGGTGTCGGATGGTGGCGGCAGCAAGAATCCCTACGAGGATTTTTTTGGCAAGTTTATTGTGTTCGTTTGTTTTGCTGATCGTTTGGTTCATTGGTTCGTTGCCCACACAACATACGAGCTGATCTTGAGTCATACAAGCGATCACCTAAGTACATGTTTCAAGAGGTAATTCTTAAACTTCCACTTTAATTAAGAATTTTACTGTTGCCTGACAAATCGAATAAATAGAAGTTAAAGATCATGCGCAATGGTATTTCAAGCAAGGATTGGAAGATTAATTGCGCTAGTGCTTAGGCCTGGTCAAGAGTTTCGATTCTGGAATGCAATGCACGAAAGTAAATTTTTTACCAAACCCGGGCAGATAATCTTTCAACCTCGACACATTTTTTTTAAAAAAAAACAAAAAGGGGAAAAAAGAGAAACTAAATGAGAGGAGGTGAAACAGAAATCCGGGAATGAGGGAAAGAAGCTACAACTAGGGACTAATAAAAGCAACCTATATGAATCATAAAAGGAAATGCTTGGATAATTCTTGATTGTTTTTGAAGCATGCTATCCAGTAAATAATTCTGACACATCCCTTAAGTTAATTAGCCAAGCACTTTCTCAAACACTCGTTTTGCTTTATAATTTCAAGAATCCACCATTTCTCTAATTGTGACCATCCCCCTTTCAACTTTTCACTTATAACCATTTTTTATTCTCCCAGTTTGGATTTCTTTCTCAACAAAATGTATAGTACTGATGTAAACCTACCTTAATCAAACGACGTTAGTTTAGTTAACAATTCTAAATCTTGACTTAGGAGATGTAAACTTTGTTTTATTTTGTGTTCATTGTACAAAACACCCACACACACATTCTCCCACATTCTGTCTTTTATGAAAAAACAGAAGATTTATTGTTGTTTTCAAAACAAGGCTTAAAATGGGGCATAAAGGGCCTTTTTCATTTGTGTCGTAATGTAAGCAACTTCTGCAAATGCTACTGTTTTTAACTCATTGGTTTTGCTGAAAAATTAAAAAACAGAATAAAGGAAATACTAAAAACTTTCACTTTTCTTACTTGTTCATTCTCTTCTTATCTGATTTCTGTCAACTCTAAAGCTTGAGAACAAAACTCAGTAAATTTTTTCAACTTTTAACTTATAAGATCATGTGATAATGACCCAATAAGTACCCCCGCACCACTAGAAAAAAAAAAATTCCCATATGACTGAGGATTTAGACAAATTCTACATATTTTGGAGTAGTCTTTTCAGAAAACATTGAAGAAAAGTCTTCTGGGGTTGAAACTTGAAACCTTCAACAAATGTCCAAAATCTCAGGGGAAGAAAAAAAGACTAATATAATTATAGAACATAAACAATCAAAATTATCCAAGCACATTCATTTTATGATTCATTTAGGTTGCACACCCAAATGAATCACACTTCACAAAAACTAGTCCTATGTCAATGATCCCACCAGAAAAAGTTCAAAATCTCAAATAACTACAAGCAATCCCTTTCTTTGTAGGGCTGTTTGGTTATGCAAAATTTCTATACTCTGACGAATGAGTTGCTGTTAATGGTTGCATTTTTTTAATTGTTATATTAGTTGCTGTATAAGCTTCCATTAAGTCAATCTAGTAGGGCTACGCAAACCCTTATGTTCTTCTAGGTAATTGGAAATCAGTTTTTTAATGGTTACAAAGTAAATGGTAAACTAATACTTTTCAGAACATCAAAAACAATATTCTAAAAGAAAGAAACCATTTCAAGTGGTGGTATAACACAAAGGTAAAATTTACCATTAGCTTTGTTGGATGATAAATTTGGAATAGAATTTGCAGTCTCATGATGAATGTATAAACTTGTATCAACAATATTACAAATTGATGTGATGGATTTAGTGTTGTTTACCGCTCAAAATTAACAATTTATAAACCAAATACCACCAAGAAAAGTAGTATACGGGTCGATCCACGGGGAACAGAGAGTAGAGTTCTACTGCCAAATTAGAAAAATTCAGTAAAATAAATAGGTTTCACAGGAGTAAGGTTGTAGTTCTAAAAAGAGATAAATATTAACAAGGAAATTAGAAAATGAAGACGAACAAAGAAAATAGTGGATGAGAGTTGGGATTTCTACTCCCTGAAAGTGTAAAAGCTCTAATCATGGTTTGTTGTTGACAAGAAAGATTAAGGCTTCTCAACAGCAAGGCTTAAGAGTGCGATGAAGAGCACTCAATTTCAGCTCAACTTGAACAACACCCGTGTCACTTTAATCTGTAGCCACTCTACCTAGTCGGCCATTGGAGTCCCCTGTCATTCCTGTATATGCCTAGCACCAATCCAACCAGTCCACCAGATAAGGGGATTGGACCTCCTAACTACACAGATATCATGCCAGGACTTGAATGATTAAAGTATATGATTGCCAAGGTATTATCAATAAATATCTCCCTACAAGCAGTCAGACTTTGTTCATTTGCAGCTTCACAGAATTAGAGGTTGCTAAGGTATTTTCACTTAAGACTTCCCTCAAGCATTATTATCCTGCTACACTAATGAGCTTCACAAAATAAGTGGTTTCCATAGTATTGTCAGTTATGACTTCCCTAAGAACCTGTCTATTCTGTTGGTCTCTTGAACTTAACAAAAGTATATAAGTTGCTAAGGTATTGTCAATTAAGACTTCCCTATAAGCATTCCAAATATTGTTAAGCTTTGGGAATCGTAGAGTACATGGTTGCTAAGGTATTATCACTTAACATCTTCCTACAAGCATTTCGACTCTTATGACTCCGGATAGCACAAGATCATTGGTTACCACAGTATTATCAATTAAGATTTCCTGATAAATAATCCAATCTCATGCTACCACAGCCCATTAAGTTGTATGGTACTGCCATGGCTTGGTCTTCTGTGACATCCTCACATCACTCTTTACTCATGCTGTGTTTGAACTAAAACTATAATACAACACTCACCATAAACAGCACCAGTGAAAGCTCAAATACAATGGAGTGCTTAGGAGGTTTTAAATAGCAGCCTATTCCACTCATCAGCCGGTAGAGAGACTTAGGCGCGTGGTTTGATGCTATCAAACTTGGGTTAATGCACATTTGTAAATGAGGCTTTCACCTTGCTTCTACCTCATCGGAGGACTAAAAATCCCTGTAGAAACGTAGAACCTCATCGGTTCTAAATCAACACTCATATGTAATGATGAACAAGAATAAAGGAAAATAAAAGAGTTTCAGATAAAACAACCCAAGTAACAAGTTACAAGGAAAAAAACTCTGAACTCAACTACTGCTCCTTACTCCCTACTGTCTCTTGTTGTTGAGTTCAGAGTTGGCTACTGCTATTTATAGAAGAAATCTAGTGAAAGAAAATGCTGGGTGGCTAATTTGAGAATTTCTGGATTGTTTGGTGGCTAAGGATTGCAAGTTGGCTTCTTGGCATATTCAAGGGGGAAGTTGCTGACAACCAGCTGTAAAAGCATCCCTGCAAAGTTTGAAAATGGTTAAAGTAGCCTGCAGCACTATTCCGAGCGTACTTCAGCCGCGTGATTCCTTCGCCAGTGTACTTCTTGTCTCCTCGGGCAGGAACCATTAGCTTGGAGTAACCCAAAATAATCACTATTTTGCAAGTATTTTAACATGATCTTCATATGAGTTGTATACATATTTGATGATAAAAGTGAATAATTGTGCTTAAACTCTTATATATGCAATCTCATGTTTGTCATGGCCGAACATTGCTAGAAGATTTGCATCCGGGAGCAATTTGTGGCCAAACTATGGCCGTAGATAGCTCGCAGATTTCGCTGGACAGATTCAGCCACTTACGGGTTGTTAGTTTTGAATACTGAAAAGTTGAGCTTGTATGAAAACTATTTCCCAGTTATATCAATTAATTGTTTTTAGTTAAAATCATATTATGTTTTACATATGTTGTCACTTATATCAAGTGACTAGATGATGAGGTATCTGGTGTGACACAGTAAATCTCATTGTTGGCTAAAGTCTTGATATATAAACCAAGCTCGTAACTGAGACATTTTTGTTCAACTGTCAGTATAGGTTAGTATGTGTTTCTGAAATTAGTATGTCTAGACTGATTGAATCATATAGATGTGTCTGGGGCATATTGATCATGACCATTAAGGATTGAATTAACTTGTACTAATCATTAGTAGTTAAGTCGAACCATGTATTCTATCTCTTAATCCTAGACTTGAACAGGCATGAGGATTAGACATAGTGTAATTTGATCTTCTAAAAAGTGAGGTCACTTGAGGCCAATAGACTCAGTAGGTTGGGTGCTCATGTTAGATTGCTTGATGTGCTATTGCTTGTTCGAAAGTAAACCATCTACTGGTGTGTTTGGGTTGAAAGTGCTCTCGATATGAGCTCGTAATGTTTATTGTACTAGACTTGACCAGCGGACTTATGTCCGGTATAGTAAAAAGGTCGAGTGGTACTAGTCTCAGATAGTAAGAAGTCGATTGATTAATTTATCAGTAAATTAATAAATTGACGAGTACTATATCTTTGATGTGGGGAGATTAAAGAACAATTAATTTAAGTTGTTCCGAAAGCAATTCTGGTGTAGGATGGTAGTGTCATAATTAATCCGTTAGTGATGCGATTAATTATGTATTGGGTTAATTGATAAAGTAGAAATAATTATTTAATTAATTAATCCTAAGGGTCAATTAGTAAATTGGCAAGGTGCTATTATTTAATTAATTAATTAAGTCTTATTAGGAAATCTAATTGGATTTGGTAACTAATTGGATTTGAAAACTAATTAAAACCAAAACCCAATAGCAAGACCAATCCTAAACTAATTTGGAGTCTCTTTTGTAGCTCTATAAATAGACATAGAGGGTTGGAAATAAAGAACACAATTCATATTTTCACAATTCAAGAAATTTAGAGAGAGAAAGTTAGAGTGAGAAAAGAAGTAAATTGATTCTTCAAAGATTTATCCTCGAATTCCGAGTGTGTCACCAAGCAAGCGGCAGCCCAATCTCTTACTGGCAGTCGGCACGTGATCTTTGGGTAGGCGACTGAAACTTTCTACCGGTGGAGCGTAGACGTGATCTCCGGCGGCGCGTGCAAACACGGGCAGATCAATGTTGGCACAAGGAGTTTCGGCACAGGCTTTGTGTAGATTTTTTTGGTTGCTAATTCATTTGGCTCGTTGCCCACACAACATATGAGCTGGTCTTGAGTCATACAAGAGAATCACCTGAGTACACGCTTCAAGAGGTAATTCTTATACTTTCGCTTTAATTAAGAATTTTATTTGTTGTGTGACAAATCGAATAAGGTAAAACTAAGATCCTGTGCAATGGTGTTTCAAAAGGGTTTGAATAGTATTGAACTAGTGTTCGGGCTTGTGATTGATTTTCGATTCTGGAATGTAATACACGAAAGTGAAATTTTTTATCGAGCCCCGGTAGATAATTCCTTCAATTGGTATCAAAGCTAAGGTTTTGCCTCTTCGATTTGTCTGTATGGTTTTTATATACAGGTGGTTTGTTTATCCCGGCTATTATGGTTGCATTTGTATGTTTTAATTAAATTCCTGGACATGTCCAGATGATTTTTTATATGAAAGCTTGTAATAGTAAAATCACGTGCTGGAAGCCGTGTAGGATTAGATTAAATCTGTAGTAGGATTTTTTCTATGTAATTGTCGATTTTATTTTTCAAGAAGCCTTGTAGTAGGAAATTTTTTGTAATCGAAGAAGTTGTTATGAGCGACTTGAATTCGTGGGTTTTGGTTTATTGTGATTACGTAGAAAATTGAGAAAACCCAAACGAATTGCAAAAAGATCAAATAACAAGTGGGAGCGGAGCAGAAGACCCAAAGGAATAGCATAGTAACAGGCGGCACCGGTTACTTATTGTCGGCAGGCACCGCTGCTGGTGCGGCACTGCTTAAGGTACCAGCAGTAGCTGGGCCAGCAAAAATTGCAAGCCCAACGTGAGCATAGCCCACAGCAGGGTGTAAGGACACCGCGCACGCCTAACGCGCGGGTTGTGTGCCTGGAGGCGTGAGCTGTGCGCGTGGCCCAGATGTCGTGTGCACAGCCTGGGTTTTTTGTTTTTAGTCAGTTTTTTCGTGGGTAGCTCTGATATCCAAGTTTTTTAGACTCAATCCATCGAGTGACGTGACAGGACACGAGACAAGGCAACAAATAGAAGCGGCATGCGGAATTAAAACCATAATAGTTGGAAAATTTACTTTACGTATTTATTTCCCGCTTTCTTATCATTTTTAATTGCATGATTACATGTTTTAATTAATGTTTTATTTTTATGCATGATTAAAGCATGTGGTTTTATGGTTGCTTAAAACTTAGGATTAGTTAATTCCATATTAAAACCAGAAAACCCTCATTTTGAAAATCTAAGTGGGAGCAAGTTTAAATTGATTAATTCCCATGGCCTCCATTATGAATTCATATGTGATGTGGGTAGACTTGCGCGTTGGCATTAGAGCCTTCCTCCATAACGGATGAGTCTAATTCATAAGATCACTAGATTGAATTTCTATGTAAGATTACTGTAGTTAGTTAAATTAGATAAATGCGATACCCTCTCCAACTGAGGCACACTATCCTTGGTAACAAGCTTAGAAGTCACGTAATGGCATACACTTAGTGTACAATTAGTAGCATTCCTCCCATCGAGGTCACGCTATTTTTGCGTACGGCTGAAGAAACCAACTATTAATTTTATTGATCAATAGAACATTTGGTCAGATAGTAAAATTAATGAACTTAGGTTCTTCTCAAACGAATGTGGGCTAACGTAAACGTTCACACTATCGTGACTTGCGTAAATCCCGGTGAATGAGATGTTAGTGGAAAGTTTATATTGTTATTATGAGGGTACAATATTTTTGAATTTTTTTTGATGATGTACTAAAACATGTCTATTTATTTATTTTCAGTTATTCGATATGGCATTTAATCCGTTGTCTATTATACTGAAAGAGAATAAGTTAACTGGCACTAATTATATCGAATAGAAATGCAACTTGGACATTGTCCTAACGGCTGAGTAATACACATTTGTGCTCACAGAACCAAGTCCTTCTGCGCCTACTGATGAACAAAGAGTGGCATATCAGAGGTGGAGGAAAGCTAATAAGATGGCGTGTTAGTATATTTTGGCTTCTATGTCGAGTGTTTTGCAGCATCAACATCAGTCAATGCTTACTGCCTCAGAGATGATGTTGAATCTTAGAGAAATGTTCGGACATCAAAATCGAGCTATTAGGCAAGTGGCTATGAGCAAGCTCATGACTACTAAGATGAAAGAGGACACCCCTGTGAGAGATCATGTGCTTGAGATGATTAGCAACATCAGTGAGATAGAGGTGTTGGGAGGCAAAATCAACCATCAGAGTCAAGTTGATATCGTCCTCCAGAGCTTGTCTCAGAGTTTTGAGCAGTTCAGGCTGAACTATAATATAAATGAAAGAGACTACACTCTGGCCGAGCTTTTAACATCATTGGTGTCGGCTGAAGGTCTTTTTCGAGAGAAAAAGCAAGCTTTAGTCACAGTCAAGGCTTCAAGCTCTTCTTCTGCACCTAAAAGCAAGAATAAGAAGAAGAATAAGGTTAAGAATGCTAATCAGGCACAGAAACTTGCGCCAAAGCCAGACCTTACAAAGAAAAAACTGAAAGGCAAGTGTTTCAAATGCGGTTAGATGGGACAGTAGAACTCAGATTGTCCAAAGCTCAAAGGTATGACAATTTCAGCCTTAATTACTGAGACATGTTTAGCGGTGATTCCCATAGATACCTGGTGTGTGGATTCTGGGAGCCACTGATCATGTTTGTAATTCTTTGCAGGGGTTTAAGGTAACCCAGAAACTTAGAAGTGGTGAACTTGAAGTCTACTTTGGCGACACTACAAGAGTGTCAGTGGAAGCAGTGGGAGTAGTTAGTCTATTTTTCAAAAATAGTAGTAGTTTGATTTTAAAGAAGTGTCTTTATGTACAGAGTTTTAGAAATAACTTGATTTCAGTTTCTAAACTCATCAAGGATGGTTATAAGTTTATTTTTTTCTAATGATTCTGTTGTTATTAGGAATAATGAGAAACTTATTTGTTCTGATTCATTAGTAGATAATTTATTTTTGATAAAATCAAACTCCCCTATTGTGCAAAACACAGAGAATGACGCATCATTGAACAAAAATAAGAGGAAAGAACTGTCTGAGATGAACAAAACATATCTTTGGCACCTTAGACTAGGTCACATTAACCTTAGTAGGATTCAGAAATTGGTCAATGATAGACCTTTAAGTTCATTAGAGATTGGCAACTATTTAACATGCGAATCATGCTTGGAAGGTAAGATGACCAAGAGACCTTTTAAGGCTAAGGGGTATAGGGCCAAAAAAGTGTTAGAGTTGGTTCAGTCTGACTTGTGTAGACCAATGCCTACACAAGCGAGAGGTGGGTATAAGTATTTTGTGATATTCACATATGACTACTCAAGATGCGGATACATTTACCTAATGCGCCACAAGTCTGAATGCTTTGGCAAGTTCAAAGAGTATCAGGATATGTGTAGAAACAATATGGTAAGAGTATTAAGACACTATGATCAGATCGTGGTGGAGAATACCTCTCGGGATAATTTTGAAAATACCTTGTAGATGTTGGAATTCAGTCTCAGTTATCTGCACCTAGCATACCCCAATAGAATGGTGTAGCAGAATGGAAAAACAGAACTCTTATGGAGATGGTTAGATCATTGATGAGTTATAGTGATTTGCCTATTTCGTTTTGGGGTTATGCCTTAGAAACAGCAGCTTACATTCTAAATCTTGTACCATCTAAATCCGTGCCTTCAACCCCTATGGAGTTGTGGTCTAGGCGAAAATCTAGTGTCAGACACCTCAAAATTTGAGCTATCCAGCACATGTATTTAAGGCAGACGCGGGTAAGTTAAATGCAAGAACATAAGTAATGTTGTTTGTAGGATATCCCGGAAGAACGAAATGTGGTTTATTTTATAGTTCTAAAGATCAGAAAGTGGTAGTCAATACTAACGCCAGATTCTTATAAGAATATATTCTAGATCACAAGCCCAGTAGTATGATCATACTAGAGGAACTTAGGGAACAATGTAAAACTTCAGATACACTGGTACAAGTAGATAAACCATAGAATACTGCACAAGGTGTCACAGATGATGCGTCTACACAAGTGGTGCCTCGTCGTAGTGGGAGGGTTATGAGACAACTTGAAATATATGTGGGCTTAGAATAGTTATCAGACTTGGTCCCAGGCGCGCACAAACTAGATCCCATAAACTACAATGAGGCTTTCCGAGATAAAGATGCAGAATATTGCCAAAAGGAAATGATATTTGAGATAGGGTCAATGGACTCTAATCAAGTTTGA
Organism: Knoxia roxburghii; assembly: GCA_030378225.1. NCBI lineage: Eukaryota > Viridiplantae > Streptophyta > Magnoliopsida > Gentianales > Rubiaceae > Knoxia > Knoxia roxburghii. The sequence continues at coordinate 26,237,803 of CM059417.1, forward strand.
GAGGTTATGGACCAGCCTGGTGGTTTCAAACCCATTAAATGTAAGTGGGTCTACAAACGCAAGAAAGGACCTGACGGCAAGGTTGAAACCTTTAAAGCTAGCTTGTGGTGAAGGGTTATACTCAGAAAAAAGGAATCGATTATAAGGCAACCTTCTCACTGGTAGCTATGCTCAAGTCGATCCGGATTCTCTTGGCCATAGCTACTCATTTAGATTATGAGATATGGCAGATGGATGTCAAGACAGCTTTTCTTAATGGAAGTCTTGAGGAAACCGTCTTCATGTAGCAACCAGAGAGATTTATTACAAAAGGCCAAGAGTATAAGGTTTGCAAGCTTAAGAGGTCAATCTACGGATTTAAGCAAGTATCCAGATTTTGGAACATCCGATTTTATGAGGTAATCCAGTCCTATGAATTTACTCAAAGTTCGGATAAGCAATGTGTATACCGCAGGCATGACGGGAACGTCGTGGTGTTTCTTATTCTTTAAGTAGATGACATTCTACTTATTGGCAACAGTAAAAAAGTGTTATCAGAAGTAAAAGCATGGTTGTCCAAACTGAAGAAATTAAATCTGGTCTGGGCCAAATCGAAAATCTCACTTTCATGCTATACATTCTAGAATCGAAGACTATCGATCGAGCCCAAACAGTATAATTAACTCCCATGAGCGGATCTTGCCTTATACCTGTTAGATCTATTAAACGATACACTAAAAAATAAATCTTTAAGTAAAAGTGGAATTAAAGATTTGATCTTTAAAGCGTGTCCCTCAGAAAATCCCTCGAATATCTCCAAGATAAGTCCAGAAGTTGTGTGAGCAACTATCTACCGAACCGATCTACCTCGAAAACTCCTCAAGAACACTGGTTATGGAAAACGAAGATCAGATCTAGCAAAAAAAATCACCCAGCCTATCTAATCTGATCTAAAACGAACACCAAAGAACAGATCTGGCCCAAAAATGAAAGCCCAATCCTCAGATATAGGTCGCCCACCAAAAATACGAAGACTCACACCGGGATCTTCCCCAGATCAGCCCGTCCCGATGACCAGAAAACTCCCTTCAGACCTGCGCTAGAAAACCAGTTTTTGGGTTGAGCCAAAAGCTACCGCCGGGCTACTCCAAAAATTACCACCGAGCTACGCCAAAAACGGATCCGATGGGAAATGGTACGCCGAAGAAGATTGATCCACTGAAAAATCCAAAGGCCATGCCTTTGCCTTGAAAGAGATCTCAAATCCAACTTCAAGAAAGATCTTTTCAAAGAAGACAAAAAATCTCTCTCTAGGATTTTCTCTTTCTTAGAGGCAAAGAAAAGAAAGTGTTGTGTTGTCTTAAGTTGTAAGGTAGAATTAATCTATTTATAGGTGGCTTCTAGGGAAACCTTAAGTGGGTTTAAGTTGGGCCTTACTAGTTGGACTTGTTGACTTCTAAGTTTTCACTAGACTAGTCAACACTAATCGACCCAAAATTACTTCTGGGTCCACTTTTTATTATTTTTTTATCTCTCAATATCAAAGATATAGTGCTCGTCAATTTATTAATTTATTGATAAATTAATTAGTCCACTTCTTCTCATCCAAGATTAGTACTACTTGACTTCTTTACTATACCGAACATAAGTCCACCGGCCGGATTTAGTATAATAATCCTTACGAGCTCATCTCGAGAGCACCATCACTCTGGACGTACCGATACATGGTTTCCTTTTGACAAGCAATGGCACAATAAGAAATCAAACACGTATACCAAACTTACCAAGATCGAGGCCTTAAGTGGCCGCACCCTTTAGCAAATCAAAGTACACTATATCTAATCCTCGTGCCCATCCCAGTCTAGGGATTAAGAGAAAGAATACAGTGCTCGAATTAACTACGAAGATCAGTATAAGTTAATTCGATCCTACTCAGGTTCTGCTCAATATGCCCCGGTCACATCCACATGATTCAATTAGTCTAGACAAACTAATCTCAGAATCATACAATAACCTAAACCGATAGTATGTCCAAACTGTCTCAGTTACGAGCTTTATTTATATATCATAACTTTAACCAATGATAAGATCTAATGTGTCACACCAAACACCTTATCATCTAGACATATGATATAAGTGGACAATTTATAAAACTGAAACACAATTGATATGTAAACTAGAAAATAGTTTTTCATACAAGCAAAGTTTTTTAGTACTTAAAACTAACAATCTCCCACTAATACTCAAAGCTACGCTTTTATGTATGAAAAGCTGGTTTAATACATTTATTTTGCTGTCGTACCAAAATCCTGAGAACTATCATGGCTCACAACCACGTCTCCCTTCTTTACGATCTCTCGTATCAGGTGGTACTTGCGCTCTATGTACTTACTCGCCTTGTGGGCTCATGGTTCCCTTGAGTTAGAAACTGCACCATTGTTATCACAATAAACTGGGATAAACCTCGGTAACTCAGGAATCATATCTAAGTCTACTAGAAAGTTCTTAAGCCATATACAGCTTCATTGTCTCTGATGATGCAACGTATTTAACTTCCATTGTGGAGTCCGCCACGCATTTCTGCTTGACACTCCGCCAAACTATGGCTTCACCTCCCAGAGTAAACACAAACCCAGAGGTAGACTTGTTCTTGTCCATATCACCTTTTTAATAAAAATCTGTGTCCTTTGGAACTAGCTCTTGCGCCTGATATATCAAAACATGGTATCTCATCCAACACAAACACTTGAGGATGAACTTGACAGCCTCCCAATGAGCTTTTCAAAGGTTACTCTGATATCTGCTAACCATGCCAACGGCAAAACAAATATCAGGCCTTGTACACAACATGGCATACATGAGACTTCCTACTGCAGATGCATAGGGAACTGTCTTCATGGCTTCTATCTCCTCAACAGTATTAGAAGACTGCTCTTTAGATAGATACAATCCGAGTATTAAAGGTAGAAAACCCTTCTTAGAGTTCTGCATGTTAAAAAGGGCCAGAATCGTGTCTATGTATGAAGCCTGAGAGAGTGTCAGTGAACGTTTTATACAATCCCGAATGATCTTAATCTCAAGAATATATCTAGCCTCTCCCAAATCCTTCATATCAAACTACTTGGAAAACCATGCCCTTACATCTAATAATACCTTCTTACTGTTGCCAATAAGAAGAATATCATCTACATAAAGTACAAGAAACACCAGCAAATTTTCATCACGCCTGTGGTACACACACTGCTCATCCGGATGCTGAATGAATCTATATGACTAGATTACCTCATTAAAATGGATGTTTCAAGATCTGGATACTTGCTTAAGTCCGTAGATGAACTTCTTGAGCCTACAAACCTTGTGTTCTTGGCCTTCTGTAATAAATCCCTCTAATTGCTGCATAAAGATGATTTTACTCAAGACTTCCATTAAGGAAAGCTATCTTGATATCCATCTGTCAAATCTCATAATCTAAATGAGCAGCTATGGTCAAGAGAATCCAGAATGACTTAAGCATAGCTACTGGGGAAAAGGTCTCCTCATAATTGATACTCTCTTTCTGAGTATACCTTTTCACCACAAGCCTAGCTTTGAAGGTTTCAACCTTCCCATTAAATTCTCTCATTCGCTTGTAGACCCATTTACACCCAATTGGTCGAAACCCATCAGGAAGGTCTACCAGCCCCAAGACTTGATTTGATTCAATCGAACCCATCTCAGAAAGCATCACTTTTTGCCAAGAATCTGCATTTTTATCTTGGAGAGCCTCATTGTAGTTAACTGGGTCTGGCTCGTGAGCACCAGGGACAAAATTCGAGGATTCTCCTAAGCCCACGTACCTCTCGTGTTATCTCACAACCCTCCCACTACAACGAGGCGCAACCTGTGTAAGTGCATCATCTGTGACATCTTGTGCAGCATTTTGTGGTGTATCTATTTGTACAGGTGCATCTGGAATACTGGACTTTTCCCTAAGCTCTTCTAGTACAATCTTGCTACTTGGTTTGTGGTCTAGAATATAGTCCTCTTCTAAAAATCTGGCGTTAGTGCTAACCACCACCTTCTGATCCTTATGACTATAGAATAAACCACCATTCATTCCTCTGGGATATCCTATGAATAACATTACTTTTGATCTTGCATCTAACTTGCCTGCATCTGCCTCAAGCATATGTGCTGGACAACCTCAAATCCTGAGATGTCTGACACTAGGCTTTTGCCCAGTCCATAACTCCATAGTGGTTGAAAGCACAAACTTACATGGTACAAAGTTCAGAATGTAAGCAGTTGTCTCGAAGGCATATCCCCAAAACAAATTGGGCAACTCACTATAACTTATCATAGATCTCACCATATCCATAAGAGTCCTGTTCCTCATTTCTGCTACACCATTCTGATGGGATGTGCCAAGTGCAGACAACTAGGACTGAATACCACCTCTGACAAGTAGCTCCTAAATTCGCTAGAGAGGTACTCACCACCATTATCTAATCGCAATGTCTTGATAATTTTACCATGATGCTTCTTCACATCTGCCCTAAACTCTTTGAACTTGTCAAAGCATTCGGACTTGTGGTGCATCAAGTAAATGTATCCATTACTAGAGTAATCATCTGTGAAGGTCACAAAATACTCAAAACCACCTATAGCTTGAATTGACATAGGTCCACATAAGTCAGAGTGAACCAACTCTAAAACTTCTTTGGCCCTATACCCATTTGCCTTGAAAGGCCTTTTGGTCATTTTACATTCCAAGCAAGATTCACAAGTTAGATAATTGTCAATCTCCAATGAGCCCAAAGGCCCATCATTAACCAACCTCTAAATTCTACTAAGGTTTATATAACCTAGTCTAAGGTGCCAAAGATACATTTGGTTCATTTCAGAAGGTTCTTTTCTCTTATTATGGCTTGATGATGTGTCATTAATTTATGTGTTTTGCACAACAAGGGAGTTAGTCTTAATCAAGAAGAGATTGTTAACCAATGAACTGGAACATATAAGTTTCTTATTATTTCTAACATCAATAGAATTATTAGAAAAAACAAACTTATAACCATCATTCAAAAGTTCAGAAACTGGGAACATAAAGACAATCCTTCAAAACTAAAACAACATTATTTGAGAAAATAACTCTGATAACTCTCACTGCAACAACTGATACTCTAGTAGTATCTCCCAAGTAGACTTCCATCTCGCCATCTCTAACCATTCGGGTCACTTAAAAGCCTTGCAAAGAATTACAAACATGATCAGTGATTCCTGAATTCACACACCAAGTATCTGTGGGAATCACCGCTAAACATATCTCAGTAACTAAACCAAAATGGTCGTACTTTTGAGCTTTGGACAATCTGACTTCCAATGTCCTGCCTTGCCACATTTGAAGCACTTGTCTTTTGGCTTCTTCTTCTTAGAAATGTCTGGCTTAGGCACATGATTAGCAGTCTTCAAAGCTATGAGGCAAGCTATGGAGTATGAAATTAATAGTCGGTGATTTTAGCCACACACATAAGTAGAATAACCTCATTGGGATGAATACTACAAATGGTACACTAAATGTATGGCATTACGTGACTTCTAAGTTTGTTACTAAGAATACTTGTGCGCCTCAGATAGAGAGGGTATCGTATTTCTTCAATTAAAGTCACTATAGTCATCCCTTTAGAAATTCAATATAGTGATCTTATGAATAAAGACTCATCTGATATGGAGGAAGGACATAATACCAAAGCGCAAGTCTATTCACATCACATATGAATTCGTAATGGAGGCCATGGGGATATAACACAACCCGCTCCCACTTAGATTCTTAAGTTGAGGGTTTTTTCGATTTTAACATGCAATTTCTTAACCTAAGTTACTTGCACCCATAAAACCATATATTTTCAATCATGTATCAAAACATAAATCAAAAACATGCAAACAACAATCAAGACAATAAAAGTGGGAAATAAATACATAATGAAACATTTCCTGACTATTATGGCCTTCTCAATTGTTGTTTCTTTTCGTTGCCTCGTTGACGCGTCCCGTCACGTCGCTCCCACTCGTTATTTGAACTCCTCGTAACTCGTTTAGAGTTTTCTCAATTTTTTATGTAATTTTGGAATCACCCAAAATACAATAAACCAAAATCCACGAATACAAGTTTCCAACATTAACGTTTTCGCCATTACATATATTCCTAAATACAAGGCTTGATTTTCTAGAAAAATAAAGGCGATATTGTTCATAGAATAAATCCTACTATAGATTTAATCTAATCATTCATGGCTTCCAGCTCGTGGTTATTACTATTACACACATTCCCATTCAAAATAAAATGAGCTCGGACAAGTCCCGGGGTTAATAAATGAATGTAAAAATCATAATAGTCGGGATAATAACCACCTGCAATAAAACCACTTAACAAATCGAACAAGTATAAAACCAAAACCTCAGCTCTGATACCAATTGAAGGAATTAAATCTGGTCCAGGCCAAACCGAAAATCTCACTTTTGTGCTATGTATTCCAGAATCAGAAACTTTCGATCGAGCCCAAACACTATAATCAATTCCCATGAATGGATATTGCCTTATACTTGTTAGATCTATTAAACGACACACTAAAAATTAAATCTTTAAGTAAATGCGGAATTAAAGATTTGACCTTAGAAGCGTGTCCCTCAAAAATCCCTCGAATATCTCCAAGATAACTCCGGAAGTCGTGTGGGCAACTATCTACCAAACCGATCCACCTCAAAAACTCCTCAAGAATAGTAGATCTACAAAACGAAAATCAGATCTACCCAAAAATCACCCAGCCTATCAAATCTAATCTAAAATGAACACCGAAGAACAGATCTAGCCCAAAAATGAAAGCCTAGTCCTCAGATCTAGCTTGCCCACCGGAAAGACGAAGACCCACATCGGGATATTCCCCATATCAGCCCTACCCAGTGACTGAAAAACTCCCGTCGGTCCTGCGCTAGAAAACCCACAGCCGGGCTTCGCCAAAAGCTGCTGCCGGGCTGCTCCAAAAATGGATCCGACAGGAAATGGTACACCGGAAAAGATTGATCCACCAAAAAATCCAAAGCCCACACATTTTTCTTGAAAGAGATCTCGAATCCGACTTCAAGAAAGATCTTTTCAAAGAAGAAGAAAAATCTCTCTCTAGGATTTTCTCTTTCTTGGAGGCAAAAAAAAGAAAGTGTTGTGTTGTCTTAAGTTGTAAGGTAGAATTAATCTATTTATAGGGAGTTTCTAGGGAAACCTTAAGTGGGTTTAAGTTGGGCCTTACTAGTTGGACTTGTTGACTTCTAAGTCTTCACTAGACTAGTCAACACTAATCGACCCAAGGATAATTAATTAATTCAATCTACTTCGTTAATTGACCCAAGGATAATTCATTAAATAATTAAATCCACTTTGTCAATTTACTTAAGGATTATTAATTAATTATTAAATCTATTTTGTTGATTTAATCCAACTCATAATTAATCATACCACTAACGGATTAATTATGGAACTACCGCTTCAACCAAAATTGCTTCTGAGTCCACTTTTAATTATTCTTTTATCTCCCTACGTCAAAGATATAGTGCTCGTCAATTTATTAATTTACTGATAAATTAATTAATCGACTTCTTTTCATCCGAGATTAGTACCACTAGACTTTATTATTATATCGAACATAAGTTCACCGGCCGGATTTAGTATAATAATCCTTTTCAGCTCATCTCGAGAGCACCATACCCCTGACGCACCGATACATAGTTTCCTTTCGACAAGCAACGACACAATAAGAAATCAAACACGTATACCCAACTTACCGAGATCTAGGCCTCAAGTGGCCGCACCCTTTGGCAAATCAAAGTACACTATACCTAATCCTCGTGCTTGTCCTAGTCTAAGGATTAAGAGAAAGAATACAAAGCTAGAATTAACTACAAAAATCAGTAAAAGTTAATTCGATCCTACTCAGGTTCTGCTCAATGTGCCCCAGGCACATCTGTATGATTCAATTAGTCTAGACAAACCAATCTCAGAGTCACACAATAACCTAAATCGACAGCATGTCCAAACTTTCTCAGTTATGAGCTTTATTTATACATAATAACTTCAACCAATGATAAGATCTATGGTGTCACATAAACACCTTATCATCTAGACATATGATATAAGTGGACAATTTATAAAACTGAAATACAATCGATATGTAAACTGGGAAATAATTTTTCATACAAGCAAAGCTTTTCAGTATTCAAAACTAACACAAACAGTTTGATATGAAAGACTTGGGAGAAGCTGGACATATCCTTGGGATCAAGATCATTCGAGATCATAGGAAACATTCACTAACACTCTCTCAGGCTTTATACATAGATACTATTCTGGCTCGATTCAACATGCAAGACTCCAAGAAAGGTTTTCTACCTTTCAAACACGGAGTGTATCTATCTAAAAAATAGTCTCCAAAGATTGCTGAGGAGATAGAGGCCATGAAGATAGTTCCTTATGCTTCTGCAGTAGGAAGTCTCATGTATGCAATGTTGTGTACGAGACCTAATATTTTCTATGTGGTTGGCATGGTTAGTAGATATCAGAGTAAAATGCATCCTAAAGTATTTACACAGAATAAGGGACCAAGTATTAGTCTATCAGGGGCCTGAGCTTATCCCTAGAGGTTACACAGATTCAGATTTCTAAGGCGATAGAGATAAGTGCAAGTCTACATCTGGTTTTGTGTTTACTTTGGGAGGTGGAGCCATAATTTGGCAGAGTGTCAAGAAGAAATGCTTGGCGGACTCGACCATGAAAGCTAAGTATGTCAAAGTATCAGAGGCAGCGAAAGAAGATGTGTGGCTCAAGAACTTTCTAGTGGATTTAGACGTGATTCCTGTTGGTGTATGTGCCATTTTGAGGGCTATTTATGTAAATAAACTTTGAGGGTTATTTATGTAAATAAGACATTTGTCATTTGATTGATTATTTATCTGATAAGTTAATTTCATGAAATTATATTCTTGTGCATATTGAATTTCATGAAATCGATCCGCCAAAATAAACACTCCATGGACTGTTAGATCATGAGTATTTTTTTGAGTACTACTCATACGAGGATCCTTAGACCAGAAATCACTGCATAGTCTTAGGTGAATTAGAGTGTGCTTTGACATATGCCTAATGGGACCGTAACAGGTTGCCAAGTACGGGTATGATTGGGTACACTATGAGTCACGCTAAGGTATGTAGGTGAAGTGATGGGACTACAAGTCTCTCTTAAATGAGAGATGATATCTTGGCCGCTTGATAGTGAACTGAGAAATGCATGGCCGTGCCCAAGAAATGATAAGGGTTATTATTTGCTTGATTAAGTTCAGTGTCACTAAGAGATCAAGTAAAACGTTTAGCTATATAAGGATGATTGGTTCCATGCCTTATGCTAAACTGGATATCAGTGTAGAGGACATTACGTAGTATACTCGGAAGGTTGTGTTGAATCACCATTCGACCCTCCGTTCTGAATTGTGTAGTCATTATATCTTGCTAGAGACCACTAATGATTTATGGATTAATTAATGAGATTAATTTATTCATTGTCAATTTGGAATGGGCCTACAGGATCGCACATAAGAGAGTTGATGATTCAGAATTAAATTGCCTGTAATAAGTATAAGAGTTATGCTTAAATAGATAATATTTAATTAAATGGTTTAATTAAATATTATTGAAGAGTTTTATGATATTAATTAAAAGTTAATTAATTACCTGGGAAGAATTGAGTTGGGCTGACAAATCAAGGGATCTAATTGTGAATTAAGGTTCTTGACCCATCAGCCTGATCCATGGGTCAATGGGTTGATCCATGGTGTTGGTTAAACCCAACTCAGTAAATAATTAATTAATTATTATTAATTATTATTAAAAACAGGTACTTCTCAAAATCAGAGAATGATCTGGGAGTCTGTTAAAGTTTTTTTAACAGAATTGGTTTTAAACACGTTTAAAGTTTTCTTTTTAAAAAAAGTGTGACTCTCTGACTCCAAGGAAAAACAACAGACGCTCTTTCAAAACTCTTCCCCAGAGAAAAACGTTTTCTCTCTTTGACAGGCATTTTTGGGCTAGCACCAATTCTGATAGGCTCCGGTGCAAGATTGTAGAGACAATTCACGTGAATTGTTGGTGAACGCCATCTTCTCAGAGGAGCCAAGCGACTGCACAACCGATTACGCTTCAAGGGTAAAACCCGATCCTCTTAGAATTTAGGCTATTTCGTAGCATAATTTAGGAAATTATGCATGCCTAGTTCCAACAATTCCTGAGTTACCGAGGTTAATCACAGTGTTCTGTGATAACAATGGTGTAGTAGCCAACTTAAGAGAACCATGAACCCACTAGACGAGTAAACACATAGAGGGAAAGTACCACCTAATACGAGAAATCGTAAAAAGATGAGACGTGGTCGTAGCGAAGATAGCGTCAGAAGAGAACCTTCCAGATACGTTCACGAAGACATTGACTGCAAAAGTCTTTGAAACTCACGTGGAGGGGATGGGAAATAGATGCTTAGCTAAGCCATAACAGTTCTCTAGGTGTTTGTATGGTAGTAGGATTTTCAAAATTTTTAGCTAGTTTATTTTTTCAAAATTGTCAGTTTGTTGTACTTAAAAGCACAGCTTTGAGCATTAGTGGGAGATTGTTCGTTTTGAATACTGAAAAGCTGAGCTTGTATGAAAACTATTTTCCAATTATATCGCTTAATTGTTTTTAGTTAAAATCATATTATGTTTTACATATGTTGTTCACTTATGTCAAGTGACTAGATGATAAGGTGTCTGGTGTGACACAGTAGATCTCATTATTGGTTAAAGTCTTGATATATAAACCAGACTCGTAACTGAGACAGTTTTGGTCAAACTATCAGTATAGGTTATTATGTGTTTCTGAAATTAGTTGGTCTAGACTAATTGAATTATATAGATGTGACCGGGACATATTGAGCATGACCATTAAGGATTAAATTAACTTGTACTGAACATTAGTAGTTAAGTCGAACCATGTATTCTATCTCTTAATCCCTAGATTTGAACAAGCATGAGGATTAGACATAGTGTACTTTGATCTGTTAAAGAGTAAGGTCACTTGAGGCTAATAGACTCAGTAAGTTAGGTGCGCGTGTTTGATTACTTGATGTGTTGTTGCTTGTTCTAAAGGAAATCATGTACCAGTGCATCTGAGTTGATGGTGCTCCCGAGATGAGCTTGTAATGTTTATTGTACTAAACCTGGCCAGCGGACTTATGTCCGGTATAGTAAAAAGGTCGAGTGGTACTAGTCTCAGATAGTAAGAAGTCGATTGATTAATTTATTAGTAAATTAATAAATTGACGAGCACTATATTTTTGATGTGGGGAGATTAAAAAATAATTAATTTAAATTGTTTTAGAAGGAATTCTGGTGTAGGATGGTAGTGCTTTAATTAATCCGTTAGTGATATGATTAATTATGTATTTGGTTAATTGATAAAGTAGAATTAATTATTTAATTAATTAATCATAAGGTTCAATTAGTAAATTGACAAGGATGAATTATTTAATAAATTAATTAAGTTTAAAGTTCAATTAGAATTAGAAAATTCAAGCTATTAGGATTGGATTTGGAATCTAATTGGATTTGGAAACTAATTAAAACCAAAACCCAATAGGAAGACCAATCATAAACCAACTTGGGGTCTCTCTTGTAGCTCTATAAATAGACATAGAGTGTTGGCAATAAAGAACACAATTCATAGTTTCATAATTCAAAAAACTTAGAGAGAGAAAGTTAGAATGAGAAAAGAAGTAAATTGATTCTTCAAAGATTTCTCCTCGAATTCCGGGTGTGTCACCAAGTAAGCGGTGGCCCAATCTTTTCATGGCAGTCGGCGCGTGATCCTTGGGTAGGTGACGGAAACTTTCTCCCGGTGCATGGATGTGATCTCCGGCGGCGAATGCAAACACGCACAGATCGACGGCGGTGCAAGGAGTTCCAGTGCAGACTTTGTGTAGATTTTTTGGGTTGCTGATTCGTTTGGTTCGTTGGCTCGTTGCCCACACAACATACGAGCTGGTCTTGAGTCATACAAGAGAATCACCTGAGTACACGCTTCAAGAGGTAATTCTTATACTTTCACTTTAATTAAGAATTTTATTTGTTGCGTGACAAATCGAATAAGGTAGAACTAAGATCCTGTGCAATGGTGTTTCAAAAGGGTTTGAATAGTATTGCACTAGTGTCCGGGCTTGTGATTAATTTTCGATTTTGGAATGCAATGCACGAAAGTGAAATTTTTTATTAGGCCAGTGTGGATAATTCCTTCACGGGCGAAATCCCATTTCTGCCCCAAAACTCTTCCCAAAATGCCCCAATCGTCCAAACCCTCTATAAATACATCATTTTGTACATATTAGGGTTCATCTTTGCTGGCTTAACCTCCATTGATCCTAGGGTTTCCCTAATTAGATTTTCTTCTTTTTTGCTTTATTATCTTGTTTTAGTTGTAGATCCATATTTTAGAAACCCTTTTGTATGGATTGATGATTGTCTATATGAGAATGTTCATGGGTTCTTCATTTGGTGCTTTGATTTAATGTTTTCATGTCATTTATGCTTAAAGATTCTTTCTTTAGCTTTAGATGTTGCCCATTTGATATCTATGAATGTTCTTGCATTGATTTTGAGATTCTTGCTTGATAGGTTGTTAATCTACATGGAGTGGGTTTAATCACCAAATAGTTATTCCCTTTCCCTTGGATTTATTGGTTGTGAATCCTATGGGCAATTAATCTGTATACTGATATTCTCATTCTATGATTCGCATAGGATGATAAGTTTCGAATAACGGTGTGGGTTAATTGGGTTAGTCTTGTGACCTGTATTCTCATCTTGCACGACGTCACACTTGCGTAGGATGATAAGTTTGGAATAACGTATAAGCTAATCAACCATATATGGAGCAATTAGTAAATCCAAGATCACCCTTCCCCTTGCCTACTATCCCTTGAGGTAGTAGTTAGATTAGGATTTTTTTTTCTTTTATTTCTTCCTTTGATTGCACCCTTCCTCTATTTATGATAATAAGCACCTAAGCCTAAACATAATCATAAATGCAATGTGCTCTCTGTGGAATGATACCTTAAGTACTACACGATGAGAGGATGATTGCAGGTCCTTAGGTGTTAGTAATGAGTTTATTTATAAATTCAAATGAAGTTATAGTGTACTTTAGTGTGTCTAAAAACACACCAAAACCTCATACTAAAATACACACGTCATAGCTGTAATGTGTACTTCTTGTCTCATGTGGTCCTGCCCGTAGCTGTCGTTGGCGTACTAAGTGTCCTTCTGGGTTCTGCCCGCTGCCCGTACTGGTGATGGTGGTCGGATGCTCAACTGATGGTAGCTTCAGCTGAACGCCATTGGAAGTGTTTTGTCATAGTCACCGTACACTGAAAGGTTAGACTTGGTTTCACTAGACGCTCCATTTTTTGATAGTCATCTCCTCACGTTTTCCTGACACTAGCGTTTGGTGATCGTCGCATTGGGTCCATCATTGGACGCTGTCATTTGAAGATCGTGATGCCTTCTTAAGCTCCTGCTGTTTCACTTCAACGTTACTCCACTTTGTCTGGGCCACGTCCAGTGAAAGATGTCATGAATTGGACGTCTTAAGATCACGGTCGCCATACGCTGGATTTCACTGGACTTGGCGGAACTCACGCTCAAGTGAAGCTGTCATCTGCTGGCCGTGTCATTTCTTCTAGCTTGTGGATCTTTGTTTCTATTCCAAATGCAGAGTCCAAAGTGTGGTTTTCTACAGTTTCATTCCGTGCATATTTATCCGACAAATGACACAAGTAGAGCTGTAACTAGTATTTTTACCACACAAACAGATAAAGAATCTATCCGTAGGTAGCTCAAAACTAGGCTAAAAATAAGTATAAATATGTCTAAAATGAATTTCATCACAAACACATAAAGAAATATCACAATGAATATGGAGTGACATGTATATATTTTAAAGTTTCAAATTACATGTAAATATATGCAATTACAGCAAGAAATTTAGCCAATAACTTCATCAAATATGGTTTCAGTATAAACTAAAACAACAGCAAACCTTATCAAATATGGTTTCTGTATGAGGGTCCACAGGCAAATTGAGTTTTTGTATGACAGCCTTAGAAACTATTTTCATGTTACTACCACCATCAATATTCACATTATAGAGGTAAATTTGGGATTGCTATTTTGCTTTTTGCTTTGCCTTGGTCGACCTAGTTTTTAATTAACGGAGAGTTTTATGATCTCATACATTCAAAGAAAGAAAGAAGGCACACAAAACCGGTGAAATTGTGAATGAATGAAAACCTCAAAGAATCAAAGACTTAAACAAACTAAACCATACGTTCTTTCACTAATTTCCACAAGAAAAGATCATTCTCATAGAATCCAAAAATAATAATAAACAATAATAAAAAAGGACAAACGGGATGAGAATAAGAAGTAGGGATAATTTACCTTTAACTTGACTTGATGCCAAAAAAATGCCACGATGATATGCAGAGATTTTCCAGAAAAAGTATGGGAAGGAAGAGGCACAGCAAACGGAACAAAAACAGAGACAATGAGGTGACGGTAGAACTGTGCAAGGAGGCGACGACAGAATTGAAAGCGAGTGGTAAAAAAGAAAATAGAGGGTGAAGGACAATGTTGGTATTAAAAAAATTACTTAACCCCGTGCTCAGTCTTTAGTAAGTCATAGAAAAATCACTTAATTAAAAAAAGTAAATTTAAACTAATAGATTCAGACGACTTATTTAATTCAAACATGACAATATGGGTTATCAAATATTCTTGATTAAATAAGTATTTAATCTATTTAGATTAAGTATTGAATTATTTTATCAAACAAACAGTGCTGAATTGGTTTATCAAATGATCAAGTACTTATTTAATTAAGTGCGTTTGATAACACTTCTTACTACATCTGAATTAAATAAGTTGTCTGAATAAGTTAGGGCTCGTTTGATAAAACTTAATTTGAAGTCTGAAGTTTGAATTCTGAAAACTAAATTCATTAAGTTAGCATATTTGATAAAATTAAAAAATATGTCTGAAGTCTGAATCTGAATTTTGAACTCTGAATTATAAAATTAAATATATTTAAATTTTAAACTAAATTACCTTTTTTTTTAAAAATACACATATTTTTTTAATTTATATAATATAATTTTTAAAATACATAATTATTTACTTAATAATGTGAATTTTACTAATAAAAAATATTTTTAAAACTTTTAACAATAATTTAGACTGTCATTATTATTTTACAACTAAAATATTAATTAAAATAAATATCAAAAATTAATAAAAATTTATTTTCAAATTAACAATTGTACTTGCATTTCAAACCCACTTAATATATTAAAACTTTTGATTTATAGTTATTAAATGCACTTAGTTATTAAGTACTTAATTAAAAAAACTCTTAATTCATTAAGTCATAAATAAGTTGAGTTATCAAACCCCCTAAATCAATTAAGCACTTAATTAATTAAGATTAAGTGTTGAATTGGTTTATCAAACAGAGCTTTAGTTTTAATATGTTCCTCAAATTAAGTGATTCATTTTTCACTGAACAATGAACAAGCTCGGTGTTTTAGATTTAAGTAATTTTTTGTAATGCCAATATTATCATTCACCCTCTATTATATTTTACTGTTCTTCTGTGTTGTTTTCTTTTCTCCATTCACCTCTCTCTCTCTCTCTCTCTCTCTCTCTCTCTCTCTCTCTTTCTCTCCTTTTTCCATGAACTATTTATTTTTTTTAAATATTATGTAATTAAAATTTCAAAATCATGATAAAATTCTAATTAAAATTTTATGTATTTTTATTGATAAAATTTAATATAATTAAATTAATATAATTGTTAAAAAATAAACATTTTTTTTGTATGAATGGACAAAATGGTAAAAAAATTCATATTCAGACTTCAGACGTGTAGTATTTATCAAGCATGTACACTCTTTATTTTCAATCATTCAGATTCAGTCACTTATTCAATTCAGAATTCAGAATTTAGACTTCATATTAAGTTTTATCAAACGGAGCCTAAGTGTTGAATTGGTTTATCAAACAGAGTCTAACTTAATGAATTCAATTTCTAGAATTCAGAGTTCAGACTTCATACCTCAAATTAAGGCGGCGTTGGTTGAACTCATGGGAATTGGAATCGGAATGTGTTTGATTTAAGTCGGAATGTGTATGGGTTATGAGAATTGGAATGAGTATGATAAATGTTGTTTGGTTTGTAAGGTGTGTTTGGTATTATTAGGATTTAGAATATTGTAAAATGTCCAATTTGTCCTTAATATATTAGGTTGTTTGTCCATTTTGTCCCCTTCCCTTTTCCTGAAACCTAGCCGCCACCCTCTCCCTTCATTGTCTCTTCCTACCACTTCTCCAGTGTTAATTTTCCCCAAGAAAACCCTAGCCTAACCATTCCCCACCTCTGTGATGTTAGGTTTGAATACTAAAGCTTTGGTTGTATTAAACTATTTCCCAATTCATATATATCGATTAAATATTTTAGTTAAATTGTTTATATGTTTTACATATGTCGTCCATTTATATTATGTAATTAGATGATGAGGTGTCTGGTGTGACACAGTAGATCTCATCATTGGTTAAAAGACATAATATATATAAATGAGGTTCGTAACTGAGACAGTTTTGGACACACTGTCAGTTTAGGTTATTATGTGATTCGAAAAATTGGTTTGTCTAAACTAATTGAATCATATAAATATGCCCGGGGCATATTGAACTTGACCATTTATGATGAATTGTCTTGTACTGATTTAATAGACTATTCATTCCTAGTATTCTATCTGTTAATCCCTAGACTTGAGCAGGCATGAGGATTAGACATAGTGTACTTTGATCTGCCAAAGATTGAGGTCATTTGAGGTCAATAGTCTCGGTAGGTTGAGTGCGCATGTTTTATTGCTTGGTGTGTTGTTGCTTGGCGAAAGGAAACCATGTACCGGTGCGTCCGGGATGATAGTGCTCCCAAGATGAGCTCGTTATGTTTATTATACTAAACCCGGCCGGTGGATTTATATCCGGTACAGTAAAAAGGTCGAGTGGTACTAGTCTCAGATTATAATAAGTTAATTAATTAATTTATCACTAAATTAATAAATTAACGAGTACTATATCTTTGATGTGGGGAGATTAAAGAATAAATTAATTTAGTTATTTCGGAAGTAATTCTGGTGTATGATGGTAGTGTCATAATTAATCCGTTAGTGGTACGATTAATTATGTAGTGGGTTAATTGATAAAGTAGAATTAATTATTTAATTAATTATTCCAAAGGGTTAATTAAGTAATTAACAAAGTGGAATTATTTAATTAATTAATTAAGTTTTAAATTTCAATTATAATTAGGAAATCCTAGAGATTAGGAAATCTATTTAGATTTGGAAATCCTATTAGATTTGGAACCTAATTGGATTTGAAAACTAATTAAGAAACCAAAACCCATTAGGAAGACCAATCCTAAAATAATTTGGGGTCTATCTTGTAACTCGGTCGGCGTGTGAGGAACACGCACAATCGGTGGCGGTTCTGTTAGGTTTGAATACTAAAGCTATACTTGTATTAAACTTTTTCTCAATTAATATATCGATTTAATATTTTGGTTTATATGTTGTGCATGTTCATTCAATTTATATTATGTGGTTATATAATGAGGTGTCTGGTGTGACACAGTAGATCTCATCATTGGTTAAAATACATAATATATAAATGAGGTTCGTAAACGAGAAAGTTTTGGACAAGCTGTCCGTTTAGGTTATTATGTGATTCAGATAATTAGTTTATCTAAACTAATTAAATCATATAGATATGCTCGGGGCGTATTGAACTTGACCATTTAGGATGATTTGTCTTATACTGATTTAATAGACAAATCGTTCTTAGTATTCTATCTCTTAATCCCTAGACTTGAGCGGGCATGAGGATTAGACATAGAGTACTTTGATCTGCCAATGGGTGAGGTCAATTGTGGCCAATAGTCTCGGTAGGTTGGGTGCGCATATATAGTTACTTGGTGTGCTGCTGCTTATCGAAAGAAAACCATGTACCGGTGTGTCCGGGGTAATGGTGCTCCTGAAATGAGCTCGTTATGTTTATTATACTAAACCTGGCTGGTGGGCTTATATCCGGTATAGTAAAAAGGTCGAGTGGTACTAGTCTCGGAATTAAAGAAGTTAATTAATTAGTTTATCAGTAAATTAATAAATTAACGAGCACTAAATCTTTGATGTGAGGAGATTAAGAATAAATTAATTTAGTTGTTCCGGAAGCAATTCTGGTGTAGGATGGTAGTGCCAAAATTAATTCGTTAGTGGTACGATAAATTTTTCCCAAAAGGGAATTAAAAATAAATGTGTGGACTGAAAAGAGGAAAAATTTAGGAATGTGGACATATAGGGGCCTATTGGATTCTTAAAATCCGAATTTCAAACAATTCGGATTCTAAGAATCCGAAAAAAGAGAAAATCTGTTTTAATTAAGTACTAATGACACCAATTAATTAAATTAACAAATTTTGGATTTTAGAAATCCGAATATTGATGACGGTCTCAAACAACTAGTGTCACGTCTCAAATAACTAGCATCACGTCCAAAAACGTCAACATCCAGACAAGTGAATTGAAACTGATTTTTCCACAATAACATCTCACCTCGTCTCAGAACAACTAGCACCACGTCCAAAAACGCCTGCATACATGCATGTGAATTTAAACTGATTTTTTTTTTTCACAAAAACAGTCTACCACGTCTCAGAACATCTAGAACCACGTCTTTAACAACTAAAACCACGTCCAAAAACATCTACATCCAGAGATGTGAATTTAAACTGATTTTTCTCCACAAAGACAGTCTACAACGTCTCAAACAACTGGAACCACGTCTCAGACAACTAGCACCACATCCAAAAATGTCTATATCCAGACATGTGAATTTAAACTGATTTTTTCACAAAATATCTCACCTCGTCTCAGAAAAACTAGCACCACGTCCAAAAACGTCTACATACATGCATGTGAATTTAAACTAATTTTTTCCACAAAGATAGTCCACCACGTCTCAAATAACTAGAACCACGTTTCAAATAACTAGCACCACGTCCAAAAATGTCTACATGTAGACAAGGGAATTTAAACTAATTTTTCCACAATAACATCTCACCTCGTCTCAGAACAACTAACACCACGTCCAAAAATGTCACCATCCATGTATGTGAATTTAAACTGATTTTTTTTTTTTTTCACAAAGACAGTCTACCACGTCTCAGAACAACTAGAACCACATCTTTAACAACTAGAATCACCTCCAAAAACATCTACATCCAGACATGTGAATTTAAACTGGTTTTTTTCCACAAAGACAGTCTATCACGTCTCAAACAACTAGAACCACGTGTTGTGATCCTTCCAAACTATCAAAATCCGGCAGAGGTTTGTTTGTATGAAGGCTTATATGGAGGCTCGGATTTGGATGATGGCGGAGTGTTGTATGAAGGATCAAGGTCCATAATCTAGTGTTATTCTCAAAGTGTGAAAATATGGTGGTAGTGGGATGAGGCCTTCGAAAGGAAGAGCCGAAGGAGGCAACCACAAAAGCTAACTACCCTAGCTTTTGATAAATGCTAATGATGATTCAAAGTAGAGAGGAATTCTCAATTCTTGCTATTCAAATCATGCCTACAAAGGTTGAACTTCTCCTCTGTTTATAGGAGTAGAAGTGAGCCTTTAGGTTACAAAACCCTAGCCTACATTTATGGTAGAATCTTCAATCATCCTTAATCTTCCTTCAATCTGCCTAATCATTCTTCAATCTGCCTTGTTTTCTTTTTGAAGAATTAAGGCTGATTACTTATTCCTTTATTGAATCTTCTAGAAGTTTCTTGTAGCCTTCCAATGTCTTCGTGGGCTGGGCTTCACCTTATTTATTTGGCCTACTCTTAATACAACTAATATTCTTATTAAGGCCTAACTAAGACAAGACCTAACACTTGGGCCTAATTTATTTCAGGCCAATAAAATAAGCAATGGCCAAATTACAAATAAAATGAGTGGGATGAAATTATTCTTGGCAAGAAAATAAAGTAAAGGCCTTTGAAAATGATCCAAGGAACTTTGAACAAGTCCTTTGTGAACTTGTTGAGTTTTATTGTTTTTGTCTTGCCCAAACAAGTTTCCTTAATGGACTCTTCAAACTTGTGTGGCCCAATTGCTTTTGAACTTGATCTCATGCTTTTAAATTGGGCTTGATGCTTATGATTTCTCCCAAGTATGTAAGCTTCATGGTTGGGCTCTTCTTGACACTCATATTTAAGTTTGAGTGAGGACATTTGGATCGTATCATCCTCCCCTTCTTTACGAAGCTTTGTCCTCAAAGCTTTAGAACCTGCATCAAAACAAGACGAAGGATTAGTACTTATGAGACGATTCATAGTTCCAAACTCTTTTACTTTGACAAAGTGTGGACTTAATTCCACTATGTATGCCGTGGGCATTCTAGTCCTTGTCAAATCTTAAGTTCTAAAAACCTGCACAAAAATAGTAAAACATGTTAGTGAATCGTATATGGAACTAATATTAGATTTTACTAACTTTTGTGTGGATATTAGAACTTTAGGTAAGCTATTCAAACTCTGCCGAAGTGGCAGAATCATGGGAGTGGAACTCGTGGCCTCTTTTAAGAGAGTAAGCTTGGCTAGCTTAGGTACATCTTTGTTCTCTTTCTCTTCTTGTATCATTTTCCTTCGTTCTCTTGCTTCATGCATTTCTTTCTTTGCTTGAGACACTTGTTCCCTATAAAGAGGATTAAGTGCAAATTTCTGACCATGAGAACATAATTGATACCTATTGGTGAAGCCATTATACTTTGCTTCGTTGTCACGCATCCATGGTTGGCCTAGGATAATGTGTGCGGCATCCATGGGAGCTACATCACACATCACTTCTCCTTGGTACCTACCTATAGAGAATGATAACTTACATTGTCTTTCAATAACAACTTCACCTAAATTGTTGAGCCATGTCAACGTGTAAGGTTTGGGATGAGGAAAAGTAGCAAGATTCAAATTATCTACAAGGTAATTAGAAGCAATGTTTGTCCAACTACCACTATCAATATTAATCAAGCAAATAGACTTCCCCACTTTACCTTTTGTATGAAAAGAATTAGTTCCTTGCTCAACATCTTCTTCCAACTTGCCTTGAGAGTGAAGTACTCTTTTAATTTCATCACAAGTGGAAGGGTTTACCTTATTTCTCGAATATTGGTGCGTGGACAATGAGGTGAGTCGTGCACCATGAGGAGAATGTATCTCTTCTTGCTTAGCCAGAGGAAGATGCTCATTGGATGTTGGGATTCTTAGGGTAGGGTTTTTTTGTCTTTGGTTCCTCAAGTGGCCTAGCTGGGCTCGCAGGTGAGCTAGCTTGCTATCATACCCTTTAAACCTTTCTCTGAGCGCTGACCTTAGAATCCTTTCTTGCTCATTAGAATCCATTGCTATCAAGGAGACAAAAAGATTTGGGTAGAAAGAAGATTTTCTCCCTTAGGGTTAGATCACACCAAATCTTAAGTAAAAAGTAAAAAAAATATTCTCAAAATTTTCAACTACTCAGAAATATGCACAAAGAATCTCAGGTTGAGGTAAGACATAGGTAAAAGAAATAGGTGCAGAGTAAAGATAAAAGAGAGAACAAAAAAATTAAAAAAAAAAATAAAACAACACTTATGAATGCTTGTGCTTTCGTGAGTGCTTAGTGTAATGATTTTATGGCCTAGCTTTGAGGAAAACTTGTTGGCCTTAAGCCTCTTTGTACTTCCTTGGTTGTTTGGTTATCAATCTGCAAAGTTAGAAGAAAAATGAGTTATAATACCAAGACTCTATGGCCCTTGTTATTTCCCATTATTATCTCTTTTCTAATATGGCACCTAATGTTGAAAACCCTTTGAACAACCTCTTAGGTACTTCGGAAAAACTTCTCCTTTGGTTAGAGTATAAGCAAGCTTACACTTTCACCTAAGGGTTTTCTTTTACTTTGCACAAGAACTTCTTTTAAATTTTGAGCCGCACAAAAGTTGTTTAAGTGCTTATATGCTCTTTTCTTGGCCTTTGACCTTTACACTTCTGCACAAAATCTATTTGAGCGCTTATGTGCTTTTTTTTTTTTTTTTTTTTTTTAGCCTTTGGCCTTTACACTTTTGTAAGGAGACACTTTTTTCAAGTGCAACCCTACCCTATCCTAGGTGGTTTAAACAAGTTATACAAAAACCAAAGGAAAAAGTTAGTAGAAATACAAAAAAAATTATTCAAAAGTTTAATTCAAGTAAGACATACCACAATTAGGGAGTTTTATGGTAGTAACACGATCACAGAATAGGTACGATAACAAATAATCTCAAAGTGTTACTAACTTTTTTTGGAAAGAAATCACCAAATTCAACTTTAGTCATACTAGGTGACTTAAAACCAACGAATTTTCCCTTTTCAATGATTAACTTTTTTTTTTTTTTTATTAAACTAGGTGTGGATGGAAAGATAATCACACGAAGAAGGAAAATAGATATTCACAAAAAAGGAATGATAATTTATACTAAAAGTTCAGATTTATTCCAAAATTAATTTGCACAAGTATGTTGCCCATTTTATTCTTTTCTTAACCAATGGAATTACTTGCCAAAATTATGATATACACAAAGTAAGATCAATCGACAAAGTAAGAACAATAATAATAAAATAAATTTATGATATACACAAGAAATTTGATATTTGGATCAAAGTGAGAGAAACGGATATGGTAGATCCGATCTCTTCAAACTTTGCCAATGAAAGGAGAAAGATCATAACAATTATGAACAAGAAAAAAAATGACAAAAATTAATAACAAGAATTAAAATGAACAATATGAACAAAATTAAAACAAGAGAATTTCTCGAATTCAAAATGAAGAAAATTCGGCTATAGAACCGATTTCTTCAACCTTTTCGATTTTAGAATGTTGATTGTAACAACTTGGAGAAGGAGAAGGATCATTCCTTCCACAAGGTGTTACAACAACTCTTACCTTAAAGAGTAGCACTTTGGCTTTGATACCAAATGTTGTAATCCTTCCAAACTATCAAAATCCGGCAGAGGTTTGTTTGTATGAAGGCTTATATGGAGGCTCAGATTTGGATGATGGCGGAGTGTTGTATGAATGATCAAGGTCCATAATCTAGTGCTATTCTCAAAGTGTGAAAATATGGTGGTAGTGGGATGAGGCCTTCGAAAGGAAGAGCCGAAGGAGGCAACCACAAAAGCTAACTACCCTAGCTTTTGATAAATGCTAATGATGATTCAAAGTAGAGAGGAATTCTCAATTCTTGCTATTCAAATCATGCCTACAAAGGTTGAACTTCTCCTCTGTTTATAGGAGTAGAAGTGAGCCTTTAGGTAGAATCTTCAATCATCCTTAATCTTCCTTCAATCTGCCTAATCATTCTTCAATCTGCCTTGTTTTCTTTTTGAAGAATTAAGGCTGATTACTTATTCCTTTATTGAATCTTCTAGAAGTTTCTTGTAGCCTTCCAATGTCTTCGTGGGCTGGGCTTCACCTTATTTATTTGGCCTACTCTTAATACAACTAATATTCTTATTAAGGCCTAACTAAGACAAGACCTAACACTTGGGCCTAATTTATTTCAGGCCAATAAAATAAGCAATGGCCAAATTACAAATAAAATGAGTGGGATGAAATTATTCTTGGCAAGAAAATAAAGTAAAGGCCTTTGAAAATGATCCAAGGAACTTTGAACAAGTCCTTTGTGAACTTGTTGAGTTTTATTGTTTTTGTCTTGCCCAAACAAGTTTCCTTAATGGACTCTTCAAACTTGTGTGGCCCAATTGCTTTTGAACTTGATCTCATGCTTTTAAATTGGGCTTGATGCTTATGATTTCTCCCAAGTATGTAAGCTTCATGGTTGGGCTCTTCTTGACACTCATATTTAAGTTTGAGTGAGGACATCTGGATCGTATCACCACGTCTCAAACAACTATAACCACGTCCAAAAACGTCTACATCCAGACATGTGAATTTAAACTAATTTTTTCACAAAACATCTCACCTCGTCTCAGAAAAACAAGCACCACATCCAAAAACGTCTATATACATGCATGTGAATTTAAACTGATTTTTTTCCACAAAGACAGTCTACCACGTCTCAAACAACTAGAACCACGTCTCAAATAACTAGCACCACGTCCAAAAACGTCTACATCCAGACAAGTGAATTTAAACTGATTTTTCCACACTAACATCTCACATCGTCTCAGAACAACTAGCACCACGTCCAAAAATGTCAACATCCATGCATGTGAATTTAAACTGATTTTTTTCGCAAAGACAGTTCACATCGTCTCAAACAACTAGCACCACGTCTCAAACAACTAGAACCACATCCAAAAACATCTACATCCGCTTTCAATTAAATTCGGATTTAGAAGATCCAAATTTAATTAAAAATTCGGATCATGTAAATCCAAAATAAATTAAATTCGGATTTAGAAAATCCGAATTTTATTAGATTCGGATTTATAAGATCCAAATTTAATTAAATTCAGATTTTCTAAATCCAAATTAAATTAAATTTGGATCTTTTAAATTCGAATTTAATTGAAAGCGGACAATTATGAGAAATAATAGATAGTACAATAATCCAATCCACAACATTTATACCAATATACTAACCATAATGTATTCATAAAACTTCTATCCAATATACAAATACAATATGACCATCCCAAATTTAATCCATCGAACATCAAATAAGCAATTCTTCCAATTACATATACCTTTACATCAATACCTAACCAAATCACCAATGCAACTACACATAATCAATTATAACTATAAGCACTTGTAAACAATTGTACCAATTACATACATATGAACATCATATCATTCCATCGGGGTCATATAGTCTACCAAGCCTTGTACGATCTGATATGGGATGAGAGACGGGACACCTTGTAGCTCTATGGGCCCTACTTCCACACCTTGTGCATTCATGATCTCTGATCTAAGAGTTTTGTGAAGATAAAACAATTAAAATGACCATATAACTCTTAGAAATGTTCATGGTCTTGTAAGTAGGTGTTGTAATAAGATAAAACAAATAAAATGGTCATACAACATCTCAACTCGTCTCAGAACAACTAGCACCACGGCAAAAAATGTGTACATCCATTCATAAAAAGTTAAACTGCTTTTTTTTCACAAAGACAGTCTACCAGGTCTCAAACAACTATCACCACGTCTCAAACAACTAGCACCATGTCCAAAAACGTCTACATCCAGAAATGTGAATTTAAACTGATTTTTTCATAAAACATCTCACCTAATCTCAGAACAACTAGAACCACGTCCAAAAACGTCTGAGGTGGACCAAAATGTTCATAATCTCTTATCTAAGGGTTTTGATAAGATAAAACAAATAAAACGGCTATACAATTCTTATAAATGATCATGATCTCATATCTAAGACTTGTAATGAGATAAAACAAATAAAATGACCATTCAACTCTTAGAAATGTTCATGATCTCTGATCTAGGAGTTTTGTAAAGATAAAACAATTAAAATGACCATATAACTCTTAGAAATGTTCATGATCTTGTAAGTAGGTGTTGTAATAAGATAAAACAAATAAAATGGCCATACAACATATCAAATCATCTCAGAACAACTAGCACCACGGCCAAAAATGTCTACATCCATTCATGTGAATTTAAACTTTTTTTTTTCACAAAGACAGTCTACCACGTCTCAAACAACTAGCACCATATCCAAAAATGTCTACATCCAGACATGTGAATTTAAACTGATTTTTTCACAATAACATCTCACCTCGTCTCAGAACAACTAGAACCACGTACAAAAACGTCTACATCTATGCATGTGAATTGAAACTGATTTTTTTTCACAATGATAGTCTACCATATCTCAAACAACTAGCACCACGTCCAAAAACGTCTACATCCAGACATGTGAATTTAAACTGATTTTTTCACAATAACATATCACCTCGTCTCAAACAAATAGCACCACGTACAAAAACGTCTACATCCATGCATGTGAATTTAAACTGAATTTTTTTCACAAAGACAGTCTACCACGTCTCAAACAACTAGCACCACGTCTCAAACAACTAGCACCACGTCAAAAAACATCTACATCCAGACATGTGAATTTAAACTGATTTTTTCACAATAACATCTCACCTCGTCTCAGAACAACTAGAACCACGTACAAAAATGTCTACATCCATGCATGTGAATTGAAACTGATTTTTTTCACAATGAAAGTCTACCACGTCTCAAACAACTAGCACCACGTCTCAAACAACTAGCACCACGTCCAAAAATGTCTACATCCAGACATGTGAATTTAAACTGATTTTTTCACAATAACATCTCACCTCGTCTCAGAATAACTAGCACCACATCCAAATTCACATGAATGGATGTAGACGTTGTTGGACGTGGTGCTAGTTTTTTTTTTTTTTTTTTTTGACGTAGTTCTAGTTTTCTGGGATGTGGTGGACTGTCTTTGTGAAAAAAATCAGTTTAAATTCACACACATGAATGTAGACATTTCTGGACATGGTGCTAGTTGTTTTTGATGTGGTGCTAGTTGTCTGGGACGTGGTGGACTGTCTTGAAGAAGTATTTCGGGAAGAATAAATTCGGATTTTTGAAATCCGAATTTATGCTTCCGTTTTTCTTTTTTTTTTTCCTTTTACAACTGATTCGGATTTGTAAAATCTGAAATTGTTAATTAATTAGTGTTTTGGATTTTACAAATCCGAGAGGCTCGTTTCAGTCCACACACCAATTTTGTCAATTTCTTTCAGTCCACACATTAAATTTTTAATCCCTTTTCGTCCTGGCCCCGTGGTACGATTAATTTTGTAATGGTTTATTTGAATAAGTAAAATTAATTAATTAATTATTCCTAAGGGTTAATTAAGTAATTAACAAAGTAAAATTATTTAATTAATTAATTAAGTCTTAAGTTTCAATTAGAATTAGGAAATGGTAGAGATTAGGAAATCTAATTGGATTTGGATTATCCTATTAAATTAGTTACCTAATTGGATTTAGAAACTAATTAATTACCTAAACCCATTAGGAAGGTCAATCCTAAACCAACTTGGGGTCTCTCTTGTAACTCTATATATAGACAAGGGATTAGCAATTACATAACACACAATTCATTAGTTTTCAAGACAAGAAAACTAGAGAGAGAAATATTTTCTCTCCAAATTTTTGGATTTTACAAGCTCAAGGCTGCCGTTTTTTTTCCCAATTTGGGTGGCCAATTTTTCCCAAAATCGGAGGCGCGTAGAGTTTTTCTCTCGGGGCTAGGTGGCGCGTGAACCTCACGCGCTAGGCAGGCGGTTGCTGAATTTTCCAGTGACCCAGTTGTGTTGATTGTTGATCAATTGTTCGCTAGATCGTTGCCCACACAACGTGCGATCATAGTCTTGAGTCATACAAGTGATCACCTGAGTTCACGCTTCAAGAGGTATTTTCTAAGATTCCGCTTTTAATTAGAAATTATTGTTACGTGATAAATCGAATGAGTACAAACCAAGATCCTGCGCAATGTTATTTCAAGCAAGGATTGGAATAGCGACTGTGCTAGAGTCTATGCCTGGTCAAAGATTTCGATTCTAGAATGCATAGCACGAAAGTGAGTTTTTGACCGGCCCATGCAGATAATCTTTCAGGTTCAGGGTTATTTCCAGCGACATCTTTTGTAAAATTGTGGTGGTTTGTTGATCAATTGCTCGTTAGTTAGTTGCCCACACAACGTACGATCAAGTCTTGAGTCATACAAGAGAATCACCTCAGTACACGCTTCAAGAGGTAATTCTTAAACTTGCGCTTTTATTAAGAATCTATTGTTGCGTGACAAATCGAACAAGTAGAAGTTAAGATCCTACGCAATGGTATTTCAAGCAAGTGTTGGAATAGTGATTCCATTAGAGCTTAGACCTGGTCAAGAGTTCCGATTCTGAAATGCTTAGCACGAAAGTGAATTTTTGACCGGGTCTGGGCAGATAATCTTTCATGTGAAATGGTTGCTACCAATCCTCGTTTGTTCTCTTTCCCTCTCGATCGGCCAATATGAATTCATCACCGATTACCGCCACCATCCATCACCACCCGTCAGTCGCAACCACCATCCTCTGTAACCATCTTCATTTTTCCCTTCTCTAATCTCTTTCTTTCAATTTCCCTTCTCTCTTAACCACCATCCTCACCGATTTGCCCATCTTCCTCATTGCTGCTCACTCCTCGTCAGTCAATATTTCCAGAAAATCCACCGGGAATCCTAGCCCCTTTCTTCCTGGCCACTCCGTCTGCCGATTTGCCCCCCTTTATCTCCCTGTCCCCTTTCTCTTAACAAAAATCCCCAAGCTGCCTCAGAGGACCAGGAGACACTAAGGATAATACAAGGAAAAAGGAAAAAAAAAAAAAAAAAAAAAAGGAGAAATTCACCAGGAATTGGTTTGAAACCCATGGGTTTCAAACCCATACCCCTCCCTCAAACAAATAGATGAATGGGAGGGGTATGGGTATGAAACCCATACACAACCCCAAACAAATAGCCTGTAAGTTTTATCAAACAGACCTTAGTTGCTTATAGATGAGTGAAAGATGGTAAAATATATTGTACAATTAGAAATATGCACTCCTAGTAGTGCTGACCCAATAGAAATAACTCATTTAATGCATTGGCCCCCTTGAATTTGTCTCGTTGCTCCCCTAACTAATGCTCCCCTGCTATTTGTCAAAATGGTACATTACATTGTTCTCCTAGTTGTACCATATAAGAATTGGTGGAAGAGAACCCAAATCCAAATCAATTGTTGGTTACTTTTTTTTTTTTTTTAAATAGGAGGTGGTTGTTTCAAACGTTAAATGAGAATGGATGTCCAAATCAAGAGTAGTTCATGATGCCTAATAGTAGGTGTACGAGGGTTTTGGGGTATAGGGATACGGGTATTAATGTTGACACATATGCCTCGTGTGCTTACTTTTTTCTTGTGTTTATAGTGAAAAATAAATTTGAAAAGGAACAAAGGAAATTTTTTTAAAAATTTAAAATATATTAAACTCGATTTAAAATGGATCGACCTAAGTTTAAATGCAATTCGTATACCATTGTCCTAGTATCATGGTTCTCTTGTAGTCGTATCTCAATTAATTGATACTTTTGGCAGTTCTTTTACGATAGGATCGGGTGCATATGCACTCAGGACCAAATATGTAAATTGTGATAGGATTAATAGTGTGATTTATTAAAAATTAATCTTAATCATGATAACACTTTATTATCTAAATTAATTTTTGAATATATCCTAATTAAATTTAAATTTCTTTTATCTCTCTACGTCTCTATCAAAACACTTATCTTTATTTTTTCTCTTTCATCAATTTCCTATCGTCACCCCGCCTCCATCTTATTCAACCACCACATACACCAAACCACCACCATCAACCGCTAATTTATGCAATCACTTTCCACCCCGCCACCATTCAACCACCCCGTAACCACCATAATCAACGTCACCACCTTCAACCCATCATCTGCAAACGCATTTATTATCTTCATAATTTACATTTTTTCTCTCCGTAATCTACATATAAATATTACATAAGATACATCCAAATTTGTTAAAATATACGTGAAAATATATTTAATATAAATATTATATTTTCGTAATATAAATGTGGCTTAAATGCAGTTTTGGTCCCCATAATATGGGTAATTGTATATTTTTCCCTCTTATGTTTTGAGTGGCAATATTAGTCCCCATCCTTTTTATTTTAGCAGATTTAGTCCTTTTTACGAAAAAGTTTAAAAGATAACGGATTAACTCATTTGATCGCTAGCCAAATCTAACTTTTTTCTTCAAAATGATTTGTACCATGATGTTTTCAATCCATTTTATGACTCGATTCCTCTTGAATGTTCAACCTATTTAGATTGACTCACAATCCAAAACGACCGAAACCCTAAATGTGTTGAACATTCATGAGGATCCGGATCATAAAATTGGTTAATAACATCATGGTACAAATCATTTTGAAAAAAATTAGGTTTAACTACCGATCAAATAAGTTAATCCATTATCTTCTAAATTTTTAGTAAAAAAAGACTAAATCTGCTAAAAATAAAAAGGATGGGGACTAATATTATCACTCAAAACATAAGAGGGGCCAAAAGTGCAATTACTTCTATTATAGGGGACCAAAACTGCATTTAAGCCTAAATGTAAATATTAAATAATATACATGCAAGTTTGGTGAAATATACATAAAAATATACATATCATCTCATCTCATCTCTTATGTAATATACATGAAAGTTTGGTAAAATATACATAATATACATGCCATTTTTTCGTAATGTAGATATAAGGGTTAAAAACTTAATAGGTCACTAAACTTGTTCAATAGTATACTTTTGGCCACTAAACGTTTTTGCTTGACTAATAGGCCATTAAACTCTTAAAACAGTATACTTTTGGCCACTGAACTTTTTTACTTGACTAATAGGCCATTAAACTTTTAAAACAGTATAATTTTGGCCATTGAACTTTGTTGCGTAACTAATAGGTCATTAAACTATTAAAACGTATAACTTGTCATACTTTTATCGGGTGTCCATGTATGATCTGACAAAAAATTTTCTAAAAAAAATCAGAATTAATATTTCATTTTTGCCCTTTAAAAAACTAACAGATTTTGCATAAATTTAATTTTCTATGAGATCATACATGGATACCCGATAAATGTATGACAAGTTATACGTTTTAATAGTTTAATGGCCTATTAGTCAAGAAACAAAATTCAGTGGCTAAAAGAATACTGTTTTAAGAGTCTAATGGCCTATTAGTCAAGCAAAAAAGTTCAATGGCCAAAATATACTGTTTTAAGAGTTTAATGACCTATTAGTCAAGCAAAAATTTCAGTGGCAAAAAGTATACTATTGAACAAGTTTAGTGACCTATCAAGTTTTTAACCCTAAATATAATTATTACATAATATACATATAAGTTTTGTGAGAAATATGGTCTTCTGCGGCACACGCTTTGTGTTGCTATAAGTAGCAAAAGTGACGCAAATATTATTTTGCGACACAAAATACCACACATTTTGAACTGAAGCAATAGATTCGGTGGCAAATTTTAGCGACAATTTTTTCAAATGTGCCGCAACAAATGCGATACTTATGCGTCAATATTCAATATGTCGCATGAAATTAGTGTCACATTTAGCTTCAATCGATATAGTGTCGAAAAAATATATTTTGACATTTATTTGAGTCATTTTGTATCTTGCGTCGTAATTTGAAGTGACGCATAAATGTTGCAAGTTTTGCTCCAGATTTATTGTAATCGACACCAAAATTTGCCACTCAGCTTATTGCACCACTATGGAATGTGTGGTATTTTATGTTGCAAAATAGCATTCACATCATAAATTACTATATTTATTTGCTTTAGTTTGGTATTAAAAATAGGCATTCATTCCCAATTTTTATTTATTATCAATAATTATTTAATTGATATTAATAGAAACTTTAACACTATAAAAAAAATGAAATAGAAAAATAACAAAACAACCATTGAAATTTTTATTTAATTAAATCACCAAATAATATTTAGGTTATTTCAAGTTTATAATAAAAAATCAACAGAAACCATATATATCCAAATATCTCCACTGCTTAAAACAATCTGTTCTTGCTCTTGTTGTCTAAGCTTTTCACTTTTGCCCTTTACTCTATTGAACAATCTGTTTGGCAATCTCTTCAGCAATCAGTACTTTTGCAATTTGCTCTTATTCAGCAATCTATTGGTCTATTCAGCAATCTGTTCTTGATCAGAAGCACAGACCAAATCACTACACCACATTCAGAAATGCCTTTTAGTATTTATATGCAAGATGTAACAAGGGACAAAGTATAGCATCTGAAAGTCAAGTTCAGAATTCTTGACATGACAATAAACTTATGTCCTGATCACGTAGTATATCCTTGATTAACATTTGCCCAAATCTCTACAAGAAAGCAAAGGTAAACAAGCTTTGCTTTTAAACAAATAACTTCTGCACTAAATAGAAACGAGATCAAGATACAACAAAAAAGCAAAGGTAAACAAGCTTACGCTTTTAAACAAATCTAATCTGCGCATAAATGCCTCAGTTCCAGAAAGTTGCATATCTTCTTTTCTGAACCTCTGGTTCGCATCAAATGAGAAATATCATTCATAAATCCCGGGCCAAAAACAACAAAAATAAAGCAGAGTTTTTGTAGCTTTCCATTTTGTGATAGACCATGATTTAATCAATAAAGAAAGACGTTGCTTTGCTAGAGATCTCAAATTAAACAAGATAATTCAGATGGTAAGTGCTTGAAATCTGAATTAAATGGTAAACCAGAGAAGAACTAATAGATTTATGGTTTTCAAAACTTCCACCAGAGACATTAGTATCTAAACATCACATGAAAACCATAAGTCCTTTCTACATTTTCATCTTAAAGCAAAATGCATTGGTTATTTGCACTATATTTGAAAACCACACAATCCAGTGAACAAATATTGGTTGTAATAAACACCCAATCTTTCAAGAATGTTTAGTCCCTTCGGGGGCAGCATTTCAATGCCATTGCAGCAAAGACTCTTTCAATCTCCCTAAGAGGGATAACATTAGAACAATCCAATCAAGCCAAAGGTAAAACAGAATTTTGCAGGTTCAATTGGGAAAAATAGAATGTAAAACAGCACCTCTCCATTCCTGAGCCCTTCCAAAATTTCAAAATTACTTTAAAAGCCATATCATACAAATTTGACTCCACCAACAGGCCTTCCTTTCCTACCAAAAAAGTAAAGGAAAACAACAGAAACAACCAAAAGAAAAAGCATAAAACTCTCAAGAAGAGAAAGATTTTTTAAATGGAAATCATTTGCTACTCATGATATCCCAATCTTCGAGTCCTCAATTTACTTGAATATTAGCATAAATTGAACATATGACATTTTACCCAATACGCCAAAAAAAAAAAAAAAAAAGGCAGGAGTAGACTTTGAAAAAAAAAAAAAAAAAAACTCAAATCTGAAGACTATAATTAATATTTTTCCATTTACCGACATTTTATAGTGAGAGCAAATACTCTACTGATGTCAAAATGTATTCATTCTATCTACGGGTGGTGGCGTAGGCTGGCAGTAGGGAGACAGAAGAGTTGAGCGACCGGGGGGTTTTTGGTTCGGCCATGAAGAAAAGCGGAGGAGAAAGGCTTTCTGCTAGAGACAAACAAAGAAGATGGTGTGATGATGATGGACGGAGGTTGACCGTAGCCGGTGCTGCGAAGCGGGACGGCACTAGTGGTGTCCTCTGCAGGCGAAAAATAAAGGATGGATGGAAGGGGAAATGGAGATGGTGGTTTAGCCGACAACAGAGGAAGAGAAAGAGATATGAGTGTCGGTGCGATGACCATAGCTAGGCGAAAGCGAAGAGGCTGACGGAGGGGCGGGGCTGCTATGGCTGAAATAAGAGGAAAGGGTGAGGCAGGGTGGCGGCCGTTCAAGCGAATGGAACAAGTCGAAGAGGCATGGGTTCGGGAAGGAAAAAAATAGTTTATACTAGGGTTTATTGTTTTTAAAATTACATCATAGATCCTTCTAACATAGGTCTTTATAAGCTTTGCCCCTTTTTTTTTACTAATTCAATTAAGTCCAATTTATCAATCCTTCATATGATAAATAATATTAACTCTTTATTTAGTTCTAGCCCAATTAATCCTCTTATTATAATTTTTAAACCTCTCAATTTCGTAAGTTATCTCTTTCAGTCCCTATAATTTAGTTTAATTGTGGACTTTATGATGGATTTATTTCATGCATGTTATTCCTAAATAATGAAAACTCGATGATTGACGGAGAAAATTTACTTTGAGGAATGTTGATTCGAATACACATAAAATTAATTAATCTATACATATATATACATATATCTTTTATATGAGATCAAAAAACAAATTTCATTGTTTTTTGAATTCATGATCTTTTTATTTATTTATTTTTAAAACAAATTTTTTATTTTTTTATATTTTATTTTAATTCAGAATCCATGCCCTGACATGGTTTATGGTTCATATTTGTTTGGAAATTTAAGGTTTTTATAGATTTTATTTTGGAGGTGTCGAGATATGGAGCATTAAGATTTTCATATATTTATATAATTTTTTTGGAGAAGCTTTTATAGTTTTTTTTTTTTTTAGGTTTAGAATAAAATATTTATAAATAAATTATAGATTAAACCATAATTTTTGTCCCTTACATTTGACAAAATAATTTTTTTGGTCTCTTACATTTTAAAATACTTTTTTTAGTCCCTTGCATTGAAAATATATATTATTTGGTCTCTGTTAATTCGATTCAAATTTTATCAACTCTATTCATGCACAATCTACAAGACATTCCCAAATAAAATTATATAATAGTCTAAATATTAATTTAACTATTAAAAAATTTTAAAAATACTAGTGAGATGATTAAATTCAAAATTCACAAAAAAAATGAGTCGTTTTAGTTTTTCATAACCTGACTTAAATTTTAAATATTTTAATATATATTGGTGTTTAAACTATTATATCCTTCGTTGAAAAATTTTTGTATATAACTCATAAATAAATTTGGAATAATTTAGATAAAATAGACATTACAGAGACTAAATAATGCATTTCTAAAATGTAAGGGACCAAATAATGCATATTTTATATATAGGGGTCAAAAAAATATTTTAAAATATAAGGAACAAAAAAATTATTTGATCAAATGTAAAGGATCAAAAATATGATTTAATCTAAATTATATTAAGGATATAGTGATAAATTTTTTAAAAAGTGGGCATAACATTTGAAAAAATAATTTAGAATATATAGTCATATAATCTTTTGAATGCTATTATGAAATTTAGAGTTGATAAAAAAATTTTAAAAATTTTGTGCCAAAAAAAATCATTGTTCTATCACTAATAAATATAAGTATTATGCAATAGTAATTGATTTGAGACATATTAATAATTTATCACAGTAATATCATAAATTTATAACACAAATTGGATTGTGTCGCTAATTAACAACACTTTGTTAATGTACGGCAATGATTGTGTCGCTAATTAACAACACTTTGTTAATGTACGGCAATGATTGTGTCGCAATGTAGCGGCAAAAAAAATAAAATGACGTAAAAGTGTTTCAAATTCGTTGTAATTTCCTATAATGTCGCAATTTTGACTTAAATTCGCTTCAGAAAAAAGAAATGTATAGCTATTCAACGATATTTCATTCAAATGCGCATATAAATGTCGTATATCTGCATCACAATAACTAAATGTTGCATATTTGAGTCAATATTATTAATTGATGCCATAATGTCGCAAATAAACAACACAAATACAAAAGTAACACTTTTTTGTGACATTATCTCGCGACACAGCTTTGTATTGTATCGCAAAAGGCCAACTTTCTTGTAGTGATATACAAATCATATTTTCGTAATATACATATAATTATTAGATACTATACATATATATATTAATGAAAATATACTTAATATACATGTTATATTTCGTAATATACATATAATTATTAGGCCAAAATAGTTTTTAGGTATAATAGGTCTTATATCACTTTTAGTCCCTTATAATTTTATGGAGACCTTTTTAATCCCATAACTTTAATTTATTATGTCTTTTGGTCATTTTTAAAGAAAATTTTGGTCAACAAATTTGACCAAATTTCCTGTTAGTCTTGAAGACCTTCTTGTAAAAAAATTTTTTTAGTGGTCTCTTGTGCAAAATAAAAAAAAAAAATTGGCATCTCTCATTCTCCAAACCCTAAAATAATTCTCTTTTCTTCCTTTAACAGCCACTGCCGCCTCCCGCCCGCATCTTTCCGCACCGGCAGAACCAGTGCCCGTGGTCGGAATGAGCTCTGAACGCTGCTGAAATTGGAAGACAAGAAACAGAGGAAAACATATACAACAACTATTGAAACAGAGAAAGCCATTTATGAAATTAAAGAAAAATGGAGTTTTAACTCTACAAAGGCTTGATCTCGATGGGTATTTATCTGTCAACTTTTCCATTGTTGCCTGTTTACCAATCCGGAGTCGAATAACAGTTGATTTGGGTTTGAAGATGTACTAATTGTTCATAATATCACCAAATCACCATTATTATCCACACTAAACTATTCTGATACTAGTAAATTAAGTATTTTAAATTCCAAAGCGTGATTACCAAACCTAGTTTTAGCCAGAAGTCTGCGTGCCCTCCAGCCGGATAATGATTCAAAATGTTGTTTCTTGTCCCTACCAATATGAATGATGAAGCGTCATTGTGATGGTTTCATCGACTTCCATAAATTTAGTCAGAAATGTCGCTGAGACACATTATTACAAGAGTTGGGTTCTCATAAGGTTGCATGATACTTTGGATTAGATATGGATTTCTTCCAGTTTTCCTGCTCTGCAACTTGTAAGAACTGGCCGACGTGGAAACTGCTTTCTTTATTTCTTTTTCTTTCTGGGCCGTGGAGACAATCTTCCACAAGGAAACACAGATCAACAATCTTCCTTGAAGGGCCAAGGGAGAAGGCTTTAACTCAGGACAATGCTCAAATGTATCATATAACAAGAAATTATATATCGAGGGTTTCTGAACGAACCCGATTGCGTCTTCGCCGATCGCCTTCGTCTTCGCCGATATCCGGTCCCTCGCGCAACTGCAATCGGGGCTAGATGAGATCTGGCCACCGAGAAAGGAGATCGGCGCTGCGAACGGCGTCAGAAACGACGCCGGAGGAAACAGGGAAGAAGTTAGTGGCGGCTAGACCTAAAATTTCGATGAAACTAATTAAATGCCCCCAACCCTAAATATTGAAGATTTGGGAAGAAGAAGTAAAAAGAAATTATATAGATGCTCATATTTTTTTTACAAAAAGGTCCCCAAGACTAAAAGGAATTTTGTTCAAACCTGTGGATCAAAATTTTCGTTAAGAAGGACCAAAAGACCTAAAGTTAGGAGACTAAAAAGGTTTTCGTAAAATTATAAGGGACCAAAAGTGATACAATACGTATTATAAGGGACTAAAAAATCATTTTGGCCTAATTATTACATAATATACATGCAAACTTAGTAAAATATACATGTTATTTTTTTCCGCAAAATGTAATAATATTTCTCATTCCCTACAAAATACGATGGATATTGTCGTTGAATTCAACAGTTGAAAAAAAAAACAGAAAAATCATTGAAATAAAAAATTTTGAAAAATATGAAAAAAAACTAGATATATGGTAAAAGGAAAATTTAAGAAAATTATAATACCAACTCGCCAGAAAAATCTGATAAGAACTCCTACCTTGAATTTGAAGGTTGGAGTAAGCATAGATGGTAGGAGAGATTACTTAGGAAAATTTGATAAAAACTCCAACATTGAATTTGAAAAAAACTGTAAAATCCGCATGGAAAAAAACCAGAACGGGAAAAATAAGATATTTATTTATTATTTTAACAATAAATAATTTAAAATAAAAATAAATTTACATTATTAATTTTTTTAATTACACGTATCGTCTTGGATGACCGGTAGGGGTGGGCATCGGCCAGTTTGTCCGGTTTGACCCCCGAAAGACAAACCAAACCACTACTTATGATTTGAAAAATTTTCAAATCAAACCGGTCAAATAAACGTGTCAATCCAAACCAGCCAAACCACATTTTAACGGTTTGGTTTGGCCGGTTTGATGAGTTTGTACATAATGCATTTCCAAAATTAAAATTTAAAACTAAAAACATGTAACATACACTAAAAATATAAAATCCTACTTAATAAAAATTTGAAAATATTAAAATAATAAAAAAAATAAATTAAATATCACAATTTAAAAAATTTACAATTTTAAAAATATAAAAAAAATTGTCTCAACATGTCACAAACAAAATTCAAAAGAAAAAATTAATACTTACTAATAGCTCATGAGAATAATGAGAATGGAGAAATGATTTTTTTTCTTTGCTAGAACTTTGCCCACTTCCTCTATATGATGGCTTGGGATGAGAGATGGTGATGGTGGTGGCTTGGTTGAGAGACATGAGAGATAGAGAGAGAGTTAGAAACTGTCTTGGAAAAATTTAGGGAGAGTGAGTAACGATTAAGGTCAACAATTAGGACATTTTTTATTTTTACTTTATTTTTTAAATTATAAATATTAATATTAAGCGGGCATCAACTAATATTATATTAAGTGGATTGCTCACTGCTTAGTGACTCTCCTTCTCCATACTTTTCATCTTAAAATTCAACATCTTAAACTGGACTACTATTTGTAGCCCTCTTTTCAAAGTTTACTGTCCAAAATGCCCCTCTAACAAAAAAAAAAAAAAAAAAAACTCAACATTCTTTCTTATTTATTCTTCTCATTTTTCAAACTCTACCACCAACACACTACCCTGGAAAAAATTTCTGCACAAAAATTTTAATTAAAGAACATTTGAATTCTGAAACAATTATTTTTACTTAGTGCTTAACTTAACGATGGCCAGAGCCACCATGTGGCAATTCACGCCGTCATCTTCTTCTTCCAACCTTACCCAAATCCTAACAATGTCATCGTCATCTTCCTTGTCTTCTCTACAACAACAGTAGCAATAAGAATCCCTCCAATAAATGCTGCATTTTTCACAAAAATAAACCTTTTGATGAAGATGACAACGATAATCACGATGATGAAAATCAAAATCATTGTTGCGATCATGCCCATGGAGACGATTGTGATGGTGATGGTACTGGTTCTAGTAATTAATCCGGGTTTTATTCGATTAACACAAATAGTTGTCTATGAATTTTGTATCAATTTTTTTTGATTATTTTCCTCCCCCATTTCCTCCTTTTTTTAATATTTTTATTTTTCTAAAAAATACTGTATGTGTGAGAATTGTTATTATAAATGATTATTATAGGATTAAATATGTTTAAAATAATTAAGATAGTATTCATTTTGTTGGGATAAAAAAAATATATATTCATTTTGTGGAATTTTGATAAATTATTTAAAAATTAGTAAAAGGACAATTTGGGAAGATTGTTTTGAAAATAAGGCTATAAATAGTAAAAAATAAGCTAAAAATAGTACTATCAAGATTGCTGAAACTTTGAAATCAGAGGAGAGACATAAGTAGACTTATTTTTTTAAAAAAAAATGGCCCAACAAAACATTTAACATTTTGGAAATTCAGCCCACTAGGGATAGAACATTTAACAATTATCATTAAGAAACAGAATATTAAGTAGTTCTTTTTCTAAACATATAATAATAATAATAATAACAATAATAAATTATATATTTAATTATACCAGCCAGTTCGGCCAAACCATGCTATGGTTTGACAATTTTTCAAACTGGATTGCTATTTGTATCATGAATTTGCTATTTGTATCACAAAAAAAAATAAAAATAATAATAAAATAACCAAAATACCCTTATGAAAAAAAATGAGTAGAAAATACTAAGTACGGTGTAAAAACGCAGCAAAATTGCGTTTCTACCATAGCCACAAACGCAAGGAAAAAACGTTTTTTACAGGTAAAAATTAAGTAAAACGACGTTTTTGATGCTTAAAAACGTCAAAACAGTAATTTTTTAGCCACATAAAACGCAACAAAATTACGTTTTTGACACTGTAAAAACGCAAATTCTGTGCGTTTCATCCACGGAGGAAACGCCAAAAACTGGCGTTTTCGCCGCGGCTCGCTCGCCGATTTGGGGCGTTTTAGACAAAAAAAAAACATAAAACCCCCAAATCGGCAGCAGCTTCATTAGGGCAATTTTTTTCTCTAAAAAACAGTCCAAAAACGCAAAAAGGGATAGATTTTGCCGGCCAAAAACGCAAATCATGGACGGAGGAGATGGCGAACAATCACGAAGGCACGGAGCGGGCAAAGGTCCACTGATAAACAGGGTAAAAATCGTTTTGCATTTGAGTTTTTTCAGCATTTTTTGAGCAATTTTTCCGGCCAGATCTGGACTTTTTCGGCCCGAAAACGCCGACCGGCGGCGTTTCGGTAACCCAAAACGCCATCGGCCGGCGTTTTGGGTATCGAAAACGCCTCGGCCGGCGTATTCGATACCCAAACCGCCGGCCGTCGGCGTTTTGGGTATCCAAAACGCCTTCGACCGGCGTTTTGGGTATCGATAACGCCGATCGCCGGCGTTTTCGATACCCAAACCGCCGGCCGCCGGCGTTTTGAGTATGAAAAACGCCGGCGATCGGCGTTTTCGATACCCAAAACGCCGGACGCCGGCGTTTTGGGTATCGAAGACCACCCCCACCCATTTTTTGATTTAAATTGATTTATCGTATGTTACAATATTATTGCTTCGTTTTATGTAGTTATTTATTTATTTATGTAATTATTCGTTTATTTATTTAGGGTGGCGCTAAGTTAAAGCCACGAGGCGAAAGGCCGGCTCCCACAGCTTCTGCTAGGAGGCAGAAGGTGCCAGTTATTAGGGGAGGTGGTGGTAGACGGGGAGGTGGTGGTAGACGGGGAGGCGGGATTGTTATATCCGAGGGAGGACGGGGAGGTCGTGACTCCTCATTTCAGTTGAGGGATGAGTATTACGATACTACTGATTCTGATGACACTGATTCGAGCGAGGAGGAGCAGTTTGGCCATGAGGAGGAGTCTGGGCATCCCCATGAGCAGTCACGGCAGGGGGACGCTAGTGGGAGTGGACGGCCACTAGTTTATGCCAGCCCCTGTTGTACAGGTTAGGAATGGGCTGGATCAGATTGGCCAGGAGGCATGGGGTACCGCGACACTCGCGTACTTGTATTACCATCTAGGGTGCGCGAGTCGTCACGGGACGCAGGCAGTCGCTGGATGCATGACTCTATTACAGTCATGGATCTACGAGCACTTTCCGGATTTCAGACCCCACCCTCTGCCCCTTCCATTGCATGCCGCTCAGCCACGTGCAGCGAGGTGGGCCATCGACCACCATCGGGCCACAGAGCAGCGATTGGCAGCCATACGACTTGCGCTGGACGAGATGACAGCCGACATGGTTAGTAAATAGTTATAAATGTCTTCAAATATATTTTGATTTAATATATTTAATATATTTTATTATTCACAATCATTAACTACTTTTCAAAGGTTACTTGGATGCCTTACGGACGGGACGCCGTTTCGCGGACGCCGAGGACCCTGTACCGTGGACTTATTGCATACAGGGACTACATCGAGCCGTACATGCCAGACCGATGCGTCCGCCAGATTGGGTATGTACAGTGGATTCCCTCGCGCTTCATCCGTCCGGGCCGGGACACCTACCGCGGATACTCAGGGAGATCATATGTGGTACGACACGCCGTCGAGTAT
This sequence comes from Knoxia roxburghii, assembly GCA_030378225.1. Lineage (NCBI taxonomy): Eukaryota > Viridiplantae > Streptophyta > Magnoliopsida > Gentianales > Rubiaceae > Knoxia > Knoxia roxburghii. The sequence continues at coordinate 26,279,407 of CM059417.1, forward strand.
GCAGAGTCCGCGTGGGATGAGTTCGGCACGGCTTCCATGGGTATTTCCCTAGCTGGCCGCCAGCGGACAGGTGGCGCTGTTCCTCGGAGTGCTGCGGTCGACGGCTACTTAGATTGGTTTCGTCCCCGATCACGTCCGCGCGTACTTCCCCCGGATCCCCAGGCTGCTATCGAGCCTCCTCGACCACGTCGCGCCGCCTCAGAGTTTGTAAGTATTCATATTAATTAATGTAATATATTATATTTGTTAACTTATGTTCAGATGAATCTAATATATTGTTTATATATTTGCAGTGGATGGGTCAGTATGGTCAGCTACATCATGCATTATTAGATGTAGTGCGAGAGAGCGTTCCTGATTTGTACGATCAGTTCGCACCTCGTACTGCAGATCTAGAGGATGAGTTCGACCGTTCCATATGATTTTGGATTGTATTATTTTTGTATACATTATACGAATATTGTATTATTATTTCGCTGATTATATTTTATTGTATTCTTCATATATATGTTGTATTTTTATACGTATATTTATTCAAAACCCAAAATAAATAGTGGTAAGCACAAGATAATAATAATAAAACATATGTCACAATCACAATAAACGTCCTATCCATCGCGGAGTGCATTCCAAGCATTAAATCTAGCCTCTAAATTTTGTGGCCACTCACCTACACTTTCAGCATGACGCTGATGGTGCCAAACGAAGCTCAGCGGCGGGATAGGGCAGTCATCGACCACATCTACGCGTACATAATGATTCCCATTCACAAGGGCAAGCGCTATAACCCATTCCGGTTGGGTGTCGCCAGTCGAGCAATACAAAGGTAGTACAGAATAATTTCCATCTGAACGAGTACGGTCAAACTGTATTACCAGTGCATTTGCATAAGTGGCGAGAGGGAACAAATCCGTAGGTGTAGCCATCCAATGCTGCTCACCACAATCAGTGCCTTCGAAATTTATTCGCCTAAGTACCATGGCCACAAAATCACCATCGGCCGGACGCAACTCCAATGCTTCGAAGACACCCCTATACCTGTCCGGGTGGCTCGTAATCTCTCCACTCAATGACCTGCGAGCTAACCTCCAATATTTCTCGTGGCCAAAAAGGTACGTAGAAATTACTCGGAAACCACAATGGCCATCCCCATCTACATCTGACCACCCTGTACAATAAGGCTGAAAAAATGCTGGCACACACTGAATGTCTCCACCAGACCCTGTTAAGTAATTATGTTACATTAAATAAACAAACCTTCATCATTTATTTAATTAATTGACTAAATTAAAGGGCGTATTTACATGTCCTTAATGGAGACTCACCATCAAAACCTGTATGAATGCGGTGTGATCTACCTGTTGATCGACCGGATGACCCTGAACGGCACCTGCCACGCCGGCCACGTGTCGCTCTTTCTCGTGAGCTCCACTCGCGCATAACAGAATGATGTAATCTATTTGGTGGTCGCCCCCTTTGGGGTCCCGACAAACCTGGCTCTCCAACACTGGCCATGTCAGGGTACATCTGCTCTACGTACGCCCTATTCAACAGCCGGGCCAAAAAAGACGGACTGGTAGATACGGTGGGGACTACTTCCTCGTTGAAATACCTTAACAAACAAATATATCAACTCCAAATATTTCTTCAAAAAAAAATTTGTCAATTCAATTGCATAATATTAAAGTTCATAATTGAAAAATGCACCTGATGTCCTCATCAATGTAATTCGCATCACCATGTGATGGCACAATGGTCAGCCTCTTCCAAAACTCATGCACGTGTGGAAGTAAGGGATATTCAGGCAATGACTGTGCCTTGAATATGTCGCACGCACAGGGAATCCCACGTGTCACCTTGGGCACACATCCACATTGCTCAAGTACAAGGCCTCCCAACTTATTCTTCCGCCGAACTTCTTTCCTAACCAACTTCAAACAATGGTGTGACACGTACTTGTTCAAATAACAGTATGGATATCCCTGCATACTTGTTTGAGTCGTGGAGATGGAAGCCTCAAGAGAGCCTCTGTAATAATGTCAATTAAAAATAAAATTAATTGAAACATCCAAATAAATAGAAGCATACCTTAAAATGAAATTATAAGACATTAAATAACATCTGTTATAAACAATTAAATAAGTAAACTAACCCGATGTGAGGGTACAAGTGGCTGAGGTGAGAGTCAATCTTTGTGAACAAAGTGTCAAGGGAATTGGTGGAAGAATTAAGCCAATCTTTCATAGCAGCATGCGAAGCCTCTACTCTGTTAGTGGAAGTATTACCAAAGTGGAGAAATTGATTGGTCCAGGCTCGAACAAATTTCTCCTTGTGAATGAGCCATGTAGTCTCTAGATATTCAACAGCCAACGGCTCAAGGAGAGTGTACTTAACCTTGAAATTCTGCAATAAACGATTAAATTCCTCTAATGTCGGAGCCTTAATGATTTTCTTCCACCAGTTGTCATGAATATCACATGCTAAATTTTTGTTCCTCCTCCCAACATTTTTTTCCAACCACGCGTTCACATCACGCCCAATATGCCACAAACATAACAAGTGATGTGAAGCGGGAAAATGATCCTTAATCGGCTGTAACAAGCCCAACTCCCTATCTGTCACAATCACACTAGGTGACAAACTTGCCGGCAGCAAAAATCTCAAGTTCCTCATAACCCAGTCATATGTATCCTGTTTCTCATTCCTGACAATAGCAAATGCAATATTGAAATTCTTATTTGTAGGAGTCATACCTACCATCTCGACGACAGGCATTTGGTACTTGTTCGTCTTGTATGTAGAATCAATCCCAACCACCCAATACCATCTGTTGAACATCTGAATTGATGTTGGATGTGCAAAGAACACATGTGTGATCTCATCAGTGTTCGCATCCTTCAGAATCTTCAGATAGTACTGCTTCTCCTCAGCCAAATGAATAAATTGCTGCCCAATATTCCTACCTTCCAATCCGGCGGTCTTCATCTCTCCTTTCAAATTGTACACAGATTTGATTGGTACCTGAGAATCGGGAAACTGTTTATTAACAGCTTCCCAAACACACTTTGGCTTAACATTCGAACGCAGCATAAATTCAGCAACAGCCTTCGAATCCTTTGTAAAATGGCTCAACTGTCTGTGACCATATGGATGCATTATACCTGTAAATCACATGTAATTATAATAACAATTAATACATACAACACATCAATCAACTTAATTAATATTATGCGCAAATAATGAAATACCAGTGTGATTGTGAGTTGACGCTGCTCCTGGGTTTGTATAAACCTTGTGCCGTCCCAAATCAATCCGCTTACAAGTCAACCTAAAGGGGCAATTAGTGCCGCTCCTTCTTGTATTCTTTCGTCTGGTTGGGAGAGGGGCTTTGGCAGGATCTCTCCATCGCTTGCACGAGAAGTAGTACGTCGCAAATCCTTGGTTGCCTCCCCTCTTTGTAATCACAAACTTCAGCCTCTTAGCTATTTTCTGGCAATATTTCAAAGCCTTGCCAATAGTTCGAAACTCTCTGTCAATCTTGAAATATCCACTCAAATCTGCACCAGGTTCAAGTTCCACCGGCTCCCCATGAGTATTATCCGCCTCATTGTCATCTACATCCTCATCTTCATCGTCATCCTCCTCTTCGTTCTCCGCCTCCTCATCATCATCATACAACTCATCCTCATCGTAATCATCATTGTCAGCCTGTAGATGAATACACAGATTAATTAAAATTACAGCACAGTTATGATTCTTGCAATCAAAAAAACGCAACAGTTTGGCGTTTTTTAATGCATGAAACGCACCTTTTTTGCGTTTTTTCATATAAAAACGCTACAAATGTGCGTTTTTATCTGCAAAAAACGCAAAAATGGTGCGTTTCATGCATTAAAAAACGCACCCAGATGTGGTTTTCAGCAACCTAAAACGCAGAACTTTTTATATAATGCATGTCAAAAACGCAACACTTTTTATATAATGCATGTAAAAAACGCAACACTTTTTACATAATGCATGTCAAAAACGCAACACTTTTTATATAATGCATGTCGGAAACACTAAAAAGCCACTTTTTCTACACTCAGAAACGCTAAAAAGGGACGTTTGACCGCTTCCTAAACGTCATTTTAGCGTGTTTCGACATACAATATTTTTAAAAAAACTTATATAACTATAAGGTACGGAAACTTACCATATCGTGATGATTCGCTTGCTAAATATTCTTTCGCCGTCAACTGAATGATCCAACAATGTTTTTAAGTTAAGAATTTATCTGGATTTGCTTTTAGGATAGTTGTTGTGTATGAGTTTTTCAGCCAATTCACATGAATTTATGTAAACGTTTTTTAACTTCTGTACATGTCATAAACGCAACATTTTAACGAGCGAACCATGGTGGAAACTTCACATTTTGACGTTTATTGGTGTAAAAAACGCAATATTTTAACGAGCGAACCATGGTGGAAACATCACATTTTTGCGTTTTTTACATGAAAAAACGCACACATTTGGCGTTTTTTACATACAAAAACGCACCCGATTGGCGTTTTTTTCATATAAAAACGCAATTTATGGTAAATTTTGTATGTCCAAAACGTTTTTTCATTGCGTTTTTTTGAGATTAAAACGCAATTTTCGCCCCTTTTTTGACATAAAATCTGTCAATTTTTAAGTTTTTTTGTTCATAAGGGCATTTTGGTCATTTTATTATTATTTTTATTTTTTTTTGTGATACAAATAGCAAATTCATGATACAAATAGCAAGTCCCTTTTTCAAACCACCAATTTCAAAAAATATTTTTAATCACTCAACCTGCCAAATTTGATCAGTTTAACTGATTTTACCGGTTTCAGCCAAACCATGCCCACCCCTAATGACCTGTCCCACGATAAAATTTTCCTAAACGTAATTTGGCTAAAGTCATTTACCAAAATTGCAATTTTTCGGGAAAGAATAAAGAATGAGAAGGAAAATAAATCCTCCTCCTCCGGTAGGTCCTCTTCTCGCGTCACTCCCATACCTGTTTCCCATCTCCTTCAGTTCCTCCGACCTCTCCTCTCGCTCTCTCCGTCCATCTTCCCTCGTCCATCCATTGGAAAACATCCTATCCTTAACACTCACGAAAGAAGAAGAAGAAGAAGGAGTGCTGCAATTCAAGCTCAAATCTCTCACCCTCTCTGTCTGCTACACCTTATGCCGACGCTCCTCTAACCAATTCTCATCACACCTTAGTAGAAATACAGTGAATTAAACTTGAGCAGTATTGATTTAACATGATAGGAGGAAGTTAGGGCTTTTCTAGAAAATTGGGAAAACGGCCAAATACAAGAACTGGGCAATTCTGACGCTCCATCTTGCCTCTTAGGCTTCAAAAGATGTAAAATCACTTCCTAAACATCAATTAATCTCAGTTTCGGGTTTTCTCGGAAAGGAGGGCGTCCGAACTTTCTCGAGGAATCCGATGATCTTTACATATTTATATATAAGTAGTTGTTGGAATTTTTTTTTCTTTTATTTTGATTTTTCACAAGTATAGATTGACGACATAGTTCGGTTGATTGAATCAGCAGCATGAAAGCACACCAGGCATGGGGTTCAGCCAAGAATCCTGTCAAGTTCAGAATGTATAAACTCATCTATCTATCGCTCCTTCAATTTTTTCTTCAGTTTTGCATTGATAGTTAAGAATTTATTTTTGGACTATGTTTTGATTAAAAAATGTTATTTTTATACCCCCATTCCTCTGTTGAGTTTTCTGCAGTCCTACAGCAGATAATCTATTGCCTATTCGTTTGGACATTGAAATTGATGGCCAGAGATATAGAGATGCTTTCACGTGGAATCCATTTGGTAGATGTTTGTAATTTAAATATTTAAAAGTTTATTCGTGCTTTTATTGTTCTCTGGGGTTACTTTCATTTGCTGTAGGAATACGATGTTATTTTCTTGTGATGGGTTTATATTGCACCGAATCTTTCTAGAATTCAGAGAGCTGCATTTTGTGTTTGTATGAAATGAGATTGGGGTAAATTTCATTTGTTCTCTTGGTTGGGTATGATAGCTGCAACTTGAAGTAAAGATTTTCGAGGATTGTTCAAATTCTGATCTAAGGGTGGTTTACACTCTATACATTAGCTCCAGGAATTAATATTATAAATGGGCTTTTTTGGGATTGTTGGGCGAGTACTAACTATATTGGGTTTGGAATTATCCACTCTGTTTGAAAACTGAAGCTACAAGTTCTAAGAAATATTTAGGTGATTGGGAAGGTTTCATTTTGGATCATGATGGAGTGATCTATTTCCAGAGTGGTCACAGTATAAGTGAGGCCTTGAGATATCTTCATCAGAATTTGAGTTGGGCGAATTCAAGGTTCCTTTAACACAATCTATATGACAGATTTATGCATATTGTTTTGTAGTATACTTACCATTAACATGTAAAGTTGGTTACACGCTGTGGAAATAAATTACTGAAGGCCCCTGATTATACTTGCCTAGAAGGCATTTTGCATATGCAGCTTCTAGGTTGAATTTCTTAAGGTGTAGTTGCATACTCTTCTTCGGTCAAAATTGGAAACATACGCTTCAACCCTTTCACATCAGAATTCCATTTGTAGTGTCTTACTGTTATAATAGTTTATTCCCCTGTGGATTTAATCAGTTGTTACTCTGTCTCTGTAAAGATCCTGATGCAGAAGTGGCTGTATTTGCAAAGAGAACTATTAAAGACTTAAAACTTCCTCAGAGTTTTCTCTATCAAATGACTCAATCCATCCAGGTAATGAGACTGACCATCATTGACTCGTTTGTGTTTTATTGCGGCAACTTATCATGTATTTTTAACTGATATAGCTATTGGGAATTGTAAGGATTTGTAACAACAGATTTAGGATGGAAGTATGCACAAAGTTTGTTACCTCTCAATGTGAGCTAAGGAATTTTTTTTTGATATCTCTGGTGAAAAGTATGAAAATCTTTATTCAAAGGGTTTAGAAGGAGCATTATCCATTGTGCTTTATAGTCATTTTTCTTCGCTCGTGTTTGTGTACGTCTTTAGTGAAATTGGATAGGAAGATGAAGTTATATAGTACAAGTAGTCAATCATTTCTGTTAGGAGCTCTCTTATGTGAAGGCATTCGACATATTTCAGTTTTAGATAATCTCCTTTACAACCATATTTCTTCTCAGCTTCCTGGAGTATTTATTCATATTTGACCTTTTGCTTTTGTCTCTTAGCCCATCTTCTTCCTTAACAATTTGATTTTTCTGGTTTCTAATCTCAATGGATGTAGACACAGCTATCAGAGTTTAGATCTTACGAAGGGCAAGATATGTACACTGGTGAGCGAGTGGTCCCCATCAAGGTTAGTAACACTTCTGTTTTAGATGCCTCTTATTGTTATTCTTCTGTGATGACACAGTGTTGGCCATTGGCTGGCCTGTCAAAATGACAAATTTATGATTGTGTTAAAATCAGCTGGATCTCCGGGTCAATAATACACTTATAAAGGACCAGTTTTTGTGGGTAAGTTCTACTAATTAGACTTGTTCATCTTTACTGCATAGTGACCATCTCATAGCACTCATGAAAGATAAAGGTCATAGCTCAATTGTAGGCTACTATTCATGACGGGACATAAATTATTTCAATTTCAGGACCTGAACAACTTTGATAGTGACCCAGAAGAGTTTTCAAGAACTTTTTGCAAAGATATGGGAATTGAAGACCCAGAAGTTGGAGTATGCATTTCAATTAGTTATTAATTTCAAATAAATTGTCTTTAAATTTCTCAGGCATTAATGTTCACATATGGAAAACGATAAGCTTATTGGTATGGGATTATGTGACTACTTGCCCATGGTTACTACTGTAATATAGTATTCAGTAGTTTTCTGTTGTAGATCAGTGAGATTAGTTCAACTTTTCCTTGAAAAGTGTCATGGAATTTCGGAAAAGACCCTCATCTCTGGTGATAATTAATTTTTTCTTTGTTTCCCTTGGGCTTCTTTGACTTGTATTACCTTGGTCCCCTCTACATTGTCAATTTAGCTTTTCCTCTTCTGGTGATTATGGAATTGCTTCTTTTCCTATCCGTGTACCAACAGCTTCAATAACTTATGCTTCTTTTCCTTGGATTTATTTGTCGATTATTACATTGCTCTAACTTAGTGTCCCATAATTCAAATATTTTTCTGTATTGTTTCTTTCAGTGCTACCCTCCTGCTTTAACAAAGGCCATCGTGTTATTTGTCTTTTAGCTACTCTTGCTTATATTTATTTTTGGCCCACAGAAATTTCTGATATTAATAGCCTAATGGCTGTGCACTGTTAAGTTTCATCATCTTTTTACCAACAAGTTAATACATCTTCTGGAATATCAACTACATAGTTCTAATCATGCCATCCCATCGTTGGAGTCTTATTTGTAATGCTGTTTCATCTAATGTTTTGGTATATCAAATAGGACTCTAGTTTTGGGATGAGGGTAGTAATAACTTTTCAGTATTACATGCATATCCAACTTGATAAATCATCTATTATCTCAGAATTTACTGAACAGGAAGACTGATTTGTTAAACTTTTAGTATCTTAAAATTAATAGTGTCAAACTAGTGGGAAGATTATGCTGTTTGCAAATTCACTACAGACTAGTTTGTTTCTCTGGCTTTGTCTTCACAGCAAACTTCTCTTATTTGTGTTGACCTCCTTTTAATATATTTCCCATAAGAAGATACTTACCTTATGTGTTTTACGTTGCAGCCTGCTATTGCATTTTCCATTAGGGAACAACTATATGAGGTAATGCTAATATATTTGATAAGTAGCTGCTATAAATTGCTGAATTATTGTTTCATTTAGATTGATTATAATTGTGGCATGATATTTAAAATGTTCATTAGATTGTTTTGTCAACTCTCTTGTTGATTTTTAGATTGCTGTCCAAAGTGTAGCTTCAGCAAAGGAAAGTAGAATGATTAAAAAGGGACGCAAAGGTTTCGAATATTTACCAGCTAGGTGGGTGATGTAGTTCTTCAATTTCCTCTTTACTGTGGTTGGCTTTTGCAATTTAAGTTCTATTATTTTATTTGAGAAGGATACTTGGAATGAATTTTTTCTTTTTTTTCCCTTAATATCACGGTGTCCTCAACTTCTCTCCTTCTCTCTCAGTAAGACAGGTACAATTGCTGTGGACCTGGTGAAGTCATTCGGTAACAAGTCCAGTGTCATTCGGTAAGGAAATACCTTTTTATAATGTTTCCACTGCTTTTAGAGAAATGCTGATACATGTAAACATTGAAATGCACTTGTAGTGTTTATTCCTGACTACAGTGCAGTCCAGTTCTAAACAACAACTAAGCCTTTGTCCTACTATGTGGCGTTGGATAAGTCAAGTGCTAAATGTTCACGATATTTGATTGATAAGAGATTATTTATCGGTGAATTAGTTAATATAATAAGTTTCCTTCTTCCATCTAAAAACCAAGGTAAATAAGTAGACACATCGGATCAGTAATGACAACTGGAGTAATTATTAATTGTGACATTGGTGACTTCAGAGTGCATAAACCCAAGTGTTATTAGATAGTAGTGTCGGCATGTGTAACTACACGCTTTATAAGACAGCCAAAACATACGAACTGGTAATGCTGAAATCCTATTTGTTTTCGAATTTCTACTTCTTGTTTACATCGCCATTAGTAAAGTGTAGTTCTGTATGTATATAGAGAGATGTACAAATTTTATGTTTATTAACTGTGTCAATGCTTGTGTAGTTAATTGTGGTTTCCTGCGTTGAGGATAAATGAAGATAGAGGTAGGTAGATGGAGGTTTGAGGTAGGAAAGAATAGATTGTAGCATAGCCTGGTATTGTATTTATGTGATACTGTAGGGGTAGAGGGTGGTTGGTTCTTTTGGGATTGGAGTATGCTTCCATGGAAAAGGGATTTGGGTCTCAAGATTATTCAAGGTGGAGGGCATGTGGGCTAGCAGGATAGCATGTGGTCTGGCTTTTGATTTTTAAAAATCAGATTGATAAATCGTCTAATCAAGTTGGATTCGGGTTGAGCTGATAAGAAGCCTAATATGGGGTTGGGGTTTGGGCTGAATGAGGAGGTTGCTATATGAATAGAAGGTTGATTGTATGCATTTTTGTCTCTTGCCATTTTGTGTTTTTTGACAGTTCTCTGCATGTGCAATTGAGATTTTGTGCATTTCTAATTAATTCACGGGGGCAAAAGAGGTTCATTTGGCGAGATTGGAAAATGACTTCCTTGTTGAAAGTATATATATGCTTTAGCTTCAGCACGGTCAACTTCAGTAAAAGTGTATTGGCAAGAAGCTGATTGATCAAATAACAAGAAGTTTGAAAACTTGGATGTTTTAAACTTTGAATTCGTTTGCTTATGGTATTTGTTTTCCAGGAAAAGGAAGGACTGGGACGTGTTTGAACCCATTGTGGATCTTTTGTCAAATGAGGAAGTGGATGCTCTTGAGGCTATGGAAGAAAAGAATGGTCGATGAGTTTTGATTTTGAGTATTCTGGTAGGCAACCAATGGTTAAAGGGGTTGCGAAACAGGGCCGTTCAAAATTTTGGATCAGTCCTTTCATTTGATGATAATGATGATGATGACGACGACGATGCATATGTTGAAAGGGTTATATAATTGAGGGTAGTTTGGTGGTTAGGTTCTTGCCATTGGACTAGTATTTTTTTTTTTTTTTCCTTTTGGCATGGCGACTGGTATTTGTATGGAATTGGTATGTTATTATTTATTGGGAATTAAAGATGAAAGTTTATGGTGGCGGTTGGTTTAACTGTTTGGCATTTTGCATTGGAATGGGTATTAGAGAAGTTGGAATTGAATGGAATGTGTACGGTAGAAGAAGTGAGGATTAGGAGGTATTTAATTGTATAGAATTATTACTATTTTTAATATTTAGTTTGATAAAAAAATAGTTTAGGAATATAATGATATTATAATATAATATAAAGCGTTAATTTCATAATTGATCACTAAATTAGGGTTTGAAAATTAGAGTTTGGTCATTTCGTTTAGAAACACTCTATTCATTCAATTAGTATATAGTACACCATGGGTACTATGCTATGTACCCCTAACTGAAAAAAAAAAAAAAAAAAATGTTGTAGTGAAAAGAGGGGTTTGAAGACACGCACAATAAAGTCATTTGGAAAGGTTGAAAACTAAATATCAATTACTCAAACTAAATATTTTGAGTTTTTTGTTACCGAAAGTAGTTTTAGAATTTGAGAGTTTTATCGTTTTTCAACATTCAAAAAATCATTCGTCATCTCTAACATTCAAAAAATCATCTATTTCGTCAATTGTCTTTTCAATGGACAGATTATTCATCAGTAGCTCTTCAACAGCGGTTTCATCAGTCATCTCCTTCCACCGATGATGTTGATGCCCTGTTACCTTTTCAACATCGACTAAGTGATTTTATCAACAAAAATTCAAGTAATTTACAAATATATGAATTTATTAGATCTAAATTCATTTTTGGTCTCTCATAACATGAGTTATTCCATTTTTGATCCTCTTTAAGTTTTAGTTATAAATTTTAGTTCCACTTAAAATTTTTTTATTGACAATTCTAATCCTTTTCTTTCAAAAATAACTTTGACTAAGGGTGAACAATTAGGGTTAGTCAATGGTATTTTCGTTAGAAAAAGACTAGAATTGTCAAAAAATTTTTTGAGTGGGACTAAAATTGGTGACTAAAACTTAAGGGGGACAAAAAATGAGATAACCCATGTCATGAGAGACCAAAAATAGATTTAAACCAATTTTCTATTACATTGGATTATTATTTGTAGGCATAAATCTATTTTTGGTCCCTCATAATATGAATTATTCTAATTTTAATTCCTAATATGTTTTAGTCACCCATTTTAATTCCAATTAATTTTTTTCTACTAATTATGATCATTTTAACAGAAAAATTGGTTGACAATTGTTGACCTTTATAAAAAGGACTTTACTGTAAACAATGAAGGAGCTGGGGCCAATAAGCAATATTTAAAACTTTTATAAAAAAACAGCTAGGGTTTTAAAGGTTCGGCGGGGGCATTTCTGTAATTTTGGCCCATTAGGGCTTCAGCCACCCGTCGCCTCCCTCTCTCCTTCTCTTCTCCCTCCTACCCTCCCATCCGATCATCTTCGTCAGCTAGAAATCAACTTTCCGGCTTCATCGATGAACTTCGTTCATCGATTCCGGTCGCTCGCCTTCCCGGTTGAAGAACCCAATCGATTTCGCTACGAAAAGGATAAGACCCATACGAAACCAACGGCGAAAACAAAACAACGAACCCATTTTTCTGGTGTCCCTCGCTTTTCCGGCGAAAGACCGAGATGATGACTCCGAGAGGGAGAACCCGACGAACGAGATGATGACACCGCTTCTCCCACCGTTCCTGGGCTCGATTGAACAAAGAAGATTTCGACGGGAATGGAGGACTTCCTCGGCTCGAACGTTTGGGTTTCAAACAGCGAGGACTTCGACGGGAACAGAGGCAGCGAGGGTTTCAACGGATCTTGAGATTGGGAAACGAAAGCCTGTATCAGGAGGGCTTCGACGGATCTCAATCGGGAATGGCGGGAGGAAAGAGAAGAAGAAGAGAAATGAGAAGAAGATGAAGGGCGGCGGTGCGGTGGTGTGGCGGGGCGTCGGGTGGCGGAGAGGAGGTTAGATGGGAGAAGAGAAGTAGCGAGGGAGAGAAAAAAAAATTAGGGTTTTAGGTTTTTTTATTTGCACAAAAGTCCTTTTGCTAAAGGTCAAAATTGGTCAACTAATTTTTTTGTTAAAAAGTACCATAATTGGTAAAAAAAAATTTAAGTGAAATTAAAATTGGTGACTAAAACATATGGGAGACCAAAACTGGAATAACTGATGTTATGGGGGACCAAAAATGAATTTAAGCCTTATTTGTATGAAAATCCCCTAAAATGCATATCTAATAAACCTAGATATGAGATTGTGCATGTTTCCGAATATAAAAGTTCATTATTATTTTTAGGCTTAAATATATTTTTGGTCCCTTATAACATGAGTTATTCCAGTTTTGGTCCCCAATATATTTTAGTCACTAATTTTAGTTCCACTTAATTTTTTTTACCAATTATGGTCATTTTTAACGGAAAAGTTCAAAGATAACGGATTAACTCATTTGATCGCTAGTCAAAACTAATTTTTTCTTCAAAATGATTTGTACTATAATGTTTTCAATCCATTTTATTATGACTCGGTCCCTCATGGATGTTCAACCCATTTAGATTGATTTACAATCCAAAATGACGGCTGAAACCCTAAATGAGTTAAACATTCATGAGGATCTGGATCATAAAACTGGTTGAAAACATCACGGTACAAATCATTTTGAAGAAAAAAATTAGGTTTGACTAGCGTTCAAATGAGTTAATCCGATATCTTCTAAACTTTTCCGTTAAAAAGGACCATAATTGGTAAAAAAAAAAAAATTTAAGGGGGATTAAAATTGATGACTAAAATATATGAGGGATCAAAACTGGAATAACCCATGTTATGAGGGACCAAAAATAGATTTAAGCCTTTTTAATAAAACCCCCAAAGTGAATATATACGAACACTACATCAAAAATTGCTAAAAAACGTGTAACAAAATGAATTGGGAACGATCAAAAAAGGATTGCATGTTTGTAAATGCCGTATCATTGTTTTAATGAAACGAAGTGTAATATGATGAAAAAATTTAAAAATGTAGTATGTTTTACGTTCTTGAAAATGCTGGGTTGGTAGTTACTCTACAATTTTGGAGTTGTTTTGTATATTATGTGACGGTTTTTTTAATGTTTGATGAAAACGATGTGTAACTGATAAACACCGTATTGAAATGGTTTTGAGCATTATATTATATGATGAACACTATGTTTGAATTGTTTTGTTGGAAGAAACACTAATTGTTTCATTTCCCCCTTAAAATATCTTGATCATGTTTTAATTTGGGCAGTAATACTAGTAGTTTTAGCTCTCGGTAGTTGTTCTGTTGTTAAAAGAATCGATCTTTTGGAATAACTATGATGGCCTAGATGGATTGATATAAAATATAATTACTTTGGTTATGCTTTCTCTATTTGATGTATGAGTTAGAGCACAGTTTTGCTTTTGTTCCCTTGTTAGTGCTAATAACTCTCATCAAATCAGTTTGTAAGCTTTTTATTCCCTTTGCTAAACTCTCACCAAGAGTATATCAAATGTACCTAGTTTTGAAAAATACAATTTGTTGAACTCATTTAGCAGTTGATCATTGATTCATCAATTAGAATTTCATCACTGATGAAAACAAATGTTGCATTGAATGTGAGTTCTGTTTGTGTCTTGATTTAGTTTACATCTGTTGTGGAAAGAGAGAAAAGAGGTTGAAATTATGAAGCAGCTATTCTCCTCTCCTATAGGGACATTAAGATATTACAATTCTTGTACCTCTTATAATCAGACAATGAAGAAGTTTAATACAAAGTACAAAGCTAAGAGTAGTAAAACTGATTCTAAAACCCCTAGGAAACCTAGAATGAAGTGGACTGATGAACAATCAAAAGTCTTGACTTCTGTTCTTGATGGAAAATCTATTTTCATCAGTGATTCCTAACACAAGCATAAAATAATAGACATATGTTGCACCACAATAATATAAAAACATAACTGAGTGATGGTAATATGATATATTTGCAAGCTTATGGTAAGAAAATGCTATGTGATGAATTTAAGTGATTATATGTCCCTTAAACACTTTTAGGTGCATGAGGGATTACTTGAGAGGTGGATGTGACTTTTACGTGTCATTTGATTTTGGGGAGTTATGAGGAATTTGGGATAATCATTGCAACTGCTTGGTACTATGAAAAGTTTTCTATGTGGATTGCAAGTCTTGCTCATTTATATATTGCGTATTGAGGATCCATTGTGTTTGTTTGGTTTTTTTTTTCTTGTTGAGTATTGAGTCATGTTTCAAGACAAACATTATTTAGGTGTAGGAGATTCGATAAGTCTAGAAGTTAACGCTCTATTGTGCTTAAATTGGAGGTCAAGTTGATGAATTTTATGGCTTAATGGGCTGTATTTTTGAATGTAGGAAAATATGGAGGTCGATGGAGTTGGATACTTGTTTTGGCTTTTTTTTTTTGGAAGAAGTCGAGAGTTTGGATGAATGAAGAAATATTAACTTGGGCTTGCATGAAAATATCAACTGTGAAGAAAGAAAATAGCAAAAAGACTCAATTGGGTTTTATGGGTAGACCTAAAATTAGAATGGATTTCATAATTGATATTAGTTTAACTAGTTTCCAAAACTTAATAGGAATTAGTTAGGTTAAAATTATTTTATATATTTAATATATATGTGGGCCGCCATTAATGTTAGTATATATACTATTAGTAAGTAAGTTAGGAAATTAGTTTTTGCCCAGCAAAATTGACGACGATAGAAAATTGTGTTGTTTCGGTTTGCGTGCGGAACTCACGGCTAGTACTTTAACTTTCTTCCTTTATTTTAGAATTAACTCAACTAAATCACGATTATATTGGTTATCATTGTTGAAACTTCCTAACTCAGTCTTATTAATTAAGCACCAACAATTAAAGAACCTTCGTTAATCGCACATGTAATGAAAAAAATCAATCCTAGAACCTCCTAGTGTCACGACCATGACACGGCCGGCTCGGCCCAGACGGAACGGACGCGACAATGGTCAAGATTCAGGGTCGCGCACACAAAAGGGAATGGACCGTGTGGGCTTTGGAGTGAACGGGGCAGGGGCCACATCAACGGGACCGAGCTGGGACTATTCTAGGCGTAACGGGCAGGCCATCATGCGCCAAGGATGATTTCAAGAGAGTTCTAGATTCTATAGAACATTTGAGACAATTCTGGAAGCTTCTAGAAGACTCTGGAGAAATGTGGCCCATCGAGGCTTGCTGGAGCATTCTGAAACATTATGGAGAAGACTGGAAGACACCAGAATTCTCTAGAGCAGGGCCGAAGTTTCTAGACCGTGCTGGAACGGGCTGGAAGCTAGCGGAAGAGATCAGACGGGGTTGGAATGGACCGGAAGAGCCTAGAAGCACACAGAAGGCACCGGGTCGGCCTAGAATGCAACGGGACATTCTAGAGCCATGTGGAACGCGCTGGAACGGTGTGAAATTCTCTAGAACCCGGTAGAGAACTTCACCCTCTCTCTTGTACATAGAAGTCTTTAGAATAGGCTAGAGTGGGTCAGAATATTCCTGGAATATTCTGTTGTGTAGAAAGTTCTTGGAGGGACTATAAATAGTCCTCACCCCTCATTTGTACATAGCCAAGAGAGCAAGTAGAGAGCCAAGTGTAAGCATGAGTTGTGGGCAACACAAGAGTTAGTTTCAAAAGCATTCTCTAGCATTCTCTTGTTTTATTGTTTCTTGTAGCACTAGAATGCTACAACCGTGGTGAAAGATTTTGGGTAGGATCTGGGTTTGCACTTGCTCGATTTACCACGCAACAAAAATTTCTATTAAAGCGGAATCTTAGAAAAGTACCTTTGAAGCGTGCACTTGGTGATTCTCTTGTATGCCTCAAGACTATGACTTCACGTTGTGTGGGCAACGAACTAGAAGTCAATTGATCAGCTACTCACCACAATCCACCTGCTAGAAAACTCTAGCCCCGCAGCACCTGGCACGTACTATAAACGCACCGCCCGCAGAGAGAGAAAGCTACGCGCAGCTGGTATAGACCAAGGTCAAAATTTCAGCCACTAGAAACCCAAAAACCAGCTGCACACTTTCTTGAAAATTCGACTTGGAGAGAGAAACGTTTTCTCTCTCTAGAATTTTCTCTCTCTAGAAATCCTGTGGATTAATTGTGTTATTGTTGTATTCTGAATGGCTGATCCCTTGTCTATTTATAGAGTTACAAGAGAGACTCCAAGTTGGAATAGGATTGGTCTTCCTACTGGGTTTCTGTTTTCCTTCAATCCTGTTTCTGGACTGATACAGATTCTGTTTCCTTCAATCCTGTTCCTGGACTGATACACTCCCAACTGTCACAGGGATTCACTTATCCCAATCCAGTTCCTGGGATGAATCACTCCCAACTGACACAGGGATTCACTTATCCCAAACCAGTTCCTGGGATGATTCACAACCAACTGACACAAGGATTAATTAATTTCTAAATTAATTAAATCTACCTTTGTCAACAACCCAGTACATAATTAATCGTACCACTAACGGATTAATTATGGCACTACCAACCTACACCAGAATTGCTTCCGGAACAACTTAATTAAATTATATTCATAATCTCCCCACATCAAAGATATAGTGCTCGTTAATTCATTAATTTACTGATAAATTAATTCATCAACTTCTTTTATTCCGAGACTAGTACCACTCGACCTTCTTACTATACCGGACATAAGTCCACCGGCCGGGTTTAGTATAATAAACATTTCGAGCTCATCTCGGGAGCACCATCACCCCGGACGCACCGGTACATGGTTTCCTTTCGACAAGCAGCAGCACACCAAGTAACTAAACACGCGCACCCAACCTACCGAGATTATTGGCCACAATTGACCTCACCCTTTGGCAGATCAAAGTACACTATGTCTAATCCTCATGCCCGCTCGAGTCTAGGGATTTAGAGATAGAATACAAGGATTGATTTGTCTATTAAATCAGTACAAGACAAATCATTCCTAAGAGTCAAGTTCAATATGCCCCGGGCATATTTATATGATTCAATTAGTTTAGACAAACTAATTATCTGAATCACATAATAACCTAGACTGACAGTTTGTCCAAAGCTGACTCGGTTACGAACCTCATTTATATATTATGTCTTTCAACCAATGATGAGATCTACTGTGTCGCACCAGACACCTCATCATCTACTTACATAATATAAATGGACGATTAATGCACAACAAGATATGACTGAAACACAAATCGATATATTAAACTGGGAAACTGTACAATACAAGCATAGCTTATGTATTCTACTCCAACACGTGGGACAAAAAGACTGAGCTAGTTCTAGAACGGTCATTGTTGGAACTAGTGCCGCACCGGTTCACTAGTTAAGGAGTGAGCCCATGACAGTTGGTATCAGAGCGTTGTTCCGTTAGAAGCCAAGCTTTGTTTTGAGTCGTCCGTATGAAGATCATGGCCACACCAAGCAAACTTGCCAAGGTGGTAGAAGTTGAAGGTGGGGAACATATCTCATGGCAAACGAAACGTACTGGCAAGAAAGAGGGCCGGAAGGACAAGTTCATTGCCCGTGAGCCTACGGTTGATTTAGAGACGAGGCTAGCCAAGGGGGTGTTAGTTTTGAATACAGAAAAGCTATGGCTTGTATCAAAAACTAATATCCACAGTTGACATATCATTTTGTTTCGGTATAAATTTGTTCCTTTATATCATAGAACTAGATAACGGGGTGTGGACAGACACAGTAGATACCGTTATTGGTTAAAGTATTGATATATAAAAAGTATGCTCATAACCGAGATAGTCTGAACATACTATCGGTATAAGTTATTGTGTGGTTTGGAAATTAGTTTATCTAAACTAGTTTAAATCACACGGATATGCCCGGGGCATATTGAGCACGACTATTTTGGATAGAATTGACTTATACTGATCGGCGTAGTCAATTCAGTCCTAGTATTCTGTCTCTCAATCCCGAGATTGGGATGGGCGCAAGAGTTGAATATTGTATGCTTTGATTTGCCAAAGAGTGCGGTCAATTGAGGCCTATACCTCGGTAGGTTGGATATGCGGTGTTTAGCTTCTTACGTGTCGTTGCTAGTCGGAGGAATCCACGTACCGATTCGCCGGGCTGATGGTGCTCCCGAGATGAGCTCGTAAAGTCTATTATACTAAACCCGGTCGGTGAACTTTATGTTCGGTATAATAAAAGGACGAGTGGTACTAATCTCAGAAACCAAGAAGTCGGTGAATTAATTTGTCAGTAAATTGATAAACCAACGAGCGCTAGATCTTTAATGTGGGGAGATAGAATAAAATATAATGGCGTGATGTAAATTCGTTTTTGAGCGGTAGTTCCATAATTGGTCCGATAGTGGCACGATCGATTATGCATTTGACTAATCGACAAGGTGAATTAATTAATTCAAAAGGTTTAATTAATATTTAATCGACAAAGTGAATTTAGAAATTAATTCTATTTGAATTAATTAATTCTAAGGGTTCGATTAAATTAGATTAACAAAGTGGGTTAAATAAATTAATTTAAATGGGTCGATTGGAGTTGATTAGTCGGGAAGACTTAGCGGTCAACGAAAGTCAAATTAAAAGGCCCAACTCGAGAGCCCATTAGGTCTCCATTAGAGATCCTATAAATAGAATAACTTGAGACCAAAGAAAGCTAAGAAAAATCTTGCAAGACAAGTCTTGCCCCTTTTAGAGTGAGAAAGTTCTAGAGTGAGATCTTCTTCTTCTCGAAGTTTCTCTCTCGAAGTCGAACTTGAAATCTCGCTCCTCGAATTAGATAAGGTCCAAAGGTATAAACTTTGTGAAGTTTGGCTGCTGGGTTTTTCATTCAAAACTGCCGCCCGTTTTTCTCTTCAGTTCGGCTGCTGCCCGACTTTTTTCTATACAGTCCGGTTACTGTATTTAGTTCCGGCGGGTCTGGGTGTTTTGTCCGGGGTGCTAATCCTGCTGCTGCTGTGTTGATCTCTTGATTATCTTGGTGATCCGCAGCAGTAGTGGTGCAGATCGTGGCTGGGCAAAGCATTTAGACTGCTGGACTGTTTTCTTGCAGCCAAAGAAAGGTGCAGTTTTTGTGGGTTTTTGCAGCTAAACTTCAAGGAAAAGTTTTGGGCCAGCTATTATCTTTTTTGAGTAATTTTTCTTGTGGGTTTTCTGGGCTAAGCAAGTAAGCTTCGATAGATTATTGCCCACGCAATATTCGAAGTTCTACGGAGTAAGCTAGTGGATTTTCTTTTGGAATTCACTCAAAGATTTGGTTTTTCTTTAGGCAAGGGACTTCGCTTCCAAAGGTAGTATCTTTAAACATTCCGCTTTAATTAAAGATTGAATCTTTTGTGTCCCGATTAATAAATTAAATAAGTATAAGCCTAGATCCGTTCATGGGTAAACTAATTTGAGCCTGAGCTTAGTCGAAAGCTTCCGATTATGGAATGCATTACACGAAAGTGAGGTTTTCGATTTAGCCAGGGCTTGTTCAGTTTTCCTTCAAATTGGTATCAGAGCATTGGTTTCGGTCTTATACTTGTTTGATTTATTACACGGCTTTATTTTGGCGTTATTATTTTTGTCGAAATGCTTAAACAGGTGGTTATTGGTTTCCCGGCTATTATGGTAGAAATTTATTTTTCATTCATAAACCCCGGGACATGTCCGGGCTTATATTATTTTTGAATGGAAATTTCTGTAATAGTAATAACCACGAGTTGGAAGCCGTGTTGGATTAGAAAAATCTTGTAGTAGGATTTGATCTAATCATGTCGTCTTTAAATTCCTAGAAAAATGCCTTTGTATATAGGAATTTATGTACTATGACGAAGACATTATTTTGGGTAACTTATATTTGCGGGTTTTGGTTTATCGTAATTTTGGGTGATTCCTAATTACGTAGAAAACCAAGAAAACCTGGGCAAATCGAGATGAATCCAAATAACGAGTGGGAGCGACATGATGGGACATGTCACCGAGGCGTCAAGGAATCAACGATAGAGAAGGCCATAATAGTCGGGAAATTTTATTTATTTTAATTTCCCGTATTTATGTCTTTTCGTTGATTGTGTGTTTTTCGTTTTATTTTGCATGACGAAAACCAAACCAAAATGTTTTAAAAAGGTAATGTGCAATTAACTAAGGTAGATTATTCGCATATTAAAACTCCAACAGTTTTATGGGTGCGAATATCCATAGTTAAGATATTGCATGTTAAAACGTAAAAATCCTCAAACTTAAAAATCTAAGTGGGAGCGGGTTGGTAAATATCCCCATGGCCTCTATTACGGGTTCATTGGTGATGTGTTTAAACTTGCGTGTTGGCTTAGACCCTCCTCCCTATCGGATGAGTTTTCAACCACGGATATCACCGGAATGAATTTCTAAATGGATGAATATAGTGAGTTTAATTGGAGAAAGTTGCGACACCCTCGCCATCTGAGGCGCATTAGTATCCTAAGTAACAAACTTAGAAGTCACGTAATGGCATACACTTAGTGTACCGTTTTTAGTATCCCTCCCATCGAGGTTACTCTATTTTCGGGTACGGCTAAAATTATCGACTATTAATTTCATTGATCATAAGATCATTGGTCAGATAATGAAATTAATGAACTTCGGTTCTTCTCAAATGAATGTGGGTTAGCGTAGACGTTCACCTATCGTGACATGCGTTAATCCCGGTGTGAGAGATGTCGGTAGAAGATTATATTTGTTTTTTGAGGATTTTCAATATTTTCGAAAAAGTATACTGAAACTTGAAATGTTTATTTTTCAGTTGATATGTCGTTCAACCCGCTAGCTGTTATTCTGAACCAAAACAAACTCACCGGTCCAAACTATATTGACTGGAAACGTAACCTGGACATTGTCCTTACCGCTGAGGGTTACAAGTACTTGCTTACTGAGGAGTGTCCCCCTAAGCCCAGCGATGATGCCACCCCCGAGCAGCGAGAGCCATATACGAGGTGGCAGAAGGCTGATGAGATGACCAGGTGCTACATCTTGACTTCTATGTCGAGTGTATTGCAGCACCAGCATCAGCAGATGACCTCAGCCTACGATATGATGCTCAACCTTAGGGAGATGTTTGGACATCAGGGCAGGGCAACCAAGCAGTCAGCTATGAGGAAACTCATGAATGCTAAGATGGCTGAGGGCACTTCAGTGAGAGATCACGTGCTGGACATGATTGGTTGCATCAATAAGATTGAGGTATTGGGAGGTGAGATTGATGGGGAAACCCAGGTCGATATCATCCTTCAGAGCTTGCCTCACATTTTTGAGCAGTTTCGATTGAACTATAATATGGGGAATCTCTCATATTCACTTTCTGAGCTCATGACTGCATTGGTGTCTGCTGAGAGCCTATTCGCTGAGAAGAAGCAAGCCTTGGCTACTGTTGGTCCCTCAGGTTCCTCTGTTGGGCCTAAAGCCAGGAAGCAAAAGAGGAAGAGAGGCCAGAAAACAGGAGCTAATCATGGACCCAAGGCGGGCATTGCCAAGAAGCAGAAGCCGAAAGGAAAATGTTTTAGATGTGGCAAAGCGGGATATTGGAAGAAGGACTGCCCAAAGCCTCGAGGTATGTGTAAATTTTCCCTAGTCACTGAGACGTGTTTAGCGGCGATTCCCACATATACTTGGTCTGTGGATTCAGGAGCCACTGATCATGTTTGTAATTCTTTGAGGGGGTTCCAAGTGACCCGGCTGCTTAGAGAGGGAGAGTTGCAGGTCTACCTTGGGGATACTACCAGAGTTTCTGTTGCTGCAGTGGGAGTTATTTGTCTTTATTTTTTAGACTCTACTTTATTGTTGAGAGATTATCTTTATGTACCCAATTTTTGAAAGAACTTATTTTCAGTTTTTAAACTTGTTTTGGATGGTTATAAGTGTGTTTTTTCTGATAGATCTATATTTATTAGAAAAGGCCAGAAACTTATATGTTCTGGTACATTGGTTGACAATTTGTTTTTAATTAAGACATACTCCCCAGTAAT
This sequence comes from Knoxia roxburghii, assembly GCA_030378225.1. Taxonomy (NCBI): domain Eukaryota; kingdom Viridiplantae; phylum Streptophyta; class Magnoliopsida; order Gentianales; family Rubiaceae; genus Knoxia; species Knoxia roxburghii. Next base: position 26,302,167 of record CM059417.1, read on the forward strand.
GCAAAACACAGAAACTAGTAACTCATCACCGAATCATAATAAGAGAAAAGAGTCTTCCCCTTTGAATCAGACTTATCTTTGGCACCTGAGACTAGGTCACATCAACCTTAGTAGGATTCAAAGGTTGGTCAAGAGTGGGTCCTTGGACTTACTAGATATTGATAGCTATTCAACCTATGAGTCCTGCTTGGAGGGTAAAATGACCAAGAGGCCTTTCAAGGCAAAGGGGTATAGGGCCAAGGAGGTTTTAGAGTTGATTCATTCTGATGTGTGTGGGCCTATGTCAGTTCAGGCTAGAGGTGGTTATGAGTATTTCGTGACTTTCACAGATGATTACTCTAGATATGGATACATATACCTGATGCGCCACAAGTCTGAATGCTTTGGCAAGTTCAGAGAATTCAAGGCTGAGGTGGAGAACCATCTGGGTAAGAGTATCAAGGCCCTGCAATCTGATCGCGGTGGTGAATACCTCTCTTGTGAATTTAGATCCTATTTGTCAGAGGAGGGTATTCAGACCCAGTTGTCTGCACCTGGCACACCCCAGCAGAATGGTGTAGCAGAGAAGAGGAACAAGACTCTTATGGAGATGGTTAGATCGATGATGAGTTACAATGAGTTGCCTATCTCATTTTGGGGTTATGCCTTGGAGACAACATGTTTTATCCTCAACCTTGTGCCATCTAAGTCTGTGCCTTCGACCCTATCAGAGTTGTGGAATGGGTGAAAGCCTAGTCTGAGATAGATGCAGATGTGCTCGAGGCAGATGCAGGCAAGTTAAAGGCGAGATCCAAGGCTATGCTGTTTATAGGCTACCCCAAAGGAACGAAAGGTGGTTTATTTTATAGCCCTCAGGATCAGAAGGTGGTGATCAGCACCAATGCCAGATTTCTTGAGGAGAACTATATTTTAGATCACAAGTCAAGCAGCAAGATAGTATTGGAAGAGCTTAGAAGTCAGTCCATTATTCCAGATGCACACGTACAGGAAGACACACCACAAGAGACTGCACACACTATCACAGATGATGCTCTTGCACAGGCTGTGCCTCGTCGTAGTGGGAGGGTCGTGAGACAACCCGAGAGGTACATGTGTTTGGGTGAGTCTTCAGACTTTATCCCTGGTGCTCATGAACCAGACCCAGTTAACTACAATGAGGCTCTCCAGGATAAAGATGCAGATTCTTGGCAGAGAGCGATGATTGCTGAGATGGGTTCTATGGACTCAAATCAAGTCTGGGAGCTGGTAAACCTTCCTGATAGGTTTAGGCCTATTGGGTGCAAATGGGTTTACAAGCAAAAGAGAGGATCTGACGGGAGGGTTGAGACCTTCAAGGCTAGGCTTGTGGCGAGGGGGTATACTCAGAAAGAAGGGATCGATTATGAGGAGACCTTTTCCCTGATAGCTATGCTTAAGTCAATCCGGATTCTCTTAGCCATAGCTGCTCATATGGATTATGAGATTTGGCAGATGTACTTTAAGACAGCTTTCTTTAATGGAAGTCTTGAGGAGACCATCTTTATGCAGCAACCAGAGGGCTTCATTGTTAAGGGCCAAGAGCACAAGGTATGCAGGCTTAGGAGGTCAATTTATGGACTTAAGCAAGTATCCAGATCTTGGAACATCCGTTTTGATGAGGTTATCCAGTCCTATGGATTCACTCAGTGTCCGGATGAGCAGTGTGTTTATCGCAGGCGTGATGGTGATATGGTGGTGTTCCTCGTATTTTACGTAGATGACATCCTTCTAATTGGCAATAGTAAGAAGGTGTTGTCAGACGTAAAGGCATGGCTGTCCAGGCAATTCGATATGAAGGATTTGGGAGAGGCTGGACATATCCTTGGGATTAAGATTATTCGAGATCGTAGGAGACGTTCTCTGACTCTCTCTCAGGCATCCTACATAGACACGATTCTAGCCCGTTTTAACATGCAGAACTCCAAGAAGGGTTCACTACCTTTCAGGCATAGAGTGCATTTGTCTAAGGAGCAGTGTCCTAAAATTGCTGAGGAGATAGATGCCATGAAGGCGGTACCCTATACTTCTGCAGTGGGTAGCCTCATGTATGCTATGTTGTGCACGAGGCCTGATATTTGCTTTGCCGTTGGCATGGTTAGCAGATATCAGAGTAACCCTGGGAAGGCTCACTGGGAGGCAGTAAAATGCATTCTCAAGTACTTGCGTAGGACGAGAGATTATGTCCTAGTTTATAGAGCGCAGGAGCTTGTACCATTGGGTTACACAGATTCAGACTTTCAAGGTGATTTGGACAAGAGTAAGTCTACCTCTGGGTTTGTGTTTACTCTAGGAGGTGGAGCCATAGTATGGAGGAGTGTCAAGCAGAAATGCGTGGAAACTCTACCATGGAGGCCGAGTACGTTGCCGCTTCAGAGGCAGCGAAAGAGGCTGCATGGCTCAGGAGCTTCCTAATGGACTTAGATGTGGTTCCTGAGTTGCCTAAATCTATCACAGTTTATTGTGATAACAATGGCGCAGTTGCTAACTCGAGGGAACCACGAGCCCATAAGGCGAGTAAACACATAGAGTGCAAGTACCACCTGATACGAGAGATCGTAAAGAGGAGAGAGGTGATCGTGGCCAAGATAGCATCAGATGACAACCTTGCAGATCCTTTCACCAAGCCATTGACCCCAAAGGTCTTTGAGAGACATGTGGAGGGTATGGGAGTCAGATTCTTGACGGAGCCATGTGAGTGAGCTTAAAGGTGTTCTGGAGATTTCATTATGACAGCAGTGTAATAGCGGGTTGGACAGTTTTTGTACTTCTTAGCATAGCTTTGAGTATTAGTGGGAGATTGTTAGTTTTGAATACAGAAAAGCTATGGCTTGTATCAAAAACTAATATCCACAGTTGACATATCATTTTGTTTCGGTATAAATTTGTTCCTTCATATCATAGAACTAGATAACGAGGTGTGGACAGACATAGTAGATACCGTTATTGGTTAAAGTATTGATATATAAAAAGTATGCTCGTAACCGAGATAGTCTGAACATACTATCGGTATAGGTTATTGTGTGGTTTTGAAATTAGTTTATCTAAACTAGTTTAAATCACACGGATATGCCCAGGGCATATTGAGCATGACCATTTTGGATAGAATTGACTTATACTGATCGGCGTAGTCAATTCAGTCCTAGTATTCCGTTTCTCAATCCCGAGATTGGGACGGGCGCAAGAGTTGAATATTGTATGCTTTGATTTGCCAAAGAGTGCGGTCAATTGAGGCCTATACCTCGGTAGGTTGGGTATGCGGTGTTTAGCTTCTTACGTGTCGTTGCTAGTCGGAGGAATCCACGTACCGGTTCACCGGGTTGATGGTGCTCCCGAGATGAGCTCGTAAAGTCTATTATACTAAACCCAGCCGGTGAACTTTATGTTCGGTATAATAAAAGGACGAGTGGTACTAATCTCGGAAACCAAGAAGTCGGTGAATTAATTTGTTAGTAAATTGATAAACCAACGAGCGCTAGATCTTTAATGTGGGGAGATAGAATAAAATATAATGGCGCGATGTAAAGTCATTTTCGAGCGGTAGTTCCATAATTGGTCCGATAGTGGCACGATCGATTATGCATTTGACTAATCGACAAGGTGAATTAATTAATTCAAAAGGTTTAATTAATATTTAATCGACAAAGTGAATTTAGAAATTAATTCTATTTGAATTAATTAATTCTAAGGATTCGATTAAATTAAATTAACAAAGTGGGTTAAATAAATTAATTTAAATGGGTCGATTGGAGTTGATTAGTCGGGAAGACTTAACGGCCAACGAAAGTCAAATTAAAAGGCCCAACTCGAGAGCCCATTAGGTCTCCATTAGAGCTCCTATAAATAGAATAACTTGAGACCAAAGAAAGCTAAGAAAAATCTTGCAAGACAAGTCTTGCCCCTTTTATAGTGAGAAAGTTCTAGAGTGAGATCTTCTTCTTCTCGAAGTTTTTCTCTCGAAGTCGAACTTGAAATCTTGCTCCTCGAATTAGATAAGGTCCAAAGGTATAAACTTTGTGAAGTTTGACTGCTGGGTTTTTCGTTCAAAACTGCCGCCCGTTTTTCTCTTCAGTTCGGCTGCTGCCCGACTTTTTTCTATACAGTCCGGTTGCTGTATTTAGTTTCGGTGGGTCTGGGTGTTTTGTCCGGGGTGCTGATCCTGTTGCTACCGTGTTGATCTCTTGATTATCTTGGTGATCCGCAGCAGTAGTGGTGCATATCGTGGCTGGGCAAAGCATTTAGACTGCTGGACAATTTTCTTACAGCCAATGAAAGGTGCAGTTTTTGTGGGTTTTTGCAGCTAAACTTCAAGGAAAAGTTTTGGGCCAGCTATTATCTTTTTTGAGTGATTTTTCTTGTGGGTTTTTGTGGGCTAAGCAAGTAAGCTTGTATAGATTATTGCCCACGCAATATTCGAAGTTCTACGGAGTAATCTAGTGGATTTTCTTTTGGAATTCGCTCAAAGATTTGGTTTTTCTTTAGGCAAGGGACTTCGATTTAAAAGGTAGTATCTTTAAACATTCCGCTTTAATTAAAGATTGAATCTTTTGTGTCCTGATTAATAAATTAAATAACTATAAGCCTAGATCCGTTCATGGGTAAACTAATTTGAGCCTGAGCTTGGTCGAAAGCTTCCGATTCTGGAATGCATTGAACGAAAGTGAGGTTTTCGATTTAGCCCAGGCTTGTTCAGTTTTCCTTCAGGGGGGACTAGCCCTGGGGGACTATCTAGACTGTGAAGAGGACGATTTCGAGGAGAAATTATTACTCGCCCTCAACCAGTAAGAGGAACGATTCAACCGGGCAAACGATGAGCTAAGGTTCATTATTACCACTATCCAGGAGGGGATGCTCAGGGTTTAAGAGGAAATTAAAGTCCTTCGGGCACAAGTGGCTCGGGGTGGAGTTCAAGTTAGAGCTATCGCCCTCACCTGGATCGAAGTTCCAGAGCCTGAGGCTTATAGGAGAGCTCGGAAGGCGAAAGACATAGAGAATTTTATCTACGGCTTGGAACAGTACTTCAAAGCCGTTGGGCCACATGGGGATGCGGCCCGACTTGACTTTTTTCCTCTCTACCTCAAGGGCACCGCGTTAGTATGGTGGAGACGAAGAACGAGAGCGGTAGATATTGGGGTTAAGCCCATCAACACTTGGGAGAGCTTCAAAGTGGAGCTCAAGAAGGCCAAAAGATGCCAATGCCGAGGACGAAGCAAGGGCCAAGTTTCGTCGGTTAAGCCACAAGGATGGTCGAATTAGGGAGTATGTCAAGGAATTTTTAGAACTAATACTGGAGATTCCTAACCTATCCCCTAATGAAGCCTTGTTTACTTTTATGGACGGTCTCAAGCATTGGGCCAAGTTGGAGTTGCAACGGAGGGACGTCTCCAAAATTACCCAAGCCATGAACGTGCCTGAGTCTTTGGTCGAGTTTCAAAAGAAAGACGTAGGCAAAGACAAAGGCAAGGCTATTCTAGAGAATGATGATGAGGAGGACACGGTCAAGCCTCGGTCAAAGTCTCAAGAGACCATCAAGCCGGTAGAAATGAAGCAGGCACCAAAATGGTACGAACCCAAGAAGTTCCAAGGTTGCCTCTTATGTGACGGACCCACATGGCACGGGACTGCCCAACCTTCAACAAGCTCATCCAAAAGTTGGATGAAAGAGAACGGGAGCACCTAGCCTGCATACAAGACAAGGTGAACTAAGCCACCAAGAGCACGGACAACCAGGGGCGGATGTTCGTTGATGTAGACTTTAGGAGGAGTTTATAATTGGCTCTCTTTGATCTAGGAGCGGTAACAAGCTACATTCACGAGGGATTGGTGCAAAAGTTAGGGATTAAGGTGACTCATAGTGCGGGGAAAATCAAAGGTGTTAACGGAGAATGTACTGATCTTAAGGGTAAGACTGACACAACGGTAAGGATTGGGGGGTGGCAAGGTAAGATAACTTTCTTCGTTGCTTCTCTTGATGACTATGGCATTATTTTGGGCATGAACTTTATAAAGAAAATCATGTCGTACATCACGAGGCTCGACGCTATAGTCCTCTTGTGAGAAAAAAGCCCTTGCACTATACCATTCAAATGGGAGCACGAGTGGTATGGGGTACCGTCCGACTAAGGGATGAGCTAGGTGCTGCATACTTGTGCCGTAATGGTGCTTAGGGAAAAGTCACCAACAGGGAAGCTAGTAGGAGTTGCGCACCAATGAGTAGGGACAAAGGCCGATAGTTCGAGGCAGTGAAGACACTGGTACTTGAGGCATTAATGAAGATGCTGAAAGATTATCTGCTTGGGCCTGGTAAAAAATTCACTTTCGTGCTACGCATTCCATAATCGGAACTCTTAACCAGGCCTAAATTTTAGCATAATCGCTATACCAATCCTTACTTGAAATAACATTGCGTAGGATCTTAACTTCTACTTGTTCGATTTGCCACGTAACAATATATTTCTAATTAAAGCGGAAGTTTAAGAATTACCTCTTGAAGTGTGTACTTATGTGATTCGCTTGTATGACTCAAGACTTGATCGTACGTTGTGTGGGCAATGAACCAACGAGCAATTGATAAGCAAATCCATAATGTCGGGTTTTATCTCCCAATACATAATTAATCGTACCTCTAACGGATTAATTATGGCACTGCCATCCTACATCATAATTACTTCTGGAACAACTAAAATTAATTATTATTTAATCTCCCCACATCAAAGATATAGTGCTCGTTAATTTATTGATTTACTGATAAATTAATTAATTAACTTCTTATAATCCGAGATTAGTACCACTCGACCTTTTTACTATACCGAACATAAGTCCACTGGCCGGATTTAGTATAATAAACATAACGAGCTCATCTTGGGAGCACCATCACCTCGGACACACCGGTACATGGTTTCCTTTCGACAAGCAACAACACACCAAACAACTAAACACGCGCACCCAACCTACCCAGACCTTTGGTCTCAAGTGACCTCACTCTTTGGCAGATCAAAGTACTCTATGTCTAATCCTCATGCCTGCTCAAGTCTAGGGATTAAGAGATAGAATACTGGGAATGAATAGTCTATTAAATCAGTACAAGACAATTCATCCTAGATGGTCAAGTTCAATATGCCACAGGCATATTTATATGATTAAATTAGTTTAGACAAACCAATTTTTCGAATCACATAATAACCTAAATTGACAGTGTGTTCAAAAACTATCTCGGTTACGAACCTAATAGTTGGTTTTTTGAGTTTAGTTCGAGATCCAGTTTTCTCAAGACTCATTCCATCGAGTGGCGTGACGGGACACGAGATCAAGGCTGAAGATTGAAGCAATTAAAACCATAATAGTCGGGAAGTTTATTTTACGCATTTATTTCCCGTATTTATAGTTTTAATTTTGTGCTTTAATTTTTGTGCTTAGATGCATAATTTTAAAGCATGCTGGTTTTATGTTTGCACATAGCTTAGGATTAGTTAATTGCATGTTAAAATCAAGAAAACCCTCATTTTAGATATCTAAGTGGGAGCGGGTCAGATAACATAACCATAGCCTCTATTACGAGTTCATATGTGGTGTGGGTGGACTTGCGCGTTGGCATTAGGGCATTCCTCCATATTGGATGAGTTCAACCACAAGATCACTAGATTATGAATTTCTAAGTAAGATGACTAGAGTAAGTTGAACTAGGAGAAATGCGATACTCTATCTATCTGAGGAGCACTATCCTGAGGTAACAAGCTCAAAAGTCACGTAATGGCACACACTTAGTGTACTATTTGTAGTATTCCTCCCATTGAGGTTACGTTGCTTATTTGTACGGCTCAAAGGCACTCACTATTAGCTACATTGATCAATAGATCATTTGGTCAGATAGTGTAGTTAATGAACTTGGTTCTTCTCAAATGAATGTGGGTTATTGTAAACGTCCACACTATCGTGGCTTGCGAAAATCCCAGGTGAATGAGATGTCGGTGGATTTAATTATTATTTCAGGGAAGTCAATAATTATAGAATTTTTTTCGAAATTCTCAGCTTAAAATATTGAAACATTTCCTGTTTATTTTTTTACAGTCTTCGATATGACATTTAATCCGTTAGCTACAATATTAAAAGACAACAAACTAACCGGTCCGAACTATATCGATTGGAGTCAAAACTTGAACATTGTCCTAATGCTAAGAGCAATCCTGTGAGAGATCGTGTCACTGACATGATTAGTAACATCTACGAGATTGAGGTAGTGGGAGGAAAATCGATGGTGAAACCAAAGTCGATATTGTCCTCCAGAACTTGCCTTAAAGCTATGAGCAGTTTTGGTTGAACTACAACATAAGTCAGATGTTGTGTACTTTATCCGAGCTCTTGGCAGAGTTGTTGGCGGCTAAAATTCTTTTCTAAGATAAGAAGCGAGCTTTAGTCGCAGTCAAAGTTTCAGAATCCTCTTCTAAGCTTGAGGCTGGAAAAAAGGAGAGAAAGCTCGAGGAATAGCTCAAAAGGCACAAATTGCGCTAAAGCTAGAGATTGCAAAGAAGAAATGAAAAGGCAAGTGCTTCAAGTGCAATCAGACGGGACATTGGAAATCAGATTGTCCAAAACTCAAAAGTACGATAGTTTCTGCCTTAATTACTGAGACATGTTTAGCTGCGATTCCCACAGATACTTGGTGTGTGGATTCAGGTGCCACTGACCATATTTGTAATTCTTTGCAAGGGTTCCAAGAATCCGAAAGCTTAGAGAAGGTGAGCTGGAAATCTACTTGGGCAACACTACGAGAGTGTCTGTGGAAGTAGTGGGAGTAGTTAGTTTAATTTTCAAAAATTCTAGACTAGATTTACCAAATTGTCTTTATGTACCGAGTTTTAGAAAGAACCTTATTTCAGTTTCTAAACTCTTAATGAATGGTTACAAGTTTATTTTTTCTGATAATTCTATTGTTGTTAGAAAAAATTGCAAACTTGTTTGTTCTGGTTCATTTGTAGACAATTTATTTGTGGTTAAATCAAACTCCCCTGTTGTGCAAAACATAGAAATTAATGGTGCATCATCTAACAATAATAAGAGGAAAGAACCTTCTGAAACGAATCAAACCTATCTTTGGCATCTCAGGCTAGGCCATATAAACCTTAGTAGGATTCAGAGGTTGGTCAATGATGGACCTTTAAGTTCATTAGAGATTGACAGTTATTCAACCTGCGAATCTTGCTTGGAAGGTACTATAACTAAGAGACTTTTTAAGGCAAAAGGTTATAAGGCCAAAGAAGTATTAGAGTTGATTCGCTCTGACTTGTGTGGACCAATGTCGATTCAAGCATGAGGTGGGTTTGAGTATTTTGTGACATTCACAGATGATTACTCAAGGTACGGATACATTTACCTAATGCGTCACAAGTCCGAATGCTTTAGTAAATTCAAAGAGTATCGGGCATATGTGGAGGAACATCACGGTAAAAGAATTAAGACACTGTGATCAGATCGTGGTGGTGAGTACCTGTCCCACGAATTTTGAGAATACCTCAGGGAGGTCGGAATTCAGTCTCAGTTTTCTGTACCTGGCACAACGCAGTAGAACGGTGTAGTAGAAAGAAGGAATCGAACTCTTATGGAAATGGTTAGGTCAATGATGAGCTATAGTGATTTGCCAAGTTCGTTCTGGGGGTATGCCTTAGAAACTACAATGTACATTCTAAATCTTGTATCATCTAAAACTGTGCCTTCAACCCCTACAGAGTTGTGGAATGGGCGCAAGCCCAGTCTAAGAAATTTCAGAATTTGGGGTTGTCCAGCACAGGTGCTTAAGGCAGATGTGGCTAAGTTAGATGCAAGAACATAAGTAATGCTGTTTGTAGGATATCCTAAAGGAATGAAAGGTGGTCTGTTCTATAGTCTTAAAGATCAAAAGGTGATAGTTAGCACTAACGCCAGATTTTAGAGACAGACTATATTCTAGATCACAAGCCCGAGAGTAAGATAGTATTAGAAGAACTTAGGAAACAATCTGATAATCTTGATGTACCAGCACAAGTAGATACACCACACACTGCACAAGATATCATAGATGATGCACCTAAACAGGTGATGCCTCATCGTAGTGGGAGGGTTATGAGACAGCCCGAGAGGTTCATTGGCATGGGAGAAGCCTCTGACTTCATCCCAGGGTGCCTGAACTGGATCTGGTGAACTACAATGAGGCTCTCTGAGATAAAGATGCAGAATCTTGGCAAAAAGCAATGATATCCAAGATGGGGTCGATGGACCACAATCAAGTCTGAGAGCTTGTGGACCTACCTGATGGTTTCAAACCCATTGGATGTAAGTGGGTCTACAAACGCAAGAGAGGACCAGACGGAAAGGTTGAAACCTTTAAAGTTAGGGTTGTGGCGAAGGGGTATACTTAGAGAGAGGGAATCAATTATGAGGAAAACTTCTCCCCGGTGGCCATGCTTAAGTCAATCCGGATTTTCTTGGCCATAGCTGCTCATTTAGATAATGGGATATGGCTGATGGATATTAAGACAGTTTTCCTTAACGGAAGACTTGAGAAAACCATCTTCATGCAGCAACCACAGGGATTTGTTGAAAAAGGTCAAGAACATAAGGTTTGCAGGCTTAAGAGGTTCATTTACGAACTTAAGCAGGTATCCAGATCTTGGAATATCCAGTTTGATGAGGTAATCAAATCCTACGGATTTACTCAGTGCCCAGATTAACAATGTGTATATCGTAGACGTGATAAAAACGCGGTGGTGTTTCTTTTGCTTTACGTATATAACATTTTACTAATTGGCAATAATAAGAAAGTGTTATCAGACGTAAAGGCATGGCTGTCTAAACAGTTTGATATGAAAGACTTAGGAGAAGTGGGATATATCCTTGGGATCAAGATAATTTGAGATCGTTGGAGACGTTCGCTAATGCTCTCTTAAGCATTATGCATAGTTATGATTCTGGCTCGTTTCAACATTCAGAACTCCAAGAAAGGTTTTCTACCTTTCAGACACAGAGTGCATCAGTCTAAAAAGTAGTCTCCTAAGACTGTTGAGGAGATAGAAATCATGAAGACAGTTCCTTATGCTTCGGCAGTAGTGTTGGAGTTGAATACATAAGCTATGCTTGTATTGTACTTTTTCCTAGTAATATATCGATTGATGTTTTGGTTATATCTTGTTGTGCATGATATGTCTATTTATATTATGTAAGTAGATGATGAGGTGTCTTGTGTGACACAGTAGATCTCATCACTGGTTGAAAGACATAATATATAAATGAGGTTCGTAACCGAGACAGCTTTGGACAAACTATCAATTTAGGTTATTATGTGATTCGGATAATTGGTTTGTCTAAACTAATTGAATCATATAGATATGCCCGGGCTGTATTGAACTTGACTATTAGGAATGATTTGTCTTGTACTGATTTAATAGACAAATCGTTCTTGGTATTATATCTCTTAATCTCTAGACGCGAGCGGGCATGAGGATTAGACATAGTGTACTTTGATCTGCCAAAGGGTGAGGTCAATTGTGGCTAATAATCTCGGTAGGTTGGGTGCGTGTGTTTAGTTGCTTGGTTTGCTGCTGCTTGTCGAAAGGAAATCATGTACCTGTGTGTCCGGGGTGATGGTGCTTCCGAGATGAGCTCATTATGTTTATTATACTAAACCCAGCTGGTGGACTTATGTCCGGTATTGTAAAAAGGTCGAGTGGTACTAGTCTCAGAATTAAAGAAGTTGATTAATTAATTTATCAATAAATTAATATATTAACGAGCACAATATCTTTGATGTGGGGAGATTATGAATATAATTTAATTAAGTTATTCCGGAAGCAATTCTAGTGTAGGATGGTAGTGCCATAATTAATCCGTTAGTGGTACGATTAATTATGTATTGGGTTATTGACAAAGGTAGATTTAATTAATGAAGTAATTAATTAATCCTTGTGTCAGTTGGTTGTGAATCATATCAGGAACTGGTTTGGGATAAGTGAATCCCTGTATCAGTTGGTTGTGAATCATACCAGGAACTGGTTTGGGATAAGTGGATCCCTGTATCAGTTGGACGTGTTTCAGTCCAGGAACAGGATTGAAGAAAAACAGAATCCCAGTAGGAAGGCCAATCCTAAACTAACTTGTGGTCTCTTTTGTAACTCTATATATAGACAAGAGATTAGCTATTCAAGACACATAATTCAGTAGATTCATAATTCAAGAATCTAGAGAGAGAAAATCCTAGAGAGAGAAAAATTCTCTCTCTATAAATTCGGATTTCTCCAAGCCTTAAGGCTGCCGATTTTGTCCTAATTTTTGGCGTCCTGCGTGTGGCTTTTTCTCTCCGGGTGGTGCGTTTACAGTACGTTCCAGGTGCTGCGGTGCTGGAATTTTCTGGCAGGTGGATTGTGGTGATTAGCTGATCAATTAGTTTCAAGATTTTTGCCCACACAACGTGAAATCAAAGTCTTGAGGCATACAAGAGAATCACCTAAGTGCACGCTTCAAAGATATTTTGCTAAAGTTCCTGTGCAATGTTATTTCAAAAGGGTTGGAATAGCATTGTGCTAGCGTCTAGGCCTGGCCAGAGATTCTGATTCTGGAATGCATAGCACGAAAGTGAGTTTTTGGCTAGGCCTGGGCAAATAATCTTTCAATTTGTATCAGAGCCTGGTTTTGGGTTTTGTGCTTGTTCGATTTATTACATGGTTTTATTTTGCAAGTAGTTAAGAAATTCTGACTATTATGGTTACGTTTGTATGGGTTTTAATTAAACTCCGGGACATGTCCAAATTTGATTTTATTATGAATGTTTGTAATAGTATAACCACGTGCTGGAAGCCGTGTAGGATTAGATCAAATCTGTAGTAGGATTTTTTCTATGTAATTTTGATTATTTAATTTTCCTAGACAGCCTTGTAGTAGGAGAATTAATTTTTGTAATCGAAGGCGTTATGGTGGGCAACTTGAATTCGTGGGTTTTGGGTTATCGTTAATTCGTAGAAATCCAGGAAAACTTAGAACGAATTGCAAGAAGACCAAATTACGTGGGAAGAAGCGAATGAGGGATTTGCGGCAAGGGGCAGCGCCGGCGACTACCCGCTGGCAGCAGTCGCCGTCGGCAACAGCTTGGAGCATTGGTGCTGTCGCGCGGCACAGCAGGAGGCTGCGCCAGCAGCGGCAGCAGCAAGGCAGTAGCAGCGCGCTGCCCGTGTGGGCTACACGCGCGCGCGGCGTGCCATTTGGATGTGCTGCGCGCGTGCGGCCCGTTCGGGCTGCATTTTGGTCATTTTTTTCTCCAGTTTTCATTTTTTGAAGTTCAAGACTCTCTCCATCGAGTGACATGGCGGGACACGAGATCAAGGCAGAAGATGGAAGTGATTAAAACCATAATAGTCGGGAAATTTATTTTTCGTATTTATTTCCTGTATTTATTATTTTAATTTTTATGCTTTATTTTTATGCTGTATTTTAGATGCATGATTTTAAAGCATGTTGGTTTTATGGTTGCATATAACTTAGGGTTAGTTAATTGCATGTTAAAACCAAAAAAACCCTCTATTTGGAAATCTAAGTGGGAGCGGGTTGGTTTAATATCCCCATGGCCACCATTACGAGTTCATATGCGATGTAGGTGGGCTTGCGTGTTGGCATTAGGGTCTTCCTCCATTCGGATGAGTTCAGGCCCGAGATCGTTAGAGTATGAATTTCTGAGTAAGATGACTAGAGTAAGTTTAACTAGGAGAAATGCGACACCCTCTCCATCTGAGGCGCACTATCCTGAGGTAACAAACTCAGAAGTCACGTAATGGCATACACTTAGTGTACGATCTGCAGTATTCCTTCTAAGAGGTTACGCTGCTTATTTGTATGGCTGAAAGCACCGATTATTTGCTACATTGATCAATAGATCATTTGGTCAGATAGTGTAGTTAATGAACTTGGTTATTCTCAAATGAATGTGGGTTAGCGTAAACATCCACACTGCGTGGCTTGCGAGAATCCCGGTGAATGAGATGTTGGTGGATTATAATTATTGTTTTGAGGGAAGTCAATAATTAATAGAATTTCATGTTTTTCAAAATTCTAGGTTAATAATTGAAACATTATCTGTTTGTTAATTTTACAGTTTTGTCGATATGACATTCAACCCCTTAGCAGCTATTTTGAAAGACAATAAATTAACTGGACCTAATTATGTCGATTGGAGTCGTAACTTGGACATTGTCCTTATGGCTGAGAGCACTCCTGTGAGAGATCATGTTATTGTCGTGATTAGTAACATCAACAAGGATGAGGTAGTGGGAGGCGAAATCGTTAGCGAAACCAAAGTCGATATTGCCCTCCGGAGCTTGCCTCAAAGCTATGAGCAGATTTGGTTGAACTACAACATAAGTAAGATGTTGAGTACTTCATTTGAGCTCTTGGCAGAGTTGGTGGCAGCTAAAAGTCTTCTTCAATAGAAGAAGCGAGCTTAAGTTTTTGTCAAAGCTTTAGAATTTTCTTCTAAGCCTGAGGTTGGAAAGAAGAAGAGAAAGCTCAAGGGAGTAGCTAAAAAGGTACAAATTGTGCCTAAACCAGATATTGCAAAGAAGAAGTCGAAAGACAAGTACTTCAAGTGCAATAAGACGGGACATTGGAAATCAGATTGTTCAAAGCTTAAACGTACGATAGTTTCTGCCATAATTACTGAGACATGTTTAGCGGCGATTCTCACGGATACTTGGTGTGTGGATTCTGGTGCCACTGACCATGTTTGTAATTCTTTGTAAGGATTCCAAGTGACCCAGAAGCTTCGAGAGGGCGAATTGGATATCTACTTGGGCGACACTACAAGAGTGTCAGTAGAAGCAGTGGGAGTAGTTACTCTGAATTTTGAGAATTCTAGTTTAGAGTTAGTTAATTGTCTTTATGTACCGAGTTTTAGAAAGAACCTTATTTCGGTTTCAAAACTCTTGAAGAACGGTTATAAGTTTGTTTTTTCTGATGAGTCTATATTTATTAGAAGAAATGGAAAACTTATTTGTTCTGGTTCATTGGTTGACAATTTGTTTGTGGTTAACTCTAATTCCCCTGTTGCGCAAAACATAGGAACAAATAGCTCTTTATCTAACATTAATAAGAGGAAGAAACCTTCTGAAATGAATCAAACGTATCTTTGGCATCTCAGGCTAGGTCATATAAACCTTAGTAGGATTCAAAGGTTGGTCAATGATGGGCCTTTAGTTTAATTAGAGATTGACAGTTATGCAACCTGCGAATCTTGCTTGGAAGGTAAAATGACCAAGAGACCTTTTAAGGCAAAAGGTTATAGAGCTAAGGAAGTATTAGAGTTGATTCATTCTGACTTGTGTGACCTATGACGGTCCAAGCACGAGGTGGGTTTGAGTATTTCGTGACGTTCACGGATGACTACTCAAGGTACGGGTACATTTACCTAATGCATCACAAGTCCGAATGTTTTGGCAAGTTCAAAGAGTTTTGGGCAGATGTGGAAAAGCAAAATGGTAAGAGTGTCAAGACATTGCGTTCAGATCGTGGTGGGGAGTAAAGGCATGGCTGTCTAAACAGTTTGATATGAAAGACTTAGGAGAAGTGGGATATATCCTTGGGATCAAGATAATTTGAGATCGTTGGAGACGTTCGCTAATGCTCTCTTAAGCATTATGCATAGTTATGATTCTGGCTCGTTTCAACATTCAGAACTCCAAGAAAGGTTTTCTACCTTTCAGACACAGAGTGCATCAGTCTAAAAAGTAGTCTCCTAAGACTGTTGAGGAGATAGAAATCATGAAGACAGTTCCTTATGCTTCGGCAGTAGTGTTGGAGTTGAATACATAAGCTATGCTTGTATTGTACTTTTTCCAAGTAATTTATCGATTTATGTTTTGGTTATATCTTGTTGTGCATGATATGTCCATTTGTATTATGTAAGTAGATGATGAGGTGTCTTGTGTGACACAGTAGATCTCATCATTGGTTAAAAGACATCACATATAAATGAGGTTCGTAACCGAGACAACTTTGGACAAACTGTCGGTTTAGGTTATTATGTGATTCGGAAAATTGGTTTGTCTAAACTAATTGAATTATATAGATATGCCCGGGGCGTATTGAACTTAACCATTAGGAATGATTTGTCTTGTACTAATTTAATAGACAAATTGTTCTTGGTATTCTATCTCTTAATCCCTAGACTCCAGCGGGCATGAGGATTAGACATAGTGTACTTTGATCTGCCAATGGGTAAGGTCAATTGTGGCCAATAATCTTGGTAGGTTGGGTTTGCGTGTTTAGTTGCTTGGTGTGCTGCTACTTGTCAAAAGGAAACCATGTACCGGTGCGTCCGGGGTGATGGTGCTCCCGAGATGAGCTCGTTATGTTTATTATACTAGATCCAGCTGGTGGACTTATGTCCGGTATAGTAAAAGGTCGAGTGGTACTAGTCTCAGAATTAAAGAAGTTGATTAATTAATTTATCAATAAATTAATATATTAACGAGCACTATATCTTTGGTGAGGGGAGATTATGAATATAATTTAATTACGTTGTTCCGAAAGTAATTCTGGTGTAGGATGGTAGTGCCATAATTAATCCGTTAGTGGTACGATTAATTATGTATTGGGTTATTGACAAAAGTAGATTTAAGTAATTAATTAATTAATTAATCCTTGTGTCAGTTGGTTGTGAATCATACCAGGAATTGGTTTGGGATAAGTGAATCCATGTATCAGTTGGTTATGAATCATACCAGGAACTGGTTTGGGATAAGTGGATCCCTGTATCAGTTGGATGTGTTTCAGTCCAGGAACAGGATTAAAGAAAAACAGAATCCCAGTAGGAAGGCCAATCCTAAACCTGCTTGGGGTCTCTCTTGTAACTCTATATATAGACAGTGGATTTGCTATTCAAGACACACAATTCAATAGATTCATAATTCAAGAATCTAGAGAGAGAAAATCCTAGAAAGAGAAAAATTATCTCTCTCTAAATTCGAATTTCTCCAAGCCTTAAGGCTGCCGATTTTCTCCTAATTTTTAGCGGTCTGCGTGTGGCTTTCTCTCTCTCCGGGCGATGTGTTTACAGTACGTGTCAGGTGCAGCGGTGCTGGAATTTTCTGGCAGGTGAATTGTGGTGATTAGCTGATCAATTGGTTTCAAGATCATTGCCCACACAACATGAAATCAAAGTCTTGTGGCATACAAGAGAATCACCTAAGTGCACGCTTCAAAGGTATTTTTTAAAGTTCCGCTTTTAATTAGAAATTTTTGTTGCATGGTAAATCGAATAAGTTCGAACCCATATCCTGTGCAATGTTATTTCAAAAGGGTTGGAATAGCATTGTGCTAGCGTCTAGGCCTTGCCAGAGATTTCGATTTTGGAATGCATAGCATGAAAGTGAGTTTCTGGCTAGGCATGTGCAGATAATCTTTCAAGTAGGAAGTCTCATGTATACGATGTTATGTACAAGACCTGATATCTGTTATGCTGTTGGCATTGTAAGCAGATATCAGAGTAATCCCGGGAAAGCTTATTGGGAGACAGTAAAATGCATTGTCAAGTATTTGTGCATAATGAGAGACAAAGTCTTGGTCTATCAGGCGCCTGAGCTGGTACCTCGAGGTTACACATATTCAGATTTCCAAGGCGATAGGGACAAGAGCAAGTCTACCTCAGGGTATGTGTTTACTTTGGGAGGTGGAGCCAAGTTTGACGGAGTGTCAAGCAGAAATGCATAGCGGATTCTACCATGGAGACTGAATACGTTGCCGCATCAGTGTCAGTGAAAGAAGCAGTGTGGCTCAAGAACTTCCTAGTGAATTTAGATGTGATTCATTGTTTGCAGAAGTCAATCACAGTGTACTGTGACAATAACGGTGCAGTAGCAAACTTGAAGGAACCACGAGCCCACAAAGCAAGTAAACATATACAGCTCAAGTACCACCTAATACGAGATATCATCAAAAGGGAAGACGTGGTCGTGGCTAAGATAGCATTGGAAGATAACCTTGTAGATCTGTTCACGAAAACATTGACTGCAAAAGTTTTTGAGTCTCACGTGGAGGGCATGGGGATCAGATACTTAGTAGAGCCATGATAGTTTTTCTAGGTGTATTGTAGTTGTAAAGATTAAATGTAGTTTTATACTAAAGCACATCTTAAGTATTAGTGAGAGATTGTTAGATTTGAATACTAAAGCTATGTTTGTATTATACTATTTCCTAGTTAATATATCGATTAAATGTTTTAGTTTATATGTTGTGCATATGTCATCCATTTATATTATGTAATTAGATGATGAGGTGTCTGGTGTGACGCAGTAGATCTCATCATTGGTTAAAAGATATAATATATAAATGAGGTTCGTAACCAAGACACTATTGGTTTAGGTTATTATGTGATTCGGATAATTAGATTGTCTAAACTAATTGAATCATATATATATATGCCTGGGGCATATTGAACTTGACCATTTAGGATGTATTGTCTTATACTGATTTATTAGATAATTCGTTCCTTGTATTCTATCTCTTAATCCCTAGACTTGGGTGGGCATGAGGATTAGACGTAGTGTACTTTGATCTGCCAATGGGTAAGGTCATTTGTGGCCAATAGTCTCGATAGTTTGGGTGCACGTGTTTGGTTGCTTGGTGTGCTGTTGCTTGTTGAAATAAAATCATGTACCGGTGCATTCGGGGTGATGGTGCTAATGAGATGAGCTCGTTATGTTTATTATACTAAACCCGGCCGGTGGACTTATGTCCGCTATAGTAAAAAGGTCGAGTGGTACTAATCTCAGATTATAAGAAGTTAATTAATTAATTTATCAGTAAATTAAAAAATTAACGAGCACTAAATATTTGATGTGAAGAGATTAAAGAATAATTAATTTAGTTATTTCGGAACCAATTCTGGTGTAGGATAGTAGTGTCATAGTTAATCCGTTAGTGGTACGATTAATTATGTATTGAGTTATTGACAAAGGTAGATTTAATTAATTAAGTAATCAATTAATCCTTGTGCCAATTGGTTATGAATCAGACCAGAAACTTGATTAAGGATAAGTGAATCCTTGTGTCAGTTGGTTGTGAATCAGACCAGGAACTGGATTGGGGATGAGTGAATCCCTGTATCAGTTGGATGTGAATCAGTCTAAAAACTGGATTGAAGGAAAACAGAAACCCAGTAGGAAAACCAATCCTAAACCAACTTGGGGTCTCTCTTGTAACTCTATATATAGACAAGGAATTAGCAATTCAAGACACACAATTCATAAGTTTTCAAGACAAGAAAACTAGAGAGAGAAAACTAGAAAGAGAAATCAAATTTTCTTCTCTCAAAAACAGTTTTTCTTCCCTTTGTGCGGCTACCAAGTTCCTGAAATGTAGCACCGGCATTTTGGATTTATTCTCGGTCAGCTGGTGGCTCTTGGGATCAAAAGGGGCGGCACATGGATAGGGGCGGTGGCGCATGAGCTATACGCACAGGCGAGACGGTTGCTGGATTTTTCTGGCAACTCAATTGTGTTGGATTGTTGATCGTTGGTTCGTTGCCCACACAACATTCGAGCCTGTCTTGAGTCATACAAGTGATCACCTGAGTATACGCTTCAAAAGGTATTTCTAAACTGCCGTAGAAATTATTTGTTGCGTGATTAATCGAAGAAGTGCAAACCAAGATCCTGTGCAATGTTATTTCAAGCAAGGGTTGGAATAACAATTGTGCTAGAGTTTAGGTCTGGTTGAGAAATCCGATTCTAAAATGCATAGCACGAAAGTGAATTTTTGATCGGGCCCGACAGATAATCTTTCACTAGGTACTTAATTAATTCTTATTTAATACCACAAAACTTTTCAATAGTATTTAATCAAACTATTTAATTAAATATTATTTGTTTAAGTATAACAATTATACTTAGTACATGCAATAATACTTATTCTGTATCATCGAACTCTCTTTTGTGCGATCCTGTAGCCCATTCCAAATTGACAATGGATAAATCAATCCCTTGATTAATCCATAAATCATTAATGGTCTCTAGCAAGAGATAATGACTACTCAATTCAGAACGGAGGGTCGAATGGTGATTCAACACAACCTTCCGAGCATACTACGTACGGTCCTCTACATTTATATCCCGTTTAGCAAGGCATGAAACCATCATACTTATTTAGCTAAATGTTTACTTGATCTCTTAGTGACACTGATTCTATTCAAGCAAATGATAACACTTATCATTTCTCGGGCATGGCCATGCACTTCTCAGTTCACTATGAAGTGGCTAAGATATCATCTCTGACTTAAGAGAGACTTGTAGTCTCATCACTTCACCTACATACCTTAGTGTGACTCATAGTGTACCCAATCATACCCATACTTGGCAACATGTTCCCGTTAGCGTATGTCAAAGCATACTAAAATTCACCTAAGACCATGTAGTGATATCTGGTCTAAGGATCCTCGTACGAGTACTACTCAAAAGAATCACTCATGATCTAAATAATCTATGGAGTGTTTCTTTGGGTGGATCGATTTCATAAATTCAAACATGCACAAGAATATTACATTCATGAAATTAACTCATCTAATAAATCATCAATCAAATGCAAATGTCTATATAGCCCTTAAAATGGCACATACACCAACACACGGGCCACGGGCTGCACTAACGGGACCTAGCTGGGACGATTCTAGGCACATCGGGTAGACCATCATGTGCCAAGGACAATTTCAAGAGAGTTCTAGATTCTCTAGAACATTTGTGACAATTCCAGAAGCTTCTAGAAGACTTTGGAAAACGTGGAACCCACCCAGGCTTGCTATAGTATTTTGGAACATTGAGAAAAAACCGGAAGACAATGAAATTCTCTAGAGCTGGGCCAAAGGATTTAGATCATGCTGGAACGGGCTATAAGCTAACGGAAGGGACTGGACGGGGCTGGAACGGACTGGAAAAGCCTTGAAGCACCCAGAAGGCACTGGGTCGGCCTAAAATGCAACGGGACTGTCTACAGCAGTGTGGAACGCGCTAAAACGATGTGGAATTCTTTAGAACCCAGTAGAGAACTCTACCTTCTCTCTTGTACATAGAAGTTTCTAGAATAGGCTAGAGTGGGCCGAAATATTCTTGAAATATTCCGTTGTGTAGAAATTTCTTGGAGGGACTATAAATAGCCCTCACCCCTCATTTGTCCATAGCCAAGAGAGCAAGTAGAGAGCCAAGTGTAAGCAAGAGTTGTGGGCAATACAAGAGTTAGTTTCAAAAGCGTTCTCTAGCTTTCTCCTGTTTTCTTGCTTCTTGCATCTTGTAGCACTAGAACACTACAATCGTGGGACGGAAATGCTGAGCTAGTTCTAGAACGGTCATTGCTGGAACTAGTGTCGTACCGGTTCGCTAGTTAAAGAGTGAGCCCGTGATACTAGGACACAGATTCTCGATAATCAATACCCAATTCAAATTCTAAGTAAACAAACCCTTTTTTTACATAAAACCTGATTATTTATTCTCTTCAAGACAATTAAACTACGTACCACATGATTAATTGAATTGTTCCTCTTAAGAACATCAAACCTCGTATATTCAAGTAAATTAGATTATTTAGGAAAACCTGAATGCTACCAGCTATTCAAATAGTGCCAAATAATCAAAAACACAAACTTAGAGAATGAATAAACAACCATAATTTAATTGAGATTAAATACAATTAGATCTCACAATTAATTGTCATTAAGGTTTCAATATTCTTTGACTAGAATTAAAAAATTAGCTACGCATAATTAAATCAAAACCAAAATTCATAATATAAAATACTAGTAATTAATTATGCAAAGAATGGAGAAAAAGCACTAGCCGTAGCTATGTCTGCCGAAAACAAATCCAAAATCCCCACAAAAGTGTTGGGACATTTGGCATGATTAGCGGAAATGCCTAATTTTTGTTTTAGTGTTAATTAGATCCCAAGTTTAAAGCATTTAATACTTACGCTCGTAGCGTAATCGGTTGCTGCGCCTAGATCCTGATTGATGTTCGTCTGGGAATTCGGATCACCACCAAAACACTTCACCAGGAGATGTGTTAGGATCGAAGGCATGATTTTCAAATTTTTACGCAGCGGATTCATTTCGATTCCAATTTTAGTGTTAATTAATCATACGTTCAAAGCATGTCAATCATACCCTTGAAGCGGCCGCGTCTGGATCCTAGTTTGATGTTAGTCCAGATCATTCTTTCCGATTGCATTTATCACCACCAAAATCCTTTCTTGAAGGATTCTCTGCTTTCAAACATGAAAATTCTTCACAGATTCAGTGCTAGCTGTTTTCTGTCTATAGAGAAATATCGGGATTCTGTGTGTATATTTTTCTCGTTCTAATTTTTTGTCTTTCTCTCCAATAATATCCCTAGGATATTTGTAGAGTCAAGGTTTCCAAATGAGTATTGTAATGAATTATTACTTTACCGATTTAATCAAATTCTAAATCAGTACTATTACCAAATATTACTTCACTGATTCCAAATCAGTATTAAATAATACTCAAATGATTTGGGTTATACACCAAGCCCATGAATCAACCCATGACCCATGGATTAATCTCAATTGTAATTAAGTCCTTTGATTTATCAGCCCATCCCAATTGTTCCTAGGTAATTAATTAACTCTAAATTAATACCACAGAACTTTTTCAATAATATTAACTAAACCATTTAATTAAATATTGTTTATCTAAGTATAACAATTATACTTTGTGTAGGCAAGAATACTTATTTTGCATCATTGAACTCTCTTATTTGCGATCCTATAGGCCCATTCTAAATTGGTAATGGATAACTTAATCTCATTGATTAACCCACAAGTCATTAATGGTCTCTAGCAAGACATAATGACTACCCAATTCAGAATAGAAGGTAGAATGGTGATTCAACACAACCTTTCTGAGCAAACTGCGTAAGATCCTCTACATTGATAACCCGTTTAGTATAAGGCATGGAACCATCATCCTTATATAGCTAAACGTTTACTTGATCTCTTAGTGACTCTGAATTCATCAAGCAAATGATAATACTTATCATTTCTTGAGCATGACCATGCACTTTGCAGTTCACTATCAAGTGGCCTAGATATTATCTCTCACTTAAGAGAGACTTGTAGTCCCATCACTTCACCTACATACCTTAGCGTGACTCATAGTGTACCTAATAATACTCGTACTTGGCAACCTGTTATGGCCCCGTTAGGCATATATCAAATCACACTACAATTCACCTAAGACCATGTAGTGATTTCTGGTCTAAGGATCCTCGTACGAGTACTACTCAAAAGAATCACTAATGATCTATGTAATCTATAAAGCGTTTCTTTTGGCGGATTGATTTTATGAAATTAAATATGCATAAGGATATTACTATCATGAAATTAACTCATCTAATTATAACATCAATCAAACAAAAAATATCTATATAGCCCTTAAAAAGGCACATACACCAACAATCTCCCACTTGCCCATTGAAGAGCTATGTCATAAATATCTTAAGACCAAGCTCTATTACCTGTTTCTCAAACTTTGACTATGGTAGAGCTTTTGTGAGAGGATCTGCTATATTGTCATCTGACCCTATTTTGCACACTTTCACATCTCTTTGATCGACGATCTCTCGAATGAGGTGATTACGTCTGAGTATGTGTTTGGTCTTCTGGTGTGACCGAGGCTTATTTACTTGTGCGATGGCCCCATTATTATCACAAAAAAAGTCTATCAGATCTTGGATACTCGGTATCACTCTGATGTCTGGCACAAACTTCCTCAACCAATCAGCTTCCTTTGCAGCACCTGATGGAGCAATATACTCAGATTCTATTGTAGAGTCGCATGTGGTATCTTGCTTCGAGATTTTCCAACTCACCGCATCACCATTCAGGCTAAAAATGTAGTCTGATTGTGACTTCATGCCATCTTGGTCAGTCTGGAAAGTAACATCGGTGTAACCTTGTATAACGAGCTGTTCTTGTCCTCCGTACACTAGCATTAATCCTTTAGTCCTTAGCAAATCTTCAGGATTGCATTGACTGCAGTTCAATGAGCCATTCCTGGATCTTGTTGGAATCTACTAGTCATGCTTAGTGCATGTGCGACATCCGGGTGGGTACATAACATGGCATACATAATAGATCCTATTGCCGAAATATATGGGACTCTACACATCGCATCTCTCTCCTCTTTAGTAGAAGAACATTGGTTCTTCTTTAAGAGGAGGCCATGTCTGAATGGTACCATACCATTATTAGAGTTAGACATACTTAATCTCTTCAATATCTTGTCTATGTACCCTTTTTGACTTAGTCCTAGAAGCCTTTTAGACCTATCTCTATAGATCTTGATACCTAGTATCATTTCGGCTTCTCCTAAGTCTTTCATAGAAAATACACTCCCCAACTATTGTTTGATATCTTTCAACATGTGGATGTCATTTCCTATGAGTAGGATGTCGTCCACACATAGGAAAAGAAAAACATTCTTACTCTCACTAACCTTCTTGTAAACACAAGGCCTATCTTCATTCTTTATGAAGTCGTAACCTATGAGATGCTTACTTTAGTCCATAGATGAACCTCTGAAGCTTGCATACTTGATTAGGATGCTCTTGATTGATGTACCCCTCAGGTTGTTGCATGTAAACATCCTCGAGTATGTTTCCATTCAGGAAAGCCGTCTTAACATCCATATGCCATATCTCATAGTCATAATATGCAGCTATGGCGAGCATTGTCCTAATGGACTTGAGCATCACTACAGGGGAGAATGTTTCATCATAGTCAATGGCATGAGTCTGTCTGAAACCTTTAGCCACTAGTCATGCCTTGAAGATCCCATCAGGTTTTAACTTGAAAATCTACTTGCAATCGACAACCTTTGCCTGAATAAGGGGGTCAATCAAAGTCCACACTTTATTGTCCCTCATGGATTACATTTCAGTCTCATGGCTTTTAGCCATTTATCTAAATCTTAACTCTCTAAAACCTGTCTATAGGTCTTGGGCTTATCAGAGTCCACCAAGATCAAATCTTGATTGTCAGTCACGAGAAATCCGTATCTCTCGGGTTATTGACGAGATCTACCAGATCTTCTAGGTTCTTGTGTTGTTGGCTCATGTTGCTCATCTTCATTAGTTTCCATGCCAACTTCCATCTGAGTTTATGTAAATGGTTCTACACTCTCTTGTGGGTCTTGAACCTCTTCGATTTCTATTCTACTCCCACTGTCTTTCTTGTACAGAAAGTCTTTCTCTAAGAAAGTAGCTCCTCGAGCAACAAACACTTTGTTCTCAGTTGGGAGGTAGAATTGATATCCTTTGATTTCCTTAGGATACCTCACAAATAGGCATTTGTTAGTTTTAGGTTCAAGCTTATTACTTTGTAAACACTTTACATGAGCTTGACAACCCCAAACTCGTAGATAGGACATATAGGGTTTTTGTCCTATCTATATCTTATATGGAGTCTTATCTGCTGCCTTAGATGAAATACGATTTAGTAAGCATGTAGCAGAAAGGAGAGCATAACCCCAAAAGGATGTAGAGAGAATTGCTTGGCCCATCATTGATCGAACCATATCTAATAGGGTCTGATTCATCCTTTCATATACACCCTTCCATTGAGGTGTTCCCGGTGGAGTCAGCTGTGAAACAATTCCACACTGTTTTAGATAGCCATCGAACTCATCACTAAGGTATTCACCTCCCCGATCGGAGTGAATAACCTTAATCCTTGTATCCAACTAATTCTCTATTTCATTCTTAAACTCCTTGAAATTTTCAAAAGTTTCACTTTTATGCCTCATTAAGTAGACATAGCCATATCTACTATAGTCATCAATAAAAGTAACAAAGTATATGAATCCACCTCTGACTTGTGTGTTCATTGGTCCACATACATCCGTGTGTATTAGGGCCAATAGCTCACTAGTTCTTTCGTCTTTCTTGTTGAAAGGACTCTTTGTCATTTTTCCTTGCAAACGGGTTCACACGTGTCATATGATTCGAAATCAAATAACCCTAGCACTCCATCCTTATGAAGTTTTTGAACTCGTTTCTCGTTTGCATGGCCTAAACAACACTACCAAAGATAATTTGGACTCATATCAAACTTAATTGATTTAGCTTTCTTTTCAATGTTATATACCAGTCTTTCTTGGTTCAAGTCCAAGACCTATAGGCCGTTGCACAAATTTACAACTCCGTATAAAACATCATTCTGATATAAAGATAACGAATTATTACCGATAATAAAACAAAACCTTTAATATCCAAACAAGAAATTGAAATAATATTTCTGCTCAAAGCAGGCACATAATAGCAATTCTCAAGTTCAATGTTTAAACCGGATGGTAAAGATAAATGTAATCTCTCACTTCAACAACAATAAATCTTACCCCGTTGCCAACTCGTAGATCTACTTCACCTTTCCTAGTCATCCTTCTATTTTTGAGTCCCTGCACATTAGTATAAATATGAGCCCCATATCTAGTATCTAATACCCATGAGGTGGACATAGAAAGATTTATTTCAATAACAAAGATACCTGAAGTTGAAGGATTTTATTTGCTATCAAGAAACAGTTTACAGTCTCTCTTCTAGTGACCTTTTTGTTTACAGAAGAGATATGTATCATCCTTATGAGGTTTTGTCTTAACAGGTGGAGGAGCTTGAGGCTGGGCATTGGCAGCAGTCTTACTGTGAGCTTTCCTGTTTTGCCCAACTTTGGCCTTGCCTTTAAACTTCCTCTTGTTCCCTTTACATTTTTCTACAACCATTACTGGCGTGACCTTCCAAAGGGTTTTTTTTAGTATTTTTCAGCTGTCCATGTTATGCATGTTGTAGTTTACCACAAAGTCATTGTATTCATCAGGAAGTGAAGCAAAGATGATGTCAGTGGCTAACTCTCTAGCGAGAGGCGCATTTAATTGCTCTAGGGTATCAATATACCCTTTCATCTTGATTAAATGCGTGCTTACTGACGAACCCTTCACCATCTTGCACGAAACGTTTCCAAATTCATGAACTGCTTTTGAAGCTCGCCTGTCATAGATGCGAGCATCAAACACGTCACATCATCGGAATCGCTTTTCAGGTTATCCCATGCTCGCTGAATAGTAGCCGTGGCATTCTGTGGTGTTTCAGGTAAAGCAGTCTCTAAGACATGTATCTTCCTTTCTTGTTTAAGAACAATTCTCAAGTTTCTTTCCCAGTCTAAGAATTTTGGTCCAACCAATTTGTCTTTATCCAAAATACTTCTTAGAGTGAAGTTTGAGACAACATTAGTGCTAGATGATGCCATTTCTACAAAAGAATAAATGCAAAATATTAGGATGACTTTTAAAATCATTTTCCATAATAGCCAAAATTGAAATTCCAAACAATTTTGTGTTGGTGCTAGATTGTGGACCGAAAATCCACAAAGAACCAAACCCAGTCTTGCTTTGGCAAGTATCGTAGGGATCGGGTTCTTTCGGTAGGCAACGTTCAAATCATATCTCATACAACTTAACGCTTTCCAATTGCATTCCATGCAACTTTTTGGTGATAGAATGAACATTCCAAATGTTTGACACCATCCTATCATTGCAAAACCAATCATAGTCAACTTATCGGGTCAAACTAGGAACAATTTCCCTAAGTCAAACCATCCCTCGAAGCATCACATCAATAAATACCCAAACAGTTTTTCCACATAGTGGTAGTGAGTAAAGTTGGGCACCCATTATGTGACAACATGTCTCACGAAGAAAACCTTAGGCCCTTGGGCTCTCCAAGTCCATCAGACGTTCGATGCTCTGGCGAGCCCCCAAGTATGAAAGCAATTTATAGCTTAGTTTTTTAGGGATTTAGTTTGAACGGCTTAACATGCATTTCGGTTTTCATCATTCACAAAATATATAAAATATAAAGTGAATAAATGCAATGAATTGAGCTCTAGTCTATTACAAGGCCTTTAAAATTTTGTCTTCATTTGGGCCTCCATTGTTTGGCTCCAACTCCATGACTCCGTCTTGGTTTGTTGGAATTTCTTGAGCCTAATTTCTAATCTAATCTATTACAATAAATTTTAATAGGCTCGCGGGCCCTTATATAAAACGAAAATAAATAAAGCCCAATTCATGCATGAAAAACATATAAAATGCAAGTGCTTTATACAAGCCCATTTTAATTAAGTCAATCAATTTAAAAGATTGTGTAATTGAATATTTCTAAAATATTCTATACTATTAAAATTGATCGTGTCATAATCAATTTTAATCAATCTTTCATTTTCTTGTTCAATCATTTGTGAAAAATGATGCATAAACATACCAAATATGTATGCAAATATTTAAACTATTTAAATAAATCATACCATATTTGAAAGCATAAATAAAAGAATAAAATTAATCAATCACATTAATTAATTATTCTATTTATTAGCTAATTATCCTAATATTATTAAGATAATTGATTTAAGATATTTTAAAATATTAAAATCCAATTTTAACATTTTAAAACTAAAATCTGATAAGATTTGATATAATTCCAAAAATCAAAATTTAAAATCTTACCAAAATTAAAAAATCAGAAAAAAATTTCCTGAAAATTTTGGGTTGATGTTGTAATTAACAGAAGTTTTGGGCTTATGGTTTAAAAGAAAAATAAAACTGCTGGGCCAATTTATAATTGTTTTAAATTTTAAAATCTTGCCAGTTAGGGTTTTTTGTTGCAGTGGGCCATTGTGGTAATTTCACCCATTTAGGTCGTCACCCACCCCGCCACAAACCTTTCTTCCTCGGTGAACTGGCCATCCCCGATCATCTTCTCCGGTGAAAGGAAAAACTCTCCCAGTGAAGATGAAGCTTCGAAAACAACAGCGGTTCGAGCCGGCAGCCATTGCAAGGGAATCCAGCAGCAATTCACTGGCGAAAACCCAATAAACGAAGAAAAAATTCTTGGTGCCCGCTTTTCTGATGAATCAATCCGGGGAAACCTAAACCAAAATCTGAGACCATCCTGACGTTCCTTTTTTTCCTAGTTAGAAACCCCAACAGGACAAAAAGAAAATAAACGAAACCCATCCGTTCATTTGTCTTTCCAACGAACATAATTCAAAATGGAAAAAAATTTTCGGCGAAAGTAAAATAAAACCCAGAGGATTAAAATCCGTTTTTGCCAGAAATGTTTTTTGAGAGAAAAAGGAAAGGAAATCCAAAACTTTTAAGGTCAAAATCATGAAGATCCAGCGACCCTCGAATTTTCGGAGAGGATTCCAACAGGTCGCGACACCCAGTCTGTCAGACCCCAAAAAATAATTTTTTTCAGTCCAAAAAAATGAAATTATTTTGTTTATGTTTTAATGAATTCCAACCTCAATTAAAATCAATTTAATTAAAATTCAAATTATTGCTTTTAATCAAAATTAATTTTAATTTTAACACTAAAATTAAGAGCCTAGCTCTGATACCACTGTTGGGATCGAAGACATGATTTTCAAATTTTTACGCAGTGGATTCATACCAATTCCAATTTTAGTGTTAATTAATCCTACGTTCAAAGCATGTAAATCATACCCTTGAAGCGTAATCGGTGGCTGCGTCTGGATTCTAGTTTGATGTTAGTCCAGATCATTCTTTCCGATTGCGTTCATCAAAACCAAAATCCTTTCTTGAAGGATTCTCTACTTTCAAGCACGAAAATTCTTCACAGATTCGGTGCTAGCTATTTTCTGCCTACAGAGAAATATCGGGATTCTGTGTGTATGTTTTTCTTATTCTGATTTTTTGTCTTTCTCTCCAATAATATCCCGAGGATATTCGTAGAGTCAAGGTTTCCAAATCAGTATTGTAATCAATTATTACTTTACTGATTCAATCAAATTCCAAATCAATATTAGTACCAAATATTACCTCACTGATTCCAAATCAGTATTAAATACCTTGCCGCTAAACATGTCTCAGTGATTAGAGAAAATTTACACATACCTCGAGGCTTTGGGCTATCCTTCTTCCAATGTCCTGCTTTGCCACATCTGAAGCACTTGCCTTTCGACTTATGTTTCATGGCAATGCCCGCCTTGGGTCCATGACCAACAGCTCCTGCTTTCTGGCCTCTCTTTCTCTTTTGCCTCCTGGCTTTGGGCCCAGCAGAGGAACCTGAGGGACCAACAGTAGCCAAGGCTTGCTTGTTCTCTGCGAAGAGGCCCTCAGCAGACACCAATGCAGTCATGAGTTCGGGAAGTGTATATGAGAGCTTGCCCATATTGTAGTTCAACCAAAACTGCTTAAAACTGGGGGGGAAAGCTCTGGAGAATGATATCGACCTGGGTCTTCCCATCAATATCACCTCCCAATACCTCGATCTCATTGATGCAGCTCATCATGTCTAGTACGTGATCCCTCACTGAAGTACCCTCAGCCATCCTAGCATTCATGAGTTTCCTCATAGCTGTTGCTTGGCTGCCCTGCCCTGATGTCCAAACATCTCCCTGAGGTTGAGCATCATTTCGTAGGCTGAGGTAAACAACTGATGCTGGTGCTGCAGTACACTCGACATAGAAGCCAAGATGTTGCACCGAGTCAACTCATCAGCTTTCTGCCACCTCGTATATGGCTCTCGCTGCTCAGGGGTGTCATCATCGTTGGGCTTAGGGGGGCACTCCTCAGTGAGCACGTACTTGTAACCGTCAGCGGTAAGGACAATGTCCAGGTTACATTTCCATTCAATGTAATTTGGACCCGTAAGTTTGTTCTAATTCAAAATGACAGCTAGCGGGTTGAACGACATATCAACAACTGAAAAATAAAAAATCAAGTTTCAGTATACTTTTTTGAAAATATTGAAATCCTCAAAAACAATATAATCTCCATCGACATCTCTCACACCGGGATTAATGCAGGTCACGTGGGTGAACGTCTACACCAACCCACATTCGTTTGAGAAGAACCGAAGTTCATTAATTAATAGTCAATGAAATTAATAGTCAATGAAATTAATAGTCAATGCTTTTAGCCGTACACATAAATTGCGTGACCTCGTGAGAGGAATACTAAAAATAGTACACTAAGTGTATGCCATTAAGTGACTTCTAAGTTTGTTACTTAGGATACTAATGCTCCCTCAGTAGAGAGGGTGTCGCAATTTTCTCCAATTAAACTCACTATAGTCATCCCTTTGGATATTCATTCTGGTGATATCTGTGATTGAAGACTTGTCCGCATGGAGGAAGGCCATAATACCAACTTGCAAGAATAACCACATCACCAATGAACCCGTAATGGAGGCCATGGGGATTTTTACCAACCCACTCCCACTTAGATTTTTAAGTTTGAGGATTTTTACGTTTTAACATACAATATCTTAACTATGGATATTCACACCCATAAAACCGTTGGAGTTTTAATATGAGAATAATCTACCTTAGATAATTGCACTTTACTTTTAAAACAGTTTGGTTTTCGTTCATGCAAAATAAAATGAAAAACACACAATCAACGAAAAGACATAAATACGAGAAATTAAAGAAATAAAAAATTTCTCGACTATCATGACCTTCTCTATCGTTGATTCCTTGACGCCTCGGTGACACGTCCCATCATGTCGCTCCCACTCATTAATTGGATTCCTCTCGATTCGTCTGGGTTTTCTCGGTTTACTACGTAATTAGGAATCCCCCAAAATTACGAGCAACCAAAACCCACGAATATAAGTTACCCAAAATAACGTCTTCGTCATAATACATAAATTCCTATATACAAGGCGTTTTTCTAGGAATTTAAAGACAACAACATTAGATTAAATCCTACTACAAGATTTATCTAATCCTACACGGCTTCCAGCTCGTGGTTATTACTATTACAGACATTTCCATTCAAAAATAATACGAGCCCAGACATGTCTTGGGGTTTATGAATGAAAAATAAATTTCTACCATAATAGCCGGGAAACTAATAACCACCTGTTTAAACATTTTGACAAAAAATAATGATGTCAAAATAAAGCCGTGTAGTAAATTAAACAAGTATAAAGCCGAAATACTCACTTTGATACCATTTTGAAGGAAAATAGAACAAGCTCGGGCTAAATCGAAAACCTCACTTTTGTGCAATGCATTCCAAAATCAGAAGCTTTCGACAAAGCTCAGGCTCAAATTCATTTTTCCATGAACGGATCTATGCTTATACTTATTTAATTTATTAAATCGACAACTAACGCACAAAGATTGAACCTTTAATTAAAAGCGGAAGGATTAAAGGTTATACCTTTGGAGCGATGTCCAACGCAATAAGAAAAACCAAATCTTTGCTTGCGACTACCACGAAATCCAAAAGATGACTCCAAGAAACTTCAAATATTGCATGGGTAATAATCTATCGAAGTGTACTCGCAAAGCCCACGAAAACCCACAAGAAAATCTCTCAAAATTGGATTCCAAATAAACCCAAAACTTGATCAAAGCCTACCACAAAACTGCTGTCGCTGCCCGCCGTTTATAAACTGTCATCGGGAATTAAGAACCTATGCCGATCACCGGAAAACTCCCAGCCCAGACGAGATCTAGACAGTCCAGGTTTTGGATCACCAAGGAGAGATCAACAAAACCCAGACCGAATCAAACGCCCTGAGCCAAAACAATTTCTCGGCACCGAAAATAAACTGCTGCCGGCGGAAGTACAAACGACACAAAAACTGCTCGATGAAGAATAATAAACCGACTAAAAGGCTTGATCTTTGGGTGAATCCAATCTCGAGCAAGTGAAAAATCTGATTCATTTTTGAGAAAGAATTCTTGAAGAATAAATTCTCTCTCTAGAATCTTTTCACTCAAGAAAGCAAGAGTTGTGTTGCAAGACTTCCTTAATGTTTCTTTGGCCTTAAGTTTTCTATTAATAGGGAGCTCTAATGGAGACCTAGTGGGCTTTTGAGTTGGACATTTTAATTTGACTTTCATTGACCGCTTAGTCTTTCCTAGACTAATCAACTTCAATCGACCCATTCGAATTAATTTCTTAACCCACTTTGTTAATTTAATTTAATCGAACCCTTAGGATTAATTAATTCATATACAATTAATTTCTTAATCCACTTTGTCAATTAAATATTAATTAAACCTTTAGGATTAATTAATTCACTTTGTCGATTAGTCAAATACATCAATAGTCGTACCACTATCGGACTAACTATGGAACTACCACTCAAAAATGACTTTACATCGCGCCACTATATTTTCTTCTATCTCCCCACATCAAAGATCTAGTGCTTGTCGGTTTATCAATTTACTGACAAACTAATTCACCGACTTCTTGGTATCTGAGATTAGTACCACTCGACCTTTTTATTATACCGGACGTAAAGTCCACTGGCCAGTTTTAGTACAATAAAACCTTACGAGCTCATCTAGGGAGCACTATCAACCCGGTGAACCGGTACGTGGATTCCTCCGACTAGCAACGGCACGTAAGAAGCTAAACACCGCATACCCAACCTACCGAGGTATAGGCCTCAACTGACCGAACTCTTTGGCAAATCAAAGCATACGATATCCAACTCTCACGCCCGTCCCAATCTCTAGATTGAGAGACTGAATACTAGGATCGAATTGACTACGCCGTTCAATACAAGTCAATTCTATCCAAACTGGTCGTGCTCAATATGCCCAGGGCATATCCGTGTGATTTAAATTAGTCTAGATAAACTGATTTCCAAATCACACGATAACCTATACCGATAGTAGGTTCAAACTATCTCAGTTACGAGCATACTTTCAATATATCAATACTTTAACCAATAACGGTATCTACAGTGTCTTTCACACACCTCGTTATCTAGTTCTATAATATAATGGAACAATTTAATACCAAAACAAAATGATATGTCATCTGTGGATATTAGTTTTTGATAAAAGCCATAGCTTTTATGTATTCAAAACTAACACGCTCCAATCTAGGGATTAAGAGATTAGAATACTAGGATTGAATTAACTACGCTGATCAGTACAAGTTTATTCAATCCCGAATAGGTTGTGCACAATATGCTCCGGGCACATCCGTATGATTTAATTAGTCTAGACAAACTAATTTCCAAATCATACGATAACCTATACTGATAATATGTTCAAACTATCTCAGTTACGAGCATCTGTTTATGTATCAATACTTTAACCAATAATGAGATCTACTGTGACTTTCCACACCTCGTTATCTAGATTTATGATATAATGGAACAAATTTAATATTGAAACATAATCGATATGTTAACTGTGGATATTAGTTTTTCATACAAGCAATAGCTTTTTAGTATTTGAAACTAACAATCTCGCACTAATACTCAAAGCTATGCTCTGAAATATAAAAACTGGCTTAATACACTTATTTCTATATCGCACAAAAAACTAGAGAACTATCAAGGTTCAGCCAAGTATCTAACTCCCTTGCCCTTCACGTGGTTCTTAAAGACTTTTGCAGTTAATTTTTTCGTGAATGGATCTGTAAGGTTGTCTACTGATACTATCTTCACCAACATCTTTCCTCTTTACGATTTATCGTATTGGGTGGTACTCGCGCTCTATGTGTTTACTCGCCTTGTGGATTTGTGGTTCCTTCAAGTTTCCCACTGTACTATTGTTATCGCAGTAAACTGTGATAAACCGGGGCAACTTAGGAATCACATCTAAATCCACTAGGAAGTTCCTGAACCACACTGCTTCCTTTGCTACCTTTGAAGCAACGTATTCAGCTTGAATGGTGGAGTCTGCCATACTATGGCTCTACTCCCCATAGTAAACACAAACCTAGAGGTAGACATTCTTTTGTCCATATCACTTTGGAAATCTTAATTTGTGTAACCCCTAGCTCTTGTGCCTGATAGACCAAAACTAGGTTATTCATTCTGCACAAATACTTGAGCTTTTCCTGGGTTACACTGATATCTGCTAACTATGCAGTCGGCAAATCAAACATCAGCCTCATACACAATACAACATACATGAGACTTCCTACTGCAGATGCATATGAAACTGTCTTCATGGCTTCTATCTACTTAAGAGACTGCTCTTTAGATAGATGCACTCCGTATCTGAAAAGTAGAAAACTCTTTTTGGAGTTCTGCATGTTAAAACGAGTTAGATTCATGTCTATGTAGGAATTCTAAGAAAGTGTCTGTGAACATCTCCTATGATCTCGAATAATCTCGATCCCAAGGATATGTCCAGCATTTTCCAAATCCTTCATATCAAACTTGCTTGAATGACTATGCCTTTACGTCTGACAATACTTTCTTACTGTTGCCAATCAAAAGAATATCATCTACGTAAAGTACAAGAAACACCACTGAGTTTCTATCATGCCTGCAGTACACACAATGCTTATCCGAACACTAGGTCTGGTTCGTGAGAGCCTGGGATAGAAATCCAAAGATTTTCCCAAACCCACATACATCTCAGGTTGTCTGACAACCCTTCCACTATGAAGCGACACCCCCTGTGTAATCGCATCATATGTGACAAGTAGTGCAGTATTCTATAATGTATCTACTTGTACTGGTGCATCAGGAATTCTAGATTGTTCGTTAAGCTCTTTTAGCACAATCTTGTTACTTGGTTTATGGTTTAGAATATAGTTCTCTTCTAAAATCTAGTGTTGGTACTAATCACCACCTTCTGATATTTAGCACTATAGAATAAACCAACTTTCATTCCTCTAGGATATCCTACAAACAGCATTACCTCCAATCTTGCATCTAAGTTGTCTGTATCTACCTTAAGCACATGTGTTGGACAAACCTAGATTCTGAGATGTCAAATAGTGGGTTTTTGCCCTGACCATAACTCTACAGGGATTGAAGGGACGGACTTAGATGGTACAAGATTTAGATTTGTAAGCCACTGTTTCTAAGACATATCCCTAAAATGAATAGAGTAATTCACTGTAACTCATCACAGACCTAACCATTTCAATAAGAGTTACCGTTCTGATACACCATTCAACTGGAATGTGCCAGGTGCAGACAACTGGGACTGAATCCTCATCTCTGATAAGTAGCTCCTAAATTCACCAGATAGTTATTCGCCACCACGATCGGATTGCAATGACTTGATAGTTTTACAATGATGGTTCTCCATATCTGTCCAAAACTCTTTGAACTTACCAAAACATTCGGACTTGTGGCACATCAAGTAAATGTACCCGTACCTCGAGTAGTAATCTATAAAGATCACATCTGGCCTGAACTATCATAGGTCCACATAAGTCAGAATGAACCAACTCTAAAACCTCTTTGACCCCATAAAAACTTCTTAGTCATTTTACCCTCCAATCAGAATTCGTCGGTTGATTAATTGTCAATATCTAATGAGCCTAAGGGCCTATCATTGATCAACCTTGAATTCTTCTAAGGTTTATATGACCTAGTCTTAGGTGCCAAAAATGAGTTTGGTTCATTTTACACGGTACTTTCCTCTTATTATGATTTAATTATGTGTTATTTATATCAGTATTATTGCACTATTGGGGAGTTAGTTTTTATCAAGAAGAGATTGTCCACCAATGAACTGAAACATATAAGTTTCTCGTTCTTTCCAATAACAGAATTATTAGATAAAACGTACTTGTAAATATCCAATAAGAGTTTAGAAACATCAAGTAAATTCTTTCTAAAACTCTGATCATAAAGACAATCCTTCAAAAAACTATTACAACATTATTTAGAAAATAAATCTAGCCACTCCCACTACTTTTACCGACACTTTGATAGTGTCGCCCAAGTAAATTTCATCTCGCCCTCTCTAAGCATCTGGGTTACTTGGCAAACCCTGCAAAGAATTACAAACATGATCAGTGGTTCCTGAATCCACACACCAAGTATCTGTGGGAATCACCACTAACATGTCTCAGTAACTAAGGCAAAATGGTTCGTATTTTTGAGCGTTGGACAATCTGGCTTTCAATATTCTGCCTTGCCATATTTGAAGCACTTGTCTTTTGGCTTTTTATTCTTGGAAATGTTTAGTTTAAGCACCTAATTAGCAATCTTCAAAGTTATGGGGTAAACCCTGGAGTATCACCTCCTAAAACCTCAATCTCATAGATGTTACTAATCATCTCAAATACATGATCTCTCACAAGTGTGCCCTTAGCCATATTAAACATTTGACGTTACTGGGCATACCTCAGTGAGCACAAACTTGCATTGCTCAGCCGTGAGGACAGTGTCCAAATCGCGTTTCCAGTTGATATAATTTAGACTAGTTAACTTGTTCTCCATTAGTTTGACAAATATTGTATTAAACGCCATATCAAAAACTGAAAAATAAATAGTCAAGTTTCAGTATTCTTTTTCGAAAATATTGATATCCTCAAAACAATATAATCTTCCACCAACATTTATCACACCGGGATAAACACAGGTCACGCGGGTGAACGTCTACGCTAAGCCACATTCGTTCGAGAAGAACCGAAGTTCATTAATTTCACTATCTAACCAACTATCTTATGATCAATGAAATTAATAGTTGATGATTTTTGCCGCACACATAAATAGCGTGACCTCAAAGAGGAATTCTACAAATGGTACACTAAGTGTATGCCATTACGTGACTTATAAGTTTGTTACTTAGGAGGTAGAGCGTCTCAGCAGAAAGGGTATCACAATCCTCCAATTAAACTCACTATAGTCATCTATTTAGAAATTCAATCTAGTGATCGCATGATTGAAGACTAATCCAAATGGAGGAAGGTCCTAATGCCAACGTGCAAGTCTAACCACATCACATATGAATTCGAAATGGAGGCCATGGGGATATATACCAACCCGTTTCCACATAGATTTTTAAGTTTGAGGATTTTTACGTTTTAACATGCAATATCTTAAGTTTAGGATATTCGCATCCATAAAACCGTTGGAGTTTTAATATGCGAATAATCTACCTTAGTTAATTGCACCTATAAAACCAACGTGCAATATCTTAACTTCGGTTATTCGTACCTATTAAAACTGTTGGAGTTTTAATATGCAAATAATCTACCTTAGTTAATTGCACGCAAAAAACAGTTTGTATTCGATCATGCATAAAACATAAAATGAAAACACACAAACAACGATAAGGACATAAAACGGGAAATACGTAATTAAACATTTCTCGACTATTATGGCCTTCTCAATCGTCACTTCCTCTGAACGCCTTTTTGACACGTCTTGTCGTGTCACTCCCACTCGTTATAAGGACCCTTAGAATTTATTCGGTTTTTCTTGGTTTACTACGTAATTAGGAATCGCCCAAAATTTTGACAAAACCAAAAACCATAAATTCTCTTTGCCTATAACGACTCGTTATTTTGTTCCTCCTAATTCATCCGGGTTTTCTTGATTTTCTACGTAATCAGGAATCACCCAAAATTACTATAAATCAAAACCCACGAATATTAGTTACCCACAATAACGTCTTCGTCATTTTACATAAATTCCTATATACAAAGACTTTCTAGGAATTTGAAGATGACAACATTCAATTCATATAGTCCTACACGGCTTCCAGGTCGTGGTTATTACTATTACAGATATTTTCATTCAAAAAGCAAAAACGAGTCGAACATGTCTCAGGGGTTTACGAATAAAAATTAAACTACCATAATAGCCGGGAATAATAACCACCTGTTAATATATCGACAATGCAAACATAACAATGCCAAAACAAAGCCGTGTAATAAATTGAACAAGTATAAAGCCAAAACACTCGCTCTGATACCAATTTGAAGGAAATAGATATGGTCCTGGCTAAACCGAAAATATCATTTTGGTGCTATGCATTCCAGAATCGGAGACTTTCGATCTGGCCAAGACTCTAAATCATTTCCTCTTAATGGATCTAGGCTTATACGTATTCAATTTATTAAAACAACACGCTAAAAATTAAATCTTTAATTAGAGCGGAAGATAAAGATAATACCTTTGAAGCGTGTCCCACGCAAATAAGAATACAAAATCATGAAATGTGAAACCAAAAAGAAAAGATCTTTTCTTTTTAATTTGGAATCACACAAAATTAAAAGATACGAACTTTGCCTAAGAAAAGAATTTTCTTTTCAATTAGGAATCATCCAAAATCGAAAAGAAAGAATTTTTAACAAAAAGGTTAAAACTTTGGTTGCGAAAACCACCAAAGAATCCCTCGAATGACTCCGAGATAGATATGGAAGTTGTGTGGGCAACTATCTACCAGATCAACTAGGCCAAAAACTATAACAAGAAAACACGTCAGGAAAACGAAAATCAGATTTGATTGGAAATCACCCAATCTATCAGATCTCACCTGAAACAAACTCCAAATGAATAGATCTAGTTCCCGAAACTCAGATCTATCGTCATATCTAACAATCCAACAAAAACCAAGTCCACATCAGAAAACACTGTTCACATGGGTACTGTTCACGCGGAATCATTGTTCACGGGTTCTTGTTCATGCTGGAATAACTATTCACGGGTTACTGTTCATGCCAGAAATACTGTTCACGCTGAAACTTCTTACCTCACAGGATTTTTTCCACGTCGACAAAAAAATAAGCGCACGTGTTTCCGGGAGATAATACACCGACTTCAAGAAAGATTCTTGAATAGATCTAAAATCTCTCTCTATGTGTTTCTTTCTCTAAGGAGGCAAGACTTGAATTCTTGAGTTTCCAAGGCATTACTTAATCTATTTATCGGAGCTTAAAGGGAGATCTAGTGGCCTTTTGAGTTGGGCCTTAATGTTGGACTTTCGTTGACTCTCTTAGTTTTCCCTATACTAATTAACTCCAATCGAACCTTTAGAATTAATTACTTAACCCACTTTGTTAATTAAATATTAATTGAGCCCTTAGGATTATTTCGTATAACCTACTTTGTCAATTAAATATCAATCAAACCTTTAGGATTATTTAATTCACTTTGTCAATTAGTCCAACGCATAATTAGTCGTACCACTAACAGACAAATTATGGAACTACCGCTAAAAAATGGATTACTTCGTGCCACTTTATTATTCTTCTATCTCCCCACATCAAAGATCTAGTGCTCATCAATTCATAAATTTACTGACAAATTAATTCATCAACTTCTTGGTATCCGAGATTAGTATCACTCGACTTTCTTATTATACCGGACATGAAGTCCATCTGCCGGGTTGATGAATAAGAAGCTAAACACCGCATATAAGAAAACCGGTACCAAGAAGTTGAGCTCATCTCGGGAGCACCATCAACCCAGCAAACCGGTACATGGATTCCTTCGACTAGCAACGACACACAAAGAAGCTAAACACCGCATATCCAACTTACCAAGATCTAGGCCTCAATTGACCGCACCCTTTGGTAAATCAAAGATACGATATCTAACTCTCGTACCCGCTCCAATCTAGGGATTAAGAGATTAGAATACTAGGATCAAATTAAGTACGCCGATCAGTACAAGTTAATTAAATCCCGAACAGGTCGTGCTCAATATACCCTGGGCACATCCGTATGATTTAATTAGTCTAGACAAACAAATTTCCAAATCATACAATAACCTATACCGATAGTATGTTCAAACTATTTTAGTTTACGAGCATCTATTTATATATCAACACTTTAACCAATAACGAGATCTACTGTGTCTTTTCACACCTCGTTATCTACTTCTATGATATAATGGAACAAATTTAATACTAAAACATAATTGATATGTTAACTGTGGATATTAGTTTTTTATACAAGCAATAGCTTTTTAGTATTCAAAACTAACTCACCAAACAACACAAAGAAACTGGGCTCAAAATCCAGCTTTTGGTCACCGAAAAACCCCCGTCACCACTAGTTAGAATTTTGCGCCGCCTACCGCCGGTCACCACCTAGCTCCGCCGCATCACACCTCCATGTGCCGCTGCTGCTTGGGTGGCAATTCTGCCGTGCGTGCCTAAGGAGAGAATGCTGACTTTGAGGGAGAATTCTTTTGAGTTCTCTCTCTAAGCTTTCTCTTTCAAAGTTTCTTGAATTATGAAACTATGAATTGTGTATTGTGAATTGCTAATCTATTGTCTATTTATAGAGTTACAAGAGAGACCCAAGTTGGTTTAGGATTGACCTTCCTATTCGGTTTGTGTTTTACTTCAATCCCGTTCATGGACTGATTCACATCCAATTGACACAAGGACTCACTTATCCTCAATCCAGTTCCTGGTCTGATTCACAACCAACTGACACAAGGATTCACTTATCCTCAATCCAGTTCCTGGTCTGATTCACAACCAATTGACACAAGGATTAATTAATTACTTAATTAATTATATCTACCTTTATCAATTTCTCAATACATAATTAATCGTACAACTAACGTATTAATTATGACACTACCATCCTATACCAGAATTGCTTCCGGAACAACTAAATTAATTATTCTTTAATCTTCCCACATAAAAGATATAGTGCTCGTTAATTTATTAATTTACTGATAAATTAATTAATTAACTTCTTATAATCCAAGATTAGTACCACTTGACCTTTTTATTATACCGGACATAAGTCCACCAACTGGGTTTAGTATAATAAACATAACGAGCTCATCTCGGGAGCACCATCACCCCCGACGCACCGGTATTTGGTTTCTTTTCGACAAGCAACAACACACCAAACAACTAAACACGCGCACCCAACCTACTGAGACTATTGGCCACAAATGACCTCACTCTTTGGTAGATAAAAGTACACTATGTCTAATCCTCATGTTTGCTCAAGTATAGGGATTTAGAGATAGAATACTAGGAATGAAGAGTATATTAAATCAGTACAAGACAATTCATCCTAAATGGTCATGATCAATATGCCCCAGGCATATCTATATGATTCAATTAGTTTAGACAAACCAATTTCTGAATCACATAATAATCTAAACTGACAGTGTGTCCAAAACTGTCTCGGTTACGAACCTCATTTATATATTATGTCTTTTAACCAGTGATGAGGTCTACTGTGTCACACCAGACACATCATCATCTAATTACATAATATAAATGGACGACATATGTAAAAATATATAAACAATTTAACTAAAACATTTAATCAATATATAAAACTGGGAAATAGTTTAATACAAGCAAAGCTTTAGTATTTAAACCCAATAATCTCCCACTAATACTAAAGCTGCGATTTAAATATAAAACTACATTAATCCTACAACTACAATAATATCTAGAAAAACACTCATGGCACTTCTAAGTATCTTATCCCCATGCCCTCAACGTGAGCCTTAAAGAATTTTATAGTCAATGTCTTCGTGAACGGATCTGCAAGGTTATCTTCCAATGCT
The DNA here is from genome assembly GCA_030378225.1 of Knoxia roxburghii. NCBI lineage: Eukaryota > Viridiplantae > Streptophyta > Magnoliopsida > Gentianales > Rubiaceae > Knoxia > Knoxia roxburghii. The sequence goes on from CM059417.1 coordinate 26,344,496, forward strand.
TTCTTTGTCATGACCACATCTTCCCTCTTGACGATATCTCATATTATGTGGTATTTACGCTGTATATATTTACTCATCTTGTGGGCTCGTGGTTCCTTCGAGTTTGCTACTACACCATTGTTGTCACAGTACACTGTGATCAACTTCTGCAAACCAGGAATCACATCTAAATCCATTAAGAAGTTATTGAGCCACACTACTTCTTTCGCTGCCTCTGATGCTGCAACATATTCAGCTTCCATAGTAGAGTCTGCCACGCATTTCTGCTTGACACTCCGCCAAACTATGGCTCCACATCCCAAAGTAAACACATACCCTGAGGTAGACTTGCTATTGTCCCTGTCGCCTTGGAAATCTGAATCTGTGTAACCTCGGGGTACCAGCTCAGATGCCTGATAGACCAACACTTGTCTCTCGTTCTATGCAAATACTTGAGAATGCATTTTACTGCCTCCCAATGAGTTTTCCTGGGGTTACTCTGATATTTGCTTACAATGCCAATAGTATAACAGATATCAAGCTCTATACATAACATTGCATACATGAGACTTTCTACTACTGAAGCATAAGGAACTGTCTTCATAGCTTCTATCTCCTCAACAGTCTTTGGAGATTGCTTGTTACATAGATGCACTCCGTGTCTAAAAGTTAGATAACCTTTCTTGGAGTTCTGCATGTTAAAACGAGCCAGAATCGTGTCTATGTATGAAGCTTGGGAGAGCATTAGCGAGCATTTCCTACGATCTCGAATTATCTTGATCCCGAGAATATGTCCCGCTTCTCCTAAGTCTTTCGTATCAAACTGTTTGGACATCATGCCTTTACGTCTGATAGTATTTTCTTATTGTTGTCAATTAGTAAAATGTCATCTACATAAAGTACAAGAAATACCACAGCGTTTCCATCACATCTGTGGTACACACATTATTTATTCGGGCATTGAGTAAATTCGTAGGATTGGATTACCTCATCAAACTGGATATTCCAAGATCTGGATGCTTGCTTAAGTCCGTAAATAGACCTCTTAAGCCTGCAAACCTTATGCTTTTGGCATTTTTCAACGAATCCCTCTGGTTGCTGCATTAAGATGGTTTTCTCAAGACTTCCGTTGAGGAAAGCTGTCTTGACATCCATCTACCATATCTCATAATCTAAATGAGCAGCTATGGCTAAGAGAATCCAGATTGACGTAAGCATAGCCACCGGGGAGAAGGTTTCCTCATAATTGATTCCCTTTTTCTAAGTATACCCTTGCGTTACAACCCTAGCTTTAAAGGTTCCCACATTTCTGTCAGGTCCTCTCTTGTATTTGTAGACCCACTTACATCCAATGGGTTTGAAACCATCAAGTAGGTCCACAAGCTCCCAGACTTTATTGTGGTCCATCAAACCGATCTCAGATATCATTGCCTTTCACAAAGATTCTGCATTTTTATCACTGAGAGCTTCATTTTAGTTCACTGGATCTAGTTCAGGCGTGCCTGGGAAGAAGTTAGAGGCTTCTCCCATGCCAATGAACCTATCGGGTTATTTCACAATCCTCCCATTACAACGCGAGATCATTTGTGTAGGCGCATCATCTGTGATATCTTGTGCAGTGTGTGGTGTATCGACTTGTGCTGGTGTATCAGGATTATCATATTGCTTTCTAAGTTCTTCTAGTACTGTCTGACTTTTGGGCTTGTGATCTAGAATATCCTCTTCTAAAAATATGGCGTTAGTAATAACTATCACCTTCTGATATTTAGGACTATAGAATAGACCACCTTTCGTTTCTCTAGGATATCCTACAAACAGCATTACTTCTGTTCTTGTATCTAACTTAGCCGCATCTGCCTTAAGCACATGTGTTGGACAACCCCAAATTCTGAGATGACTTAGACTGGGCTTACGCCCGTTCCAAAACTCTATAGGGGTTGAAGGCATAGTTTTAGATGGTACAAGATTTAGAATATACATTGCAGTTTCTAAGGTATATCCCCGGAACGAACTAGGCAAATCATGATAGCTCATCAGTGACCTAACCATTTCCATGAGAGTTCTGTTTCTTCTTTCTGCTACACCATTCTGTTGTGGTGTGCCAGATGTAAACAACTGAAACTGAATTCTGACCTCATTGAGGTATTCTCTAAATTTGCGAGACAGGTACTCACCACCACAATTTGATCGCAGTGTCTTGATACTCTTACCATGATGTTTCTCCACATCTTCCCGATACTCTTTGAACTTACTAAAGCATGTGGACTTGTAGCGCATTAGGTAAATGTATCCGTACCTTGAGTAATCATCTGTGATTGTCACAAAATACTTAAACCCACCTCGTGCTTGGACCAAAATTGGTCCACACAAGTCAGAGTGAATCAACTCTAATACTTCTTTGGCTCTATAACCTTTTACTTTAAAAAGTCTCTTGGTCATCTTACCTTCCGAGCAAGATTCGCAGGTTGAATAGCTATCAATCTCTAATGAACTTAAATGTCAATTATTGACTAACCTCTGAATCCTACTAAGGTTTATATGTCCTAGTCTGAGATACCAAAGATAGGTTTGATTCATTTTAGAAGGTTATTTTCTCATATTACTGTTAGATGATGTGTCATTTAATTCTGTGGTTTGTACAACTGGGGAGTTTGATTTAACCAAAAACAAATTGTCTATTAATGAACCTTAACAAACAAGCTTACCATCTTTTCTAACAACAACATAATTATCAAAAAAAAAACTTGTAACCATTCATTAATAGTTTAGAAATGAAATAAGGTTCTTTCTAAAACTCGGTACATAAAGACAATTATACAAATCTAGCCTAGAATTTTCAAAAACTATGCTCACTACTCCCACTGCTTCCACTGACACTCTTGTAGTGTCGCCCAAGTAGACTTCCAGCTCGCCTTCGCTAAGCTTCCGGGTTACTTGGAACCCCTGCAAAAAATTACAAACATGATCAGTGGTGCCTGAATGCACACACCAAGTATCTGTGGGAATCACCGCTAAACATGTCTCCGTAATTAAGGCAAAAACTAACATACCTTTGAGCTTTGGACAATCCGATTTCCAATGTCCCATCTTACTGCACTTGAAGCATTTGCCTTTAGGCTTATTCTTCTTTGCGATATCTGGCTTGGCAGCATGTTTCTCGATCTTTCTCTTCTTCTTGTTCTTGCCTTTAGGCACAGAAGAGAAACTAGAAGCCTTCACTGTGACCAAAGCTTGCTTCTTCTCATGAAAGATGCCTTCGGCCAACACCAATGTTGTTAGGAGCTCGGGAAGAGTATAAACTTTTTGATTCATATTGTAATTTACCCAAAACTGCTTAAAACAAGAAGGCAAGCTTTAGAGGATGATATCAATCTGACTCTTCGGATTAATTTCACCTCCAAACACTTCTATTTCATTGATGTTACTGATTATATGAAGCATATGATCTCTCATCGATGAGCCTTTAGCCATTCTGGTATTCATAATTTTCCTCATGGCTGCTTGCCTTGCTGTCCAGCTTTGATGAGCAAACATCTCTCTCAAGTGAGTCATCATGTTAAAAACGGAGACCATGGGATGAAGTTGATGTTACAGAACATTCGACACAGAGGCCAGAATGTAATACCGCGCCATCTCATCCACTTTTCTCCACCTCGCACAGGCATCCCTAACTTCTTGAGGAGATTCATCATTGGGCACATCTAGACAGACTTCAGTGAGCACAAACTTATACTGCTCAGCCATCAGGACAATGTCCAATTTTTGACTCCAATAGACATAGTTTGGACCAGTTAACTTGTTGTCATTCAATATCGTAGCTAACGAATAAAATGCAATATCAAAGACTGTAAACAAATAAATAGACAATGTTTCAGCAAAGAAATTCAAGAATTTCAAAAAATTCAAGTAATTATTGACCCCTCAAACAATAATTAAATCCAATGACATCTCATTCACTGGGGTTTTCATAAGCCATGATTGTGTGGACGTTTACGGTAACCCACATTCGTTTGAGAAGAACTAGGTTCATTAACTATACTATCTGACCAAACGATCTATTGATCAATGCAGCTAATAGTCAGTGCCTTTCAACCGTACAAATAAGCAGCATAACCTCGATGGGAGGAATACTACCAATCATACACTAAGTGTGTTCCATTACGTAACTTTTGAGCTTATTACCTTAGGATAGTGCGCCTCTGATGGAGATGGTATCGCATTTCTCCTATTTCAACTTACTCTAGTCATCTTACTTAAAATTTCATAAGCTAGTGATCTTATGGTTGAACTCATCCGATATGGAGAAAGGCCCTAATGCCAACACACAAGTCCACCCACATCACATATGAATTCTTAATTGAGGCTATGGGAATATTAACCAACCCGCTCCCTCTTAGATTTCTAAAACGAGGGTTTTTCTGATTTTAACATGCAATTAACTAATCCTAAGTTATGTGCAACATAAAACCAGCATGTTTTATAATATGCATCTAACATAGAACACAAAAATTAAAGCATATAATTAAAACTGTAAATATGGGAAATAAATGCGTAAAATAAATTTCTTGACTATTATGGTTTTATTGCTTCCATCTGCCATCTTGATCTCGTGTCCCGTCACGCTACTCAATGGATTGAGTCTTGAAAGTTGGATTTCAAAAAAAATAAAAACAGAGGAAAAATGGGTTGCACGCGCAAACCAAACGGGCCGCACGCGCAACACTTGCTGTGTGCAGCAGCCCTGCTGTGTGTTGCCTAGCACGCGATGCTGCGGCATTGCTGCAGCGCTGCCGCCACTGGTGGCTGGCGACTTCTTCCAGCAAAACATCGCTGGTGTCGTCTGCTACCCCGCACCATTTTTCGTCTTTTGCTCCCGCTCATTATTTGGTCTTCTTGCAATTCGTTCTGGGTTTTTTTGGTTTTCTACGAATTAACAATAAACCAAAAATGACGAATTCAAGTGACTTCGATTACATGAAAATTTCCTACTACAAGGAGTCTAGGAAAATAAAATAAAAAATTACATAGAAAAAATTCGACTACAGATTTGATCTAATCTTACAGGGCTTTCAGCACGTGGTTTTACTATTACAAGTAATCTTAAAAAAACCAACCCGGACATGTCCCGGGGTTTAATTAAAACATACAAATGCAACCATAATAGCTGGGATTTCTAAACCACCTGCAAACAAAACCATATAACAAATCAAACAAGCACAAAACCAAAACCAGGCTCTAATACCAATTGAAAGATTATCTACCCAGTTCCCGTCAAAAATTCACTTTCATGCTACGCGTTACAGAATCAGAACTTCTGATCAGGCCAAGACTCTAGCACAATTGCTATTCCAATCCATGCTTGAAATAACATTGCACAGGATCTTAGCTTATACTTGTTTGATTCACCATGCAACAATAAATTCCTAATCTAAGCGGAAGTTTAATAATTACCTCTTGAAGCATGTACTTAGGTGATTCTCTTGTATGACTCAAGACTTGATCGTATGATGTGTAGACAATGATCTAACAAACAATTGATTAGAACCACCAAACAACACAAAGAAACTGGGTTCGAAATCCAGATTTTGGTCGCCGGAAAACCATCGCCACCACACACCTGAATTTTCACCTCCTACCACCAGTCACCACATAGCACCGCCGCCTCACACCGCCATGTGCCGCCACTGCTTGGGTGGCAATGCTACCGTGTGTGCTTGATTAGAGAAGGCTGACTTTGAGAGAGAATTCTTTTGAGTTCTCTCTCTAAGCTTTCTCTCTAAGTTTCTTATGAAACTATGAATTGTGAATTTCTAATCTCTTGTCTATTTATAGAGTTACAAGAGAAACCCCAAGTTGGTTTAGGATTAGTCTTTCTATTGGGTTTGTGTTTTACTTCAATCTCATTCCTAGACTGATTCACATCCAACTGACATAAGGATTGACTTGTCCTCAATCCAGTTCCTAGTCTGATTCACAACTAACTGACACAAGGATTCACTTATCCTCAATCCAGTTCCTGGTCTGATTCACAACCAATTGACACAAGGATTAATTAAATAAATCTACATTTATCAATTTTCTAATACATAATTAATCGTACCACTAACGGATTAATTATGAAACTACCATCCTACACCAAAATTACTTTCGGAACAACTAAATTAATTATTCTTTAATCTCCCCACATCAAAGATCTAGTGCTCGCTAATTTATTAATTTACTGATAAATTAATTAATTAACTTCTTATAATCCGAGATTAGTATCAATCAACCTTTTTACTATACCGGACATAAGTCCACCAGTTGGGTTTAGTATAATAAACATAACTAGCTCATCTCGGGAGCACATCACCCGACGCACCGGTACATGGTTTCCTTTCGACAAACAACAGCACACCAAACAACTAAACACGAGCACCTAACCTACCGAGACTATTGGCCACAAATGTCCTCACTCTTTGGCAGATAAAAGTACTATGTCTAATCCTCATGCCTGCTCAAGCCTGGGAATTTAGAGATAGAATACTAGGAATGAATAGTCTATGAAATCAGTAAAAGACAATTCATCCTAAATGGTCATGTTCAATATGCCTCGGGCATATCTATATGATTCAATTAGTTTAGACAAACCAATTTCTGAATCACATAATAACCTAAACTGATAGTGTGTTCAAAACTGTCTCGGTTACGAACCTCATTTATATATTATGTCTTTTAACCAATGATGAGATCTACTATGTCACACCAGACACCTCATCATCTAATTACATAATATAAATGGACGACATATGTAAAAACATATAAACAATTTAACTAAAATATTTAATCGATATATAAAACTAGGAAATAGTTTAATACAAGCAAAACTTTAGTATTTAAACCCAACAACTCGTCTTTCTTATTATACCGGACATAATTCAACCGACCGAGTTTAGTATAATAACATTTTTGAGCTCATCTCGGGAGCACCATCAACCCAGTGAACCATTACATAGATGCCTTCGACAAGTAACGACACACAAAGAAGTCAAACATCGCATACTCAACTTACAAAAATCTAGGCCTCAATTGACCGCACCCTTTGGCAAATCAAAACATACAATGTCTAACTCTCATGCCCGCTCTAGTCTAGGGATTAAGGGATTAGAATATTGGGTTTGAATTAACTACGCCGATTAGTATAAGTTAATTCAATCCCAAATAGATCTTGCTCAATATGCCCCGGGCACATCTATATGATTTAATTAGTTTAGACAAACTAATTATCCAAATCATACAATAACCTAAACCGATAGTATGTTCAAACTATCTCAGTTACGAGCATCTGTTTATATATCATAAATTTAACCAATGATAAGATCTACTGTGCTACACCCGACACCTTATCATCTATGCATATGATATAAAGGAATAATTAATACTAAAACTTAATCGATATGTAAACTGTGGGTATTAGTTTTTCATACAAGCAATAGCTTTTTAGTATTCAAAACTAACAATCTCCCACTAATACTCAAAACCATGCTTTGATGTATAAAAACTGGATTAATACACTTATTCTAATGTCTCACAAAAATCTAGAAAACTATCAAGGTTCAGCTAAGTATCTAACACCCATGCCCTTCATGTGGTTCTCAAAGACTTTTGCAGTCAATGGTTTTTGTGAATGGATCTGCAAGGTTGTCTATTGATACTATCTTCACCCACGTCTCCCCTCTTTATGATTTCTCGTATTGGGTGGTACTTGCGTTCTATGTGTTTACTCGCCTCATAGATTTGTGGTTCCTTCGAGTTTCCTACTGCAATTTATCGCAATAAACTGTGATAAACCTGGGAAACTTAGGAATCACATCTAAACCCACTATGAAGTTCCTAAACCACACTGTTTCCTTCGCAGCCTCTGACGCGGCAACGTATTCAGCCTCAATGGTGGAGTCTGCCATGCATTTCTGTTTGACACTCTGCCATATTATAGCTCCACTTCACAAAGTAAACACAAACCCAGAGGTAGACATTCTTTTGTCCATATCACTTTGGAAATCCCAATATGTGTAACCCCTTGAAACTAGCTCTTGCGCCTGATAAACCAATGTTGGAGTTGAATACATAAGCTATGCTTGTATTGTACATTTTCTCAGTTAATATATTGATTTATGTTTTGGTTATATTTTGTTGTGCATGATATGTCTATTTATATTATGTAAGTAGATGATGAGGTGTCTTGTGTGACACAGTAGATCTCATCATTGGTTGAAAGACATAATATATAAATAAGGTTCGTAATCGAGATAGCTTTGGACAAACTGTCAGTTTAGGTTAATATGTGATTTGGATAATTGGTTTGTCTAAACTAATTAAATCATATAGATATGCCCAGGGCATATTGAACTTGACCATTAGGAATGATTTGTCTTGTACAGATTTAATAGACAAATCATTCTTGGTATTCTATCTCTTAATCCCTAGACTCGGCATGAGGATTAGACATAGTGTACTTTGATCTGCCAATAGGTGAGGTCAATTGTGGCCAATAATCTCGGTAGGTTGGGTGCGCATGTTTAGTTGGTTGGTGTGATGCTATTTGTCGAAAGGAAACCATGTACCGGTGCGTCCGGGGTGATGGTGCTTCTGAGATGAGCTCGTAAAGTTTATTATACTAAACCCGGTCGGTTAACTTATGTCCGGTATAGTAAAAAGGTCGAGTGGTACTAGTCTCAGAATTAAAGAGCTTAATTAATTAATTTATCAATAAGTTAATATATTAACGAGCACTATATCTTTGATGTGGGGAGATTATGAATAAATTAAATAAGTTGTTCTGGAAGCAATTCTGGTGTAAGATGGTAGTGCCATAATTAATCCATTAGTGGTACGATTAATTATATATTGTGTTATTGACAAAGGTAGATTTAATTAATTAAGTAATTAATTAATCCTTGTGTCAGTTGGTTGTGAATCATATCAGGAACTGGTTTAGGATAAGTGAATCCCTGTATCAGTTGGTTGCGAATCATACCAGGAACTGGTTTGGGATAAGTGAATCCCTGTATCAGTTGGTTGTGAATTATATCAGGAACTGGATTGGGATAAGTGAATCCCTGTATCAGTTGGATGTGTATCAGTCCAGGAACAGGATTGAAGAAAATAGAAACCTAGTAGGAAGGCCAATTCTAAACCAACTTGGGGTCTCTCTTGTAACTCTATATATAGACAAGGGATTATCTATTCAAGACACACAATTCAATATACAATTCATAAGTTTTCAAGACAAGAAAACTTAGGGAGAGAAAGTCTAGAGAGAGAAAATGTTTTTGTCCCTCTAGCATAATCTCAGGCAGCCAGTTATTGTCCTAGGCGGCCGTCGGTGGTTAATTCCGGCAGGCGATGGTGGCAGGAGAAATCCGGCGGTGGCGTGGTTGAAATTTAGGCAGCGACGAGCTTCAGAATTTTTTCTGGCAGGTGGATTGTGGTCATTAGCTTATCAAATTGCTAGTTAGATTGCTGCCCACACAACATACAAGCAACATTTTGATGCATACAAGAGAATCACCTGAGTGAACGCTTCAATAGGTAATTCTTATTGCTGGTAAATCGAATAAGTGCAAACCCAGATCCTACGCAATGTTATTTTAAAAGGGTTAAAATAGCAATTGTGCTAGCGTCTAGGCCTTGCCAGAGATTCTGATTCTGGAAAACATAGCACGAAAGTGAGTTTCTGGCTAAGTCCGGGCAGATAATCTTTCATCCAAAGCTTGGTTATTCATTCTGCGCAAATACTTGAGCTTTTCCTGGGTTACTTTGATATCTGCTAACTATGCCGACAATAAAAAAAATATAAGCCTCGTACACAACATAGCATACATGAGACTTCATACCACAAATGCTTAAGGAACTGTCTTCATGGCTTGTATCTACTTAGGAAACTGCTCTTTAGATAGATACACTCCGTATCTGAAAAGTAGGGAACCCTTCTTGGAGTTCTGTATGTTAAAACAAGCCAGAATCATGTCTATGTAGGAAACCTGAGAAAATGTCTGTGAACATCTTCTACAATCTCGAATAATCTTGATCCTAAAGATATGTCTAGCCTTTCCCAAATTCTTCATATCAAACTTGCTTGAATGACTATGCCTTGACGTCTAACAATACCTTATTACTGTTGCCAATAAAAAAAAATATCATCTACAAACCACTAAGTTTCCATCATGCCTGCTATATACACAATGCTCATACGGACACTGAATAAACATATAGGACTGGATTATCCCATCGAACCGGATGTTCCAACATCTAGATGCCTACTTAAGTCCATAAATGGACTTCTTAAGCTCGCAAACCTTGTGCTCTTGGGCCTTTGCAATATAATCATTACCTTTTGCCAAAGAATCTGCATCTTTATCTTGGAGTGCCTTATTGTAGTTAATTGGGTCTGGTTCATGAGTGCAAGGGACCAAATCCGAAGATTTTCCCAAGCCCACGTACCTCTCAGTTTGTTTGAAAACCCTCCTATTATGACGAGACACCGTTTGTGTAATTGCATCATCTGTGACAACTCATGCAGTTTTCTATAGTGTATCTACTTGTACTGGTGCATTGGGAATACTAGACTGTCCCTTAAACTCTTCTAGCACAATCTCGTTACTTAGTTTTTGGTTTAGAATATATTCATCTTCTAAAGTGTTGGTACTAACCACCACCTTCTGATCTTTAGCACTATAGAATAAACCACCCTTTCGTTCCTCTGGGATATCCTACCAATAGCATTACTTCCATTTTTGCATCTGACTTGCCTGCATCTGCCTTAAGCACATGTATTGGACAACCCCAAATTCTGACATGTCTAATACTGGGCTTTTGCCCTGACCATAACTCTATAGGGGTTGAAGACACAGACTTAGATGGTACAAGATTTAGATTGTAAGGCACTGTTTCTAAGGCATATCCCCAAATCGAATGGGGCAACTCCTTGTAACTCATCACAGATCTAACCATTTCCATACAAGTTTTGTTTCTCCATTCTGCTACAGATTCTACTTGAATGTGCCAGGTGCAGACAACTGGGATTGAATCCTTATCTCTGATAAGTAGCTTCTAAATTCACCAGATAATTATTCACCATCACGATCAGATCATAATGACTTGATGTTAGAGTTAAATACATAAGCTATGCTTGTATTGTACATTTTCCCAGTTAATATATCAATTTATGTTTTGGTTATATTTTATTGTTCATTACTTGTCCATTTATATTATGTAGTTAGATGATGAGGTGTATTGTGTGACACAGTAGATCTCATCATTGGTTAAAAGACATAATATATAAATGAGGTTCGTAACCGAGACAGCTTTGGACAAACTGTCAGTTTAGGTTATTATGTGATTCAGATAATTGGTTTGTCTAAACTAATTGAATCATATAGGTATGCCCGAGGCATATTGACCTTGACCGTTTGGAATGATTTGTCTTGTACTAATTTAATAGACAAATTGTTCTTAGTATTCTATCTCTTAATCCCTAGACTCAAGCGGGAATGAGGATTAGACATAGTGTACTTTGATCTGCCAATGAGTGAGGTCAATTGTGGCCAATAGTCTCGGTAGGTTGGGTGCGCGTGTTCAGTTACTTGGTGTGCTGCTGCTTGTCGAAAGAAAACCATGTACCGGTGCGTCTGGGGTGATGGTGCTCCCGAGTTGAGCTCGTAATGTTTATTATACTAAACCCGGCCGGTGGACTTATGTCCGGTATAGTAAAAAGGTCGAGTGGTACTAGTCTCGGAATTAAATAAGTTAATTAATTAATTAATCAGTAAATTAATATATTAATGAGCACTAAACCTTTGATGTGGGGAGATTATGAATAAATTAATTAAGTTGTTCCTGAAGCAATTCTGGTGTAGAATGGTAGTGTCATAATTAATCCGTTAGTGGTACGATTAATTATGTTTTGGGTTATTAAAAAAGGTAGATTTAATTAATTAAGTAATTAATTAATAATTGTGTCAGTTGGTTGTGAATCATACCAAGAACTGGATTCGGATAAGTGAATCCTTGTATCAGTTGGTTGTGAATCATACCAGGAATTGGATTGGGATAAGTGAATCCCTGTATCAGTGGGATGTGTATCAATCGAGGAACAGGATTGAAGGAAACAGAAACCCAGTAGGAAGGCCAATCCTAAACCAACTTGGGGTCTCTCTTGTAACTCTATATATAGAAAAGGGATTAGCTATTCAAGACACACAATTCATAAGTTTTTAAGACAAGAAAACTTAGAGAGAGAAAGTCTAGAGAGAGAAAATGTTTTTCTCCATCTAGCATAATCTCAGGCAGCCGGTTATTGTCCCAGGCGGCCGTTGGTGGTTAATTTCGGCAGGTGGCGGCGGCGGCGGCGGCGGTTGAAATTCAGGCGGCGACGAGGTGCAGAATTTTTTCTAGTAGGTGAATTGTGGTGATTTGCTGATCGAATTGCTAGTTAGATTGCTGCCCACACAGCATACAAGCAAAGTCTTGAGGCATACAAGAGAATCACCTGAGTGAACCTTCAATAGGTAATTCTTATGGTTCCGCTTTTATTAAGAATTTTTGTTAAATCGAATAAGTGCAAACCTAGATCCTACGCAATGTTATTTCAAAAGGGTTGGAATAGCGATTGTGCTAGCGTCTAGGCCTGGCTAGAGATTTCGATTCTGGAATGCATAGCATGAAAGTGAGTTTTTGGCTAGGTCCGAGCAGATAATCTTTCAACCAAAACTTGGTCCTTCATTCTGCGTAAATACTTGAGCTTTTCCTGGGTTACTCTGATATCTGCTAACTATGCCGACGGTAAAAAAAATATTAGCCTCGTACACAATATAGCATACATGAGACTTCATACCGTAAATGCTTAAGGAACTGTCTTCATGGCTTCTATCTACTTAGGAGACTGCTCCTTAGATAGATGCACTCCATATCTGAAAAGTAGGGAACCCTTCTTGGAGTTCTGTATGTTAAAACAAGCTAGAATCATGTCTATGTAGGAAACCTGAGAAAATGTCTGTGAACATCTCCTACAATCTCGAATAATCTTGATCCTAAGGATATGTCCAGTCTTTCCCAAATCCTTCATATCAAACTTTCTTGAACGACTATGCCTTGACGTCTAACAATACCTTATTACTATTGCCAATAAAAAAAATATCATCTACGTAAAGTACAAGAAACACCACTAAGTTTCCATCATGCCTGCGATATACACAATGCTCATCCGTGTTAGTTTTGAATACTGAAAAACTATGGCTTGTATCAAAAACTAATATCCACAGATGACATATCATTTTGTTTCAGTATTAAATTGTTCCATTATATCATAGAACTAGATAACAGGGTGTGTGAAAGACACAGTAGATACCGTTATTGGTTAAAGTATTGATATATAAAAAGTATGCTCGTAACTGAGATAGTTTGAACATGCTATCGGTATAGGTTATCGTGTGATTTGGAAATTAGTTTATCTAGACTATTTTAAATCACGCTGATATGCCCGGGGCATATTGAGCACGACCAGTTTGGATAGAATTGACTTATACTGATCAGCATAGTCAATTCGGTCCTAGTATTCAGTCTCTCAATCTCGAGATTGGGACGGGCGTGAGAGTTGGATATCGTATGCTTTGATTTGCCAAAGAGTGCAGTCAATTGAGGCATATACCTCAGTAGGTTGGGTACGCGGTGTTTAGCTTCTTATGTGCCGTTGCTAGTCGGAGGAATCCACGTACCGGTTCGCCGGGTTGATGGTGCTCCCAAGATGAGATCGTAAGGTCTATTATACTAAACCCGGCCGGTGAACTTTATGTTCGATATAATAAAAGGTCGAGTGGTACGAATCTCGGATACCAAGAAGTCGGTGAATTAGTTTGTCAGTGAATTGATAAACGACGAGCACTAGATCTTTAATGTGGGGAGATAGAAGAAAAATAGTGGCGCGATATAAAGTCATTTTTTAGCGGTAGTTCCATAGTTAGTCCGATAGTGGTATGACTAATTGTGTATTTGACTAATCAACAAAGTGAATTAATCAATCCTAAAGGTTTAATTAATATTTAATCGACAAATTGAATTAAGAAATTAATTCTATTTGAATTAATTAATTCTAAGGGTTTGATTAAATTTAAATTAACGAAGTGGGTTAAGAAATTAATTCGAATGGATCAATTGGAGTTGATTAGTCGGGAAAGACTAAGTGGTCAACGAAAGTCAAATTAAAAGGCCCAACTCAAAGACCCACTAGGTCTCCATTAGAGCTCCCTATAAATAGAAATCTTAAGGCCAAAGAAACATAAGAAAATCTTGCAAGACATTTGTCTTCCTTAGAGTGAGAAAGTTCTAGAGAGAAACTCTCTTCCCTTTTGAGTTTTCTTTAAAAAATGAACTTGGATTCTCACTTCTCGATTTAGATTAAGCTTGAAAGATTAAACTTTTAGATAGCCCATTGATTTTTTGAGTTGCCCACTGCTGGATTTTATAATTTTTGCCCAGAATCACTGTTCATGTTACTGTTCATGTTTTTTTTTTTTTTTTTTTTGGTGAGATGGAAGCCACTTCTAATCACTCTGGGGTGCTTGATCTAGCTGGGTTTGTGTTGATCTCTTCCTTGGGTTGGTGATCCAAAATCCCGGTTGTCCAGATCGTGACCGGAGTTGAAGTGGGTTCGATTTCATTGGCGAGAAAAGTAGTGGGCAGCAGTTTTTTGGGTTAAAGGTTTGATCTTTTGGGCAGATTTAATCTAATTGAGGGATTTTCTTTGTGGACTTCAAGTGGGCCTTGGTAGCACACTTTGATAGATTATTGCCCACGCAATATTCGAAGTTTTCTCAGAGTCATTTATTGGATTTCTCGTGGAATTCGCAATTAAAGATTTGGATTTTCTTATTGCGTTGGACTTTGCTTCAAAGGTATAACCTTTAATCTTTTCGCTTTTAATTAAAGGTGTAATCTTTGTGTTGGAGTAGAATACATAAGCTATGCTTGTATTGTACAGTTTCCCAGTTTAATATATCGATTTGTGTTTCAGTCATATCTTGTTGTGCATTAATCGTCCATTTATATTATGTAAGTAGATGATGAGGTGTCTGGTGCGACACAGTAGATCTCATCATTGGTTGAAAGACATAATATATAAATGAGGTTCGTAACCGAGACAGCTTTGGACAAACTGTCGGTTTAGGTTATTATGTGATTCAGATAATTAGTTTGTCTAAACTAATTGAATCATATAGATATGCCCGGGGCATATTGAACTTGACTCTTAGGAATGATTTGTCTTGTACTGATTTAATAGACAAATCGATCCTTGTATTCTATCTCTAAATCCCTAGACTCGAGTGGGCATGAGGATTAGACATAGTGTACTTTAATCTGCCAATGGGTGAGGTCAAATGTGGCCAATAGTCTCGGTGGGTTGGGTGCGCGTGTTTAGTTACTTGGTGTGCTGCTGCTTGTCGAAAGGAAACCATGTACCGGTGCGTTCGGGGTGATGGTGCTCCCGAGATGAGCTCGAAATGTTTATTATACTAAACCTGGCCAGTGGACTTATGTCCGGTATAGTAAAAAGGTCGAGTGGTACTAGTCTCGGAATATTAAGAAGTTGATGAATTAATTTATCAGTAAATTAATGAATTAACGAGCACTATATCTTTGATGTGGGGAGATTATGAATGTAATTTAATTAAGTTGTTCCGGAAGCAATTCTGGTGTAGGTTGGTAGTGTCATAATTAATCCGTTAGTGGTACGATTAATTATGTACTGGGTTGTTGACAAAGGTAGATTTAATTAGTTGAGAAATTAATTAATCCTTGTGTCAGTTGGTTGTGAATCATCCCAGGAACTGGATTGGGATAAGTGAATCCCTGTGTCAGTTGGGAGTGATTCATCACAGGAACTGGATTGGGATAAGTGAATCCCTGTGATAGTTGGGAGTGTTTCAGTCCAGGAACAGGATTGAAGGAAACAAAATCTGTATCAGTCTAGAAACAGGATTGAAGGGAAACAGAAACCCAGTAGGAAGACCAATCCTATTCCAACTTGGAGTCTCTCTTGTAACTCTATAAATAGACAAGGGATCAGCCATTCAACAAACACAATTCAAGAGATTCATAATTCAAGAATCTAGAGAGATAAAATTCTAGAGAGAGAAATTTCTTTCTCTCTCAAGAACGAATTTTTGAGCAAATAGGCGGCTGGTTTTCTTCATCAAGTGGCCGAAAATATTGGTCCAAAATACTAGCCCCGTGTGTTGCTTTCTCTCTCTCCGGGCAATGCGTTTGCAGTACGTGCTAGGTGCGGAGGTGCTGAATTTTTCCAGCAGGTGGATTGTGGTGAGTTGCTGATCAATTGACTTCTAGATTGTTGCCCACACAACAAGAGGTCATAGTCTTTGAGGCATACAAGAGATTCACCAGGTGCACGCTTCAAAGGTATTATTCTATGGTTCCGCTTTTATTAGAATTTTTGTTGCGTGGTAAATCGAGCAGGTACAAACCCAGATCCTACCAAAATCTTTCACTTTGTGCGTTAGATGTCGATTTAATAAATTAAATAAGTATAAGCCTAGATCCGTTTATGGGTAAATGAATTTGTGCCTGAGCTTTGTCGAAAGTTTTCGATTCTGAAATGCATTGCACGAAAGTGAGATTTTCGATTTAGCCCAGGCTTGTTCTGTTTTCCTTCAATCCGGACACTGAATAAACATATAGGACAGGATTATCTAATCAAACCGGATGTTCCAACATCTGGATGCCTGTTTAAGTCCATAAATGGACTTCTTAAGCTTGTAAACCTTGTGCTATTGGGCCTTTGCAATATAATCATTACCCTTTGCCAAGAATCTGCATCTTTATCTTGGAGTGCCATATTGTAGTTAATTGGGTCTGGTTCGTGAGCGCAAGGGACCAAATCCGAAGATTTTCCCGAGCCCTCGTACCTCTCAGGTTGTTTGACAACCCTCCCATTATGATGAGACACCGTTTGTGTAATCGCATCATCTGTGACAACTCGTGCAGTATTCTGTAGTGTATTTACTTGTACTGGTGCATCAGAAATACTAGACTGTCCCTTAAACTCTTCTAGCACAATCTCGTTACTTGGTTTTTGGTTTAGAATATATTCATCTTCTAAAGTGTTGGTACTAACCACCACCTTCTGATCTTTAGCACTCTAGAATAAACCACCCTTCGTTCCTCTGGGATATCCTACGAACAGCATTACTTCCGTTTTTGCATCTAACTTGCCCGCATATGCCTTAAGCACATGTATTGGACAACCCCAAATTCTGAGATGTCTAATACTGGGCTTTTGTCCTGACCATAAATCTAAAGGGGTTGAACGCACAGACTTAGATGGTACAAGATTTAGATTGTAAGCCACTGTTTCTAAGGCATATCCCCAAAACGAATGGGGCAACTTACTGTAACTCATCATAGATCTAACCATTTCCATAGGAGTTCTGTTTCTCCATTCTACTGCACCATTCTGCTGGAATGTGCCAGGTGCAGACAACTGGGATTGAATCCCTATCTCTGATAAGTAGCTTCTAAATTCACCAGATAATTATTCGCCACCACTATCAGATCATAATGACTTGATGTTGGAGTTGAATACATAAGCTATGCTTGTATTGTACATTTTTCCAGTTAATATATCGATTTATGTATTGGTTATATTTTGTTGTGCATTATTTGTCCATTTATATTATGTAGTTAGATGACGAGGTGTCTTGTGTGACACAGTAGATCTCATCCTTGTTTAAAAGACATAATATATAAATGAGGTTCGTAACTGAGATAGCTTTGGACAAACTGTCGATTTAGGTTATTATGTGATTCAGATAATTGGTTTGTCTAAACTAATTGAATTATATAGGTATGCCCGGGGCATATTGAACTTGACCGTTTGGAATTATTTGTCTTGTACTGATTTAATAGACAAATTGTTCTTAGTATTATATCTCTTAATCCCTAGACTCGAGCGGGCATGAGGATTAGGCATAGTGTACTTTGATCTGCCAATGAGTGAGGTCAATTGTGGCCAATAGCTCGGTAGGTTGGGTGTGCGTGTTCAGTTACTTGGTGTGCTGCTGCTTGTCGAAAGGAAACAATGTACCGGTGAGTCCGGGGTGATGGTGCTCCTGAGATGAGCTCATAATGTTTATTATACTAAACCCAGCAGGTGGACTTATGTCCGGTATAGTAAAAAGGTCGAGTGGTACTAGTCTCGAAATTAAAAAAGTTAATTAATTAATTTATCAGTAGATTAATATATTAACGAGCACTAAATCTTTGATGTGGGGAGATTATGAATAAATTATTTAAGTTGTTCCTGAAGCAATTTTTGTGTAGGATGGTAGTGTCATAATTAATCCGTTAGTGGTATGATTAATTATGTATTCGGTTATTAACAAAGGTAGATTTAATTAATTAAGTAATTAATTAATCCTTGTGTCAGTTGGTTGTGAATCATACCAGGAACTGGATTGGGATAAGTGAATCCTTGTATTAGTTGGTTGTGAATCATACCAGGAACTGGATTGGGATAAATGAATCCCTGTATCAGCTGGATGTGTATTAGTCCAGGAACAGGATTGAAGGAAACAGAAACCCAGTAGGAAGGCCAATCCTAAACCAACCTGGGGTCTCTCTGGTAACTCTATATATAGACAAGGGATTAGCTATTCAAGACATACAATTCATAAGTTTTTAAGACAAGAAAACTTAGAGAGAGAAAGTCTAGAGAGAGAAAAAGTTTTTCTCCCCCTAGCATAATCTCAGGCGGCGGGTTATCGTCCCAGGCGGCGGTCGGTGGTTAATTCCCACAGGCAGCTGTGGCAGGAGAAATCCGGCTGCGGAGGTTGAAATTCAGACGGCGACGAGCTGGAGAATTTTTTCTGGCAAGTTGATTATGGTGGTTAGCTGATCAATTGTTCGTTAAATTGTTGCCCACACAAAATACGAACAAAGTCTTGAGGCATACAAGAGAATCACCTGAGTAAACGCTTCAATAGGTAATTCTTATGTTTCCACTTTTAATTTAGAATTTATTTGTTGCGTGATAAATTGAATAAGTACAAACCAAGATCATGCGCAATGTTATTTCAAGCAAGGGTTGGAATTGCGATTGTGCTAGAGTCTAGGCCTGGCCAGAGATTCCGATTCTTGAATGCATAGCACAAAAGTGATTTTTTGGCTAGGCCCAGGCAGATAATCTTTCAATTGGTATCAAAGTATTATTTTTGGGTTTTGTGCTTGTTCGATTTATTACATGGTTTTATTTGCAGGTGGTTAAGAAATCCTGACTATTATGGTTACGTTTGTATGGGTTTTAATTAAACTCCGGGACTTGTCTAGATTTGATTTTATTATGAATGTTTGTAATATTATAACCACGTGCTGGAAGCTGTGTAAGATTAGATCAAATCTGTAGTAGGATTTTTTCAATGTAATTTTTGATTTTTTAATTTTTCTAGAAAGCCTTGTAGCAGGAGAATTAATTTTGTAATCGAAGGCGTTATAGTGGGCAACTTGAATTCGTGGGTTTTGGGTTATCGTTAATTTGTAAAAGCGTGGGAAAAATCAAAGGAGGGATCAAAGGTGGACAGCGGTGCCATCGCCGGCAGATGCCGCCGGCCGGCAGCGGTGCAGCTGTCGCCGCGTAGCGCAGCGCGCGCGGCAGCAGTTGCTGCATGTTGCTGGGCCGCGCGCAGCCCAGATGGGCTGCTCCCGCGCGGCGCTTTGTTCGCGCTGCGCGTGTGTGCCCCGTTTGGGGTGCGTTTTGACCTGTTTTTCTTCCAGATTTCATTTTTTTTAAGTTCAAGGCTCAATCCATCGAGTGACGTGATAGAACACGAGATCAAGACAGAAGATGGAAGCAATTAAAAACCATGATAGTCGAGAAATTTATTTTTCGTATTTATTTTCTGTATTTATGTTTTTAAATTTTGGGCTTTAATTTTTATGTTGTATTAGATGCATGATTTTAAGGCATGACTGGTTTTATGTTTGCATATAACTTAGGGTTAGTTAATTGCATGTTAAAATCGGAAAAACCCTCAATTTAGAAATCTAAGTGGGAGCGGGTTGGTTTAATATTCCCACAGCCACCATTACGAGTTCATATGCGATGTGGGTGGACTTGCGCGTTGGCATTAGGGCCTTCTTCCATTCGGATGAGTCCAACCACGAGATCGCTAGATTATGAATTTCTGAGTAAGATGACTAGAGTAAGTTTAACTAGGAGAAATGTGATACCCTCTCCATCTGAGGTGCACTAGTATTCCTCCCATCGAGATTACGCTGCTTATTAGTACGACTGAAAGCACCGACTATTAGCTACATTGATCAATAGATTGTTTGGTCAGATAGTGTAGTTAATGAACTTGGTTCTTCTCAAACGAATGTGGGTTAGCATGAACGTCCACACTATCGTGGCTTGCGAGAATCCCGGTGAATGAGATGTTGGTGGATGAAAATTATTATTTTGAGGGAAGTCAATAATTATTTGAATTTTGTTTTCGAAATTCTAGATTAGATAACTAAAACATTGTCTATTTAATTTGCAATATTCGATATGGCATTCAACTTCTTAGCTACTATATTGAAAAACAACAAATTAACTGGTCTAAACTATGTCGATTGGATTGTAATTTAGACATTGTCCTGACGGTTGAGAGCACTCCTGTGAGAGATCATGTCATTGACATGATCAGTAACATCAACGAGGTTGAAGTAATGGGAGGCAAAATCGATGGTGAAACCAAAGTCGATATTGTCCTCCAGAACTTGCCTCAAGGCTATGAGCAATTTTGGTTGAACTACAACATGAATCAATTGTTGTGTATTTCATCCAAGCTCTTAGCAGAGTTGGTGGCAACTAAAAGTCTTTTTCAAGAAAATAAGAGAGTTTTAGTCGCAGTCAAAGCTTTAGAATCTTCTTCTAAGCCTGAGACTGGAAGGAAGAAGAGAAAGCTCGAGGAAATAGCTCAAAAGGCGCGGATTGCGCCTAAGCCAGATATTGCAAAGAAGAAGTCGAAAGACAAGTGCTTCAAGTGCAATAAGATGGGACATTAGAAATCGGATTGTCCAAAGCTGATAGGTACAATAGTTTCTGCCTTAATTACTGAAACATGTTTAACGGCAATTCCCACAGATACTTGGTGTGTGGATTCAGGTGCCACTAACCATGTTTGTAATTCTTTGCAAGGGTTCCAAGTGACCCGAAAGCTTAGAGAAGGCGAGCTGGATATCTACTTAGGCGACACTACAAGAGTGTCAGTGGAAGCAGAGGGAGTGGTTACTCTAATTTTTGAAAATTCTATATTCGAGTTGTTAATTGTCTTTATGTACCAAGTTTTAGAAAGGACCTTGTTTCAGTTTCTAAACTCTTAAATAACAGTTATAAGTTTATTTTTTTAGATGATTCTATTATTATTAGAAGAAATGGAAAACTTATTTGTTCTGGTTCATTGATAGATAATTTGTTTATGGTTAATTCTAACTCCCCTGTTGTGCAAAATATAGTAACAAATAGCTCTTTATCTAACACTAATAAGAGGAAACAACCTTCTGAATTGAATCAAACCTATCTTTGGCATCTCAGGGTAGGTCATATAAACCTTAATAAGATTCAGAGGTTGGTCAATGATGGACCTTTAGGTTCATTAGAGATTGACAGTTATTCAACCTGCGAATCTTGCTTGGAGGGTAAGATGACCAAGAGACCTTTTAAGACAAAAGATTACAGAGCCAAGGAAGTACTAGAATTTATTCATTTTAACTTGTGTGGACTAATGTCGGTCCAAGCACGAGGTGGCTTTGAGTATTTCGTGACGTTCACGGATGACTACTCAAGGTACGGGTACATTTACCTAATGCTTCACAAGTCCGAGTGCATTGGCAAGTTCAAAGAGTTTCAGGCAGATATGGAGAAGCATTATGGTAAGAGTATCAAGATACTGAGATCAGATCGTGGTGGGGAGTACCTGTCCCATGAATTTTGAGAATACCTCAGTGAGGTCAGAATTCAGTCTCAGTTGTCTGCACCTGGCACGCCACAACAGAATGGTGTAGCAGAAAGAATGAATCAAACTCTCATGGAAATGGTTAAGTCGATGATGAGCTATAGTGATTTACCAAGTTCATTCTAGGTATATGCCTTAGAAACAACTGTGTATATTCAAAATCTTGTACCATATAAAACCTTCCTTCAACCCCAATAGAGTTGTGGAACGGGAGCAAGCCCAGTCTAAGACATCTCAGAGTTTGGGGTTGCCCAGCACATGTGCTTAAGGTAGATGCGACTAAGTTAGATGCAAGCATAGAATTAATACTGTTTGTAGGATATCCTAGGGGAACGAAAGGTGGTCTGTTTTATAGTCCTAAAGATCAGAAGGTGGTGGTTAGTACCAATGCTAGATTTTTAGAGGAATACTATATCCTAGATCACAAGCCCAAGAGTAAGATAGTACTAGAAGAGCTTAGGAGACAAAGTAATAATCCTGATGCACCAGCACAAATTGATACACCACACACTGCACAAGATATCACTGATGATGCGCCTACACAGGTGGTGCCTCGTCGTAGTGGGAGGGTTGTTAGACAGCCCAACAGGTTCATTGATGTGGGAGAGACATTATACCTAGTCCCAGGTGTGCTTGAACATGACCTGGTTAACTATAATGAGGCTCTCTGAGATAAAGATGCAGAATCTTGGCGTAAGGCAATGATATCCAATTTGGGGTCAATGGACCACAATCAAGTCTGGGAGCTTATGGACCTGCCTGATAGGTTTAAGCCCATTGGATGCAAGTGGGTCTACAAATGTAAGTAAGGACCTGACGGAAAGGTGGAAACCTTTAAAGCTAGGCTGGTGGTGAAGGGGTATACTCTGATTATGAGGAAACCTTCTCCCCGATAGCCATGCTTATGTCGATCCGGATTCTCTTGGCCATAGCTGATCATTTAGATTATGAGATATGACATATGGATGTCAAGACAGCTTTCCTAAACGGAAGTCTTGAGGAAACCATCTTCATACAGCAACCAGAGGGATTCTTTGAAAAAGGCCAAGAGCATAAGGTTTGCAGGCTTAAGAGGTCCATTTACGGACTTAAATAGGCATCCAGATTTTGGAATATCCGGTTTGATGAGGTAATCCAGTCATACGGATTTACTCAGTGTCTGGATGAGCAATGTGTATACGCAGACGTAATGGAAACTGGTGGTGTTTCTTGTGCTTTACGTAGATGACATTCTATTGATTGGCAACAACAAGAAAGTGTTATCAGACGTAAAGGCATAGTTGTTGAAGCAGTTTGATATGAATGACTTAGAGGAAGCGGGACATATCCTTGGGACCAAGATAATTTGAGATCGTAGGAAACGTTCGTTGACGCTCTCCCAAGCTTCATACATAGATACGATTCTTGCCCGTTTTAACATGCAGAACTCCAAGAAAGGTTTTCTACCTTTCAGACACGGAGTGCATCTATCTAAGGAACAGTCTCCCAAGACTGTTGAGGAGATAAAGGCCATGAAGACAGTTTCTTATGCTTTTGCAGTAAGAAGTCTCATGTATGTCATGTTGTGTACAAGGCCTGATATATGTTATGTCGTTGGCATTGTAAGCAGATATCAGAGTAACCCCAGGAAAGCTCACTAGGAAGCAGTAAAATGCATTCTCAAGTATTTGCACAGAAATAGAGACCAAGTGTTGGTCTATCAGGCACCTGAGCTAGTACCCCGAGGTTACACAGATTCAGATTTCCAAGGCGACAGGGACAAGAGCAAGTCTACCTCAAGGTATGTGTTTACTCTGGGAGGTGGAGCCATAGTTTGGACGAGTGTCAAGCAGAAATGTGTGGCAGACTCTACCATGGAGGCTAAATACGTTGCCACATTAGAGGCAGCGAAGGAAGCAGTGTGGCTCAAGAACTTCCTAGTGGACTTAAATGTGATTCCTAGTTTGCATAAGTCTATCATAGTGTATTGTGATAACAAAGGTGCAGTAGCAAACTCGAAGGAACCACGAGCCCACGCGGCGAGTAAACATATACAGCACAAGTACCACCTAATACGAGACATCATAAAAAAGGAAGACGTGGTCATGGCTAAGATAGCATCAGAGGATAACCTTACAGATCCGTTCACAAAGACATTGACGTCAAAAGTCTTTGAGGCTCATGTGGAGGGCATGGGGATCAGATACTTAGGAGAGCCATGACAATTTTTCTAGACATATAGTAGCAGAGTGTATAAGAGTTAAATGTAGATGTATACTTAAAGCACAGCTTAAGTATTAGTGGGATATTGCTGGAGTTGAATACATAAGCTATGCTTGTATTGTACATTTTCCAAGTTAATATATCGATTTATGTTTTGGTTATATTTTGTTGTGCATTATTTGTCCATTTATATTATGTAGTTAGATGATGAGGTGTCTTGTGTGACATAGTAGATCTCATCATTGGTTAAAAGACATAATATATAAATGAGGTTCGTAACCGAGACAGCTTTGGACAAACTGTCGGTTAAGGTTATTATATGATTCGGATAATTGGTTTGTCTAAACTAATTGAATCATATAGGTATGCCCGGGGCATATTGAACTTGACCGTTTGGAATGATTTGTCTTGTATTGATTGAATAGACAAATTGTTCTTAGTATTCTATCTCTTAATCCCTTGACCCAAGCAGGCATGAGGATTAGACATAGTGTACTTTGATCTGCAATGAGTGAGGTCAATTGTGGCCAATAGTCTCGGTAGGTTGGGTGCGCATGTTTAGTTACTTGGTGTGCTGCTGCTTGTCAAAAGGAAACCATGTACCGGTGCGTCCGGGGTGATGGTGCTCCCGGGATGAGCTCGTAATGTTTAATATACTAAACCTGGCCAGTGGACTTTTGTCCGGTATAGTAAAAAGGTCGAGTGGTACTAGTTTCAGAATTAAAGAAGTTAATTAATTAATTTATCAGTACATTAATATATTAACGAGCACTAAATCTTTGATGTGGGGAGATTATGAATAAATTAATTAAGTTGTTCCTGAAGCAATTCTGGTGTAGGATGGTAGTGTCATAATTAATCCGTTAGTGGTACGATTAATTATGTATTGGGTTATTGACAAAGGTAGATTTAATTTATTAAGTAATTAATTAATCCTTGTGTCAGTTGGTTGTGAATCATACCAGGAACTGGATTGGGATAAGTGAATCCTTGTATCATTTGGTTGTGAATCATACCAGGAACTTGATTGGGATAAGTGAATCCCTGTATCAGTTGGATGTGTATCAGTTCAGGAACAGGATTGAAGGAAACAGAAACCCAGTAGGAATGCCAATCCTAAACCAACCTAGGGTCTCTCTTGTAACTCTATATATAGACAAGGGGTTAGCTATTCAAGACATACAATTCATAAGTTTTTAAGACAAGAAAACTTAGAGAGAGAAAAAAATTTTCTCCCTCTAGCATAATCTTAGGCAGCGGGTTATTCTCCCAGGCGGTGGCCGGTGGTTAATTCCGGCAGGTGGCGGTGGCAGGAGAAATCCGGTGGCGGCGATTGAAATTTAGGCGGTGACGAGCTGCTGAATTTTATTTGCAAGTGGATTGTGGTGATTAGCTGATCAATTGTCGTTAGATTGCTGCCCACACAACATACGAACAAAGTCTTGAGGTATACAAGAGAATCACCTGAGTAAACACTTCAATAGGTAATTCTTATGTTTCCGCTTTTAATTAAGAATTTATTTGTTGTGTGATAAATCGAATAAGTACAAACCAAGATCATGCGCGATGTTATTTCAAGCAAGGGTTGGAATAGCAATTGTGCTAGAGTCTAGGCCTGGCCAGAGATTCTGATTCTGGAATGCATAGCAAGAAAGTGAGTTTCTGGCTAGGCCCGGGCAGGTAATCTTTCAATTGATACTTTTACAATGACGGTTCTCCACATCTGTCAAAAACTCTTTGAACGTGTCAAAACATTTGGACTTGTGGCACATCAAGTAAATGTACCCGTACCTCGAGTAGTAATCTATGAAGATCACAAAATACTCAAAACCACATCTAGCCTGAATTGTCATAAGTCCACACAAGTCAGAGTAAACCAACTCTAAAACCTCTTTGACCCTGAAAAACTTCTTGGTTATTTTACCCTCCAAGCAGAATTCGTAAGTTGAGTAACTGTCAATGTCTAATGAGCCCAAGGGCCCATCATTGACCAACCTTTGAATTCTACTAAGGTTTATATGACCTAGTCTTAGGTGCCAAAAAATGAGTTTGGTTTATTTTACACGGTTCTTTCCTCTTATTATGATTCAATGATGAGTTATTTATCTCAGTGATTTGCACTACAGAGGAGTTTGTTTTTATCGAGAAGAAATTGTCAACCAGTTCTTTCTAATTAAAAAATTATTAGATAAAACGAACTTATAACTATCATTAAGAGTTTAGAAACATCAAGTAAATTCTTTCTAAAACTCATATCATAAAGACAATTCTTCAAAAAAAAAAAAAACTATTACAGCATTATTTTGAAAATAATTCTAGCCGCTTCCACTACTTTCACTGACACTCTGATAGTGTCACCCAAGTAAACTTCCATCTCGTCCTCTCTAAGTATCTGGGTTACTTGGCAAACCCTGCAAAGAATTACAAACATGATCAGTGGTTCTTGAATCCAAACACCAAGTATCTGTGGAATCACTACTAAATATGTCTCACTAACTAAGGCAAAATGGTCGTACTTTTGAGCTTTGGACAATCTGGCTTCCAATGTCCTGTCTTGCCATATTTGAAGCACTTTCCTTTTGGCTTATTCTTCTTGGCAATGTCTGGCTTAAGCACCTGATTAGTAATCTTCAAAGTTATGAGACAAACCCTGGAGTATCACCTTAAAACCTCAATGCCATTGATGTTACTAATCATCTCAAGTACGTGGTCTCTCACAAGTGTGCCCTTAGCCATATTAGTCATTTGGTGTTTCTGGGTATACCTCAGTGAGCACAAACTTGCATTGCTCAGCCGTGAGGACAATGTCCAAATCGTGTTTCCAGTTGATATAATTTGGACCAATTAATTTGTTCTCCTTTTGTGTGACAAATATTGTATTAAACGCCGTATCAAAAAACTGAAATAAATAATAGTCAAGTTTCAGTATTTTATCTTTTTCAAAAATATTGATATCCTCAAAACAATATAATCTTCCACCAACATCTTTCACACCGGGATTCATGCAGGTCACGCGGGTGAACGTCTACACTAATCCACATTCGCTCGAGAAGAACCTAAATTCATTAATTTCACTATCTGACTAACAATCTTTTGATCAATAAAATTAATAGTTGGTGATTTTAGCCGCACACATAAGTAGCATGACCTCGTGGGAAGAATACTGTAGACGGTACACTAAGTGTATACCATTACATGACTTCTAAGTTTGTTACTTAGGATACTAATGCACTTCAGTAGTGAGGGTGTCGCAAGGTTCTCCAATTAAACTTACTATAGTCATCCTTTTAGAAATTCAATCTAGTGATCTCGTGAATTGAAGACTTATCCGTAGGGAGGAAGGACCTTGGCCAATGCGTAAGTCTATCCACATCACATATGAATTCGTAATGGAGGCCATTGGGATATTTACAAACCTGCTTCCAATTAGATTCGTAAAATTGAGGATTTTTACGTTTTCACATGCAATATCTTAACTTTGGAAATTCGCAACAATAAAATCATTGGAGTTTTAATATGCGAATTGTCTACTTTAGTTAATTGCACCTATAAAACTTCTTTGTTTTCGATCATGCAAAAAACATAAAATGAAAACACACAAACAACAATAAGGACATAAAATGGAAAATTCGTAATTAAACATTTCCTGACTATTATGGCCTTCTCAATCGTCATTTCCTTTAAATGCCTTGTTGACACGTCTCGTCGCGTCGCTTTCACTCATTATAAGGACCCTTAGAATTTATTCAGTTTTTCTTGGTTTACTACGTAATTAGGAATCGCCCAAAAATTACGACAAAACCAAAAACCATAAATTCACTTTGCCTATAACGACTCGTTATTTGGTTTCTCCTAATTCGTATGGGTTTTCTCAATTTTTTACGTAATTAGGAATCATCCTAAATTATGATAAATCAAAACCCACAATAACATCTTTGTCATTTTACATAAATTCCTATATACAAGGCTTTATAGGAATTTAAAGACGAAAACTTTAGAATAAATCCTACTACAAGATTTAATCTAACCCTACACGGCTTCCACCTCGTGATCATTACTATTACACACATTCACATTCAATAAAAATGAGCCCGGACATGTCCCGGGGTTTATGAATGAATGTAACCACCTGTTAATAAAATAACAAAGCCGTGTAATAAATCGAACAAGTATAAAGCCAAAACACTCGCTCTGATACCATTTTGAAGGAAACTGATATGGTTTAGGCTAAACCGAAAATCTCACTTTCGTGCTATGCATTCCAAAATCGGAGACTTTCGATCGAGCCTAAACTCTAAAATCATTTCCACTGAACGGATCTGGGCTTATACAAATTCGATTTATTAAAACAACATGCTAAAAATTAAATCTTTAATTTAAAGTGAAAGACTTAAAGATTATACCTTTGAAGCGTGTCCTCAAAGCAATAAGAAAACAAAAGCCTGAAAATCTTGCTATTTACCGCCTGGGACCAAACACGAGAGAATCCTAAGAATGACTCCGTCTACACCCCAAAATCGTGTGGGAGACTATCGATGGGGTAGCTAAGACACTATGGAATAAATCCAAAACAAAACAGCTATGAAAAACTCGACAGATCGTTGGCCGAAGATCTTGTACCTGTTTACCGCCTGCCTACGAAATTTACTATCGAATTCCTCGAATGACTCCGTCTGCACCCCAAAATCGTGTGGGCGACTATCTACGGAGTAGCTAAGATACTAAGGAAGAAATTCAAAAGAAACCCGCTTTGAAAAACTCGTCAGATCTGTGATAGATCGTTGCCGAATTTTAGCTGCCTATTTACCGCCTTGTGCACAAAATCCAAGAAACCACCAAAAGAATCCTCCGATCACGATCTAGAAAACCACCACCATTGATCACCGATCAAGATCGAGATCTACACAACAGAGGTCGAATCATGTGACTCAAAGAACCAAATAGACTGGCAGCGCAAAAACCAAGAAAATTGGCGGTTCTAAACCCGAGAGATGATGGCGCACGCAAATCGAAAGATGGAAGAAATAGGAAATCGGCAACAAAGGACTGAGATTTTTGAAGATCGAAGGATCCTAAGCCATCTTCGAGAAAGAACTCAATGAAAAATGTGAAGTTCTCTCTCTAGGCTACTCCTTCTTTTCTAGGCAACTTAGTCTCCAAGGTTTCTTAATGTCTTCCGAAATGCCTAACATAGACTATTTATAGGAGATTCAAGGGAGACCTAGTGGGCTTTTGATTTGGGCCTTAATGTTGGACTTTGTTGACTTCCTTAGTCTTCCCTAGACAAGTAAACTCCTATCGAACCTTTCAAATTAATTCCTTAACCCAATTCGTCAATTAAATATTAATCGATTCCTTAGAATTATTTCGTATAATTCACTTTGTTAATTAAATATATGGGTAATTTATTTAATTCACCTTGTTGATTAGTCCAACGCATTAGTAGTCGTACCACTAATGGACCAATTATGGAACTACCCCTAAAAAATGAATTTAATTTGTGCTCACTTTGTAATTCTTATATCTCCACATGTCAACGATATAGTGCTCGTCGATTCATAAATTTACTGAGAAATTAATTCATCGTCTTGGTATCTGAGATTAGCACCACTTGACCTTCTTATTATACCAGACATAATTCCACCGACCGGGTTTAGTGTAATAAACTTTTCGAGCTCATCTCAAGAGCACCATCAACCCGACAAACCGGTACATGGATTCTTTCGATAAGCAACTGAACACAAGGAATTCAAACACCACATACCCAACTTACCGAGATCTAGGCCTCTATTGACCGCGCCCTTTGGTAAATCAAAGCATACAATGTCTAACTCTCATACCCGCTCTAGTCTAGGGATTAAGAGATTAGAATATTGGGTTCGAATTAACTACGCCGATCAGTATAAGTTCATTCAATCCCTAATAGGTCATTCTCAATATATCCCGGGAATATCCATATGATTTAATTTGTCTAGACAAGCTAACTGTCTAAATAATACGATAACCTAAACCGATGGTATGTTCAAACTAACTCAGTTACGGACATCTGTTTATATATCATAAATTTAACTAATGATAAGACCTATTGTGCTACACCCGGAACCTTATCATCTATGCATATGATATAAAGGAATAATTAATACAGAAACTTAATCGATATGTAAACTGTGGGTATTATTTTTTCATACAAACAATAGCTTTTCAGTATTCAAAACTAACAAATAAGACATATAGGGCTTTTGACCCATCCATATCTCATATGGAGTCTTATCTACTGCCTTAGATGAAATACGGTTTAGTAAGTAGGCAGCAGAAGGGAGAGCATAACCCCAAAAGGACGTAGGGAGAGTCGTTTGTCCCATCATTAATCGAACCATATCTAATAAGGTCCGATTCCTTCTTTTAGATACACCATTCCATTGAGGTGTTCCCGGTGGAGTTAGCTGTGAAACAATTTCACACAATTTTAGATAGCTATCAAACTCATCATTTAGGTATTCTCCTCTCTGCTCGGAGCTAATAGCCTTAATCCTTCTATCCTACTGATTCTCTATTTCATTCTTGAACTCTTTGAACTTTTCAAAAGTTTCACTTTTATACCTCATTAAGTAGACATAACCATATCTACTATAGTCATCAGTAAAAGGCACGAAGTATTCAAATCCATCTCTGGCTTGTGTGCTCATTGGTCCACATACATCCGTATGTATTGAAGCTAATTACTCACTGGTTCTTTTCCCTTTCTTGTTGAAAGGACTCTTTGTCATTTTGCCTTACAAATAGAGTTCACATGTCATATGATTCGAAATCAAATGACCCAAGCACTCCATCTTTATGAAGTCTTTGAACTCTTTTCTCATTTGCATGGCCTAAATGACAATGCCAAAGATATGTTGGACTTAAATAAGATTTAGTTGATTTAGATTTCTTTTTAATGTTATAGACCGGTCTTTCTTGGTTCAAGTCCAAGATATATAGGCCGCTGCACAATTTTGCAACTCAGTATAAACATCATTCAGATATAAAGATAACGAATTATTACCAATAATAATACGAAAACCTTTAATATCCAAAAAAGAAATTGAAATAATATTCATGCTCAAAGCAGGCAAATAGTAACAATTCTCACATTCAATGTTTAAACTGGAAGGAAAAGATAAAGTGTAATCTCCCACTTCAATAGCAAGAACTCTTGCCCCGTTGCCCACTCGGAGATCCACATCACCTTTCCTTGTCATCCTTCTATTTCTGAGTCCATGCACATTAGTACAAATGTGAGCCCCACATCCCCACATCAGGTATCTAATACTCATGAGGTAGACATATAAAGATTTATTTCAATGACAAAGATACATGAAGCTGAAGGATTCTTGCTTTCAAGAAACAGTTTACAGTCTCTCTTCCAATGACCCTTCAATTTACAGAAGAGACATGTATCATCCTTTTGAGGTTTTGTCTTAGCAGGTTGAGGAGCTTGAGGTTGGGCTTTGGCAGCAGTCTTACTGCAAGCTTTCTTATTTTGCCCAACTTTGACCTTGCCTTTAAACTTCCTCTTTTTCCATTTACCTTTCTCTACAACCATTACTGGTGTGGCCTTTCGAAGGGATTGCTCAGTATTTTTAGCATCCTATGAGGCTTAGGAATGCTCCTCTCCATGTTGTGCATGTTGTAGTTCACCACAAAGTCATTGTATTTATCAGGCAGTGAGGCCAAGATGATGTCAATGGCTAACTCTCTTGCAAAAGGCGCATTTAATCGCTCTAGGGTATTAATATACCCTTTTATCTTGAATAAATATGTGTTTACTGACGAATCCTTTGCCATCTTGCACGAGAAAAATGCTTTGATTGTAACAAACCTTTCGTTACGGGCTTGTTTATGGAACATCTCTGTAAGTGACTCATATATCCGAAATGCTTCTGAATTGAGGAACTGCTTTTGAAACTCGCCTGTCATAGATGCGAGCATTAAACATGTCACATCATCAGAATCTCTTTTCAGCTTATCCCATGCTCGCTGAACAACAACCGTGGCATTTTGTGGTGGTTTAGGTAAAGTTGTCTCTAAGACATGTAGTTTCCTTTATTGTTTTAGAACAATTCTCAAATTTCTTCCCTAGTCTAAGAAATTTGGACCAACAAGTTTGTCTTTATCCAAAATACTTCTTAGAGTGAAATTTGAGACAACATTAGTGCTAAATGATGACATTTCTACAAAAGAATAAATGCAAAATATTAGGATGAGTTTTAAAACCATTTTCCACAATAGCCAAAATTGAAATCCCAAACAATTTTGTGTTGGTGCTAGATTGTGGGCCAAAAATCCACAAAGAGTCAAACCTCAGTATTGTTTTGGCAAGTATCGTACGGATCGGCCCATTTTCATAGATAACGTTCAAATCACATCTCATGCAACTTAACGCTTTCCAATTGCATCGTTATGCAACTTTTTGGTGATAGGATGAACATTCCAAATGTTTGACACCATCCTATCATTGCAAAACCAATCCTAGTCAACTTATCAGGTTAAACTATGACCAATTTCCCTAAGTCAAACCATCTCTCGAGGCATCACATCAATAAATATCCAAACAGTTTTTCCACATAGTGATAGTAAGTAAAGTTGGGCACCTAAATACCCAAACAGTTTTTCCATATGGTGGTAGTGAGTAAAGTTGGGCACCTATTATGCGATAACTTGCCTCACGAAGAAAACCTGAGGCCCTTGGGCTCTCCAAGTCCATCAGACGATCGACGCTCTAGCGAGCCCCCGAGTATGGAAGCAATTTATGACTTAGGTTTTTAGGGATTTAGTTTGAATGGTTTAACATAAAGAATAACATTATATCAAATATGTTTAAAGCGAATAAAATGTAATGAATTGGGCTCTAGTCTATTACAAGACTTTTAAGATATTTGTCTTCATTTAGGCCTTCAATGTTGGGCTTCTGTTCCTAGGCTCTACCTTGGACTCCTTTGGAATTACATAAATATGGGCCTATCTAATTCTATTCTATTACATAGAATTTAATAGGCTCATAGGCCCAATTTAATGACAAATTATATAATACTCCTAGGTGTAAATATGCGAGTGTATACTTACCTAAAAAAAAAAAAATTGAGCCAAAAATAAAGAAAGTGCATGTATTGAGATGCACACACTTATTATATATACCATCAACCTCTCTCTCTCTCTCTCTCTCTCTCTCTCTCTCCTTAAAAACTAATCCATTCAGCCTCTCTCTCATCTTCTCTTTCACCAGCCTATTTTCTTTCTTCTCTCGCGTTGATTCCGGCTATTCCATGAAAATTTTTGAAGATATCTCACCGCCAAAACACTCCCCACCTCTCAAGCTTCAAAACCTATACCATTTTTTACCATTTCATCATTTTTTGGGTTTGAGAGAACCCTAAATCAGCCACGAAAATTAAAGGAAAGCTAGGGTTTTACAGATCTGAAGTAGGAGATTCGTTTGGTTCTGTTTGCAGCCCATGAAGATGAAAGAAAAAATAGGATTTTGGCAAAAAGATATGTTTTTTTATGTAAAATCGTATGTTTTTGCTGGCTTGTTGGTGTAAAATGGTGTTTGTGTAAAGTGCTTCTTGTTTATGTAAAGTACTGTTGGCTTAAGTAAACTACTGACTCTTTAGTCAAAATGCTGTTTTTTGGTGTAAAATACTCTTTTCTGGTTCAAAGTGGTATTTTTTAGTATAAAAATATCGTTCTGATTCGTTTATGTAAAGTGCTGGTTGTTTATGTAAAGTGTTGAATGTTTGTGTAAAGTACTGTTGCCAGTTTACATAAACTGCGAGTTTACATATGTAAACTGTCAGTATACATAACCTTTGTAGTAAACTTTGCAGTTTACATATGTAAATTGGCAGTTTACATAAACTGCAAGTTTACATATGTAAACTGCAAAATTTATATAAAGTGGTGTGAAAATTCTGCAGATGTCATCCAACTTTGAAATTCCATATCTCCCTCGTTTCTCGTTCGTTTTGACCAAACTTTGGCTTTTTTTAAACCTCTCCTTACAAGGATTACACATAATTTTATGGATCTTTATTTGGACTTGTAAATATCACATAAATCAGCTCTAAAACAGAGCTGCAAGTGCTGTTTTTTCCGCAAAAAAATCTGAAGTAATGGTTGTACTTCAGAAATTCATATCTTCTTCATTCTTTGTCTGATTTAAGCAAACTATAGCTCGATTTCAACCTCTTTGCATATGCTTTACTCAAAAATTTATATAAGCAACTTTGGCTTTCTAGATTTTCTGAAAAACAGCAAAGAACAGAGCTACATTCTGCAAAAGTACTGTTGACTTATGTAAACTACTGATTATCTAGACAAAATGCTTTTCTTTTATGTAAAATACTTTTTTCTGGTTAAAAGTGGTCTTTTTTTAGTATAAGAACATCGTTCTGATTCCTTTGTGTAAAGTGCTGAATGTTTGTGTAAAGTATTGTTGCCAGTTTACATATGTAAACTGCAAAGTTTATGTAAAGTAGCGTGAGAATTCAATGTAAACTGACAGTTTACATAAAAGTTTATGTAAAGTGGCAGTTTACTCCAATTCAACTCGACTTTACATAAACTTTTATGTAAACTGTCAGTTTACATAAATTTTGCAGTTTTCATATGTAAATTGGCAGTTTACATAAACTGCGAGTTTACATATGTAAACTGCAAATTTTATGTAAAGTGGCGTGAAAATTCTGCAGCTGTCATCCAACTTTGAAATTCCATATCTCCCTCGTTTCTCATCCATTTTGACCAAACTTTGGCTTGTTTTAAACATCTTCTTACAAGGATTACACATAATTTTATGGATCTTTATTTGGACTTGTAAATCTCCCATAAATCAGCTCTGAAACAGAGCTACAAGTGCAGTTCTTTTCTCAAAAAAATATAAAGTAATGGTTGTACTTCAGAAATTCATATCTTCTTCATTCTTTGTCCAATTTAAGCAAACTATAGTTTGATTTAAACCTCTTTTCATAAGGTTTACTCAGAAATTTATATAAGAAACTTTGGCTTTTCAGATTTTCCGAAAAACAACAAAGAATAGAGCTGTGTTCTGCAAAAGTACTGTTGGCTTATGTAAACTACTGTTTCTTTGGTCAAAATACTTTTCTTTTATGTTAAATACTCTTTTCTGGTTCAAAGTGGTCTTTGTTAGTGTAAAAACATCCTTTTGATTCGTTTATGTAAAGTGCTGGTTGTTTATGTAAAGTGCTGAATGTTTGTGTAAAGTACTGTTGCCAGTTTACATATATAAACTGACATTTTAGATAAACTGTGAGTTTACATATGTAAACTACAAAGTTTATCTAAAGCGGCGTGAGAATTCAATGTAAACTACCAGTTTACATAAAAGTTTATGTAAAGTGGTTGTTTACACCAATACAACGTGACTTTACATAAACTTTTATGTAAACTAGTAGTTTACATATGTAAACTGTCAGTTTACATAAACTTTGCAGTAAACTTTGCAGTTTACATATGTAAACTGCAAAGTTTAAGTAAAGTTGAGTGAAAATTCTGCAGCTGTCATCCAAATTTGGAATTTCATATCTCCCTCGTTTCTCGTTCTTTTTTACCAAACTTTGGCTTGTTTTAAACCTCTCCTTACACGGATTACACATAATTATATGGATCTTTATTTAGACTTGTAAATCTCTCATAAATTAGCTCAAAAATAGAGCTGCAAGTGCAGTTCTTTTCGCAAGAAAATCTGAAGTAATGGTACTTCAGAAATTCATATCTTCTTCATTCTTTGTCCGATTTAAGCAAACTATAGCTTGATTTAAACCTATTTGTATAAGGTTTACTCAAAAATTTATATAAGCAACTTTGGATTTCTAGATTTTCTGAAAAATAGCAAAGAACAGAGCTGCGTTCTGCAAAAATACTGTTGGCTTATGCCAACTATTGATTCTTTTGTCAAAATACTTTTCTTTTATGTTAAATACTCTTTTCTGGTTCAAAGTGGTCTTTGTTAGTGTAAAAATATCCTTCTGATTCGTTTGTATAAAGTGTTTGTTGTTTATGTAAAGTGCTGAATGTTTATGTAAAGTAATATTGGCTTATGTAAACTACTGATTCTTTGGTCAAAATGCTTTTCTTTTATGTTAAATACTCTTTTTCTTGTTCATAGTGGTCTTTGTTAGTGTAAAAACATCGTTCTGATTCGTTTGTATAAAGTGCTAGTTGTTTATGTAAAGTGCTGAATGTTTATGTAAAGTACTGTTGGCAGTT
Organism: Knoxia roxburghii; assembly: GCA_030378225.1. NCBI lineage: Eukaryota > Viridiplantae > Streptophyta > Magnoliopsida > Gentianales > Rubiaceae > Knoxia > Knoxia roxburghii. The sequence continues at coordinate 26,380,987 of CM059417.1, forward strand.
TACATAAACTGCGAGTTTACATATGTAAGCTGCAAAGTTTATGTAAAGTGGCATGAGAATTGAATATAAACTGCCAGTTTACATAAAAGTTAATGTAAAGTGACAGTTTACACCAATACAACGCGACTTTACATAAACGTCTATATAAACTAGCAGTTTGCATATGTAAACTGCTAGTTTACATAAACTTTGCAGCAGTTTACATAAACTGCGAGTTTACAGATGCAAACTGCAAAATTTATGTAAAGTGACATGAGAATTTATATGTAAGCTTGGCAGTTTACATAAACTTTTATGTAAAGTGACCTGAGAATTCAAACAAATGAGGCGCGTGAGGAGTGACAGGGAGAGAGAAACCAATGATAGTTAGGGACATGCGCATTTAATACGCATTAAATGCACTGGTCTACTTCTTTTGTGCCTTTTTGACAAAAAAAACCCCCGATTTTTGCCAAATAAACCCATTTTTTTTAAAAAAACCCAGATAGGAGTACATCTCCTTTTTTACTCTTAGGAGTACTATATACGAACTGCAATTTAATTGGCTCACAAGCCCAATTTAATTGGCTCATAGGCCCCAAATTAAAATAATTTAATGCTTAATTCATGCATGAAAAACACATAAGAATGCAAGTTTTTCTTACAATCACATTTTAAGTAAGCCGAATAATTTTAAAGGATTGTGTAACTATTACACTATTAAAATTGATTGTGTTATGATCAATTTTAATCACTCTCATGTTCATTCACTTGGTCAAAATGATGCATGAAAATTTTTCACATGATTATGTATGCATTTCACAATTTAAACAATTTAAATTTGAAATCATAAATAAATATATTTATTTATTTTTACTAATTATCCTAATCTAATTAAGATAATTATTTAAATTTAAATTTTTAAATATTTTTAATTATCCTAATCTAATTAAGATAATTATCTAAATTCAAAATTTTAAATATTAAAACAGGATAACAATTTTAAACGAATTTAATCACATCTTCCATCTGATAAGAATTTTTAAATTTCTTGAAAAAATAAAAATTTTAAATCTTATCAATTTTATAATTCAGAAAATCAATTTTTGGAAAATTGCTGGGGCAATTTCGCAATTAATCAAAATACTGGGCTTAAGGTTTTGAGGGAACAAAACTGCTGGGCCTGGTTTGTAATTTTTAAAAATTTACAATTTTTGGCAGATTAAGGTTTGAAGCTGCGGCATGGGCATTTTGGTAATTTCAGCCCCTAGCACTTCAACCCCCCCGCCGCCAGACATCCGGTTGTCTTCCCAATGAACTCCTCGTCGGAATCCTTGACTTCCGACGACATTCACCGGTCGTCTCTTCTGACGATTTGAGTTCTCCCGTTCACAACCTTCCCGATCGCGAAATCCTCGACCGATGAAACTTGGCATTCGAGGATCCCACGCATCGAAAACTTAATCTCGGCAGTTCCAACTAAGAGAGATGCAGCGGCAACATTCACCGCTGTTTATTCTCTATCTGACCGAGGCTTTGCAAAAATCGAAGACAGCCAAAACATTTTTGGATTAGTTCGAGTACCGGCATATTAAAAAACAAAAATACCCAAAACCATTTCCGACAAACTTTTTTTCCCGGCGAATCAAACCTGTGAAAGAACCAACAAACAGCCCAGCAAATAATTTTGACCAAAACCCAGAAAGCCCAAACTTTCGAAAGCTACAACCAAGGAAATCCGATCAGCCGCGTTTTTCCAGCGAAAGTTTTAAAATAGTCTAGATTTTCAAAATCAATTTCCGGCAAGAAAATTTAAACCAATTCAGCCCAGCAAATATTTTTTTCCATTTGGCTCGTTTTTCCGTTAAAGTCAATTTTCCCAATGAGGAGAACTATTAAAATCCAAGACCAGAAGATTTAAAAGACAAATCCAGAAAACCCAGAAATCTGATAAGATTAATGAACGGATCTTCAAAAGCCTAGAAAACACTTTCTTTTGTTTTTGCCGAAACTAGTTTCAAAAACCCCGTGGGAATCCAAATCACAAGAAAAACCGAACCTTTCCAGTACAACTTTCAAGGTAACCAAAACCAAGAAAAATTAAGTTTCGGTTTTCCTATTGAAACTAAATTTTCAATCGGGTTGATGAAAAATTAATTTTAAAACAAACAATTTATTTTAGTTCATTAATTTTAACATTAACACTAAAATTTTAATCCTTGCTCTGATATCACTGTTGAGACCTTAGGAATGTTTATTAAAAATTTTACAAAGCGGAAATGCCTAATTTAAGTTGTAGTGTTAATTAAATCCTAGGTTTAAAGCATTTAATGCTTACCCTCGTAGCGTAATCGGTTATCGCGTCTGGATCCTGATTGATGTTCGTCCAGAAATTTAGATCACCACCAAAATACTTTCCCAGTAGATGCTCTCTACTCTCAAGCACCGGAGCCTCACAAAATGGTTGCTAGCTTGTTCTTTTCTACGGAGAAAATTGTTTGGGAAAAGTTTTGGGTTTTGGTAAAATTGTTTTCTCAAAAAAACCGTCTCTATCTGACTCACATATCTTCAGGATATATAGAGTCAAATAATACCAAATTAGTAAAATAAAATTAATATTACTTCTACTAACTTGGATTTTATCAAAACCATGAATCAACCCAATGACCCATGAATCAGGCTGATGGGTCAAGAACCTCAATTGTAATTAGGTCCCTTGATTTATCAACATTTCCCAATCGTTCTTAGGTACTTAATTAACTCTTATTAATACCACAGAACTTTTCAATAATATTTAATTAAACTATTTAATTAAATATTATTTATCTAAGTATAACAATTACACTTAGTGCAGGCAAGATTATTTATTCTATATCATCAAACTCTTTTACGTGCGATCCTGTAGGTCCATTCCAAATTGGCAATGGATTAAATCTAATTGATTAATCCATAAGTTATTAGTGGTCTTTAGCAAGACATAATGACTACCCAATTCAGAACGGAGGGTTGAATGGTGATTCAACACAACCTTCCGAGCATACTACGTATGATCCTCTACATCGAAATCAGTTTAGCAAAAGGCATGGAAGCATCATCCTTATTTAACTAAACGTTTACTTGATCTCTTAGTGACACTGATTCTATTCAAGCAAATGATAACTTATCATTTCTCGGGCATGGCCATGCACTTCTCAGTTCACTATCAAGTGGCCAAGATATCATCTCTCACTAAAGAGAGACTTATAGTCCCATCACTTCACCTACATACCTTAGCGTGTATCATAGTGTATCCAATCATACCCATACTTGGTAACCTGTTACGGCCCCGTTAGGCGTATGTCAAAGCACACTAGAATTCACCTAAAACCATGTAGTGATTTGGTCTAAGGATCCTCGTACGAGTACTACTCAAAAGAATCTCTCATGATCTAAGCAATCCATGGAGTGTTTCTTTTGGCGGATCGATTTCATGAATTCAAACATGCACAAGAATATTACATTCATGAAATTAACTCATCTGATAAATTATCAATCAAATGAAAAATGTCTATATAGCCCTTAAAAGGGCACATACACCAACAAAAAGAATTGTGGACCACAGCTAATGCCTTGCTAATTCTTTTCCCAACAAAATTGGTGACGACAGAAAATTGTGTTGTTTCAGTTTGCTTGTGGAACTCATAGCTAGTACTTTAACTTTCTTCCTTTATTTTATTTAATTAGTTTAAATTATGAATTTTGGTTTTGATTTAATTATGCGTAGTAGCTAAATTTCTTTATTATAGTCAAAGGATATTGAACCCTTGATGACGATTAATTGTGAGAAATAATTGTGCTTCAATCTCAATTAAATTTTCATTAGTTATTTATTCTCTAGGTTGTGTTGTTGATTATTTGACACTATTTGAATAATTGGTAGCATTCAGTTTTTTCTTGGTAATCTAATTTACTTGAATATACCATGTTCGATATTTTTAAGAGGAACAATTCAATTAATCACGTGGTACGTAGTATAATTGTCTTGAAGAGAATAAATAATTAGATTTCATTTAAACAAAGTTTGTTCATTTTTTATTTGAATTGGGTATTTGACTATCAAGAATATGTGTCCCAAGAGGTTCCAGTATTGATTTTTTATTATAGATGCGATTAATGGATGTTTCTTAATTTTTGGGGCTAAATTAATAGGATTAATATTTCTTCATTCTGCCAAACTCTCGACTTTTTTCCCACTTATTTCACTTTAGTTTAATTTTTCTTTTGTTGTGTGTCTTGGTGGTGTAATTGTGCTTGTTTGGATCCCTTCTTCCTATTGTCTACATTGGGGACCATGTAGAGTTTTTGTGTCGGGGGATTGTTTGTATGATTATTGTTTTGGGGGATTGTTTTTGTGTTTTATTGTGCTTAGATTCTAGGTATGGGGGAGAAGTTATATGTCTATTTTGTTGGAGATTTAATATGTAATGTGTGATTTGGTAAGATTAGCATAAAAGGTAGGGAATAATAGTAGTATTATGTGTTGAATGATTATAACTTTTTCCTTATAATAAATCAAATGATGATGTTTGCTTGAGTGACACCGAGATTGAGCATTAGTGAGCAACATTATTTCTTATGCTCAATTTTTTTTTTTTTTTTTTGAAGAATGTTTCACACATAGCTTGCATATTTTAGAACTTACTTTGTTATGCATGTTGTCATTGCTTGTGAATTCGAAGTACAAATATGATAAAAGCATTAGGATAAACCAATTTTGGCTTATTTTAAAATCCAACCTTCTATGCTTACCATTAGTTGACCTCTTTGAACCTTGGATCCTATTATTTGATTGTAAAGCCACTTAAGTAAAACCTAGGCCTGTGTTTAGCTTGCTTTTTCTGCCTAGTTATTGGAAGAAGTTTATACTTGATTTTTTAACTTGGTTTGTGGTATGAAGACGGACATTGCAAGGAAAAAGTAGCTCATAAAGAAATAAGTGTGCTCTGCAATGTAAAGATATCTATGGATGAAATAAAGGCACGGGGGTTGTTAAGAAAAAAAAAACAATATAAACAAATTCCAATGAATTTGTTTATATTGTTTTTTTTTTTTCTTAACAACCCCTGTGAATTTGTGTGACTAGAAAAAAAAAAAGAGAAAAAAAAAAAAGAAAAAAAAAGGAAGTTGAAGGAAGAGCTAGGTTGGAAATCTTATGGGCTATTATTGTCTTGAATGGGACATTCTCGGTTAGACGTTGGAAGGTTGACAATTGAGGATATGCTTTCTTTCTTAACTGTAGCCTAGTGTTTTATCTTTCGTTTATCCTACCATTTTGTCCTAAGCCTCGTTTTATCCTTTGACAAGACCTTTTGATTTGTGCTTTGTATTCATTTGAGTGATGATAATGTGATATATTTGCAAACTTATGGCAAAAACATGCTATGTGATGAATGTGAGTGATTATATGTCCTATAAACACTTTTGAGTGCATGAGAGATTACTTGATAGGTGGATGTCACTTTTGCTTGCCATTTCATTTTGGGAAGTTATGAGGAGTTTGGGATAATCATTGCAAATGCTTGGTACTATGAAAAGTTTTCTATGTGGATTGCAACTCTTGCTTGGTTATATATTGCATATTGAGGATCCATTGTGTTTGTTTGGTCTTTTCTCTTTTTGAGTCTTGAGTCATGCTTGGGGACAAGCATTGTTTAGGTGTGAGAGATTTGATAAGTCTAGAAGTTAACGTTTTATTGTGCTTAAATTGGAGGTCAAGTAGATGAATTGTATGGTTTAATAGGCTATATTTTTTAATGTAGGGAAAAATGGAGGTCGATTGAGTTGGATACGCGTTTTGGCCATTTTTTGGAAGAAGTCGAGAATTTGGCAGAATGAAAACATATTAACTTGGGCTCGTGTGAATATATCAATTGTGAAGGAAGAAGAGAGCAAAAAGACTCAATTGGCCTTTATGAGTAGACCCAAAATTAGAATGGATTTCGTAATTGGTATTATTTGAATTAGTTTCCAAAAGAGATTTGGAATTAATTAAGTTAAAAACAAATAATTATATATATATATATATTAATTGTGGGCCGCCGGATTAGGTTAGTAATATATATTAGTACGTAAGGTTAGTACATATAGTTGCCAATTAGCAAAGTGGGCGAGAACTTTCGGTTCATCTTGGATTTCACGGGTTTCCGTGCGGCTAGTACTCTCCTTTCTTTTCTTTAGTTATTTTATATTATTTTATTATGAGTTTTGGTTTTGTTTTAATTATGCGTAGCTAATTTCTTAATTCTAGTTAGGAGTGTGCACAGTTCGGTCTAATTCGTGACATCGATCAAATCCGTACAATGGTTTGGTTTTTTGTTGATTTTTAAAATATTTTATAATATGACGGTTTTTAAATCCGGATTGGTTCGATTTTGAAGCATTGATGGTTCAGATTGGTTTGTTAAAACCACCAATCCATTGCTCACGGTTAGATTTGTCGTTCGGTCATAAAACGGAACCAACCGAACCATGCACATCTTTAATTCTAGTCAAAGGATATTGAAACCTTGATGACGATTAATTGTGAGATCTAATTGTGCTTCAATCTCAATTAAATTGTGGTTAGTTATTTATTCTCTGAGTTGTGTTATTGATTATTTAGCACTATTTGAATAGTTGGAAGCATTCAGGTTTCCCTAGATAATCTAATTTACTTGAATATATGATGCTCGATATTCTAAAGATGAACAATTCAATTAATCACGTGGTACGTAGTTTAATTGTATTGAAAAGAATAAATAATTAGATTTTATTTAAAAATGTTTGTTTGTTTGTTATTTGAATTGGGTATTTGACTATCAAGAATCTCTATCCTAGGAGGTTCCAGGATTGATTTTTTATTATAGATGTGATTAACGGAGGTTCCTTAATTGTTGGGGAATACATACCTTTGTTGCACATTTGTTATTGAAAATATTTTAGAATTTACATTTATTTATGTAATATTGTTTTGTTCTGTGTTTACTAATGCATTGTATGTCTTTTAGAATTTCAAAAAAGTCCCCTACAATACTTCAATCTTATTAGTTTCTTTTTTTGTTTTTTTGGGTATATGTGAAACAATATGTTTGATGAAAACATCATCAAATCTTAATTTTTAAATATGTCTATAGTTTGGTTTGCTATTCAGTAATCAGTAGGGGAGTTCATTATTCGGGTGCACCGAATAACCCGCCTGACTCGCACCCATTTAAAGAATCGGGTTGGTTTGTGCGAGTGAACGGGTTATTGGGTGGGTAACTGAATAATATATACAGTTTAGTGGGCGGGTTTGAATTTGGATTTTCTTAAATGGGACCGCCCGAAACCCGAATATACCTATATAAACAATTTTTTGGGTTTTATTTTCCAAAGCAGCCGCTCATCTCTTCTTTCCTTCTCTCTTTGCCTTGAAGAAAACCCTCTCCTCCTCCAGTCCCTCTCCTTCGTTCCCTTCGCTGCCTCGCAACCAACCACCCTTCGCACTGCCGCCGATCGAATGTCCTCTCCAGCTCTCTTTCCTCCAATCGATTGAAACTTCTTTCTTCCTCTCTATTTCCTGCACAGCCCACCTCGCAACCAATGCAAAGACTTCTCCCAACCAATTTAGAAGACTTCCCCCCCAACAAATTATTGTAAATCTTACGGTTTGAGGGCCATTCCCCAACGAATTATTGTAGATATGAAGTCACACCTTCCCTGGCTGCCACCCACTATCTTCTTTCTTTCTTTGTTTTCAAGTCGAGTAATCCAAACTGAATAATCCAAACTGAATAACCTGAACAAACCGCAAACCGCCTGATTGAACAAATAAGGCATACAATTTGGAGGAGGGGTTTAATTTCATTGAGAATGCCTGATTCTTCATCAATCCAAGGATATATAAGGAGGGATAGTTGTTTAGGATTATCAAAGTGAAATATATAGTAACATTTGATGAAAACATGTGTTACTTTTGCTGAAAACGTTCAAATAATATAATTTGTTATTCTTCCATAATGAAAATACATTTATTGTTAAAAACACATGCTTGAAAAATATGGATTCTTAAAATAGTTATAAGAAGCGTAAAAATTACAAATAGAAGTTGCTATCTGATTTTGAATATAGCTTTGCTGTAATTATGAATAAAAGGGGAAAATTTTCTGAAAACGTTGAAGAAAATAAAGAAAGAGAAAGCAGCCATCGAAGATAGTAAGGACTCAAGTGTGGAAAAGAACGGTCCAATGGAAGAAGAACAATTCAGTAAAACAGAATACTAAAAAGCAAGAAAGTAAGAAGGGAGGAAAAATGAAAAGGGAGAACATGATGAAGTTCGAAATAGATTCATATCAGGACTTTTAGCTAAAGGTTTGAGTAAACTGCTTCTAAGACTCAGTCAACAACAAAAGAAGGTAATTGTAGATATAGGACTAGAGCCACTATTTAGACTAAACTACCGTGTAGTCCCTAATACCCTTCGACATTATTTATTGAAACGTCTTGATCTATTAATGCTAGAGTTGAAGTGAGAGACTGGTATTATCAAAATTGATGTGAATCTAGTGTTGGGATTACCGAACGGTGACATTTGTATTGAAGAATTTGAGGTAGATGAAGAGAGGAAAACAAACTACAAAAGAGAAGTTGGGGAGTATCAGTATAGACACGAAATTAAAAGGCCAACGTTGACTAGTATACCATCCTTTAAAACTTGCATTCATCAAAGACTTTTTGGTATTCATGGTTTTAACATTATTGAACAGTTATGGTACAAGCGCTGGGAAATTCCATTTTTTAAAGTCTTTTACAAGTATTGAAAAAGTCAAAAAATTAGATTAGTGTAAGTTCACCGTGAAGAGTCTGGCTTTACAACAGCTGATTGGAAGAAACGCAATGGGAAAACACAGTTTAAGGGTCCTCTTCTGTTCCTTATGGTAAGTGTTACTTGCTTTAAAAAATTTAGTGTTCATGCTAAATATTTATCAGCAGATAACATTAGTGCAAAATATGTTGTAGCTATTATATGCGGACAGAGTTGTGTACAATAATGATGAAAATGAGATTCGTCTTGTTCCTACACTTCGTAATTGGGACGGGGAAAATTTGTGGGACAGAGCAACTGATGAAAAGTCAAAAGATGCTTTTAGCAAGGATAGAGTACGACCAAGGCCTGGTGAAAGTGATTCCTCTATGGCTAGTGCTGAAAAGGAAAAACAAGAAAATGAAAGCATGCCGACAAACACAGAGGTAAACAATAAAACCTGCTTTTCATATACAATAATTGTTCGAAAGTCTTTTCACTTTATTAATTTTACTTATTATAAATATTGTTGGAAATTTGAAACATTAGAAATAAAATATATGCAATTTTTAAATGTCCGTTATACGCACAATATGCATTCTGATGAACAACGGGTTTTTTTGGTTAAACCTTAAATGCTGAATTTTTTATTTTAGTTTTTGAAACTTGTGTTACTCACTCAATATCAAAAACAGGATATGCCTACAAAGTTGCAGAAGTTGAATGATGGTGTATTATCCCTGGAGAAGTTCTCAAATAATGTATTGGATGAGTTGGATAAAGTTAGATCTGCAGAAGATGTGGATGGTTAGAAAATCAAAGAAATTGAAGAAAGACTTTCAACCATCATACAGGATCTGCAGGAAAGGATTCAAAAGGAAGAGAAACAAGCAACACCTGAATTTTCAACACCTGTTACGGATACGCAAGATTTAGGATTGCTTCAAGAACTATTCAAATCAACGAACAAAAATCCAGAATTAGCAGATCCTGTAAATAAACAAGCTGTTCCTAAAGAGAATATCAAGCAGACAACATCATTCAACTTGTTTTTTACACCAGTCACGACATCGGCTTGATGGTAGTAAGATAACAAATAAAGATCAATCAGCAGTTGAATCATCCAAAAATTGAATCACTACCGTTGATTTCATATTTGGGAGCAAAAGGAGTTGGAAAAGTTGGTATTTCAAAATCAGCTAATGTTGGCATTGAGTATATGAAAAATCTGCAAGCGTGAGTAACTAACTACTGACACATTCATCACAAAAAAATCATTCATGAAAATTATATTGTCAAACATACATCTCTTATTATTATAGGACAATTCCTAAGGATGGTGACAACACTGTTGAGAAAAATACTGACAAGCTAATAATAAGATGTGTATGTTTGACAATATAATTTTCATGAATTATTTTTTTGTGATGAAAGTGTTAGTAGTTAGTTACTCACGCTTGCAGATTTTTCATATCCTTAATGCCAACATTAGATGATTTTCAAATGCCATCTTTTTCCACTCCCTTTGTTCCCAAATATGGAATCCACGATAGTGATTCAACCTTGGATGATTCAGTTGCTGATTGATATTTATTTGTGATCTTACTACCTTCAATCTGACCATTTGAAGCCGACAGCGTGACTTGTGTAAAAAACAAGTTGAATGATGGCGTTTGCTTAATATTCTCTTCAGGAACATCTTGTTTATTTATAGGATATGCTAATTCTTGATTGTCTTCTATTGTTTTGAATAGTTTTTGAAGGAATCCTAAATCTTGCGTATCCGTAACAGTTGTTGAAAATTCAGGTGTTGCTTGTTTCTCTTCCATTTGAATACTTTCCTACAGATTTTATATGATGGTTGCAAGTCTTTCTTCAATTTCTTTGACCATCCACATCTTTAGCAGATCTGACGTCATCCAAATCATCCAATACATTATTTGAGAACTTCTCCAGGGATAATATACCATCATTCAACTTCTGCATCTTTGTAGGCATATTATGTTTTTGATATTGAGTGAGTAAAACAAGTTTCAGAAAATAAAATAAAATAATTCAGCATTTAAGGTTTAACCAAAAAATCCATTGTTCATCAGAATTCATATTGTACGTATAACGGACATTTAAAAATTGCATATATTTTACTTCTAATGTTTCAAGTTTCCAACAATATTTATAATAAGTAAAATCAATCAAGTGAAAAAACTTTCAAACCATTGTTGTATATGAAAAGTAGGTTTTATTGTTTACCTCTGTGTTTGTCGGCATGCTTTCATTTTCTTGTTTTTCCTTTTCAGTACTAGCCATAGAGGAATCACTTTCACCATGCCTTAGTCGTACTCTACCCTTGCCAAAAGCATCTTTCGACTTTTCATCAGTAGCTCTTTTCCACAAATTGTCACTGTCCCAATTTTGAAGTGTAGGAACAAGACGAATCTCATTTTCACCATTGTTGTGCACAACTCTGTCCGCATATAATAGCTACAACATATTTTGCACGAATGTCATATGATGATAAATATTTGGCATGACCACTAAATTTTTTAAAGCAAGTAACACTTACCATAAAGAACAGAAGAGGACCCCTGAACTGTGATTTTCTATTCCGTTTATTCCAATCAGTTGTTGTATCAGCTAGACTCTTCACAGTGAACTTACACCAATCCAATGTTTTGATTTTCTCCATACTTGTAAAAGACTTTAAAAAACGGAATTTCCCGACGCTTGTACCATAACTATTCAATAATGTTGAAATTATGAATACCAGGAAGTCTTTGATGAATGCAAGTTCTAAATACTCCCGGTTGTTCTTTTTTTAACCATGTAGGAAGCTATCCTAGTCACCGTTGGCCTTTTAATTCCGTGTCTACACTAATACTCCCTAACTTCTCTTTTGTAGTCTGTTTCCCTCTCTTCATCTACCTCAAATTCTTCAATACAAATGTCACCACTAGGCAATCCCAACACTAGATTCACATCGATCTCTTCAATTTTGATAATACCAGTCTCTAACTTCAACTCTAGTGTTGATGGATCAAGACGTTTCAGTAGATAATGTCCAAGGGTATTAAGGACTACATGGTAGTTTAGTCTAAACAGTGGCTCCAGTCCTATATCTACAATCACCTTCTTTTGTTGTTGACTGAGTCTTGGAAGCAATTTACTCAAACCTTTAGGTGAAGTCCTGGATATGAATCTATTTTGAATTTCATAATTTTCTCCCTTTTCATTTTTCCTCCCATTTTTACTTTCTTGCTTTTCAATATTCTGATCTTCTTCCCTTGGATAGTTATTTTCCCTCTAATAACACTTGAGTCCTTCTTACCATCTTCGATGGTTGCTTTCTCATACTTTATTTCTTTTCTTCAACATTTTCAAAAAAAATTTCCCTTTTATTCATAATTACAGCAAAGCTATCTTTTAAATCAAAATTTGCAGCTTCTATTTGTAATTTTTTACGCTTCTTAGAACGGTTTGAAGAATCCATATAAACCTGTGTTTTCAACAATAAATGTATTTTCATTATGGAAGAATAACGAATTATATTATTTGAACATCTTCATCAAAAGTAACACATGTTTTCATCAAAATGTTACCTTCTATTTCACTTTGATAATCCTGAACAACTATCCCTCCTTATATATCCTTAGATTGATTAAAAATCAGGCTTTCTCAATGAACTTAAACCCCTCATCCAAGATGTATGTCTTATTCTTGAACAGAAAACCAAACTATGGACATATTAAAATTTATTCATCAAGATTTGATGATGTTTTTATCAAACATATTTTTTCACATATACAAAAAAAAAAAAAAAAAAAAAACTAATAATTGGAGTATTGAAGGATGGATTTTTTGAAATTCTAAAAGATATATAATGCATTAGTTAACAATGAACAAAACAATATTACATAAATAAATGTAAATTCTAAAATATTTTCAACAACAAATCTGGAAAAAAAAGTTTGTATTCATTATTTATATTTTGATAAATACAGTCATGTTTTTATATTATTGTGTTGCAACATATGTCTGTTATTTATGCTTGTGTTAGGAATCACTGATGAAAACAGATTTTCTATCAAGAACATAACTCAAGACTTTTGATTGTTCACCAGTCCACTTCATTCTAGGTTTCCCAGGGGTTTTAGAATCAGTTTCACTACTCTTAGCTTTGTACTTTGTATTAAATTTCTTCATTGTCTGATTATAAGAGGTACAAGAACTGTAATATCTCAATATCCCTATAGGAGAGGAGAATAACTGCTTCATAATTTCAACCTCTTTTCTCTCTTTCCACAACAGATGTAAACTAAATCAAGACACAAATAGAACTCACATTCAATGCAACATTTGTTTTCATCAGTGATGAAATTCTAATTGATGAATCAATGATGAACTACTAAATGAGTTCAACAAATTGTATTTTTCAAAACTAGGTGCATTTGATAAAATCTTGGTGAGAGTTCAACAAAGGGAATAAAAAGCTTACAAACTTATTTAATGAGACTCATTGATAAGAGAGCAAAAACAGAACTCTGCTCCAACTCATACATCAAATAGAGAAAGCATAACAAAACTAATTATATTTTATATCAATCCATCTGGGCCATCATAGTTACTCCAAAAGATCAATTCTTTTAACAACAGAACAACTACCAAGAGCTAAAACTACTAGTTTTATTGCCCAAATCAAAACATGATCAAGATATTTTAAGGGGGAAATGAAGCAATTAGTGTTTCTTCCAACAAAACAATTCAAACATAGTGTTCATCATATAATATAATGTACAAAACTACTTCAATACGGTGTTTATTAGTTACACATCATTTTCATCAAACATTTAAAAAAGCGGTCACATAATGCACAAAACAACTCCAAAATTGTACAGTAACTACCAATATAACATTTTTAAGAACGTAAAACATCCCACGTTTTTTATTTTTTCATCATATTAGACCTCGTTTCATCGAAATAGCGATACAACATTTACAAACATGCAGTCCTTTTTTGACAATTCTCAATTTTTTTCGTTACACGTTTTTTTAGCAATTTTCGCTGTAGTGTTCGTATATATTCAATTTGGGGGTTTTATAAAAATAGTAATGAACTTATTTTCAAATTCGAAATGTTTTAATCACCAAAAGATGCTTATTTGTTCATATATTCGGAAACATACACAATCTAAGATCTAGGTTTATTAGATATGCATTGTGGGGGATTTTCATACAAATAATAATCCAATGTAATAAAAAATTCATATATTTGTAAATTACCTGAATTTTGATTGATGAAATTACTTAGTCGTTGTTGTTGAAAAGGCAACAGAGGCATCAACATCACCAGTGGAAGAAGACGATTTATGAAACTGCTGTTGAAGAACTGTTGATGAAAAGTCCGCCGATTGAAAAGACAGTTGACGAAACGGATGATTTTTTGGATGTTGGAGAAGACAGATGATTTTTTGGATGTTAAAAATGATGAAGCTCCCAAATCCTAAAACTACTCTCAGTTTGTTTGTAAAGGAAAACTCTATACGTCATTCTTTTTGTTTTTTTTAAATTAGCGCCACAATATTCTTTTTCTTTTTTAAAAATATTCATTTTCCTTAATTGATACTCCTTCATTTCAAAATATAAGTCGTTTTCACAATTTTATTCGAACTCATTTTTGTCATCATTTTATTCGTTTTCAACCTTTCCAAATAACCCTGCGCGTCTTCCAAATAACCCTGCGCGTCTTCCAAATAACCTTTCCAACCTTTCGAGAAATTTATTTTTAGTGAGGGGTACATAGCATGGTACCCTACCGTGTATACATACTAATTGGTCGAAGTAACCTGTCAGTTTTGTAATTTTATCACCTCCATTAGAACTCATAAAACTTAGGAATTTGCATTCAACCGCGCATCATCTTTCTCTTCTCCACCGCCATCTCCACCTTTTCCCTCTTTCACCCTCATCACAAAATCTTGTCAGCTGATGCTACCTCAAGGCGGAGCCAACTCAAAACCCGAGCGGTGTCACTGTTCTTTTGCTGTCTTTCGTCGTAAGTGTCCAATTAAGATGCTGAGAGAAGCAGCACTTTTTTTTTTTTTAATTGTGCTTCTTTGATTGTTATCCTTCTTGGTTGGTTATTGTCCAATCAGAATGGGATTGTGTGGAGGAAGTAGTATCTGCGATTATTGATTTTGTTCTTCTCTTTAAACTGTTCAGCTGCTGCTGGTGAAGTATGCGATGATTATACCTGGAAAGCAAGAGTTATTAACATTTATAAAAAACACTTTACATTTATTCGTTATTGTGTTCCAAGGATTATATCTCTACTATAGTACCTTAAACCTCTGCAATTTCGTACTTTACTGTAGCAATTTTTTGCCACGGAGTAAACCTAGAACAGGAGTTATTAATTTGCCTGCTAAGTACTGTATGATGAATTCAGCATGAACAAATGCTATTCCTTACTCTATCTTGAAATTTCAAAGAAATTGTCCGATGCCAATACTGTCAAGTTGAGCTGCTCCTTGTATTTGTCTATAGTGGCTCTTGGATTTTTTTTTTTTCCTTTTATTTTGATTTTTCATAATTATATATTGATGGCAGGGTTAGGTTGAGTTCATCAACAGTCCGTCCTGGCTGAGATTTACAATGTTGGCTTAGAAAGGCAAAATTTTATTTTATTTTTTTAATCCGTATGTTGGAATAATTTCATAACATATTAATGTTTGATTTGATCTCATTTAGACAAGTTAGAATTTAAAATGATCTGTGTTTTATATGATCTTTTGGTTTTTTCCAGATTATGGGGATGGTTCGTCCAAGAGCCACTGAAGAGAGTGCAGAATTTATATCACAAGAGTCATCTAGTGAAATGAAGCTGCCCCCACATAAGAAATTGCGTGCTTCTGTTGATACTCCTGGAGGTGATGAAGATGAGGGGGATTCTGGAGGAGAAGAAGATGAGGACGAATCTGAATCTGAATCTGAACCTGAACCTGACCCCGTTGGGGGTAAAGAAAGGTCATTGGTAGTAGGAACAAAAATAAATTCAGAACAGATTATGGTTGTGAATGAGGAATGCACTAATGATAATGGTTGTGACAAAGATGATACTCCTACAGCTGACAAAGATGAGGGAGAATCTGAACCAGATTCTGGAGGAGAAGAGCACAATGAGGACAACGATGAGGAGGAAACTGAGTCTGAGTCTGAATCTGATTCTAGTGGGGGAGAAGAAAGGTCAATGGCAGTAGAAACCAAAAAAATTTCAGAACAGATTATGGTTGTGAATGAGGAATGCACAAACAATAATAAGAAGGCAAGTTTGGTGGTAGATGAGGAAGAAAAGGATGGATCATCAGAATCAGATTCTTATAGTGATACGGAAGTTATCAATGAACAGAAGAACATGGCTTTGGGAGTAAAACTAATAACTGATAATCATAAGCAAACTGTCATGGCAAACGAGGAAAGAGAAGATGACTCATCTGGATCAGGGCATGGTGAAGAAGAGGATGATTCATCTGAGTCAGAGTCTGAAGGTGATATCCATGCAAACAATACACAAGAGGACATGGATTTGGGAGAGAAACTCACAAACAAAAATCAGAACCAATTTGAGGTAGTAAGTGAGGAAGAAAATAATGATTCATGTGGGTCAGAATCTTTAGGTGAAGATACTGAAACAACAAAAGATGATGACAACCTAGATTTGAGAGGGGAAGAAGAACAAGGATCAGAGGAAAGAGATGATGACTCATCTCGATCAGAGCATGGTGGAAAAGTGGATGGCTCATCTGAGTCAGAGTCTGAAGGTGATATCCATACAAGCAATACACAAGAAGACATGGATTTGGGAGAGAAACTCACAAACAAAAATTACAAGCAATCTGAGGCAGTAAATGAGGAAGAAAATAATGATTCATGTGGGTCAGAATCTTTAGGTGAAGATACTGAAACAACAAAAGATGATGACAACCTAGATTTGAGAGGGGAAGAAGAACAAGGCAAGGTAACTGAAAGGCTTTCTATTTTTATTATTTTGTCTTCTTTTTAAGAGAGAGAAAACAAACGTAGTTAAAATTTTAATTCAGATTCGAACAAGCACTACTATAATGCAGCTTAGAAGACCAACATCACTTTCTCTATAGAATATTTAATTTTGTAAATTTCAACACTAGACATCCTTTATAGTTCAAAGTTTTAAGAGAGATATATGTACACCATCCATTAGAAAAAATGATGGACAGAAATAAAATAAACAGTAAAGTAACTTCTAGAATTGTCATAATGCAATTTAAATTCAGCACTTTGAGAACGGAAAATTGATTGCATGGTTGCAAAGTGGAGCAATAGAGATGATTTTACTGTTAATAATAACTTCAAAAAGCTTGCATATTTTCGTTGAATTAGTTTTGGACATGTTAAAATATGATCTCATGTGTTTTGGATTTTTTTTGGCTGTGAGCGTGGCAGTTGATAAAATAAGATGTCTTGCCTTTGCTTTTCTTTTCAGAGTGTGGTAGATGTTCAATGTAGAGCAACCATCAAGAATGACAAGAAGACTATTGTGCAAAATCGGGATGACAATACTCCATCTCAAATCAAGACTTTCAAAAAGGTAAAGACTGAGGTGAGACAAAATCCGTATGGGAGATGGAGAGATGATGATACCATTGTGTTACTGAAGGGTTTGATTAAAGTGGAGGGGGAAGGGGGTAAATCTAAAGATTATATTAGACGGGTTCATTCCCTTATTGGCAATTCACTTCATTTTAAACCTAGTATGGTTCAAGTAAAACAGAAGATTAGACGTCTGAAAAGTGTATATATGAGGGCTGCAAAAAAATCTGGTGAGAATTTGTCAGCCCAAGGAGAGGTATTCAAGTTGTGTGAAATGATATGGGGTAATGAGACAAAAACAAAAGGTAAAGAACAATCAGCAGAAGACCAATCTAGTGGAGATTTGAGACTAAACGGGTTTTCCGGAGCAAGAAAGCTTTTACTTGAGGGATTTGAGCTCATGAAAGGATCTGAAAGACAAACAGAATTTGAGAGGGATTGGATTCAATCGCAGTTGGAAGAAATTCAGCTTTATCAAGAGAGATTGACTATGATGAAGAAGCAATTAGATCAAGTTTCGAATGAGCTACTTGCTAAGTTAAGGTAGAATCACTTCTCATTTGTTAATGTTTTCTCAATTTCTAATTTGAGGTTTAGTAGGTATTTCTTCGTGGAGCTAATAGATTTTATATAAGTGATACTCTTTCACGCTTTCATTCTAATGGATCCCATACTTAGATTTTTATTCAATAAATGGTGTTAACTTTGTGCACTTCATATGAAAATATGTAAAATTTGTTATGATTTTTTCATTACTTCTTTTCTTTAGTCTCAAATCCTAGCCATGAGGTTATAACCTGGGGATTGTAATTCATTCCCATTTCTACAAACTAGTTAATAAATTAATTATAATAGAGATGATATATAACTATTTGCCTTCACCCAAATAGACAAGTTGCTCATACATCATAGACTTGAGAGTATGCATTGTGCCAAGCAATTTTAGTTTCTACCAAGAATTTGTATCCAAGTAATACTATGCGTATTTTGGCAGATTCTTTTGCACGAACTCATTGGAATTCTTTTTGGGAACTTTTGTATCTTGGTTTTATAGGTCTCACAAGGCAGATTAGACTGGTCCACCCTTTTTGTGCAAGCATCATGGATGCTTGGGCTCTTTGACAATGTTGCTTCTTAGATTTTGTTGGTGGCATGGATTTTGGCACATTACCTGCTCTTTTGTTTCCCAGGATGCCGCATCAAGGACTTCTTTCTATGCAAACTCTTTGAAAGTTGTTGCAGTTTGTTTAAGGCCCTAAAATTTGTGGATGGAATGAGTCATTTACTAGTGAGACATTTTTCATCAGTTAATCACCAAGTTGGAGTTTATGGCCATTTCCTAGTTCTAAAAGAAAGTTACTTTGGCGGAGAGCAGATCAATCTGGGGCTGACTGATTGAGTCTTTTGCTAGTTGGCTGGGAATTGTTATCTTGTCACACTCGCCCATCTGTTTCAGAATCTGCTGTCAACTTCAGTCTGGCGTTGCTGTTGGCTTCGCCTGAATCAAATTTGCAGAGTGAAGATTATTATGCTACCTTGGCTGACTATATTTCCTCCAAGCGACACAGTAATCTGGAACCTTGGGTAAATTGGACAAGAGTTGAGGGTATTGAGAGCATTGGTTTATACAAAAGATGGATAAAAGTTATGTATTTCTCAAAAATTGTGAATTTATATTAATTTTGCTATAGCAATTTTTTTTATACAATGAAGAGGTCAAACTTATATCTTACCAGACTACATTAATCAAACTATAGTAAAAAGTAATTAGTATTTTTTTTTTATAAAAATAAAGTATTAAGGGTCATTTCTACTAGGGGTGTAAATCGGCCGATTTGGCCGGTTTGAAGGCTAAAGTACCGGCCAAATCAATAATTACGGTTTGATAAATTTTCAAACCAAGTCGGCCAAATAAATATGTTAAACCAAGTCGGCCAAACCATAGTTAGACGGTTTGGTTCGGGCGATTTGGATGGTTTCAAACAAATTTACGTTTTATTTCAAAAAAATAAGTACACACAAATACAATAACTGGAGCTTCTATATTTTGTTAAGTATGTTTTAGTTCTACTGTATGGTTTCTTTTATATTCTTGATCTGATATCTATTGTCTGTTGATCTGATGTCAAGTATTCGTTGATCTGATGTTTATACAATCCTGATCTGATCTCCATTGTTAAGTATGCTTTAGTTCTAGTGTATGATTTCTTTTATATTCTTGATCTGATATCTATTGTCTGTTGATCTGATGTCAAGTATTCGCTGATCTGATGTCTATATAATCCTGATCTGATCTCCATTGTTAAGTATGTTTTAGTTCTAGTGTATGATTTCTTTTATATTCTTGATCTGATATCTATTGTCTGTTGATCTGATGTCAAGTATTCGCTGATCTGATGTCTATATAATCCTGATCTGATCTCCATTGTTAAGTATGTCTTAGTTCTAGTGTATGATTTCTTTTATATTCTTGATCTGATATCTATTGTCTGTTGATCTGATGTCAAGTATTCGCTGATCTGATGTCTATATAATCCTGATCTGATCTCCATTGTTAAGTATGTTTTAGTTCTACTGTATGATTTCTTTTATATTCTTGATCTGATATCTATTGTCTATTGATCTGATGTCAAGTATTCGCTGATCTGATGTCTACATAATCCTGATCTGATCTCCATTGTTAAGTATGTTTTAGTTCTAGCGTATGATTTCTTTTATATTCTTGATCTGATATCTATTGTCTGTTGATCTGATGTCAAGTATTCGCTGATCTGATGTCTATATAATCCTGATCTGATCTCCATTGTTAAGTATGTTTTAGTTCTATTGTATGATTTCTTTTATATTGTTGATCTGATATCTATTGTCTGTTGATCTGATGTCAAGTATTCGCTGATCTGATGTCTATATAATCCTGATCTGATCTCCATTGTTAAGTATGTTTTAGTTCTACTGTATGATTTCTTTTATATTCTTGATCTGATATCTATTGTCTGTTGATCTGATGTCAAGTATTCGCTGATCTGATGTCTATATAATCTTGATCTGATCTTCATTGTTAAGTATGTTTTAGTTCTAGTGTATGATTTCTTTTATATTCTTGATCTGATATCTATTGTCTGTTGATCTGATGTCAAGTATTCGCTGATCTGATGTCTATATAATCCTGATCTGATCTCCATTGTTAAGTATGTTTTAGTTCTACTGTATGATTTCTTTTATATTCTTGATCTGATATCTATTGTCTGTTGATCTGATGTCAAGTATTCGCTGATCTGATGTCTATATAATTCTGATCTGATCTCCATTGTTAAGTATGTTTTAGTTCTACTATATATTTTTATTATATATATTAAATTAAAAATGGCCGGTCCGGCCGAAGTGACCGGTTTTATTACTGAAACCGTCGGCCGAACCGTATTTATCGATTTGAAAATTTTTAAACCGGCAGTAATTATATATATTTTGAGACCGGCCAAACCGGCCAAACTTGACCGGTTTGGCCAGTTTGGCCAGTTTCGGCCGAACCAATTTCACCCCTAATTTCTACAGTTAAAATTTTTGCATTCTCTTTTTTCATATTTTTTAATCTTTGTATCTTACTATTAAAAAAAATTTTCCTACCATCTTTTTAATAATATTTACTATTTATATTCAAATGTTTTTCATCTGGTTGTTTTAGATTTTATTTCTCATCCCTCTGGAAAGTGGCAAATTGTATGTTAGTCTTATGACCTTCTTTATGAACTGCAGTCAAATTGAAAAAAAAAAAAAATCCTGCCTCATGCGTTTAAGTGATGTTGTGGTAATTATAGATAAGGTAATTTTGTGATGTTGGTGTAATTTTGGATCAATTATTAAGAAATATAACAATTAATAAATAAGAAAAGTTTCATATTTTAAAAGATTTTCACATGTTTACCCTTATTTTACCCAATTCTTATATTTTAGGACTAGGAGTAAATGAATTTTCTATACATCTAGTTGAAAAAAATTCAAAAATAAAGGGGAAAAACAGAGGTCAAAAATTGAAGAGGTGGGAGTGTTTACACGCGCCTATTATATATACACTCAGCAACCTCTGTCTCCTCTAACCCTAATCCATTCACTCTCCCTTATCTTTTCCTTCAGCGCCTCTCTTCTCTCTTCTCTCGCGCCGATTCCGGCCATTCCGTGAAGATTTTTGAATATATCTCACCGCCAAAATACTCCCCACCTCTCAAGCTTCAAAAACCATACCATTTTCTACAATTTTGC
The DNA here is from genome assembly GCA_030378225.1 of Knoxia roxburghii. Classification (NCBI taxonomy): domain Eukaryota; kingdom Viridiplantae; phylum Streptophyta; class Magnoliopsida; order Gentianales; family Rubiaceae; genus Knoxia; species Knoxia roxburghii. The sequence goes on from CM059417.1 coordinate 26,402,645, forward strand.
CATTTTTTGGGTTTGGGAGAATCACAAATCAGTCACGAAAATGAAAGGAAACCTAGGGTTTTATAGATCTAAGGTAGGAGATTCGTTTGGTTATGTTTTCAGCCATGAAGATGAAAGAAAAAACTATGATTTTGGCAAAAGGTATGTTTTTTATGTAAAATTCTGGTTTGTTGGTGTAAAATACTGGTTTATTGGTGTAAAATTATGTTTGTTGGTGTAAAATGGTATAACTGTTGTTTATTGGTGTAAACTATTGGTGTAAAATGCTCAGATGCTTCAGCCCGTCGAGAGGTGACTTCGGCCCTTCTGTGAATGAGTCGCAGTCGTCTCTCGCCGGACTGAAGCATCTGTGGTGTAATACTTGTTTGTGTAAAATGCTGATTTGTTGGTGTAAAGTACTATTGGCTGATGTAAACTACTGATTCTTTGGTAAAAATGGTGTTCCTTGGTGTAAAATACTGTTCTCTGATTTTAAGTGGTATTTGTTAGTGTAAAATTTTCGTTCTGATTCGTTGGTGTAAAGTGCTAGTTGTTTATGTAAAGTGCTGAATGTTGGTGTAAAGTACTGTTAGTTGATGTAAACTATTGATTTTTTGGTAAAAACGTTGTTCCTTGGTATAAAATACTGTTTTTTAGTTTAAAGTGGTCTTTGTTAGTGTAAAAATTTCGTTCTGATTTGTTGGTGTAAAGTGCTAGTTGTTTATGTAAGGTGTCGAATGTTGGCGTAAAGTACTATTCGCTGATGTAAACTACTGATTATTTGGTCAAAATGCTATTCCTTTCTGTAAAATAATGTTTTCTTGTTAAAAAAGGTCTTTGTTAGTGTAAAATCATCGTTCTGATTTGTTGGTGTAAAGTGATGGTTGTTTATGTAAAGTGTTGAATGTTGGTGTAAAGTACTGTTCGCTGATTTAAACTACTAATTCTTTGGTCAAAATGTTGTTTCTTGGTGTAAAATACTATTTTCTAATTTAAAGTGGTCTTTGTTAGTGTAAAATTTCGTTCTGATTCGTTGGTGTAAAGTGCTAGTTGTTTATGTGAAGTGCTGAATGTTGGTGTAAAGTACTGTTCGCTGATGTAAACTACTGATTCTTTGGTCAAAATGCTATTCCTTTCTATAAAATACTGTTTTCTGGTTTAAAGTGGTATTTGTTAGTGTAAAATCATCGTTTTGATTAGTTGGTGTAAAGTGCTGGTTGTTTATGTAAAATACTGAATGTTGGTGTAAAGTACTGTTCGCTGATGTAAACTACTGATTCATTGGTCAAAATGCTGTTCCTTAGTGTAAAATAATATTTTTCTAGTTTAAAGTTGTCTTTGTTAGTGTAAAAATTTCGTTCTGATTCGTTGATGTAAAGTGCTGAATGTTGGTGTAAAGTACTATTCGCAGATGTAAACTACCGATTCTTTGGTCAAAATGTTATTCCTTTGTGTAAAATACTATTTTCTGATTTAAAGTGGTGTTTGTTAGTATAAAATCATCGTTCTGATTCGTTGGTATAAAGTGCTGGTTGTTTATGTAAAGTGCTGAATGTTAGTGTAAAGTACTGTTCGCTGATGTAAACTACTGATTCTTTGGTCAAAATGCTGTTAGTTTGTGTAAAGTACTATTTATTAGTGTAAAATGATGTTCCTATGTGTAAAATTCTCGTACTGATCTTTTAGTGTAAAATACTGTTGGTTGGTGTAAACTCGCGATTTTACACAAATACAACGCGACTTTATATCATTTTTTATGTAAACTGACAGTTTACATAAATGTAAACTGCAACTTTACATCAAAGTTTGTGTAAAGTGGTGTGTTAAAGTACTGTTAATTTGTGTAAAATACTGTTTATTTGTGTAAAATAATGTTCCTATGTGTAAAATTCTCGTACTGATCTCTTGGTATAAAGTACTGTTGGTTGGTGTATACTCACGACTTTACACAAATACAACGCGACTTTACATCATTTACATCAAAGTTTGTGTAAAGTGGCGTGAAAATTCAAACAAATGAGACACTTGAGGAGTGAGAGGGAGAGAAAAGCTAAGGACAACTGGGGACAGGTGCATTTAATACGCATTAAATACTCCTGTCCCACTCTTTTGTGCTTTTTTGAAAAAGAACCCAGTTTTTAGTCGGTTTTTTCTCAATTAACCCAGTTTTTTAAAAAAATCAGGTAGGAATATATCTCCTGATTTACTCTTAGTCCTATGATATAATTTGCGTTATTTTACTTCCACTTTTGGTGTTGTTGTCTTTCAATCAATATATATATTTTTTGAGATGTTCTTTTAATTCAATTGAGGCGCTATTGAAGATAAGAAATTTCAACAAACAATATACAAGATTTCAATAAACAATATAAATAATTTCATCAAATATATATTGTTTTGGCTTTGCATATTGTATATAGGAATTTCATTCAACAAAATATAATAATACATATTAGGTATTTTTATCATGGACAATACGAGGTTTCAACAATAAATAAAACATGTTTTAGCAAACAATATATGAGCATGATTTTAGCTACAATTATGTATCTTGCGAGATTTTATAACGATTTTGGAATTTATTAAGATTTTATGTGAAAGAGTATGATTTTAGCTACAAAATATGGCAAATTTCATCAACCACAACATATAATTTCATATTTCAACATCAATTTAATAAGATTTCAGTTTCCACATCATATGATTTCTGTATGTCAAATTTCAACAATCAAAACATATAATTTTGAAATCAGGTAAAATTTAATAAAATTTCAGCACCACAACATATAATTTCAATAATAAGATATCTCAAATTTCATGAACCATAATATATAATTTCGAATTTCAACAATTTATTATGATTTCAACAAGAAAATATCTCAAATTTCATCAATCACAACTTGCAATTTCGATTTTAGTAACAATTTAACAAAATTTCAACAGTTATCACAAATTTCAAGAACATATGATTTCGAATTTAACAAGCCCAACATATGATTCCGCATTATGGGGTTTTCATCATTCTCACAGGCGGTTTTCAACCAAATTTCTAGGAATTAAAATACTTAAAATTGGGATCTTTAATAGTACAAACAAAAAGTTTGTTGAATACCTATTTCTTTTACTCTATTTTTTTCATAGTTAGCTTAAATGCAGTTTTGGTCCTCCACAATAAGGGTAATTCTAATTTTGGTCCCTCTTATGTTTTGAGTGACGATATTAGTCTCCATTTTTTTTTTATAGCAGATTTAGTTATTTTTTACGAAAAAGTTTAGAAGATAACAGATTAATTTATTTGATCGCTAGTCAAACCTAATTTTTTTCTTCAAAATGATTTGTACCATAATGTTTTTAACAAATTTTATGATCCGGATCCTTATAAATGTTTAACCCATTTAGGGTTTTGACCGTCATTTTGAATTGTGAGTCGATCTAAATACGTTAAACATTCATGAGAAACCGAGTCATAAAATTGATTAAAAACATCATGGTACAAATCATTTTGAAGAAAAAATTAAGTTTGACTAGCGATCAAATGAGTTAATCCGTGAACTTCTAAACTTTTTCGTGAAAAATGACTAAATCTGCTAATAAAAAGAAGGAGACTAATATTGTGAAATTATGGTATTACTATATTTATGATTGTAAATATAGTAGTTTAGTAGTTTACTATTTACTGTGCTTCTAAAATTAAGGAAACTGGTTTCTTTTTTAGTAAGAAACCCTGAGACCATGTAACTATAAATATTTGTTCATGCATCAATGAAATATATGCTTTGTACAAAATTCTTTCTCATATTTTGTCATGATATCAGAGCATGAAAGATTTTCCTAATCTCTTCTAAGATTTTCCGATTTAAAAAAAAAAAATTCTTATTCTTCGGTTCTTTCCTTTTTTCGCCCAGCGGAGTGTTCGTGCGGAATTAATTTTTTACTTTGTGGTTTCGTATTTACGGAATAAGTTCAAGTCGTGAATTAATTTTGCACAAAGCAATATTTGTCCAGAGGTTCGTGTTGGCTTGAATTAATTCAAGCAATATATTAAAGTGAATTAATTTGTCCAGTAGTGTTCTTATGCAAGTGTTTTCTTTGATGCATTTTTGGATTGGCCTAATATTTGACCAAAGTAGGTGGCAATTCTTGGATCTTTTGGTGCATTCTTGAATTTGGTTTTTCTTGTCCCCAAATTTGTGTGCGGTGGAGTTTTCTTTGGTTATATTGCGGCATTTGATTTTTTTGGGTACGTAGGATTTTCTTGTTTTTCTTGCCTGAGATAATATTTAGTAACATGGCTCCACGTGGTAGCGACATTAATGGCATCCAATTGGTGTTGATCATCGGTCTCGCTCGGGTGAATTCCGTGCGAGTCCCCTTAGTTGCAGCTGATCTCAGTAAAACTGCTTCCGGAATGTCTAGTGACCAATTAACAACAGTATTGAAATTTATTCACTCTGTTCAGACCGAAAAATTATCTAGTATGTCTCAATCTTCTGAATGGATGTTTGATTGTGGAGCTTCTCATCATGTGATAGGTTGCTTGGAATTGCTCAAGGATGTTCGATCAATTCCGTCTCGATCAGTTCACTTGCCAGATGGGAATGTGTTTCAGGCCTCCCATATTGGGAATATTTCTCTTGATTCTCATATCACTTTATATGATGTCTTCTTTGTTCCTGGATTATGGTGTAATCTAATTACTTTGTCCCAACTGTTGACCTGTTCTGATCTAATTGCTTCATTCGATGCTTCATCATGTCTTATTCAGGACCGCATTACGAGGAGGACGATTGGCATGTGTAAACAGTGTGGGGGGCTTTATTTCTTTCAGAGGGGGGCGACTACTGTAGCAAGTGCTGCTCGTTCAGAGTCTTCTTTGGAATTGTGGCATCGTTGATTTAGTCATCCATCTGTGACAGCTATTCAGTCTCTTCCCGGGATCTCTATTTCTCGGTAAGATATTTTGCAGTTTAATAAAGCTTGTGAAGTGTGTCTTTGTTCCAAGCATTCTCGTTCTAGTTTTCCTGTTAGTCAAACAGTTAGTTTAGCTGCATTTGATTTGATACATGTTGATGTTTGGGGTCCCTACTGTTCTCCTGCCATTTGCGGAGCTCAGTATTTTTTGACTGTTGTGGACGATTTTAGTCGTACCACTTGGACTTATTTGTTGCATGATAATGCTGGTGTGCCAGCTTCTTTGATAAAATTTTTTAATATGGTTCATTGTCAATTTAATTATGATGTGAAAGTTGTTAGAAGTGACAATGGTACTGAATTCCTGGGATTGGGTTCATATTTTCATGAGCATGGTATTTTGCATGAAACCTCTTGTGTTGGCACCCCTCAGCAGAATGGTCGGGTTGAGCGTAAGCACCAACATCTTCTTAATGTTGCTCGTGCCTTACTTTTTCAGTCTATTTACCTGTGGAATTTTGGGGTCACTGTGTCTTTACAGCAGCTTATTTGATTAATCACACACCTACTAAATTCTTGTATAATCTCACTCCATTTGAAAAGTTGTATGGCAAGTCTCCTTCAGTTGCTCATATTCGTGTTTTTGGTTGCTTGTGCTATGCTCATAATCAGAATCATGGGGGTGATAAATTTGCTAGTAGGTCCCGTAAGTGCTTGTTTGTTGGTTATCCTATGGGTACCAAAGGGTGGTGCTTGTATGATTTAGAATTACAGAAACTGTGTGTTTTCAGGGAAGTGGTTTTCTGTGAATCTGAGTTTTCTGGTCTTACTGTTGATGACTCTGATGTCACCCGGGTTTCTGCTTTGGATATTTTTGATGATGATTTGGATCTCATCGCCGCGCCTTCGTTGCCAGCGCAGCCTGCCATTGCTCCCTCGCTGGTGGTTGCCGATCCTCCATTGCTATCCGCTGCCAATCCTCCCTCGTCGCCGGCAACTGATTCTTTTTCACCGGTGCCATCCACCGACCCTTTGATGTCGTCGCCGTCCGTCGGTCCTCCGGCTGAGGAGCTTCTGGGCCATGGTCTTCGCCAAAAGCTTCATTCTTCTCGTCTTCGGGATTTTGTTGCTGCTATTGTTAGCCCCCACACTTGTCCACTGTTACCCCTCATGCTATGTCCTCATCAGGTACCCCTTATTCCTTGACTAAGTATGCTTCTTATGATAAGTTTTCCTTTGCCCATCGGGTATTTTTGGCTTCTATTACCTCTGTAGAAGAGCCTCAGACTTTTAGTCAGGCTGTTCGTCAGGAATGTTGGAGAGATGCTATGCAGGTGGAGATCTCAGCCTTGGAGAAAAATCGCACATGGGATATTGTTGATCTTCCTGCAGGCAAATGAGCAATTGAGTCTAAATGGATTTTCAAAGTCAAGCATGATGCTGATGGTTCGATTGAACGCTATAAAGCTCGTTTGGTGGTTTTGGGGAATAACCAAATCGAGGGTCTTGATTACACTGAGACATTTAACCCAGTTGCTAAAATGCCCACTATTCGTCTGTTTCTCTCTGTTGCAGCAGCCCTTAAGTGGGAACTTCACCAAATGGATGTTCATAATGCGTTCTTGCATGGTGATCTTGAGGATGAGGTATACATGAAACTTCCTCTTGGTTTTCGGTTTGCAGGCCCGGGCAAGGTGTGCCGTCTGTGTCGTTCTTTGTATGGCTTGAAGCAAGCTCCTCGCTGTTGGTTTGCCAAGCTCACTGCTGCACTTCAAAGGTATGGCTTTAAACAGTCCTACCATGATTATTCATTATTTTCCTTTCGTCGGGGTTCTCTTCAATTGCATGTTTTGGTTTATGTGGATGATTTGGTCATTTCTGGCAATGATCATAATGCTATCTTGGCTTTCAAGAATTATTTGAGTTCTTGCTTTCATATGAAAGACTTGGGTATTTTGAAGTATTTCCTTGGTTTAGAAGTTGCCCGCAATTCCAAGGGGATTTCTCTTTGCCAGCGCAAGTATACTCTTGATATTATAGTGAGGCTGGTTTGTTGGGATGTAAGCCAACACAGTTACCCATTGAGCAGAATCATCATCTTGCCTTGCTTTGAGGACCTGCTTTCCATGATCCTGAGGCCTATCGTCATCTCATTGGTCATTTGATTTATCTCACTGTTACTCGTCCGGATCTTTCATATTCTGTGCATGTTTTATCACAGTTCATGCATCATCCTTTGCATGACCATTGGGAAGCAGCCCTGCGAGTTGTGCATTATCTCAAAGGGTGTCCTGGAAAAGGTGTTTTTTTTTTCCTGCAGCATCCTCTCTTTCTTTGACCAGATTGTGTGATTCTGATTGGGCTGGTTGTCCTACTACCTGGCGTTGTCTTACTGGTTGGATGGTGTAGTTCGGTGGTTCACCTATTTCCTAGCGTACTAAGAGCAGCCCACTGTTGCTCACTCTTCAGCAGATGCCGAGTATAGAGCAATGGCTGCTCTTGCGGCTGAGCTCAAATGACCCAAGGGTCTCTTATCTTGTTTTGGAATTTCGCATTCCTCCCCCATCTCTATGTTTTGTGATAGTCAGTCAGCTCTTCATATTGCAGCCAATCCCGTTTTTCACGAGCGCACAAAACATATTGAGATTGATTGTCATTTTGTTCGGGAAGCTATTTCTCAAGGTCTTATCACTCCTATGCATGTTTCTTCTCAGCATCAGCTTGCTGATATCTTAAGGCACTTGGTCATGTTCAGTTTGATAGCATACTTCGCAAGTTGGGCATTTGTGATCTGCATGCTTCAAATTGAGGAGGGGGGTGTGAAATTATGGTATTACTATATTTAGGATTGTAAATATAGTAGTTTAGTAGTTTATTATTTCCTGTGCTTCTATAATTAAGAAACTGGTTTCTTTGTTCAGTAAGAAACCCTGAGACTCTGTAACTATAAATATTTGTTCATACATTAATGAAAGTTATGCTTTGTACAAAATTCCTTCTCATATTTTGTCAAACATTGTCACTTAAAATATAAGAGGGACTAAAAGTGAAATTATCCTATTATGAGAGATCAAAACTAGATTTAAGCCTTGATAGTTTCACGATTGCTCGACGAGTAAATGATGGGGTTGTTGTGCTTGTTGATTTCGTTCTTTCATGGTGAAAATTTAGTTGTGGAAGGTGATAATTGATGCCACCTGAGATTTAGTTGCTTTACAGAGTTTGATTTCATAGGCGTAGTTGATATGAAGCATCACTGAGGATAGTATGGCCGACGACGTGGCCATCGCAGCCATATTTAATGAGACTATACGTGAATTCAAGGCAAGAGACGCAATTTGGTGCATAGAGATTTTCTAAGTAGGTGCCTAACCGTGCGCTGGAGGAAATTGGCTAAAATCACAATCAGTTGCTAGGTTCCTAGGTTCGTTTGCCGATTTGAGAGATTTTTTTGTGGATAGATTGATTTGAAAATTTTTTTGAAGATGAGAAGCGATTAATTGAATGGGATGATATACCTGATCTTGTGGGAGAAAATGATGTACGATTTTCATTTTTTTTTAAGATAGGGACATAGAGCATTGTAGTCTTATAAGACTATAATATAACAATTGATAAAATATATGTAAATATTATATTATACTTCTATATTTATTCCAAAATTTTTAACCTAATCTTTTTATATTAAATAACATTTATTTTTTTTTTGGGGTTTTCTCATCCTCGTAAAGATTGATTTTTTTTTTTTGTTTTAAAATTAGAATTTTATTTATCTTTATCTTTCCAACCTTCTAGTTCCTTACTCGTACATGAGTTTAAACTAATTTGGCCTTCAATTCTCCCATGAATTCAAGATAATTTGGTATTTGATTGGAGTAGGATTTGTACCTCCCAGGGGGCACACAAGCAACATGCACGAGGTATCATGTAGTTTTAATCGTTTAAATGATTGGAATACGGTTAAACAAAGTTGAGTGTTCCTCTAGAAGAGAGAATTTATTTCCCAAGATTTTTGAAATTTGTACACTTTTGTCACTTGTGGACGATTTGGCTAAGAATGGTCATGATTTCTCCATAATCGTGTAAGGTGCAACCACTTTAAATTAGCTTTTAAAGATAAAGTCTAAAATAAAAACACAATATACACCATTGTTTAAACCTCTAAGGAAAACATTATTCCTACACATAAACAAACATGTTAAACATTATTACTAAACCGTTTAAAAAGTAAAATGTAATGGGTATTTTTTGGGTGACCCAAACATAATAGACCAAAAGAGTAAAATTACCAAACGTAATGGACCAAAATTGTATGTTTTGGGTTTGGAATGCTATTTGTAGCACAAAAAAAAAAAATTGATGAAATTTCTAAAATGCCCCTTAAAGATTGAATTTACTAATTTTCTGGAAAAATCGCCCCTAACACTCACAAAGACTAGTGAAAAATCGCCTGAAAATGTCAAAAAGTAACAAAAAAGTCGCATATTTTTGGCGAGAGTGGGGGAGAAAATCTCGCGACTAATGCGAGCGAATTAGGAAAAATCACCAAAACAGGGAGATTGCACCGTGGTTCGCGTGGATTAGTGGGGAGATTGCACTGTGGATCACCCGCAAAACGAGTGATTTGTGTCCTTTTGATCTATATATATGGGTTTAATAAAACCTTAACAAACCAACCAACTTCAAATAAAAAATCATCCAGTGAGGACGATTTTTGGTATTCCTTCCCATGGTGACTTTATGGGGTTTTGACCGTAGTTAAACAGTCAAACCCCCCATTTTTTTGATTTTGTTTTTCACTGTTTTAATTATTTATCTATATTTATAATAATGTTTTCATGAAATTTGTTATAGGTTGCGGGGAAGACACTCTCGCGACAGCGTCCTACTGCTTCCAATAGGAAAAAGAAAGCACAGAGAGGTAGTGCATCCCACCATTTGATAGATGAGAGTACTGATGGGCCAGAGCAGCATCCCACAGACGGGGCAGAGCAGGGTGCTTATGATGCTAATGCTGTTTACACGGAGAGGAATGTCCATACGTATATGCGACGCGTCACGGATGGACGTTATACGACTACAGGTACACATTCAAAAATGATAACTAATTATATTTGAAATTTTTATTAGTATTTTATGATTTGTACGCTTAATTTATGACTAATTTACTGTTTATTTATGTGATTTATGTAATTTACTTCTATGATTATTTGACTAACTGATTTTAGTAGTTAGAAATTTGTGTGATTTATTTATATGATTTATTAATTTAATTTTATGATTATTTTATTAACTGATTTTAGTAGTTATAAATTTAGTTATACAATTGAATTAGTTTGTTAATTCAGTTTATTTATAAGAAATATTTTATGAAATTAGAAAAAATAAGCGTGGTAGAGTTGATACATCATGGATTGTGACTAAGCCTTGTGATGGTTGCCCTAGTGATGAGACAGTGATACCTAGATGGTTGGGTCACGTGGCGTTGCAGTCAGACGACCCGGTGAAGTAGCTAGGGAGCCCTTTAGGTGCCAGAATACGGCAGAGGTTTGTGAGAGATTAGTTAGTTGGTTTGCCGAGATGCCTGATGATTGACAGGCGAGATTGAGGGCGAACCATTTGTCTCCCCTGCCGTCGACGATGCACAGTTCTATTGATGACCCCCTTATATGTGCATTCATAGAGCGGTGACAGCCTGACACTAACACATTCCACTTACCATTTGGTGAGATGGGTATACTTCTGCACGATTTGTGGGAGTGATGTGCTCAAATATAACACTAATATTTTAACACACTGAAGGACCACAAATCCTATCGTTTAGTAGAGAAGGGTATCGAATCCACAGGGAACATAGGACGCTTGTGTATCTAATTAGAATGAAAACATGCAAGGTACAGAGATTGAAATGGATTTGGTTTGATAAAACATAAACAGATAAAATTCAAAAAATATTGATGGATGTTTGAGCGGTGGTTTAATCGTCTTCACTGTCTTCTAGTACTTATCATGCATTGGTTTCACTATCTTTTTTCAGAACTTAGGCTTATATGGCTAACAAGATCCAATTTTCATATTACACTAGGAAACCGCCAACAAGATCATAAACTTACTCAAGATTCAATTCCCAAAAGAGGAAACCACCAACAAGAAAATAAGTTTACTCAAAATTCAATCTCCAATAGTATAATAGCCAAATAGCCAAAAGTCAACCAAACCCAAATCAACCCAAGAAACCATTACACCAATATATAACAAGTCAAAGAAATTAAGATACACTACACAATAGGAGCATAAACAATACAAGATTCAGTCGGCTCACCCGTGCTTACAACGGTTTGTCACCCCGGAGTAGCAGAAGTGCCTCACCAAGCTGAAGAAAAAGAACTACAAAACAGCTCCAACAAGTGCAGATGCACTGGTTCCACCTAGGATTTCCAGATCTGGGATTAAACCAGCATGCGGTTCTAAGCTGAATCGCCATATCCAAATGAAACCCTAGCTACCCGAAGAACAAGCAGAGCAGTTGGCTCCAAAATGGAATAGAACGAAGCAAAAGTTGCCAACAGGATTTGTCTTCACACAATTTATACTAATACAGCATTATAGTGCTACAAATAACTGAAACAATAGGGGTACAATAGTCCTTTCAACACACTTACCCATTTGAAATAACTTATTTAGTCCAGCAATGAACAACTTGTCCACCTTCATCAATTCAGCACTTTATGACCTTATTTTGGGTGGAAAAGTGATAAACCAGTCCCGAGCCTACATTTCCAACAAAGCACATAATAAGCTTGAAAAGTACTAAAGAATGATTAAAACTATATTTAAATGTAATGAACTTCTATGGAAAATGTTAGGAAAATTGATGTAACTTAGGGTTACATCACTCCTCCACACTAAAGTCTTGTTTGTCCTCGAACAAGGTCATTAAGAACTACGGGAAATTTAACAAATCCAACCATAATTCTGACTCCAGTATTTTAGAGTTCCTAAACATCAGAGTTAAAATAAGGCAAACAACATAGATCCAGATGATGGTTCAGTTGGCACATGAGAATTCAGATTTAAGTGAACCAATTGGTTGAAACATTTCCTGATCTAAGTATTCTCACTAGTGAACCCAAGAGAGCTTCCCTCTTTTCAGGTTCTGTATACATTTATGGTAACTCTCATACTTGTGCTACCCCCACACTAATTACGGACACAAGGCATTGATAAATATGTCTTTGGCCAAAGGTGATGGTTCAGGTTAAATGAAAGTCAAGGTTGGAATGTGGGAGCTAATATATTGACTACTTAACCTGATTCTAGTTCCTATTTATTTACTGATTTTGGATCTTAATATTGACCAAGGGTACAGGGTTTAGGTATCCCTTACTTCCAGAAAGCAGTTTTTTTTTTTTTTTTTTTTTTTTCAAACTAAAGGTTCAGGGCTTGTAGATCCCTCACTTCTTCTTCTTAATTGATTACATTTACAAAATACTTACTGCCTTTAATCTCTATGGATCCAATTCCTAATCATTTTAATCTACCAGAACCAGAATTAAGCACTTTGGCAAATTAAACGAAAGGGGCAATGTACGAAATGAAGAGAGAATAAGCTAATATAAGATTCAACAAAAATAAGGCTTATGCTCAATTAGTTACTCCTAAAGGTCTGAGTTCCTTGGCTGGCCAAAAAGGAAAGAGAAAAGGTTTCCACTGCCCATATCATTTCAACATCCTATGCACAGAATCAACGAGCAACATGCATACCATCTCAAATTCTGGATTCTCAATCCAACTCAAGCCATTCACACAATCAAATGAAGAAACAATAAAAAAAAAAAAAAAAAACTTACTATAGGCTCAAATGCTCAATCATATGAATTATGCTTAATACTTCAAACCAGCAAATACTTCATCAATTTTTTCACAAGCATCATTAGTCCATCTAAAGAGATCCACTGTATAAATACTACACTACTTGCTAAAAATATAGATGTTAAGGTACAATTTATTTAGATAAAAATCTCACTGGAGTTTTGCAGAAATTTAAACAAAGGATTGGCTGAGAAAATTTCAAAATCAGTGGTTCAGAAGAACTTACCTGGATGCACAAGTCCATTTCACTAGATGATATAAGATCCTATACACTTATTCATCTTCAAGTAAGCTGCCAAATATGGATGAACAATGAAAGAGCATATATTCTAAAATTACTATCTATCTAAGCTATTCTACATTTAACATGTACCAGCAAATAATATTCACAACAGTGGCATAACGTGAGTGCGTAATTTCTAGATTATATATATATATAAAAATTAGAAATGAAATACCTCACTTGACATTGGGGAAAACCTACGAGTTAAAAAGCTAATATCCAGAAATTAAATACGAGTATCCATGACTCATAAAATCCAAAAAACCAGTAAAAGAAACTATTTAAATAGAAATTAAAAGTATCCAGAAAAACAAATCTTATAAGCAGGAATCAAGGCTGAGATTGAGTGGGATCATGCTCGAGCTGACTGAGAAATTGAGAAGCTATGATCTTGGCATGCAGGTCCAGTCATTTCTCAAGGTACCCCTGGAATAACTCCAGGTGCTGCTGTGTAGTCTGTAGAGCGACAGTGTTAAGTTGGATCTGCAAGCTCTGGTTTTTCAACTGATGGCGCATGATTTTGTTCCCTTCATCAAGGCTGAGATCTTTTCCAAATTGACCCCTAGTCTCACAATCTCATCAGTTCCGTACGGTTCAACCCTATGATCTATATAGATAGTGCCAACCAGACTGGCATATGGAAGGCTGCAACCTTGGCTTCGGACAACATTCAGCATGTAGGTCATGATAATGTGACCTATATTGATAGGTCTCTTTTCCCATAATGCTGCCGTGATGCAGAACTGCCTATCCTACACTTTGCCCTGGATCTCCTTATCTATGGGCACCACATTCCTGCAGACGAAGGTGTATTATCTCCTAGCCATCTCTCCAAGGTCCTCATAGCATACCTCCCCCCAGTGATCCGGTACTGCTGCCTCTGACTTCACCAATGTCGGTCCATGCATGAGGTGGGTTTGAGTATTTTGTGACATTCACAGACGATTACTCTGAAGGAAACAAAACAAGCCTATGCTAAATAAAAAATCTCACTTTCGTGCTATCCATTCCAAAATCAGAGAATTTTGACTTGACTCAGGCTCAAATTCATTTCCCTTGAACAGATATAGGCTTATACTAGTTTAATTTATTAAAATGACGCTCAAAGATTAAATATTTAATTAAAGTGGAAGGACTAAAGATTATACCTTTGAAGCGAAGTCCCAAGCAATATAGAAAACCAAATCTCGGGAAAAACAAAATCCACTCAGAATCCCAAGGATAACTCCAAATGACCTCGAACTTGGGTGGGCAAGTAACTACGAGGTCGCTAAAGTCACTGGCGAAGAAATTCAAAGAAACACACTTCAAAAAACTCGTAGATCTGAAAAACAGATTTAGCCCGGGAACTTGATTCTAATCTGAAAACTCACACTGCCTCAATAAAACTTTGTGGAAAATCTATTTGCTCGTAGATCTAGACTTTGGCAAACCAAAAGGAATGCGCCAAAGGATCAACGCCACAAATAATCAATGCCCACAACAAAAATCGCACCAAAAGGCCGAAAAGACGGGTGACGTTTGACTGGAAAAATGGCCGGCGATCAAGAAACTCCCGTGAATGGACGGTGGGCTAGGTTTTCTAGAATCACGGGCTTGAGTTTTCTAGAAGAAGAAAGCTCCAAAGTCGACTTCGAAAGAAAAACTTCAATGAAAGTGGAGAGCTTCTCTTTCTTGACTTAATTTTCTCTCACTAGGCAAAAGCCTATAAGGTTTCTAATGTCTTACTAATGCCTAACATTAGCTATTTATAAGGAGCTCCTTAGGAGATCTAGTGGGCTTTTGAGTTGGGCCTTAGTGTTTGACTTTCGTTGACCCCTTAGTCTTCCCTAGACTAGTCAATTCCAATCGACCTTTCGAATTAATTTCTTAACCCACTTCGTTAATTTAATTTAATCGAACCCTTAGAATTAATTAATTCAATTAGAATTAATTTCTTAATCCACTTAGTCAATTAAATATTAATTAAACCTTTAGAATTAATTAATTCATTTTGTCGATTAGTCAAACGCATAATTAGTCGTACCACTAACGGACCAAGTATGGAACTACAGCTCAAAAATGACTTTATATCACGCTCAATTTATTATTCTTCTATCTCCCCACATCAAAGATCTAGTACTCATCGGTTCATCAATTTACTGACAAACTAATTCACTGACTTTTTGGTATCTGAGATTAGTACCACTCGACTTTTTTATTATACCAGACATAAAGTCCACCGGCCGAGTTTAGTATAATAAACCTTACGAGCTCATCTCGGGAGCACCATCAACCCAGCGAACCGGCACGTGGATTCTTTCGACTAGCAACGGCACACAAAGAAGCTAAACACCGCATACCCAATTTACCGAGATTTTGGCCTCAATTGACTGCACCCTTTGGCAAATCAAAGCATACGATATCTAACTCTCATGCCCGCTCCAATCTGGAGATTAAGAGACTAGAATACTAGGATCGATTTAACTACTCTTATCAGTACAAGTTAATTCAATCCAAACTGGTCTAGCTCAATATGCCCCGAGCATATTCATATGATTTAATTAGTCTAGACAAACTAATTTTCAAATCACACGATAACCTATACCGATAGTATGTTCATACTATCTCAGTTACGAGCATACTTTTTATATATCAATACTTTAACCAATAACGAGATCTACCGTGTCTTTCCACACCTCGTTATCTAGTTCTATGATATAATGGAACAAATATAATACTGAAACAAAATGATATGTCAACTGGGTATTAGTTTTTGATACAAGCAAATAGCTTTCTAGTATTCAAAACTAACATACTCAAGGTACGAATACATTTACATAATGCGCCACAAGTCTGAATGCTTTAGTAAATTCAAAGAGTATCAGGCAGGTGTGGAGAAGCATCATGGTAAGAGTATCAATACACTGTGATCAGATCATGGTGGTGAGTACCTGTCCCATGAATTTCAAGAATACCTCAGTGAGGTCAGAATTCAGTCTCAGTTGTCTGCACCTGGCACACCACTGTAGAACGGTGTAGCAGAAAGAAAAAACTGAACTCTCCTGGAAATGGTTAGGTCAATGATGAGCTATAGTGATTTGAAGAGTTCGTTATGGGGATATGCCTTAGAAACTGCAATGTACATTCTAAATCTTGTACTATATAAAACCATGCCTTCAACCCCTTCAGAGTTGTAGAACGGGCGCAAGCCTAGTCTAAGACATCTCTGAATTTGGGGTTGTCCAGCACATTTGCTTAATGCAGATGCGGCTAAAGTAAATGCAAGAACATAATTTGTAGGATATCATAGGGGAACGAAAGGTGGTCTATTATATAGTCCTAAAGATCAGAAGGTGGTAGTTAGCACTAATGCCAGATTTTTATAGGAAGACTATATTCTAGATCACAAGCCCAAGAGTATGATAGTACTAGAAGAACTTAGGAAGCAATCTGATAATCCTGATGCACCATCACAAGTAGATATACTACACACTGCACAAGATATCACAGATGATGCACCAGCACAGGTGGTGCCTCATCATAGTATGAGGGTTGTAAGACAGCCCAATAGGTTCATTGGCATGGGAGAAACCTCTGACTTCATCCTAGGTACGCTTGAACTAGATCAGGTGAACTACAATGAGGCTCTCCGAGATAAAAATGCAGAATCTTGGCAAAAATTGATGATATCCAATATGGGGTCGATGGACCACAATCAAGTCTGGGAGCTTGTGGACCTGCCTGATGGTTTCAATCCCATTAGATGTAAGTGGATCTACAAATGCAAGAGATGACCGATGGAAAGGTTGAAACCTTTAAAGCTAGGCTTGTGGTGAAAGGGTATACTCAGAAAAAGGGAATCGATTATGAGGAAACCATCTCCTCGGTGGCTATGCTTAAGTCGATCCAGATTCTCTTGGCTATAGCTGCTCATTTAGATTATGAGATATGACAGATGGATGTCAAGATAGCTTTCCTTAATAGAAGTCTTGAAGAAACTATCTTCATACAGCAACCAGAGAGATTCGTTGAAAAAGGCCAAGAGCATAAGGTTTGTAGGCTTAAGAGGTGTATTTGCGGACTTAAGCAGATATTCAGATCTTGAAATATACGATTTGATGAGGTGATCTAATCCTATGGATTTAATCAGTGCCCGAATGAACAATGTGTGTACTGCAGACGTGATGGAAACGTGGTGGTGTTTCTTGTGCTTTACGTAGATAACATTTTACTGATTGGCAACAATAAGAAAGTGTTATCAGACGTAAAGGCAAGGCTGTCCAAACTGTTTGATATGAAAGACTTAGGAGAAGCGAGACATATCCTTGGGATCAAGATAATTCAAGTTCGTAGGAAACGTTCGCGAACGCTCTCTCAAGCTTCATACATAGACACGATCTGGCCCGTTTTAACATGCAAAACTCCATGAAAGGTTTTTTACCTTTCAGACACGAAGTGCATCTGTCTAAAGAACAGTCTCTTAAGACTATTGAGGAGATAGAAGCCATGAAGACAGTTCCTTATGTTCTGCAGTAGGAAGTCTCATGTATGCAATATTATGTACGAGGTCTGATATCTGTTATGCCGTTGGCATTGTAAGCAGATATCAGAGTAACATCGGGAAAACTCATTCGGAGGAAGTAAAATGCATTCTCAAGTATTTGTGCAAAACGAGAGACCAAGTATTGGTCTATCAGGCGCCTGAGCTGGTACCCCGAGATTACACAGATTCAGATTTGCAAGGTGACAGGGACAAGAGCAAGTCTACCTCAGGGTATGTGTTTACTTTGGGAGGTGGAGCCATAGTTTGCTGAAGTTTCAAGTAGAAATGCGTGATAAACTCTACCATGGAGGCTGAATACGTTGTCGCATCAGAGGTAGTGAAAGAAGCAGTGTGGCTCAAGAACTTCCTAGTGGACTTAGACGTGATTCCTGGTTTGCAGAAGTCAATCACAGTGTACTGTGATAACAATGGTGCAGTAGTAAACTCAAAGGAACCACGAGCCCACAAGGCCAGTAAACATATACAGCACAAGTATCACCTAATACGAGATATCGTCAAGAGGGAAGACATGGTAGTGGCTAAGATAGTATCGGAAGATAACCTTGCAGATCCTTTCACGGAGACATTGGCTGCAAAAGTATTGAGGCTCACGTGGAGGGCATGGGGATCAGATACTTAATAGAGTCATGATAGTTTTTCTAGGTATATTGTAGTTGTAAAAGATTGAATGTAGTTATATACTTAAAGCACAACTTAAGTATTAGTGCGAGATTGTTAGGTTTTAATACATAAGCTATGCTTATATTGTACTTTTTCCTAGTTAATATATCAATTTAATGTTTTGGTTTATATGTTGTGCATGTTTAGTCCATTTATATTATGTAATTAGATGATGAGGTGTCTGGTGTGACACAGTAGATCTCATCATTGGTTAAAAGACCTACTGTCTATTAATGAAGACAATAGGTCTTTTATATACAAAGACATAATATACTTGTCCAAACTGTCTCGGTTACGAACTTCATTTATATACTAGGTCTTTTAACCAATGATGAGATCTACTCTGTCACGCCAGACAGCTCATCATCTAATTACATAATATAAATGGACTAAACATGCACAACACATAAACCAAAACATTAAATCGATATATTAACTAGGAAAAAGTACAATACAAGCATAGTTTATGTATTCAAACCTAACAATCTCTCACTAATACTTAAGCCGTGCTTTAAGTATATAACTACATTCAATCTTTTACAACTACAATATACCTAGAAAAACTATCATGGCTCTATTAAGTATCTAATCCCTATGCCTTCTACGTGAGCCTCAAAGACTTTTGAAGTCAATGTCTTCGTGAAAGGATCTGTAAGGTTATCCTCCGATGATATCTTTGCCATGACCACGTCTTCCCTCTTGATGACATCTCGTATTAGGTGGTACTTATGCTGTATGTGTTTACTCGCCTTATAGGCTAGTGGTTCATTCGAGTTTGCTACTGCACCATTGTTATCACAGTACACTGTGATTGATTTCTGTAAACCAGGAATCACATCTAAGTCCACTAGGAAGTTTTTGAGCCACACTGCTTCTTTCGCTTCCTCTAATGCGGCAACATATTCAGCCTCCATGGTAGAGTCCGCCACGCATTTCTGCTTGACACTCCGTCAAAGTATGGCTCCACCTCCCAAAGTAAACACATACCCTAAGGTAGACTTGATCTTGCCCCTGTCACCTTGGAAATCTGAATCTGTGTAATCGTTGGGTACCAGCTCAAGCGCCTGATAGACCAAGACTTGGTCTCTCGTTTTACGCAAATACTTGAGAACTGCCTCTCAATGAGCTTTCCCGGGGTTACTCTGATATCTGCTCACAATGCCACCAGCAAAACAGATATCAAGCCTCGTACATAACATCGCATACATGAGATTTCCTACTTTTGAAGCATAAGGAACTGTCTTCTATCTTTTCACCAGTCTTGGAAGACTATTCTTTAGATAGATGCACTCTGTGTCAGAAAGGTAGAAAACCTTTCTTGGAGTTCTGCATGTTAAAATGAGCTAGAATCGTATCTATGTATGATGCTTGAGAGAGCGTTAGCGAGCGTTTTCTACGATCTCGAATTATCTTGATCCCAAGGATATGTCCCGCTTCTCCTAAGTCTTTCTTATCAAACTATTTGGACAACCATGCTTTTACGTCTAATAACACTTTCTTATTGTTGTCAATTAGTAAAATGTCATCTACGTAAAGCACAAGAAACACCACATTCTTTCTATCACATCTGCGGTACACACATTTCTCATCTGGGCACTGAGTAAATTCTTAGGATTGGATCACCTCTTCAAACTGGATGTTCCAAGATCTGGATACCTGCTTAAGTCCGTAAACGGACCTCTTAAGCCTACAAACCTTATGCTCTTGGCCTTTTTCAACGAATCCCTCTGGTTGGTGCATGAAGATGGTTCCCTCAAGACTTCGTTAAGGAAAGCTATCTTGACATCCATTTGCCATATCTCATATTCTAAATGAGCAGCTATGGCCAAGAGAATCTGGATTGACTTAAGCATAGCTACTGGGGAGAAGGTTTACTCATAATCGATTCCCTCTTTTTGAGTATACCCCTTCGCCACAAGCCTAGCTTTAAAGGTTTTCACCTTTCCGTCAGGTCCTCTCTTGCGTTTATAGATCCACTTACATCTAATAGGTTTGAACCCATCAGGCAAGTCCACAAGCTCCCATACGTGATTGTGGTCCATCGACCCCATCTCGGATATTATTGTTTTTCATCAAGATTCTGCATCTTTATCTTGGAGATCCTCATTGTAGTTTACTGGGTCAAGCTCAGGCGTTTGGGACTAGGTCTGAGGCCTTTCCTATGCAAATGAACCTGTCGGGCTATCTCACAACCCTCCTACTACAACGAGACACCACCTGTGTAGGCGCATTATCTGTGATATCTTGTGCAGTGTGTGGTGTATCTACTTGTGCTGGTACATCAGGATTATCAGATTATTTTTTAAGATCTTCTAGTACTATCTTGCTCTTGGGCTTGTGATCTAGAATATAGTATTCTTCTAAAAATCTGGCGTTAGTGCTAACTATCACCTTCTGATTTTTAGGACTATAGAACAGACCACCTTTCGTTCCCTTAGGATATCATACAAACAGCATTACTTCCATTCTTGCATCTAAATTAGCCTCATCTGCCATAAGCACATGTGCTGGGTAACCCCAAATTCTGAGATGTTTTAGACTGGGCTTGCGCCCGTTCCACAGCTCCGTCGGAGTTGAATGTACGGTTTTAGATGGTACAAGATTAAGGATGTACATTGCAGTTTCTAAGGCATATCCCCAGAACGAACTTAGCAAATCACTATAGCACATCATTGATCTAACCATTTCCATGAGAGTTCGGTTCCTACTTTCTACTGCACATTTCTGCTGTGGTGTGCCAGGTGCAGACAACTAAGACTGAATTCTGACCTCACTAAGGTATTCTCAAAATTCGTGGAACAGGTACTCACCACCACGATTTGATCGCAGTATCTTGATACTTTTACCGTGATGTTTCTCCACATCTGCCTAATACTCTTTGAATTTACTAAAGCATTCGGACTTGTGGTGCATTAGGTAAATATATTCGTACCTTGAGTAATCATCCATGAATGTCACGAAATACTCAAACCCACCTCGTGCTTAGACCAACATTGGTCCACACAAGTCAGAGTGAATCAACTCTAATACTTCTTTGGCTCTATAACCTTTTCCCTTAAAGGGTCTCTTGGTCATCTGTGCCTCAAACTGCTTGGATAGCCATGCCTTTATGTCTGATAACAATTTCTTATTGTTGCCAATCAATAGAATGTCATCTATGTAAAGCACAAGAAACACCACTGAGTTTCCATCACGTATGCGGTACACACATTGCACATCCAGACACTGAGTAAATCCGAAGGACTGGATTACCTCATCAAACTGGACATTCCAAGATCTGGATGCCTGCTTAAGTCCGTAAATAGACCTCTTAAGCCTGCAAACCTTATGCTCTTGGAATTTTTTAATGAATCCCTCTGGTTGCTGCATAAAGATGGTTTCCTCAAGACTTCCGTTTAGGAAAGATGTCTTGACATCCATCTGCCAAATCTCATAATCTAAATGAGCAGCTATGGCCAAGAGAATCCGGATCCACTTAAGCATGGCAACCAGGGAGAAGGTTTCCTCATAATCGATTCCCTCTTTCTGAGTATACCCCTTCGCTACCAGCCTAGCTTTAAAGGTTTCCACCTTCCCATCAGGTCCTCTCTTATATTTGTAGACCCACTTGTATCAATGGGCTTCAACCCATCAGGAAGGTCCACCAGCTCCCAGACTTGATTGGGGTCCATTGACCCCATCTCAGGTATCACTGCCTTATGCCAAGACTCTGCATCTTTATCTCAGAGAGCCTCATTGTAGTTAACCGGGTCAGGTTCAGGCGCGCCTGGGACTAGGTCTGAGGCCTCTCCCACGCCAATGAACCTATCGGGCTGTCTCACAACCCTCTCACTACGACGAGGCACCACCTGTGTAGGTGCATCACCTGTGATCTCATGTGTAGTGTGTGGTGTATCTACTTGTGTAGGTTCATTAGGATTAGTAGTTTGTCATCTAAGCTCTTCTAGTACTATCTTACTCTTGGGCTTGTGGTCTAAGACATAGTCCTTTTGAAAAAATCTAGCGTTGGTACTAACCACCACCTTCTGATCTTTAGGACTATAAAACAGACCACCTTTCATTCCCCTAGGATATCCTACAAACAGTATTAATTCAGTTCTCGCATCTAACTTAGTCGTATCTGCCTTAAGCACATGTGCTGGGCAATCCCAAATTCTGAGATGTCTTAGACTGGGCTTGCGCCCATTCCACAACTCTAATGGGGTTGAAGGCACGGTTTTAGATGGTACAAGATTAAGAATATACAGTGTCGTTTCTAAGGCATATCCCCAAAATGAACTTGGCAAATCACTATAGCTCATCATCAACCTAACCATTTCCATGAGAGTTCGATTCCTCATTTCTGCTACACCGTTATGCTGTGGCGTGCCAGGTGCAGACATCTGAGACTGAATCCGACCTCACTGAGGTATTCTTGAAATTCATGGGACAGGTACTCCCCACCACGATTTGAACTCAGTGTCTTGATACTCTTAC
Organism: Knoxia roxburghii; assembly: GCA_030378225.1. Classification (NCBI taxonomy): domain Eukaryota; kingdom Viridiplantae; phylum Streptophyta; class Magnoliopsida; order Gentianales; family Rubiaceae; genus Knoxia; species Knoxia roxburghii. The sequence goes on from CM059417.1 coordinate 26,425,372, forward strand.
CATGATGCTTCTCCACATCTACCCGAAACTCATTGATCTTGCCAAAACATTCGGACTTGTGACGCATTAGGTAAATGTACCCGTATCTTGAGTAGTCATCCATGAATGTCATGAAATACTCGAACCTACCTCGTGCCTGGACCATCATAGGTCCACACAAGTCAGAACGAATCAACTCTAATACTTCCTTAGCTTTATAGCCTTTTGCCGTAAAAGGTCTCTTGGTCATTTTACCTTCCAAGCAAGGTTGCATAACTGTCAATCTCTAATGAACTTAAAGGTCCATCATTGACCAACCTCTGAATCCTACTAAGGTATATATGACCTAGCTTGAGATGCCAAAGATAGGTTTGATTCATTTCAGAAGGTTTATTCCTCTTATTAATGTTAGATAAAGAGCTATCTGTTTCTATGTTTTGCGCAACAGGGGAGTTAGAGTTAACCACAAACAAATTGTCAGCCAATGAACCAGAACAAATAAGTTTTCCATTTCTTCTAATAAATACAGAATCATCAGAAAAACAAACTTATAACCGTTCTTCAAGAGTTTAGAAACCGAAATAATGTTCTTTATAAAACTCGGTACATAAAGACAATTAACTAGCTCTAAACTAGAATTCTTGAAATTCAGAGTACCTACTCCCACTGCTTCTACTGACACTCTTGTAGTGTCACCTAAGTAGATATCCAATTTGCCCTCTCTAAGCTTCCGGGTCACTTGGAACCCTTGCAAAGAATTACGAACATGGTCAGTGGAACCTAAATCCACACACCAAGTATTTGTGGGAATTGATGCTAAACATGTCTCAGTAATTAGGGCAGAAACTATCGTACGTTTAAGCTTTGGACAGTCCGATTTCCAATGTCCCATCTTATTGCACTTGAAGCCCTTGTCTTTCGACTTCTTCTGTGCAATATTTAGCTTAGGCACAATTTGTGCCTTTTTAGCTACTCCCTCGAGCTTTCTCTTCTTCTTTCTAGCCTCAGGCTCAGAAGAAGATTCTAAAGCTTTGACTGCGACTAAAGCTCGCTTCTTCTCTTGAAGAAGACTTTTAGCCACCACCAACTCTGCCAAGAGCTCGGATGATGTACACAACATCTTACTTATGTTGTAGTTCAACTGAATCTACTCATAGCTTTGAGGCAAGCTCCAGAGGGCAATATCGACTTTGGTTTCACCAACGATTTCGCCTCCCACTACCTCATCCTTGTTGATGTTACTAATCAAGTCAATACATTATCTCTCACAGGAGTGCTCTCAGCTATAAGGACAATGTCCAAGTTATGACTCCAATCAACATAATTAGGTTCAGTTAATTTATTGTCTTTCAAAATAGCAGCTAAGGGGTTGAATGCCATATCGATAAAACTGTAAAATTAACAAATAGACAATGTTTCAGTTATTAACCTAGAATTTCGAAAAACATGAAATTCTATTAATTATTGACTTCCCTCAAAACAATTATAATCCACCAACATCTCATTCACCGGGATTCTCGCAAGCCACGCAATGTGGACGTTTACGCTAACCCACATTCGTTTGAGAAGAACCAAGTTCATTAACTACACTATCTGACAAAACGATCTATTAATGAATGTAGCTAATAGTCGGTGCTTTCAGCCGTACAAATAAGCAGCGTAATCTCTTGGTAGGAATACTGCAGATCGTACACTAAGTGTATGCCATTACGTGACTTCTAAGTTTGTTACCTCAGGATAGTGCGCCTCAGATGGAGAGGGTGTCGCATTTCTCCTAGTTAAACTTACTCTAGTCATCTTACTCAAAAATTCATAATCTAGCAATCTCGGGGCTGGACTCATCCGAATGGAGGAAGGCCCTAATACCAACACGCAAGCCCACCCACATCGCATATGAACTTGTAATGGTGGCCATGGGATATTAAACCAACCCGCTTCAACTTAGATTTCCAAATAGAGCATTTTTCTAGTTTTAACTTGCAATTAACTAACTCTAAGTTATATGCAACCATAAAACCAACATGCTTTAAAATCATGCATCTAAAATACAGCAAAAAAATAAAGCAAAAAAATTAAAACAATAAATACGGGAAATAAATACAAAAATAAATTTCCCGACTATTATGGTTTTAATTGTTTCAATCTTCTGCCTTGATCTCGTGTCCCACCACGTCACTCGATGGAGAGAGTCTTGAACTTCAAAAAACAAAAACTGAAGGAAAAACGGTCCAAAATGCAGCTCAAACGGGCCGCACGTGCGTAGCACGCCCGAAGGGCGGGCCGCGCGTGGCCCAGCAGAGCGCAGCAACTGCTGCGCTGCTGCCGCCTTAAAGCTACCGCGTGCTGGTGCAGCCTCCTGCTGCGCCGCCCAGCAACGCCGCTGCGCTAGTCAGTTGCCGATGGGTAGTAAACGGCGCCACCCCCTGCCGCCAATCCCTCATTCGCTTCTTCCCACGCAATTTGGTCTTCTTGCAATTATTTCTGGGTTTCCCTGGGTTTCTACGAATTAACGATAACCCAAAACTCACGAATTCAAGTTTCCCACCATAACGCATTCAATTACAAAAATTAATTCTCCTACTACAAGGCTTTCTAGGAAAATTAAATGATCGAAATTACATAGAAAAAATCCAATACAGATTTGATCTAATCCTACACGGCTTCCAGAACGTGGTTATACTATTACAAACATTCATAATAAAATCAAATCCGGACATGTCCCGGAGTTTAATTAAAAACCATACAAATGTAACCATAATAGTCAGGATTTCTTAACCACCTGCAAATAAAACCATGTAATAAATCGAACAAGCACAAAACCCAAAACCAGGCTCTGATACCAATTGAAAGATTATCTGCCCGGGCCTAGCCAGAAACTCACTTTCGTGCTATGCATTCCAGAATCAGAATCTCTGGTCAGGCCTAGATGCTAGCACAATGCTATTCCAACCTTTTTGAAATAACATTGCACAGGATCTGGGTTCGCACTTATTCGATTTACCACGCAACAAAAATTTCAAATTAAATGCGGAACTTTAGAAAAATACCTTTGAAGCGTACACTTAGGTGATTCTCTTGTATGCCTCAAGACTTTGATTTCACGTTGCGTGGGCAACGATCTTGAAGCCAATTGATCAGCTAATCACCACAATCTACCTGCCAGAAAATTCCAGCATTGCTGCACCTGGCACATACTGTAAACGCACAGCCCAGAGAGAGAGAAAGCCTCACGCAGGCCACCAAAAGTTAGGAGAAAATTGGCAGCCTTAATTCTTGGAGAAATCCGAATTTAGAGAAAGAATTTTTCTCTCTCTAGGATTTTCTCTCTCTAGATTATTGAATTATGAATCTATTGAATTGTATATCTTGAATAGCTAATCCCTTGTCTATATATAGAGTTACAAAAGAGACCCCAAGTTGGTTTAGGATTGGCCTTCCTACTGGGAATCTATTTTCCTTCAATCCTGTTCGTGGACTGAAACACATCCAACTGATACAGGGATCCACTTATCCCAAACCAGTTCCTGGTATGATTCACAACAAACTGATACAGGGAGTCACTTATCCCAAACCAGTTCCTGGTACGATTCACAACCAACTAACACAAGGATTAATTAATTACTTAATTAATTAAATCTACCTTTGTAAATAATCCAATACATAATTAATTGTACCACTAACGGATTAATTATGGCACTACCATCCTACACCAGAATTGCTTCCGGAACAACTTAATTAAATTATATTCATAATCTCCTCACATCAAAGATATAGTGCTCGTTAATATATTAATTTATTGATAAATTAATTAATTAACTTCTTTAATTCCGAGACTAGTACCACTCGACCTTTTTACAATACCGAACATAAGTCCACCAGCTGGGTTTAGTATAATAAACATAACGAGCTCATCTCGGGAGCACCATCACTCCGGACGCACCGGTACATGGTTTTCTTTTGACAAACAGCAGCATACCAAGCAACTAAACATGCGCACCCAACCTACCGAGATTATTGGCCACAATTGACCTCACCCTTTGGCAGATCAAAGTACGCTATGTCTAATCCTCATGCCCGCTCGAGCATAGGGATTAAGAGAATGAATACCAAGATCAGTACAAGACAAATCATTCTTAATGGTCTAGTTCAATATGCCCCGGGCATATCTATATGATTCAATCAGTTTAGACAAACCAATTACCCGAATCACATAATAACCTAAACCGACAGTTTGTCCAAAGCTATCTCGGTTACGAACCTCATTTATATATTATGTCTTTCAACCAATGATGAGATCCACTGTGTCACACAAGACACCTCATCATCTACTTACATAATATAAATGGACATATCATGCACAACAAGAAATAACCAAAACATAAATCGATATATTACTGGAAAAAATTACAATACAAGCATAGATTATGTATTCAACCCCAACACCCGCTCCCACTTAGATTTCTAAAATGAGGGTTTTTCTGATTTTAACATGTAATTAACTAATCCTAAGTTATGTGCAAACATAAAACCAACATGCTTTAAAATTATGCATCTAAAATACAACACAAAAATTAAAGCATAAAAACTAAAACTATAAATTTGGGAAATAAATACGTAAAATAAATTTCTCGACTATTATGGTTTTGATCACTTCCATCTTCTGCATTGATCTCGTGTCCCGTTACGCCACTCAATGGATTGAGTCTTGAAAAATAAAATTTCAAAAAAAAAAAAAACCCTGGAGAAAAAACGGGCTGCACGGACGAGCTGAACGGGTCGTGCGCACAACACACGCAAAGCGGTCTGCTCGCAGTTACTGCTGTCTCTGCCGCGTGCCTGCTCAGCAATTCGCAATGCTGCGTGGTGGCGGTGCTGCTGGCAATTTGTCGCAGGGCGTCGCTGCCCACCTTCGATTCCTCTTTCGCTTCTTCTACACTACTTGGTCTTCTTGCAATTCGTTATGGGTTTTCTTGGTTTTCTACGAATTAACGATAAACCAAAACCCAGGAATTCAAGTAGCCCACCATAACGCCTTCGAGTACAAAATAAATTTTCCTACTTCAAGGCATCTACGAAAATAAAATCGAAATCACATAGAAAAAATCCTATTACAGATTTGATCTAATCCTACACGACTTCCAGCATGTGGTTTTACTATTACAAGCATTCATAAAAACCAAAACCTGGACCTGTCCTGGGTTTAAGTAAAAAACCATACAAACGCAACCATAATAGTAAGGATTTCTAAACCACCTGCAAATAAAACCATAAAATAAATCAAACAAGCACAAAACCCAAAACTAGACTCTGATACCAATTGAAAGATTATTTGCCCGGGCCTGGTCAAAAATTCACTTTCGTGCTACGCATTCCATAATCGAAATTCTTGACCAGGCCTAGACTCTAGCACAATCGCTATTCCAATCCTTGCTTGAAATAACATTGCGCAGGATCTTGGTTTGTACTTATTCGATTTATCACGCAACAAAATTTCTAATTAAAAGCGGAAGTTTTAGAAATACCTTTTGAAGCGTAAACTCAGGTGATCGCTTGTATGACTCAAGACTTGCCTCGAACATTGTGTGAGTAATGATCCAACGAACCAACAATCAGCAATCAACAAAAAAGGACTCATCGAACTCTCTTTTGACCAACCACCACAGCACGCGCCGATTAGAACCACCACACGCGTCGCCGACTTGCCTCACGCGTCGCCCAAGTAAATCCCACGCGCAGTCGGACTTGAAGAACAAAATTCACCGAAGCTTCTTGGGAATATCCGACCACCGCTAATGGCTTAGAAAATCCAATTTGTAAGATAAGGAAATTAGTTTCTCTCTCTTGGATTTTATCTCTCTAGTTTTCTGGTCTTGAAAACTTATGAATTATGTGTTGTAGAAATGCTAATCCCTTGTCTAAATATAGAGCTACAAGAGAGACCCCAAGTTGGTTTAGGATTGATCTTCCAGATGGGTTTAGGTAATTAATTAGTTTCCAAATCCAATTAGGTAACTAATCTAATAGGATAATCCAAATCCAATTAGATTTCCTAATCTCTAGCATTTCCTAATTCTAATTGAAACTTAAGAATTAATTAATTAAATAAATAATTTCACTTTGTAATTACTTAATTAACCCTTAGGAATAATTAACTAAATAATTAATTCTACTTATTCAATTAATCTACTACAAAATTAATCGTACCACTAACGGATTAATTTTGCAACTACCATCCTACACCAGAATTGCTTCCAGAACAACTAAATTAATTTATACTTTAATATTCTCACATCAAAGATTTAATGCTCGTTAATTTATTAATTTATTGATAAATTAATTATTTAACTTCTTTAATTTCGAGATTAGTATCACTCGACCTTTTTACTATACCGGACATAAGTCCACCGGCTGGGTTTAGGATAATAAACATAACGAGCTCATTTCGGGAGCACTATCACCCCGGACGCATCGGTACATGGTTTTCTTTCGACAAGCAGCAGCACAACTAAACAAGTGCACCCAACCTACCAAGACTATTGGCCACAAATGGCCTCACCCATTGGCAGATCAAAGTACACTATGTCTAATCCTCATGCCCGCTCAAGTCCAGGGATTAAGAGATAGAATACTAATAACGAATTTTCTATTAAATCAGTACAAGGCAAATCATTCTAAATGGTTAAGTTCAATACACCCCGTGAAAGATTATCTACCCGGGCCTAGCCAGAAACTTACTTTCGTGCTACGCATTCCAGAATCGGAATCTCTGGCCAGGCTTAGACGCTAGCACAATCGCTATTCCAATCTTTGCTTGAAATAACATTGCGCAGGATCTTGGTTTGTACTTATTCAATTTATCATACAACAAAATAAATTCTAATACAAAGCGAAATCATAGAATATACCTCTTGAAGCGTTTTAACTCCGGTGATTCTCTTGTATACCTCAAGACTTTGATTGCACGTTGTGTGGGCAACAATCTAGAACCCAATTGATTAGCTAATCACCACAATTCACCTGCCAAAAAAAATTCCAGCACCACCAAACCTGGAATGTGTACTACACGCGCCGCCTGGGAAGAGAGAGAAAGCCACGCGCCGCCGGTTTAGTAGGCCAAAATTCGGCCACCAAAAGGGAAGAAAACCAGCCGCCAATTAGCCTCAAAAATCTGACTATGAGAGAGAAAATTTATTTCTCTATCTTGGATTTTATCTATCTAGTTTTCTTGTCTTGAAAACTTATGAATTTTATATTGTGGAGTAGCTAATCCCTTGTCTATATATAGAGTTACAAGAGAGACCTCAAGTTGGTTTAGGATTGGTCTTCCTAATGGGTTTAGGTAATTAATTAGTTTCCAAATCTAATTAGGTAACCAATCTAATAGGATAAACCAAATCCAAATTAGATTCCTAATCTCTAGGATTTCCTAATTCTAATTGAAACTTAAGACTTAATTAATTAAATAATTCCACTTTATTAATTACTCAATTAACCCTTAGGAATAATTAATCAATTAATTAATTCTACCTATTCAATTAACCCATTACAAAATTAATTGTACCACTAACGAATTAATTTTGGCACTTCCATCCTACACCAGAATTGCTTCCGGAACAACTTAATTCATTTATTCATAATCTCCCCACATCAAAGATGTAGTGCTCGTTAATTTATTAATTTACTGATAAATTAATTAATTAACTTCTTTAATTTTGAGACTAGTACCACTCGACCTTTTTACTATACTGGACATAAGTCCAACAGCTGTGTTTAGTATAATAAATATAACGAGCTCATCTTGGGAGCACATCACCCCGGACGCACAGGTACATGGTTTCCTTTCGACAAGCAGCAGCACACCAAGCAACTAAACACGCGCACCAAATCTACCGAGACTATTGGTCACAATTGACCTCACCTATTGGCAGATTAAAGAACACTATGTCTAATCCTCATGCCCGCTCAAGTCTAGGGATTAAGAGATAGAATACCAAGAACAATTTGTCTATTAAATCAGTACAAGACAAATCATTCTAAATGGTTAAAGTCAATACGCCCTGGGCATATCTATATGATTCAATTAGTTTAGACAAACCAATTATCCGAATCAAATAATAACCTAAACCGATAGTTTGTCCAAAGCTGTCTCGGTTACGAACCTCATTTATATATTATGTCTTTTAACCAATGATGAGATCTACTGTGTCTCACAAGATACCTCATCATCTAACTACATAATATAAATGGATAAATAATGCACAACACGATATAACCAAAACATAAATCGATATATTAACTGGGGAAATGTATAATACAAGCATAGGTTATGTATTCAACTCCAACAATCTCCTACTAATACTTAAGTTGTGCTTTAAGTATACATATACATATAACCCCTATATACTCTGCTACTATATATCTAGAAAAACTATTATGGCTCTCCTAAGTATCTGATTCCCATGCCCTCCACGTCAGCCTCAAAGACTTTTGAAGTTAATGTCTTCGTGAACGGATCTGCAGGGTTATCCTCTGATGCTGTCTTAGCCACGACCACGTCTTCCCTCTTTATGATATCTCGTATCAGGTGGTACTTGCGCTGTATATGTCTACTTGCCTTGTGGGCTCGTGGTTCCTTCGAGTTTGCTACTACACCATTGTTATCACAATACGCCATGATAGACTTCTAAAAGCTAGGAATCACATCTAAGTTCACTAGGAAGTTCTTGAGCCATATTGCTTCTTTCGCTGCCTCGGATACTGCAATGTATTCAGCCTCCATGGTAGAGTCCGTCATGTTTGGGATTGATCAGGCCTAGTTTCAAAACTTACAGCGAAAAAGCCTAATTAATTGTTTTAGTGTTAATTAAATCCTAGATTTAAAGCATTTAATGCTTACCCTCATAGTGTAATTGGTTGCCGTGCCTGGATCCTGATTGATGTTTGTCCGGGATTGCTCACCATCAAAGCATTTCCCCAGGAGATGCTCTCTACTATCAAGCACCAGAGCTCTAACAGAATTAGTGCTAGCCTGTCTGCCAAGAGAGAAAAATTTTGGGAATTTTCTTAAAGTTTTGGTAAACTGTATTTTTTCTAAAAGATGACCAGCGTCTCTGACTCAATATCCTTGGGATATTTAAGAGTCAGATACTCAGTCAATTATAACAAAATTTAATTAAAAATAATATTATTTTTACTGACATGGGTTTTTACCAAAACCATGGATTGACCCATTGACCCATGGATCAGGCTAATGGGTCAAGAACCTCAATTGCAATTAGGTCCCTTGATTTGTCAGCATATCCCAATTATTCTTAGGTACTTAATTAACTCTTAATTAATACCACAAAACTTCTCAATAATATTTAGTTAAACTATTTAATTAAATACTATTTGTCTAACAATTATACTTAGTGCAGGCAATTCTGTATCATCGAACTCTCTTATGTGCGATCCTGTAGGCCCATTCCGAATTGGCAATGAATAATTAAATCTAATTAATTAATCCATAAGTCATTAGGGTCTTTAGCAAGACATAATGACTACCCAATTCAGAATGGAGGGTCGAATGGTGATTCAACACAACCTTCCGAGCATACTACGAACGATCCTCTACATTGATATCCTGTTTAGCATAAGGCATGTAACCATCATCCTTATTTAACTAAACATTTACTTGATTTCTTAGTGACACTGAACTTAATCAAGCAAATGATAACGCTTATCATTTCTTGAGCACGACCATGCACTTCCCAGTTCACTATCAAGTGACCAAGATATCATCTCTCAATTAAGAGAGACTTGTAGTCCTATCACTTCACCTACATACATTAGCGTGACTCATAGGGTACCCAATCCAACCCGTACTTGGCAACCTGTTACGGCCCCGTTAGGCATGTCAAATCACACTACAATTCACCTAAGACTATGCAGTGACTTCTCGTCTAAGGATATGAGTACTATCCAAAAGAATCACTGATCATTTAAAAGTCCATGGAGTGTTTCTTTTGGCGAATCAATTTCATGAAATTAAATATGCACAATATCAGGAAATTAAATCATCTGATAAATCATCAATCAAATGACAAATGTCTATAGCCCTTCAAAAGGGCACATATCTAAACATTTTATGACCAAAACTCTATTACATGTCTCTCAAACTTTGATAGTTTTAGAGCTTTTGTGAGAGGATCTGCTACATCATCGTCTGACCCTATTTTGCACACTTTCACATTACATCGAATGAGGTGAAACCTTATGAGTATGTGTTTGATCTTTTGGTGTGACCGGGGCACCTTAGCTTGTGCGATAGCCCCATTGTTGTCACAGAAGAGGTCTATCGGAACCTGGATACTTGGTATCACTCCGATGTTAGACACAAACTTCTCTTAACCAGACACTCCCATTGAAATCCTCATGCAGCAAAAGACTCAGATTATGTTGTAGAGTCTGTCATTCTATCCTGCTTTGAGTTTTTCTAACTCACTGCACCACTATTCAGGTTAAACACGTAGCCTGATTGTGATTTTATGTCATCTTAATCTGTCTGAATAGCAGCATCGGTGTATCCTTGCACAACAATTTGTTCTTGTCCTCCACACACTAGCATCAATCCTTTAGTTCTTCGTAAGTACGTAAGGATGGCCTTGACTGCAGTCCAATGAACTATTCCTGGATTTTATTGGTATCTGCTAGTCATGCTTAGTGCATGTGTGACATCCGGTGGGTACATAACATGGCATACATGATAGATCCTATTGCCGAAGCATATGGAACTCTACTCATTGTTTCCCTCTCATCTTTAGTTGAAGGACATTAGTTCTTCTTTAAGAGGAGGCCATGTCTGAACGGTACCATACCATTCTTAAAGTTAGACATATTGATCCTCTTCAATATCTTATCTATGTACCCTTCTAGACTTAGTCCTAGAAGCCTCTTAGACCTATCTCTATAGATCTTGATACCTAATAGCGTCTCGGTTTCTCTTAAATCTTTCATAGAAAATACACTCCCCAACCATTGTTTGATATCTAACACCATGGGGATGCCATTTCCTATGAGTAGGATGTCGTCCACATATAGGACAAGAAAAGCATTCTTGCTCCCACTAACCTTCTTGTAAACACAAGGCTCATCTTCGTTCTTTATGAAATCGTAACCATTACTGCCTCATCGAAACAAAGATTCCAACTTCGAGATGCCTGCTTTAGTCTATAGATAGACCTCTGAAGCTTGCATACTCGATTAGGATGCTCGTGATCGATGTATCCCTCAGGTTGTTTCAAGTAAACATCCTCAAGTAGGTTTCCATTCAGGAAAGCCATCTTAACATCCATCTGCCATATCTCATATTCATAATATGCAGCTATGGTGAGCATAGTCCGAATGGACTTGAACATCACGACAGGGAGAAGGTTTCATCATAATCAATACCATTCTTCTATCTAAAACCTTTAGCCACTAGTCGTGCCTTTGAAGCTTTAGGTTTTAACTTAAAAATCCACTTGCAATCACAACCATTGCCGGAACAGGAGGGTCAATCAAAGTCCACACTTTATTGTCCCTCATGGATTGCATTTCAGACTCCATAGCTTGTAGCCATTTATCTGAATCTGGACTTTTTAAAACCATTCTGTAGGTTGTGGGCTTATCATGGTCCACCAAGATCAAATCTTGATCGTCAATTACGAGAAATCTGTATCTCTCGGGTTATTGACGAGATCTACTGGACATTCCAGGTTCTTGTGTTGTTGGCTCAGGTTGCTCATCTCATGAGTTAACACACCAACTTCCATATGAGTTTCTGTAGACATTTCTACACTCTCTTATGGGTCTCGAACCTCTTCAAGTTCTATTCTACTCGCACTGTCTTTCTTGTACAGAAAGTCTTTCTCTAAGAAAGTAGCTTCTTTAGCAACAAACACTTTGTTCTCAGTTGAGAGGTAGAATTGATATCCTTTGGTTTCCTTAGGATACCCTACAAATAGGCATTTGTCAGTTTTAGGTTCAAGCTTATTAATTTGTAAATGCTTTACATGAGCTTGACAACCCAAAACTCGTAGATAGGACATATAGGGCTTTTGGCCTATCCATATCTTATATGGAGTCTTATCTACTGCCTTAGATGGAATACGGTTTAGTAAGTAGGTAGCAGAAAGAAGAGCATAACCCCAAAAAGACATAGGGAGAGTCGCTTGGCCTATCATTGATCGAGCCATATCTAATAGAGGCCGATTCATCCTTTCAGATACACCATTCATTGAGGTGTTCCCGGTGGAGTTAGCTGTGAAACAATTCAACATTGTTTTAGATAGCCATCGAACTCATCACTTAGGTATTCACCTCCCCGATCAGAGCGAATAGCCTTAATCCTTCTATCCAACTGATTTTCTACTTCGTTCTTGAACTCTTTGAACTTTTCAAAGGTTTTACTTTTATACCTCATTAAGTAGACATAACCATATCTACTATAGCCATCAGTAAAAGTCACAAAGTATTCAAATCCACATCTGGCTTGTATGCTCATTGGTCCACATACATCTCTATGTTAGAGCCAATAGCTCACTAGTTCTTCACATTTCATAAAATGAACTCATTGTCATTTTTCCTTGCAAGTACATTTGACATGTGTCATGAGATTCATAATCAAATGACCCAATGACTCCATCTCATGAAGTCTTTGAACATGTTTCTCGCTAATTATAGTGGCATAGGTATGAAGGATTTTTCTTGATACACTTTACATTTTCTCTTCTAATGACATTCAATGTAGTAGAAAAATGTAGTCTCATTTTTGGGTTTTGTCTTAGAATCTGGCTTGGCCTTGTCAGCAATCTTACTGCGTGCCTCATTGTTCCCAACAATTTTGCCTTGCCTTTGAACTTTCTCTTGTTCACTTTGCCTTTTTCAACCACTAACACTTGAGTACCCTTCTCAAGGGTCTGCTTAGTGTTTTTCAACATCTCATGCATGTTGAAATTTACCACGAAGTCATTATACTCATCTAGCATCGAAGCCAAGATGACAACAATGTCTAATTTCCTGAACCAAGGTACACCTAGTCTCTTTAGAGTATCAGTATTCCCTTTCATCTTGACTAGGCAAGTACTCATAGACGAACCCTTCGTCAACTTGCAGGAAATTAATGCTTTAAGTGTAACGAACCTTTTGTTACGGACCTGCTCTTAGAACACTTTTCCTTAGTGACGCATAAATATGGAACTCTTCCATATTCATGTTTCTGAAGTAGTCCTCAAAACATATCACATAATTGGATTTGTTTCTTTTGTCTTCTAAAGGCCTTTCGAGCAACCTTTGTAGCATTTTTCGGGTATTTCAGGCAAAATAGCTTTTAAGACAATAACGCTTCCTTTCATGTTTTAAAATTTTTCTTATGGACAGTGATTTGAAATTTAAGTGCAAGATAATGCCATCCACAAAAGAATACTGGAAAATATTAAAATGAGTTTTAATAAAATCATTTCCACAATAGCTAAAATTGAAATCCCATACAATTTTGTGTTGGTGCTAGATTGTAGACCGAAAATCCACAAAGAACCAAACCCGAGTCTTGCTTTGGCAAGTATCGTAGGGATGAGGCCCTTTTGGTAGGCAACGTTCAAATCACATCACCATGCAATTTTTTGGTGATAGGATGAACATTCCAAATGCTTGACACCATCCTATCATTGCAAAACCAGTCCTAGTCAACTTATCGGGTTAAACTAGACCAATTTCCCTAAGTCAAACCATTCCTCGAAACATAACATCAATAAATACCCAAACAATTTTTCCACATAGTGGTAGTGAGTAAAGTTGGGCACCTATTATGTAAAAACTCACCTCACGAAGAAAACCTGCGGCCCTTGTGCTCTCAAAGTCCACAGACGTTTGACGCTCTGACTTAGGTTTTTAGGAGATTTTGTTTGAGCGGCTTAACATGCATTTCATTTTTCATCATTCACAATAACATATATCAAATATATTTAAAGCGAATAAAATGCAATGAATTGGGCTCTACTCTATTACAAGGCTTTTAAAAATTATTTTCTTCATTTGGGCCTCCTCAACTGGGCTTCAGTTCCTTGGCTCCGTCTTGGGCTCATTGGAATTTTACATTTAGGCCTATCTAATTCTATTCTATTACATAGAATTCAATAGGCTCGCAGGCCCCAAATTAAAATAATTAAAAGCCCAATTCATGCATGAAAAACACATAATAATTCAGGTGCTTCATACAAGCCCATTTTAATTAAGCCGAATAATTTTAAAGGATTATGTAACTATTACACTATTAAAATTGATCGTGTCATGATCAATTTTAATCAATCCCTTGGTCATTCATTTTTGGTCAAAATGATGCATGAACATATTTAACATGATTATGTATGCATTTTAAACAATTTAAATTTGAAATCATAAATACATAATGAAAATGAATAAATAAATAAATAAATAAATAATAAACAAATTAATTAATTAACTAATCTGATTAATTAATTAATTTTATTTATTATTATTTATTATTTTATTTTACTTAAATATCCTAATCTAATTAAGATAATCTATTAAATTTCAAATTTCAAATATTTTTTTCTAATTATCCTAATCTAATTAAGATAATTATCTAAAATTTAAAATTTTAAATATTTTCATAGGATGATAATTTTAAATAAAATTTTAATCCTACCTCTAATTTAAAATAAAATTTAATTAATTATCAATAATCTAATTAATATAATTAATCAAATCTTAAATTTTAAATATTTCAAAATCCTAATATGATAAGATATAATTCTATCCAATAAAATCTAAATGAAAATATTATCAAAATTTAAAAAAAAAATCAGAAAAACTATTTTTCTGAAAATTTTCAGGGCTATTTGGTAATTAATTCAAAATTCTGGGCTAGGGTTTAAAAGAGACACAATGTCCAAGGACCATTATGCAATTTTAAAACTATTTTATAATCTTACTAGGTGGGGCAGTTTAGTAATTTAAGCCCATTAGGGCATCTGCTCCAGCCTTTCCTTCTAGGGTTTCATGGGGCTGCGGGGTTAATTTCGTAAATTCAGCCTCTAGGGATTCACCCTAGCCGCCACCAACCCTCTTCTTCCCCGGTCGATTCTTTGGGCACCCAAATTTTCCAGCGACGTTCGCCGGTCATCTCCCCCGATGAATTTTTTGGTGCCACTAACTTTACCCGGCCACGACCTTCCAGATAGAAGCCTCCCCAAAAGACGTGAACCACCATTCAAAGAGAGCACGCAGAGAAGCCGTGACCTGCGGCCATTCCGATGATGAGAGACGTAGCGACCGCTGCTTGTTCTCTATCTGATCGGGACCTCGCATCAATCGAAGTTCACCTTGAACCATTATGGCTTTCTTCGATTACCGGCGAGAGAAAAACAAACCAGCCCAGAAATCATTTTCGACTGATTCATTTTCCCTGCGAAGCAACAACCAAAACTCATAAACAAAAAATCCAAGAATGAATTTTGTTCGGCAAAAATCGTTTCTCAGGAGATGTTTCTGAACCCCATATGCCAAATCGTTTTAAAATCCAAAGGAAAAATAACAACAAACCAGATTTCAAAATTTAAATTTCTGGCAAGGAAACAAAAATCTTTGGTAAAAAATCGTTCTTCTGGTATGGGTTTTCGACCGAAATTTAGAAACCCAGACTTATAAAATCTATATTCCGGCGAAGAGTTTAATACCCAGAAATAATTATCAATTTGAAACCAAAACTTTCAAACCCAAGCAGTGCTTGTTTCGAAAATTAGTTCCGGTAAAAACAAAACCCAGAAACAGAAAAATAAAATCAGTTTGAAAAACCAACTAACATGGAACTCTTCCATGGATCTTTCGAAATCTTTCGACCCCGGAACCATTCAGAGTACTTTCCGGTGAGACAACCCAGCATCCCGGTGAACTAAAAGAACCCAGAATAAAAACAAAACTGTCCATAAAAGAAATATACGGGCAATAGATTTTCCTTCTCCGACTAGGCTTTCAAGACAACACGCAATAAAATTAATTTTTGAAAACAAATCCCTTTTTGGTATTACTCAATTAATTTCAATCATTATCACTAAAACGAGCCTAGCTCTGATACCACTGTTGGGATCGATTAGGCCTAGTTTTCAAAACTTGCAGCGAATAAGCCTAATTGATTGTTTTAGTGTTAATTAAATCCTAGATTTAAAGCATTTAATGCTTACCCTCGTAGCGTAATTAGTTGTTGCGCCTGGATCCTGATTGATGTTTGTCCGGGATTGATCACCATCAAAGCATTTCCCCAGGAGATGCTATCTACTCTCAAGCACTGGAGCTCTAACATAATTGGTGCTAGCCTGTTTGTTGAGAGAGAAAAATTTTGGGAATTTTCTTAAAGTTTTGGTAAACTGTATTTTTTTCTAAAAGATGACCAACGTCTCTGACTCAATATCCCCGGGATATTTAAGAGTAAGATACTCAGTCAGTTAAAACAAAATTTAATTAAAAATAATATTATTTTTACAAACATGACCAAAACCATGGATCAACCCATTGACCCATGGATTGGCTGATAGGTCAAGAACCTCAATTGCAATTAGGTCCCTTGATTTGTTAGCCTATCCCAATTATTCCTAGGTACTTAATTAACTCTTAATTAATGCCACATAACTTCTCAATAATATTTAATCAAACTATTTAATTAAATACTATTTGTTTAAGTATGACAATTATACTTAGTGCAGGCAATTCTGTATCATCGAACTCTCTTATGTGCGATCCTGAAGGCCCATTCCAAATTGGCAATGAATAATTAAATCTAATTAATTAATCTATAAGTCATTAGTGGTCTCAAGCAAGACATAATGACTGCCAAATACAAAACGGAGGGTCGAATGGTGATTCAACACAAACTTTTGAGCAGACTACGTATGATCCTCTACATTGATATCCCATTTAGCATAAGGCATGGAACCATCATCCTTATTTAGCTAAACGTTTACTTGATTTCTTAGTGACACTGAACTTAATCAAGCAAATGATAACGCTTATCATTTCTTGAGCACGACCATGCACTTCCCAGTTCACTATCAAGTGGCCAAGATATCATCTCTCATTTAAGAGAGACTTGTAGTCCCATCACTTCACCTACATACATTAGCGTGACTCATAGTGTACCCAATCATACTCGTACTTGGCAACCTGTTACGGCCCCGTTAGGCGTATGTCAAAGCACACTACAATTCACCTAAGACTATGCAGAGATTTCTGGTCTAATGATCCTCGTACGAGTACTACTCAAAAGAATCACTGATGATCTAAAAGTCCATGGAGTGTTTCTTTTGGTGAATCAATTTCATGAAATTAAATATGCACAAGAATATAATTATCATAAAATCAAATCATCTGATAAATCATCAATCAAATGACAAATGTCTATAGCCCTTCAAAAGGGCATATACATCAACAATCTCCCACTTGCCCGTTGAAGGGCTGTGTTCTAAACATTTTATGACCAAAACTCTATTACATGTCTCTCAAACTTTGACAGTTTTAGTGCTTTTGTGAGAGGATCTGCTACATCATCGTCTGACCCTATTTTGCACACTTTCACATTTCATCGAATGAGGTGAAACCTTCTGAGTATGTGTTTGGTCTTTTGGTGTGACCGGGGCACCATAGCTTGTGCGATGGCCCTATTGTTGTCGCAGAATAGGTCTATCAGAACCTGGATACTTGGTATCACTCCGATGTTAGACACAAACTTCTCTTAACTAGACACTCCCATTGCATCATCTCATGCAGCAAAGTACTCAGATTCTGTTGTAGAGTCTGCCATTCTATCCTGCTTTGAGTTTTTCTAACTCACTGCACCACTATTCAGGTTAAACACGTAGCTTGATTGTGATTTCATGTCATCTTAATCTGTCTGAATAGTAGCATTGGTGTATCCTTGTACAACAATTTGTTCTTGTCCTCCACACACTAGCATCAATCCTTTAGTTCTTCGTAAGTACTTAAGGATGGCCTTGACTGCAGTCCAATGAACTATTCCTGGATTTTATTGGTATCTGCTAGTCATGCTTAGTATATGTGTGATATCCGGTGGGTACATAACATGGCATACATGATAGATCCTATTGCCGAAGCATATGGAACTCTACTCATTGTTGTTGAAGGATATTAGTTCTTCTTTAAGAGGAGGCCATGTCTGAACGATACCATACCATTCTTAAAGTTAGACATATTGAACCTCTTCAATATCTTATCTATGTACCCTTCTAGACTTAGTCCTAGAAGCCTCTTGGACCTATCTCTATAGATCTTGATACCTAGTATCGTCTCGGCTTCTCTTAAATCTTTCATAGAAAATACACTCCCCAACCATTGTTTGATATCTAACACCATGGGGATGTCATTTCCTAAGAGTAGGATGTCGTCCACATATAGGACAAGAAAAGCATTCTTGCTCCCACTAACCTTCTTGTAAACACAAGGCTCATCTTCGTTCTTTATGAAATCGTAACCATTACTGCCTCATCGAAACTAAGATTCCAACTTCGAGATACCTACTTTAGTCTGTAGATAGACCTCTGAAGCTTGCATACTCAATTAGGATTCTCGTGATCGATGTATCCCTCAGGTTGTTTCAAGTAAACATCCTCGAGTAGGTTTCCATTCAGGAAAGCCATCTTAACATCCATCTGCCATATCTCATATTCATAATATGCAGCTATGGTGAGCATAGTCCGAATGGACTTGAACATTATGACAGGGAGAAGGTTTCATCATAGTCAATACCATGAGTCTATCTGAAACCTTTAGCCACTAGTCGTGCCTTTGAAACTTTAGGTTTTAACTTAAAAATCCACTTGCAATCGACAACCTTTGCCTGAACAGGAGGGTCAATCAAAGTCCACACTTTATTGTCCCTCATGGATTGCATTTCAGACTCCATAGCTTGTAGCCATTTATCTAAATCTGGACTTTCTAAAACCAATCTGTAGGTCGTGGGCTTATCATGGTCCACCAAGATCAAATCTTAATCGTCAATTATGAGAAATCTGTATCTCTCGGTTTATTGACGAGATCTACTAGACCGTACAGGTTCTTGTGTTGTTGGCTCAGGTTGCTCATCTCATGAGTTTCCACACCAACTTCTATATGAGTTTCTGTAGACATTTCTACACTCTCTTATGGGTCTCGAACCTCTTCAAGTTCTATTCTTCTCTCACTGTCTTTCTTGTACAAAAAATCTTTCTTTAAGAAAGTAGCTCCTCGAGCAACAAACACTTTGTTCTCAGTTTGGAGGTAGAATTGATATCCTTTGGTTTTCTTAGGAGACCCTACAAATAGGCATTTGTCAGTTTTAGGTTCAAGCTTATTACGTTGTAAACGCTTTACATGAGCTTGACAACCCAAAACTCGTAGATAGGACATATAGGGCTTTTGGCCCGTCCATATCTTATATGGAGTCTTATCTACTGCCTTAGATGGAATACGGTTTAGTAAGTATGTAGCAGAAAGGAGAGCATAACCCCAAAAAGACATAGGGAGGGTCGCTTGGCCCATCATTGATCGAGCCATATCTAATAGGGGCCGATTCATCCTTTCAGATACACCATTCATTGAGGTGTTCCCAGTGGAGTTAGCTGTGAAACAATTCAACATTGTTTTAGATAGTCATTGAACTCATCACTTAGGTATTCACCTCCCCTATCAGAGCGAATAGCCTTAATCCTTCTATCCAACTGATTTTCTACTTCATTCTTGAACTCTTTGAACTTTTCACAGGTTTTACTTTTATACCTCATTAAGTAGACATAACCATATCTACTATAGCCATCAGTAAAAGTCACAAAGTATTCAAATCCACATCTGGCTTGTATGCTCATTGGTCCACATACATCTCTATGTTAGAGCCAATAGCTCACTAGTTCTTCACATTTCATAAAATGAACTCTTTGTCATTTTTCCTTGCAAGTACATTTGACATGTGTCATGAGATTCATAATCAAATGACCCAATGACTCTATCTCATGAAGTCTTTGAACATATTTCTCACTAATGACAGTGCCATAGGTATGAAGGATTTTTCTTAATACACTTTACATTTTCTCTTCTAATGACATTCATTGTAATAGAAAAATGTAGTGTCATTTTTGGGTTTTGTCTTAGAATCTGGCTTGGCCTTGTCAGCAATCTTACTGTGTGCCTCCTTGTTCCCAACAATTTTGCCTTGCCTTTGAACTTTCTCTTGTTCACTTTTCCTTTTTCAGCCACTATCACTTGAGTACCCTTCTCAAGGGTCTGCTTAGTGTTTTTAAACATGTCATGCATGTTGAAATTTACCACGAAGTCATTATACTCATCTAGCATCGAAGCCAAGATGACAACAATGTCTAACTTCCTGAACCAAGGTACACCTAGTCTCTTTAGAGTATCAGTATTCCCTTTCATCTTGACTAGGCAAGTACTCATAGACGAACCCTTCATCATCTTGCGGGAAATTAATGCTTTCAGTGTAACGAACCTTTCGTTACGGACCTGCTCTTAGAACACTTTTCCTTAGTGACGCATAAATATGAAACTCTTCCATATTCATATTTCTGAAGTAGTCCTCAAAACATATCACATAATTGGATTTGTTTCTTTTGTCTTCTAAAGGCCTTTCGAGCAACCTTTGTAGCATTTTTTGGGTATTTCGGGCAAAATAGCTTCTAAGACAATAACGCTTCCTTTCATGTTTTAAAATATTTCTTATGGACAGTGATTTGAAATTTAAGTGCAAGATAATGCCATCCACAAAAGAATAATAGAAAATATTAGAATGAGTTTTAATAAAATCATTTCCACAATAGCTAAAATTGAAATCTCATACAATTTTGTGTTGGTGCTAGATTGTAGACCGAAAATCCACAAAGAACCAAACCCGAGTCTTGCTTTGGCAAGTATCGGAGGGATCAGGCCCTTTTGGTAGGCAACGTTCAAATCACATCACCAGGCAATTTTTTGGCGATAGGATGAACATTCCAAATGCTTGACACCATCCTGTCATTGCAAAACCAGTCCTAGTCAACTTATCGGGTTAAACTAGACCAATTTCCCTAAGTCAAACCATCACTCGAAGCATAACATCAATAAATACCCAAATAGTTTTTCCATATAGTGGTAGTGAGTAAAGTTGGGCACCTATCATGTAAAAACTCACCTCACGAAGAAAACCTGCGGCCCTTGTGCTCTCAAAGTCCACAGACGTTCGACGCTCTGACTTAGGTTTTTAGGAGATTTTGTTTGAGCGGCTTAACATGCATTTCATTTTTCATCATTCACAATAACATATATCAAATATATTTAAAGCGAATAAAATGCAATGAATTGGGCTCTAGTCTATTACAAGGCTTTTAAAAATTATTTTCTTCATTTGGGCTTCCTCAATTGGGCTTCAGTTCCTTGGCTCGGTCTTGGGCTCATTGGAATTTTACATTTAGGCCTATCTAATTCTATTCTATTACATAGAATTTAATAGGCTCGCATGCCCAATTTAATTGGCTCGCAGGCCCAAAATTTAAATAATTAAAAGCCCAATTCATGCATGAAAAACACATAATAATGCAGGTGCTTCATACAAGCCCATTTTAATTAAGCCGAATAATTTTAAAGGATTATGTAACTATTACACTATTAAAATTGATCCTGTCATGATCAATTTTAATCAATCCTTTGTTCATTCATTTTTGGTCAAAATGATGCATGAACATATTTAACATGATTATGTATGCATTTTAAACAATTTAAATTTGAAATCATAAATACTTAATGAAATTGAATAAATAAATAAATAAATAAACAAATTAATTAATTAACTAATCTGATTAATTATTAATTTTATTTATTATTATTTATTATTTTATTTTACTTAAATATCCTAATCTAATTAAGATAATCTATTAAATTTCAAATTTCAAATATTTTTTTCTAATAATCCTACTCTATTTAAGATAATTATCTAAAATTTAAAATTTTAAATATTTTCATAGGATGATAATTTTAAATAAAATTTTAATCCTACCTCTAATTTAAAATAAAATTTAATTAATTATCAATAATCTAATTAATATAATTAATCAAATTTTAAATTTTAAATATTTCAAAATCCTAATATGATAAGATATAATTCTATCCAATAAAATCTAAATTAAAATATTATCAAAATTAAAAAAAATCAGAAAAACTATTTTTTTGAAAATTTTCAGGGCCAATTGGTAATTAATTCAAAATTCTGGGCTAGGGTTTAAAAGAGACACAATGTCCAAGGACCATTATGCAATTTTAAAACTATTTTATAATCTTACTAGGCGGGGCAGTTTAGTAATTTAAGCCCATTAGGGTATCTACTCCAGCCTTTCCTTCTAGGGTTTCATGGGGCTGCGGGGTTAATTTCATAAATTCAGCCCCTAAAGCTTCACCCTAGCCGCCGCCAACCCTTTTTTTCCCCGATTGATTCTTCGGGCAACCAGATTTTCCAGCAACGTTCGCCGGTCATCTCTCTCGGTGAATTTTTTGGTGCCACTGACCTTACCCGGCCACGACCTTCCAGATAGAAACCTCCCCAAAATACGAGAACCACCATTCGAAGAGACCACGCAGAGAAGCCGTGACCTGCGGCCATTCCGACGACTAGAGACGCAGCGAGCGCTGCTTGTTCTCTGTCTGATCAGGACCTCGCATCAACCGAAGTTCACCTGGAACCATTATGGCTTTCTTCGATTACCGGCGAGAGAAAAACAAACCAGCCCAGAAACCATTTTCGACTGATTCATTTTCCCTGAGAAGCAACAACTAAAACCCATAAACAAAAAATCCAAGAATGAATTTCATCCGGCAAAAATCATTTCTCAGGAGATGTTTCTAAACCCCGGATGCCAAATCGTTTTAAAATCCAACGGAAAAATAACAACAAACCAGATTTCAAAATTTAAATTTCCGGCAAGGAAACCATAAGCTTTGGTAAAAAATCGTTCTTCTGGTATGGGTTTCCGACCAAAATTTAGAAACCCAGACTTATGAAATCTATATTCCGGCGAAGAGTTTAATACCTAGAAATAATTTTCAATTTGAAACCAAAACTTTCAAACCCAAGCAGTGTTTGTTTCGAAAATTAGTTTCGGTAAAAACAAAACCCAGAAACAGAAAAATAAAATCAGTTTAAAAAACCAACTAACATGGAACTCTTCCATAGATCTTTCGAAATCTTTCGACCCTGGAACCATTCAGAGTACTTTCCGGTGAGACAACCCAGCATCCCGGTGAACTAAAAGAACCCAGAATAAAAACAAAACTATCCATGAAAGAAAATATACGGGCAATAGATTTTCCTTCTCCGACTAGGCTTTCAAGACAACACGCAATAAAATTAATTTTCGAAAACAAATCCCTTTTTGGTATTACTCAATTAATTTCAATCATTATCACTAAAACGAGCCTAGCTCTGATACCACTGTTGGGATCGATTAGGCCTAGTTTTCAAAACTTGCAGCGAAAAAGCCTAATTGATTGTTTTAGTGTTAATTAAATCCTAGATTTAAAGCATTTAATGCTTACCCTCGTAGCGTAATTAGTTGTTGTGCCTGGATCCTGATTGATGTTTATCCAGGATTGATCACCATCAGAGCATTTCCCCAGGAGATGCTATCTACTCTCAGGCACCGGAGCTCTAACATAATTGGTGCTAGCCTGTTTGCTAAGAGAGAAAAATTTTTTGGAATTTTCTTAAAGTTTTGGTAAACTGTATTTTTTTCTAAAAGATGACCAACGTCTCTGACTCAATATCCCCGGGATATTTAAGAGTCAGATACTCAATCAGTTAAAACAAAATTTAATTAAAAATAATATTATTTTTACAGACATGACCAAAACCATGGATCAACCCATTGACCCATGGATTGGCTGATAGGTTAGGAACCTCAATTGCAATTAGGTCCCTTGATTTGTTAGCCTATCCCAATTATTCCTAGGTACTTAATTAACTCTTAATTAATACCACATAACTTCTCAATAATATTTAATTAAACTATTTAATTAAATACTATTTGTCTAAGTATAACAATTATACTTAGTGCAGGCAATTCTGTATCATCGAACTCCCTTATGTGCGATCCTGTAGGCCCATTCCAAATTGGATAATTAAATCTAATTAATTAATCTATAAGTCATTAGTGGTCTCTAGCAAGACATAATGACTACCCAATTCAAAACGGAGGGTCGAATGGTGATTCAACACAACTTTCCGAGCATACTACGTACGATCCTCTACATTGATATTCCGTTTAGCATAAGGCATGGAACTATCATCCTTATTTAGCTAAACGTTTAGTTGATTTCTTAGTGACATTGAACTTAATCAAGCAAATGATAACGCTTATCATTTCTTGGCCATGGCCATGCACTTTCTAGTTTACTATCAAGTTGCCAAGATATCATCTCTCATTTAAGAGAGACTTGTAGTCCCATCACTTCACCTACATACCTTAGCGCGACTCATAGTGTACCCAATCATACCCGTACTTGGCAACCTGTTACGGCCCCGTTAGGCGTATGTCAAAGCACACTACAATTCACCTAAGACTATACAGTGATTTATGGTCTAAGGATCTTCGTACGAGTACCACTCAAAAGAATCACTCATGATTTAAAAGTCCATCGAGTGTTTCTTTTGGCTGATCGATTTCATGAAATTAAATATGCACAAGAATATAATTATAATGAAATTAACTCATCTGATAAATCATTAATCAAACAACAAATGTCTATATAGCCCTTCAAAACGGCACATACACCAACAAGCCACGCATTTCTGCTTGACACTCCGCCAATTTATGGCTCCATCTCCCAGAGTAAACACATACCCTGAGGTAGACTTGCTCTTGTCCCTGTCGCATTGGAAATCTAAATCTGCGTAACCTCGGGGTACCAGCTCAGGCACCTAATAGACCAACACTTGGTCTTTTGTTCTACGCAAATACTTAAGAATGCATTTTACTGCCTCCCAATGAGTTTTCCCAGGGTTACTCTGAAATCTTCTTACAATGCCAACGACATAATAGATATCAGGCCTCGTACACAACATAGCATAATGAGACTTCCTACTGCCAAAACATAAGGAATTATCTTCATAGCCTCTATCTCCTCAACAGTCTTGGTTGTTCTTTAGACAGATGCACTTCATGTCTGAAAGGTAGAAAACCTTTCTTAGAGTTCTGCATGTTAAAACGGGCCAGAATCGTATCCAAGTATGAAGCTTGGGAGAGCATTAACGAACGTTTCATACGATCTCGAATTGTCTTGATCCCAAGGATATATCCCACTTCCCCTAAGTCTTTCTTATCAAACTGCTTGGACAGCCATGCCTTTACATCTGATAACACTTTCTTATTATTGACAATCAATAGAATGTCATCTACGTAAAGCACAAGAAACACCATAGCGTTTCTATCACGTCTACGGTACACACATTGCTCATCTGGACACTGAGTAAATTCGTATGACTGGATTACCTCATCGAACCGGATGTTCTAAGATCTGGATGCCTGCGTAAGTCCGTAACTGGACCTCTTAAGCCTGCAAACCTTATGCTCTTGGCCTTTTTCAACGAATCCCTTCGGTTGCTGCATAAAGATGGTTTCCTCAAGACTTCCATTTAGGAAAGTTGTCTTGATATCCATCTGTCATATCTCATAATCTAAATGAGCAGCTATGGCCAAGAGAATCCTGATCGACTTAAGCATGGCTACCGGGGAGAAGGTTTCCTCATAATTGATTCCCTCTTTCTGAGAATACCCCTTCGCCACCAGCCTAGCTTTAAAGGTTTCCACCTTTCTGTCAGGTCTTCTCTTACATTTGTAGACCCACTTACATCCAATGGGCTTAAACACATCAGGAGGTCAACAAGCTCCCAGACTTGATTGTGGTTCATTGACCCCATCTCGGATATCATTGCCTTACGCTAAGATTTTGCATATTTATCTCGGAGAGCCTTATTGTAATTTACTGGGTCAGGCTCAGGCGCGCCTGCGACTAGGTCTGAGGTCTCTCCCACGCCAATGAACCTGTCGGGCTGTCTTACAACCCTTCCACTACGATGAGGCACCACCTGTGTAGGCATATCATTTGTGATCTCTTATGTAGTGTGTGGTGTATCTACTTATGCTGGTGTATCAGGCTTATTAGTTTGTCTCCTAAGCTCTTCTAGTACTATCTTACTCTTGGGCTTGTGATCTAGGATATAATCTTCCTCCAAAAATCTAGCGTTGGTACTAACCACCACCTTCTGATTTTAGGACTATAAAACAGACCACCTTTCATTCCCCTAGGATATCCTACAAACAACATTAATTATGTTCTTGCAATTAACTTAGTCGTATCTGCCTTAAGCACATATGCTGGGCAACCCCAAACTCTGAGATGTCTTAGACTAGGCTTTCGCCAGTTCCACAACTCTTCTGGGGTTGAAGGCACGGTTTTAGATGGTACACGATTAAGAATATACATCGATGTTTCTAATGCATATCCCCAGAACGAACTCAAAAAATCACTATAGCTCATCATCGACCTAACCATTTCTATGAGAGTTCGATTCCTTCTTTCTGCTACAACGTTCTGTTGTGGCGTGCCAGGTGCAGACAGCTGAGACTGAATTTCTACCTCACTAAGGTATTCTCAAAATTCGTGGGACAGGTACTCCCCACCACTATCTGATCGCAGTGTCTTGATACTCTTACCATGATGTTTCTCCACATTTGCCCGAAACTCTTTGAAATTGCCAAAGCACTCGGACTTGTGACACATTAGGTAAATGTACCCGTACCTTGAGTAGTCATCCGTGGACGTCATGAAATACTCAAACCCACATCGTGCTTGGACCAACATTGGTCCACACAAGTCAGAATGAATCAACTCTAGTACTTCTTTGGTTCTATAATCTTTTGTTTTAAAAGGTCTCTTGGTCATCTTACCCTCCAAGCAAGATTCGCAGGTTGAATAACTGTCAATCTCTAATGAACCTAAAGATCCATCATTGACCAACCTTTGAATCCTACTAATGTTTATATGACCTAGCCTGAGATGCCAAAGATAGGTTTGATTCATTTCAGAAGGTTTATTCCTCTTATTAATGTTAGATAAAAGAGCTATCTTTTTCTATGTTTTGCACAACAGGGGAGTTAGAATTAACCACAAACAAATTGTCAGCCAATGAACCAGAACAAATAAGTTTTTCATTTCTTCTAATAAATACAGAATCATCAGAAAAAATAAACTTATAGCCGTTATTCAAGAATTTAGAAACTGAAATAAGGTTCGTTCTAAAACTCGGTACATAAAGACAATTAAATAATTCTAATCTAGAACTCTCAAAATTTAGAGTGACAACTCCCACTGCTTCAACTGACACTCTTGTAGTGTCGCCCATGTAGATGTCCAGCTCACCCTCTCTAAGCTTCCGGGTTACTTGGAACCCCTGCAAAGAATTACAAACATGATCAGTGGCGCCTGAATCCACACACCAAGTATCTGTGGGAATCACCACTAAACATGTCTCAGTAATTAGGGTAGAAACTATAATACCTTTAGGCTTTAGACATATCCACTTTCTAGTGTTCCGTTTTCTTGCACCTGAAACACTTGCCTTTCGGCTTGCTTTTCTTTGCGATTTTGGGCTTAGCAGCAAGTTTCTTGGCATTCTTCTTTTTCTTATTCTTCTTTCCTTTAGGCGTAGAAGAAGAACTTGAAGCCTTCGTTGTGACCAAAGCTTGCTTCTTCTCGTGGAAGATGCCTTCGGCCAACACCAAATTAGTTAAGAGCTCGGGTAGAGTGTAAACTATTTAATTCATATTATAATTAACTCAAAACTAGAGGGTAAGCTCCGGAGAATGATATCTATCTGACTTTCTGGGTCGATTTCACCTCCCAACACCTCTATTTCATTGATGTTGCTCATCATGTGAAACACTTGATCTCTCACCGATCCGCCCTCAGCCATTTTAGTGTTCATCAACTTTCTCATGGCTGATTGCCTAGCAGTCCTACCTTGATGACCGAACATCTCCCTCAGGTGAGCCATTATGTTGAAGGCAGAGACCATGGGACGAATCTGATGTTACAGTACATTTGACACAGAGGCCAAAATATAGCACCCCTCCATCTCATCCACTTTTCTCCACCTTGCATAGACATCCCTATCCTCTTGAGGAGAGTCCTCGTTAGGCACATCTGGACATACTTCGGTGAGCACAAACTTATACTGCTCTGCCATCAGGACAATGTCCAAGTTACGACTCCAGTAGACATAATTAGATCCAGTTAACTTATTGTCTTTCAATATAGCAGCTAAGGGGTTGAATGCCATATAGAAAAAAACTATAAAATAAATAAACAGACAGTGTTTCAATTATTAAATCTAGAATTTTGAAAACAAGAAAATTCTAACAATTATTGACTTCCCTTAGAACAATAATTTTAATCCACCAACATCTCATTGATCAGGATTCTCGCAAGCCACGATAGTGTGGACGTTTACGCTAAGCCACATTCGTTTGAGAAGAAGCAAGTTCATTAACTATACTATCTAATCAAACGATCTATTGATTAATGTAGCTAATAATCGGTGTTTTCAGCCGTACAAATAAGCAGTATAACCTTGATGGGAGGAATACTGCAGATCATACACTAAGTGTGTGCCATTACGTGGCTTCTGAGCTTGTTACCTCAGGATAGTGTGCCTCAGATGGAGAGGGTATCGCATTTCTCCTAGTTAAACTTACTGTAGTCATCTTACTCAGAAATTCATGATCTAGTGATCTCGTGGTTGGACTCATCCGAATGGAGAAAGGCCCTAATGCCAACGCGCAAGCCCACCTACATCATATATGGACTCGTAATGGTGGCCGTGGGGATATTAAACCAACCCGCTCCCACTTAGATTTCTAAATTAAGGGTTTTTCCTGTTTTAACATGTAATTAACTAACCCTAAGTTATATGCAACCATAATACCATCATGCTTTAAAATCATGCATCTAAAATACAACACAAAAAAATTAAAGCATAAAAATTAAAACAAGAAATATGGGAAATAAATGCGACAATTAAATTTCCCGACTATTATGGTTTTAATCGCTTCCATCTTCTGCCTTGATCTCGTGTCCCGTCACGTAACTCGATGGAAAGAGTCTTGAACTTCAAAAAACAAAAAACTGGAGAAAAAGTGGGCCAAAACTTGACCAGAATGGGCTGCACACTGGCGCACGGTGCTGTAGTTTTCCAGAGGTTGTCGGCGGTGGCTCCCGCCGGCGAGTCGTCCCTTGCCACCAATCCTTCCTTCGCTTCTTCTATGATATTTGGTCTTCTTGCATTTCGTTCTAGGTTTTACTGGCTTTTATGAATTAACGATAACCAAAAACCCACGAATTCAAGTTGCCCACCATAACGCCTTCGATTACAAGAATTAATTCTCCTACTACAAGGCTTTATAGGAAAATTAAATAATCAAAATTATATAGAAAAAATCCTACTACAGATATGATCTAATCCGACACGGCTTCCAGCAAGTGGTTATACTAATACAAACATTCATAATAAATTTAAATCCGGACATGTCTCGAAGTTTAATTAAAACCCATACAAACGTAACCATAATAGTCGGGATTTCTTAACCACCTGCAAATAAAACCATGTAATAAATCGAACAAGCACAAAACCCAAAACCAGGCTCTGATACCAATTGAAAGATTATCTGCCCGGGCCTAGCCTGAAACTCACTTTCATGCTACGCATTCCAGAATCGGAATCTCTAGCCAGGCCTAGACGCTAGCACAATCGCTATTCCAACCCTTGCTTGAAATAACATTGTGCAGGATCTTGGTTTGTACTTATTCGATTTATCACGCAACAAAATAAATTCTAATACAAAGCAGAATCATAAAATATACCTCTTGAAGCGTGTTAACTCAGGTGATTCTCTTGTATGCCTCAAGACTTTGATTGCACATTGTGTGGGCAACGATCTAGCAACCAATTGATAAGCTAATCACCAAAATCCACCTGCCAGAAAAATTCCAGCACCACACCACCTGGAATGTGTACTGCACGCGCCGCCTGGGAGGAGAGAGAAAGCCACGCGCCGCAGGTTTACTAGGCCAAAATTCGGCCACCAAAAGGGAATTAAACCAGCTGCCAAATAGCCTAAAAAAATCTGACTATTAGAGAGAAAATTTATTTCTCTCTTTAGGATTTTATCTCTCTAGTTTTATTGTCTTGAAAACTTATGAATTGTATATTGTTGAATAGCTAATCCCTTGTCTATATATAGAGTTACAAGAGAGTCCCAAGTTGGTTTAGGATTCTTCCTAATGGGTTTAGGTAATTAGTTAGTTTCCAAATCCAATTAGGTAACCAATCTAATAGGATAAACCAAATCCAAATTAGATTCCTAATCTCTAGGATTTCTTAATTCTAATTGAAACTTAAGACTTAATTAATTAATTAAATAATTCCACTTTGTAAATTACTCAATTAACCTTTAGAAATAATCAATCAATTAATTAATTCTACCAATTCAATTAATCAATTACAAAATTAATCGTACCACTAACGGATTAATTTTGGCACAACCATCCTACACCAGAATTACTTCTGGAACAACTTAATTAATTTATTCATAATCTCCCCACATTAAAGATATAGTGCTCATTAATTTATTAATTTACTGATAAATTAATTAATTAACTTCTTTAATTCTGAGACTTGTACAACTCGACCTTTTTACTATACCGGACATAAGTCCACCAGTTGGGATTAGTATAATAAACATAATGAGCTCATATCGGGAGCACATCACCCCGGACGCACCGGTACATGGTTTCCTTTCGACGAGCAGCAGCACACCAAGCAACTAAACACGCGCACCCAACCTACGGAGTCTATTGGCCACAATTGACCTCACCCATTGGCATATCAAAGTACACTATGTCTAATCCTCATGCCCGCTCAAGTCTAGGGATTAAGAGATAGAATACCAATAACGATTTGTCTATTAAATCAGTACAAGGCAAATCATTCTAAATGGTCAAGTTCAATACGCCCCGAGCATATCTATATGATTCAATTAGTTTAGATAAACCAATTATCCGAATCACATAATAACCTAAACCGACAGTTTGTCCAAAGCTGTCTCGGTTACGAACCTCATTTATATATTATGTCTTTTAACCAATGATGAGATCTACTGTGTCACACAAGACACCTTATCATCTAACTACATAATATAAATAGACAAATAATGCACAACAAGATATAACCAAAACATAAATCGATATATTAACTGGGAAAATGTACAATACAAGCATAGCTTATGTAGTCAACTCCAACACCCCGGGCATATCTATATGATTCAATTAGTTTAGACAAACCAATTTTCTGAATCACATAATAACCTAAACCGACAACGTGTCTCGGTTATGAACTTCATTTATATACTATGTCTTTTAACCAATGATGAGATCTAATGTGTCACACCAGACACCTCATCATCTAATTACATAATATAAATAGACTAAACATACACAACATATAAACCAAAATATTAAATCGATAGATTAACTGGGAAAAAAGTAAAATACAAGCACAGCTTTTGTATTTAAACCTAACAAGGAATTGCAAGGTTATCTTCCAATGCTATCTTTACCACGACCACGTCTTCCCTCTTAACAATATCTCTTATTAGGTGGTACTTGCGCTATATATATTTACTCGCCTTGTGGGCTCGTGGTTCCTTCGAGTTTGCTACTGCACCATTGTTATCACAGTATACTGTGATCAACTTCTGCAAACCAAGAATCACATCTAAGTCCACTAGGAAGTTCTTGAGCCACTTTGCTTCTTTCACTACCTCCGATGCTACAACGAATTCAGACTCCATGGTAAAGTCAGCCACGCTGCTTGACACTCCGCCAAACTATGGCTCCAACTCCCAAAGTAAAAACATACCTTGAGGTAGACTTGCTCTTGTCCCTGTTGCCTTTGAAATATGAATCTGTGTAACCTCGGGGTACCAGCTCAGGCTCCTGATAGACCAGGACTTGGTCTTTCGTTCTGCACAAGTACTTGAGAATGTATTTTACTGCCTCCCAATGAGCTTTCCCGGGGTTACTCTGATATCTGCTTACAATGCCAACAGCATAACAGATATCAGGCTTCATACCTAGCATTGCAGACATGAGACTTCCTAATGCATAAGCCTGAGGAACTGTCTTCATGGCTTCTATCTCCTCAACAGTCTTAGTAGACTATTCTTTAGATAGATGCACTCCATGTCTGAAAGGTATAAAACCTTTTTTAGAGTTCTGCATGTTAAAACGAGCCAGAATCGTATCTATGTATGAAGCTTAAGAGAGCGTTAATGAATGTTTCCTACGATCTTGAATTATCTTGATCCCAAGGATATGTCCTGATTCTCCTACATCTTTCATGTCAAATTGTTTGGACAGCTATGCTTTTACATACGATAACACTTTCTTATTGTTTCCAATTAGTAAAATGTCATCTATGTAAAGCACAAGAAACACCACTGAGTTTCCATCACTCCTGCGGTATACACTTTATTCATTCGTGCACTGAGTAAATCCGTAGTATTGGATTACCTCATCGAACCTGACGTTCTAAGATCTGGATGCCTGCTGAAGTCCGTAAATGCACCTCTTAAGCCTGTAAACCTTATGCTCTTAGCCTTTTTCAATGAATCCCTCTGGTTGTTGCATGAAGATGGTTTCCTCAATACTTTCGTTAAAGAAAGCAGTCTTGACATCCATCTGCCATATCTCATTATCTAAATGAGCAGCTATGGCCAAGAGAATCCGAATCGACTTAAGCATGGCCACCGGGGAGAAGGTTTCCTCATAATCAATTACCTCTTTCTGAGTATACCTCTTCGCCACAATCCTAGCTTTGAAGGTTTCAACCTTTCCGTTAGGTCCTCTCTTGCGTTTGTAGACCCATTTATATCCAATGGGTTTGAAACCATCAGGTAGGTCCACAAGCTCCCAGACTTGATTGTGGCCCCATCTCAGATATCATTGCCTTTCGACAAGATTCTGCATCTTTATCTTTGAGAGCCTCATTGTAGTTCACCGGATCTGGTTCAGGCACATCTGGGATGAAGTCAGAGACTTCTCCAATGACAATAAACATATCAGGCTGTCTTACAACCCTCATACTATGACAAGACACCACCAGTGTAGACGCATCATTTGTGATATCTTGTGCAGTGTGTGGTGTATCTACTTGTGCTGGTGCATCTGGATTATCAGATTGCTTCCGAAGTTCTTCTAGTACTATCTTACTTTTGGGCTTGTGATCTAGAATATAGTATTCCTCTAAAAATCTGGCATTAGTGCTAACTATAACCTTCTGATCTTTAGGACTATAAACCTGACCACATTTCTTTCATCTAGGATATCCTACAAACAGCATTACGCTTGTTCTTGCATCTAACTTAGCCGCATTTGCCTTAAGCACATGTGCTGGATAACCCCAAATTCTAAGATGTCTTAGACTGGGCTTACACCCGTTCCATAACTCTGTAGGGGTTGAAGGCATGATTTTAGATAATACAAGATTTCGAATGTACATTGTCGTTTCTAAGGCATACCCCCAGAACGAACTCGGCAAATCACTATAGCTCATCATTGACCTAACCATTTCCATGAGAGCTTGGTTCCTTCTTTCTGCTACACTGTTCTGCTGTGGTGTGCCAGGTGCAGACAACTGAGACTGAATTCTGACTTCACTAAGGTATTCTCAAAATCCATAGGACAGGTGCTCATTATAACGATCCGATCATAGTGTCTTGATACTTTTACCGTGATGTTTCTCCAATCTATCTGATACTCTTTGAATTTATTAAAGCATTCGGACTTGTGACGCATTAGGTAAATGTATCTGTACCTTGAGTAATCACCTGTGAACGTCACAAAATACTCAAACCCACCTCGTGCTTAGACTGACATTGGTCCATACAAGTCAGAGTGAATCAATCCTAATACTTCTTTGGCTCTACAACCTTTCGCTATAAAAGGTATATTGGTAATCTTACCTTCAAAGGAAGATTCACAGGTAGAATAATTGTCGATCTCTAATGAACATCACGGTCCATCATCGACTAACATTTGAATCCTACTAAGGTTTATATGGCCTAGCTTGAGATGCCAAATATAGGTTTGATTCGTTTTAGAAGGCTCTTTCCTCTTATTACTATTAGATGATGTGCCATTTAATTCAGTATTTTGCACAACAGGGGAGTTTGATTTAACTATAAATAAATTTTCAACTAATGAACCAGAACAAATAAGTTTTTCATATTTTCTAATAACAAAAGAATTATCAGAAAAAATAAACTTATAACCATTCTTTAAGAGTTTAGAAACCGAAATAATGGTTTTTCTAAAACTCGGTACATAAAGACAATTAACTAATTTTATCCTAATATTTTTGAAAAACACTGTGGCTACTCCCTCTGCTTCCACTGACACTCTTGTAGTGTCGCCCGAGTAGACTTCTAGCTCGCCTTCTCTAAGCTTTCGGGTTACTTGGAAACCCTGCAAAGAATTACAAACATGGTCAGTAGCGCCTAAATCCACACACCAAGTATCTGTGAAATTACCGCTAAACATGTCTCAGTAATTAAGGTAGAAACTATCGTACCTTTGAGCTTTGGATAATCCGATTTCCAATGTCTCATTTTACCGCACTTAAAGCATTTGCGATGTCTGGCTTGACAGCATGTTTCTTGGCATTCTTCTTCTTCTTGTTTTTGCCTTTAGCTGCAGAAGAGGAGCTAGAAGCCTTAACTATGACCAAAGCTTTCTTCTTCTCATGGAAGATGCCTTCTACCGACACCAATGCTGTTAAGAGCTCGGGAAGAGTATAGACTCTTTGGTTCATATTGTAGTTTACCAAAAACTGCTCGAAACTAGAAGGTAAGCTCTAGAGGATGATATTGATCTGACTCTTCGGATCAATATCACCTCTCAATACCTCTATTTCATTGATGTTGCTGATCATGTGAAGCACATGATCTCTCACCGATGAGCATTCAGCCATTCTGGTATTCGTGATTTTCCTCTTCACTGCCTACCTTGCTGTCCTACCTTGATGAGCGAACATCTCTCTCAAGTGAGCCATCATGTTAAAATCGGAGACCATAGGATGAAGCTGATGTTGCAGAACATTCGACAAGGAGGCCAGAATGTAACACCGCGCCATCTCTTTTCTCCACCTCACATAGGCGTCAATATCCTCTTAAAGAGATTCATCATTAGATATATCTGGACAAACTTCAGTGAGCACAAACTTATAATGCTCAGCCGCCAAGACAATGTCCAAATTCTGACACCAATCGACATAGTTCAGACCAGTTAGTTTGTTGTCTCTCAATATTGTAGCTAACGGATTAAATGCCATATCGATGACTGTAAATAAAATTAAACAGACAATGTTTTAGAAAAATAAGCCTAGAATTTTGAAAAATAAAATTCTAACAATTATTGACTTCCCTCAAAACAATAATTAAATCCACTGATATCTCATCTACCGAGATTTTTGTAAGCCACGATAGTGTGAACATTTACTCTAACCCATATTCGTTTAAGAAGAACTAAGTTCATTAACAACACTATCTAAGCAAATGATCTATTGATCAATGTAGTTAATAGTCAGTGCCTTTCAGCCGTACAAATAAGTAGCGTAACCTCGATTGGAGGAATACTACAAATCATACACTAAGTGTGTCACTACGTGACTTCCGAGCTTGTTACCTTAGGATAGTGGGCCTCAGATGGAGAGGGTATCGCATTTCTCATATTTCAACTTACTCTAGTCATCTTATTTAGAAATTCATAAGCTAATGATCTTATGGTTGGACTCATCTGATAAGGTGAAAGGCCCTAATGCCAACGCACAAATCCACTCACATCACATATGAATCCGTAATGGAGGCTATGGGAGTATTAACCAACCTGCTCCCACTTAGATTACTAAAACGAGGGCTTTTTTGGTTTTAACATGCAATTAAGTAATCTTAAGTTATGTGCAAACATAAAACCAGCATGCTTTAAAATTATGCATTTAAAATACAGCACAAAAATTAAAGTATAAAATTAAAACTATAAATGCTGGAAATAAATGCACAAAATAAATTTCTCGACTATTATGGTTTTAATCTCTTCCATCTTTTGCCTTGATCTCGTGTCCCATCACGTCACTCGATGGATTGAGTCTTGAAAGTTGGATCTTAAAAAAATAGAGGAAAAATGGGTTGCCTTCGCAAAACAAATGGGCCGCGTGCGCAACATATGCTGCACGTTGCCGAGTAGGCGGTGCTGTGACATTGTCACAGAGTTGCCGCCGCCGCTGGTTGCCGGCAACTTCTGC
This sequence comes from Knoxia roxburghii, assembly GCA_030378225.1. Taxonomy (NCBI): domain Eukaryota; kingdom Viridiplantae; phylum Streptophyta; class Magnoliopsida; order Gentianales; family Rubiaceae; genus Knoxia; species Knoxia roxburghii. Next base: position 26,461,826 of record CM059417.1, read on the forward strand.
TGGTGAAATCTCACCGGCGTTATCAGCCACCCCGAGCCGTTTTCCATTTTCTGCTCCCACTGCGTTATTTGGTATTCTTGCAATTCATTCTGGGTTTTCTTGGTTTTATACGAATTAACAATAAACAAAAACCCACGAATTCAAGTCGCCCACCATGATGCCTTCAATTACACAAAATTTTCCTACTACAAGGAATATAGGAAAATAAAATCGAAAATTACATAGAAAAAATCCTACTATAGATTTGATCTAATCCTACACGGTTTCTAGCACGTGGTTTTACTATTATAAGCATTCATAATAAAACAGCCCAGATATGTCCTGGGGTTTAATTAAAACATACAAACGCAACCATAATAGCCTGGATTTCTAAACCACCTGCAAATAAATCATGTAATAAATCGAGCAAGCACAAAATTAGAACAAACTCTGATACAAATTGAAAGATTATCAGCCCGGGCCAGGTCAAAAATTCACTTTCGTGCTATGCATTCCAGAATCGGAACTCTTAACTAGGCCTAGACTCTAGCACAATCACTATTCCAATCCTTGCTTGAAATAACATAGCGCAGGATCTTAGCTTGCACTTGTTTGATTTATCACGCAACGATTAATTCCTAATTAAAGCAGAAGTTTAAGAATTACCTCTTGAAGCGTGTACTTAGGTGATTCTCTTATATGACTCAAGACACAGATTCTGACGTTGTGTGGCCAATGATCCTCAGAACCAATTGATTAGCAAAAAGAAACACACACAAAACTCACCGGAAAATTCTCGTCGGAATTTTGACCGTCGCCGCCGCCGTTGATTGCTGCCGACTGCCGTTGACCAACGCCTGAAGCCGCAAGCTTCCCAAGGAGAAATTCCTACTTTGAGAAATGAATAATAATTCTGTCTCTAGGATTTTCTATCTCTAGTTTTCTTGTCTTGAAAACTTATGAAATTATGTATGTAGAAGTGCTAATCTCTTGTCTATTTATAGAGTTACAAGAGAGTTAGGATTGGCCTTCCTAATGGGTTTAGGTAATTAATTAGTTTCCAAATCCAATTAGGTAACAATTCTAATAGGATAACCAAATCCAATTAGATTTCCTAATCTCTAGGATTTCTTAATTCTAATTGAAAATTAAGACTTAATTAATTAATTAATTCTACTTTGTTATTACTTAATTAACCATTAGGAATAATTAATTAATTAATTAATTTCATTTTATCAATTAACCCACTACATAATTAATCGTACCACTAACGGATTAATTATGACATTACCATCCTACACCTGAATTGCTTTCAGAATAACTAAATTAATTATTCTTTAATCTCCCCACATCAAAGATATAGTGCTCGTTAATTTATTAATTTATCGATAAATTAATTAATTAACTTCTTATAATCCGAAATTAGTACCACTCGACCTTTTTACTATACCGGACGTAAGTCCACCGGTTGGGTTTAGTATAATAAACATAACGAGCTCATCTCGAGAGCACCATCACCCCGAACGCACCGGTACATGGTTTCCTTTCGACAAGCAACAACACACCAAGTAACTAAACACGCGCACCCAACCTACCGAGACTATTGGCCACAAATGACCTCAATCTTTGGCATATCAAAGTACACTATGTTTAATCCTCATGCCTGCTCAAGTTAAAAGATAGAATACTGGGAACAAATAGTCTTTTAAATCAGTATAAGACAATTCATCCTAAATGGTCAAGTTCAATATGCCCCGGGCATATCTATATGATTCAATTAGTTTAGACAAACCAATTTTCTGAATCACATAATAATTGAAACCGACAGTGTGTCCGAAACTATCTCGGTTATGAACCTCATTTATATATTATGTCTTTTAACCAATGATGAGATCTACTGTGTCACACCAAACACATCATCATCTAATTACATAATATAGATGGACAACATATGCACAACATATAAATTAAAATATTTAATCGATATATTAACTGGGAAATAGTATAATACAAGCATAGCTTCAGTATTCAAACCTAACAAAGAGACATTCCCTCTTTTCAGGTTCTATATACATTTACGTTAACTCTCATACTTGTGCTGAATTGATGCAGCCATAGGCTTGAGACAGAATCACACCTCCACACTAATTCCGGACACAATGCATCGATCAATATGTTTTTTGCCAAAGGTGATGGTTCAGGTTAAATGAAAGTCAATGCTTGAATGTGGGAGCTAATATCTTGACTACTTAACATGATTTCATTCCTATTCATTTACTGACTTTGGATCTTAATATTGATCAAGGGTACAGGGCTTAGGTATCCCTCACTTATTCAGAAAGCAGTTTTTTTTTTTTTTCAACTGAAGGTTCCCTCATTTCTTCTTCTTAATTGATTACATTTATGAAATACTTACTACCTCTATGGATCCAATTCCTAATCATTTTAATCTACCAGAACCAGAATTAAGCACTTTGGGAAAAATTAAACAGAAGCGGCATTGTACAAAATGAAGAGAGAATAAGCTAATATAAGATTCAGCAAAAATAAGGCTTATGCTCAACTGGTTACTCCTAAAGGTCTGAGTTCCTTGGCTGGCCAAAAAGGGAAGAGAAAAGGTTTCTAGTGCCCATATCACTTCAACATCCCATGCCCAGAATCAACGAGCAGCATGCATACCATCTCAAATTCTGGATTCTCAATCCAACTCAAGCCATTAAGACAATCAAATGAAGAAACAAGCAATAAAAAAAATACTTATTATAGGCTCAAATGCTCAATCATATGAATTATGCTTAATACTTCAAACCAGCAAATACTTCATCAATTTTTTCACAAGCATCATTAGTCTATCAAAAGAGATCCACTGTATAAAAAATACACTACTTGCTAAAAATATAGATGTTCAGAAGGTACAATTCATTTAGATAAAAATCTCACTGGAGTTTTGCAGAATTTTAAACAAATGATTGGCTGAGAAAATTTCAAAATCAGTGGTTCAGAAGAACTTACCTGCATGCGCAAATCCAATTCACTAATCTTATCAGATGATATAAGATCCAATACACTCATTCGTCTTCAAGTAAGCTGCCAAATATGGATGAACAATGAAAGAGCATGTCTTCTAAAATTACTATCTATCTAAGTTATCTACATTTAACATGTACCAGCAAATAATATTCACAATAGTGGCATAACGTGAGTGCATAATTTCTAGATTATATATATATAAAAAATTAAAATTGAAATACCCCACTTGACATTGGGGAAAACCTACGAGTTAAAAAGCTAATATCCAGAAATTAAATACGAGTATCCTTGACTCGTAAAATCTCAAAAACCAGTAAAAGAAACAGTTTAAACAGAAACTAAAAGTATCCAAAAAAAAAAGCAAATCTTAGAAGCAGGAATCAAGGCTGAGATTGTGTGGGATCATGCTCAAGCTGACTGAGAACTTGAGCAGCTATGATCTTGGCATGCAGGGTACGTCGCTTCTCAAGGTAACCCCTGGAATAACTCCAGGTGCTGCTGTGTAGTCTGCAGAGAGACAGTGTTAAGTTGGATCTGCAAGCTCTGGATATGAAAACAAAAGGTCATATGAAAGAACTACGAAAGTGTACAAAAAACATACCTGGTGATAAAAGCGTTAATGACTATGTTCACAAAAAAGAGAAACCAACAGTTCGCTACAATGTTACTCTGTTGTAGAAAAAGAGAATACAACTAGGCTTGAAAGATATAGATATATATCATTTACTGGTTGGGTTGCTCACCTTTTCAAAAGATGTGGGTATTCCCGCTAATTAAACGGGATGTGACTTTTCAGTTGCTCGCGTTCATCCACAAATCTTCTAAGTGGCTGGCTCTTTCTCTTTCCTTACTGGAGCTTACGCCCATTACCCTTTTGGGGCTGCCTTTGTAACTTCTTTCATAGTGACTTTTGTACCCATGCACGCAACCTCGGATCTTTCATCATTAGCATATCTTACATACTATATAAAAACAAAAGCAAAGCAAAGACATTACCTAATGCTAAAGAGTTACTTATTAATATATTAACATATTTTAGGGTTCCCCAATTCTCAGGACAGGGGTCCATATCTGTTGACTTACTGTCAGAGGAAAGAATTGGAGGTTCAGATTCTACCTCATTTGTAGATCGTGGATTTTTCTTCTGTCTCAAGGGGAAAATTTTCACCCTATTCACCTTATTCACCAATCTGCTCAATTTCGATTCTCTCTTCTTTGTTGGCAATTTCTGTCTTGCTCGAAGAGATGAGAACTTGATAACACCTCTGTACCCTCGTAAACACCAAGAAGTTATAGTTGTTGGAATTCTAAGCTTAAACACCTCCTTCAGAATTGTCCTGTCTTTATCTTCTCTTTCACTACGACAATCGTTTGATTCTTTAGAAAAAAAATTTTTTCGAGTTCCCTTATAGTCATCCTTATCTACATTCTTTCGGTCAATTCTTATCATTCGAGCCAGTGTTCTAGGCTGACGAACAACAACGGATATGTCCACATTCCTCTCCAACCTTTCTCCAGTCTTTTTGACCTCATCAAAGGCTTCTATTTCCAAGGCATTGTTGTCATCTTCCACTGTCACCTCCACCTGCCGTACTTTGTCCACCTTGATCTCATCTTCCTTTGCAACTAGCTTCTCTAGCTCATTCTCCTATTCTAGTTGCATCAATTTTAATTCCCTTTTCATTCTGACAAAGTTGAACTTAAAATCCATTTCTTCCCTAGTCAAATCATGACTTCCTCTTTGTTCTATCCACTCCTTCCATCCTAACTCTTCATCGGTACACATTCCATATCCTTCACCTACCACGGTTAAATAATAATTTCTTAACTCTTCCTCAACTACATCCCCAAAAACAAGAGGTTGACCGATTTTTTTGTGCTTCGGATCCATTTTGTTGTCTCTACACTACACAAACAACAAACATAATTAGATACACAAGGGCTACCGTGCTCCCCGGCAACGGAGCCAAAAAGTGATGTGCTCAAATTCAACACTAATAAAAATCTTCTTTTAGCACACTTAAGGACCACAAATCCTATCGTGTAGTAGAGAAGGGTATCCAATCCACAGGGAACACAGGACGCTTGTGTATCTAATTAGAATGAAAACATGCAAGGTGCAGAGATTAAAATGGATTTGGTTTGATAAAACATAAACAGATAAAATTCATAAAATAAATTTATGGATGTTTGAGCGGTGGTTTAATCGCCTTCACTGTCTTCTAGTACTTGTCATGCATTGGTTTCACTATCTTTTTTCAGACCTTAGGCTCATACGGCTAACAAGATCCAATTTTCATATTACACAAGGAAACCGCCAACAATATCATAAACTTACTCAAGATTCAAATCCCAAAAGAGGAAACCGCCAACAAGAAAATAAGTTTACTCATGATTCAATCTCCAACAATATAATATCCAAATCCTAGAAGTCAACCAAACCCAAATCAACCCAAGAAACCATTACACAATACATAAAAAGTCAAAGGAATTTAGATACACTACACAATAGGAGCATAAACAATACAAGATTCAGCCGGCTCACCCGTTCTTACAACGGTCTGTCACCCCAGAGTAGCAGAAGTGCCTCACCAAGCTGAAGAAAAAGAACTACAGAACAGCTCCAACAAGTGCAGATGCACTGATTCCACCTACGATTGCCAGATCTGGGATTAAACAACCATGAACTGCTTAGAACCGCATGGTTCTAAGCTGAATCGCCATATCCAAATGAAACCCTAGCTACCCGAAGAACAAGCAGAGCAGTCGGCTCCAAAATGGAATAGAACGAAGCAAAAGTTACCAACAGGATTTGTCTTCACACAATTTATACTAATACAGAATTCTAAGGTTGCAAATAACTGAAACAGCAGGCGTACAACAGTCATTTCAGCACACTTGCCCATCTGAAATGACTTATTTAGTCCAGCAATGACCAGCTTTCCCACATTCATCAATTCAGTACTTTAAGACCTTATTTTGGGTGGAAAAGTGATAAAACCAGTTCTGAGCCTGCATTTCCAACAAAGCACATAATAAGCTTGAAAAGTATAAAAAGAGTGATTAAAACTCTATTTAATGTAATGAACTTCTGTGGAAAATGATATGAAAATTGATGTAACTTAGGGTTACATCAGGGAGATACTTCGCGTACCTCTTGTTGGTCATATGATTGATGATTGGACTGATAGGGAGGTTATGCTAGGTCTATGCAAAGACGTGGTCCAGCTAGATGGGGAGTCAGAGAAGTGGATCCAAATGTATGACAATGGTGGGATTGAGTATGAATACGTGTTTAGTCGGCGCAGGCATAAAGAGGCACTCAAATTTTGACGTGGAAGCCTGGTTGTAGATGGCTATTGAAGCTAGTCTATGAAAGATTATATTCCCAGACCTAGCCAGAAACTCACTTTCGTGCTATGCATTTCAGAATCGAAATCTCTGGCCAGACCTAGATGCTAGCACAATTGCTATTCCAACCCTTGCTTAAAATAACATTGCGCGGGATCTTGGTTTGTACTTATTCGATTTATCACGCAACAATAATTTTCTAATTAAAAGCGGAATCTTAGAAAAGTACCTCTTGAAGTGTGAACTCAGGTGATTCTCTTGTATGCCTCATGACTTTGCTTGTATGTTGTGTGGGCAGCAATCTAACGAGCAATTGATCAATTAATCACCATAATCCACCTGCCGGAAAAATTTCAGCACCACCGCACCTGGAACATGTACTACACACGCCGCCTGGGAGAAGAAAGAAAGCTACACGCGCTGCCGGGAAAAATCCCAGCCGCCAATAGCCTTAAAATTCGGTCATTAGAGTGAGAAAATTTTTCTCTCTCTAGAATTTTTCTCTCTAGTTTTCTTGTCTTGAAAACTTATGAATTGTATATTGTGGAATAGCTAATCCCTTGTCTATATATAGAGTTACAAGAGAGACCCCAAGTTAGTTTAGGATTAGTCTTCCTAATGGGTTAGGTAATTAATTAGTTTCTAAATCCAATTAGGTAACCAATCTGATAGGATAAACCAAATCCTACTAGATTCCTAATCTCTAGGATTTCCTAATTCTAATTGAAACTTAAAACTTAATTAATTAAAAAATTCCACTTTGTTAATTACTCAATTAACCCTTAGGAATAATTAATCAATTAATTAATTCTACCTATTCAATTAACCCATTACAAAATTAATCGTACCACTAACGGATTAATTTTGACACTACCATCCTACACCAGAATTACTTCTGGAACAACTTAATTAATTTATATTCATAATCTCCCCGCATCAAAGATATAGTGCTAGTTAATTTATTAATTTACTGATAAATTAATTAATTAACTTCTTTAATTCAGAGACTAGTACCACTCGACCTTTTTACTATACCGGACATAAGTCGACCGATCGGGTTTAGTATAATACACATTACGAGCTCATCTCGGGAGCACCATCACCCCGGACTCACCAGTATATGGTTTCTTTTCGACAAGCAGCAGCACACCAAGCAACTAAACACGCGCACCCAACCTACCGAGACTATTGGCCACAATTGACCTCACCCATTGGCAGATCAAAGTACACTATGTCCAATCCTCATGCCCACTCAAATCTAGGGATTAAGAGATAGAATACTAAGAACGATTTGTCTATTAAATCAGTACAAGACAAATCATTCCAAATGGTCAAGTTTAATATGCCCCGGGCATATCTATATGATTCAATCAGTTTAGACAAACCGATTATCCGAATTACATAATAATAACCTAAACCGACAGTTTATCCAAAGCTGTCTCGGTTGCGAACCTCATTTATACATTATGTCTTTTAACCAATGATGAGATCTACTGTGTCACACAAGACACCTAATCATCTAATTACATAATATAAGTGGACAAATAATGCATAACTAAATTTAACCAAAATATTAATCGATATATTAACTGGGAAAATGTACAATACAAGCATAGCTTATGTATTCAACTCCAACAGTCTATTTGCGAACAAGAGTTCCAATAGGTTTACACCCCATCACATCGTGCAAATTAGGAACGAGTTGCCATTTGTGGGACAACATTTATGGGGTAGTGCGACACTAGCATATCTCTATATGCTTCTACTTCAGTAGCAAAAAATCCAGGGCACTTAAAATCTTCACTCAAATCTCTTTGAATATCAGGAAATCCATTTGGCTCCTGCTTCATTCATAAATTTAAAACAAAAATAAGTTCACAAATATTAAATTTTAGCAAAATAAGGGTAAAACACCTACAATGGGCGATTTTTGGATAAAAAATCGCCTCTATTGTGTGATCTTTCAGCGAAAAATCACCCATTTTGGGGGATTATCTAGTGGATTACTCACCCAAAATGAGCGAAAGTTCTACCAAAATCATCCGAAAATGGCGATTGAGTGGAAAGAATCTCCCAATTTGTGTGATTATCCAATAGATTACTTGCAAATTGTAGGCGAGTAATCCATTGGATAATCACTTAAATTGGGCAATTTATGCAAATAGTAAATTAAAACGATGAACACATGGCAAAAACTATCATTTTTGCCTGAATCTTAAAGTAGTGCGAGGTTTTTCACCTTCTTGGAATGACTTTTTTTTGGTTATCGTAAGGTTTTGGATGTTGTTGAGATGGTTGTTTTTTAATATTTTGATGGTTTTTGAATTTTGTAAATGAAGGGCAGTTTTGAAAAATTATTTTTTTTTGTGTTACAAATAATAATTCTGTGCTACAAATAACAAGAAGATGCCCATCTTAGAGCTCTTTAGTACTACATAAACTTCGCACATAATGTGCAGTACACTCCAAGTAGCGTATTTGGTGTATTACATCTTCAATCATCAACATTTTGCACAGAAAATATAACAGTGGTTTCAGCTTGTACTAACCTTGATCCATCCTCATTCAACACAGGATAAATTGAAACTCTCCAATTAAGAGAATCCTCGTCAACCGCAAAAGCGCCATTTGGCATCTGTTGAAGTACATCAAGTTGCCTCATCCGAAATCAAACGTCTTCTTCAGCACCAGGGCCATTTGGCGTCTCTCCAAGTGAGGCAGCGAATATTCTGACACTTTTCAGCAACATGAGAGGTACTACAAGATTCAGCTTGCTGATTGCTGTACTCCACCCATGCACATGACTGTTCTCTTTGAAGTTTATTGTCACGGAATAAAGCTTGTTCTCTGTATGTTGGGCTGTGATATCTCGGATGATGGATAAAGGGGACTCCTTTCCACCACAGATTGACAGCCTATTACATAGCAAACTCCCTCGTTCAGTGACAAAACTCAAACTCAAGAGGGGCACTTTCATGCCCCAAGAAATAATAAACCCTCAGATTGTAGTACACAGAAAACGAACAACACATAAAAGAAGAAAATTAAGTTGAATAGGCAATCTAGTCGACAAAACAATTGTTAAACACACTTACATGCCAATATATCCAAATGGCAACTCTGTGAGGCATTAACAAGAAAAACCAGGTCAGGTCCCCTGCCACCTCAGCAGAGGTTCTTCTAGCTCTTAATGTAGCTGTGAAATAATTTCCTAGCTCAGGATGCTGTACAGCGATTGCCACTGAAAGATTATCCCCAGGGGCGTTTGTTTTAATATTCCAGCTCCCAAACATATCCTGGGATCAGTGTTATCAATGAGTTGGACACCAAATGCTAGAACTCATCTAGTTGAATCTCAAAGTAAGCAAATGATAAGGCTACTGCTACAGAATTAGAAGGCAGTGGCCAAACAAGATGCATCAAATTAGAGATATCAAATTACGCAAAAACAAGTATTTAATACTAAAGAGGAAATCTTCAACTTAATGAATGAATAAAAAAATGTTATGAAACCTGAAACAATAATATTGCTGATGTTCTCATAGTTGATAATAAAAACAAAGTCAGACAGTCTTCAACTTCATTAATTAATATCTTATGCTCCTTTCTAGGTAGGAAACCTACTCTGAACAAGCACCAACTTGCCCTAGTTAAAGCACGAAGCTAAGCAATAATCTCATTCTTATATTCCCAACGTGGTTAATCTGTCTTACCCAGGAGAACACCACCACTTTGTTCAAAATCTAGGTACATTACATGTCAGTAAGACACCGAATGTGCCGAGTGATTTGCTACGAAATATCTTAAAGGACAGTTGAGGATGAAGGAAAGCTGAAATTGGCGGAAAGAAACTGTCAGGCACAAGAATGTGAAATCACATACCATCCTGTGAAAGCTCTAAGTAACAACTTTAGAGTTGGCACATCCAATCAAATAACGCCCTTTTACTTTGCAAGTTAGAAAGTGTAGCTATTAAAACTTTAAACTTAAGCCCTGATTAGAAACATAAAATCTTCTTGAAAAAGGGACACATGATCCTTGACTGATTCAACAGATAAATAATTAAACAAATTTTCAAGAGATAACTATGCCATTTTCAATTTTTGCAAAAGATGTTATGCCAAAGAATAAATATCCTCCCACAAGCACCAAAAAGACCTAAGAAAATAGTTCATCAGAAATTTAAAATAACAAATGTATCTTCTAAAAAATCAAACAACCGCCTAAATTTAACGCTCACCAAGACACCAACCATTAAGGAAAAGAAGAAAAAAATTCCAACTACTTATAATTTGCTCTACTCATGTGTATACTTTCAGGTTTAACATTTGATTGTCAATGGTGAAAGAGTGTGAGCATTAAATGCTAAATACAAAACAACCGTATATACAGGAACATAACACTTCAAAGTAACTTGGTAGTTTCCAGTCAAATTTTCCTTCCAACAGTAAAAAATGAACACGGCTTGCTTTTGGGAATTGGAACCAAAAACAAAGAAAAATATGTGTTTAGAAGTTGTGCTATGAAGCCTGTCAAGGTAATTATGTACAAAAATATCATTTATACAAATAAATATTGTACAGTAGTTAGCTAACTCCTACTCATGTATATTCTGTACAGGAACTCCTTTTATCATTTTGAGCCAAATAATATTCTTTCCTGATGTTCTTATCTCTTAATTCGGCTCAAAATATATGGTATTGTAGTATGAAAGAGGAAACTGTTCTAGCCTGATTCGAAACAAGAATCCACAGATGCAAACAAGCAAAGTTATAGATGCCAATTGCAAAAAGAAGGCTTTGAAATTAACATACTCACCATAAAAGGACTAACATGAAGTGGCTTTGCAACTGTATCAGATTTAGGATCGAATAAAAATGATACTCTTTCACCCCATGGTGTGTTAGTGACCTGAAAGAAGAAGCTACTCCGCTTTTAGATTGAACAACACTCCCCCCTTCCGGGGGACCACCAATTAGTATCATAATTCGTCAATATCAAAATGCAATACCTCAGCAATGCATTTCTTTAAATTGTGTGTGGGGCTTTCAGCATCGTAGCAATAGTACAAACTCAGTGGATTCTGTTCGTATCCCACACTTGGAGGTATTGTCAATAAGAAACTGATGCATCAACACAAATCATAATGAATTGCCAAAAATTTCATACATCACATTGTAAACTTAACAAAAAGTGCATTGAACAAAAAGCATGTATAGGCAAGCATTCTCAGCACATAGCAGCAAAGCAAAAACATCATGCTACGGAAAAAAAAATGTCAATGAATGAAGTTTTCCTTCCAAACTTGAAGGAAGCATCCCAAAATCATTAGTCAGGTATGAAGTTATCAAAACCAAAATTATTGAACTAAAGGTTAAATATTCAAAAGATCGTTCTCAGAAAAATCAATATCAAATAATACTAACACTCACAGGTGAATTTGCACGAGAATAAATGAGCTAGAACTCAAATTTGCAAGTAAATTGGAAAAACCTTAAATTAATAATTTAATAACAGCTACAGTCGGAGAAGCTATCTTTTTAGTCAAATGAAAAAGTCGAAGGACTCAGAAAGTAAAGGGGCATTCTTTACAGAAGAATTTAAAAGAAAAAATGCGAATATAGCAGGAAAGAAAGTTGGGGCCGTTGGTTTTGGATTTCTGGCGAGCCACAACAGTCCCAAAATTACAGGCAAAAAAATCTAGAACTTTGAAAATTGACAAAGCTGATTTGCTAATGAAACAATGACCCAAAAACAAAATTTGCATTATTTAGAGAATACGGCAGATATTGAAAGAAAAGTACACCGGTCCATTGGTTTCTGAGATCCGGCGAGCTTCATCTCCGGATAGATGGTCGGCAGGCACATTAGTGGCCTGGTCTAGGTCAAAGAGTGCGTAGCGGACGGGATAGTGGAAAGAATGGTGGACGGGGCGACGACGCTCGTGCCAGACGGTGCCTTCGTATAGGGAAACGTAGTTGCCGCAACCTGCGGCGGGGCATGGAGTAAAAGCGCGGCGGAGGAGGAGGACGAAGGAAAGAAGGAGGGAAGTTATGGAAGTCGAGACAATGGAGCATAGAAGATAGAATAGCTCCATCTCCTTTCTTACAGTTTCGAAACGGAATCCTCACCAATCTCGTATCTCGTTCTATCCAAATAATCCAACGCTTCCACAAAGGTGCACAATCTGCCGGTTTGCGATTTGATCGGTTTATTTGGTTCGAGTTAATTGAGTTTTGAAATTTTTTTGAACGGCTCCCAAAATTGATTACTGTAGTAATCGAATCGATTCAACTGATTTAGCCATTTAATTTTTTGGTTCGGTCTCAATCAAACCAAAGTCAACAAAAGCCATATTAAAAAAAAAAAAAGGAAAAACTGACGTTTGGTTGTAATGGAATGAAATGGGGAATGGGTTTAGCCATTTTATCTGTTACTGTTTGGTTTGGTTTGGTTTAGTAAATCTAGGAATGAAAGAATGAAAATTAAACCCCCTGCTATACATTTGGTGATACATGGTCCTTGGGTTTGAGGAACGAAAAGTTCAGGGAATGGTTCATTTCATTTTCTGGATTACTATTTGTATAACTAAATTGCTATTTGTATTACAAAAAAATTAAAATAATTATAAAATGACCAAAAGACTTATGAAGAAAAAAGGTAAAAAAATAGCTAAGTAATTGGCGAAAAAGCAACTAAAATGCGTTTGTTCCATTCACAAACACAAATAATAACGTTTCTAACATGTCCGATGACGTTTTAATACAACGAAAACGTTAAAAATATTCGATAATGACAACTCAAAACGCAGCACTTTAACGTTTCATCTAAACTAAAAATGTTAAACTGGAGCGTTTCAACCCTGGTTCGCTCGTTAAAATGGTGTGTTTTCTCCATGGCTCGCTCGTTAAAATGTCACGTTTTTACTGTCTCCATCTAAAAATCGATAAAACGATTAAAACGCAGCATTCTTGCAAACTTCAAACGCAACATTATTTCCCAAACGCGAAATTCGAACGATTTTTACGGCAAAAAACGCCCAAATGGACGGAGGAGATGGCGAATCATCGCAAAGACATGGCACGGGTAAAGGTCCAATGATATACAAGGTAAAAATACTTTCGTTCGTGAATTTTTGTTGTTATTTGATTTGGTGCCCATAATCGTCACGTTATTGCGATTTGAATTATTAGAAACGCTGTTTTTTGAGTTAATTAGGTTACAGATGTTGGTGTATGTGCCCTAATGAGGGCTATTTATGTAAATAAACTTTGAGGGTTATTTATGTAAATAAGACATATGTCGTTTGATTGATTATTTATCTGATGAGTTAATTTCATGAATGTAATATTCTTGTGCATATTTAATTTCATGAAAACAATCCGCCAAAAAAACACTCCATAAACTGATAGATCATGAGTGATTCTTTTCGAGTATACTCGTACGAGGATCCTTAGACCAGAAATCACTGCATGGTCTTAGGTGAATTGTGGTGCTCTTTGACATACGCCTAAAGGGACTGTAACAGGTTGCCAAGTACGGGTATGATGGGGTTCACTATGAGTCACGTTAAGATATGTAGGCGAAGTGATGGGACTACAAATCTCTCTTAAGTGAGAGATGATATCCGGGCCACTTGATAGTGAACTGAGAAGTGCATGGTCATGCCCGAGAATTGATAATTGTTATCATTTGCTCGAATAGAATCAGTGTCACTGAGAGATCAAGTAAACGTTTAGCTTGATAAGGATGATGGTTCCATGCCTTATGCTAAATGGGATATCGATGTAGAGGACCGTACATAGTATGCTTAGAAAGGTTGCGTTGAATCATCATTCGACCATTCATTCTAAATTGAGTAGTCATCATGTCTTGCTAGAGGCCACTGATGATATATGGATTAATCTATGAGATTAATTTATCCATTGTCAATTTGGAATGGACCTACAGAACTGCACGTAAGTGAGTTCGAAGATTCTTGATGGTACTAGGTATAATTGTTATACTTAGAAGAATAATATTAAATTAAATAGTTTAATTAAATATTATTAAGAAGTTTTGGGGTATTAATTAATACTTAATTAATTACTCAGGAAGAATTGAGATAGACTGACAAATCAAGGGACCTAGTTGCAATTGAGGTTCTAGACCCATCAGTCTGATCCATGGGTAAATGGTTTGATCCATGGGTCAAGTAAAACCCAAATCAGTAAAAATAAAATATTATATTATTATTATAATATTAAATATTTTTATTTTTAAACAACCCGGTGGTTGTGGGATTGGGTAAAGAAATCAGATTTCTTATATAAAGAGAATCTGTGAGAGAAAAAGTAGACAGATTTTAAAAACAAGAAAATAGTTTTCTAAAAATTTTCTGCTCTTTTTCTCTCTCGAAAAAAAATTCTCTCTCTTCCAAAACAAAATTTCTTTACAGGAATTTTATACTAGCACCGAAGAGCTCCAGTGCCTGATTGTGGAGGACACTTCCGAGAAGTGCCAGAGAAATATGAAACGCCATCTTCCCAAAAGTATCCAGGTGCGAGTGCAACCGATTACGCGTCGAGGGTAAGACCCTGGTTCTTATAGTTTAGGATAATCCGCTGCGTTAATTTAGAATTAAATGCTTAAACACGATCTAACAGTAGTATCAGAGCGAGGTTTAGAACATTTTAGTGTTAATATTAAAATTAATTGATTCAAGCAAATTATTTGTGTTGAAAATTAATTTTTCTTATCACCCGAAAAATTCCCTCGAATGAAAATTAATTGTTTTTGGGTCATGTTGTTTGCTTTGAATTTTTACCGAAAGGGTTCCGGCATGCTTTGGATTTTTGTTGTTTGGCTATGTTGCTGAAAACGTCAAAAGTAATTTTCTGGGCTCTTTTACTCGTCTCTTGTTTGAGGAGCATAAGGTTTTGTCGCTAGAAGTTTGTTTGTGTTTTTCTTGGCCAAAAGAGAAAAGAGGTTTCTGGATTGTTTTTATTTTGGTTTGTATCGCCGGGAAAACGACCCGCCGGGCAAAGGTTCCTCGCATTTTTGGTTTTCAAAACTTGTTTTCAGTTTTTTGGTTTATTTCGCCGGAAAAACGGGATTTACCCGAAAAAATTTTAGAAAATCTCGTTTTGGTTTTTGGAAATCGTTTCCGAACGGCTTTGAGGTTTTATCGACGGAAAAACGTGGCCACCGAAAAATGTTTTCGTCGGTACCGTTTTCATGTTAAGAAGACGACTCGGTCGGCGCTGGTTTCGTTGATCGTTCTTGTCGTCTTCGTTGTCTTCGTCGGTTGTGTTTGATCGAGGAGATGGACCGGCCATGGCGTAAGTAGGCCGGAAAACCAAAAAAATCGGTGAACGGGAAAAGGTTGAAGAAGAAGTAGGATGCGGCGGCTTAAAACCCTAAAAGCCAAACGTTTTAAAATTGTTTTAATTGCAAAATAGCCCAGATGTTTTATTTTCTTAAAACCCTAAGCCCGAGAATTTTTGGCAAATTAGACAACTGCCCCAAAAAGTTTCAGAAAATTAATTTTCTAAATTTTTTGAATTTTATTATTATTTTATTTAATAAGATATTATTTAAATAATCTTATTAGATAAAGATAGGATTAGATATAATTTAGAATTTTATCCTATATGTTTATAATTTAAATTTGAATAATTATCTTAATTAGATTAGGATAATTAAAATTATTTAAATTTAAAATTTGAAATAATTATCTTATTAGATTAGGATAATTAATGTTATTTAAATTTTAAATTTGAAAGATTATCTTAATTAGATAATTAGATAAATTTAAAATAATATTTTTAATAAGATTAAGATAATTATAAAAGATAAATAAATAATTAATTAGATTAATTAATTTGTTTAATTTTGAATTATTTATTTATTATTTTATGATTTTTTTTTTATATATATATATTTAAATTGTTTAAATTTTATATGTGAAACATCATAATTATGACAAGCATGTTCATGCATCATTTTGGCTAAATGAAAAATGAACTAAAGGGATTGATTAAAATTGATCATAACACGATCAATTTTAATTTTGTAATAGTTACACATATTTAATCGGTTTAAATTAAAACGGGCTTGTATGAGCATATGCATTTATGTGTTTTAAAGCATGAATTGAGCTTATTAAAGTTTTACAAGTTGGGACCTGCAAGCCATTTGAATTTGGGTCTGCGTGCCTATTAAAATGATTATCTAATAGTTAGGCCCAAGAGAAGTTTCCAAGAGGAGTCCATAGTGGAGCCCAGGAACGGGAGCCCAACACGGAAGGCCCGAACATGAAGTTTTATTATTTTAAAAGGCCCTGTAATAGACTAGAGCCCAATTCATTGCTTTTATTCATTTTATTTATTTGATATGCAAATGCATGTTAAAACGAAAATGCATGTTAAGCCGATCAAACTTAAATCCCAAAAACCCGAGTTGATTTTGCTTCCATACTTGGGGGCTCGCCAGAGCGTCGAATGTCTGTGGACTTGGAGAGCCCAAGGGCCTCAGGTTTTCTTCGTGCGGTGAGTTTTCACATAATAGGTGCCCAATTTTATCACTACCATTAATGAGTGGAAAAACTGTTTGGGTATTAGATACTCAACTTTATCACTACCACTTGTTATGGAAAAACTGTGTGGGTATCGATTGATGTGATGCCTTGAGGGATGTTTTGACTTGGGAAAATTAATCCTAGCTTGACCCGATAAGTTGACTAGGGATTAATTTTGCAAAGATAGGATGGTGTCAAACATTTGGAAAATTCATTCTATCACCGAAAAGTTGCATGGTATGCAATTGGAAAGCGTTAAATTACATGGAATGTGATTTGAACGTTGCCTACCAAAAGAGCCCGATCCCTACGAAACTTGCCAAAGCAAGACTGGATTAACTCTTTGTGGATTTTCGGCCCTAGCACCATCACAAAATTGTTAGGGATTTCAATTTTGGCTATTGTGGAAAATATTTTAAAAACTCATTCTAATATTTTGCATTTATTCCTTGTAGAAATGGCATCATCTAGCACAAATGTTATCTCAAACTTTACTCTAAGAAGTATATTGGATAAAGATAAATTGGTTGGACCAAACTTCTTAGATTGGGAAAGAAACTTGAGAATAGTGTTGTGAATGTGCCCTAATGAGGGCTATTTATGTAAATATACTTTGAGGGTATTTATGTAAATAAGACATTTGTCGCTTGATTGATTGTTTATCAAATAAGTTAATTTCATGATAGTAATATCCTTGTGCATATTTAAATTCATGAAATCGATCCACCAAAAGAAACACTCCATGGACTAATTAGATCATGAGTGATTCTTTTGAGTAGTACTGGTACTAGGATCCTTAGACCAGAAATCACTACATGGTCTTAGGTGAATTGTGGTGTGCTTGACATACGCCTAACGGGGCCGTAACAGGTTGCCAAGTACGGGTATGATTGGGTACACTATGATTCAGGCTAAGATATGTAGGTGAAGTGATGGGACTACAAATCTCTCTTAAGTGAGAGATGATATCTTGACCACTTGATAGTGAACTGAAAGTGCATGGCCATGCCCAAGGAATGATAAGGATATCATTTGCTTGATGGATTCAGTGTCACTAAGAGATCAAGTAAACGTTTAGCTATATAAGGATGATGGTTCCATGCCTTATGCTAAATAGGATATCGATGTAGAGGATCGTACGCAGTTTGCTCAGAAAGGTTGTGTTGAATCACCATTCGACCCTCCATTCCGAATTAGGTAGTCATTATGTCTTGCTAGAGACCACTAATGACTTATGGATTAATCAATGAGATTGAGTTATCCATTGCCAATTTGGAATGGGCCTACAGGATCGCACATAAGAAAGTTCGATGATGCAGAATAAGTATTCTTGCCTACAATACTTAAATAAATAAGATTTAATTAAATGGTTTAATTAAATATTATTGAAAAGTTCTGTGGTATTAATTAATAGTTAATTAATTACCTGAGAACAATTGGGATGGGCTGATAAATCAAAGGACTTAATTGCAATTGAAGTTCTTGACCCATCAGCCCGATCCATGGGTCATGGGTTGATCCATGGGCTTGGTGTATAACCCAAATCATTAAGGTATTATTTAAGGCTGATTTGAAATTAATAAATATTATTTAAATACTGATTTGGAATCAGTTAAATAATATTTGGTAATAATACTGATTTGGAATATAACTGAAATCAGTTAAGTTATAATTAGATAATTACAATACTGATTTTGGAAATTAATTCTCTACAAATATCCTAGGGATATAATTGTAGGAGGATGATGATTTTGAATTAAAATTCTAATCAGACAACATACACTGATTTTCCCAAATTCTCGGGGTAGGCAAGATCGGCTAGCACCAACCTGCGAAGACTTTCGTGCGTAAGAGTAGAGAATCCTTCGAGGGAGGATTTTGAAGACAAAAACGCCATCTTCTCAGATGAGCAAGGCGACGTGCGCAACCGATTACGCTTCAAGGGTAAGATCCAATCCTCATAGTTTAGGAATTCCACTGTTTAATTGGATTAAACACCTAGACATAATCCAACAGTGGTATCAAAGCCAGGTTAGTTTTTAATGTTATAATTAAAATTAATGAATTAAAACAAATAGTTTGTTTTAAAATTAATTTTTCCAGTAGCCCGATTGGAAAGATAGATTGCCCAGTTTTTGTTTTCTAACAATGGACAATTTTTTGTCTCAATTTCTGGGTTTCTCAAAACCTTCACCAAAAGGGGAAGAAATTTTTCATTTGGTTGCTCGAACATGGCCGGAACCGAAGTCGGGGTTTCTTGGTTTTTTTTTTTTTTTTGGGTTTTGAAAAGTCTTGCCGGAATGGTTTCGGTGAGAGCACTCATCGTGGGTTTTTTGGATTTTTGGTTTCGCCAGAAAAGGAAATCTGGGTTGTTTGAATTTGACTGTAAAAAATCGATTAGAATCTATTTTTTTTCCGAAAACGGGATTTAGTTTTTCGGCTTGAAATGTGTTCGAATTTTCTTGCTGGGCTGAATTATGGTTCATTTTCATTGCCGGAATTTGAGTTTTGGTTTTGAAAGTAGCCGGATTTCTCTTCTGGGTTCTAAACTTTTACTAAAAAAAATGATTTGTTGGGGAAGTTCTACCAGAAAATTGGATATCGGGGTTTCTAAAATTTTGACCAGAAATTGGATTTTGGTATTGTTTGGTTTTTGTTATTTGGGCTGCCAAATTGTTTGGCCGGATGGTTGATTTTCTTGTCGGAATTGTTTCGCTTTTAACTTAGGATTTTGGTTTTGTGGATTGAAATCTGGGATGCTGGTTGTTGTTGCTGGATTTTTTCCCCCCGCAGGTTTTGAGCCGTTTGAAATTCGGTGAAGACGGAATCCATGTTGGTGGGCTACTTCGGTTTCATCGAAGTGGCCGCTGGATATCGTCTGGGCTCCATTGACGCCGGATTGAAGCAGCAGCGATGGTCGTCGTTGTTTCTCCGTCATCAATCGAAGCCAAGAATCGCAGTTGTTGCTGCAGATTCTTCACCGGATGTGTCGGAAGGGTTTTTTTCTCTTCGTAAGCAGTCGAAGGAAAGCTCCGATCGTGACCAGAAATGTTCTGGTCTACGAGGCGGGTGACCGGCGCAGACCGAGAGAGATGGTTTTCGCCGGAAGAGACGACCGGCGTGGGATGCCGTGGAGTCGAGGATGCCGGACGGGAAATCAATCGGAGAAGACGAAGGGTATGGCGGAAGGGATGAAACCCTAATGGGCTGAAAAGACGAAAATGCCCACGCCGCACTCCCAAACCCTAATCAGCCAAATTTCAAAATTGTTTTAAAATTGTAAAAGGACCCCTGAAGGTTTAAAGAAATAAAACCCTAAGCCCGAAAATTAAGGTAAATCTGACAATTGCCCCAAAAGTTTCAGAAAATTAAAATTTTAAAATTTTCTGAATTTTATTTAATAAGATTTTAATTAAATAATCTCATTAGATAAAGATAGGATTAATTTAGAATTTTATCCTATAAGTTTAAATTTGAAAATTTATCCTCATTAGATAATTAGATAAAATTTTAAATAATTAGAAAAGATAAATAAATAAATAAATAAATAAATAATTAGATTAATTAATTTGTTTAAATTTTGAATTGTTATTTATTTATTTTATTTTAATTTTGATGCTCATTTAAATTATTTAAATTTTATTTGAAGCATCATAATTATGCAAGCATGTTCATGCATCATTTTGGATAAATGTAAAATGAACAGAAGGATTGATTAAAATTGATCATGACATGATCAATTTTAATTCTGTAATAGTTACACAATCCTTAAAATTAATTGGCTTAAATTAAAATCGGCTTGTATGAGCATATGCATTTTATGTGTTTCAAAGCATGAATTGGGCTTTTAATTTTAACATTTTAAAAGTTGGGGCCTGCGAGCCAATTTTGAATTTGGGTCTGCGTGCCTATAAAAATTATCATGTAATAGTTAGGCCCAAAAAGGAGGTTCCAAGAGGAGTCCATGGTGGAACCCAGGAGCGGAGGCCCAAACATGAAGATTTTAAAAGGCCCTGTAATAGACTAGAGCCCAGTTCATCGCTTTAATTCATTCTTTTATTTATGCAAATGAATGATAAATGAAAATGCACGTTAAGCCGATCAAACTTAAATACCAAAAACCCAAGATTGTGCTTCCATACTTGAGGGCCCGCTTGAGCGTCGAACGTCTGGTGGACTTGGAGAGCCCAAGGGCCTCAGGTTTTCTTCGTGCGGCGGGTTGTTACATAATAGTGCCCAATTTTATCACTACCATTAATGAGTGGAAAAACTGTTTCACTGCCAGTTGTTATGGAAAAACTGTGTGGGTGTCTATTGATGTGATGCCTTAAGGGATGGTTTAACTTGGGAAATTAATCCTAACTTGACCCGATAAGTTGACTAGGGATTAATTTTGCAAAGATAGGATGGTGTCAAATGTTTGGAATGTTCATCCTATCACCGAAAAGTTGCATGGTATGCAATTGGAAAGCGCTAGATTACATGGAATGTGATTTGAATGTTGCCTACCAGAAGAGCCCGATCCCTACGATACTTGCCAAAGCAAGACTGGGATTGACTCTTTGTGGATTTTTGGCCCACAATCTAGGACCAACACAAAATTATTAGGGATTTCAATTTTGGCTATTGTGGAAAATTAATTTTAAAACTCATTCTAATATTTTGTAATACTCTTTGTAGAAATGGCATTATCTAGCACAAATGTTATCTCAAACTTTACTCTAAAAGTATATTGGATAAAGATAAATTGGTTGGACCAAACTTCTTAGATTGGGAAAGAAACTTGAGAATAGTTCTCAAGCAAGAAAGGAAGCTACATGTCTTAGAGACCGCTTTACCTGAACTACCACAAAATGCTTCGGCAACTATTCAACGAGCCTGGGATAAGCTGAAAAGCGATTCCGATGATGTGACGTGCTTGATGCTCGCATTTATGACAGGCGAGCTTCAAAAACAGTTCATGAATTTGGAAGCGTTTCAAATTTATGAGTCATTGACGGAAATGTTTCGTGAACAAGCCCTCATGGGTATTAGATACTGGTTGTGGGGCTCACATTTGTACTAATGTGCAGGGACTCAGAAATAGAAGGATAACAAAGAAAAGTGAAGTAGATCTCCGAGTGGGCAACGGGGCAACAGTTGCTGCTGTTGAAGTTGGAGATTACACTCTGTCTTTACCTTCTGGTTTAAATATCGAACTTGAAAATTGTTATTATGTACCTGCTTTGAGTAGAAATATTATTTCATTCGAGTTTAGATAATAAAGGTTTTCGATTTATTATAGAGAATAATTCGTTATCTTTATATCAAAATGATATTTTATACGGAGTTGCAAATATGTGTAACGGTCTGTATGTCTTGGATTTGACGCAAGAAAAACCAGTCTATAACATAGAAAAGAAAGCTAAATCAACTAAAAATGATTTAAGTCCAACATACCTTTGGCATTGTCGATTAAGCCATGCAAATGAAAAACGAGTTCAAAAACTTCACAAGGATGGAGTGCTTGGGTCATTTGATTTTGAATCATATGATACCTGTGAACCCTGTTTGCAAGGCAAAATGACAAATAGTCCTTTCAACTAAAAAGGTGAAAGAACAAGTGAGCTGTTGGCCCTAATACATACGGATGTATGTGGACCAATGAGCACACAAGCCATAGGTGGATTTGAATATTTCGTGACTCTTACTGATGACTTTAGTAGACATGGGTATGTCTACTTAATAAGGTATAAAAGTGAAACTTTTGAAAAGTTCAAAGAGTTTAAAAACGAAGTAGAGAATCAGTTGGATAGAAGGATTAAGGCTATTTGCTCCGATTGGGGAGGTGAATACCTTAGTGATGAGTTCGATGGCTATCTAAAACAGTGTGAAATTATTTCACAGCTGACTCCACCGGGAACACCTCAATGGAATGGTGTATCCGAAAGGGGAAATCGGACCTTATTAGATATGGTTCGATCAATGATTGGTCTAGCGACTCTCCCTATATCCTTTTGGGCTTATGCTCTCCTTTCTGCTGCCTACTTATTGAAACGTATTCCATCTAAGGCAGTATATAAGACTCCATAAGAGATATGGATGGGTCGGAAGCCCTATATATCCTATCTACGAGTTTGGGGTTGTCAAGCTCATGTAAAGCGTTTACAAAGTAATAAGCTTGAACCCAAAACTGACAAATGCCTATTTGTGGGATATCCTAAGGAAACCAAAGTATATCAATTCTACAACCCAACAGAGAACAAAGTGTTCGTTGCTCGAGGAGCTACTTTCTTAGAGAAAGAATTTCTGTACAAGAAAGACAGTGAGAGTAGAATAGAACTCGGAAAAGTTCAAGAACCACAAGAGAATGTAGAACGATCTACAGAAACTCAGATGGAAGTTGGCATGGAAACTCATGAAAATGAGCAACCTGAGCCAACAACACAAGAACCTAGAAGATCTGGTAGATCTCGTCACTAACCCGAGAGATACGGATTTCTCATGACTGACGATCAAGATTTGATCTTGGTGGACTCTAATGAGCCCGCGAAATACAAACAGGTTTTACAAAGTCCGGATTTAGATAAATGGCAACAAGCCATGGAATCTGAAATGCAATCCATGAGGGACAATAAAGTGTGGACTTTGATTGACCCTCCTATTCAGTCAAAGTTTGTCGATTGCAAATGAATTTTCAAGTTAAAACCTGGAGGGATCTTCAAGGCACGATTAGTGGCTAAAGGTTTCAGACAGACTCATGGTATAGACTATGATGAAACCTTCTCTCCTGTCATGATGCTCAAGTCCACTAGGACAATGTTTGCCACAGCAGCATCTTTTGACTATGAGGTATGGCAGATGGATGTTAAGACAGCTTTCCTGAATGGAAACCTACTCGAGGATGCTTATATGAAACAACCTGAGGAATACAACAATCAAAAGCATCCTAATCGAGTATGTAAGCTTCAGAGGTCCATCTATGGACTAAAGCAAGCATCTCGAAGTTGGAATATTCGTTTTGATGAGGAAGTAAAAGGTTACGGATTCATCAAGAACGAAGATGAGCCTTGTGTTTACAAGAAAGTTAGTGAGAGCAAGATTGTTTTCCTTGTCCTATCTTTGGACGACATCCTGCTCATAGGAAATGACATTCCTTTGATGAAAGACATCAAACAATGGTTGGGGAGTGTATTTTCTATGAAATACTTTGGAGAAGCTGAGATGATACTAGGTATCAAGATCTATAGAGATAGGTCTAAAAGGCTTATGGGACTAAGTCAAGAAGGGTACATAGACAAGATATTGAAAAGATTCAATATGTCTAACTCCAAAAATGGTAAGGTACCATTTACACATGGCCTTCTCTTAAAGAAGAACCAAGGTCCTTCAACAAGAGAAGAGAGGGATACAATGAGTAGAGTCCCATATACTTCGGCAATAGGATCTATCATGTATGCCATGTTATGTACCCGTCCGGATGTTACACATGCACTTAGCATGACTAGCAGATACCAACAAGATCCAAGAATGGATCATTGGACTGTAATCAAAACAATCCTAAAGTACTTACGAAGAACTAAATGATTAATGCTAGTGTATGGAGGACAAGAACAGCTCATTGTACAAGGTTACGCTGATGCTGCTTTCCAAACAGATCAAGATGACATGAAGTCACAATCAGGCTACGTGTTTAGTCTAAATGGCGGTGCGATAAGTTGGAAAAGCTCGAAGCAAGATACCACTGCTGACTCTACAATAGAATCTGAGTACATTGCTGCATCAGATGCTGCAAAGGAAGCTGTTTGGTTGAGAAAGTTCGTGTCAGACATCGGAGTGATACCGAGTATCCAAGATCTGATAGAACTTTTTTGTAACAATAACGGGGCCATCGTATAAGCTAAGGAGCCTCGGTCACACCAAAATACCAAACATATACTCAGAAGATATCACCTCATTCGAGAGATCGTTGATCGAGTAGATGTTAAAGTATGCAAAATAGGGTCAAACGACAATGTAGCATATCCTCTCACAAAGGCTCTACCGCAGTCAAAGTTTGATAGACATGTAATAGAGCTTGGTCTTAAACAGTTTAGGACATAGCCCTTCAACGGGCAAGTGGGAGATTGTTGGTGTATGTGCCCTAATGAGGGCTATTTATGTAAATAAACTTTGAAGGTTATTTATGTAAATAAGACATATGTCGTTTGATTGATTATTTATCTGATGAGTTAATTTCATGAATGTAATATTCTTGTGCATATTTAATTTCATGAAAACAATCCGCCAAAAGAAACACTCCATGGACTGATAGATCATGAGTGATTCTTTTCGAGTATACTCGTACGAGGATCCTTAGACCAGAAATCACTGCATGGTCTTAGGTGAATTGTGGTGTTCTTTGACATACGCCTAACGGGACTGTAACAGGTTACCAAGTACGGGTATGATTGGGTACACTATGAGTCACGTTAAGATATGTAGGCGAAGTGATGGGACTACAAATCTCTCTTAAGTGAGAGATGATATCCGGGCCACTTGATAGTGAACTGAGAAGTGCATGGTCATGCCCAAGAATTGATAATTGTTATCATTTGCTCGAATATAATCAGTGTCATTAAGAAATCAAGTAAACGTTTAGCTTGATAAGGATGATGGTTCCATGCCTTATGCTAAGCGGGATATCGATGTAGAGGTCCGTACATAGTATGCTTAGAAAGGTTGCGTTGAATCATCATTCGACCATTCATTCTAAATTGAGTAGTCATCATGTCTTGCTAGAGGCCACTGATGATCTATGAATTAATCTATGAGATTAATTTATCCATTATCAATTTGGAATTGACCTACAAGTTTGCACGTAAGTGAGTTCGAAGATTCTTGACTGTACTAGGTATAATTATTATACTTAGAAGAATAATATTAAATTAAATAGTTTAATTAAATATTATTAAGAAGTTTTGGGGTATTAATTAATAGTTAATTAATTACTCAGGAAGAATTGAGATAGACTGACAAATCAAGGGACCTAGTTACAATTGAGGTTCTAGACCCATCAGTCTGATCCATGGGTAAATGGTTTGATCCATGGATCAAGTAAAACCCAAATCAGTAAAAATAAAATATTATATTATATTATTATAATATTAAATATTTTTATTTTAAACAACCCGGTGGTTGTGGGATTGGGTAAAGAAATCAGATTCTTATATAAAGAGAATCTGTGAGAGAAAAAGTAGACAGATTTTAAAAACAAGAAAATAGTTTTCTGAAAATTTTCTGCTCTTTTTCTCTGTCGAAAAAAATTCTCTCTCTTCCAAAACAAAATTTCTTTACAGGAATTTTATACTAGCACCGAAGAGCTCCAGTGCCTGATTTTGGAGGACACTTTCGGGAAGTGCCAGAGAAAATCAAAACGCCATCTTCCCAAAAGGATCTAGGTGCGAGCGCAACCGATTACGCCTCGAGGGTAAGACCCCGGTTCTTATAGTTTAGGATAATCCGCTACGTTAATTTAGAATTAAATGCCTAAACTCGATCCAACAACAGATCGCAGTTATAATGCGATTTCGTGTGGTAGAAACGTAGTTTTGCTTCGTTGGTGTATGATATGAATGTTTATTTGTGAGTTTTGGCTTATTGAAAACGTTGGATTGGTACGTTCAACTACTCTGGAAACGTAGATCAGTAGCGTTTGAACAATAACAAACGTCGGCCGATCACGTCTGCATTAGAACAAGACGCACCAATATAGCGTTTCTGACCAAGTCAAATGCACAATAACATCGTTTGACCTTTATAGAAACATAAATTCCATGCGTTTCTGTATACGGCAAACGGAAATAGGGTGCATTTTACTTGGTTAAAAACACTAAATTGGTGCGTTTTATATGCTTTGCACTTATTTTATTAATTTTACTTTCACATTTTAAGTTTATAATATAATTGCTTATCTTTATTTATTTAGGGTGGCGCTAAGTTAAGGCCGCATGTGGATAGGCAGCGTCCCACAACTTCTGTTAGAAGGCAGAAGGCACCGTTAGGAGAGAAGGAGGTAGAGGGACGGGTGGAGGTCGTGGTGGAGGCAATATCATTATTTCAGATGGAGGGCGATGAGGTGGAGGTGTAGGTGGCGGACGAGGAGGTGGTGGACGAGGAGGTGGTAGACGAGGAGGAGGAGGTGGAGGTGGAGGTGGAGGTGGCGCTGGAGGTCGAGGTGGTAGAGGAGGTGTTGGTGGAGATGACTCCTCATTTCAGTTGATGGATGAGTATTATGCTACTTCTGATTTCGATGACACTAATGATAGTGAGGACGAGTCTATTGGGCTACAGGAGGAGGAGGAGGAGAAGTCGCAGCATAAGGAGGAGGAGCAGCCGCAGTAAGAGGAGGCGAGTGGGAGTGGACGCCCACTCGATCAGCAGGGTGAGGGGGATACTTATGGAGGTGACCCTTCTCACCCACACGCTGAGAGGACCGTCCGGTACAGGAATCCGGGCAACAGACAATTTGAGGAGGTCGATCCTGCTGCAGGTTCATATTTGAATTTATTTACATAATAATTTTGAATAATTATTTGTTCTAATTTAATTGTTGATAAAATTTGTTTATTGCTTGATTTAATTGTGCGTTTATTATTTAGTTTAATTGCTTATGTAATTGTTTATTTTATTCATTTGTTAATTACATTAATTTATTTTTGGAGTTATTTATTTTAATTGATTTTGATTATTAATTGCATTAACTAGAACCACGTTCAAAAACACCTAGCACCACATCCAAAAACACCTAGCACCACGTCCAAAAACAACTAGCACAACGTCCAAAAATACCTAGCACCACGTCCAAAAAACAACTTGAACCACGTCCACAACAACTAGAACCACGTCCAGAATGAACAAGCACCACGTCCAAAAACACCTACCACCACGTCCAAAAAATAACTTGAACCACGTCCACAACAACTAGAACCACGTCCAGAATCAACAAACACCACATCCAAAACAC
Organism: Knoxia roxburghii; assembly: GCA_030378225.1. Taxonomy (NCBI): domain Eukaryota; kingdom Viridiplantae; phylum Streptophyta; class Magnoliopsida; order Gentianales; family Rubiaceae; genus Knoxia; species Knoxia roxburghii. The sequence goes on from CM059417.1 coordinate 26,489,728, forward strand.
CTAGCACTAAGTCCAAAAAACAACTTGAACCACGTCAAGAACAACTAGCACCACGTCCAGAACAACTAGAACCACGCCCAAAAAGAACTTGCACCACGTCCATAACAACTAGCACCACGTCTAGAACGTATATCACCACGTCCAAAAACACCTAGCACCAGGTCCAGAACAACTAGAACCACGTACAAACATATAGCACCACATCCAGAAACAACTAGAACCACGTCCAGAACATATAGCAGCAAGTCCAAAAACAACTAGCACCACGTCTAAAAACACCTAGCACCACGTCCATAACAACTAGCACCACGTCCAAAAACAACTAGTACCATGTCAAAAAACACCTAGCACCACGTCCAAAAACACCTAGCACCACGTTCAGGACAACTAGAATCACGTCCAAAAAGAACTTGCACCACGTCCAGAACATATATCACCACGTCCAAAAACAACTAGCACCACGTCCAAAAACACCTAGCACCACGTCCAGAACAACTAGAACCATGTACAGAACATATAACACCACGTCCAGAAACAACTAGAACCACGTACAGAACATATAGCAGTAAGTCCAAAAACAACTAGCACCACATCCAAAAAATCTAGCACCACGTCCAAAAACACCTAGCACCACGTCCAGAACAACTAGAACCACGTACAGAACATATAGCACCACGTCCAGAAACAACTAGAACCACGTCCAGAACATATAGCAGCAAGTCCAAAAACACCTAGCACCACGTCCAAAAACACCTAGCACCACGTCCAGAACAATAAGCATCACGTCCAGAACATAAACCACAATGTCCAAAAAACCTAGCACAACGTCCAGGACAACTAGAACCACGTCCAGAACAACTATTATTTTGTTTTTTATTTTAAATGATTTAATGTTTAATTGAATTAATTTTTTATTTACTTGTTTATTTTAAGTTGTTTAGTTAATTTATATATTTATTTATATGAGTTTTATATTTTGTAAATTTAGTTCACCCTAGGGAGCGCGTCAAGCAGGATCGAAGTTGGTTGGTTACAGGGCCCGTTGAGGGGGGCCCTATAGATGATAGTTTGATCCCCAGTTTTTTAGGGCATGTGGTATCTAGGTATTGGCAGGCGAGGGTGCCTACCAGATACCACTTTAGATGTCACAATAGGGGTAGTATGTACGACCTTTTCGAGACTTGGATTGCATCCATGACTGTAGAGGGTGCACAGATTTTGAGCGGGACGGGACTTGGGCACTTTCCCCGCATTATGCATTGGAGCATTGATGAGCCTCTCATCAATGCATTTTTGGAGAGGTGGCAGCCGGATACAAATTCATTCCACCTGCCATTTGGAGAGATGACCATCCCCCTACACGATGTCTGAGAGATTTTACGTATTCCAGTCGATGGTCGCTTGATCACAGAGGTTACACCATCGTCCACCATACTATCCTAGTCTAGGGGGTTGCTTGAGATTCCTCTAGAGAAGCGACTAGACAGTGATTTGTACAAGAATGGTGGCTTTTCGACTTAGAGAGTCATCGAGAGGTGCATGCAGCGTGCCAGGGACGATTCAGATGTGGCCGCTCTTATGTGGAGTCTTATTGGGACTTGTCTGTTTACAGACAAGAGTTCCAATAAGTTTATGACAGCCCCTGTAGTACAAGTGAGGAAGGGGACGGATCAGGTTGGACAGGAGCCGTGGGGGACAGCGAACACTAGCATTCTTGTACCATCATCTAGGGTGCGCGAGTCGACACGGGACACAGAGCTTTGCGGGGTGCATAACTCTGTTACAGTCATGGATATACGAGCACTTCCTGGACTTTAGACTCCACCCGATGCCCCTCCCATTGCATGGTACACAGGTGCGTGTAGCGAGGTGGGCCATCGACAGCCACCGTGGTACAGAGCACCGCCTGAGCTCCATACGACTTGCGCTGGACGAGAAGATCACTGACATGGTTAGTAAATATTTATAAAATATTAAAATTATATTTTGGTTTAATATAAGTTTTATATAGTTTATTATTTAGGTAATTTCAAATTATGTTTAAAGGTTACCTGGATGCCATACGGTCGCGACGCTATAGCAAGGACTCCGAGGACCCTGTACAGAGGGCTGATTGCGTACAGGGATTACATTGAGCCTTACATGCCCGATCGATGCATACGCCAGCTCAGATATGTTCAGTGGATGCCCGCTCGTTTTATCCGTCCAGGCAGGGGTACTTACCGCGACTACACTGGGTGACCATATGTTGTCAGACACGCCGTGGAGTATGCCCAGTCATCATAGGAGGAGTTTGGGACGACATCTACCGGATATCCCTTATAGGGAGGCAGCCGACAGGTGGGGCTATTCCTCATAGTGTGTGCGTGGACGGGTACTTATAGTGGTTTAGAGAGCGTTCATGTCCGCACGTCCTTCCAGTCGATCCTCAGGCTGTTATAGAGCCATATCGACCTCATCGTGCTGCGTCAGAGTTTGTAAGTACTTTTAACTTTTTTAATTAATTTTTTTAAATTCAATTTATTAGACTCTAATTTATTGTTTAAATATTTGTAGAGGATGGGTCATTTTGGACTACATCATCATGCACTTTTAGATGCGGTGAGGGAGCGAGCACCAGACTTGTACGCGGAGTTCGCACCTGGCACTGCTGACATAGAGGATGAGTTTGACCGGTCTATTTGATTTGTATTCTTGATTGTATAGTTGATTTTTGTATCATATTTTGATTCCACGTCCCAAAACAACTAGTACCACGTCCATAGCAACTAGAACTACGTCCAGAACAACAAACACCACGTCCAGAAATAACAAGCACCACGTCCAGAAATAACAAGCGCCACGTCCAGAAATAACTAGCACCATGTCCAGAAACAACAAGCACTTCATCCAGAAATAACAAGCACCACCTCCAGAAACAACTAGCACCACGTCCAGAAATAATTAGCACCACGTCTAGAAATAACAAGCACCACGTCCAGAAACAACTAGCACCACGTCTAGAAACAACTAGCACCACGTCCAGAAACAACAAGCACCAAGTACAGAAACAACTAGCACCACGTCCAGAAACAACAAGCACCACGTCCAGAAACAACAAGCACCACGTCCAGAAATAACTAGCACCACGTCCAGAAACAACTAGCACCACGTCCATAATCGTCTATATGACCAACATATAAATTACCCAGGTTATTAAATTTTGTTGATGAAATTGGCAACTAAGTTAACAAAACAAAAAGAAAAAATGGAAGTTACTATTTTTAGTATAATGATATGAATAATACACCATATGTCACATAACAATCTAGATCCTAGCCATCACGCAGTGTAGTCCAAACATTAAACCTAGTTTCCAAATTTCTTAGCCAATCTACCACACTTTCGGCATGACGTTGATGTTGCCAAACAAAGCTCAACGATGGGATAGGGCACTCATCGACCACATCTACACGTACGTAATGGTTCCCATTTACATGGGCAAGCGACATAACCCTTTCAGGTTATGCATCGGCCCTAGAGGAATACAAAGGTAATACAGAATAATTTCCATCTGGACTAGTTCTGCTTAGATGTATTACCAATGCATTTGCATAAGTTGCAAGTGGGAACAAATCCCTAGGTGTAGCCACCAATGCTACTCACCACAGTCTGTGCCTTCAAAACTTACTCGCCTAAGTACCATAGCCACGTGATCACCATCAGGCGGCCTCAACTCTAAAGATTGTAATACACCTCGATACCTGTCCGGATGGCTCGTAATCTCTCCACTCAATCATCTGCGAGCTAATCTCCAATATTTCTCGTGGCCAAAAAGATAAGTAGAAATGACTCGGAAACCACAATGGCCATCCCCACTGACATCTGACCAGCCTGTACAGTAAGGCTGAAAAAATGCTGGCACACAATGAATGTCTCCACTAAAACTTGTTAAGTAATTTTATTTCAGGGAATAAACATAACTGCATAATGTATATACATGACCAAAAATATAATAAAATGCAACTACAAAATTGTAATTAAACATAACAAAATGCTTATTTACCTGTACGCAAGGGAGAATGACCATCAGAGCCTGTATGAATGTGGTGTGAGCGACCAGTCGATTGGTCAGATGAACCTGAATAACCCCTGCCACGTCGGCCACGTGTCGCTCTCTCTCGTGAGCTCCACTCGTGCATCACAGAATGATGTAATCTACTTGGTGGGCGCCCCCTTTGGGGCCCCGACACATCTGGCTCTCCAATACTGGCCATGTCAGGATGCATCTCCTCTAGATATGCCCAATTCAATAGACGGGCCAAAAAAGACGGACTAGGAGAGACTGTAAGAACGATAGTCTCGTTGAAATACCTTAACAAATAAATATATTAGATGTAAACTACTTATAAAAAATATCATATGTGAAATCAAATGACCATTATTAAATTACATATATTAAAAAGTACCTGATGTCCCCATCAATGTAATTCGAATCCCCTTGCGATGGCACAATGGTCAACCTCTTCTAAAACTCATGTACGTGTGGGAGTACGGGATAGTCCGACAATGACTGGGCCTTGAATATGTCACAAGCACAGGGAATCCCACGTGTCACCTTGGGCACGCATCCGCATTGCTCGATTACTGTGCCAACCAACTTATTCTTCATTCGAACTTCTTTCCTTACTAACTTCAAACAATGGTGTGACACATACTTTTTCAAATAACAGTATGGAAATCCCTGCATACTTGTTTGAGTCATGGAAATGGAAGCCTCAAGCGAGCCTCTGTTATAGTGTGAAATCAAATAAAATAAAATAAAACATTCATAATAAATAATATTATACTAAAATTGAATGATATGAACTAATAATGAAATAAAAAACTTAAACAATTAAATAATTAAACTAACCCGATGTGAGGGTACAGGTGGCTGAGATGGAAGTCGATCTTTGTGAACAAAGTGTCAAGAGAATTGGTGGAAGAATTCAGCCAATCTTTCATTGCAGCATGCGAAGCCTCTACCCTGTTAGTGGAAGTATTACCAAAGTGGAGAAATTGGTTTGTCCAAGACCGAACAAATTTTTCCTTGTGAATGAGCCATGTAGTCTCAAAATAATCAACAGCTAACGGCTCAATTAGAGAGTACTTAACCTTGAAATTCTGCAGTAAATGGTTAAACTCTTCTATAGTTGGAGCCTTAATAATTTTCTTCCACCAGTTTTCATGGATATCACATGCTAAGTTTTTGTTTCTTCTCTCAACATTTTTTTCAACCACGCATCAACATCACGCCCAATATGCCACAAACATAACAAGTGATGTGAAGTGAGAAAATGATCCTTAATTGGCTGCAACAAACCCAACTCCCTATCTGTCATAATCACACTAGGTACCAAACTAGCAGGTAGCAAAAATCTCAAGTTCCTCATCTCCCAATCGTATGTAACCTTTGTCTCATTTTTAACAATAGCAAATGCAATATTGCAAATCTTATTTGTAGGAGTCATACCTACCATCTCGACGACAGGCATTTGGTACTTATTGGTCTTGTAGGTAGAATCAATCCCCACTACCTAATACCATCTGTGGAACATCTGAATTGATGTTGTATGTGCAAAGAAGACATGTGTGATCTCATTAGTGTTCGCATCCTTGAGAATCTTGATATAATACTGATTCTCCTCAGCCAAATGCATAAATTGCTGCCCAATATTTCTACCTGCCAACCCAACTATCTTCATTTTTCCTTTCAAATTATAAACTAATTTGATTGGTACCTGGGTATCGGGAAACTGTTTATTAATAGCTTCCCAAACACACTTTGCTTCACATTCGCCCCAAACATAAATTCAGCAACAACCTTTGACTCTTTAGTAAAATGGCTCAGCTGTCTGTGCCCATATGGATGCATTATACCTGTAAATCCCATTTAATTATATTAATAATTCATAAATACTAAACATCAATAAACTTAATTACTATTATGTGCAAATAAGGTAATACCAGTGTGATTGTGCGTTGACGCCGCTCCTGGATTTGTATAAACCATGTGACGTCCCAGGTCAATTCTCTTACAAGTCAACCTGAAGGGGCAATTAGTGCCGCTCCTTATTGTATTCTTCCGTCTGGTTGGGAGAGGGGCTTTGGCAGGATCTCTCCATCGCTTGCAAGAAAAGTAATACGTGGCAAATCCTTGATTAGCCCCTCTCTTTGTAATGAGGAACTTATGCCGCTTAGCTATTTTCTGGCAATGTTTCAAAGCCTTACTAATAGTGCGAAACTTTCTGTCAATCTGAAAATAACCACTCAAATCTGCGCCAGGTTCAAGTTCCACCGCCTCTCCTTGAGCATAATCTGCCTCATTGTCATCTTCATCATCCTCCTCCTCTTCATCCTCTTTATCCTCATAAACCTCCTCATCCTCCTCCTCTTTGTACTCATCATCGTCATCCTGTATGTAAATACACACATAAATTAAAACTAAACACTTTTAATATTCAATTATACAAAAATACAGTCAAAATTACATATGCAACAGTATAAATGAAACATTTTAACCATTATCATACAAAAAAATGCAATGTTTTCTAAATTACAATTATTTCTACCAAAAATGCAGCACATTAACGATCTTACAATAAAAAATGCAACATATTTTACATAATTTATAAAGAAAACGCACTCTTTAACCGATTCAGTATACAATAAATGCAGCAAGATTTAGTTTTTGTATCAAAAGACGCTAAAGATTTATGATTTCGGTACATAAAAACGTAGCACTTTTTATATAATAGATATAAAAAACGCATCACTTTATACCTAATACATATAAAAAACACAACACTTTTTATATGATACATATTAAAAATGTAACACTTTTGATATATTAACGGTATTAAACGCAGCAAAAAAGCGAGAAAGCCATGGCGAAATAGCTAAAGTGCATCGTTTAAACGCTTCCAAAATGTCATTTTGACGTGTTTCATACTACGTTTTTCCAAGAAAAAAATTACATTACGATTCGAAAACTTACCATTTCATGATGATTCTCGTGCTAAATTTTCTTTGGACGTCAACAAAATGATTGCCCGAACATTTTTTTTAGTTAAGAATTTATTTGGAATTGTTTTTTGGAAAGTTGTTTTTTAGTCAAGGGCTATATTTGTCTTCACATTTTTTTCGCAAATTCAAATGAATGGATATAGACGTTTTTTGACGTGTTTAAATGTCAAAAACACACCATTTTTACGAGCAAACCATGGTGGAAACACAACATTTTAACGATCGAATCATGATGCAAACACACCATTTTAACGAGCTAACCATGGTGGAAGCACACCATTGTAACGTTTTTTCAGAACATTAATCGTTAAAGTATTGCGTTTCTATTAACTGAATCGCACAAGTTTAGCATTTTATTTTCTTTGAAACGTCATCGTTGCTAAATTGCAAATGTCAAAAACATTTTTCTATGCATTTTCTATAAGGACGCAAACACAATTTTGTTTTGTTTTTTACAAATACTTGCTTGGTCAATTTCTCAAGATTTTGTTCATAAGGGCCTTTTGGTCACTTCATAATTAATTTTATTTTTTTTGTGATACAAATAGCAAATCCCTTTCATTTTTCATCCTAAAAATCTTTAAACACACCTCTATGGCTAACAAAAATTGGGTTCTCCATTTTCTCTCTGTCCATCTGAAGCTCTATCTACACTCCGTCGCCATCTCCATCTGGTGCAGTATCGCACTTAGCATCAAGTTTTGCACTTCAATCTTTCATCGGTAATAGATAGTGTATCCAACTTCATGTTTTCGGTTTCAATTTGTAATATGCATTGTGTGTGGATCTTGATGTGTATCTTAAGGATACTGATGGGTTGAATTTTGTGGATATTTATTTTTTGAATGAATGGGTAAATTAGTTATGAATATGATGATAAGAAAAAAATTGTTTCAGAATGATAATTAGAGAAAAATCAGGCAAAAACGCAAACAGAGTTGAAAAAAAGCTTCATCGGCCAAATTGATCGCACATATTCACGAGAGGAGGGACAATAATATTTGCGCCCCATTTTAGTTATTTTATTATAATTTTGTTCATTTGTTTATTATAATATTATTATTTAATTTTATAATTTAATTATAATTTAAAATTTTTAAAAAATATCTATACATTTTCTACAGTTTGGTCAACAATTCTAGAGTTGAAGTCAACAGTGTTACAGTGGGCATTAAAGATATTTCATATTTTATCAAACTCATTTCTTCCACCAACCAAACATCATAAATAGTAATCATTCTCATTCTAACTTAATGCACCAAACAATTTTTATCATACTCATTCCAATTATCAAAACTCATACTCATTCCAATTTAAACTAAACCCATTCTGATTTCGATTCCAGTGAGTTCAACCAAACCCATTTGGATGTCTTAAAGAAGTTTATGGAATTGACAAGGCAGTGGTTCTGAATCAACAACCATAGGACTTCCAAGAGGAGAATGATCCAACACATCACAAGTGGTTCTCAAGCGTGACACAGCTATTGTTCCATAGATTAATCAAGGCCTTCAAATTTTTTTGTTAGAGATGATTTTGGAGTTCCAACAAAGGCTCTAGACAGCAATGATATGGGTAAACTCCAATTTTGGTTCATTACATATAGACAAATATTTTTTTGGTTCATTAAAAAAAAACACCCATATATTTGGTCCATTACACTACATATTTAGATAATTTTGGTCCAAAATCCATTTTTCATTGTTTCTGTCAGGGGCAATTTCGTGTTAACATTATAAACAGATGATCGTACAAACTGTTCCAAAGGCTATAATTAGGTTTCTCTTGTGGGTTAGGAAGTCTTTCCTTACGGGATTTGTAACGACTATAGTTTAATGCAGTTAGGAACAGACAAGAAGGCTACGATTGGGAATCCGACTGGGTGTGAACTAAAAGATTTCGCCTAGCCCTCCCTCTTGGATGTAGGACCAAGCTACATCCCCTGTTTCAGCTAGGAAGTAAGCATGTTGTGTAAAGAAGGTGGCTCCATACTGGGGAAATATTTTATCCCTCTTTTAATTTAGTCACCAAACTAGTCCCCATCCTATTTTTTTTAAACCATTTTTAGTCCTTTTTAAGGGAACCAATTTTGAGGGTTAACTAAAGGACTTTTGTGTAATTTTTTTATACATTCAATTTTTTTTTTTTCCTTCCAATGCTAGTGCCACCCTACCCTTCCCACCGCTCCTCCCCTCTTTTCCGGCGATGCCGCTCCTTCCCCCCATCCTCTTTTCCGGCGATGAACCTCCCCAACAGTCTTCTTCTTTCTTCTATTTTCTCTCTTCACGTTTTCCTTATCCCTTGGATGATCAGACACCCCTTCCTCCCTTTCCCTCTCTCTCTCGCATTTGGTCTGGCATTTTCCCACAGCAAACCCTCACCACCCCGCCGGCCGCCCTTCGCTTTCCCTCTTTCACAAACCCTAGCCATCGTCGGTCCCTCCCTCATCCCATTCTGATCTCTCTCCTGTTCCAATATATCTCGTCAATCGAGCCCAATGAAGAAGAAGATCGATCTCTCTTTCTTCATCAATTTGCCTCACAGATCTCTTATCCCGATCTAACATCCCGATATGCCTCGTCGATCTCCCTCCTCATCGATCGTCCCTCATTCCGTCCCAATTTCCCAAAAAAAAGAAGATGATGATGATCGATGCTAGGGAGAAATGAATCAGGAAGGGTAAGGTGGCACCGACAGTTTGTGTTGTGAGAGAGAGGCACCAACGTCGGAAAGAAGAGGAGGAAAGGTGGAAATGGAAGAGCCGAGCTGAAGCGATGGTGATGATGTAGGATCTTTTAGACATGATTAACAAAAACTATCCAGCGGAACATGCCTAATTTGTGTTTTAGTATTAATTAACACTACATTTAAAGCATTTAATGCTTACCCTCGCCTGGATCCTAATTGACGTTTGTCCGAAAATATCAATCACCACCAAAGCACTTCCTTGGAGATGCTCTCTACTCTCAGGCACTAGAGTTCTCTCTGAACTGTACTAGCCGTTTACCTCAAGAGAGAAAAATTTCTTTTGGAAGAATTTTGGGTAAAACCAATTTTCATTTTTAGAAAAACGTCTGTGCTTTTCTGACTCGGTCTTCGTGATTTTATAGAAGTCATAACACTGAGTCAATAAAATAGATTTAGTAAATATTTTAATTAATTAAATAATTAAAATAATATTTACTTTACTGACTTGGGTTTTACCAAAACCCAAGGATCAACCCAGTGACCCATAGATCAAGCTAATGGGTCAAGAACCTTAATTTATAATTAGGTCCCTTGATTTGTCAGCCTATTCCAATTCTTCCTAGGTACTTAATTAACTCATAATTAATAGCACAAAACTTTTCAATAATATTTAATTAAACTTTTCAATATTATTTAATTAAAATCTTGTATATGTATAGAGAGATCCCCTAGATATACATATATAATAGATGTTCATGGATAGACAAAGATGAAAGATTATCTACCCGGGCCTAGCCAGAAACTCACTTTCGTGCTATGCATTCCAGAATCGGAATCTTTGGCCAGGCCTAGACGCTAGCACAATCGCTATTCCAAACCTTTTGAAATAACATTACGCAAGATCTGGGTTTGCACTTATTCAATTTACCACCTTTGAAGCGTGCACTCAGGTGATTCTCTTGTATGCCTCAAGACTTTGATCTCACGTTGTGTGGGCAACGATCTAGAAACCAATTTGATCAGATAATCAACACGATCCACCTGCCAGAAAATTCCAGCACCGCTGCACCTGGCAGGTACTGTAAACGCACCGCCAGGAGAGAGAGAAAGCTACACGAGCCACCAAATATTTGAGAAAAAATTCGGCAGCTCTAAAGCTTGTAAAATTCAAATTTTAGAGAGAGAATTTTCTCTCTCTAATATTTCTTGTCTTGAAAACTTATGGATTGTATATCTTGAATAGCTAATCCCTTGAATATATATAGAGTTACAAGAGAGACCCAAAGTTGGTTTAGGATTGGCCTTCCTACTGGGTTTCTGCTTCCTTCAATCCTGTTCCTGGACTGATACACATCCAACTGATACAGGGATCCACTTATCCCAATCCAGTTCCTGGTATGATTCACAACCAACTGATACAGGGATTCACTTATCCCAAACCAGTTCCTGGTATGATTCACAACCTAATGACACAAGGATTAATTAATTACTTAATTAATTAAATCTACATTTGTCAATAACCAAATACATAATTAATCATACCACTAACGGATTAATTATGACACTACCATCCTACACCAGAATTGCTTCTGGAACAACTTAATTAAATTATATTCATAATCTCCCCACATCAAAGATATAGTGCTCGTTAATTTATGAATTTACTGATAAATTAATTAATCAACTTCTTTAATTCTGAGACTAGTACCACTCGACCTTTTTACTATACCAGACATAAGTTCACCAGCTGGGTTTAGTGTAATAAACTTAATGAGTCATCTCGGGAGCACCATCACCCCGGACGCACCGGTATATGGTTTCCTTTCGACAAGCAGCAACACCCCAAGCAACTAAACACACACACCCAATCTATCGAGATTATTGGCCACAATTGACCTCACCCTTTGGCAGATCAAAGTACGTTATGTCTAATCCTCATGCTCGCTTGAGTCTAAGGATTAAGAGATAGAATACCAAGAACGATTTGTCTATTAAATCAGTACAAGACAAATCATTCTTAATAGTCTAGTTCAATAAGCCCCGGGCATATCTATGTGATTCAATCAGTTTAGACAAACCAATTATCCGAATCACATAATAACCTAAACCGACAGTTTTTTCCAAAACTATCTTGGTTACGAACCTCATTTATATATTATGTCTTTCAACCAATGATGAGATCTACTATGTCACACAAGACACCTCATCATCTACTTACATAATATAAATGGACATATCATGCACAACAAGATATAACCAAAACATAAATCGATATATTACTGGGAAAAAGTACAATACAAGCATAGCTTATGTATTTAACTCCAACAATCTCCCACTAATACTTAAGCTATGCTTTAAGTATACAACTACATACAACTCCTATATATTCTGCTACTATATATCTAGAAAAAACTATCATGGCTCTCCTAAGTATCTGATTCCCATGCCCTCCACGTGAGCATCAAAGAATTTCGAAGTCAATGTCTTCGTTAACGGATCTGCAAGGTTATCCTCTGATGCTATCTTAGCCACGACCACGTCTTCCCTCTTTACGATGTCTCATATCAGGTGGTACTTGCGCTGTATATGTTTACCTACTGAACCATTGTTATCATAATAAACCGTGATAGACTTCTGCAAACCAGGAATCACATCTAAGTCCACTAGGAAGTTCTTGAGTCATACTGCTTCTTTCGCTGCCTCTGATGCGACAATGTACTCAGCCACCATGGTAGAGTCCGCAACGCATTTTTGCTTGACACTCCGCCAAACTATGGCTCCACCTCCAAGAGTAAACACATACCCTGAGGTAGACTTGATTTTGTCCCTGTCGCATTGGAAATCTGAATCTGTGTAACCTCGGTGTACCAGCTCAGGCGCCTGATATACCAGAACTTGGTTCCTCGTTCCGCACAAATACTTTAGAATACATTTTACTGCCTCCCAATGAGCTTTCCCGGGGTTACTCTGATATCTTCTTACTATGCCAACGACATTACAGATATCAGGCCTCGTACACAAATGGCATATATGAGACTTTCTACTGCCGAAGTATAAGGAACTGTCTTCATGGCCTCTATCTCCTCAACAGTCTTAGGGGACTGTTCCTTAGATAGATACTCTCTATGTCTGAAAGGTAGAAAACCTTTCTTGGAGTTCTGTATGTTAAAATGGGCCAAAATCGTATCTATGTACGAAGCTTGGGAGAGCGTTAATAAACATTTCCTACGATCTCAAATTATCTTGATCCCAAGGATATGTCCCACTTCCCCTATGTCCTTTATATCAAACTACTTGGACAGCCATGCTTTTACATCTGATAACACTTTTTTGTTGTTGCCAATCAATAGAATGTCATCTACGTAAAGCACAAGAAACACCACTGAGTTTCTATCACGTCTGCGGTACACATATTGCTCATCCAGACACTGAGTAAATCCGAAGGACTGGATTACCTCATCAAACTGGATGTTCCAAGATCTGGATGCCTGCTTAAGTCCGTAAATGAACCTCTTAAGCCTACAAACCTTATGCTCTTGGCATTTTTTAACGAATCCCTCTGGTTGCTGCATTAAGATGGTTTCCTCAAGACTTCCATTTAGGAGAGCTGTCTTGACATCCATCTACCAAATCTCATAATCTAAATGAGCAGCTACGGCCAAGAGAATCCAGATCGACTTAAGCATGGCTACAGGAGAGAAGGTTTCCTCATAATCGATTCCCTTTTTCTGAGTATACCCCTTCACCACCAGCCTAGCTTTAAAGGTTTCCACCTTCGCGTCAGGTCCTCTCTTACATTTGTAGACCCACTTGTATCCAATGGGCTTAAACCCATCAGGCATGTCCACCAGCTCCTAGACTTGATTGTGGTCCATTGACCCCATCTCGGATATCATTGCCTTATGCCAAGACTCTGCATATTTATCTCGGAGAGTCTCATTGTAGTTAACTGGGTCAGGTTCAGGCACGCCTGGGACTAGGTCTGAGGCCTATCCCATGCCAATGAACCTATCGGGCTATCTCACAACCCTCCCACTATGACGAGGCACCACCTGTGTAGGCGCATCATCTGTGATCTCATGTGCAGTGTGTGGTGTATTTACTGGTGCAGGTGTATCAAGATTAGTAGTTTGTCGTCTAAGCTCTTTTAGTATTATCTTACTCTTGGGCTTGTGGTCTAAGATATATTCCTCATCTAAAAATCTAGCGTTGGTACTAACCACCACCTTCTGATCTTTAGGACTATAAAACAGACCACCTTTCGTTCCCCTAGGATATCTTAAAAATAGCATTAATTTAGTTCTCGCATCTAACTTAGCCGTATCTGCCTTAAGCACATGTGCTGGGCAACCCCAAATTCTAAGATGTCTTAGACTGGGCTTGCGCCCATTTCACAACTCCAATGGGGTTGAAGGCACGGTTTTAGATTGTACAAGATTAAGAATATACATCGCCATTTCTAAGGCATATCCCCAGAACGAACTTGGCAAATCACTATAGCTCATCATTGACCTAACCTTTTCCATGAGAGTCCGATTCCTCCTTTCTGCTACACTGTTCTACTGTGGCGTGCCAGGTGCAGACAACTGAGACTGAATTCTGACCTCATTGAGGTATTCTCAAAATTTATGGGACAGGTACTCCCCATCACGATCTGAACGCAGTGTCTTGATACTCTTACCATGTTGCTTTTGCACATCTGCCCGAAACTCTTTGAACATGCCAAAACATTCAGACTTGTGACGCATTAGGTAAATGTACCCGTACCTTGAGTAGTCATCCGTGAACGTCACGAAATACTCAAACCCACCTCGTGCCTGGACAGTCATTGGTCCACACAAGACAGAATAAATCAACTCTAATACTTCCCTAGCTCTAAAACCTTTTGCCTTAAAAGGTCTCTTGGTCATTTTACCTTCCAAGCAAGATTCGCACGTTGCATAACTGTCAATCTCTAATGAACCTAAAGGTCCATCATTGACCAACCTCTAAATCATACTAATGTTTATATGACCTAGCCTGAGATGCCAAAGATAGGTTTGATTCATTTCAGAAGGTTTCTTCCTCTTATTAATGTTAGATAAAGAGCTATCTGTTTCTATGTTTTGCGCAACGGGGAATTAGAGTTAACCACAAACAAATTGTCAGCCAATGAACCAGAACAAATAAGTTTTCTATTTCTTCTAATAAATACAGACTCATCAGAAAAAACAAACTTTTAACCATTCTTCAAGAGTTTAGAAATGGAAATAAGGTTATTTCTAAAACTTGGTACATAAAGACAATTAACTAACTCTAATCTACAATTTTCAAAATTTAAATTGACCACTCCCACTTTTTCTACTGACACTCTTATAGTGTCGCCCATGTAGATGTCCAGCTCGCCCTCTCTAAGCTTCCGGATCACTTGGAACCCTTGCAAAGAATTACAAACATGGACAGTAGCACCTGAATCCACACACCAAGAATCTGTGGGAATCGCCGCTAAACATGTCTTAGTAATTAGGGTAGAAACTATCGTACGTTTAAGCTTTGGACAATCTGATTTCCAATGTCCCATCTTATTGCACTTGAAGCACTTGTCTTTAGACTTATTCTTTGCAATATTTGGCTTAGGAGCAATTTGTGCCTTTTTAGCTACTCCCTCGAGCTTTCTCTTCTTCTTTATAGCCTCAGGCCCAGAAGAAGATTCTAAAACTTCGACTGCTACTAAAGCTCACTTCTTCTCTTGAAGAAGACTTTTAGCCGCCACAACTCTGCTAAGAGCTCAGATGAAGTGCACAACATCTTACTTATGTTGTAGTTTAACCAAATCTACTCATAGCTTTGAGGCAAGCTCTGGAAGACAATATCGACTTTGGTTTCGCCAACGATTTCGCCTCCTACTATCTCAACCATGTTGATGTTACTAATCATGTCAATGACATGATCTCTCACAGGAGTACTCTCAGCCATAAGGACAATGTCCAAGTTACGACTCCAATCGACATAATTAGGTTTAGTTAACTTGTTGTTTTTCAATATAGTAGCTAAGGGGTTGAATGCCATATCGATAAAACTATAAAAGTAACAAACAGACAATGTTTTAATTATTAACCTAGAATTTCAAAAACATGAAATTCTAATAATTATTGACTTCCCTCAAAACAATAATTATAATCCACCAACATTTCATTCACAGGGATTCTCGCAAGCCACGCAGTGTGGATGTTTACGCTAACCCACATTCATTTAAAAAGAACCAAGTTCATTAACTACACTATCTGACCAAACAATCTATTGATCAATGAAGCTAATAGTTGTTACTTTCAGCCGTACAAATAAGTAGCGTAACCTCTTAGGAGGAATACTGCTGATCGTACACTAAGTGTATGCCATTATGTGACTTCTGAGCTTGTTACATTAGGATAGTGCGCCTCAGATGGAGAAGGTGTCACAGTTCTCCTAGTTAAACTTACTCTAGTCATCTTGCTCAGAAATTCATAATCTAGCGATCTCGGGGCTGGACTCATCCGAATGGAGGAATGCCCTAATACCAACGCGCAAGCCCACCCACAACGCATATGAACTCGTAATGGTGACCATGGGGATATTAAACCAACCCACTCCCACTTAGATTTCCAAATAGAGGGTTTTTCCCGGTTTTAACATGCAATTAACTAACCCTAAGTTATATGCAACCATAAAACCAACATGCTTAAAATCATGCATCCAAAATACAACAAAAAAATAAAGCACAAAAATTAAAATAATAAATAGGGGAAATAAATACGAAAAATAAATTTCCCGACTATTATGGTTTTAATCGCTTCCATCTTCTGCCTTGATCTCGTGTCCCACCACGTCACTAGATGGAGAGAGTCTTGAACTTCAAAAAACAAAAAATAGATGAAAAATGGGCTAAAACGCAGCCCGAACGGACCGCACGCGTGCAGCAAGCCCAAAGGGTGCGCAAAGCTCTAGTTGCTGCGCGCAGCAACTGTTGCGTGCTGCTGCAGCCCTGGTGCTGCCGCGCACTGGCGCAGCCTCCTGCTGCACTGCGCGGTAGTGCCGCTACTCCTGGCGGTTACCAGTGGCGACTGCTGTCGGTGGGTAGTCGCCGGCGCCGCCCCCTGCCGCCAATCCCTCATTCGCTACTTCCCACGTTATTTGGTCTTCTTGCAATTTGTTCTGAGTTTTCTTGGGTTTCTACGAATTAACGATAACCCAAAACCCACGAATTCAAGTTGCCAACCATGACGCCTTCGATTACAAAAAATTAATTCTCCTACAACAAGGCTTTCTAGGAAAATTAAATAATCGAAATTATATAGAAAAAATCCTACTATAGATTTGATCTAATCCTACACAGCTTCCAGCAAGTGGTTATACTATTACAAACATTCATAATAAAAATCATATCCAAAAATGTCCCAGAGTTTAATTAAAAGCCATACAAACGTAACCATAACAATTGAGATTTCTTAACCACCTGCAAAATAAAATCATATAATAAATCAAACAAGCACAAAACCCAAAACCACGCTTTGAATTCAATTGAAATATTATCTGCCCGGGCCTAGCCAGAAACTCACTTTCGTGCTATGCTTTCCATAATCAGAATCTATGGCCTGGCCTAGACGTTAGCATAATCACTATTCCAACCCTTTTGAAATAACATTGCACAAGATCTGGGTTTGCACTTATTCGATTTAGTACACAACAAAAATTTCTAATTAAAAGCGGAACTTTAGAAAATACCTTTGAAGCGTGCACTCAGGTGATTCTCTTGTATGCCTCAAGACTTTGATCTCACGTTGTGTGGGCAATGATCTAGAAACCAATTTGATCAGCTAATCACCACAATCCACCTGTCAGAAAATTCCAGCACCGCTACACCTGGCACATACTGTAAACGCACTGCCAGGAGAGAGAGAGAGCTACACGAGCCACCAAATATTTGAGAAAAAATTCGGCAGCCTTAAAGCTTGTAAAATCCAAATTTTAGAGAGAGAATTTTCTCTCTCTAGGATTTTCTCTCTCTAAGTTTTCTTGTCTTGAAAACTTATGAATTGTATATCTTGAATAGCTACTCCATTGTCTATATATAAAGTTACAAGAGAGACCCCAAGTTGGTTTAGGATTGGCCTTCCTACTGGGTTTCTGTTTTCTTCAATCCTATTCCTAGACTGATACGTATCTAACTGATACAGGGATCCACTTATCCCAAACCAGTTCCTGGTATGATTCACAACCAACTGATACAGGGATTCGCTTATCCCAAACCAGTTCCTGGTATGATTCACAACCAAATGACACAAGGATTAATTAATTACTTAATTAATTAAATCTACCTTTGTCAATAATCCAATGCATAATTAATCGTACCACTAACGGATTAATTATGACACTACCATCCTACACCAGAATTGCTTCCAAAACAACTTAATTAAATTATATTCATAATCTCCCCACATCAAAGATATAGTGCTTGTTAATTTATTAATTTACCGATAAATTAATTAACAACTTCTTTAATTCTGAGACTAGTACGACTCGACCTTTTTATTATACCGGACATAAGTCCACCAGCTGGGTTTAGTATAATAAACATAACGAGCTCATCTCGGGAGCACCATCACCTTGGTCACACGGGTATATCAAAGTACGCTATGTCTAATCCTCATGCCCGCTCGAGTCTAGGGATTAAGAGATAGAATACCAAGAACGATTTGTCTATCAAATCAGTACAAGATAAATCATTCTTAATGGTCTAGTTCAATACGCCCCGGGCATATCTATATGATTCAATCAGTTTAGACAAACCAATAATCCGAATCACATAATAACCTAAATCGATAGTTTTGTCCAAAACTATCTCGGTTATGAACCTCATTTATATATTATGTGACGAGATCTACTGTGTCACACAAGACACCTCATCATCTACTTACATAATATAAATGGACATATCATGCACAATAAGATATAACCAAAACATAAATCGATATATTACTGGGAAAAAGTACAATACAAGCATAGCTTATGTATTCAACTCCAACAAAATATTCCATTAATTATTAGTTTTTGGGCTAAAAAAAGCTTGTCGCAAAATTAATCATTATTCTATTCTGTCTGCGGCTCCCCGCCCCAAAACTGACCCACGGTACAACATCTATTCGCTTTACGGGTGGGAAGGCAACAAAATTCAGTTCATGAGACCACAGCGGAGTGGAGGGGTTGTGACAGGAAATTCCTTACCTTAGCTGGATCTTGCTGGATCACCTAAATGATAGGTAGGCGGGGGATGTGTGACATTTGGAGTTTTTGTTCATGCACCTATCCCTAATAGAAGAATAAGTTCTATTTTCCTCTTCAGATAATGGCCATACCACTAGGTCCCCGATGGCCAGCGGGGGATTTGGTATAGCAACTAATGTTCCTTTGCGTTGCGCGTTCCTGCGGGACTTGACATATGTTAGCTGTAGGAAGTATGGTTCCGAAAGTGACTTCGATTTACCAGTTCAGACTCAACTCCTCACTTTACGTTAGTGGACCTGCAGGTCAGGCCGGGGCTTCGCGCTTTTTCTTTCTGTGTGGGATGATACTGGGGAGAGAAGGGTTAGGCGGCAAATAAGACAAACTGGCTTTTCCCTCAAACTTTGACTGCGGTAGAGCTTTTGTGAGAGGATCTGCTACATTGTCTTCTGACCCTATTTTGCATACTTTAACATCTCATCAATCGATGATCTCTCGAATGAGATGATATATTCTGAGTATGTGTTTGGTCTTTTGGTGTGACCGAGGCTCCTTAGCTTGTGCGATGGCACCCTGTTATTGTCACAAAAAAATTCTATCGAATCTTGGATACTCGATATCACTCCGATGTCTAACACGAACTTCCTCAACCAAACAGCTTCCTTTGCAGCATCTGATGCAGCAATGTACTCAGATTCTGTTGTAGAGTCAGCTGTGGTATCTTGCTTCTAGCTTTTCCTACTTATCGCACCACCATTCAGACTAAACACGTAGCCTGATTGTGACTTCATGTCATCTTGATCTATTTGGAAAGCAACATCAGCGTAACCTTGTACAATGAGCTGTTCTTGTCATCCATACACTAGCATTAATCCTTTAGTTCTTCATAAGTACTTTAGAATTGCTTTGACTGCAGTCCAATGATCCATTCCTGGATCTTTTTGGGATCTGCTAGTCATGCTAAGTGCATGTGCAACATCCGAACGGGTACATAACATGACATACATGATAGATCCTATTACCAAAGCATATGGGACTCTACTCATTGTATCCCTCTCCTCTCTTGTTGAAGGACCATGTCTAAATGGTACCTTACCATTTTTTGAGTTAAACATATTAAATCTTTTCAATATCTTGTCTATGTACCCTTCATGACTTAGTCCCAGAAGCCTCTTAGATCTATCTCTATAGATTTTGATACCTAGTATCGTCTCGACTTCTCCTAAGTCTTTCATAGAAAATACAGTCCCCAACCATTGTTTGATGTCTTTCATCATGAGAATGTCATTTCCTATGAGTAGGATGTCGTCCACTTATAGGACAAGGAAAACTATCTTGCTCCCACTAACCTTCTTGTAAACACAAGGCTCATCTTCGTTCTTGATGAATCCGTAACCTTTTACTTCCTCATCAAAATGAAGATTCCAACTTCGAGATGCTTGCATTAGTCCATAGATGGACCTCTGAAGCTTACATACTCGATTAGGATGCTTTTGATCGATGTATCTCACGGGTTGTTTCATATAAACATCCTCGAGTAGGTTTCCATTCAGGAAAGCCGTTTTAACATCCATCTGCCATACCTCATAGTTAAAATATGCTGCTATGGCAAGCATAGTCCGAATGAACTTGAGCATCACGACAGGGGAGAAGGTTTCATCATAGTCTATACCATAAGTCTGTCTAAAACCTTTAGCCACTAGTCGTGCCTTGAAAATTCTGCCAGGTTTTAACTTGAAAATCCACTTGCAATCGACAACCTTTGCCTGAACAGGAGGGTCAATCAAAGTTCACACTTTATTGTCCCTCATGGATAGCATTTCAGATTCCATGGCTTGTAGCAATTTATCTGAATCTGGACTTTCTAAAACCTGTCTGTTGGTCGTGGGCTCATCAGAGTCCACCAAGATCAAATCTTGATCGTCAGTCTCAAGAAATCCGTATCTCTCGGGTTCATGGCGAGATCTACTAGACCTTCTAGGTTCTTGTGTTGTTGACTCAGGTTGCTCATCTTCATGAGTTTCTATGTTAACTTCCATCTGAGGTTCTGTAGATCGTTCTAATTTTCTTGTGGTTCTGGAACTTCTCCGAGTTGTATTCTACTCCCGTTGTCTTTCTTGTACAGAAATTCTTTCTCTAAGAAAGTAGCTCCTCGAGAAACGAACACTTTGTTCTCAGTTGGGTTGTAGAATTGATATCCTTTGGTTTCCTTAGGATATCCCACAAATAGGCATTTGTCAGTTTTAGGTTCAAGCTTATTACTTTGTAAACGTTTTACATGAGCTTGACAACCCCAAACTCGTAGATAGGATATATAGGGCTTCCGACCCATCCATATCTCATATGGAGTCTTATCTACTGCCTTAGATGGAATACGGTTTAATAAGTAGGCAGCAGAAAGGAGAGCAACCCTAAAAGGATATAGGGAGAGTTGCTTGGCCCATCATTGATCGAACCATATCTAATAGGGTACGATTCCACCTTTCAGATACACCATTCCATTGAGGTGTTCCTGAAGGAGTCAATTGTGAAACAACTCCACACTGTTTTAGATAGCCATCGAACTCATCACTTAGGTATTCACCTCCTCGATCAGAGCGAATAACCTTAATCCTTCTATCCAACTGATTTTCTACTTCGTTTTTAAACTCTTTAAACCTTTCAAAAGTTTCACTTTTATACCTCATTAAGTAGACATAACCATATCTACTATAGTCATCAGTAAAAGTTACGAAGTATTCAAATCCACCTCTGGATTGTGTGCTTATTGGTCCACATACATCCGTATGTATCAGAGCCAATAGCTCACTTGCCCTTTCCCCTTTCTTGTTGAAAGGACTCTTTGTCATTTTGCCTTGCAAGAAGGGTTCATAGGTATTATATGATTCAAAATCAAACGACCCAAGCACTCCATCCTTGTGAAGTTTTTGAACTCGCTTTTCATTCGCATGGCCTAATCGACAATGCTAAAGGTATGTTGGACTTAAATCATTTTTGGTTGATTTAGCTTTCTTTTCTATGTTATATACTAGTTTTTCTTGGGTCATATCCAAGACATACAGACCGTTACACATATTTGCAACTCCGTATAAAATATCATTTCGATATAAAGATAAAGAATTATTCTCAATAATAAATCGAAAACCTTTATTATCAAAGCCAGAAATTGAAATAATATTTCTGCTCAAAGCAGGTACATAATAACAATTTTCAAGTTCGATATTTAAACCAGAATGTAAAGACAAGGTACAATCTCCAACTTCAATAGTAGCAACTCTTGCCCCGTTGCCCACTCGGAGATCTACTTCACTTTTCTTTGTCACCCTTCTATTTCTGAGTCCCTGCACATTAGTACAAATGTGAGCCCCACAACCAGTATCTAATACCCTTGAGGTGGACATAGAAAGATTACTTTCTATAACAAAGATACCTGAAGCTGAAGGATTGCTTTCGAGAAACTTTTTGCAGTCTCTCTTCCAATGACCCTTCCGTTTGCAGAAGAGACATGTATCATCCTTTTTGGATCTTGTCTTAGCTGGAGGAGTTTGTGGTTGGGAAGCAGTCTTACTGCGAGCTTTCTTGTTCTGCCCAACTTTGGCCTTGCCTTTAAACTTCCTCTTCCCTTTACCTTTCTCTACTACCAACACTGGTGTTGCCTTCTGAAGGGTCTGCTCAGTGTTCTTCAACATGCCATTGAGCTCAGGAATGCTCCTATCCATGTTGTGCATATTGTAGTTCACCACAAAATCACTGTATTCATTAGACAATGATGCCAATATGTTATCAATGGCCAATTCCCTAGGAAGAGGTGCATTCAATCACTCTAGGGTATCAATGTACCCATTTATCTTGATCAAATGCGTGCTGACTGATGAACCCTTCGCCATTTTGCACGAAATCAAAGTTTTATCGTAACGAACCTTTCGTTACGGGCTTGTTCACAGAATATCTCCGTCAGTGACTCATAAATCTGGAAGGCTTCTGAATTCATGAACTGCTTTTGAAGCTTGCCCGTCATCGACGCGAGCATCAAGCAAGTCACATCATCAGAGTCACTTTTCAGCTTATCCCAGGCTCGTTGAACAGTCACCGAAGCATTTTGTGGTGGTTCAGGTAAAGCGGTCTCTATGACATGTAGCTTTCTTTCTTGCTTGAGAACTATTCTCAAGTTTCTTTCCCAATCTAAGAAGTTTGGTCTAACCAATTTGTCTTTATCCAATATACTTCTTAGAGTAAAGTTTGAGATAACATTTGTGCTAGATGATGCCATTTATACAAGGAATAAATGCAAAATATTAGAATGAGTTTTTTTTAAAAATATTTCCACAATAGCCAAAATTGAAATCCCTAACAATTTTGTGATGGTGCTAGATTGTGGGCCGAAAATCCACAAAGAGTTAATCCCAATCTTGCTTTGGCAAGTTTCGTAGGGATCGGGCTCTTTTGGTAGGCAACGTTCAAATCACATTCCATGTAATTTAACGCTTTCCAATTGCATACCATGCAACTTTTCGGTGATAGAATGAACATTCCAAATGTTTGACACCATCCTATCTTTGCAAAATTAATCCCTAGTCAACTTATCGGGTCAAGCTAGGATTAATTTTCCCAAGTCAAACCATCCCTCAAAGCATCACATCAATCGATACCCACACAGTTTTTCCATAACAAGTGGTAGTGATAAAGTTGAGTATCTAATACCTAAACAGTTTTTCCACTCATTAATGGTAGTGATAAAGTTGGGCACCTATTATGTGACAACTCGCCACACGAAGAAAACCTGAGGCCCTTGGGCTCTCCAAGTCCACAGACGTTAAACGCTCTGACGGGCCCCCAAGTATGGAAGCAAAATCAACTCGAGTTTTTGGGATTTTAGTTTGATCGGCTTAACATGCATTTTCGTTTTAACATTCATTTGCATAGCAAATAAATAAAATTGAATAAAAGCAATGAATTGGGCTCTAGTCTATTACAGGGCATTTTAAAATAATAAAACTTCATGTTCGCGCCTTCCGTATTGGGCTCCCGTTCCTGGGCTCCACTATGGACTCCTCTTGGAAACTTCTCTTGGGCCTAACTATTACATAATCAATTTAATAGGCACGCAAGCCCAAATTCAAATGGCTCGCAGGCCCCAACTTTTAAAACTTTAATAAGCCCAATTCATGCTTTAAAACACATAAATGCATATGCTCATACAAGCCTGTTTTAATTTAAACCGATTAAATATAAGGATTGTGTAACTATTACAAAATTAAAATTGATCGTGTCATGATCAATTTTAATCAATCCCTTTTGTTCATTTTTCATTTAGCCAAAATGATGCATGAACATGCTTGTCATAATTATGATGTTTCACATATAAAATTTAAACAATTTAAATATATAAAAAAAATCATAAAATAAATAAACAAATTAATTAATCTAATTAATTAATTATTTATTTATCTTTTATAATTATCTTAATCTTATTAAAATAATTTTTTAAATTTATCTAATTATCTAATTAAGATAATCTTCCAAATTTAAAATTTAAATAATGTTAATTATCCTAATCTAATTAAGATAATTATTCAAATTTAAATTCTAAACATATAGGATAAAATTCTAAATTAAATATAATCCTATCTTTATCTAATAAGATTATTTAAATAATATCTTATTAAATAAAATAATAATAAAATTCAGAAAACTTAGAAAATTAATTTTCTGAAACTTTTGGGGCAGTTCTCTAATTTATCAAAAATTCTTGGGCTTGGGGTTTTAGGGAAATAAAACTTCTGGGTTATTTTGCAATTAAAACAATTTTAAAAGCTAATGGCATTTTTAGGGTTTGAGGCTGCGACGGGGGCATTTTGGTAATTTTAGCCCCTAGGGCTTCAACCGCCCGCCGCCAGCCTCCTGTCTTCTTCCCCGGTGACATCTTTGTTTTTTCGATCAGCTATCCGGTATCATTGATGAACGGAGACACTTGCCCTTCATCTTCTCCGGTCGAAGGTGAATCCTCTTCCATTGAAGATCCGCTTCCTTGACCATTGAAACCTCGACGGAAAACAAAACCAAGCCGGCGTCCTGTTTTTCCGTTAGTAAACCAACTCCAGCGAAAAATGACTAAAACCCATTTTTGAAACCAACAAAAACCCTCGGAACCATTCCGGGACTTCATTTTTCTGATTGAAAATCAATCCGACAACAATTAGCCTAGCAAAATTTCAAAACCCCGGCAACGTTTATCCAAGAAACCATTTCATTAGAAAAACGTTTTTCAGTGAGAAAACCAAACAGCCCACCAAAAAAAAAATTCTTGAAACGAGAATCCCAAATTTCAAAACCTAAAACCACAATCTTTCCCTTGCTCCAAAAAGCATCTCGTGGAAAACCCAAAGAAAAAAAAAAATTTCTTTTCAAATTCCGGCCAAAAAACCTTGAAGTAACCCAGAAAAATGAAATACTTCCTGTTTCTCTCAAAACCTGAAACCTTTTAGTTTTCCTCTTTTGAGAATGGTTTCCAAAACCAAAACAAAACCCTCGATAGCAACTGAAAAAAAAATATTAACGCCTCCATCATTACCGATTCTTGATTATTCCTTTTAATTAAAACCCAATTTTAATTAAAACTGAACTACCTGGCTCTAATACCACTGTTGGATCGTGTTTAGGCATTTAATTCTAAATTAACGCAGTGGAATATCCTAAACTATAAGAACCGGGGTCTTACCCTCGATGCGTAATCGGTTGCGCTCGCACCTGGATCCTTTTGGGAAGATTGCGTTTCGTCTTTCTCTGGCACTTCCCGGAAGTGTCCTCCACAATCAGGCACTGGAGCTCTTCGGTGCTAGTATAAAATTCCTGTAAAGAAATTTTGTTTTGGAAAAGAGAGAATTTTTCTAGAGAGAAAAGAGAAGAAAGATTTCCAGAAAACTATTTTCCCATTTTTAAAATCTCTCTCTCATTTTTCTCTCACAGATTCTCTTTTATAAAAGAAATCTGATTACTTGACCCATGGATCAAACCATTTACCCATGGATAAGACTGATGGGTCTAGAACCTCAATTGCAACTAGTTCCCTTGATTTGTCAGTCTATCTCAATTCTTCCTGAGTAATTAATTAACTATTAATTAATACCCCAAAACTTCTTAATAATATTTAATTAAACTATTTAATTTAATATTATTCTTCTAAGTATAACAATTATACCTAGTACCATCAAGAATCTTCGAACTCACTTACGTGCAATCCTGTAGGTCCATTCCAAATTGACAATGGATAAATTAATCTCATAGATTAATCCATAAATCATCAGTGGCCTCTAGCAAGACATAATGACTACTCAATTTAGAATGGATGGTTGAATGATGATTGAACGCAACCTTTCTAAGCATACTATGTACGGTCATCTACATTGATATCCCATTTAGCATAAGGCATGGAACGATCATCCTTATTAAGCTAAACGTTTACTTGATCTCTCAGAGACACTGATTCTATTCGAGCAAATGATAACTAATATTAATTCTTGGGCATGGCCATGCACTTTTCAGTTCACTATCAAGTGGCTCGGATATCATCTCTCACTTAAGAGAGATTTGTAGTCCCATCACTTCACCTACATATCTTAATATGACTCATAGTGTACCCAATCATACCCGTACTTGGCAACCTATTACAGTCCCGTTAGGCATATGTCAAAGAACACCACAATTCACCTAAGACCATGCAGTGATTTCTGGTCTAAGGATCCTCGTACGAATATACTCGAAAAGAATCACTCATGATCTATCAGTCCATGGAGTGTTTTTTTTGGTGGATTGTTTTCATGAAATTAAATATGCACAAGAATATTACATTCATGGAATTAACTCATCAGATAAATAATCAATCAAATGACATATGTCTTATTTACATAAATAACCCTCAAAGTTTATTTACATAAATAGCCCTCATTAGGGCACATATACCAATAGAGGTGTCTGGTGTGACACAGTAGATCTCATCATTGGTTGAAAGACATAATATATAAATGAAGTTAGTAACTGAGATAGTTTTGGACAAGCTGTCGGTTTAGGTTATTATGTGATTCGGATAATTGCTTTGTCTAAACTAATAGAATCATATAGATATACCCGAGGCATATTGAACTTGACTGTTTAGAATGATTTGTCTTGTACTGATTTAATAGACAATTCATTCTTAGTATTCTATCTCTTAATCCCTAGACTTGAGTGGGCATGAGGATTAAACATAGTGTACTTTGATCTACCAATGGGTAAGGTCATTTGTGGTCAATAGTCTTGGTGGGTTGGGTACGCGTGTTTAGTTACTTGGTGTGTTGCTCCTTGTCGAAAGAAAACCATGTACCGGTGCGTCCGGGGTGATGGTGCTCCCGAGATGAGCTCCTTATGTTTATGATACTAAAAAGGTCGAGTGGTACTAGTCTCAGAATTAAAGAAGTTAATTAATTAATTTATCTAAAAATTAATAAATTAATCAGCACTAAATCTTTGAAGTGGGGAGATTAAGAATAAATTAATTTAGTTGTTCCGAAAGCAATTCTGGTGTAGGATGGTAGTGCCAAGATTAATCCGTTAGTGGTACGATTAATTTTGTAATGGGTTAGTTGCATAAGTTGAATTAATTATTTAATTAATTATTCCTAAGGGTTAATTAAGTAATTAACAAAGTGGAATTATTTAATTAATTAATTAAGTCTTAAGATTCAATTAGAATTAGGAAATCGAGGAGATTAAGAAATCTAATTGGATTTGGATTTTCCTATTAGATTAGTTACCTAATTGGATTTGGAAACTAATTAATTACCTAGGAAGACCAATCCTAAATCAACTTGGGGTCTCTCTTGTAGCTCTATATATAGACGAGGGATTAGCAATTCTACAACACACAACTCAAAAGTTTTCAAGACAAGAAAACTAGAGAGAGAAAGTTTAGGGGAGAAAATGTTTTTCTCCCTCTTGAATAATTTTCAGGCGGTAGGAAGCCAGTTTCTGTAGTTGCGGTGGTTCAATTCAGGCAGCGTCGAGCTGCAAAATTTTTTCGGTGAGTCCTTTTGTGTTGATTGTTGATCAATTATTCGCTGGATCATTGCCCACACAACGTGTGATTAAAGTCATGAGTCATACAAGCGATCACCTGAGTAACACGCTTCAAGACGTACTTTCTATGTTTCCACTTTTATTAGAATTTATTTTGTTGCATGATAAATTGAATAAGCACACACCAAGATCACGCGTAATGTTATTTCAAGCAAGGATTAGAATAGTGATTGTGCTAGAATCTAGGCCTGGTCAAAGATTCTAATTCTGGAATGCGTAGCACGAAAGTGAGTTTTTGACCAGGCCCGGACAGATAATCTTTTAGGATCCTACCATAGGTGCTTCCACATGAGCTTCGTGTAACCAAATATGAACTAGTACCATAGGCACTTTGACGACCAAAGAGGCAAAAAAAGCAATCCATAGAAAGATTTGGCACCGCTCACTAAATTCCGTGGTTAATGAAATTTGTAAATCGGTTGTTCCTGTTTGGAGAAGAATTAACAGAATATGTAATAGCATAAACACAGATCCAAGTAAAGTATAAAGAAAAAACTGATATGCTGCCTTGATCTTTCTTTATCTCGAACCCCAAACTCCTATAATAATGGTAGAGTAAAGGGTGGCTACAAAGTGGAATTGATCAGTGGTGGTTGGTAAAAACACTAGTAGATAGCCACTCCCTTCTTAAAGAATCGTACGTGAGACTTCCATCTCATACGGCTCTGTCCCGAGCTTCTATCGTCGGCCTTGGTATTAGACCACTTTCTATGCTTGTATTTTAAGGCTAAACTCTCAAACTTTTTGCTTTTTGGGTGGTGGCGAACAATGGTGCTTGTGTTGTGGGAGATGCCCGGCCGAGAGAACTGCTCACTAGCTAGCTGGACTAGTAGGGCCCTATTTGGAGACATACTGAAAACCATGCCTTTCGAACTCTTCCAAATTAAAAGAAAAAGAGGCTCATTGGGAAAACAGATAGAGTGCGGCCTGTAGAGCACATGTAAGGCACGGTCGGGTTGCTCACGCAGCGGATCTCTCTATCTATAAATAGAGAGGTGTGAAAGTCAATAGTCTTATGTTATAGCCGCCCTCTAACTTACGGCCTTTACATTACTACTGTGATGTGAGCGGTTTAAATTGGTTTGATCTTCCCAATCATCCAGGCTGAAACTTATGGTGAAAGTTTGTAACTCTTTTATTATCTGAATCTTCAGGACATGACCCTACCCTATTCCCGAACCCTCTGCCGAGCTCTACCCTGCCCGCATTTCCTTTTGAAGGGACCAAAAAAATTTCTCCACCTGCTGCCAACAACAGTCTTTCTTCAGAATTATACTAAACGAGTCGATCATCCATTTCTTTATTTTAGCAACTTCTTATAAGGTCTTCTCACCAAGACCTCCCCAACGACGACAAAAGAAACAACCCACCTGCTGTGATGGGGGCGGCTTTTTTCTTTCACAATAAGACCTGGACGATTATCTCTACCATTGGTAGCTTACGAGTTTACGTCCATCCCTAGTCAGGTACAATTTTTTTTATTTTTTCCTTGTATCCGCTACCCAAATTCGCGCAAGTGTGCACACACCCCCAAATGTACTTGATGAGGACTACATTCTCGCGAAAAAACACAACCCCTACACACACCTAGGAGCACCCCTTCCTGCATATCCATACAAGATCTTTGTAGGCGGGTTGAGGTCCTACAAGATACCAACTACTGGGAGTACCCTCCCAAAAGAAAAAAGATGTATCTGTTAGGTTTGGTTCTTATTAGTTGTGTTGGGCAGGTTCGACCAGAAATGCTATGCTTACACACAAGAACCCCTCTTCCCGAACGCTGCGCGGGGACTACTTTTTGACGACGGATGAACGCCCG
Organism: Knoxia roxburghii; assembly: GCA_030378225.1. Lineage (NCBI taxonomy): Eukaryota > Viridiplantae > Streptophyta > Magnoliopsida > Gentianales > Rubiaceae > Knoxia > Knoxia roxburghii. The sequence continues at coordinate 26,519,630 of CM059417.1, forward strand.
CAGTAGGTTTACTGCACAAGGCCCCTGCAGAGGAAAAACTTTATCCCCACAAATAAAAGATGCTTAGCTCCATACAACATAGGGATTAGCACACTTTCGGAAAGAACATAGAATAGTAGAAGATCCAGCATGCAAAACATGGCAATCATTTGAAATTCACGAATTAGAGATGCTGTAATATACTATTTCCCATAACTTCTCATACCAGACCAACCCACTAAAATGCAAATAGGGATCAAAAATGTGGTCAATATCACGAAGAATAAAGAGATACCATCTATACCTAAATAGAAATTTATGTTTTTATAAGGAAGCCATTGAAGGCTTTCCCCAAATTGAGATTTGGCCATAGAAAGATCGAATTGTATCCAAAGAACAGGGGGGTACAAAAAAGTGATAAGAGAGACACACAGACCAATCAATCATATCAGTTGTATTCTTGAATTCGGAATGAAAAGAGGAGTAATGCTTCCTAGCATGGGACACAGAATAAGACCACTTAGATCATAATAGTATTCATAGAAATGTTCAAATATAGAGTAGGATCAAACATTGAAGAGATTAATTTACAACAGTAAAAAGATGGGCACCTAATTCTAATACAATTGGGGTCTATCCTTGCAAGTCAGCTGAACACCGTGATTGATAAGTGGGTAGGTGGGTTAGGTGCACCGATCGCCTCATAGGAAGTAATGAGGCTAGTCTCCCCCCTTCCTTTCCACGTATGCACATTTTTTTTATTAAATTTATAATTTTTCTATTTTTTAATTACGAGAATCTTTATTAAAAAATCTCTCTGGTTGAAGAGATAAAAAGAAAAGATATAGTGATCGTGCTGTAAGACATTGTTCCTTTCTACTTTACATTATTGTCCTCGGTTTTTACATAAGGTAGCTTGCTTACTTAGCGCTTGCGCTAAGGATATAATCAGAGTCAAACTTGGATTTAAAAAAAACCTTCCTTTGATTAGTCGGAGTACAAGTGTACTTTTTGATCTTTAGTAAAGGCGACAAAATGTTTGTACGTATCTCCGCGTTTGCTGCGCGGAGCTGGAGGGCGTCATACATACTAATGAGAAAATCATCCCTCACCTCAAGCTAGAACAACGGTGAATTAGGAAGAGAATGTATCGCCTTCTCCACCTTAATCTCTTCATCAACACTTACGACCTCATCTGGGCCAATTCTAGAATCCCGCAAAGGAGCATAATGCAAAACAACAGCAGGATCTATAACCACTGATGGAAAGGGCCAAAGAATTTCCTGGGAGTACTTTTAAAACTAGTATTATCTTCCTTATACTACCTTCACATTAATTTAATAAGGGGAAATAAGATGAACAAAGCCACAAATGAAAATACGAGTTAGTTAATCGCAATCGGTAACTGTTAGTTACTTTTTTTTTTTTATAAACCAAATCTACCTAGGTGAACTCTATATCCAAATTGTCTTTGGGGCCAATGACTCTGCGTGTATAGATCCTTAGGTTCAACTCATAATAGTGAGGATGGACAAACTCACCAAGGGTATAGGGTCAGGAATTTTCCACCTTAGACCAGAGTCCGTGTGTTTATATGCCCAAGGGGGTACTTATATTATATTCTAATAATTTCTTTTGGCAGATTTTACTCAATCTGGAATCATTAGTTTATTGGAGCCTACGACTTAATTAATAACATGCTCAGGGCCTTGCGTTGCTTGGTCTTAATTACCTTATTTACAAAAAAGAGTGACTTGTTTTTTCTCTTATGAAAGAATCCGCGTATATTACCTATTTTCTTTCTTTCGTCTTTTCTGGCCAAGGGCGCATAGGCTATGGTCCACTCTATTGACTAATTAGTGGGAAGTGGTGGTTTACTTGTTCGCATGCCCTTCGGTGGTTAGGGCCAAAGGGTTCCCAATCTTGGATGATACTCACACAACTAAGTTGATCATTTTCTATATTTTTGTACTCTTTATTTTAGCAAGCAATCAAGCCAACGTGTGAACCTTTCAAGAGACCAAAGTAATCTGCTGGCCAAGTACTTCCAGCCCTCAACATGGCTAAGAAAGCAGAGGCACAGATGAAAGCAAACAAGTAACTGCTTAGACAAGAAGGAAGTACTTTCTATTCCTCAACTACTAGTAGCAGCTCCATCCTAAAGTCAAAATAGTCTTAAAGGCTGGGAATATCCCTCAGCAATAGGTGGTTCAGTTCCTATTGATCGTGAGACAGTAAAGTAAGGAATTAGCTGAAAGGCGCCAACTAAACAGCTAAACTTCTCTCACAGAGGAGTGAATTAAGGGGGAGGAACTAGAGTCACCAACTCGACTTACCCACTAAATCCTTATTTTCCTATGGATAGCCTATTTGTTATCTAAAGCATTGATGAAGAAAGCTAGTTCTAGTAATTGATATTATAAAGGTAGAATAGAAAATTAGATCTACCAATGAGCTTGCTTGCTTTATGGGGAGAGGTTTCAATCCTGGGTAACTAAGAGATGGAGTTATCTTTTTTTACTTTCATAGATTAGCCCCTACAGAATGGCTTCAGTTGTATACTCGCCTGGCTTCTTTCTATCCATCCATACCTGGGGGGATGTCAATCTAGCTCTTAAGTCCATTGCCAGGGTTATGTCACGGAAAGTTAAATCTTAACTTGAAGCTAGCAAGATCCAACGGTGTCCTTAAAGTTATAGAAGGAATCTTATGTGAACCCTCTATTGACCATAAGGGGCTTTGAACCGCCAGGGTAAGTCAATCAACTCGGAGTTGCTAGCAACATAAGAAAGAAGGTCTGAAGTAGTGAAAGCTACTCGACTGTAAGGAGATGAGCAAAAACCATAAGGGAGAGGAATGAAAACAACACAAACAAGTAAGAAGAAAGAGAGTGAAGGAATAACTGAGCGCAGGGATACATCTGACTTACAACGTAGGACCAAAGATAAGTCGATTAAACTGACCCCCCGCTGGAAAGAACTTAACTTAATTTCTTACGTGGGCAAACATAGATAGACCGAGGGCAAAAAGTTTTTAATGCTTGAGACCAAAGGAATCTGCCAAGTGAAGGAAAATTGAACAAGCCAGGGCTAAATCGAAAACCTCACTTTCGTGCAATGCATTCCAGAATCGGAAGCTTTCGACCAAGCTCAGGCTAAAATTAGTTTACCCATTAACGGATCTAGGCTTATACTTATTTAATTTATTAATCGAGACACAAAAAATTAAATCTTTAATTAAAGCGGAATTTAAAGATTCTACCTTTTGTAGCGAAGTCCCTTGCCTAAAGAAAAACCAAATCTTTGAGCGAATTCCAATAGAAAATCCACTAGATTACTCCGTAGAACTTCGAATATTGCGTGGGCAATAATCTATCGAAGCTTACTTGCTTAGCCCATGAAAACCCACAAGAAAATATTTTTATTAAAACCAAAATCTGCTTGAAATAAAACTGATCAAAGTGACTCCCCGCTAGTACCTTCCGCTGCAAGAAAACCCGCTCAGTCTTGTCGCAAAAACCGATTGGAGTTGCTCGAAAGATTCAACCTTTGGCCACGATCTGGACAAGCCGTGCTGCGGATCACCAAGGAGAGATCATAACGCAACAAGACCTGGATCAAGCACCCCAAAGATATCACATTGAACCTCCAAAATAACCCACTAGCGGCTGGACTGCAATATGAAGAACCCGGCAGAAAAACTGCTTGAAAAAACCCAGCGAAACTAGCGTAAAAATGACGGGCAAGGCTTGATCTTCAAGCTATAGTTTGATTCAAGAAGTGAGATATCAAGTTCGACTTCGAAAAAAAAACTTCAAGTAGAAGTTCTCTTTCTAGAACTTTCTCACTCTAAGAAGCAAGACTTGTCTTGCTAGATTTTCTTAGCTTTCTTTGGTCTCAAGTTATTCTATTTATAGGAGCTCTAGTGGAGACCTAATGGGCTCTCGAGTTAGGTGATGTGAATCCAAGGTACGAATTCACGTGAATTGTAGAATCGTCCTCGATTGATCTTTTGAGCAAAACAACTAGCTCAAGTGGATTCAACAATATTGAGTATTAATGAACTCAACACCTTTGAATCACACTATATTGAAAGATATCTTGAAATCTTCCAAGCAAAAACAACCCAAATCAAAATAGACCCAACAACAATAGGATGAAACCTATCACATTTGAATCATAAAATGGTAGTTTTGAAATTACTATTCCCAACCCCTCTAATTTTCAAACCCAACAACACTAGGATAAACCTAACACCTTTGGATTATGAAATGAATTAGAAAAGAAGAGTAGAAGGCGCCACAACTAAAAGGAAGAGTTTTAGTTGATAAGCCAAATAAGTTTTGCAAGCATACTTGCAAGACTAAAACTAGCTCACTAAGAAACTAGCAAAGAAAGGAAAATTCCTTAAAGTTTATAACATCAAATCTTGAATTCTAATAGTTAACCAAGGCCCCTATTTATAGAGTTTCAAGAGGGACCAAGGTTGGAAATTACAAAAGGATTAAAGGAGCAATTCTAAATCTTCTAGTCAAGACTAGCATTAACACTTCTCTTTGACCAAGAAAAGCTCTTTGACCTAGAAAAGCTCTTTGACCTAGAAGACTCTTGCACTTAATTCTAATATTCTAAACACTAAAAAAAAATGCAGAAAATAACTTGAAAATATCACCCAAATGCTGTTGAATTTCGTCCATAAATCCAGCTTATAAATGCGACGTTCAACCTTCTTCAGGCGACATGGGCATGTCAGAGGAAAAGTTATATTCTGCCCAACCTTTCTCAGGCGACATGGGAATGTCAGAAGAAAAGTTCTATTCTGCCCAACCTTTCTCAGGCGACATGGGCATGTCAGAAGAAAAGTTCTATTCTGCCCAACCTTTCTCAGGCGACATGGGCATGTCGGAGGAAATGTTCACTTCTGGAAGCTGCATAAAAAAGTACTTCCCACACCATTTGGATCAAGATCCAAGACTTGCAAAATGTTGTAATATTTAGCATGAATTGAGGTAGCCGTTGAATCCTCTTTTGAACAGACTTCAAGAATCAAAATACTCAAGGCTTCTTACATCCTTTTCTTTTTCAAACGAGTCATTGGGCCCGTCATCCCTTCAAGTGGATTTGGTGGAATGATATGTGCAGAATTATTTGGAGTTGAGGGTGGTTCGGTCATGCCTTCGCCATCATCATCTTTGACATCTTTAGCATTACTTCCTTGGAACTCATCATTAGGCCTTTTAATTTGACTTTCGTTGACCACTAAGTCTTTCCCGACTAATCAACTCCAATCGACCCATTTGAATTAATTTCATAACCCACTTTGTTAATTTAATTTAATCGAACCCTTAGAATTAATTAATTCAAATAGAATTAATTTCTTAATTCACTTTGTCGATTAAATATTAATTAAACCTTTTGGATTAATTAATTCACCTTGTCGATTAGTCAAATACATAATTAGTCGTGCCACTATCGGACTAATTATGGAACTACCGCTCGAAAATGACTTTACATCGCTCCATTATATTTTTATTCTATCTCCCCACATTAAAGATCTAGCGCTCATCAGTTTATCAATTTACTGACAAATTAATTCACTGACTTCTTGGTTTTCGAGATTAGTACCACTCGTCCTTTTATTATACCGAACATAAAGTTCACCGGCCGGGTTTAGTATAATAGACTTTACGAGCTCATCTCGGGAGCACCATCAACCTGGCGAACCGGTACATGGATTCCTCTGACTAGCAACGACACGTAAGAAGCTAAACACCGCATACCCAATCTACCGAGGTATAAGCCTCAATTGACCGCACTCTTTGGCAAATCAAAGCATACGATATCCAACCTTCACGCCCATCCCAATCTCGGGATTGAGAGACGGAATACTAGGACCGAATTGACTACGCCGATCAGTATAAATCAATTCTATCCAAACTGGTCATGTTCAATATGCCCCGGGCATATCCGTGTGATTTATACTAGTTTAGATAAACTAATTTCCAAACCACACAATAACCTATACCGATAGTGTGTTCAGACTATCTCGGTTACGAGCATACTTTTTGTATATCAATACTTTATCCAATAATGGTATCTACAATGTCTGTCCACACCCCGTTATCTAGTTCTATGATATAAAGGAACAAATTTATAATGAAACAAAATGATATGTCAACTGTGGATATTAGTTTTTGATACAAGCCATAGCTTTTCTGTATTCAAAACTAACACCAAGGCTACATCAAAGACATATATTGTCACTAAAGGATCCAGGAAGAGTTGAAGTGTGCCGTGAGTGGTAGTTATTTAGTAAGGGCATGGCTTATGGCAAGGGGTGACCCATCTTGTTGAGTTGACTGTGAACGCATGGTTAGGACAACAAAAAAATAGCTTTTCTTCCTCTTTTGCCCTTCTTCTCCTCATTCATTTCCTTGAGCATTGATTAACGCATTGGATGGGATACAACCAAGCTCATGAAAATTCTTTAGTGACTTCATTTCCCCTGTGAATCTTGCTAATCAGTAGCTAGACTTACCTAGTTAGGAAAAGAGGGCCTGAGGTGAAAATAGTCAGGCAGTTTATAAATCTCATGCCAAAGTTTACACCTATCTATGCCATGGTCGGACCTCTTTTATCAGCTCACTTTTATGCCTTCTCTCTCTTTTTCTCCGGCGTATAAGCATCATTTTAATCATTCAATTCTACACTTCTTGTAGGGACTCTTCTTTTGGTCGTCTCCTTGAGATAGTTTTCTCTCGAGACTCCTCTCTTGTGTCGATTGTTCTACTCGCTTTTCTTTGGACCGGCACAGTGGTATGGAGACATCCAAAAGAGAAGGAAGCCTATAATATATCCATTATTTGTACAGTAGGGAAGTATACAGAATGAGAGAAACCTTCAGTAATGGACGGTTCCTCATTGAGTCTACAGAAGGGTGATGGTCGAGCACTCTTTTAGAGTTTTCCCACCCACTAATATTCATAAATAGAATCGATTTGACTTTCTTTCTTACCACAGTCAAAGCCAATAGGAAAAGTAAGCTCAAGAGAGAGTCTCTTTCTGATTAGTGCATCTCGAACTTCCAATTCATTCCAGAAGTGCACTAGTCACTTTCAAAGTATCTTTGGGATACGCAAGTTGACAGTGTGTTTTTACAAAAAAAGTAAAGAATAATAGAAATGGAAAAAAACCTCATTCTTATCGATACAATTAAAACTTTATGTGAAGGGATAGAATAACAAATGCTTTTTGAGAATGATCAATTGGTCAGTCCCTTACTTTCGAATGTGGATAACCTAGTGAACCCTTGAGGTTATAAATGTGGTTAACCCCGAGGGGATCACCTTATACCATTTTGCTTCTAGGAGATTGTGAGCCTCAATTGGGGCCAGTATCCGGGTTCTTATGATTCTTCTTAACTTTTCGTTGCCTCAGAATTGGACCTATGAACAATTGGCCGATGAAATTATTGTTAGTTTTGAATACAGAAAAGCTATGGCTTGTATAAAAAATTAATATCCACAGATGACATATCATTTTGTTTCAGTATTAAATTGTTCCATTATATCATAGAACTAGATAATGGGGTGTGAAAAAACACAATAGGTACCGTTATTGGTTAAAGTATTGATATATAAAAAGTATGCTCTTAACTGAGATAGTATGAACATACTATAGGTATAGGTTATCGTGTGGTTTGGAAATTAGTTTATCTAGACTAATTAAATCACACGGATATTCACGGGGTATATTGAGTACGACCAGTTTGGATAGAATTGTCTTGTACAGATCGGCGTAGTCAATTCAGTCCTAGTATTCAGTCTCTCAATCCTGAGATTGGGACGGGCATGAGAGTTAGATATCGTATACTTTGATGTGCCAAAGAGTGCCGTCAATTGAGGCCTATACCTCATTAGGTTAGGTATGCGGTGTTTAGCTTCTTACGCGCCGTTGCTAGTCAGAGGAATTCACATACCGGTTCGCCGGATTGATGGTGCTTCTGAGATGATCTCGTAAGGTTTATTGTACTAGAACTGGCCAGTAGACGTTACATCCGGTATAATAAGAAGGTCGAGTGGTACTAATCTCGGATGCCAAGAAGTCAGTGAATTATTTTGTCAGTAAATTGATAAACCGATGAGCTCTAGATCTTTGATGTGGGGAGATAGAAGAAAAATAAAGTGGTGCGATGTAAAGTCGTTTTTGAGCGGTAGTTCCATAATTGGTCCGTTAGTGGTACGACTAATTATGTATTTGAATAATTGATTAAGTGAATTAATTAATCATAAAGGTTTAATTAATATTTAATTGAAAAAGTGGATTAAGAAATTAATTCTATATGAATGAATTAATCCTAAGGGTTCGATTAAATTAAATTAACAAAGTGGGTTAAAGAAATTAATTCAAAAGATCGATTGGAGTTGACTAGTCTAGGGAAGACTAAGGAGTCAACTCAGAGGCCCATTAGGTCTCCTTAGAAGCTCCATATAAATATCCCATGTTAGTCAACTTACAAGACATAAGGAACTTGGAGGCAACTTTTCCTAGTGAGAGAAAGTCTAGCTTAGAGTGAGAAATTCTTCTTTTTTGAATTTTCTCCTCGGAGTCAGCTAGGAAAGCTTTCTTTTTTAAAAGAAACTCAGCCCATAGATCGATTTTGAGCAGCCCACCATTTTCTTGAAGCCACCGCTAAGTCCACCATGTACTTTATATTGCTGCTGATTTTTTGAGCTTTTTTCGGTGACTGTTTATATTCCGGGGTGCTTGATATGAAAACTCTTCGCGTAGATCTCTTTTACGGTTGGTGATCCATGGAGATTATCGTCCAGATTATGGTCAGAATCTTCAGTCAAGTGACCAAACTTCACGTGGCAAAGGGTGGCCTGCGGCTAGGCTTCTGGGTTGCTCCGGGCAAGATCTGTTTCGACAGATCTTGAGTTTTTCGAAGTAAGTTTCTAGGGATTTCTTCGTTTTGCCTTGGGCTACTCTATAGACACTAGCCCACACTAGTTCGGAGTAGATTTGGAGTTATTCTTCGGATTTCTTGTGGAATTCGCTTGCCCGAAGTTTTGGATTTCTTTTTGCTAGGGATTTCGCTACAAAGGTATAATCTTTAAACTTCCCGCTTTAATTAAAAATTGTATCTTTTGTGTCCCGATTAATAAATTAAATAAGTATAAGCCTAGATTCATTCAGGGAAAATGAATTTGAGCCTGAGCTTCATCTAAAGTTTCTGATTCTGGAATGCATTGCACGAAAGTGAGATTTTTTATTTAGTCTGGGCTTGTTCTGTTTTCCTTCAATTATTGCCCAACCTGTTTATTGAATTAGAATTACTAAGTGAAGCTAGTACGTGAGGCTGCTAATCAAGACCGGTAGCTTTTTTCTTATACAGAGATATTTAAACCTTTCGATCCGACATTAGGACTTCACTTTGTGCAATTAACACATTTCTGAGCCCCATAATCTAATTGTCAGAGGCTCTATTTCATCCTGGGAACTTATATGGACAAGTACCTACTCATACTTGAGATATTTCTGCAAGACCAAATCAAGAGGAAATTTATCCCTTTCTTTTCTTCCCCTCTCTCAGGTCATGTTCCCTAACTCATTGTCTAGGAAAAGTGAGTCAATGGCGGACTAAGGGGCTCGCTTCTTTCCCTTGTATTCCCCTCGACTCCCTGCCACTAAAATCACAGGATGAAACATCTATAGCTGGTCACAACACAATCCAAGATTTGCCTCTATGATAAGAAAAAAGGCTATACCACGCTCTATGAAAGACACCCTAACCTAAGAAAGACAAGAGGCTAACCCTACTTACTGAATCTATACCCGGCATGTCATTCCTTAGCCTATCGTGCTGACTTGGATGAACTTGATTCTCCTTTTCGATTCTATCAGCAGGGCTCATTCAAAGAGGCCACAGAAAATATATTCTATTACATTGGCCGACATCTTTCTTCATTCTAGGGCTTAGCAATGTCATGTCAGTTGTTAATGGTATCATACGAGAAAGCTGAGCTACTAACAGTACCAGCATTAATGAATAGCAGAAGAGTTTGACTCTTTTTTTTAGTGGGTTGGTGTTCCGCCTGTCTATCTAGCAAGGAAGCAACCTCGAACTCACTCTATCTCTTCCTGGTACAACCACCCAGGCTTACGAAAGAATATTGAAGTCAGTTTGATAATGATCGAGCGACATTGTTTTTTTTACGGTGGACATACTACATACTACATTCTACAGAGGGGAAGAAAGGATTACTGCTTAGGTAGCTGACTAAAGAAAAGAAAGGGTTCTATGCTACCCCATCCTCTTTTGTAGGTTTCTCAGCTTACAAATCGGCCACTGTCCTTTAATGGCTCATCGCGTCAACAAGTTCGAATTCTGACTCAGAAGATTAAAAGATGACATAATTTATATGACGTGGAAGGTGGTCCAGGGAACAAGAAGAAGAAGGTTTTTTGGTGCCAATAGGGATGCCTAAAGTAGGATTGGTCCAATTGGATGATAACAAAACCCATCACTGACTGAATAGCCTACCTAATAAAAAAGACATATTGGACTCAAACCAGCTACTTAAGAAGATGTTATTGTTCGCGACTTTGGTCATCTGCTAAAGTTAGCTCGAAAGCTACTCCTGACAGATCCAGTCTGATGACCTAATCCCGTATTGATAGATATCATGTGAGAGTGTGTGGGATCTATTCCCAAAAGAATATAGTCTTAGTTGTTATAGAGACAGGTGTAAGCCTTTCGTTATGGTAAAAAAAAAAAGGGTTCCCTAGTAAGCCAACTATGAAAGCCTGTTCGGACTGCTCATAGGTAGAAAGATATGTGCTGAGGATCACCTTTTTATTAGGATGAGTTTCAATCATTCAATCAAAACAATTTCTTCCAAATAAAAATCTTAGAATCAATACAGTACTTACTTAGGGGGAGAAGAATTACGCTGCTTGCTGGGCCCTAATAGTGGAACTGGCATTTTTTGGGGGAAGAAATCGGCCCCTTTTGCGGCAGAGTGGGCAGCATTGTTTTACCTCGTGTAGCTATGATGCCATTCAGAAACAACACAAGAAGAAGAAAAAGCAGTATTTCGTGGATTCTTGCCATCAATGGAAGACAAATTGAGCTGTAGGCATCAAGGTAAGGGACCGAGATTGTATACTGCTGTAGAAGCGGAATCAAAGGGGTTGGTTGAAAGGTAAGGATAACGTGATTAACTGGTTGTGGGTCGTTTGGATCATGGGCGACAACTACTTGGGTAGAGACCGCTGAACATCATAAATCCAATCTTAAAGTGAGATCATCTGGACCAATTTTGAGACCCAATAGTCAGCCGAACCTGTACTAAACATCAGCTGCAATAACACAGCCACTGAAAAAGTGATTCACTGTATCCCCATGGTTAAAACAACTGGGAAGGACACCAGGAAAAGGGAGAGGCGATATGGAAACGAGAGAAGATTATTCAACAATCGCCAAACAAAAAAGGAAATTGTTTTTGGCAATTTGTTCAGCCTTACAAACTGCAATAAAGGGGTTACTGCTTGCCTTCTACATAATAATTCATAAGCAGATGAGAATGAAAACTTTCCTGAAGTAGTGTTGGTCTAGATCACCAAATTCGGATCCGAGCTTAAAAGCTGGTCTAGCAGCTGAAGAAATTCAGAAGAGTCAACTGAAAATCTAATCCAGAAGTCACTTGGCAACAAACAACGTTGGTGGATAAGATCTTAAATGGAAAAATCTTCAAAAGGAAGTCCATCCAAATTATAAATGTTACCAAGACTACCCAAATGAATCCAATCCGAATGCCAAAAGGAAGGACACCCATTAACCACCTCCACCTTTGTCCATTGGAGCATCTTTTCATTCATAGACATAGCCCTTGTGAAAAAGTTTTGTTTCGGGCAATATAAGAAAGAGACATAACAAACTTTGCCTATAATCCAGTTCCATTTTTAAATTTCCACCACAGCTTGCATGAGAAGGCATCAATCATGTCCTGAAGCCCCCGAATACCTAACCAATTCTTTTTGACCGGCAAAGTTAGATTTCTCCAAAACATCCAGTGATATTTAAAGCCCTCTTCATTCTCTCCCATAAGAAGTTCTAAAACTTGGATTTTAACCTCTGAATAATTTCCTTTGGAGAGCTCAAAACAGCCCACGTATACAAAGGAATTGCCATAAGAACATGCGGAATAAGTACAAGCTTGCCCCCAGCTGAGAGCCACTTATTCTTCCAATTTTTAAATTTCCTATCCACTATATCCAACAGACCATGAAAGTAAAATATATGCTGGTGACCATAATAAAGATTGCTCCCCAAATATTTGAAAGGAAAGGTTGCAGGCCGAATCCAAACCAATGAAGAAAAAACCCCAACCAGCGACACTGTGCATCTCGGCCCAACATAGAAGGGACACACTTTTCAATATTCAACACCTAGCACATTCATGCACATTTTCCCGATATTTGATTGTAGTACGAGTTTCCCAGTTTCTTTTTTTTTTTAACTGAAGCTAGCCGGTATTGAGCGCTTTCTTATCATGTGGTCCATTAAACGGGCCGCAGAGCTAAGGCTTAAACTGCCAGACACAGACGAGCAAACTGGGCGAAAGGAAGCTTTATGGGAGAAAGAAGGAAAAGGTCATTATAGCAACATTTTATATATTTATTGTATATCCACTACATGGAATAGAGTTGATGGAACAAATGGGTCCCACTTGGAGATTAAGTGGAACTATACCTCTAGCGGTTCGAGTAGTCCCGTCATATGCACAAATAGCTGTAGTGAGATAGGAAGGGTCAAAATTTAGGCTGTACTCAATAAATATTAAATCCTGCACCACTTTCTATCAAGATCATTTTTATTTGATAGTGGTCTACAGAGGCCTCTACATACAGGGGTCTAGTATAGGTAATTTGTTCGAGAGAAAATAGACTTCCCACAAAAATATTGGATTTCTTTCTTTCCCCCTAAAAGAACTAAAAATCATACTTAGAATTTAGCACTTTTTTCTTTGTCACTCGTCTTTCCTTATAACATAAGATTGAGTGCCCTCCCATTTGATTCGCTCTCGTAATAAAGAGAGGAAACGATAATGATAATGAATATGCACTTTTGTGCTGTGCTTCTACTTAGTCCTATAACCTTTAGTCGACCAAATGGAATATGCCTATCCTATGAAACATTCCAGAATGGCTCTCCTCAATGATCTGTCTCATTGCAGGAGGAAAGAACCAGAGCAACCACTAGAAGAAATGCTAATGGTATGAGTTAAGACCATGTTTGGGGCGTTTCCTCATTAGCTAGTGCTTTTGAAGTATCCATTGAAATCTCTCTTTTAGTGACTAATTTCCATCAAAACCTCGTAGCTTTATTTCTTCGCCAGCCGCATCCGGTTACGGGCATAGACACTGAAAGAAGAAACTAAATAACTAATATTTTATGAAAGGAGCGAAGCCGCTCGACTTACAGGAGAGGAGCGAAAAGTCAAGAAACATGTAATTTCGTGAATATGATATTCTTTATGGGGAAGTTTTTTAAAGTTAGCGACTCATAGTACTATGCTATTTGAATTGGCTTATTTCCTATCAGTGAAGTCTTTATATCTAATAGGGGGAGCCACTGTTTTATTCCGTAACCATAAGAAGCAGGAGCCTTATGCATTGATTATCGGGTGCTCAACAAGATAACTAACCATTAATCAAGAACAAGTATCCACTTTGATTTGGCCTATCAATAAGCGCGAGATACTTCTCGAAGTTGGATCTATGGTCGGGCTACTACCAAGTGCGTATCGTAGAATGAGATAAGCCAAAGATGACCTATGTGACAAGCAACCTTCCCTGCATAAGATTGAATTCCCTAAACCCTATTCGATTCTAATACAACTGAATCCGCATCAGAAAGAGAGGCTTATGCCTAGCCTTAATAAGATCAATCACCAATCTTTGCTACAGAATATTCCTAAGTCGTAGCTTGAAAGTCAACTTGAAATGGACTGTATAGAAGATAGCCCAGATCTATAAAATGAGGCTATAATCCTCCACTTGGCTTTCTCAGGTAATATTGAAGGAAACCCCCCATTTGATTAATGAATTGATAGGACAAGATAAATTCCCAGGTTTGAAGCAGACACCGAAACAAATGCCAATTGGTCTTTTTCATACTTCAACTGCTTGTTAATAAATGAGCTGATACCGTGAGATTGATCCAGATATAGTACAACGTCCTGATGAATAGACAGAAGAGTGAGAGTACAGATAGAAAGCGAACCAAGCCAAGCAAGCATTCCAGTCATTTTCTCATTCGAAGCTACCTCAGTGGTATATATTGCTACAAATCTTCTAAAGATGACGCTTTTCCTTCTTACTTGATACTTTTCACTCATCTTCTGTAAGTCGAGCAGCTTTTTTAAGCTAATCTTCTTTATAATCGAGTGTATTCTAACCACACCTCTAGTCTGTTAGTTAGTGTTGTAAGTTGCCCAAGCCTTCTATCCTTGTAAGCTTTTAATTTGGTGGGTTATCTATGGATTGGGTAAGAACCTTCGCGGCAGTCCAGCTCGTAATCAAAAATCATTCCAATTGGTGGTACATATCCTTTTTGTACCCTAGTCCTATAATTGTTGGAAGTAGGGTGCAGTGCTTTTCTTTTCCTTCTCTCTTCACTAAGCATTTACTTTATTGCTTGACTAGCCTTTCCCAGCTCATTTCCTTATCTTTCTTGATGTTCGATTGTGTACTAGCATAAACCTTTTAGGTCTCCATTCCTATGTACGTGAGTGGTATATCCTAATCCGTCGAAGTCTTACTTCTAGGGTTCCTAAGAGTAGTCCGAGTCTGAGCCTGACATTCTTCAAAGTCAGGTGAAATCTCCTTGATAATAGGATAGTGGTCTAAGCCAGTTGTTAGTACACCTTCTTTGATATTTTTCATCTATCAGGTTAGGGGTATTTTAGATTGTTAGATTCTTTGAAAGGGTGAAATAATTATACTCCTGAATACAACTTTGTACTCCCTCTTTCTCTATAAATTGAGCATATTAGGTGCCACTCGACCACACCAATACAGGTTATGAAAG
The DNA here is from genome assembly GCA_030378225.1 of Knoxia roxburghii. Taxonomy (NCBI): domain Eukaryota; kingdom Viridiplantae; phylum Streptophyta; class Magnoliopsida; order Gentianales; family Rubiaceae; genus Knoxia; species Knoxia roxburghii. Next base: position 26,534,705 of record CM059417.1, read on the forward strand.
AATAGACGTTCCCCCGGTGTCTTTCATAAATCTTCGTGTAATCAAAGTCTTACATCCGATATGTGAGTTTATTCTATTCTATAAATGGTTGATATGTGATTTTTTGTTGCTCTAATAGACTAAGCTAAGAGAATAAGCAAAGGTACCTTAAGCGATAACGAAATGGAGATAGGCTTACGTTCATATTTCCTCGCTCTACGACTACAACTGAAGGAAAGAAGGTTTAGACTTATAAGACATCACCTTCTTGCCTTCTAGGAGATGATAAAGCAGTCTTAGTCCCATCATCACCCAACATTCTACTTTCTGCTCTGTCAGCAGCATCGGATACAACAACTAGAAGCGAACCTCTTAGTAAGCCTTGAAGAGTAAATTGTCTTAGGATGACTTTCGATTCACCTCAGGCTAAAATTCATCTCCCCTGAATGGATCTAGATTTATACTAATTTGATTTATCAAATCAAAGCTCAAAAATTAATTCATTAAACTAAAATGGAAACATTTAAAGATTATACCTTTGGAGTGTGTCCCTAGCAATAAGAAATCCAAAATTAGGAACTTGTGAAAACCATCGAAATCCTTTTTATATCTCTAAGAAATCCCAAATACTGTGTGGGTAATAATCTATAGGGAAGTGCTATCAAAGCCCACGAAAACCACAAAGAAAATTCTTCGAAAAATATTAAAACTTTCCCAAATCTGGCCTGATAATTCTGCCCAAAGCTCAGCCTCTGATCTCGCCGGAAAACACCCACAAAACTGCCAAAAAGTGGAGTAACTCAATTATGAGCATCTAAGTGAAGAGAGAAGGAAAAGAAAATCGGAGTACCTCAATTATGCAGCATTTACTCACTCTATACCGATAATATGTTCAGAGTAACTCAATTATGAGCATCTATTTATATATCAATAATTTAACCAATAACAAGATCTACTGTACTTGTCTACACCTCGTTATCTAGTTCTATGACATAATGGAACACTATCTTACTGAAACATAAATGATATGTCAACTGGGTATTAGTTTTTGATACAAGCAAATAGCTTTTAAGTATTCAAAACTAACAATCTCCTACTAATACTCAAAGTCATGCTCTGAAGTACAAAACACTGTCCAATCCACTTATTACACTACTGTAATAATGTAAGCTACAAAACACTTTTAAAGCTCACTCACACGGCTTTCTTAATAATCTGACTCCCATGCCCTCCACATGAGCCTCAAAGACCTTTGGGGTCAATGTCTATGTGAAAGGATTCACAAGGTTGTCTCCTGATGCTACCTCATCCAAACGGATGCTCCAAGATCTAGATGCTCTCTTAAGTCTATAAATTGACCTCTTGAGCCTGCATACCTTGTGCTTTTGGCCCTGAACAATGAATCCCTCTGGTTGCTGCATAAATATGGTCTTTTCAAGTATTCCATTAAGGAAAGATTTCTTGATGTCCATCGGCCAAATCTCATAGTCTATATAAGCAGCTATGGCCAAGAGAATCTGGATTGACTTAAGCATAGCTACCAAGAAAAAGGTCTTCTCATAATTAATACCCTCTTTCTGAGTATACCCTTTCACCATAAGCCTAGCCTTGAAGGTCTCAACCCTCCCGTCAGATCCTCTCTTTCACTTGTAGACCAATTTGCACCCAATAGGCCAAAACCAATCAGGAAGGTCTACCAGCTCTCAGACCTGATTTGAGTCCATAGAATGCATCTCAGCAATCATCGCTCTCTTATAAGAATCTGTATCTTTATCCTGGAGAGCCTCATTGTATCTAACAGGGTCTTGTTTATGGGCGCCAGGGATAAAGTCCGAAGACTCACCCAAATCCATATACCTCTCGGGCTGTCTGACAACCCTCCCACTACGACGAGGCATAGCTTTTGCAAGAGCATCATCTGTGATAGTGTGTGCTGTATCTTGTGGTGTATCATCCTGTACTTGTGTATCTGGAATACTCGACTGACCCCCCAGCTCTTCCAATACTACATTGTTTCTAGCCATGTGATCTAAAATATAGTCCTCATCAAGAAATTTGGCATTGGTGCTTATCGCCACCTTCTGATCCCGAGGACTATAAAATAGACCACCTCTTGTTCCTTTAGGGTAGCCTACAAATAGCATAACCTTTGATCTCGAATTAAACTTACCTGCATCTGCCTCGAGCACATGTGCTGGACAACCCCAAATCCTTAGATGTTTCAGACGAGGTTTTCGCCCAGTCTACCACTCTAAGGGTGTCGTAGGAAAAGATTTAGATGATACGAGATTAAGGAGATAACACACTGTCTCTAAGGCATAAGCCCAAAATAAGGTGAGAAATTCACTATAACTCATTATCGATCTAACCATATCCATAAGAGTCCCATTCTTCATATCTGCTACACCGTTCTGCTGGGGTGTGCCAAGTGCAGACAACTGGGACTGAATACCCTCCTCTGACAAATAGGACTTAAATTCACTAGAGAGGTATTCACCACCACGATCAGATCACAGGGTCTTGATACTCTTACCCAGATGCTACTCCACCTCAGCCTTAAAATATTTGAACTTGTCAAAACATTCAGACTTGTGGTGCATCAGTCTTATGTATCCAAATCTAGAGTAGTCATCTGTGAATGTCACGAAATACTCATAACCTCTTCTAGCCCGAATTGACATAGGCCCACACAAGTCAGAATGAATCAACTCTAAAACCTCTTTGGCCCTATACCCCTTTGCCTTGAAAGGCTTTTTGTCATTTTAACCTCCAAACAGAACTCACAAGTAGAAAAACTATCAATATTCAATGAGTCTAAAGACCCATCATTGACTAACCTCTAAGTCCTACTAAGGTTAATGTGACCTAGTCTCATGTGCCAAAGATAAGTTTGATTCAAAGGGGAAGACTCCTTTCTCTTACTATGATTCGATGATGGGTTATTAGTTTCTGTATTTTGCACTAATGGGGAGTTTGTCTTAATTTAAAAATAGATTGTCAACCAAAGTACCGGAACATATAAGCGTTTTGTTCTTTGTAATAAAAACTAAAATATAAAAAAAACACAATTATAACCATCCATAAGAAGTCTCAAAACTGCAAGTAAATTCTTTCTGAAAGTAGGTACATGAAGATAGGCTCACAAATGTAAAATAGAGTCTGAAAAATAAAGACATAAAACTCCCATAGCAATAACAGAAACTCTGGTAGTATCCCTAAGGTAGACCTACAACTCTCTTTCTCTAAGCAGTTGGGTCACTTGGAACCCTTGCAAAGAATTACAAACGTGATCAGTGGCTCCTGAATCCACGCACCAAGTATCTGTTGGAATTATCGCTAAACACGTCTCAGTAACTAGGGTGAAATTACACATACCGCGAGGCTCTGGGCAGTCTTTCTTCCATTGTCCAGCCGTGCCACATCTGAAGCACTTGCCTTTCAACTTGTGCTTCTTGGTAATGCCACACTTGGGTCCATGATCAGCTCCTACTTTTTGGCCTCTCTTCCTCTTTTGCTTCTTGTCTTTGGGCCCAGCAGAGGAACTTGAAGGTCCAAAAGTAGCCAAAGCTTACTTCTTCTCAGCGAAGAGGCCTTCAGCAGACACCAATGCAGTCATGAGCTTGGGAAGTGAATATGAGAGCTTGCCCATATTGTCGTTTAACCGAAACTACTGAAAACAGGGAGACAAGCTCTGGAGGATGACATCGACCTGGGTCTCCCCATCAATTTCACCTCCCAATACCTTGATCTCATTGATGCAGCTCATCATGTCCAATACATGATCCCTCACAGAAGAGCCCTCAGTCATTCTAGCATTCATGAGTTTCCTTATAGCTGACTGCTTGGCTGCCCTGGCCTGATGTCCAAACATCTCCTTGAGGTTGAGCATCATATCGTAGGCTGAGGTAAACAACTTGAAGGAAAATAGAACAAACCCAGGCTAAATAAAAAATCTCACTTTCGTGTAATGCATTCCAGAATCGGAAGCTTTTGACAAAGCTCAAGCTCAAATTCATTTCCCCATGAACGATACTTATTTAATTTATTAATCGGGACACAAAAAATACAATCTTTAATTAAAGCGTAAAGTTTAAAGATTATATCTTTGTAGCAAAGTCCCTAGAAAAAAGAAATCCAAAAACTTCGGGCAAGCGAATTCCACAAGAAATTTGAAGAATAACTCAAATTAGACTCCGAACTTGTGTGGGCTAGTGTCTATGGGAGTAGCCCATGGCAAAATGAAGAAATCCCAAGAAACTTGCTTTGAAAAACTCAAGAACTGTCAAAACAGTTCTTGCCCAGAAGATCTATGCGCAGGCCGCTGGAAAAGGACCATCGCCGACTGTTCACATGAAGGAAAACTGAACAAGCCCTGGCTAAATCGAAAATCTCACTTTCGTGCAATGCATTCCAGAATCGGAAGCTTTCGACCAAGCTCAGGCTCAAATTAGTTTACCCATGAACGGATCTAGGCTTATACTTATTTAATTTATTAATCGCGACACAAAAGATACGAACTTTAATGAAAGCGAAATTTAAAGGTTCTACCTTTTGAAGCGAAGTCCCTTGCCTAAAAGAAAAATCTAATCTTTAGCGCAAATTCCACAAGAAATCCGAAGAATGACTCTGATACAAACTCCGAGATAGTGTGGGTTATCGTCTACGGAGTTACCCATGACAATATAAGAAAACCCAGAAACTTGCTTCGCAAGAAACCTTAAATCTGCCCTGCCCGGAACCCTCTAAATCATCACCGCCGACCGCCCGTTCTGCGCGAAGAAAGTCCGGCCAGTCTGCTGCAATTCCAGCCGAGATCTGTACAGCCTCCACCGCGGATCACCTGCCTGAGGAGAGATCAACACAGCGGGACAGCCGGCTCAGCACGCTGGAATGCGAACAGTCGCCGGAGATGAAGAATCTGAACGGTCGCTTGCTGCGCAAGGAAGAACAGCCGGCGGCAGAAGTGGAATATTGATAAAAACCGACGGGCAATCTGATGGGCTTAAGTATTTCGCGAAGAAGAAAGCTTCCTAGTCGACTTCGAGCAAAAACTTGACGAGGAAGACAAAGTTCTCACTCCAGACTAGACTTTCTCTCACTACCCTTTTCTTGGGTGTCAAGTTTCTTAGGTTATGTCTTGCCCAACATGTTGTATTTATAGGAGATTCTAAGGAGACCTAATGAGTTCTCGAGTTAGGCCTTTAAATTTGACTTTCGTTGACCGCTAAGTCTTCCCGACTAATCAACTCCAATCGACCCATTTAAATTAATCTATTTAATCCACTTTGTTAATTTAATTTAATCAAACCCTTAGAATTAATTAATTCAAAATAGAATTAATTTATAAATTCACTTTGTCGATTAAATATTAATTAAACCCTTTGGATTAATTAATTTACCTTGTCGATTAGTCAAATGCATAATCGGTCGTACCACTAACGGACCAATTATGGAACTACCGCTCGAAAACAACTTTACATCGCGCCAGTATTATTTCTTCTATCTCCCCACATTAAAGATCTAGCGCTCGTCGGTTTATCAATTTACTGACAAATTAATTCACCGACTTCTTGGTTTCCGAGATTAGTACCACTCGACCTATTATTATACAGAACATAAAGTTCACCGGCCGGGTTTAGTATAATAACCTTACGAGCTCATCTCGGGAGCACCATCAACCCGGCGAACCGGTACGTAGATTCCTCCGACTAGCAACGACACGTAAGAAGCTAAACACCGCATACCCAACTTACCGAGGTATTGGCCTCAATTGACCTCACTCTTTGGCAAATCAAAGCACACGATATCCAACCCTCACGCCCGTCCCAATCTCGGGATTGAGAGACGGAATACTAGGACCGAATTGACTATGTCGATCAGTATAAGTCAATTCTATCCAAACTGGTCGTACTCAATATGCCCCGGGCATATCTGTGTGATTTAAACTAGTTTAGATAAACCAATTTCCAAACCACACAATAACCTATGCCGATAGTATGTTCAGACTATCTCGGTTACGAGCATACTTTTTATATATCAATACTTTAACCAATAACGGTATCTACTGTGTTTGTCGACACCCCGTTATCTAGTTCTATGATATAAAGAAACAAATTTATACTGAAACAAAATGATATGTCATTTGTGGATTTTAGTTTTTGATACAAGCCATAGCTTTTCTGTATTCAAAACTAACAATCTTTCACTAATACTCAAAGCTATGCTAAGAAGTACAAAAACTGTCCAACCCGCTATTACACTGCTGTCATAATGAAATCTCCAGAACACTTTTAAGCTCACTCACATGGCTCTCTCAAGAATCTGACTCCCATGCCCTCCACATGCCTCTCAAAGACCTTTGGGGTCAATGGCTTGGTGAAAGGATCTGCAAGGTTGTCCTCTGAAGCTATCTTGGTCACAATCACATCTCCCCTCTTTACGATCTCTCGTATCAGGTGGTACTTGCGCTCTATGTGTTTACTCGCTTTATGGGCTCATGGTTCCCTCGAGTTAGCAACTGCACCATTGTTATCACAATAAACTGTGATAGACCTAGGCCACTCAGGAACCACATCTAAGTCCATGAGGAAGCTCCTGAGCCATACAGCCTCTTTCGCTGCCTCTGAAGAGGCAACGTACTCGGCCTCCATGGTAGAGTCCGCCACGCATTTCTGCTTGACAATCTTTGATACTATAGCTCCACCTCCTAGAGTAAACACAAACCCAGAGGTAGACTTATTCTTGTCCAAATCTCCTTGAAAGTCCGAATCTGTGTAACCCAATGGTACAAGCTCCTGCGCTCTATAAACTAGGACATAATCTCTTGTCCTGCGCAAGTACTTGAGAATGCATTTTACTGCCTCCCAGTGAGCCTTCCCAGGGTTACTCTGATATCTGCTAACCATGCCAACGGCAAAGAAAATATCAGGCCTTGTGCACAACATAGCATACATGAGGCTACCCACTGCAGAAGCATAGGGTACCGCCTTCATGGCATCTATCTCCTCAGGAGTCTTAAGACACTGCTCCTTAGACAAATGCACTCCATGCCTGAAAGGTAGTGAACCCTTCTTGGAGTTCTGAATGTTAAAACGGGCCAGAATCATGTCTATGTAGGATGCCTGAGAGAGAGTCAGAGAACGTCTCCTACGATCTCGAATAATCTTGATCCCAAGGATATGTCCAGCCTCTCCCAAATCCTTCATATCGAATTGCCTGGACAACCATGCCTTTACGTCTGACAACACCTTCTTACTGTTGCCAATAATAAGAATGTCATCTACGTAAAGTACGAGGAACACCACCATATCACCATCACGCCTGCGATAAACACACTGCTCATCTGGAGACTGAGTGAATCCATAGGACTGGATAACCTCATCAAAACGAATGTTCCAAGATCTGGATACTTGCTTAAGTCCATAAATGAACCTCCTAAGCCTACATACCTTGTGCTCTTGGCCTTTAACAATGAAGCCTTCTGGTTGCTACATAAAGATGGTCTCCTCAAGACTTCCATTAAGGAAAGCTGTCTTGACGTCCATCTGCCAGATCTCATAATCCATATAAGCAGCTATGGCCAAGAGAATCCGGATTGACTTAAGCATAGCTACCGGGGAAAAGGTCTCATCATAATCGATCCCTTCTTTCTGAGTATACCCCTTCGCAACAAGCCTAGCCTTGAAGGTCTCAACCCTCCCGTCAGATCCTCTCTTTCGCTTGTAAACCCATTTGCACCCGATAGGCCTAAACCCATCAGGATGGTCTACCAGCTCCCAGACTTGATTTGAGTCCATAGAACCCATCTCAGCAATCATCGCTCTCTGCCAAGAATCTGCATCTTTATCCTAGAGAGCCTCATTGTAGTTAACTGGGTCTGGTTCATGAGGGCCAGGGATAAAGTCCGAAGACTCACCCAAACCCATGTACCTCTCGGGCTGTCTTACAACCCTCCTACTACGACGAGGCAGAGCCTGTGCAAGAGCATCATCTGTGATAGTGTGTGCAGTCTCTTGTGGTGTGTCTTCCTGTACGTGTGCATCTGGAACTGACTTCTAAGCTCTTCCAATACTACCTTGCTGCTTGACTTGTGATCTAAAATATAGTCCTCCTCAAGAAATCTGGCATTGGTGCTGACCACCACCTTCTGATCCTGAGGACTATAAAATAAACCACCTCTCGTTCCTTTGGGGTAGCCTATAAACAGTATAACCTTAGATCTCGCCTCTAACTTGCCTGCACCTGCCTCGAGCACATGTGCTGGACAACCCCAAATCCTGAGATGTCTCAGACTAGGCTTTCGCCCACTCCACAACTCTACTGGGGTCGTAGGCACAGACTTAGATGGCACAAGGTTGAGGATAAAATATGTTGTATCCAAGGCATAACCCCAAAACGAGGTAGGCAACTCACTGTAACTCATCATCGATCTAACCATCTCCATAAAAGTCATGTTCCTCCTCTCTGCTACACCATTCTGCTGGGGTGTGCCAGGTGCAGACAACTGGGTCTGAATACCCTCCTCTGACAAATAGGTCCTAAATTCACTAGAGAGGTATTCGCCACCGCGATCAGACCGCAGTGACTTGATACTCTTACCCAGATGGTTCTCCACCTCTGCCTTGAATTCTCTGAACTTGCCAAAGCATTCAGACTTGTGGCGCATCAGGTATATGTATCCATATCTAGAGTAATCATCCGTGAAAGTCACGAAATACTCATAACTACCTCTAGCCTGAACTGACATAGGCCCACACACGTCAGAATGAATCAGCTCTAAAACCTCCTTGGCCCTATACCCCTTCGCCTTAAAAGGCCTCTTGGTCATTTTACCCTCCAAGCAGGACTCACAGGTCGAATAGCTGTCAATATCTAGTAAGTCCAAAGACCCACTCTTCATCAACCTTTGAATCCCACTAAGGTTGATATGACCTAGTCTCAGATGCCAAAGATAAGTCTGATTCAAATGGGAAGACTCTTTTCTCTTATTATGATTCGGTGATGAGTTACTAGTTTCTGTGTTTTGCATAAATAGGGAGTAAGTCTTAATTAAAAACAAATTGTCAACCAATGTACCGGAACATATAAGTTTCTGGCATTTTCTAATAAAAACCGAATCGTCAAAAAATACACACTTATAACCATCCAAAACAAGTTTCAAAACCGAAAGCAAGTTCTTTCGAAAACTAGGTACATAAAGACAATCCTTTAAATATAAAATAGAGTCTGAAAAATAAAGACTAATAACTCCCACTGCAACCACAGAAACTCTGGTAGTATTCCCAAGATAGACCTGCAACTCTCCCTCTCTAAGCAGCCGGGTCACTTGGAACCCATGCAAAGAATTACAAACATGATCAGTGGCTCCTGAATCCACACACCAAGTATCTGTGGGAATCGCCGCTAAACACGTCTCAGTGACTAGGGAAAATTTACGCATACCTCGAGGCTTTGGGCAGTCCTTCTTCCAATGTCCCGCTTTGCCACATCTGAAGCATTTGCCTCTCGGCTTCTACTTCTTGGCAATGCCCACCTTGGGTCCATGACTGGCTCCTGCTTTCTGGCCTCTCTTCCTCTTTTGCTTCCTGGCTTTGGGCCCAGCAGAGGAACCTGAGGGACCAACAGTAGCCAAGGCTTGCTTCTTCTCTGCGAAGAGGCTCTCAACAGACACCAATGCAGTCATGAGCTCAGAAAGTGAATATGAGAGATTCCCCATATTATAGTTCAATCGAAACTACTCAAAACTGGGAGGCAAGCTCTGAAGGATGATATCGACCTGGGTTTCCCCATCAATCTCACCTCCCAATACCTCTATCTCATTGATGTAACCAATCATGTCCAGTACGTGATCTCTCACTGAAGTGCCCTCAGCCATCTTAGCATTCATGAGTTTTCTCATAGCTGACTGCTTGGCTGCCCTGCCCTGATGTCCAAACATCTCCCTGAGGTTGAGCATCATATCGTAGGCTAAGGTCATCTGCTGATGCTGGTGCTGCAGAACACTTGACATGGAAGCCAAGATGTAGCACCTGGTCATCTCATCAGCCTTCTGTCACCTCGTATATGGCTCTCGCTGCTCAGGGGTGGCATCATCGCTGGGCTTAGGGGGGCACTCCTCAGTGAGCACGTACTTGTAACCCTCAGTGGTAAGGACAATGTCCAGGTTACGTTTCCAATCAATGTAATTTGGACCGGTGAGTTTGTTTTGGTTCAGAATGACAGCTAGCGGGTTGAACGACATATCAACTGAAAATAAACAAACAAGTTTCAGTATACTTTTTCGAAAATATTGAAAAATCCTCAGAAAATAAATATAATCTTCTACCGACATCTCTCACACCGGGATTAACGCAGGTCACGATGGGTGAACGTCTACGCCAACCCACATTCGTTCGAGAAGAACCGAAGTTCACTAATTTCATAATCTGACTAACGATCTTACGATCAATGGAATTAATAGTCGATAATTTTAGCCGTACACGTAGATAGCGTAACCTCGATGGGAGGGATACTATAAACAGTACACTAAGTGTATGCCATTACGTGACTTCTAAGTTTGTTACTTAGGGTACTAATGCGCCTCGGATGGCGAGGGTGTCGCAATTTTTTCCAATTAAACGCACTATAGTCATCCCTTTAGAAATTCATTTCGGTGATATCTGTGATTGAAAACTCATCCGATAGGGAGGAAGGTCTAAGCCAGCACGCAAGTTTAACCACATCACCAATGAACCCGTAATGGAGGCCATGGAGCTATTAACCAACCCGCTCCCACTTAGATTTTTAATTAATTTTAATTTGCCCTGGTTTTCTCGGTTTTCTACGTAATTAGGAATCACCCAAAATTACGATAAACTAAAACCCGGGTTTTCTTGGTTTTCTACGTAATTAGGAATCACCCAAAATTACGATTAAACCAAAACCCGCGAATTTAATTAAGTTTGAGGATTTTTACGTTTTAACATGCAATATCTTAACTATGGATATTCGAACCCATAAAACCGTTGGAGTTTTAATATGCGAATAATCTACCTTAGTTAATTGCACATTACCTTTTAAAAACATTTGGTTTGGATTTCGAAAATCACACAATCAACGAAAAACCATAAATACGGGAAATTAAATAAATAAAATTTCCCGACTATTATGGCCTTCTCTATCGTTGATTCTTTGACGCCTCAGTGACACTTCCCGTCGTGTCGCTCCCACTCGTTATTTGGATTCCTCTCGATTCGCCCGGGTTTTCTCGGTTTACTACGTAATTAGGAATCACCCAAAATTACGATAAACCTAAACCCGCGAATATAAGTTACCCAAAATAACGTCTTCGTCATAGTACATAAATTCCTATATACAAAGGCGTTTTCTAGGAATTTAAAGACGACAAGATTAGATCAAATCCTACTACAAGATTTTTCTAATCCTACACGACTTCCAACTAGTGGTTATTACTATTACAGAAATTTCCATTCAAAAATAAAACGAGCCCGGACATGACCCGGGGTTTATGAATGAAAATTAAATTTCTACCATAATAGCCGGGAAACCAATAGCCACCTGTTTAAGCATTTCGACAAAAATAATAATGCGCCGTGTAATAAATCAAACAAGTATAAGACCGAAACCAAGGCTCTGATACCAATTTGAAGGAAAACTGAACAATCCCGGGCTATATCGAAAACCTCACTTTCGTGCAATGCATTCCAGAATCGGAAGCTTTCGACCAAGCTCAGGCTCAAATTAGTTTACCCACGAACGGATCTAGGCTTATACTTATTTAATTTATTAATCGGGACACAAAAGATACGAACTTTAATGAAAGCGGAATTTAAAGGTTCTACCTTTTGAAGCGAAGTCCCTTGCCTAAAAGAAAAATCCAATCTTTAGCGCAAATTCCACAAGAAATCCGAAGAATGACTCCGATACAAACTCTGAGATAGTGTGGGCTATCGTCTACGGAGTTACCCACGGCAATATAAGAAAACCCAGAAACTTGCTTCGCAAGAAACCTTAAATCTGCCCTGCCTGGAACCCTCTAAATCATCACTGCCGGCCACCGGTTCTGCGCGAAGAAAGTCCAGCCAGTCTGCTGCAATTCCAGCCGCGATCTGTACAGCCTCCACCGCGGATCACCTGCCTGAGGAGAGATTAACGCAGCGGGACAGCCGGCTCAGCACGCTGGAATGCGAACAGTCGCCGGAGATGAAGAATCCGAACGGTCGCTTGCTGCGCAAGGAAGAACAGCCGGCGGCAGCGGTGGAATATTGATAAAAACTTACGGGCAATCTGATGGGCTTAAGTATTTCGCGAAGAAGAAAGCTTCCTAGTCGACTTCGAGCGAAAACTTGACGAGGAAGACAAAGTTCTCACTCTAGACTAGACTTTCTCTCACTACCCTTTTCTTGGGTGTCAAGTTTCTTAGGTTATGTCTTGCCCAACATGTTGTATTTATAGGAGCTTCTAAGGAGACCTAATGGGCTCTCGAGTTAGGCCTTTAAATTTGACTTTCGTTGACCGCTAAGTCTTCCCGACTAATCAACTCCAATCGACCCATTTAAATTAATCTATTTAATCCACTTTGTTAATTTAATTTAATCAAACCCTTAGAATTAATTAATTCAAAATAGAATTAATTTCTAAATTCACTTTGTCGATTAAATATTAATTAAACCCTTTGGATTAATTAATTTACCTTGTCGATTAGTCAAATGCATAATCGGTCGTACCACTAACGGACCAATTATGGAACTACCGCTCAAAAATGACTTTACATCGCGCCATTATTATTTCTTTTATCTCCCCACAATAAAGATCTAGTGCTCGTCGGTTTATCAATTTACTGACAAATTAATTCACCGACTTCTTGGTTTCCGAGATTAGTACCACTCGACCTTTTATAATACCGAACATAAAGTTCACCGGCCCGGTTTAGTATAATAACCTTACGAGCTCATCTCGGGAGCACCATCAACTCGACGAACCGGTACGTGGATTCCTCCGACTACCAACGGCACGTAAGAAGCTAAACACCGCATACCCTACATACCGAGGTATTGGCCTCAATTGACCTCACTCTTTGGCAAATCAAAGCACACGATATCCAACCCTCATGCCCGTCCCAATCTCGGGATTGAGAGATGGAATACTAGGACCGAATTGACTACACCGATCAGTATAAGTCAATTTTATCCAAACTGGTCGTGCTCAATATGCCCCGGGCATATCTGTGTGATTTAAACTAGTTTAGATAAACCAATTTCCAAACCACACAATAACCTATACCGATAGTATATTCAGACTATCTCGGTTACGAGCATACTTTTTATATATCAATACTTTAACCAATAACGGTATCTACTGTGTTTGTCGACACCCCGTTATCTTGTTCTATGATATAAAGGAACAAATTTATACTGAAACAAAATGATATGTCATTTGTGGATATTATTTTTTGATACAAGCCATAGCTTTTCTGTATTCAAAACTAACATCACTGCTAACGAAATTCGGCCTACCACGATATTTACACGGGCTCAAGGTGGAGATCGCCGAACCGGTGGATTAGCGTGGAGGAAAGAACTCCAATCGCATCGCCTAAAAGTCTGACCAATCACCGGAAAAGGCAATCCTCGGCGGTGATAACAAGCACCCGACGACGGTAACTTCCCAGAACCGATAACCAAAACAATAATACAATGGGTTCGAGTTTTCAAAAGAAAGAAAGATGTCCTAGTCGACTTCAAGGAGAAACTTAGCGAGGAATACAAAGTTCTCACTCTAGACTAGACTTTCTCTCACTAGGCTTAACTTGGCCTCCAAGTTTCTTATGTCTTGTAAGTTGCCTAACAAGGGATATTTATAGGGAGCTTCTTAGGAGACCTAATGGCATTTGAGTTGGGCCTTTTAGTTTGACTTTGGTTGAGCTCTTATTCTTTCCTAGACTAGTCAACTCCAATCGATCATTTTGAATTAAATCTTTAACCCACTTCGTTAATTTAATTTAATCAAACCCTTAGGATTAATTAATTCATATAGAATTAATTTTCTTAATCCACTTTGTCAATTAAATATTATTTAAACCTTTATGATTAATTAATTCACTTTATCGATTAGTCAAACGCATAATTGGTCGTACCACCAACGGATCAATTATGGAACTACCGCTAAAAAATGACTTTACATCGCGCCACTATATTTTCTTCTATCTACCCACATTAAAGATCTAGTGCTCGTCAGTTTATCAATTTACTGACAAACTAATTTACCGACTTTTTGGTATCCGATATTGGTACCACTCGACCTTCTTATTATACCTGACATAATGTCCACCGGATGGGTTTAGTATAATAAACCTTACGAGCTCATCTCGGGAGCACCATCAACCCGGTAACCGGTACGTGGATTCCTCCGACTAACAATGACACATAAGAAGCTAAACATCGCATACCTAACCTACCAGGGTATAGGTCTTAATTGACCACACTCTTTATCAAATCAAAGCATATGATATCCAACTCTCACGCCCGTCCCAATCTCACGATTGAGAGACTGAATACTAGGACTGAATTGACTACACCGATCAATATAAGTCAATTCAATCCAAACTGGTCGTGCTCAATATGGCCTGGGCATATCCGTGTGATTTAATTAGTCTAGATAAACTAATTTCTAAACCACATGATAACCTATATCGATAGTAAGTTCAGACTATCTCAGTTACGAGCATACTTTTTATATATCAATACTTTAACCAATAACGGTATCTACTGTATCTTTCCACACCTCATTATCTAGTTCTATGATATAATGGAACAATTTAATACTAAAACAAAATTATATGTCATATGTGGATATTAGTTTTTGATACAAGCCATAGCTTTTCTGTATTCAAAACTAACAATCTCCCACTAATACTTAAAGCTATGCTAAGAAGTACAAAAACTGTCCAACCCGCTATTACACTGCTGTCATAATGAAATCTACAGAACACCTTTAAGCTCACTCACATGGCTCCCTCAAGAATCTGACTCCCATACCCTCCACATGTCTCTCAAAAACCTTTGGGGTCAATGGCTTTGTGAAAGGATCTGCAAGGTTGTCATTTGATGCTATCTTGGCCACGATCACGTCTGCCCTATTTATGATTTCTCATATCAGGTGGTACTTGCACTTTATGTGTGTACTCGTTTTATGGGCTCGTGGTTCCCTCGAGTTAGTAAGTGCACCATTGTTATCACAGTAAACTGTGATAGACCTAGGCAACTTAGGAACCACATCTAAGTTCATCAGGAAGCTCCGGAGCCATACAGCTTCTCTCGCTGCCTCTGATGTGGCAATGTACTCAGCCTCCATGGTGGAGTCCACAACACATTTCTGCTTGACACTTTGCCATACTATTGCTCCACCTCCCATAGTAAACACAAACCCAGAAGTAGACTTACTCTTGTCCATATCACCATGAAAGTCTGAATCTGTGTAATCCAACGGTACAAGCTCCTGCTCTCTATAAACTATGACATAATCTTTCATCCTGCGCAAGTACTTGAGAATGCATTTTACTGCCTCCCAATGAGCCTTCCCAGGGTTACTCTGATATCTGCTAACCATGCCAACGACAAAGCAAATATCAGGCCTTATACATAATATAGCATACATGAGGCTACCTACTGCAGAAGCATAGGGTACCACCTGCATAGCATCTATCTCCTCAGCAATCTTGGGACACTGCTCCTTACACAAATGCACCCCATGCCTGAAAGGTAGTGAACCCTTATTAGAGTTCTGCATACTAAAACGGGCCAGAATCGTGTCTATGTAGGATGCCTGAGAGAGTGTCAGAGAACATCTCATACGGTCTCGAATAATCTTGATCCCAAGGATATGTCCAGCCTCTCCCAAATCGTTCATATCAAATTGCCTGGACAACCATGCCTTTACGTCTGACAAAACCTTCTTACTGTTGCCAATCAAAAGAATGTCATCTATGTAAAGTACGAGGAACACCACCGTATCACCATCACGCCTGAGATAAACACACTGCTCATCTGGACACTGAGAGAATCCATATGACTGGATAACCTCGTCAAAACGGATGTTCCAAGATTTGGATGCTTACTTAAGCCCATAAATAGACCTCCTAAGCCTGCATACCTTGTGTTCTTGGCCCTTAACAACGAAACCCTCTGGTTGCTACATAAAGATGGTCTCCTCAAGACTTCTATTAAGGAAAGCTGTCTTGACGTCCATCTGCCAAATCTCATAGTCCATATGAGCAGTTGTGGCCAAGAGAATCTGGATCGACTTAAGCATAGCTACTGGGGAAAAGGTTTCCTCATAATCGATACCTTCTTTCTGAGTATACCCCTTCACCACAAGCCTAGCCTTGAAAGTCTAAACCCTCCCGTCAGATCCTTTCTTTTGCTTGTAGACCCATTTGCACCCAATAAACCAAAACTCATCAAGAAGTTCTACCAGCTCCCATACCAGATTTGAGTCCATAGAATCCATCTCAGCAATCATCGCTCTCTGCCAAGAATCTGCATATTTATCCTGGAGAGCCTCATTGTAGCTAACTGGGTCTGGTTCATGAGCGCCAAGGATAAAGTCCGAAGACTCACCCACCCCCACTCGACTGATCCCTTAGCTCTCCAATACTACCATGTTGCTAGCCTTGTGATCTAAAATATAAACCTCATCAAGAAATTTGGCATTGGTCCTTACCACCACCTTTTGATCCTGAGCGACTATAAAACAGACCACCTTTCATTCCTTTAGGGTAGCCTACAAAAAGCATAATCTCAGATCTCGCATCTAGCTTGGCTGTGTCTGCCTTAAGCACATATGCTGGAAAATCCCAAATCCTGAGATGTCTCAGAGTAGGCTTTCGCCCAGTCCACAGCTCTACTTGAGTCAAAAGCACAGACATAGATGGTACGAGATTGAGGAGATAACACGCTGACCCCAAGGCTAAACCCTAAAACCATATAGGTAATTTGCTATAACTCATCATCAATCTAACCATATCCATAAGAGCCCTGTTCCTCCTATCTGCTACACCATTCTGTTGGGGTGTGCCAGGTGCAGACAACTGGGTCTGAATACCCTCCTCTGACAAATGGGACCTAAATTCACTAGTGAGGTATTCGACACCACGATCAGATCACAAGGCTTTGATACTCTTACCCAGATGGTTATCCACCTCATCCTTAAACTCTTTGAACTTGCCAAATCATTCAGACTTGTGGCGCATCAGGTATATGTATCCACATCTAAAGTAATCTTCCGTGAAGGTCACAAAATACTCATAACCACCTCTATCCTAAACTGACATAGACCCACACAAGTCAGAATGAATCAACTCTAAAACCTCCTTGGCCCTATACCCCTTTGCCTTGAAAGGCCTCTTGGTCATCTTACCCTCTAAGCAGGACTCACAGGTCAGATAGCTATCAATATCCAATGAGTCCAAAGACCCATTATTGACCAACCTTTGAATCTTACTAAGGTTGATGTGGCCGAGTCTCAGGCGCCAAAGATAGGTTTGATTTAAAGGGGAAAACTCCTTTCTCTTACTATGATTCGGTGATGAGTTATTTGTTTCTATGTTTTGCATTATTGGGGAGTATGTCTTGATTAAAAACAAATTGTCAACTAATGTACTAGAACATATAAGCTTCTGGATTTTCCTAATAAAAATAGACCCATCAGAAAAAACACACTTATAACCATCCAAAATAAGTTAAAAACTGAAAGCAAATTCTTCCCAAAACTGGATACATATAAAGAATCTCTCACATGTAAAACTGAGTCTGAAAAATAAAGACAAAGAACTCCCACTGCAACAATAGAAACTCTGGTAGTATCCCCAAGGTAGATATACAATTCTCCCTCTCTAAGCAGCTGAGTCACTTGGAACCCATGCAAAGAATTACAAACATGATCAGTGGCTGCTGAATCCACACACCAAGTATCTGTGGGAATCGCCGCTAAACATGTCTCAGTGACAAGGGAAAATTTACACATACCTTGAGGCTTTGGGCAATCCTTTTTCCAATGTCCTTCTTTACCACATCTGAAGCATTTGTCTTCCAGCTTATGCTTCTTGGCAATGCCGCCTTGGGTCTATGATCAACAGCTCCTACTTTCTGGCCTCTCTTCCTCTTTTGCTTCCTAGCTTTGGGCCCAGTAGAGGAACCTGAGGGACCAATAGTAGTCAAGGCTTGCTTATTCTCTGCGAAGAGGCCCTCAGTAGACACCAATGCAGTCATGAGCTCAGGAAGTGAAAATAAGAGCTTTCCCATATTGAAGTTCAACCAAAACTGATCAAAACTGGGGGGCAAGCTCTGGAAGATGATATCGACCTAGGTCTCCCCATCAATGTCACCTCTTAATACCTCGATCTCATGGATGCAGCTCATCATGTCCAACACGTGATCCCTAACTGAAGTGACCCCAGCCATCATAGTATTCATGAGTTTCCTCATGGTTGACTGTTTGGCTACCCTGCCTTGATGTCCAAACATCTCCCTGAGGTTGAACATCATATCGTAGGCTAAGGTAAACAACTGATGCTAGTGTTGCAGTACACTCGACATAGAAGACAAGATGTAGCACCGGGTCATCTTATCATCGTTCTGCCACCTCGTATATGGCTCTCGCTACTCAGGGGTGGCATCATCGCTGGGCTTAGGGGGGCACTCCTCAGTGAGCAGTACTTGTAACCCTCAGCGGTAAGTACAATGTCCAAGTTACGTTTCCAGTCAATGTAATTTGGACCCGTAATTTTGTTCTGATTCAAAATGACATTTAGCGGGTTGAACGACATATCAACAACTGAAAAATAATCAGTCAAGTTTCAGTATACTTTTTCAAAAACAATATGATCTCCATCGACATCTCTCACACCGAGATTAACGCAGGTCACGCGGGTGAACGTCTACGCCAACCCACATTCGTTCGAGAAGAAAGGAAGTTTATTAATTTCATTATCTGACCAACGATCTTATGATCAATGAAATTAATAGTCTATGCTTTTAGCCGTACACATAAATAGCGTAACCTCGTGGGAAGAATACTATAAATAGTACACTAAGTGTATGCCATTACGTGACTTATAAGTTTGTTAATTAGGATACTAATGCGCCCTCAGTAAAGAGGGTGTCGCAACTTTCTCCAATTAAACTCACTATAGTCATCCCTTTGGAAATTCATTCCGGTGATATCTGTGATTTAAGACTTGTCCGCATGGAGGAAGGCCATAATACCAACTCGCAAGAATAACCACATCACCAATGAACCCGCAATGGAGGCCATGGGGATATTTACGAACCCGCTCCCACTTAGAATTTTAAGTTTGAGGATTTTTACGTTTTAACATGTAATATCTTAACTCTGGATATTCGCACCCATAAAACCATTGAAGTTTTAATAGGCGAATAATCTACCTTAGTTAATTGCACTTTACTTTTAAAACGGTTTGGTATGGTTTTTGTTCATGCAAAATAAAACAAAAAACACACAATCAATGAAAAGATATAAATACGGGAAATTAAAGAAATAAAATTTCCTGACTATTATGGCCTTCTCTATCATTGATTCCTTGATGCCTTGGTGACACGTCCCATCATATCGTTCCCACTCGTTATTTGGAGTCCTCTCTATTCGTCCGGGTTTTCTCGGTTTACTACATAATTAGGAATCACCCAAAATTATGAGAAACCAAAACCCGTGAATATAAGTTACCCAAAATAACGTCTTCGTTATAATACATAAATTCCTATATACAAATGTGTTTTTCTAGGAATTTAAAGACGACATGATTAGACCAAATCCGATTACCAGATTTTTCAATTCCTACACGGGTTCCAGCTCGTGGTTATTACTATTATAGACATTTCCATTCAAAAACAATGCGAACCCGGACATGTCCCGGGGTTTATGAATGAAAAATAAAATTCTACCATAATAGCCGGGAAACTAATAAAAACCTGTTTAAACATTTTGACAAAAATAATAATGCCAAAATAAAGTCGTGTAACAAATTAAATAAGTATAAAGCCAAAACACTCGCTCTGATAACATTTTGAAGGAAAACAGAACAAACTCGGGCTAAATCAAAAACCTCACTTTCGTGCAATGCATTCCAGAATCGGAAGCTTTCGACAAAGCTCAGGCTCAAATTCATTTTCCCATGAACGGATCCAGGCTTATACTTATTTAATTTATTAATCAGGACACCAAAAATACAATCTTTAATTAAAACGGAAAGTTTAAAGATTATACCTTTGTAGCGAAGTCCCTTGCAAAAAGTTATCCAAAAACTTCGGGCAAGCGAATTCCACAAGAAATCCGAAGAATAACTTCAATTCGACTCCAAACTAGTGTGGGCTAGTGTCTATGGAGTAGTCCAAGGAAAAATGAAGAAATCCCAAGAAACTTGCTTTAAAAAACTGAAGAACTGTCAAAACAGTTCTTGCCCGGAAGATCTATGCGTAGGCCGCCGGAAAAGGACCACCACCGGCTGTTCACTGCTAACGGAATCCGGCCGACCGTGATCTGTACACGGGCTCAAGGCGGAGATTGCCGAACCGGTGGATCAGTATGGCGGAAAGAACTCCGATCGCAGTGCCTGACAGTCAGACCGATTACCGGAAAAGGCAATCCTCGGCGGCGATAACAAGCACCCGGCGACGGTAACTTCCAGGAACCCAAAACCAAAACAATAATACAATGGGTTTGAGTTTTCCAAAGAAAGAAACCTGTCCTAGTCGACTTCAAGGAGAAACTTAGCGAGGAAAACAAAGTTCTCACTCTATACTAGACTTTCTCTCACTAGGATTAACTTGGCCTCCAAGTTTCTTCTGTTTTGTAAGTTGCATAACAAGGGATATTTATAGGGAGCTTATAAGGAGACCTAATGGGCCTTTGAGTTGGGCCTTTTAGTTCGACTTTCGTTGACCTCTTAGTCATTTTAGACTAGTCAACTCCAATCGATCCTTTTGAATTAAATCTTTAACCCACTTCGTTAATTTAATTTAATTTAATCGAACCCTTAGGATTAATTATTTCATATAGAATTAATTTTCTTAATCCACTTTGTTAATTAAATATTAATTAAACCTTTAGGATTAATTAATTCACTTTATCAATTAGTTAATCGCATAACTAGTCGTACCACTAACGGACCAATTATGGAACTACCGCTCAAAAATGACTTTACATCGTGACACTATATTTTTTTCTATCTCCCCACATTAAAGATGTAGTGCTCGTCAGTTTATCAATTTATTGATAAACTAATTTACCGACTTCTTGGTATCCGAGATTAGTACCACTCCACCTTCTTATTATACCTGACATAAAGTCCACAGGCCGGGTTTAGTATAATAAACCCTACGAGCTCTTCTCGGGAGTACCATCAACCCGGAAAACCGGTACGTGGATTCCTCCGACTAGCAACGGCCCGTAAGAAGCTAAACACCGCATACCCAACCTACCGAGGTATAGACCTCAATTGACCCCACTATTTGGAAAATCAAAGCATACGATATCAAACTCTCACGCCCGTCCTAATCTTGAGATTGAGAGACTAAATACTATGACCGAATTGACTACGCCGATCAGTATAAGTCAATTCTATCCCAACTGGTCGTGCACAATATACCCCGAGCATATCCGTGTGATTTAATTAGTCTAAATAAAATAATTTCCAAACCACACGATAACCTATACTGATAGTATGTTCAGACTATCTCAGTTATGAGCATACTTTTTATATTTCAATACTTTAACCAATAACGATATCTACTGTGTCTTTCCACACCCCGTTATCTAGTTCTATAATATAATGAAACAATTTAATACTGAAACAAAATGATATGTCATCTGTGGATAGTTGTTCTTGATACAAGCCATAGCTTTTCTGTATTCAAAACTAACACAACTGATGCTGGTGCTGCAGTACACTCGTCATAGAAGCCAAAATGTTGCACCTGATCATCTCATCAGCTTTCTGCCACCTCGTATACGGCTCTTGCTGCTCAGGGGTTGCATTATCACCGGGCTTAGGGGGACACTCCTGAGTAAGCACATAATTGTAACCCTCGGCAGTAAAGATAATATCCAGGTTACGTTTTGAATCAATATAATTTGGACCAGTGAGTTTGTTCTGATTCAGTATGATAGCTAGCGGGTTGAACGACATATCAACAAATTGAAAAAATAAATAGTCAAGTTTCATTATTCTTTTTTCAAAAATATTGATATCCTCAAAAACAATATAATCTACCACCAACATCTCTCACACCGGGATTAACACAGGTCACTTTTGGTGAACGTCTTTGCCAACCCACATTCATTCGAGAAGAATCGAAGTTCATTAATTTCATTATCTAACCAACGATCTTATCATTAATGAAATTAATAGTCGATGATTTTAGCCGTACACATAAGTAGCGCAACTTCTTAGGAGGAATACTACAAACGGTACACTAAGTGTTTGTCATTACGTGATTTCTAAACTTGTTACTTAGGATACTAATACGCCTCAGTTAGCGAGGGTGTTGCAACTTTCTCCAATTAAACTCGCTATAGTCATCCTTTTAGAAATTCAATCCAGTAATCTCGGGATTGAAGACTTATCCGTAAGGAAGAAGGCCTTTGGCCAGCACGTAGGTCTAATCCACATCACATATGAATTCGTAATGGAGGCCATGGGGATATATACCAACCCGCTCTCATTTAGATTTTTAAGTTTGAGGATTTTTACATTTTAACATGCAATATCTTAACTATGGATATTCGCACCCATAAAACCGTTGGAGTTTTAATATGCGAATAATCAACCTTAGTTAATTGCACTTTACTTTTTAAAATGGTTTGGTTTTTGCTCATGCAAAAGGAAATGAAAACACACAATCAACTAAAAGATATAAATATGGGAAATACATAAATAAACATTTCCCGACTATTACGGCCTTCTCTATCGTTGATTCCTTTGAGGCCTCGTTGGCACGTCCCGTCATGTTGATCGCACTCGTTATTTGGATTTTTCTCAATTCTTCTGAATTTTCTTGATTTTATACGTAATTAAGAATCACCCAAAATTATGAGAAACCAAAACCCACGAATATAAGTTACCCAAAATAATGTCCTCGTCATAATACATAAATTCCTATATACAAAGGCGTTTTCTAGGAATTTAAAGACGACAACATTAGATTAAATCCTACTACGAGATTCATCTAATCCTACACGGCTTCCAGTTCGTGGTTATTACTATTATAGACATTTTCATTCAAAAACCAAAATGAGCCAAGACATGTCCCGGGATTTATGAATGAAAAATAAATCTACCATAATAGTCAGGAATTAATAACCACCTGTTTAACGTATTGACAATGCAATTATAACAAAGCCAAAACAAAGCCATGTAATAAATCAAACAAGTATAAAGCCAAAACACTCGCTTTGATACCAATTTGAAGGAAACAGAACAAGCCCAGGCTAAATAAAAAATCTCACTTTCGTGCTCTGCATTCCAGAATCGGAGACTTTCGACTCGGCTCAGGCTCAAATTCATTTCCCCTGAACGGATCTATGCTTATACTAGTTCAGTTTATTAAAATGATGATCAAAGATTAAGTCGTTAACTAAAGTGGAAGGATTAAGACTAACCATTTGAAGCGAAGTCCTAAAAAATATAGAAAACCAAAACTCCATGAAAGCGAAATCCACTCAGAATCCTAAGGATAACTCCAAACGACCTCAAACTTGGGTGGGCAAGTAACTACGAGGTGGCTAATGGCACTGTCGAAGAAATCCAAAGAAACCCACTTCAAGAAACTCGCAGATCTGAAAAATAGATTTAGCCCGGGAACACCGCCTCAATAAAACTCAGTGGGTAAGCTATTTGCTCCTAGATCTAGAATTTGGTGAACCAAAAGGAATGAGCCAAAGGATCAACGCAACAAAATCACAAAGCCCACAATGAAATAAGCAAAAACCAACGCTGATTAATCCACAAAACCGCAGGCGGCTTTGTCCGGAAAATGTGGGCTGCAAACAGAATTTAGGGAAAGCTGAGAGGTGGTCTTGGGTTTCTAGAAATGTGGGCGAAGTTTCTCAAAAAAGAAAGATCGCAAACCGACTTCAAAAAAGAATTCTCAACAAGATAGAAAGAATTCTCTCTCTCTAGGCTTGTATTTCTCACTCTAAGGCATTTGCGTACAAGGGTTTCTGATTGTCTTCAAATGTGCCTAACATTAGCTATTTATAAGGAGCTCCTTAGGAGACCTAGTGGGCTCTTGAGTTAGGCCACAAGATAAAAGTTTCTTGTAGTCCCCATTTACGTATGGAAAAATTTTTTTGAAGGAAAAAAGTATACTTGAAAAGGATTGGGATATATCCCCATTCTGGAGATAAAGCAAATTAGGCCAGCCCTTACTACTATCCGTACATAAGCGAGTGTTCCCCAGTAGTGGAAAAATCCTGATATTTCCAAATGCTTCTGAAAGAATAGAATCGATCATCTCATCTGCCTACATAAATGGTCATAGTCGCACAATAACTACTAAATCGGGGGAATTAGGCTGCTGGTAGGTGGGAGAATAGGCTTTTGCTCTTTTAGATTAAAAAAAAACCAACACGTAGTAGTTCGGTCCATAAATTCCAGCCTTTAAGCCACTAAAAGGATAGGATATCTACATACAATAGGGAAAATCATCAACATTATAGGCAAGATTTACTCAAATACAAGGCGAGTAAGTCAACCAAGGAAAAGTTAGCTAGCTTTTGGCTTCTCCTAAGAGAAAGAAGGGACTTTTCAATTCAGAAGTCGAGAGCAGCAAAGATGGCAATTCAGCAAAGGAAGAATTGATCGAGTTGTCGAATTCAAAACCAGGCATCATAGTAGCACTTCTTCCTGTAGATCATGTCAAATTCGCTCATTAAACTTTAGCCCTGATGCTTTAGATGCTGATCGGGATACTGATATTGAGGATGTGGCTGCGGTTTTAGAGTCTGTGTCGTCCATTGGACACAAAAATGTATAGTTATTTCCACACAAAAGAAAGCCTTTTAAAATAACCTTATCGGGCCCCTAGCTACCCTTTTTCAGTAATGTTTTAGCGCATTTCACTCATTGGCAAGGACCTTAAGCTTTAGCTTGAGCTTGGGTCCCTCGGCTGTTCATTGCTTCCCTCGGCCCTTAAAGGCAATGATTGGACTAACGAGTGCTCTTCCCTTATGTCGAGTTGCTTGGACTGATTAATCCAAAGAGCTCAAACTGAGACTGATAGTTAGGTGCCAGTATAAATGAATACCAGTTGACCATCGAAGGAAGGAATTCAAGCCCGCCTTTTTGAAATAAGCGGGTATAGTAGGGCACTGCTACCATGGATAAGTTAACCTTAACTTAAATGAACTTCCCCTCTCCCTGTCTTGGCCAAAGATGGAAGAACTAAAAGGAACTCTTCAACTCTTAGATGCACTTCTCTCCTAAGTGACCTTCCATCCAGAGTTACGGGTTTCAAGGACAACTTTCCCATATTCATCATCCATCTTGCCCGTGCAGGAGTATTTTGTTCATTTTTTTATTGAATGCAAATCAAGATCTATTACTATCCGTTTTCAAAGAATCCGTTATTAGCAGTGTCATCAATGTAAGAGAATTGGCCCTATCTAAGGCCGTATAATAATAAAAATAGGCGCTCCTCTACCCTTTAACCGGATATCGGATACTGAAGGCTGCTACTATGATGCCTTCTTTTGGATTGTATACCACTAACGACTATCAAGATAGGCAGGTGAGCTTGTAAAGTTCTTTATGGAAAGACGGTTGAGGGGCACTACACTGACTCGCTTAACCGAAAGGTTTTATCTTTGCCTCTTTCCCAAGCCTCTCTCACCTTGAAAGGATAAGTTTTCTAAAGTTTTGCTAGGATTGAATCTCTTCTTTGCCTGACTATCCTATGTGGTATGTCCCACATTGGAATGAAAGAAAGTCCCTCATCACCTTTTAGTAAGACAAAAAAAAGGTATCTCCCAAAGCTGAGGCTCCTTTAAGTCGCCTTGAACACCTATAGAGGCTAAAACTTACCTATTCTACGAGGCCAGACACACCTTCAACTACTAGACGGAAGACTAAGAAAATGAAATACGAACCGTCGCACTGGTTATAATAGGTAGAAGTGAAGAAATAATACAATATGTGTCCTGCGTTAACATCGATTTTTACATCTCTAAAATAATGTTTTAGTTATTGTTGTGGAAGCAGAGATGGGAAAGAATGAGACAAGCAGCCTAAGAAAGGTTCATAAGGATGATGGTGACAGTTATTCAAGTAAAGCCCACCAGAGAAAATCTTTGACGAGAAGGAGTTCGAGTTTAGAATGCTACCAGATAAGGGTCCGAAGGAGGTATTGAGTTTGTTACTCATTTTTTGAAGCGGTCAGCCAAGTGTTATAGACACTAATGTGTCATTATTGTAGAGGAAATAGCCCTGAGTTAGGCCTAGATCAGTCGTGGACTCATAATAAACTACTCATGATTCCAATTCAGGCTAGGGGCTAAGCTAGATCCTTTCCATTAAGCTAGAATGAGACTTTAGATGTTATTGTTGGGCCCTGACACGACAAAGACTTAAATGTGCTTTGGCTCTTCGTCAATTCCAGCCTAAATCTCTGGTTGAGTGCACGAGTCACATTCATCTAGCTGAGCTTGTCTGATCTGGGAAAAATTCTAGAGAGAACAATCATTAGGAGCACACCCTGAAAGCCAGATAGACTTATTCGCGCCCTCCCAAATAAAATATGAAAGATAAAGAACTGTAAAGGCTACTAAAGTTGAATCGATAAATATCGTAAGAGAAGAAAGAGAGCTTTATAAGCAGCCAATCTTTTCTTTATGCCCAAAGAATCGCATGCCTTTTCTTTGTAGGACCAACCCAATTGGAAGGAAGCTATTAGAGAAGTCAAGCCCTTCTTCATTTTTAGAGGAAGAAGCAGAATTAGAAGGAGTAAAAATAACTAATGAATCCAGAACAGATTGAACTATATGGGAATACAACACTAAGTGATTTGAGATTTATGAAAGCCACTTCTTCTTCTCCTTCTACATCTAGCACTGTGTCTGCAACTATGTTAGACGCGGAAAGTGCTCAACTGGAATTTTATCAACTCTTTCCTGCAAACACCAAAAAGTGCGAAGTTGGTTAGATTTTCAAATAGATAGGTACCGTCAAAGTGGAACATGCAAGATCTTATTCGATTTTTCATGGGAGATGACGCTCTTCAAATACCAGGGCATCTTCGGGAGACTTAATATGATGTAGTTTTGCGGGTCTCTAACAGTTGGCTCTTTGAGAACCTGTCGGGAGTGATCGATTTAATCAACTATCCCCCTCTGGATAAATGGTAAGCAGCCCCACTTGAGCAATTTTCAATTTTCCCATTGAGAAGCAAACTTCAAGTATAAGTTTATGCGGGGACTAGATTTGAACCAGCAATCTTCAGGTAATGAGCCCGATGAGTTAACCAATTCCTCTACCTTGCGTCTAAAAAGAAGAACAATAACTCCACCTCAACTGGTGAGCCTGAACTAACCAAACCCCATGAGGGTTTCCATTCTATCTACCGCTCTGAAGCTTGTGTAGCACCCAAATATAGAAGTATAGGAAGCTCCCCACCTATGGAAACATCATTCTTTCTAGTTCGTACGGTCCCAGAAGTCGCTTTACCACCATCTTGTCTAGTTATAGAATGATAGGGTTACCAGTTCCGGCAAAGGTATGCAAAAGAAAAGTCTCCAAGCTAGACTAAATGAGGTTGTAATAATTGACTTCATTCAATTGAAGTTTAGGATAGAGCTCTCACTAATAGACAGATGGAATTCTTTGGGCTGGAGCCATTTGAAGAGAAGAATCAAAAACTAATAAGTTATGCTAGATAACATTAACTTTTATCGAATTAGGTTTCTATTTTTCCCCACCTCCTCCGTCTCTCTCACTCTCATCATCATTCTTCTTTCTCGAATCATCCCTATGGTTAGATAGGAATCTATATATACAGATGAACAACAAATAACAAAATAAAAAGTATGACTGCTAGGTATGGGGTTTTCAGGACTCCGCCTACAACAAATAAAAAATGATATAAGAGGATAATACAAACTTTACGTATAAGAGAGTTTTGCCTTGAGGCTGAAATAATCTTCCTAAACCATAATTCCTCATGCACTTTCCATTCCTATAGTAAGCGCGTCAATAGGAACAGGGCCTCTACTTTTATTTGGATTTTTCGAGCTTAATAAAGTGAATGACTCCGAGGGTCATTTTCTTATTTACTTTAACTTTAGAGCATCATACCAAGAACTCCCATTCTAGTACTTGAACCGTCTCAACGCTATAACTCTTTCTAATATGGTTGATGTTGTCACAAGAATAGCGTAATCAAGTAGCCCAGCAAGGGAATCCACTTCCAAAAAAAAATAGTCTGGTAGGCGCGAAGTAGCTCGACCTTAAGGAGAGGAGAGAAGGTTAACGAATAGGGTAGGGCTGTAGCCACAACGAGGAATACTATGCAAGGTGAAAACTCTGGTTTATCATGTCTATGAGTAGAGAGGGTAGGGATACCCCAGCTGAGTGTGCAAAAAAAGCCTTGTGATTAAGAGCACGTTTTCTTTTCGACCACAGCCATGCCTCTTTCTAAGGATTAAACCTAGGGGATCGTGTTCTATAGAAAGAAATAGGTGATCACAAAGTTAGTATTATGGGTTTATATTCAAATTCAAGTAAAGCTTCTATTTAACTCTCGAACCTTATCTGAATCGTTGGCTAAGGCATAGAAGATCCTTTCATTTAAATGCAAAAATTTCTTCCTACCATTCAAAGCATAATTGGAAGGATCTGTTGAACAAGCTTTTTTTTATCCTGGTTTACAAGATTGATTGAATAGATTTCCCACATTCTCAAGATCTTATCCAGATAAAGTTGACTTTTTCACTGATGCGTTATCGCTGAACTCCTCCTTAAGCCGCTAACGCTCAACCTCGCATCCTTTATCAAGTTTCACAAGGACTATATTCACAGGTAAGATTGTGAAAGCATAAGGGAATGTGAATCTATTTACATGGACATTTTTTGACTCTAACAATAATGTTAGCATAAGAATTTATGGTAATCAAGGTGCCTACTCTTCCTAATGAGCATGCTTATTTAGCATGGTCGGTCAATCAGGGGATACCCAAAAGGCTATCTTCATAGAACTCTCTGTTGAGATCCAACCCGACAAATGCTCTTGATCAAACAAAAATGAGACCGTATAAGTCCACATGAGGATGTTTTCAGGTGAATTTTGAGAATGGTCTGTTCATAAAACTTTGGGTACCTTGACTCTCTCTCTTTTGACCACCCCAGCCTGCCATTCCTTGATTTTTGAATGGAGTAGAGGGCTTTCATTATTCTTTAGAATGTTTTTATGTATAGCAGGCTGAGCTTTTAGTAGCTCTGGTAATAGCTATCTCTTCATTGCCTTTGTAAGCATTTCGTATAGTATGGTCTATTTATTGGCACAACTCACAGATATCTTTATTAAAGACAGCACGGCAATGCGCAATCACTAAACAACACCTACACACCTTTTTCAGTCTATTGGGCACTATGGGTAATAGAAGCTCTACCTAGGGCCAAGCTAAACGCTAACAGTGAGTTTGTCCACCACAGACAAGCAGAAGCCTGGACAAAAGAGCGAAGATCCAAGACTCGAAGAGGAAATGGTTCATAACTCAAGGTATACCCTTTGGTTTAAGTTTAGAGGAGGGGAAACATGAAGGAAATAAATCTAGACTGGGCTAAATAAAAAATCTCACTTTCGTTCAATGCATTCCAGAATCGAAAGCTTTCGATTCAGCTCAGGCTTAAAATCATTTCCCCTAAATGGATGTAGGCTTATAGTAGTTCAATTTATTAAAATGATACACAAAAATTGAATCTTTAAAGTAAAGAAGAAACCTTTAAAGGCTATACCTTTGAAGCGTGTCCCTCAAAAATAAAGAAAATCAGGTCTTGAGTTGCAAATCCACTAAAGAGTACTGAGAATAACTCCAAAAGATCCCGAATTTGAGTGGAAAATGTCCACAAGATGGCTACGGCACAATATGAAGAAATCCAAAGAAACCTACTTCAAGAAAACTCAATTTGCCCAAATCTGAAATAGCCCAGAGACCTGATCCTAATTTGAAAACCCACACCGCCTAAATAAACCTTGACGGGAAAAGCTTTTTGCCCGTAGATCTAGACTTTTATGAACCCAAAGAAACAAGCCTAAGGATAAACATGACAAAAATGCAA
The DNA here is from genome assembly GCA_030378225.1 of Knoxia roxburghii. NCBI lineage: Eukaryota > Viridiplantae > Streptophyta > Magnoliopsida > Gentianales > Rubiaceae > Knoxia > Knoxia roxburghii. The sequence continues at coordinate 26,565,027 of CM059417.1, forward strand.
GACCTACAACGAAAATGTGGACCAGCGCAGGAAATCCTTCTCGCCGGTGGGCTGAGTTATTGAATGGCATAGATCTTGGGGTTTCTAGGATGATTCATGGGCTGAGTTCTTGAAGAAGAAGGGACTAGAAACTGACTTTGAGAAAGAACTAATAGAAAAATATGAAGTTCTCTCTCTAGACTCTTCCTTTTCTCTTAGGAGGCAACTTTGCCTACAAGGATTCTTATGTCTTATAAATGCCTAACTTAAGCTATTTATAGGAGCTTCAAGGGAGACCTAGTGGGCTTTTGAGTTGGGCTTAATGTTTGACTTTCGTTGCCCCTTAGTCTTTCCTATACTAATAAACTCCAATCAAGCATTTCGAATTAATTTCTTAACCCACTTCGTTAATTAAATTTAATCAAACCCTTAGGATTATTTCGTATTACCCACTTAGTTAATTAAATATTTATTAAATATTTAGGATTAATTAATTCACTTTGTTAATGAGTCAAACGCATAATTAGTCGTACCACTAACAGACCAATTATGGAACTACCGCTCAAAAATGAATTTACTTCGCGCTCACTTTATTATTTTTCTATTTTCCCACATCAAAGATCTAGTGCTCGTCGATTCATAAATTTACTGACAAATTAATTCATCGACTTCTTGGTATCCAAGATTAGTACCACTCGACTTTCTTATTATACTGGACATAAAGTCCACTAGCTGGATTTAGTATAATAAACCTTTCGAGATCATCTCGAGGGCACCATCAACCCGGTGAACCGGTACATGGATTCCTTCGACTAGCAATGGCACACAAAGAAGCCAAACACCACATACCCAATGTTAGTTTTGAATACTGAAAAACTATTGCTTGTATAAAAAACTATTACCCAGTTGACCTATGGTTTTGTTTAAGTGTTAAATTGTTCGATTATATCATAGAACTAGATAACGAGGTGTAGAAAAACACAGTAGATCTCGTTATAGTACACCTCGTTATTGGTTAAAGTAATGATATATAAATAGATGCTTTTAACTGAGATAGTTTGAACTTACTATCGGTTTAGGTTATCGTGTGATTTTGAAATTAGTTTGTCTAGACTAATTAAATCATACTGATGTGCCCGGGACATATTGATTACGACCTGTTCAGGTAACTTGTACTGATCGGTGTAGTTAATTCGATCCTACTATTCTAATCTCTTAATACCTAGATTGGAGCAGGCATTATAGTTAGATATCGTATGTTTTGATTTGCCAAAGGGTGCAGTCAAATGAGGCCTAGATCTTGGTAAGTTGGGTGCGCGGTGTTTGGCTTCTTTGTGTGACATTGCTAGTCGAAGGAATCCATGTATCTGTTTGCGGGTTGATGGTGCTCCTGAGATAAGCTCGAAAGATTTATTATACTAAATATGGTCAGTGGATTTTATGTCCAGTATAGTAAGAAAGTCGATTGGTACTAATCTTGGATACCAAGTAGTCGATGAATTAATTTTTCAGTAAATTGATGAATTGACGAGCACTAGATCTTTGATGTGGGGAGATAGAAGAATAATAAATTGAGAGCGAAGTAAATTCATTTTTGAGTTGTAGTTCCATAATAGGTTCGTTAGTGGTACGACTAATTATATTTTTGACTAATCAACAAAGTGAGTTAGTTAATCCTAAATGTTTAATTAATATTTAATTGACTAAGTGGGTTATACGAAATAATCCTAAGAGTTCGATTAAATTTAATTAAAGAAGTTGGTTAAGAAATTATTTCGAAAGGCTCGATTGGAGTTGATTAGTCTAGGGAAGACTAACTCAAAAGCCCACTAGGTCACCCTTGAAACTCCTATAAATAGCTTAAGTTAGGCATTTAGAAGACATAAGAAACCTTGAAAGGCAACTATAGAGAGAGAAGGAGAAATTTAGAGAGAAATCTCCATCTTCTTAGTTTTATCTCGAAGTTGATTTCGATAATTCTTGTTCAAGAAACTCAACCCATGATCTATCATAGAAAAACCCAAAAAACTGCCGCCCAGTCCCTCAATTTTTCGACCACCACGTCGTGGATTCGCCGGAGCCGCAGCGACTTTCCGCCACCTAGCGATCGGCTAGAATTTTGGTCATTTTGCCTTAGGTTTTTATCTTCTGTCACACTGATCCTTTGGCTCATTCCTTTGGGTTCACCAAAGTCTAGATCCCCGGGTAGAAAGTTTTCCCGGCAAGTTTTCATTAGCGTTGCTTAGTGGGTTTTTCAAATTAGGATCAGGCCTCCGTGCTGTTTCAGATTTGGGTAGATTGAGTTTTCTTTAAGTAGGTTTCTTTGGATTTCTTCATATTGTACCTTAGCCATCCAGTGGACATTTGTACACTAAAATTTGGGATCGTTCGGAGTTATTCTCGGGAATCTTTAGTGGATTCGCAACTCAATACTTTCTTTTCTTAATTTGCGAGGGACACGCTTCAAAGCTATAATCGTTAAAGATTTCTGCTTTAATTTACAGATTCGATTTTTGCATGTCGATCTAATAAATTGAACTAGTATAAGCCTAGATCCTTTTAGGGGAAATGATTTTAAGCCTGAGCTGAATTAAAAGTCTCCAATTCTGGAATGCATAGTACGAAAGTGAGATTTTCGATTGAGCCCGGGCTAGATCTGTTTCCGTCACCCAACTTACCGAGATTTAGGCCTCAATTGACCGAACCCTTCAGAAAATCAAATCATACAATATCTAACTCTCATTCCCGCTCTAATCTAGGGATTAAGAGATTAGAATACTAGAATCAAATTAACTACGCCGATCAGTACAAGTTAATTCAATCCCGAATAGGTTGTGCTCAATATACCCTGAGCATATCCGTATGATTTAATTAGTCTAGATAAACTAATTATCTAAATCACATGATAACCTAAACTGATAGTATGTTTAAACTATCTCAGTTACGAGCATCTGTTTATATATCATAGATTTAACCAATGATAAGATCTACTGTGCTACACCCGGCATCTTATCATCTATGCATATGATATAAATAAACAATTAATACTAAAACAAAATCGATATGCAAACTGTGGATATTACTTTTCATATAAGCAACAGCTTTTCAGTATTTAAAACTAACAAAATAGACCCGGGAAACCTTCACTAGTAGAATTCCGATTCTGGTGTGAAAGTTACCAATGCAAGGTTCAACTCACTTCCCCGATTGCAAAGCAAGGATCGGACCCGATCAATCGATTCTTCCCTGAAAAAGTCTTCTGGTGAATCTTTAGCTTGGAGTATGTACTTAAGCGTACACAGGCAAGTAAAAAACATGTTCATTACTTCATTTGTATAAGACTTTATGGAACTATGGCTAAATGAGATTGACTTTGTCTCTTAGTTGTTTCCTCCCTTTTTATGGGCGAAGAGAGCCCTTTCTTTAGCTAGTAGTCGCCTCACCCAAAGTAAGTCATCTAAATAGAAACAGAATAACACGTTTGCAAGAAGCTTACAGTCGGTACCCCCAGCCTCTACTGACCACTCTCTTCCATCCTTATTAATAGAAAAAAGGAAAAATGGATTGTTTAGAATGAGTTTGAATTTAGCCAAGAGACGCGAACGACTAAATTAATTCAAAGAAAGAGTCAAATCCAAGTGTAGAAGATTCCAAATTTACCACCCCATTTGAAAACTTTCCCATAAAACTTATTTATCCTCTTCAAAAAAAAGACAGGAACTGGTCTAAAGGTGAACGAGTTAGGCTCTTAGCACAAAACAGCTCATGACCTCGAGCCGGGGGAGGGGGGGAATCCGCTATTGTCTCTTCTTTTATAAGCTCATCTTCCTATTAGTGACTCGTAACAAATTCTTGAATGCTCTCATTATCATTTATAAATAAAGTAGTTGATCCCGATGCAAGGAAAATTATGTTCAAGGACATGGATCCTTAGTCTTGAATAGAACTGTAAAGCATGGGCTTTTTTTCTTTCTAATAGCTCGCGGGCAAAACTGGTAGAGTACTTTCTTCTCCTTCCTTTACTGTCTAACCCACGAAGCGAACTGACACATAGAGAAATCGACCCTCATATGATGAATCACCAACTAGGTTGGGTTCTCGTTCAATATGAATACTTCAACGGGCCAATCCTTAGAACACTTTAGTTGGTCTTCAACCTCACCCCTGTGGATTGGTATATTCCACTTTATAAGAAAAGGTATTGCATGAGGAGCAATCACTTCTGAAGACAGGTTTTCGCCAGTGGACTAGATTCTCTATTGTTGTTCACTTCAATCCAAACTTTGAGTGCGAAGAGAAAGCACTAGGGTTTTAGATATGAAACACTTTATAAACTAACATTCAGAAGAGTTGCTCTACCAAAACCGGTCAAAGAATCTATTATATACCTGACCGAAGAGACTTACCAGAAGTGAAAACTTCATATTTTTAATAATTAGTGAAGAAGATCATTTCTCTTTCTCTCTCATCTCGTTTCTACTACTACACTCAATCCTCAAAGTTCACCTCAGATCGAAAATGCTTTTCAGAGAATGCAAACAACACTGATAACAGCAAGCTAAGCTGCTAGTTAGACTGCAAGGAATAATAAATTCCCCGCTTTAGATTCCGCGAAAGTAAAAGAAGATGTCCATTTCTCTTCTTACAGAATAATTTCTAGGCTGCTGGTTTTTATTGAGCACTTTCTTTGGACAGAGCTCTGTCCCAATGCTCGTCTTTCATTTCATACGAGTTTACCATCAGCGAACTGAGAGATGGATCGATGTACAAAGATCGACTTACGAAGGGCAGATGGAATTCAAAAAGAATGGAATACCCATCCACCCCTTAGGTACTTTATATAGATAAGCTCGTTGTTCTGGATCCCATGCCTACACCTAACTATGCTTTTGGAAATGGAACCAACCCTTCGCCGATTGGCTTGGCAGTCCAATCAATGGTTGACCAGTTGGAACTCATATATTAGTAGCAGCAGTAAGAACTAAGCCACTTCTAGTGAAAGCACTTTAGAAGGATATCAGAATTGGTACAGAGTAATTACCCAAAAACTTTTACTTATGTGTAACCATGGTCTTCCTAACACTTTGTGTTCTCTTCCACTACCATGAGCCAAAATGAGCTCTCAGGGGAACCCAGTTCTTTTTCTTTACTTAATTTCTGTATTTTGCATAAGCGCCTATCAATGTCGAGAGTCTCAAGGTGGTTCTCCAGGATTATGGAAATCCTTTTTCTTTGTTCCGCCGGCGAGCCTAGAAACCCCAAAAAATTCACCTTTTTCAACTCGGCTAGGACTTTTTGTTCGTTTGTAATATGGGACAACTTTTTGTCTATGAGCTATTTTGACTGCTTTCTTCTCGGACTCAGATATGAAGAAGCCTGAGTTCCATCGGGTTTAATCATTGCCTCAGCCCTTCAAGGTGTACTGTCACCATACCTGATATCTTTGATCAAAGGTTAAACAGGGATAGTGCTATTAGAGTGCTTTACTTATGGTCGAGCAGTTCCACACCTTCCTCCCAGTCAGAGTTTGAACTCCTGTCATCTCACTACTCTTCTTGTTTCTGTTGCATGTAGAGGGAGAATTTCCACTGCAAACTCTCCTTGGTGATGTGAATCCAAGGTACGAATTCACATGAATTGTAGAATCATCCTCGATTGATCTTTTGAGTGAAACAACTAGCTCAAGTGGATTGAACAATATTGAGTATTAATGAACTCAACACCTTTGAATCACACTATATTGAAAGATGTCTTGAAATCTTCAAAGCAAAAACAACATAAACCAAAATAGACCCGACAACAATAGGATGAAACCTATCACCTTTGAATCATAAAATAGTAGTTTTGAAATTACTATCCCGAACCCCTCTAATTTTCAAACCCAACAACACTAGGATAAACCTAACACCTTTGGATTATGAAATGAATTAGAAAAGAAGAGTAGAAAGAGCCACAACTAAAAGGAAGAGTTTTAGTTGATAAACCAAATAAGTTTTGCAAGCATACTTGCAAGCCCAAAACTAGCTCACTAAGAAACTAGCAAGAAAGGAAAAATTCCATAAAGTTCATAATATAAAATATTGAAGTCTAATAGTTAACCAAGGCCTCTATTTATAGAGTTTTAAGAGGGATCATGGTTGAAAATTACAAAAGGATTAAAATAGCAATTATGAACCTTCTAGTCAAGACTAGCATTAACACTTCTCTTTGACCCAGAAAAAGCTCTTTGACCTAGAAGACTCTTGCACTTAATTCTAATAACTAAAAAAAAAAAAAAAGCAGAAAACAAGTTGAAAATATCACCCAAATGCTGTTGAAATTCGTCCAAAAATTCAGCTCATAAATGCGACTTTTAACCTTCCTCAAGCGACTGGGCATGTCGGAGGAAAAGTTCTATTCTGCCCAACCTTCGTCAGGCGACATGGGCATGTCGGTGGAAATGTACACTTCTTGAATCTTCATAAAAAAAGTACTCCCACACCATTTGGATCAATATCCAAGATTTGCAAAATGTTGTAATATTTGGCATGAATTGAGGTAGCTTTTGGATCCTCTTTTGAATAGACTTCAAGAATCAAAATGTTCAAGGCTTCTTGCATCCTTTTCTTTCTCAAACAAGTCATTGGGCCCGTCATCCCTTCAAGTGGATTTGGTGGAATGATAAGTGAAGAATTATTTGGAGTTGAATGTGGTTCGGCCATGCCTTCGCCATCATCATCTTTGATATCTTTAGCATTACTTCCTTGGAACTTATCATCCCCTCTCCCTTGAAAAGGATTCGTCCTCGAATCCATTGGATCTACATCAAAATCAAAAGGAGATAAGTCAGAAATATTAAAAGTAGCACTTATACCATAGTCTCCGGGAATATTAAGCTTGTATGCATTATCATTGACTCATGCCAAAACTTGAAAGGCCCATCAACACGGGGGTGTAGCTTAGTTCTCCTTGAGGCTGGAAATTTCTCTTTCCTCATGTGTACCCAAACCCAATCACCGGGTTCAAACACAATTTTCTTACGGCCCTTATTTGCATTCTTTGCATATTGCTCATTTTTTCTTCTTAATGTTTGCACGAGCTTGCTCTTGTAATTTCTTCACGGTTTTAGCTTTCTTCTTGCCATCCAAACTCAATTGATATTGTAAAGGTAAAGGAGATAAGTCTAAAGGAGTTAGAGGATGGAAACCATAAACCAACTCAAAAGGAGAATTATTAGTAGAAGTGTGTATTGTGCGATTGTATGCAAATTCAGCAATTTGCAAACACTCAGCCCAACTTTTCAAATTCTTTTTAATTATGGCCCTTAACAAAACACACAAAGTTTGTGGGTGACTTGTGGTTGAAAATAAAAGTTTTGTTCCCAAATTTCCCCAAAGAGTTTTCCAGAAATAACTCAAAAACTTTACATCCCTATCGGACACAATAGTCATAGGAACACCATGTAGGCGAACAATTTCTTTGAAAAAGAGATCAGCCACATGTTTTGCATCGTCGGCTTTCCTACAAGCAATAAACTGAGCCATTTTTGAGAATCTGTCAACAACAAAAAAAATAGAGTCCATGCCTCTTTGAGATCTAGGCAAACCAAGAACATAGTCCATAGAAATGTCAGTCCAAGGAGATTGAGGAACAGGGAGTAGAGTATACAATCCATGGGAAAGAGACTTAGATTTAGCTTTCTTGCAGTCAAGACATGTAGCACAAATTTTCTCAACATATCTTTTCATGTTTGGCCAATAAAAGTTTTTTAAACACCAAAATGTCCCATTAAACCTCCACAATGAGATTCACGAACCAAAAGCTCTCTAAGTGAACAAGAAGGAATACATAATTTGTTTTCTTTGAACAAAAACCGTTTATATTGATAAAACTTATTGAAAGCACCCTTTTCACATGCATTAAAATGTCAACAAAATTATGATCCTTAGCATACAACTCCTTAATATACTTAAATCCCATGATTGTAGCATTAACAGTAGTCATCAAGGCATATCTTCGGGAGAGCGCATTAGCCACAATGTTTTCTTTACCTTTTTTGTAATTTACCACATATGGGAAAGTTTCAATGAATGAGATCTATTTTGCTTGCCTCTTGTGCAAATTCTTTTGTCCTTTGAGATGATTGATGGATTTATGATCAGGGTGAATCACAAACTCTCTTGGCATAAGGTAGTGCTGCCAAGTTTCCAATGCTCTCACCACTACATAGAGCTCTTTGTCATATGTTGGGTAGTTCAATGTAGCTCCATTCAGCTTCTCACTAAAGTAGGCAATTGAGCGGCCTCTTTGAAGCAACACAACACCTATTCTAATTCTTGAAGCATCACATTCAACTTCAAAAGTGTTAGAAAAAATAGGCAAAGCTAAAACAAGAGCATTAGTCAAATCATGCTTCAATTGATTAAATGCCTTTTGTTGAGAATCTCTCCACTCAAACTTGACATTTTTTTTTACCAACTCATTTAGTGGAGCTGCATTTGTTGAGAAATATTTGACAAATCTCCTATAAAAACTCACAAATCCATGGAAACATCTCACCTCAGTCATATTTATGGGAATCGGCCAATCAAGAATTGCTGCCACCTTTGCTTCATCAACTCTCAAACCATTAGCACTCACCACATAGCCAAGAAAAACAACTTCTTCCACACAAAAAGTACACTTTTTAAAATTTGCAAACAAGTTTTCTTACGCAAAGTAGTAAGAACAAGTTTAAGATGTTCAACATGTTCTCCTATGTTCTTAGTGTAGCTCAAGATATCATCAAAATAGACAACTACAAACTTTCCAATGAAAAGTCTCAAAACATGATTCATTAGCCTCATAAATGTACTAGGGGCATTAGTTAAACCAAAAGGCATAACAAGCCACTCATAAAGACCAAATTTTGTTTTGAAAGACATTTTCCATTCATCACCCTCTTTGATTCTTATTTGATAATAACCAGATTTCAAATCCATTTTTGTAAAAAATTTTGTTCCAGAAAATTCATCGTGCATATCGTCTGGTGATTTTGTTCACAGCCCTACAATCAATGCACATACACCATGTACCATCTTTTTTTGGAACTAAAATGACAGGAATAGCACAAGGGCTAAGAGACTCACGAATATATCCAATGCTTAGAAACTCTTCAACTTGCCTTTGAAGTTCTTTTGTTTCTTCTAAATTTGCACGATAGGCTGGCTTATTTGGAATGGAAGCTCCGGGTAGAAAGTTGATTTGATGCTCAATTCCTCGAATTGGAGGCCTTAGGTACTTCCTCGGGTAGCACATCTGCAAATTCATTCAAAACAGCCATAATTTATAAGGGAAAATTGTTAGGAAGCTCATCAAGAACAAGACATTCTTCATGGAACAAGAGCATAAAAATTGGCTGGTGAGAATTGAGGGCATTATCTACATCTCTCATGCTCACAAAAAAAGGCACCTTTTTGTCTCACTTGCCTTTGGTTTTTCCCTCTCACTCACTTTGCTTTTTGTCTTTCCATCTCTTGCTTTTTCTTCACTCACTTTGCTTTTAGCACTCACATCTTTTGCTTTTTCACACTCTTTTGGATTTTTCAACTCACTCTCCTCTTTTAGCCTTTAATCTCTCATTCTCACTTGTTCTTTGTGCACCTGTTAAGGAGAAAGTGGAACAAGAGTAAAAGCTTTACAATTATGAACAATATGATACTTGTTAGACTTTCCCTCATGATTAGCATCATGATCAAACTCCCATGGTCGGCCAAGAAGAATATGGCTAGCTTGCATTGGTACTACATCACACAAAACTTCATCATCATATTTCCCAATTGAAAATTTTACCTTTGCTTGTCGATTCACCCTTAGCTCTCCACTATCATTGAGCCATTGCAAACGGTAAGGATTATGATGAGCAGTCATGGATAGACCCAATTTGTCTACAAGATAAGAACTAACACAATTAGTGTAACTCCCACTATCAATGATGAGCATGCATGCCTTATTTTGTACTTTGCATCTTGTGTGAAAGATAGTACTCTGTTGCTCTTCATCATAAGATCCAACTTGAGTATTCAATACTCTCAAAGTGACCAAAACCTCATCACCACTTGTTTCAAATTGTTCACCTTCATCTTCAACGTCCGAATCCTCCTCATCTTCTTCTCCTTCACTTTGGCTCAAACAATAACCATCTTTTTGCATTACCATAGTCCTGGAGTTAGGAAATTGGTAAACTATATGGCCCTTTCCCAAACACTTAAAATAAGTGAGTTTAGAAGAAGAACTTTAACTTGATTCACCCTTTTCAAACCTTTTAAAATCATTCTTCTTTGGTTCATCTTTTGTTTTACCAAAATCGCTTTTGTTCCCATTATTGTTTTTCTAAGAGGATTGGTTAGAAAGAAACTTACTTGAACCACGCTTTCTTTTCAATTGCCTTTCCACCTTTTCTGCCACATGCATCATTTCTTCTAAATCCAAGTAATGTTTTAATTCAACAACATCGACAATCTCTCTTCTTAAACCACCCAAAAACCGTGACATAGTAGCTTCGAGATCTTCCTCAATGCTTGCTCTTGTCATGGCTAATTCCATCTCTTGTTAATATTCTGCCACGGTCTTTGCTCATTGAGTGATTTTATGCAACTTGTTGTAAAGATCTCTATAGTAATGAGGCGGAATGAAGCATTTCCTCAAAATAGCCTTCATGTTTTCCCAAGCTACAATTGGCCCTCTCTATTCCTTCTTATAGAAACAATCAATCGATCCCACCATGTTAGTACATAATGGTGAAATTCAAGGGAAGCAATTTTTACCATCTTTCTTCCAAATAATTGTGGATAGAAAAGATCTTTTCCACCTTCATTTCCCAATCAAAATATGCCTCGGGATCTCCTTTTCCATCAAATTCAGGAATCTTTATTTTGAGACCATTAAGGTTGCTATCAACTCCAAATTCATTCATTCTCCTCAAATTCCCTCGGGATACTTCAGACATTTCTTCCTCGGACCTCCTATCATCTTCCTCTTCATCTTGTTAACTTCCTTGCCTTTTTTCTCTTTCCTGAAGAGCAAGTTCTAGTTAGTCCATTTGGGGGGTGACCCTATCAATGATTTGTTCCAATCGCCTTGTGGTGTGTTCCCTCCATGTTTTTTGTTCAGGTGTTTCGCCAGTTGGATATGCCATTAGAACAAAAAAAGATAAAGGTCCCTCGCACCCATTTTCCCTTTTCCCTTATATGTCTCAACCCAAATAAAAAGAAATTTTCACTCGTGTTTAAGGCCGATCTAGTAGGGTAAGTTGCACTCAGATTTTACCACTCTTTTCTTCCTGCAAGTTCTTGTGAGAATCGTTAAACCCTTACAAGATACTACTCAAAGATCTTACTTGGCAACAAAGAAAGTATAGAGGTCAAAGAAATAATAGCAAACAGTGATTATGTAAAGAAAACAAGAATAAGATTAGAAGAAATTATTGAAGGAAAACAGAACAATCCCGGGCCAAATAGAAAACCTCACTTTCGTGCAATGCATTCCAGAATCAGAAACTTTCGACAAAGCTCAGGCTCATATTCATTTTCCCATGAATGGATCTAGTCATATACTTATTTAATTTATTAAATCGACATCTAACGTATAAAGATTGAACCTTTAATTAAAAGCGTAAGGATTAAAGGTTGTACCTTTGAAGTGAAGACCAACGCAATAAACCAAATCTTTCCTTGCGATTACCAATGAAATCTGAAAGATAACTCCAAGAAACTTCGAATTTTGCGTGGGCAATAATCTATCGATGTGTGCTATCAAAGCCCACAAAAACCCACAAAGAAAATCCCTCAAAGAGATTAAATCTGCCTAAAAGATCAAACCTTTAGCCCAAAAAACTGCTGCCCACTACTTTTCTCGCCAATAAAATTGAACCAACTTCAACTCCGGTCACGATTTGGACAACCGATATTGTGAATCACCAACCCAAGGGAGAGATCAACACAAACACAGCTGGATCCAGCACCCCGGAGTGATTAGAAGCAGCTGCCGAACTGCCCAAGTGAAGAACTGAAATTTGGCCAAACACGAAAAAAAGACTGGGCAGAATTTTTGCAAAAAATGTGAAGAATCCGGCGAAAAGAAATGAAATCCAGCAGTGGGCAAACTAAAAAATCGATGGGATATCTAAAAGTTTGATATTTCAAGCTTAATCTAAATCGAGAGGAGAGTCTCTCTCTAGAACTTTCTCACTCAAGGAAGGCAAAGTTGTCTTGCAAGATTTTCTCAAGTTTCTTTGGCCTTAAGCTTCTATTTATAGGGAGCTCTTAAAGAGACCTAGTGGGCTTTTGAGTTGGGCCTTTTAATTTGACTTTCGTTAACCGCTTAGTCTTTCCTAGACTAATCAACTCCAATCAACCCATTTGAATTAATTTCTTAACCCACTTCGTTAATTTAATTTAATCGAACCCGTAGGATTGATTAATTCATATAGAATTAATTTCTTAATCCATTTTGTCAATTAAATATTAATTAAACCCTTAGGATTAATTAATCACTTTGTCGATTAGTTAAATACATAATTAGTCGTACCACTATCGGACTAACTATGGAACTACCGCTCAAAAATGACTTTACTTCGTGCCACTATATTTTCTTCTATCTCCCCAGATTAAAGATCTAGTGCTCGTCGGTTTATCAACTTACTGACAAACTAATTTACCGACTTCTTGGTATCCCAGATTAGTACCACTCGATCTTCTTATTATACCGGACATAAAGTCCACCGATTGGGTTTAGTATAATAAACCTTACGAGCACATATCGGGAGCACCATCAACCCGACGAATCGGTACTTGGATTCCTCCAACTAGCAACGGAATGTAAGTAGCTAAACACTGCATACCCAATCTACAGAGGTATAGGCCTCAATTGACCGCACTCTTTAGCACATCAAAGCATACGATATCCAACTCTCACGCCCATCCCAATCTCGGGATTGAGAGACTGATTACTAGGACTGAATTGACTACGCCGATCAGTATAAGTCAATTCTATCCAAACTGGTCATGCTCAATATGCCACGGGCATATCTGTGTGATTCAATTAGTCTAGATAAACTAATTTCCAAACCACTACATATACTATGTTCAGAATATCTTAGTTACTAGCATACTTTTTATATATCAATACTTTAAGCAATAAAGGTATCTACTGTGTCTTTTCACACCCCGCTATCTAGTTCTATGATATAATAGAACAATTTAATACTGAAACAAAATGATATGTCATCTGAGGATATTAGTTTTTGATACAAGCCATAGATTTTCTGTATTCAAACTAACAATCTCCCACCAATACTCAAAGTTATGCTAAGAAGTACAAAAACTGTCCAACCCACTATTACACTGCAGTCATAATCAAATCTACAGAACACCTTTAAGCTCATTCATATGGCTCATTCATATCCCATACCCTCCACATGTCTCTTAAAGACCTTTGGGGTCAATGGCTTTGTGAAAGGACCTGCAAGGTTGTCATCTGATGCTATCTTGGCCACAGTCACGTCTCTTCTCTTTACGATCTCTCGTATCAGGTGGTACTTGCGCTCTATGTGTTTACTCGCTTTGTGGGCTCGTGGTTCCCTCGAGTTAGCAACTGCACCATTGTTATCACAATAAACTGTGATAGACCTAGGCAACTCAGCAACCACATCTAAGTTCACCAGGAAGTTGTGAAGCCATACAGCTTCTTTCACTGCCTCTGATGCGGTAACGTACTCAGCCTCCATGGTGGAGTCCGCCACGCATTTCTGCTTGACACTCCGCCATACTATGACTCCACCTCCTATAGTAAACACAAACTCGGAGGTAGATTACTCTTGTCCATACCACCTTGAAAGTCTGAATCTGTTTAACCCAACGGTACAAGCTCCTGCGCTATATAAACAAGGACATAATCTCTCATCCTGCGCAAGTACTTGAGAATGCATTTTACTGCCTAACAGTGAGCCTTCCAAGGGTTACTCTGATATCTGCTAACCATGCCAACGACAAAGCAAATATCAGGCCTCGTACATAACATAGCATACATGAGGCTACCCACAGCAGAAGCATAGGGTACCGCCTGTATGGCATCTATCTCCTCAGTAGTCTTAGGACACTGTTCCTTAGACAAATGCACCCCATGCCTGAAAGGTAGTGAACCCTGCTTGGAGTTCTGCATGTTAAAATGGGCCAGAATCGTGTCTATGTAGGATGCCTGAGAGAGAGTCAAAGAACATCTCCTACGGTCTCAAATAATCTTGATCCCAAGAATATATCCAGCCTCTCCCAAATCCTTCATATCAAACTGCCTGGATAACCGTGCCTTTACGTCTAACAACACCTTCTTACTGTTGATAATCAGAAGGATGTCATCTACGTAAAGTACTAGGAACAACACCGTATCACCATCATGCCTGCGATATACACACTGCTTATCGGGATACTGAGTGAATCTATAGGACTGGATAACCTTCTCAAAATGGATGTTCCAAGATATGGATACTTGCTTAAGCCCATAAATGGACTTTCTAAGCCTGCATAGCTTGTGCTATTAGCCTTGAACAATGAAACCCTCTGGTTGCTGCATAAAGATGGTCTCCTCAAGACTTCTATTATGGAAAGCTGTCTTGACGTCCATCTGCCAAATCTCATAGTCTACACGAGCAGCTATGGCTAAGATAATCCAGATCGATTTAAGCATAGCTACCGGGGAAAATGTCTCCTCATAATCGATACCCTTTTTTGAGTATACCCCTTCGTCACAAGCCTAGCCTTGAAGGTCTCAAACCTCCCGTCAGATCATCTCTTTCGCTTGTAGACCCATTTGCACCCAATAGGCCAAAACCCATCAGGAAGGTCTACCAGCTCCCATACCTGATTTGAGTCTATAGAACCCATCTCAGCAATAATCGCTCTCTGCCAAAAATCTGCATCTTTATCCTGTAGAGCCTCATTGTAGCTAACTGGGTCTGGTTCATGAGCACCAGGGATAAAGTCCGAATACTTACCTAAACCCATGTACCTCTCGGGCTATCAGATAACCTCCCACTATGATGAGGCGCAGCCTGTGTAATAGCATCATATGCGATAGTGTGTGCAGTCTCTTGTTGTGTGTCTTCTTGTACTTGTGCATCTGGAATAATTGACTGACTTCTAAGCTCTTCCAATACTACCTTGTTGTTTGACTTGTGATCTAAAATATAGTTCTCCTCAAGAAATCTGGCATTGGTGCTGATCACCACCTTCCAATCCTGAGAACTATAAAATAGACCACCTCTCGTTCCTTTGGGGTAGCCTATAAACAGCATAGCCTTGGTTATTGCCTTTAACTTGCCTGCGTCTGCCTCGAACACATGTGCTGGACAACCCCAAATACTGAGATGTCTCAGACTAGGCTTTCGCCCAGTCCACAACTCTGATGGGGTCGAAGGCACAAACTTATATGGCATAAGGTTGAGGATAAAACATGTTGTCTCTAAGACATAACCCCAAAATGAGATAGGCAACTCACTATAACTCATCATCGATCTAACCATATCCATAAGAGTCCTGTTCCTCCTCTCTACTGCACCATTCTGCTGAGGTGTGCCAGGTGCAGATAACTGGGATTGAATACCCTCCTCTGACAAATAGGACCTAAATTCACTAGAGAGGTATTCACCACCGTGATCATATCGCAAGGCCTTGATACTCTTACCCAGATGGTTCTCCACCTCAGCCTTAAACTCTTCGAACTTGCTAAAGCATTCAGACTTATAGCGCATCAGGTATATGTATCCATATCTAGAGTAATCATCCGTGAATGTCACAAAATACTCATAACCACCTCTAGCCTGAACTGACATAGGCCTACACAAGTCAGAAGGAATCAACTCTATAACCCCCTTGACCCTATACCCCTTTGCCTTGAAAGGCCTCTTGGTCATCTTACCCTCCTAGCCGGACTCACAGGTCAGATAGCTGTCAATCTCCAATGAGCCCAAAGGACCATTATTGACCAACCTTTGAATCCTACTAAGGTTGATGTGACCTAGTCTCAGGTGCCAAAGATAAGTTTAATTCAAAGGGGAAGACTCTTTTCTCTTATTATGATTCGGTGATGAGTTACTAGTTTCTATATTTTGCATAACTTGGGAGTTTGTCTTAATTAAAAATAGATTGTCAACTAGTATACCTGAACATATAAGCCTCTGGTTGTTTCTAATAAAAACAGAATTATCAGAAAAAACACACTTATAACAATTCAATAAAAGTTTAGAAACTGAAAGTAAATTCTTTCAAAAACTGGGTACATATAGACAATCTCTTAAATGTAAAATGCAGTCAGAAAAATAAAGACATAAAACTCCCACTGCAACAACAGAAACTCTGGTAGTATCCCCAAGGTAGACCTGCAACTCTCCCTCTCTAAGCAGCTGGGTCACTTGGAACCCCTCCAAAGAATTACAAACATGATCAGTGGCTCCTGAATGCACACATCAAGTATCTATGGGAATCGCCGCTAAACACGTCTTAGTAACTAGGGAAAATTTACACATATCTCAAGGCTTCTGGCAATCCTTCTTCCAATGTCCAGCCTTGCCACATCTGAAGCACTTGCCTTTCGGCTTATGCTTCTTGGCAATGCCAGCCTTGGGTCCATGATCAGCTACTGCTCTCTGGCCTCTCTTCCTCTTTTGCTTCCTGGCTTGGGCCCAACAGAGGAACCTGAGAGACCAACAGTAGCCAAGACTTTATTCTTCTCTACGAAGAGGCCCTCAGCAGACACCAATGTAGTCATGAGCTTGGGAGGTGAATATGAGAGATTGCCCATATTGTAGTTCAACCGAAACTGCTCAAAACTGGGGGGCAAGCTCTGGAGGATGATATCGACCTGGGTCTCCCCCATCACATCCCAATACCTCGATATCATTGATGCAGCTCATCATGTCCAGCACGTGATCCCTCACTGAAGTGCCCTCAGCCATCCTAGCATTCATGAGTTTCCTCATAGCTGACTGCTTGGCTGCCCTACCCTGATGTCCAAATATCTCCCTGAGGTTGAGCATCATATCGTAGGCTGAGGTAAACAACTGATGCTGGTGCTACAGTACACTCAACATAGAAGCCAAGATATAGCACCGAGTTATCTCATCAGCCTTTTTTACCTCGTATATGGCTCTCGTTGCTAAGGGGTGGCATCATCGCTGGGCTTAGGGGGGCACTCATCTGTGAGCGTGCACTTGTAACCCTCAACGATAAGGACAATGTCCAGGTTACATTTCCAGTCAATGTAATTTGGACCCGTAAGTTTGTTCTGATTAAGTATGACAGCTAGCGGGTTGAACGACATATCAATATCTGAAAAATAAACAGTCAAGTTTTAGTATTACTTTTTTGAAAATATTGAAATCCTCAAAAAATAATATAATCTTCTACCGACATCTCTCACTCACGATGGGTGAACGTCTACACCAACCTACATTCATTCGAGATGAACCGAAGTTCATTAATTTCACTATCTGACCAATGATCTTATGATCAATGAAATTAATAATCGATAATTTTAGCCGTACACGAAGATAGCGTAACCTCGATGGGAGGGATACTAAAAATGGTACACTAAGTGTATGCCATTACGTGACTTCTACGTTTGTTACTTAGGATACAAATGCGCCTCTGATAGAGAGGGTGTCACAACTTTCTCCAATTAAACTCACTATAGCCATCCCTTTAGAAATTCATTTCGGTGATAGCTGTGGTTGAAAACGCATCCGATAGGGAGGAAGGTCTAAGCCTGCATGCAAGTTTAACCACATCACCAATGAACCCGTAATGGATGCCATGGGGATATTTACCAACCCGCTCCCACTTGGATTTTTAAGTTTTAGGATTTTTACGTTTTGACATGCAATATCTTAACTATGGATATTCGCACCCATAAAACCATTGGAGTTTTAATATGCGAATAATCTACCTTAGTTAATTGCACATTTCCTTTTAAAACATTTTGGTTTGGTTTTTGTTCATGAAAAATAAAACGAAAACACACAATCAACGAAAAGACATAAATACGGGAAATTAAAGAAATAAAATTTCCCGACTATTATGGCTTTCTCTATTGTTGATTCCTTGACGCCTCAGTGACACGTCCCGTCATGTCGCTCCCATTCGTTATTTGGATTCCTCTCGATTTGCCTGGGTTTTCTCGATCTACGTAATTAAAAATCAACCAAAATTACGAGAAACCAAAACTCGCTAATATAAGTTACCCAAAATAACGTATTTGTCATAGTACATAAATTCCTATATACAAGGAATTTTTCTACGATAATAGCCGAGAAACTAATAACCACCTGTTTAAACATTTTGACAAAAATAATAATGCCAAAATAAAGTCGTGTAATAAATTAAACAAGTATAAAGCCAAAACACTCGCTCTGATACCATTTTGAAGGAAAACAG
Source organism: Knoxia roxburghii (assembly GCA_030378225.1). Taxonomy (NCBI): domain Eukaryota; kingdom Viridiplantae; phylum Streptophyta; class Magnoliopsida; order Gentianales; family Rubiaceae; genus Knoxia; species Knoxia roxburghii. Next base: position 26,583,449 of record CM059417.1, read on the forward strand.
AACAAGCCCGGGCTAAATCAAAAACCTCACTTTTGTGCAATGCATTCCAGAATCGGAAGCTTTCGACAAAGCTCAGGCTCAAATTCATTTTCCCATGAACAGATATAGGCATATACTTATTAAATTTATTAAATTGACATCTAACGCAAAAAGATTGAACCTTTAATTAAAAGCAGAAGGATTAAATGTTATACCTTTGAAGCGAAGTCCAACGCAATACGGAAAACCAAATATTTCCTTGCGATTACCACCGAAATCCGAAAGATAACTCCAAGAAACTTCGAATATTGAGTGGGAAATAATCTATTGAAGTGAAGTGTGCTATCAAATCCCACGAAAACCCACAAAGAAAATCCCTCGAAAAGATTAAATCTTCCCAAAAGATCAAACCTTTAACCCAAAAAACTGCTGCCCACTACTTTTCTCGCCAATAAAATCGAACCCACTTCAATTCCGGTCACGATCTGGACAACCGGGATTGTGGATCACCAACCCAAGGGAGAGCTCAACAAAAACACAGCTGGATCAAGCACCCCAGAGTGATTAAAAGCAGCTGCCGAACTGCCCAAGTGAAGAACTGAAATTCGGCCAAACACCAAAAAAAAACTGGGCAGAATTTTTGCCACAAATGTGAAGAATCCGGCAAAAAGAAATGAAATCCAGCAGTGGGCAAACTCAAAAATCAATGGGCTATCTAAAAGTTTGATCTTTCAAGCTTAATCTAAATTGAGAAGTGAGATTTCAAGTTCGTTTTTGAAAGAAACCCAAGAAGGAAGGAGAGTCTCTCTCTAGAACTCCTTCACTCAAGGAAGACAAAGTTGTCTTGCAAGATTTTCTTAAGTTTCTTTGGCCTTAAGCTTTCTATTTATAGGGAACTCTTAAGGAGACCTAATGGGCTTTTGAGTTGGGCCTTTTAATTTGACTTTCGTTGACCGCTTAGTCTTTCCTAGACTAATCAACTCTAATCGACCCATTTTAATTAATTTCTTAACCCACTTCGTTAATTTAATTTAATCGAACCCTTGGGATTAATTAATTCATATAGAATTAATTTCTTAATCCACTTTGCCAATTAAATATTAATTAAACCCTTAGGATTAATTAATCACTTTGTCGATTAGTCAAATACATAATTAGTGGTACCATTATCGGACAAACTATGGAACTACCGCTCTAAAACGACTTTACATCGCGCCACTATATTTTCTTCTATCTCCCCACATTAAAGATCTAGTGCTCGTCGGTTTATCAATTTACTGGCAAACTAATTTACCGACTTCTTGGTATCCGAGATTAGTACCACTCGACCTTCTTATTATACCGGACATAAAGTCCACCGACCGGGTTTAGTATAATAAACCTTACGAGCTCATCTCGGGAGCACTATCAACCCGGAAAACCAGTACGCGGATTCCTTCGACTAGCAACAGCACGTAAGTAGCTAAACACCGCATACCCAACCTATCGAGGTATAGGCCTTAATTGACCACACTCTTTGGCACATCAAAACATACGATATCCAACTTTCACGCCCGTCCCAATCTCGAGATTGAGAGCCTAAATACTAGTACTAAATTGACTACGCCTATCAGGATAAGTCAATTCTATCCAAACTGGAAGTGCTCAATATGCCCCGGGTATATCCGTGTGATTTAATTAGTATAGATAAACTAATTTCCAAACCACACGATAACCTATACAGATAGTATGGTCAGACTATCTTAGTTACGAGCATACTTCTTATATATCTATACTTTAACCAATAACGGTATCTACCGTGTCTTTCCACACCCCATTATCTAGTTCTATGATATAATGGAACAATTTAATACTGAAACAAAATGATATGTCATCTGTGGATATTAGTTTTTGATACAAGCCATAGCTTTTCTGTATTCAAAACTAACAATTATAAGAGTAGAAAGAAAACAATGATGACACATTTTCTTCAAAACATTTCCCACACTTGGAATCACAAATCCCTGTAATATTATTTTAAGAAGCAAGAAAGATACTTTCTTATCTTTTTTTTTCATGTACTCCTTCTTTTTTTTTTTTTTTTGACAATCTTTATTTTTGACAATTTCTTTTCTTTTTCTTCTTGCAAACTTGAACCATCAAATAGAAACAAGGCAAATATGATAATAATAAGATGCAAGATAGATAAAAAAAGAATATGATCAAATCAAGGAAACTGCGCTCCGATACCAAACTGATGTGAATCCAAGGTATGAATTCACAGGAATTGTAGAATTGTCCTGGATTGATCTATTGATCAAAACAACTAGCTCAAGTGGATTCAACAATATTGAGTATTAATGAACTCAACATCGTTGAATCACACTGTATTGAAAGATGTATTGAAATCTTCAAAGCAAAAACAACCCAAACCAAAATAGACCCAACAACAATAGGATGAAACCTATACATGGTTTCCTTCAGCACCATCACCCAGACGCACCGATACATGGATTCCTTTTGACAAGCAACGACACAATAAGAATTCAAACATGCATACCCAACTTGCGAGAACTAGGCCTCAATTGACCGCACCCTTTGGTAAATCAAAATACACTATTCTAACGCTCATATCTGCTCTAGTCTAGGGATTAAGAGAAAGAATACAAGGCTCGAATTAACTACGAAGATCAGTACAAGTCAATTTGATCCTACTCAAGGTTTTGCTCAATATGCCATGGGCACATCCGTATAATTTAATTAGTCCAGACAAACTAATTTCCGAATCATACAATAACCTAAACTGATAGTATGTCTAAATTGTCTCAGTTACGAGTGTTATTTATATATCATAAAATTAATCAATGATAAGATATATCGTGTCATACCAGACACCTTATCATCTAGACATATGATATAATTTATAATACTGAAACACAATCGATATGTAACTGAAAATAGTTTTTCATACAAGAAAAGCAGTATTCAAAACTAACAGACTCATCTTCAGTACTAGTTTATCATTTATCACAATTAAACTTATACTCATATAATGTTATCCAAATACCCAATATAAATCACTGACACTTTAATTAAAAACATAAAAATAAACACACCAAAGCTAATAAAGATATTTAAATTTCAAAGTGTCGACCAAATGTAGTAAGAAAGTAATAGTGCTGAGAATTCTCAAACTCTTGCTGTAAATGAACTAAATATGGAGGAAAACCAATAGTGCATCACTCTATAAGCTTCCTCTCTCTCTCTCTCATTATAGCTCATCATTCATCTTTCTTACTTCTTGAATTAACCATATCATGAAAATTGCAATGAATTAGTGAATTTTAAACAAAAATGAATAGCTTCAGCATGCCTTAGAGGTTGGCGTCCAACATGCAGTTGCCAGTATGGGCGACATGAAGGCGTGGTGCCAGCATGTCGCCTGGCATCCGTGCCAATAAATATAAGCCAATTCAATTCATTAAAACAACATTGATAAGCATTAAAACAACACAAGACATGTTAATTAACCATATGATTAATCTAAAAATAATAACACATGATTTTTCATTCATTTGAGCACAAGTCCTATATATTCTATAATATTAAAGCTTCAAGATATAAAGATTAGAACATATAAAACATACAAGATTGAAAAATACATACATTCATCCATTATAAGCTCATTAAATCATATAACGCATACATAGCATAGTACTTTGCATAGTTTAAGAAATCTATTTTTGAAAATTTAAGCACAAGGCAACTATATACTCTTACCATTGATTCTTGATTTTGTATAATGTTTGAAATCTGCAGAGAACTTAAAAACAACAATTTTATAGGTAAACTTACTAAAAATGAAGAATTTCAAATCTCATATGGATGCATTGGAATTTAATTGATTCAATTTTGTGCTAAGGGAAGTATTGGAAGTCTTAGGTAAGTAAAATAAAGGTTTTAAACTCCATAGTACCTTATATAGAACATAAAAACGAAATAGAGGATCTGGGTGCTGTGAAGACGTCACGACGGCATTGCTGATACCGCCCAGAACATCACGGCGGCAACATGGTGTTGTGGCCTGGTGGACGCTTGCAGCTGGTGCAACTCGGTGGCAAATAGGTGCTGCTGTTCTATTTTTCCTCGATCTTCCCAAAATTGCTTCCACTTGATTTTTACACGATCCAATTGCATCAAATCATGTACCTAAAACAAAGGAATGTGTTCAAAAACATTATACTCAAAAATCACCTTAAAATCCTTGACTTATTAGCAATTTAAAATTTTGAAAATCTAAAAACTAGATAATGAACTAAAAAGTGCTAAAAATGCATGGATTACCTCCTAAGAAGCATTTTGGACTTTAGAGTCTCAGGCTAGACTAGTCTTGAGTTATACACTCAAGATCCTTCTAAGCTCCTTGTGTCATGTGCAATAGATGCACTTTCCTCTCTTTTCTCCATCCAACTTGCCTTCATTTTTTTGAACTTTTCCTTTTGCTTGTCTCTCCTCTTTTTTCTTCTATATCGCTCCTTCTTCATTCTTGCTACTTCACTAGTGTTGACAATGTCTACTTCTTTATCCAATTCCTCATCTCTTTGATGTGGTGACATTTCCTCATTTCTCTATGCTTGAGCTTCCCTAAATTCAATCCCCTCAACCTTTCTTTCCACTTCATAAATTTTTCTCTTGTAACATCATTGCTAGTATCTCTTTTTGTAGGTTAAAGGATTTTTTCACTAATTCCTTAAGCTCTTCATTGGAATGCATCAATGTTCTCATGTCTCACTCTTTTTTGAACTTTGTAACAATCTTCCTCATTTCTTTGTCCTTATTTGTTACATTCTTCAAGATCCAATTTCCTACTTTGCAACGTGGAATGTAATCTAAGGTCTCCTCCACAATCAAGTTTCCCAACTCATTAGTCAACCTATCATGTTCCACCAAGATATTCCTAGGTTTCTCTTTCTCTTCAAAGCCCTTTTCATTCATCTTTTCACTAGCGGATTCCTTATCTTCTTTTCTCCCCAATGATAGCTCCCACTCTAATGAGTTCACAAATAGGTTTAAGAAATTCCTTTAATAGGTACATCTTGGACTCATTGAATCAAGATTCATCAACACCCTTCAAATAGTTAGTCCAAGGTCTCTCCATTTGGTTCTCTTGACAACATTGAACAAATTCACCCTCAAGACCAATGTAGTTGGAGCCCATCAAACAAGCTTTATTGACCTTGAAATCCCTTGACACACTTGATACTTCTCCTAGTGGTAACTCAAGGTTTCCCTCAACTTCCATTTCAGACTTATTCTTAAGTATTTCCTCTTTATGCACCAAGGCTTCTCCCTCTAATGAGTCTAAGGATTCCTCCTTAGTTTCATCACTTCCATTTTCCAACATAAGTAGGGCATCCACAACTTCCATTACAAACTTTTGAGTGTTTTCTCCCAATGATTGTGTGCTAGATGATGGAGTTGGTGTTTCTTCTATCTCATCATATCATCATCTATCTCCACATCTTTGCAATGCGCCTTATTCCACTCAAGGAGTTTGTTTGCATATTCTTCATCATTAAACTCATTTTCTTTAAGCAATCCAACTCTCTCATATACCCATCAATCCAATCATCATAGGACATATTCTTGATTTTCTCAATAGTCTCATAGTATCCACTATATCTAGAACCTCCTAGGACTCGATTACAATTCCCATCACCCCAACTTAACAAACCGGCTCCAAGTGAATGAAAAGATTTGCCACATAGGGTCTGGGTTTGCACTTGCTCGATTTACCACGCAACAAAAATTTTTAATTAAAGCGGAACCTTAGAAAAGTACCTTTGAAGCGTGCACCTGGTGATTCTCTTGTATGCCTCAAGACTATGACTTCACGTTGTGTGGGCAACGAACTAGAAGTCAATTGATCAGCTACTCACCACAATCTACCTGCCAGAAAAATCCAGCACCTCCACACCTAGCGCGTACTGCAAACGCACTGCCCGGAGAGAGAAAGCTACGCACAGCTGGTATAAACCAAGGCCAAAATTTTGGCCACTATAAACCAACAAACCAACCGCACACTTTCTTGAAATCCGACTTGGAGAGAGAAACATTTTCTCTCTCTAGGATTTTCTCTCTCTAGATTCTTGAATTATGAATCTATTGAATTGTGTATCTTCAATATCTAATCCCTTATCTATTTATAGAGTTACAAGAGAGACCCCAAGTTGGTTTAGGATTGGTCTTCCTAATGGGTTTAGGTAATGAATTAGTTTCCAAATCCAATTAGGTAACCAATCTGATAGGATAAACCAAATCCTACTATATTCCTAATCTCTAGAATTTCCTAATTCCAATTGAAACTTAAGACTTAATTAATTAATTAAACAATTCCACTTTGTTAATTACTTAATTAACCCTTAGGAATTAATTAAATAATTTCACTTTGTTAATTACTGAATTAAACCTTATGAATAATTAACCAATTAATTAATTAAATCTACCTATTCAATTAACCCATTACAAAATCAATCGTACCACTAACGGATTAATTTTGGCACTACCTACACCAGAATTGCTTCCGGAACAACTTAATTAAATTATATTCATTAATCTCCCAACATCAAAGATATAGTGCTCGTTAATTATAAATTAATTTACTGATAAATTAATTAATTAACTTCTTTAATTCCGAGACTAGTACCACTCGACCTTTTTACTATACCGGACATAAGTCCACCGACCGTGTTTAGTATAATAAACATTTTGAGCTCATCTCGGGAGCACCATCACCCAGGATTCACCGATACATGGTTTCCTTTCGACAAGTAGCAGCACACCAAGTAACTAAACATGCACACCCAACCTACCGAGACTATTGCCCACAATTGACCTCACCTATTGGCAGATCAAAGTACACTATGTCTAATCCCCATGCCCGCTCGAGTCTAGGGATTAAGAGATAGAATACAAGGAACGATTTGTCTATTAAATCAGTATAAGACAAATCATTCCTAAATGTCAAGTTCAATATGTCCTGGGCATATCTATATGATTCAATTAGTTCAGACAAACCAATTATCTGAATCACATAATAACCTAAACCGACAGTTTGTCCAAAACTGTCTCGGTTACGAACCTCATTTATATATTATGTCTTTCATCCAATGATGAGATCTACTGTGTCACACCAAACACCTCATCATCTAATTACATAATATAAATGGACAATTAATGCACAACTAGATATAACCAAAACATAAATCGATATATTACAGGGAAAAAGTACAACACAAACATAGCTTATGTATTCAATTCCAACAGTGAACACCTCACTTGGGGTCATTTTGGCTCTCTTCCATATATGTCATATCTACTCCTCTTGTTGGTCCTTGGGAACATTGTTGGGTAATTGCAACCATTCCAAGATCTCTCTTCCTTGTAATAACTCATTTTCCTTCTCAATCCAACTTCCTACCAAAATCAACTAGTGAACTAAGTAAGAATAAGTTAAGACACGAAAAACAATATAAATAAAGAAAATTACTACACTTAACACATCACTCACAAGAACACAAAAACTCATAAAACAATTAAAAACTTATAAAACAACTAAAAACTACTAAAAATGTAAAAATAAGTAAACACCACAAACTTTCAACAACAATAATCACTCAAAACAGACAAATCCCCAAAAACAGGGCCAATTTTTTAAGTGTCTTTGTCGTTGTAAAAGCTTTAGGCGAACACTCAAAAATAAAATTTATAATTAACAAAACAAAAACACTGAAACTATAGTATTTAAGGTTTCATTACCATTCAATTTGTGCTCTTGAGTGAAATGGTTGTTGGGTTCGAGTCCTTACTTACTACAATTTCTAGTAGTTTTAGTAGCCTAAGGTCGAGTCGTACTAATCTCGGATGATAAGAAGTCGATTAATTAATTTATCAGTAAATTAATAAATTGATGAGCACTATCTCTTTGACGTGGAGAGATAAAAGAATAATTAAAGTGGTACCCGAAAGCAATTTCTTTTTGAGAGGTAGTTCCATAATGAATCTGTTAGTGGTACGATTAATTATGTGTTGGATTAATTGATAAAGTGGATTTACTTATTTAATTAATTATCATTGGCTCAATTAGTATTGACTAGTCTAGTAAAGACTTAGAAGTCAATAAAAAGTCCAACTAGCAGGCCCAACTCAAAAGCCCACTAGGTCTCCCTTCAAACTCCTATAAATAGATAAAGTCTTGCCCTTAAAACACAAGAAAACTTAGAAGACAAGATGTCTTGCCTCTAGAGAGAGAAAGGCCTACAGAAGGACTTGGAGAAATAGTCAAACTAAGACACACTCGAAGTCAAATTCGAATATCTTTTTCTCAGAAAAGGGGCAGCCCGGGATTTTTGGCCAGATCTGCATTTTTCGGCGTGAGAAGTTTTTTTTTCCGGAGAGCAGATTTTCCTAGAGCTCCTTGCAGCTTCTCGCGGTCCATTTGCGGATGTAGTTTTTCGGCTGATCTAGCATTTTATATCGAGATCTTCTTGATTTTGAGAGCTTCTTGAGCCTTTTTTTTCACGGGTTTTGAATGATCTATCCGGTATATAGTTGCCCGCACAACATCTAGATTTATCTAGGATATATTCAAGGGATTTCTTAAGGGAGAAGCTTCAAAGGTGGAACCTTGAGATCTTTCTTAATTGATTTCTTGAGGGACAAGCTTCAAAGTTGAACCTTTAGTCTTTCTCAATTGATTTCTCGAAGGACATGCTTCAAAGGTCGAAGATTTAATCTTTCCATTTTCATTAAAAGATTTGATTTTTAGTGGGTACAATAAATCGAACAAGTTAAAGCAAGATCAGGTTCAAAGGAATTTGTACTTGTGTTTAGGCTCAATCGAAAGTTTCCAATTCTGGAATGCATAGCACAAAAGTAAAATATTTGATTTGGCCCGGACCGACTAATTCCTTCAATTGGTATCAGAGCTGAGGTTTTGGCTTTATATTTTTTTGGTTTGTGATGGGCTTTATTTTAGGTGGTTATTATCACAACTATTATGTTTTATGCATTCATGTTTTTATTTATAAACCTCGGGACATGTCCGGGTTGGTTTTTTGAATGTGAATGTGTGTAATAGTAATAAACACGAGCTTGAAGTCGTGTAGGATTAGATTAAATCTATAGTAGGATTTATTCTATGAAAATGTCATTTTTATTTTCCAAGAAAATCAAGCATTGTACTTGGATTAGGGGGTATTATGGTTTATCATAACTTGGGTGATTCCAATAATTACGTAGAAACTCGACAAAACTCGGACGAGTTGCAAGGTGTCCAAATAATGAGTGGGAGTGACGCGATAGGACGCATCAACAAGGCAACTGTTGGAAACAACAATTGAGAAGGCCACAATAGTCCAGAAATTTTAATTTTGTATTTATTTCCTATTTTTATAGTCTTGATTGTTGTTTGCATGTTTTTCATTTATGTTTTGATGTATGATTAAAAACATGTGGTTTTATGGCAAATAACTAAGGTTAAGAAATTGCATTTTAAAACTGAAAAAACCCTTAATTTAAAAATCTAAGTGGGAGCGGGTTGCTTCATATCCCCATGGCCTCCATTACGAATTCATATGTGATGTGGATAGACTTGTGCAATGGCATTAGGGCCTTCCTCAATATCCGATGAGTCTAATTCATAAGATCACAAGAATGAATTTATAAAGGGATGACTATAGTGAGTTAAATAGGAGAATGTGACACCCTATCTAACCGAGACGCACTATCCTTGGTAAAAAACTTAGAAGTCACGTAATGACATACACTTAGTGTACTATTTGTAGTATTCCTCCCAACGAGGTTAAGCTACTTATGTGTTCGACTAAAATCACTGACTATTGATTTCATTGATCAATAGATCATTTGGTGAGGTAGTGAAATTAATGAACTTGGTTCTTCTTAAACGAATGTAGACTAGGGTAAACGTTCAAACTAACGTGACTTGTGTGAATCCTGGTGAATGAGATGTTGGTGGATTTGATTAAATTTTTTTGAGGGTATCAATATTTTCTAAAAATATAAAATACTGAAACATCTCTATTTATTTTTTCCAGCTTTCGATATGGCATTTAATCCATTATCTGTTATACTAAAAGAGAACAAGTTGACTGGTCCAAACTATATAGATTGGAAACGCAATTTGGACATGGTCCTTATGGCTGAGCAATACAAGTTTGTGCTCACTGAGGTATGCCCAGAAATGCCTATGACGAATCAACTTCTGAGTATAGGGAAGCCTATCAAAAGGGGAAGAAATCTAATGAGATGGCACGGTGTTACATTCTGACTTTTATTTCAAATGTTCTACAATACCAGCATCAGTTGATGACCTCAGCTTTTGATATAATGTCTAACCTAAGGGAGATGTTCGGTCACCAAAGCAGAGCAGCTAGACAAGTGGCTATTAGAAAGCTGATGACTAGCAAGATGGCTGAAGGCACACCTGTTAGAGACCATGTACTTGAGATGATTAGTAACATCAATGAGATTGAGGTATTGGGAGGTGAGGTTGATGTGGAAATCCAGGTTGACATCATACTCCAGAGCTTGCCTTAAAGCTTTGAGCAGTTTCGGCTGAATTACAATATGAATTAGCGACTCTATACTTTATCCAAGCTCTTAGCTGTATTCGTGTCTGCTGAAGGCCTCTTCCAAGAGAAGAAGTAAGCTTTAGTGACAGTCGGGGCTTTAGGATCTTCTTCTAGGCCCAAAGCTGGAAAGAAGAAGAATAAGACCATGAAGACTGCTAATCATGTGCCTAAGCCAAACATTACCAAAATGAAAAAGCGAAAAGGGAAGTGGTTCAAGTGTGGCAAGGCGGACATTAGAGGCCGGATTGTCCAAAGCTCAAAGGTTCACTTTGATTACTATGACATGTGTAGCGGTGATTCCCACATATACTTGGTGTGTGGATTTAGAAATTATTGATGTTTGTCATTCTGTGCAGGGGTTCAAAGTGACGTGATATTTTGAGATGGTGAGTTAGAAGTCTACTTGGGGGACACTACCAAAGTTTCAGTAAAAGAAGTGGGAGTGGCAAGACTTATTTTCCAGAATAATGTTGTAATAGTTTTGAAGAATTGTCTTTATGTTCTGAGTTTTAGAAAGAATTTACTTTCAGTTTCTAAACTCTTGTTTGATGGTAATAAGTTTCTTTTTTCTAATAATTCTATTATTGTTAGAAAGAATGAGAAACTTATATGTTTTGGTTCATTGGTAGACAATCTCTTCTTGATAAAAACTAAGTCCCCTATTGTGCAAAACAATGAAATGAATGACAAATCATTGAGCCATAGTAATAGGGAAAACCGTATGAAATGAACCAAACTTATCTTTGGCACCTTAGACTAGGTCATTTAAACCTTGTAGGATTCAGATGTTGGTCAATGATGAGCCTTTGGGTTAATTAGAGATTGAAAGTTATCCAACTTGTGAATCCTGCTTGGAAGGTAAAATGACCAAGAGGTCTTTCAAGGCAAAGGAGTATAGGGCCAAAAAAGTTTTAGAGTTGGTTCATTGTAACCTATGTGGGCCTATGTCAATTCAGGCTAGAGGTGGGTTTGAGTATTTTTTGACCATCACAGATGAGTACATTTACCTGATATGCCACAAGTTCAAAAAGTTTCGGGCATATGTAGAAAAACATCAAGGTAAAAGTATCAAGAAACTGCGATTAGATCGTAGTGGAGAATAACTATCTAGCGAATTTATGAGCTACTTGTCAGAGGTGGGTATTCAATGCCAGTTGTCTACACCTTGCACACCCAGCAGAATAGTGTAGCAAAATGAAAAAACCTGACTCTTATGGATATGGTGAGATCTATGATGAGTTCTAGTGAGTTGCCCAATTCATTTTGGGGATATGCCTTGGAGACAGTGGCTTACATTCTAAATCATGTACTATCTAAATCCATGCCTTCAATCCCTATGAAGTTATGGTCTGGGTGAAAACCAAGTGTCAGGCATCTCAAGATTTGGGATTGTCCAGTGCATGTGCTTAAGGCAGATGCGGGTAAGTTAGATGAAAGAACAAAAATAATGTTGTTTGTAAGATATCCCAGAGGAATGAAAAGTGGTTTATTCTATATTCCTAAAGATCAGAAGGTGGTGGTTAGCACTACCGCCATATTTTTAGAAGAGAACTATATTATAGACCACAAACCAAGTAGTAAGATTATGCTAGAAGAGCTTAGGGGACAGTCCAGTATTCCTGATGCACCAGTACAAGTAGATACACCACAAAATACTACACAAGATGTCAAAGATGATGCACTTACACAGGTTGTGTCTCATCATAGTGAAAGAATTGTGAGACAACCTGAGAGGTACGTGGGCTTGGGAGAATCTTCGGATTTGGTCCCTGGTGCTCATGAACTAGACCCAGTTAAATACAATAAGGCTCTCTAATATAAATATGTAGGTTCTGGGCAAAATACAATGGTATCTGAGATGGGTTCAATGAACTCGAATCAGGTCTGAGAGCCGGTAGACCTACCTAATGGTTTTCGACCAATTGGGTGCAAATGGGTCTACAAGCGAAAAAGAGAATCAGACGGGAAGGTTGAAACCTTTAAAGCTAGGCTTGTGGCGAAGGGGTATACTCAGAAAGAAGGTATCGATTATGATGAAACCTTTTTCCCAGTAACTATGCTTAAGTCGATCCGGATTCTCTTTGTCATAGCTGCTCATTTAGATTATGATATTTAGCAGATGAATGTCAAGACAACTTTCCTTATTGGAAGTCTTGAAGGAACAATCTTCATACAGCAACTAGAGGGATTCATTGGAGAAGGCCAAGAGCAAAAGTTTTACAGGCTTAAGAAGTCTATCTATAGACTTAAGCAAGCATCCAGATCTTGGAACATCCATTTTGATAAGGAAATCCAGTCCTATGGATTTACTCAGTGTCTGGATGAGCAGTGTGTGTACCGCAGGCGTGACGGAAACTTGGTGGTGTTTCTTGTACTTTACGTAGATGATATTCTTCTTATTGGCAACAATAAGAAGGTATTGTAAGACATAAAGGCATGGTTGTCCAAACAGTTTGATATGAATGCTTTGAGAAAGATTGGACATATCATTGGGATCAAGATCATTCGAGATCATAGGAGACGTTCACTGACGCTCTCTCAGGCTTCAAGCATATACATGATCCTGGCTCGTTTTAACATGCAGAACTGCATGAAGGGTTTTCTACTTTTTAGACATGGAGTGCATTTATCTAATGAGCAGTCTCCTAAGACTATTGAGGAGATAGAAGCCATGAAGACAGTTCCTTATGCATCTGCAGTATGAAGTCTCATGTATGCCATGTTGTGTATGAGGCCTGATATTTGCTTTGCTGTTGGCATAGTTAGCAGATATCACAGTAACCCTAAAAGGCTCATTGGGAGGCTGTCAAGTGCATCCTCAAGTATTTACACAGAACGAGGGACTAACTCTTGGTCTATCAGGTGCAATAATTGATTCCAAGAGGTTACACATATTCATATTTCCAAGATGATAATGACAAGGGCATGTCTACCTCTGGGTTTGTGTTTACTCTGAGAGGTGGAGCCATAGTTTGGCGGAGTGTCAAGCAGAAATGCATGGCATACTCCACAATAGAAGTTGAATACGTTGCAACATGTGGGACAGTGAAAGAGGCTATATAGCTCAAGAACTTCCTAGTGGACTTAGATGTAATTCAAGAGTTATCAAGATCTATCACAGTTTACATGATAACAATGGTGCAGTTGCTAACTCAAGGGAACCACGAGCCCCAAGGCGAGCCAGCATATAGAGTGCAAGTACCACATGATACGAGAGATCGTAAATAGGGGAGATGTAGTTGTGGCAAAGATAGCATCAGCTGACAACCTTGCAGATCCATTCATGAAGGCATTGACCACAAAAGTCTTTGAGACCCACGTGGAGAGCATGGGAGTTAGATACTTCAGTGAGCCATGATAGTTCTCTGGATTTTAGTATGATAATAGAATAAATATATTAAACCGATTTTTATACTTAAAAGTGCAGTTTTGAATATTAGTGGCAGATTGTTAGTTTTGAATACTAAAAATCTTTGCTTGTATGAAAAATAATTTCTCAGTTATATATCGATTGTGTTTGAGTATATGTATAATCACATGTTATACATGTTGTCCACTTATATCATATGACTAGATGATGAGGTGTTAGGTGTGACATAGTAGATTTCATCATTGGTTAAAATTATGATATATAAATAATGCTCGTAACTAAGACAGTCTGGACATACTGTCAAAGTAAATTATTGTATAATTCTGAGATTGGTTTGTCTAGACTAATTGAATCATGCAGATTTTCTCGGGGCATATTGAGCAAGACCGATGTAGGATCGAAATAACTTGTACTGATATTCCTAGTTAATTCGAGTCTTGTATTCTGTTTCTTAATCCCTAGAGTAATTGAATCATGCACATTGTGTTGTTGCTTATCGAAAGGAAACCATGTACCAGTGCGTATGGGGTGATGGTGCTCTCGAGATGACCTCGTAAGGATCATTATACTAAAACCGGTCGGTGGACTTATGTCTGGTATAGTAATAAGGTCCAGTGGCACTAATCTCGGATGATAAGAAGTCGATTAATTAATTTATCAGTAAATTAATAAATTAACGAGCACTATATCTTTCACGTGTGGAGATAAAAGAATAATCAAAGTGGTACCCGGAAGCAATTTTGTTTTGAGCTGTAGTTCCCTAATTAATCCGTTAGTGGTACGATTAATTATGTATTGGATTAATTAACAAAGTGGATTTAATTAATTATTCTTGGGTCAATTAGTATTGACTAGTCTAGTAAAGACTTAGAAGTCAATAAAAAGTCCAACTAGAAGGCCCAACTTAAAAGTCTATTAGGTCCCCTTTGAAACTCCTATAAATAGATAAAGTCTTGCCCTTAAAACACAATAAAACTTGAAAGGCAAGATATCTTGCCTCTAGCGAGAGAAAGGCCTTGGGAGGAACTTGGAGAAATAGTCAAATTAAGACCCACACGAAGTCGGCTTTGAATCTCTTTTTCTCGGAAAAGGTGCAGCCCAAGGACAAGCTTCAAAGGTGGAACCTTTAGTCTTTCTCAATTGATTTCTCGAAGGACACGCTTCGAAGTTCGAATCCTTAATCTTTTCGCTTTCATTTAAAGATTCAATTTTTAGTGGGTACAATAAATCGAACAAGTTAATGCAAGATTGGGTTCAAATGAATTTGTACTAGTGTTTAGGCTCGATCAAAAGTTTTCAATTCTAGAATGCATAGCACGAAAGTGAAATTTTTTATTTGGCCCGGACAGACTAATTCCTTCAGGTAAAAGGCAAAAAATCACACCACAACCAAGATCCAAGGGGCTATTGTTAAGCAAATTATCATGCAATTATTCGCGGACATTATAATGTCCTCGTCACTAAATCTTTAAGAACTAAAACTAGCCAATAATAGAAATAGGATCATTAATCCTATTCATCATCGATCCTCTACTTTACAGGCTTCAAGATCGAGTAAAAATATCCATTACAATTGCACTCATTCGTAAAACTATGAGACTTGTAACACAAGACATCACTATTGTCCCACTCCACTTGTTCATCAAAATAGATAATCAACATCGTATCTCAAAAATAAAGTAGATTCAACATATAGATCGACCACAAGGCAACAACTATTTCCATAAACATGAATTAATCAATTCTTGCATGAAACCCACTTAACAATATGTATGAATAACCAAAAAAGTGAACAAAAACCACATGAAAGTAATGAGAATATCTCGGAATAGTTCGATTAGCAAGAAAGGTGAGGCCTTAGCATCCATAATGTAAGATAACTCAACAATTCTTAGAACCTCCACTATATAGAAACACAAGTCTTCAATAAATCCATTGTATTGCTAACATCTTTAGGAAATCCCCCTTCACTTAGTGAAGGAAAACAGAACAAGCCTGGGCTAAATTGAAGATCTCAATTTCGTGCAATGCATTCCAGAATCGGAAACTTTCGACAAAGCTCAGGCTCAAATTCATTTTCCCATGAACGGATCTAGGCTAATACTTATTTAATTTATTAAATCGACAAACAACGCATAAAGAATCTAACTTTAATTAAAAGCCAAAAACATAAAGGTTATACCTTTGTAGTGAAGTCCAACGCAATAAGAAAAACCAAATCATTATGTTGCGATCACCACTAGAATCCACTGGATTACTCTAAGAAGCCTCGAATATTGCGTGGGCAATACTCTACCGAGGTGTTATATCAAGCCCACAGAAAACCCATTAAGAAAATCCTTCAATTAGATTAAATTTGGCCAAAAGATTAAACCTTTAACCCAAAAAAAATGATGTCCACTACTTTTCTCGCCAATAAAATCGAACCCACATCAACTCCGGTCATGATTTGGACAACTGGGATTGTGGATAACCAACCCAAGGGAGAGATCAACACAAACCCAGCTGGATCAAGCACCCCGGATTGATTAGAAGCAGCTGGCCGGATAAGATGAAAAACTACCGTGAAGATCCGACCAAAATATGAAAAATCCGGCCAAAAGATTGATGAAAAACCGGGCAAAAATAAAATTCCAGCAGTGGGCAACTCAAATAAATCGATGGGCTATCTAAAAGTTTGATCTTTGAACTTAATCTAAATCGAGAAGTAAGATTCCAAGTTCATATCTGAAAGTAACCCAAGAAGGAAGAAGAGTCTCTCTCTAGAACTTTCTCACTCAAGGAAGACAAAGTTGTCTTGCAAGATTTTCTTAAGTTTCTTAAGGAATAAACTTTCTATTTATAGGGAGCTCCAATGGAGACCTAGTGGCTTTTTGAGTTGGGCCTTTTAATTTGACTTTCGTTGATCGCTTAGTCTTTTCTAGACTAATCAACTCTAATCGACCCATTTGAATTAATTTTTTAACCCACTTCTTTAATTTAATTTAATCAAACCCTTAGGATTAATTAATTCATATATAATTAATTTCTTAATCCACTTTGTCAATTAAATATTAATTAAACCTTTAGGATTAATTAATTCACTTTGTCGATTAGTCAAATACATAATTAGTCATACCACTATCGGACTAACTATGGAACTACAACTCAAAAATGACTTTACATCGCGCCACTATATTTTCTTCTATCTCTCCACATCAAAGATCTAGTGCTCGTCGGTTTATCAATTTAATGACAAACTAATTCACTGACTTTGTGGTATCTGAGATTAGTACCACTCGACCTTCGTATTATACCAGACGTAAAGTCTACTGGCCAGTTTTAGTACAATAAACCATACGAGCTCATCTCAGGAGCACCATCAACCCGGTGAGCCGGTACGTGGATTCCTCTAACTAGCTACGGCATAAAAGAAGCTAAACACCGCATACCCAACCTACCGAGATATAGCCCTCAATTGACCGCACTCTTTGGCAAATCAAAGTATACGATATCCAACTCTCACGGCTGTCCCAATCTCGGGATTAAGAGACTGAATACTATGAACGAATTGACTATGCCGATCAGTACAATTCAATTCTATCCAAACTGGTCGTGGTTAATATGCCCCGGGTATATCCTTGTGGTTTAATTAGTCTAGATAAACTAATTTCCAAACCACATGATAACCTATACAGATAGTATGTTCAGACTATATCAGTTACGAGCATACTTTTTATATATCAATACTTTAACCAGTAACGGTATTTGCTGTGTCTTTCCACACCTCGTTATCTTGTTCTATGATATAATGGAACAATTTAATACTGAAACAAAATGATATGTCATCTGTGGATATTAGTTTTTGATACAAGCCATAGCTTTTCTGTATTCAAACTAACATTTAGAAGGTTAGATTTCCCTAGAATCTACTTAGAACAAGGATGTTCTAAAAGAATTCATAGTGTGTGTGTAAATGTGAGAAAGTGGGTGTTGCTTCCTCACTAAGCTACTCTCTCTCTAAACTATGATAAATAAACTTAAAGTGTGTTCGTATGTGATAAACTATGTCTTTACAATAAGTTTTGGCCATTAAGAAAGGTTCTATAGGGCTAAAATTGGTATTACATAACAAAACTCATGCCAAGGGTAAAGTTGAAACTTCAGTAGCGATTTCTGGGCGATGACCAGGCGGTGATGTGTTGATGCTGGTGTTGGCGGCGACCAGGTGCCAATACCCAGTGGACGCCTGACTCTGAATTTTCATCACTTCGCACTATTTCCAAATTCTTCTCTTTAAACTTCAATCTTGGTGATTTTTTCCTTTTTCCAGCAAAAGTCTTTAAGTTTTATCTAAAATCTCCAAAGAGCCTCCTTACTACAAAACCAAGCAAATGTAACTATAAGTGCATTGAAAGCTCATAAACGATATCATATTCATTGAAAACCAACTAAAATTAAGCTAAACATGCATGATTTTATGTAATAAAAAGGTATATTTTGGAGTCCCGTTACCATTCAAGTCTAGAGATTAAGAAATAGAGTACAAGGTTCGAATTAACTACTACAGATAAGTACAAGTTAATTCAATCCTCATTGGTCATGCTCAATATGTCCTGGACATATCTATATGATTTAATTAGTTTAGACAAACCAATTTTAGAATCACATAATAACTTAAACTAACAATGTGTCTAAAACTGTCTCAGTTACGAGCCTAATTTATATGTCATAATCTTTAACCAATAATGAGATCTACTGTGTCACACCAAACACCTCATTATCTAGTCATATGACATAAAAGGACTTCATATATAAATGCATAAATATGAAACACTTAACTAAATCAATCTTAATCGATATATCTGGGAAATAGTGTTTATACAAGCGATGCTTTCAGTATTCACACTACCGATCCCCCACTAATACTTAAAGCTACGCTTAAAGTACAATACTGGCTTAATATGCTAACCTACTACTATACACTGTCATGGCTCAGCTAAATATCTGGCTCTCATGCCACATGAGACTAAAACACTCTTTTAGTCAATGTCTTCATGAACAGATCTACAAGGTTCTCTGCCGATGCGATCTTTGCCACACCACGTATTCCTTGTTAATGATATCTCATATTAGGTGGTACTTACGCTATATGTGTTTACTCGCTTTGTGGGCTCATGGTTCCTACTAGTTTCCTACTGCACCATTATTATCACAATACACTATGATTGACTTTGGCAAATCAGGAATCACATGTAAGTCCACTAAGAAATTCTTGAGCTACACTGTTTCCTTCTCTGCCTCTGAGGCTGCAACATACTCAGCTTTCGTGGTAGAGTCTGCCACGTATTTCTGTAGGACACACCGCCAAACTATGGCTCAACCTCCCAATGTAAACACATAACCAGGAGTAGACATACTATTGTCCCGGTCACCTTGGAAGTTTTAATCTGCGTAACCCCTCGGAACTAGCACATGAGCCTAATACACCAAAACTTAGTCCCTCGTTCTGCGCAAATACTTGAGGATACACTTTACAGCCTCCTATTGAGCTTTTTCAAGATTACTCTTAAAGGAATTATTTGTTTGAGTCCGGTCAAAATTTCCACTGTGTTACGCATTCCAGAATCGAGAATTCTCAACCAAACCCGAACCCTCATATAATATGATTCAAACCCTTTTGAAATACCACACAAGCATCGGATCATAGTTTTACTTTATTTGAATTTACCACGCAACAAAATAATGATAACTAATAAAAATGAAAAGATAGAAATTGACCTCTTGAAACGTGTCCCTAAAGTAATTGCTTGTATGACTCTTAGACAAATCCGTATATTGTGTGGGCAACAAACGAACGAATCGATTAAATTCATAATCAAGAAAACAACACAAAAGCTTACCAAAGATAGCTTCTTATGCCGTTGCCAGAAAGAAATCGTGCACCGCCCTCCGCCCGCCGCCGATTTCGCATGACTCTCACGCGCTACCGACCTCCGTGCACACGCGCCACCACCTATGGATTTTTCCACCTGTTGCCTTCTGAGGAGAAGAACCAAATTTGAGAAAGTAGTCTTTTGATTTATCTCTCTAAGTTTTTGTTGTTCTGAAAATTATGAATTGTGTATCTTGTATTGCTAATCTCTTGTCTATTTATAGAGTTACAAGGGAGACCTTAAGTGGGTTTGAGTTAGCCTTCTTGTTGGGTTTGGGTTTTTATAATTTCCAAATCTCAATTATATTACCTAATTCTTGGATTTCCTAATTAAATAACTAAATCCACTTTGTCAATTTACCCTTAGAATTAATTAATTAAATAATTATTTCACTTTATCAATTAACCCAATAACATAATTAATCGTACCACTAATGGATTAATTATGGCATCACCGCTCAAACCATAATTGCTTCCAGAACCACTAATCTTGTTATTTTTTATTCTCCCCACGTCAAAGATATAGTGCTTGTCAATTTATTATTTTACTGATAATTTAATTAATCGACTTCTTATAATCCGAGATTAGTACCACTCGACCTTTTTACTATACCGGACATAAGTCCACCGACCGGGTTTAGTATAATAAACATTACGAGCTCTTCTCGTGAGCACCATCACCCCGAACGCACCGGTACATGGTTTCCTTACTTCAAACACGCGCACCCAACCTACAAAGAATATAGGCCTCAAGTGACCGCACTGATTGGCAGATTAACGTAAACTATGTCTAATTCTCATGCTCGTTCAAGTCTAGGGACTAAGAGATAGAATACTAGGATCGAATAATCTACTAAAACAGTATAAGACAATTCAATCTAAATGGTCATGCTCAATATGCCCTTGGCATATATAAATGATTCAATTAGTTTAGATAAACTAATTCTCGAATCACATAATAACTTAAATCGACAGTATGTCCAACCTGTCTCAGTCACGAGCCTACTTTATATGTCATAATCTTTAACCAATAATAAGATATAATATGTCACACTAAACACCTCATTATCTAGTCATATGACGTAAGTAGACTTCATATATATAAACACTTAAATATGAAAACAATTAACTGCAATTTTTAATCGATATATATAACGGGAAATAGTTTTCATACAAGCAAAGGTTTAGTATTCTAAACCAACAATCTCCCACTAATACTTAAGCTTCACTTAAAGCATAAAATTGTTCAATACAGACAACCTGCTGCTATATTAAATTCTAGAGAACATTTAAGGCTCAGCTAAATATCTAACACCCATGCCCTCCACACGAGCCTCAAAGACTTTTGCAGTCAATGTTTTTGTGAAAGGATCTCCAAGGTTATCTACTGATGTTATCTTTGCCACGAGCATGTCTCCCTTCTTAACGATATCTTGTATCAGGTGGTACTTACGCTCTATGTGCTTGCTTGCTTTGTGGGCTCGTGGTTCTTTTGAGTTGGCTACTACACCACTGTTATCACAATACACTGTGATAGATCTTGGTAACTCATAAATCACGTCTAAATCCACTAAGAAGCTCTTTAGCCACACCACTTGTTTTGCTGCCTCTGATGCTGCAACGTACTCAACTTCCATAGTAGAGTCTGCCACATATTTCTGCTTGACACTCCACCAAACTATGGCAACACCTCCCAAAGTAAACACAAACCCAAAGGTAGACTTATTATTGTCTTTATCTCCTTGGAAATCAGAATCCGTGTAACCTCTCGGAACTAGTTGTTTCGCGTGATAGACTAAAACTTGGTCTTTCATTCTGCACAAATACTTGAGGATGCACTTCGCAGCCTCCCAATGAGTTTTTCTGGGATTACTTTGATATCTTCTAACCATGCCAACAGCATAGAAAATATCAGGTCTCATGTACAACATTGCATACATGAGACTTCCTACTGCCGAAGCATAAGGAACTGTCTTCACGACTTTTATCTCCTCAGTAGTCTTTGGAGACCGCTCTTTAGATAGATGCACGCCATGTTTGAAAGGTAGAAAACCTTTTATAGAATACTGAAAAGCTTTACTTGTATGAAAAACTATTTCTCAGTTACATATCGATTTTGTTTCAATATTAAAAATTATCCATTTATATCATAATCTATATGATAAGGTGCCTGGTGTAGCATAGTAGATCTTAACATTGGTTAAATTAATGATATATAAATAATGTTCATAACTGAGACAGTTTGGACATACTGTCAGTTTAGGTTATTGTATGATTTAGAATATTAGTTTGTTTAGACTAATTAAATTATGCGAATGTGCCCGGGGCATATTGAGTAGGACCTATTTAGGATCGAATTAACTTGTATTCATCTTTGTAGTTAATTCGAACCTTATATTCTAATCTCTCAATCCCTAAACTATAGCGGGCATGAGAGTTAGACATAGTGTACTTTGATTTTCCAAAGGGTACGGTCAATTGAGGCCTAGATCTTGGTAAGTTGGGTATGCATGTTTGACTTCTTATTGTGTCATTGCTTATTGAAAGGAAACCATATACCGGTGCGTTCGGGGTGAAGGTGCTCCCGAGATGAGCTAGTAAGGATTATTATATTAAACCCGGTCGGTAGACTTATGTCCAATATAATAATAAGTTGAGTGGTACTAGTCACAGAGAACAAGAAGTTTATTAATTTATTTGTCAGTAAATTAATAAATTAACGAGCACTATATCATTGAAATGGGGAGATAAAATAATACTTAAAGTGTGCACGAAATAATTTCGTTGAGTGGTAGTTTCACAATTAATCCATTAGTGGTACGATTAATCATGAGTTGGATTTATGGGCAAAGTGGATTAAGTAAATATTTACCCTTGGGTTGTTTAATATTTAATTGAGAAAGTGGGTTACAAAATAATCCTTGGATCGATTAATATTTAATTGACGAAGTCCGTCAAATAAATAATCCTTGGGCTAATTAGTATTGATTAGTCTAGTGAAGCCTAAGAAAGTCAATTAAATCTAACTCGTAAGGCACAACTCAAAAGCCCACTAGGACTCATTTGGAACTCCCTATAAATAGAATAACTTACACCCAAAGAAATCATAAGTTGCTTGCAAGACAAAGTTCTTGTGTTTAGAGAGAGAAATGATTAGAGAGGGAATCGAAGAACTAGCAAAATTGAATCCCACTCAAAGTCATCCTAGATTTCTCTCTCCCAAAATTTCTCAGCCCAAAGATCTCGCTTTGCTTCTTATTTTTCCGGTGGCTTTTCTTCGTGTTTTTTGGTGATCTCCACTGCAGTCCGATAGGTTTTTTGTCGTTGGGATTCCGGCAAAGCTCGACACGCAGATTGACCTTTATTGTGTATATTGCATCTCCTTGTAGCGATTTCTCACAGCGGTGGTCGGGCTTCTCGCGGCGGTGGTCGGTGTTAGTTGCGGTGATCTGAGCAGTTTTAATGTGGTCCAGATTTTGGGTAATTTTGTTGAGTTTTCTCCAGGCAAGCTTCTTTGTTCTTAGTGGGTTTCGTGAATACTACCCGATTAACAATTGGCCACACGATTTACAGGTTTTCTTCGAGGCATCCAAAGGATTCTTGTGGATTTTGCGTCAAAGATTCAATTTTTATATCAAAGCTTAGATCTTTCTTATTTGCTAAGGGACACGCTTCAAAGGTATAATCTTTATTTATGCTTTTATTTAAAGATTCAATTTTTAGCATATCGTTTAACGGATCTAACAAGTATAAGCCTAGATCCACTCATGGGAATTGATTTTAGAGTTTGGACTCGATCGAAAGTCTCCGATTCTGGAATGCGTAGCACAAAAGTGAGATTTTCAATTTGGCCCAGACTGGATCTTAATTCCTTCAAATTGGTATCAGAGCCAAGCTTTTGGCTTTATACTTGTTCGATTTATTACACGGTTATATTACTGGCGGTTATTATTCCCGGCTATTGTGGTTTTACATTCATTTATAAACCTTTGTCCGGGCCCATTTTTTATTTTTGAATGTGAATATGTGTACTAGTAATAACCACGAGCTGGAAGCAGTGTAGGATTAGATTAAATCTTGTAGTAGGATTTATTCTTAAAATGTCGTCTTTATTTTGCTAGACAAGCCTTGTATTTATGAATTTGTATAAAATGACGAAGACGTTATTGTGGGTAACTCATATTCGTGGGTTTTGATTTATCGTAATTTTGGGTGATTCCTAATTACATAGAAAACCGAGAAAACCCAAACGAATTAGGAGGAATCCAAATAACGAGTGGGAGCGACGCGACGAGACGTGTCAACAAGGCGTAAAAATGAAACAACTATTGAGAAGACCATAATAGTCAGGAAATGTTTCATTCATATTTATTTCTTACTTTATATGTCTTTATTGTTGTTTGTGTGTTTTTGTTTTATGTTTTTATGCATGATTGAAAACAAACGGTTTTATGGGTTCAAATAACTAAAGTTAGAAATGACTAAAGTTAAGACGTTGCATATTAAAACCGGAAAAACCCTCAATTTAGGAATCTAAGTGGGAGCAGGTGGGTTTTTATCCCCATGTCATCCATTACGAATTCATATGTGATGTGAATGGACTTATGTGTTGGCATTAGGGCCTTCCTCCATATCAGATGAGTCTTTATTCATAAGATCACAAGATTGAATTTCTAAATAGATGACTATAGTGCTTTTAATTGGAGAACTGTGACACTCTCTCTATCTGAGGCGCATAAGTATCCTAAGTAACAAATTAAGAAGTAATGTAATGGCATACACTTAGTGTACCGCTTGTAGTATCCCTCCTAACGAGGTTAAGCTACTTATGCGTGCGGCTAAAATCATTGACTATTCATTTTATTGATCAATAGATCGTTTGGTCAGATAGTGAAATTAATGAACTTGGTTCTTCTCCAACGAATGTGGACTAGCGTAGACGTTCACACGATCATGACCTGCATAAATCTTTGTGAGCAAGATGTTTGTGGATTTGATTATATTGTTTTCAGGATGTCAATATTTTCTGAAAAGATAAAAATTTTCAGCTTTTGATATGTCGTTTAATTCACTTGCTGTCACACTTAATGAAAACAAACTGACTGGTCTAAATTACAGTGATTGGAAATGCAACTTGGACATTGTCCTCACTGCTGAGGGGTACAAGTATGTGCTCACAGAAAAGTGCCCAGTAATGCCCACTGATGACTCCACTCTTGAGAAGAAAGAAGCTCATAAAAGTTGCAAGAAAGCTGATGAGATGACCAGGTGCTACATTTTGCCTTCTATGTCAAATGTGCTGCAGCACCAGCATTAGTTGGTGACCTCAGCCTATGAAATGATGCTTAACGTTAAGGAGATGTTTGGACATCAGGGCAGCCAGGCAGACAGCTATGAGAAAACTCATGAATGACAAGATGACGGAAGGTACTTCTGTGAGGGATCACGTGCTTGACATGATGGCAAACATCAATGAAATCGAGGTATTGTGAGGTGATATTGATGGTGAGTCTCAAGTTGATATCATTCTCCAGAGCTTGCCTCAGAGTTTTGAGCAGTTTTGGTTGAACTACAATATGAGTAAGCACTTTTATTCCCTTCCCGAGCTCATGACTTTATTGGTGCTAGCTGAAAGCCTCTTCAATAAGAATAAGAAAGCTTTGGCAACTGTCGTGCCTTCAGGATCTTCTTTTGGGCCGAAAGGCAGAAAGAAGAAGAAGAATACCAAAAAGACTGCCAATTATGGACCTAAGCCAGCTATTTCCAAAACGAACAAGCCGAAAGGCAAGTGTTTCAAGTGTGGCAAGACAGGACATTGGAAGCCAAACTGCCCAAAACTGAAAGGTATGAGCAATTTAAAATTTGTTACTGAGATATGTTTAGCGGTGATTCCCACAGATACTTGGTGTGTGGATTCAGGAACCACTGATCATGTTTGTAATTCATTCTAGGGGTTCCAAGTAACCCAGATATTTAGAGATGGTGAGTTGCAGGTCTACTTGGGAGATACTACTAGAGTATCAGTTGTTGCAGTGGGAGTCGTCAAGCTTATTTTCTCAAATAATGTTGTTTTAATTTTGAGAGATTGTTTTTATGTTGCTAGCTTTGGAAAGAACTTGCTTTCAGTTTTTAAGCTTTTGAATGATGGTTATAAGTTTATTTTTTCTAATGACTCTGTTGATGTTAGAAATAATAAAGAACTTATATGTTCTGGTTCGTTAGTTGACAATCTTTTCTTAATTAAGACTAACTCCCTTATAGTGCAAAACACAGAAACACATAATTGACTTGTACTGATTGGCGTAGTCAATTCGGTCATAGTATTCAGTATCTAAATCCCGATATTGGGACGGGCGTGAGAATTAGATATCGTATGCTTTGATGTGCCAAAGAGTGCGGTCTATTGAGGCCTATACCTTGGTAGGTTGGGTATGCGGTGTTTACCTTCTTACGTGCCATTTCTAGTCAGAGGAATCCACGTACCAGTTCGCCGGGTCGATGGTGCTCCTGAGATGAGCTCGTAAGGTTTATTATGCTAAATCTGGCCAGTGCACTTTACATCCGGTATAATAAGAAGGTCAAGTGGTACTAATCTCGGATACCAAGAAGTCGGTGAATTAGTTTGTCAGTAAATTGATAAGCCGATGAGCACTAGATCTTTGATGTGGGGAGATAGAAGAAAATATAGTGGCGCGCTGTAAAGTCATTTGTTAGCGGTAGTTCCATAATTGGTTCGTTAGTGGTACGACTAATTATGCGTTTGACTAATCGATAAAGTGAATTAATTAATCCTAAAGGTTTATTAATTTTTAATTGACAAAATGGATTAAGAAAATTAATTCTATATGAATTAATTGATCCTAAGGGTTCGATTAAATTAAATTAACGAAGTGGGTTAAATAATTAATTCGAAAAGATCAATTGGAGTTGACTAGTCTAACGAAGACTAATGAGTCAATGAAAGTCAAACTAAAATGTCCACTTAGCCTACTAGGTCTCCTTAAAAGCTCCTTATAAATATCCCTTGTTAGGCATTAATGAAGACATAAGGAAACTTGGAGGCCACTTAGCCTAGTGAGAGAAAGTCTAGCTTAGAGTGAGAAAATTCTTTTTTATTCGAATCTTCTCCTCGAAGTCAGTTAGGATAGCATTCTTCTTCAAAAAAACTCAGCCCATTTGTCCCTCAATTGTTTGAAGCCGTCGCCGTCAACTTCTATCCGCCGGAATTTATCACCGCCGGTGATTGGATAACTCCGGTAGTCGTGCCGCCGTGGATTGGTTACCGCCGGTGTGGTGAACCGCTAGCTTGTGAAAGCTTTGATTAGTGTCTAGATCTCTGACCGGTTGGACCATTTTAAGTGACAAGATCTTACCTGTTCTGGCGATGGCTTCTAGATCTGTGCAGAAGCCTCTGGGCTAATCTGTTTCGGGCAGATTGAGTTATTTCGAAGTTTCCTCAGGATTTCTTCATTTTTCTTTGGGCTACTCAGTAGACACTAGCCCACACTAGTTCAGAGTCAATTTAGACTCATTCTTTGGATTTCAGTGGTAATCGCAGGCTAAAGATTTGGTTTTCTTTATTGCGTTGGACTTCGCTTCAAAGGTATAACCTTTATGTTTTCCGCTTTTAATTACAGGTGTAATCTTTGTGCATTGTTTATCGATTTAATAAATTAAATAAGAATAAGCCTAGATCCATTCAGGGGAAAATGAATTTGAGCCTGAGCTTTGTCGAAAGTTTCCGATTCTGGAATGCATTACATGAAAGTGAGATTTTCGATTTAGACCAGACTTGTTCTGTTTTCCTTCAAATTGGTATCAGAACATGTGCTTTGGCTTTATACTTGTTTAATTTATTCCACCGATTTATTTTGGCATTATTATTTTTTTCAAAATGTTTAAACATGTAGTTATTAGTTTCCCGACTATTATGGTAGAATTTATTTTTCATTCATAAACCCTGGGACATATGCGGGTGTGCATATTGTTTTTGAATGGAAATGTCTGTAATAGTAATAACCACAAGCTAAAAGCCATGTAGGATTAGATAAATCTTGTATTAGGATTTAATCTAATGTTGTCGTTATTAAATTCCTAAAAAAACGCCTTGCATATAGGAATTTATGTATTATGATGAAGATGTTATTTCGGGTAACTTATATTCGCAAGTTTTGGTTTCTCATAATTTTTGGTGATTTCTAATTACGTAGTAAACCGAGAAAACCCGGGCGAATCGAGAGGAATCCAAATAACGAGTGGGAGCGACATGACGGGATTTGTCACTGAGGCGTCAAGGAATCAACGATAGAGAAGGCCATAATAGTCGGGAAATTTTATTTCTTTAATTTCCCATATTTATGTCTTTTTGTTGATGGGTGCGAATATACTTTGTTAAGATATTGCATGTTAAAACGGAAAAATTCTCAAACTTAAAAATCTAAGTTGGAGCGGGTTGGTAAATATCCCCATGGCCTCCATTACGGGTTCATATGTGATGTGTTTATTCTTGCGAGTTGGTATTATGTCCTTCCTCCATGCAGACAAGTCTTCAATCACAGATATCACTAGAATAAATTTTCGAAGGGATGACTGTAGTGAGTTTAATTGGAGAAAGTTGCAACACCCTCTCTGCTAAGGGTGCATTAGTACCCTAAATAACAAACATAGAAGTCACGTAATGGCATACACTTAGTGTACTATTTATAGTATTCCTCCCGCTAGATTACACTATTTATATGTACGGCTAAAAGTATTGACTATTAATTTCATTAATCATAAGATCGTTGGTTAGATAGTGAAATTAATAAACTTCGTTTCTTCTCGAACGAATGTGGGTTGGCGTAGAAGTTCACCCTCTTGACCTGCGTTAATGCCGGTGTGAGAGATGTCGATAGAGATTATATTATTTTTTTGAGGATTTCAATATTTTTGAAAACGTAATACTGAAACTTGATTGTTTATTTTTCAGTTGTTGATATGTCGTTCAACCCGCTAGCTGTCATACTAAATCAGAACAAACTTTCGGGTCCAAATTACATTGACTGGAAACGTAACCTGGACATTGTCCTTACCGTTGAGGATTATAAGTACGTGCTCACTGAGGAGTGCCCCCTAATACCAGTGATGATGCCACCCCTGAGCAGCGAGAGCCATATATGAGGTGGCAGAAGGCTGATGAGATGACCCGGTACTACATCTTGTCTTCTATATCGAGTGTACTACAGCACCAGCATCAGTTGTTTACCTTAGCTTACAATATGATGCTCAACCTCAGGGAGATGTTTGGACATCAGGGCAGGCAGCTAAGCAGTCAGCTATGAGAAAACTCATGAATGCTAGGATGGCTGAGAGCACATCAGTGAGGGATCACATACTGGACATGATGAGCTGCATCAATAAGATCGAGGTATTGGGAGGTGATATTGATAGGGAGACCCAGGTCGATATCATTCTCCAGAGTTTACCCCCTAGTTTTGAGCAGTTTCGATTGATTACAATATAGGCAAGCTCTCATATTCACTTCCTGAGCTCATGACTGCATTGGTGTTTACTGAGGGCCTATTCGCAGAGAAGAATCAAGCCTTGGCTACTGTTGGTCCCTCAGGTTCCTCTGATAGGCCCAAAGCCAGGAAGCACAAAAGGAAGAGAGGCAAGAAAACAGGAGCTACTGATCATGGATCAAAGGCGGGCATTGACAAGAAGCATAAGCCAAAAGGCAAGTGCTTCAGATGTGGCAAAGTAGGATATTGGAGGAAGGATTGCTCAAAGCCTCGAGGTATGTGTAAATTTTCCATAGTTACTGAGACATATTTAGCGGCGATTCCCACAAATACTTGGTGTGTGGATTCAGGAGCTAATGATCATATTTGTAATTCTTTGCAGGGGTTCCAAGTGACCCAGCTGCTTAGAGGGGGAGAGTTACAGGTCTACCTTGGGGATACTGCCAGAGTTTCTATTGTTGCAGTGGGAGTTTTATGTCTTTACTTTTCAGACTCAAATTTATATGTACCTAGTTTTCGGAAGAATTTACTTTCAGTTTTGAGACTCGTTTTGGATGGTTATAAGTGTGTTTTTTCTGATAATTCTATTTTTATTAGAAAGAACCATAAGCTTATATGTTCCGGTACATTAGTTGACAATCTGTTTTTAATCAAAACATACCCCCCAGTAATGCAAGACACAGAAACTAGTAACTCATCACCGTATCATAGTAAGAGAAAGGAGTCTTCCCCTTTGAATCAAGCTTATCTTTGGCACCTGAGACTCTGTCACATTATCCTTTGTAGGATTCAATTGGTTAATAATGGGTCTTTGGACTCATTGGATATTGACAGCTATCAGACCTGTGAGTCCTGCTTGAAGGGTAAGATGACCAAGAGGCCTTTCAAGGCAAGGGGGTATAAGGCCAAGGAGGTTTTAGAGTTGATTCATTCTGACTTGTGTGGGCCTATGTCAGTTCAGGCTAGAGGTGGTTATGAATATTTCATGACTTCACGGATGATTACTCTAGATATGGATATATATAACTGATACGCCACAAGTCTGAATGCTTTGGCAAGTTCAAAGAGTTTAAGGCTGGGGTAGAAAACTATCTGGGTAAAAGTATCAAGGCCTTGCCATCTGATCGCGATGGCGAATACCTCTCTATTGAATTGAGATCCTATTTATAGGAGGAGGGCATTCAAACCCAGTTGTCTGCACCTGACACACCCTAACAGAATGGTGTAGCAGAGATGAGGAACATGACTCTTATGGATATGGTTAGATTGATGATGTGTTCTAGTTAGTTGCCTATATCATTTTGGGGTTCAGCCTTGGAGTCAGCGTGTTATCTCCTTAATGTCGTACCATCTAAGTCTGTGCCTTCGACCCCAGTTGAACTGTGGACTGGACGAAAGCCTAGTCTGAAACATCTCAGGATTTGGGGTTGTCCAGCATATGTGCTTAAGGCAGACACAGCCAAGCTAGATGTGAGATTAGAGATTATGTTTTTTGTAGGCTACCCCAATGAATGAAAGGAGGTTTGTTTTATAGTCCGCAGGATCAGAAGGTAGTGGTGAGCACCAATGCCAAGTTTCTTGAGGAAGACTGTGTTTTAGATCACAAGGCAAAGAGCAAGCTAGTATTGGAAGAGCTTAGAGGTCAGCCCATTATTCCAGATGCATGAGTACAGGAATACACACCACAAGAGACTGCACACACTATCATGGATTATGCTCTTACAAGGCTGCGCCTCGTCATAGTGAGAGGGTAGCCAGACAGCCCAAGAGATACATGGGTTTGGGTGAGTCTTTGAACTTTATCCCCGGGGCTCATGAACCAGCCCAGTTAGCTACAATGAGGCTCTCCAGGATAAAGATCCACATTCTTGACAGAGAGCGATGAATGCTGAGATGGGTTCTATGGACTCAAATCAGGTCTGGAAGGTGGTAGACCTTCTTGATGGGTTTCGGCCTATTGGGTGCAAATGGGTCTACAAGCGAAAGAGAGGATCTGATGAGAGTGTTGAGACCTTTAAGGCTAGGCTTATGGCGAAGGGGTATTCTCAGAAAGAGGTTATCAATTATGAGGAGACCTTTTCCCCGGTAGCTATGTTTAAGTCACTCCGGATTCTCTTGGCCATAGCTGCTCATATAGACTATGAGATTTGGCAAATGGACGTCAAGATAGTTTTCCTTAATGGAAGTCTTGAGGAGACCATCTTTATGCAGAAACCAGAGGGTTTCATTATTCAGGGCCAAGAGCACAAGGTATGCAGGCTTAGGAGGTCCATTTATGGACTGAAGTAAACATCCAGATCTTGGAACATCAATTTTGATGAGGTTATCTAGCCCTATGGATTCACTCAGTGTTCGAATGAGCAGTGTGTATATCGCAGACGTGATGGTGATACCTTGGTGTTCCTCGTACTTTACGTAGATGACATCCTTCTGATTGGCAACAGTAAGAAGGTGTTGTCAGACATAAAGGCATGGTTGTCTAGGCAATTTGATATGAAGGATTTGGGAGAGACTGGACATATCCTTGGGATCAAGATTATTCGAAAACGTAGGAGACGTTCTCTGACACTCTCCCAGGCATCCTACATAGACATGATTCTGGCATGTTTTAACATGCAGAACTCCAAGAAGGGTTCACTACCTTTTAGGCATAGGGTGCATTTGTTTAAGGAGCAGTGTCCTAAGACTGCTGAGAACATAGATGCCATACAGGCGGTACCCTATGCTTCTAAAGTTTGTAGCCTCATGTATGTTATGTTATATACGAGGCATGATATTTGCTTTGTCGTCGGCATAGTTACCAGATATCAGAGTAACCCTAGGAAGGCTCACTGGGAGGTAGTAAAATGCATTCTCAAGTACTTGTACAGGACGAGAGATTATGTCCTAGTTTATAGAGCGCATGAGCTTGTACTGTTGGGTTAAACTGATTCGGACTTTCAAGGTAATATGGACAAGAGTAAGTCTACCTGTAGGTTTGTGTTTACTCTAGGAGGTGGAGCCATAGTATAGTGGAGTGTTAAGCAGAAATGCGTGGCGGACTCCACCATGGAGGCTGAGTACATTGCAGCATCAGAGGCAGCGAAAGAAGCTGTATGGCTCCGGAACTTCCGGGTGGACTTATATGTGCTTCCTGAGCTGCCTAGGTCTATCATAGTTTATTGTGATAACAATGGTGCAGTTGCTAACTCGAGGGAACCATGAGCCCACAAAGCGAGTAAACACATAGAGCGCAAGTACCACCTGATACGAGAGATCCTAAAGATGGGAGACGTGACCGTGGCCAAAATAGCATCAGATGACAACCTTGTAGATCCTTTCACAAAGCCATTGACCCCAAAGGTCTTTGAGAGACATGTGCAATGTGAGTGAGTTTAAAGGTGTTCTGTAGATTTGATTATGACAGTAGTTTAATACTGGGTTGGACAGTTTTTGTACTTCTTAGCATAGCTTTGAGTATTAGTGGGAGATTGTTAGTTTTGAATACAGAAAAGTTATGGCTTGTATCAAAAACTAATATCCACAGATGACATATTATTTTGTTTCAGTATTAAATTATTCCATTATATCATAGAACTAGATAACGGGGTGTGGAAAGACACAGTAGATACTGTTATTGGTTGTAGTATTGATATATAAAAAATTTACTCATAACTGAGATAGTCTGAACATACTATCAGTATAGGTTATCGTGTGGTTTGGAAATTAGTTTATCTAGACTAATTTAAATCACACGGATATGCCCGGGGCATATTGAGCACGACCAGTTTGGATAGAATTGACTTGTACTGATCGGCGTAGTCAATTAGGTCCTAGTATTCAGTCTCTTGATCCCGAGATTGAGATGGGAGTGAGAGTTAGATATCGTATGCTTTGATATGCCAAAGGGTGCGGTCAATT
This sequence comes from Knoxia roxburghii, assembly GCA_030378225.1. Classification (NCBI taxonomy): domain Eukaryota; kingdom Viridiplantae; phylum Streptophyta; class Magnoliopsida; order Gentianales; family Rubiaceae; genus Knoxia; species Knoxia roxburghii. Next base: position 26,616,743 of record CM059417.1, read on the forward strand.
GAGGCCTATACCTCGGTAGGTTGGGTATGCGGTGCCATTGCTAGTCGGAGGAATCCACGTACCGGTTCGCCGGGTTGATGGTGCTCCTGAGATGAGCTCCTAAGGTTTATTATACTAAATCTGGCCAGTGAACTTTACGTCCGGTATAATAAGAAGGTCGAGTGATACTAATCTCGGATTCCAAGAAGTCGGTGAATTAGTTTGTCAGTAAATTGATAAACCGACGAGCACTAGATCTTTGATGTGGGGAGATAGATGAAAATAAAGTGGCGTGATGTAAAGTCATTTTTGAGTGGTAGTTCCATAATTGGTCCGTTAGTGGTACGACTAATTATGCGTTTGAGTAATCGATAAAGTGAATTAATTAATCCTAAAGGTTTAATTAATATTTAATTGACAAAGTGGATTAAGAAAATTAATTCTATATGAATTAATTAATCCTAAGGGTTTGATTAAATTAAATTAATGAAGTGGGTTAAATAATTAATTCGAAAAGATCGATTGGAGATGACTAGTCTAGGGAAGACTAAGGAGTCAACGAAAGTCAAACTAAAAGTCCCACTAGGTCTTCTTAGAAGCTCCCTATAAATATCCCTTGTTAGGCATTAATGAAGACATAAGGAAACTTGGAGGCGACTTCGCCTAGTGAGAGAAAGTCTTGCTTAGAGTGAGAATATTCTTTCTTCTTCGAATATTCTCATCGAAGTCAGCTAGGATAGCTTTCTTCTTCGAAAATAACTCAGCCCGTTTGTCCCTCGATTGTTTGAAGCCGCCGCCGGTGATTGATAATTCCCGCAGCCGCACCGCCGTGGATTTGTTGCCGCCAGTGTTGTGAACCGCTAGCTTGGCGAAAGCTTTGAGCTAGTGTCTAGATCGCCGACCGATTGGACTATTTTTGATGACAAGATCTTACCTTTTCTGGCGATGGCTTCTAGATCTGCGTAGAAGCCTCCGGGCTAATCTGTTTCGGGCAGATTGAGTTATTTCGAAGTGGGTTTCCTAGGGATTCTTCGTTTTTCTTTGGGCTACTCCGTAGACACTAGCCCATACTTGTTCAGAGTCTATTTGGAGTCATTCTTTGGATTTCAGTGGTAATCGTAGGCTAAAGATTTGGTTTTCTTTATTGCGTTGGACTTCGCTTCAAAGGTTTAACCTTTATATTTTCCGCTTTTAATTAAAGGTGTAATATTTGTGCATTGTTTGTGGATTTAATAAATTAAATAAGTATAAGCCTAGATCCATTTAGGGAAAATGAATTTGAGCCTGAGCTTTGTCGAAAGTTTCCGATTCTGGAATGCATTGCACGAAAGTGAGACTTTTTATTTAGCCCGGGCTTGTTCTGTTTTCCTTCACAGTGGTCATCAACTGATGCTGATGTTGCAGAACATTCGACACAGAAGCCAGAATGTAACACCACGACATCTCATTTGCCTTTCTTCACCTCTGATAAGCTTCTCTTTGTTCCTCACTTAACTGGTCTTTAAGCGCAGGAGGACACGGTTCTGTAAGAACGACCTTGTATTGCTCAGCCGTCAGGACTGAAAGATTATCTGCCAGGACCCGGTCAAAAATTCACTTTCGTGCTATGCATTCCAGAATCGGAACTGTTGCCAGGCCTAAGCTCTAGCACAAAACTATTGTGCAAGATCGTAGCTTGTACTTATTCAATTTGTCACGCGACAAAAAATTCTTAATAAAACCGAAAGTTTAAGAATTACCTCTTGAAGTGTGTACTTAGATGATTCTCTTGTATGACTCAAGACTTGATTGTACACTGTGTGGGTAACGAGTTAACGAGCAATTGATCAGCAATCACCACTACAATCTCTCCAGAAATAAACCAGCACCACCGCCATCTAGCACGTATAGTCCACACGCCGCTAAGAAGATTCCACATGCACCACCGCACAAGAAAGTCACGCACTACTGGTTCTTGATCAAACCAACCACTGACCAATCTTGAAGCTTGTGACGTCGTAAGGAATCTTAAGAAATCTGACTTTGAGAGAAATATTAATTCTCTCTAGGATTTTCTCTCTCTAGTTTTCTTGTCTTGAAAAATTATGAATTGTGTGTCTTGAATTGTTAATCTTTTGTCTATTTATAGAGTTACAAAAGAGACCCCAAGTTGGTTTAGGATTGGCCTTCCTAATGGATTTAGGATTATTAATTAGTTTCTAAATCCAATTAGGTTCCAAATCTAAAATCCAAATAGATTTCCTAATCAGTAGGATTTCCTAATTCTAATTGAACTTTAAGACTTAATTAATTAATTAATTAATTAATTAATTTCACTTTGTTAATTACTTAATTAACTCTTAAGAATAATTAATTAAATAATTAATTCTACTTTATCAATAACCCACTACATAATTAATCGTACCACTAATGGATTAATTATGGTACTACCATCCTATACCATAATTGCTTACAGAACAACTAAATTAATTATTCTTTAATCTCCCCACATCAAAGATATAGTGCTCGTTAATTTATTAATTTATTGATAAATTAATTAATTAACTTCTTATAATCTGAGACTAGTACCACTCGACCTTTTTACTATACCGGACATAAGTCCACCGGCCAGGTTTAGTATACTAAACATAACGAGCTTATATCGGGAGCACCACCACCCCGAACGCACCGGTACATGGTTTTCTTTCGACAAGCAACAATACACAAAGAAATCAAACACGCGCACCCAACCTACTGAGACTATTGGCCTCAAGTGACCTCACTCTTTGACAGATAAAAGTACACTATGTCTAATCCTCACGTCTGCTCAAGTTTAGTGATTAAGAGATAGAATACTAGGATCGAATAGTCTATTGAATCAGTCAGGATAATTCATCGTAAATGGTCAAGTTCAATATGCCCCGGGCATATCTATATGATTCAATTAGTTTGGACAAATCAATTTCTGAATCACAAAATAACTTAAACTAACAGTGTGTCCAAAACTATCTCAGTTACGAACTTCATTTATATATTATGTCTTTTAACCAATGATGAGATCTACCATGTCACACCAGACACCTCATCATCTAACTACATAATATAAAACATATAAACAATTTAACTAAAACATCTAATTGATATATAAATTGGGAAATCATTTAATACAAGGAAAGCTTTAGTATTCAAACCCAACAATCTCCCACTAATACTTAAGCTGTGCTTATAATATAAAACTACATCAATCTTACAACTACAATAATGTCTAGAAAAACAATCATGGCTCAGCTAAGTATCTAATCCCCATGCCCTCCACATGAGCCTCAAAGACTTTTACAGTTAATATCTCCGTGAATTGATCTGCAAGGTTATTTTCTGATGCTCTATTTGTCACAACCATGTCTTCCCTCTTTACGATAACTCGTATCAGGTGGTACTTGAGCTGTATATGCTTACTCGCTTTGTGGGCTCGTGGTTCTTTCGAGTTTGCTACTGCACCATTGCAAACCAGGAATCACGTCTAAGTACACTAGAAAGTTCTTAAGCCACACTGCTTCTTTCGCTGCAACGTATTCAGCCTCTATGGTAAAGTATACCACGCATTTCTGCTTGACACTCCACCAAACTATGGCTCCACCTCCAAAAGTAAACACATACCCTGAGGTAAACTTGCTCTTGTCCCTGAATCTGTGTAACCACGGGGCACAAGCTCAGGCACCTGATAGACCAAAACTCGATCTCTCATTCTGTGTAAATACTTGAGAATGCATTTTACTGTCTCCCAATGAGCTTTCCTGGGGTTACTCTGATATCTTCTTACAATGCCAACAGCGTAACAAATATTAGGCCTTGTACACAACATTGCATACATGATACTTTTTACTGCCGAGGGATAAGGAACTGTCTTCATGGCTTCTATCTCCTCAACAGTTTTAGAAGACTGTTCTTTAGATAGATGCACACCATGTCTGAAAGGTAGAAAACCTTTCTTGGAGTTCTGCATATTAAAATGAGCCAGAATCGTATCTATGCATGAAGCTAGAGAGAGCGTTAGTTAACATTTCCTAAGATCTCAAAATATCTTGATATATAAAAAGTATGATATATAAAAAGTATGCTCATAACCGAGATAGTCTGAACATACTATCGGTATATGTTATTGTGTGGTTTGGAAATTAGTTTATCTAAACTAGTTTAAATCACACATATATGCTCGGGGCATATTGAGCACGACCAGTTTGGATAGAATTGACTTATACTGATCGGCGTAGTCAATTCGATCCTAGTATTCCGTCTCTCAATCCCGAGATTGGGATGGGCGTGAGGGTTGGATATCATGTGCTTTCATTTGCCAAAGAGTGAGGTCAATTGAGGCCAATACCTCGGTAGGTTGGGTATGCGGTGTTTAGCTTCTTACGTGCCGTTGCTAGTCGGAGGAATCCACGTACCGGTTCGCCTGGTTGATGGTGCTCCCGAGATGAGCTCGTAAGGTTATTATACTAAACCCGGCCGGTGAACTTTATGTTCAGTATAATAAAAGGACGAGTGGTACTAATCTCGGAAACCAAGAAGTCGGTGAATTAATTTGTCAGTAAATTGATAAACCGACGAGCGCTAGATCTTTAATGTGGGGAGATAGAATAAAATATAATTGCGTGATGTAAAGTCGTTTTCGAGCGGTAGTTCCATAATTGGTCCGATAGTGGCACGACCGATTATGCATTTGACTAATCGACAAGATAAATTAATTAATCCAAAAGGTTTAATTAATATATAATCGACAAAGTGAATTTAGAAATTAATTCTATTTTGAATTAATTAATTCTAAGGGTTCGATTAAATTAAATTAACAAAGTGGGTTAAATAAATTAATTTAAATGGGTCGATTGGAGTTGATTAGTCGGGAAGACATAGCGGTCAACGAAAGTCAAATGTAAAGGCCTAACTCGAGAGCCCATTAGGTCTCCATTAGAGCTCCTTATAAATAGAAAGCTTAAGGCCTAAGAAACTTAAGAAAATCTTGCAAGACAACTTTGTCTTCCTTGAGTGAGAAAGTTCTAGAGAGAGACTCTTCTTCGTTCTTGGGTTTCTTTCAAAAACGAACTTGGAATCTCACTTCTCGATTTAGATTAAGTCCAAAGATCAAATTTTTAGATAGCCCACCGGACACTGTTCATCGGGTACTGTTCACCGACATTGTTCATCGGATACTGTTCATCGGACACTGTTCATCGGATACTGTTCACCGGACACTGTTTACTCCGGGGTGCTTGATCCAGCTGGGTTTGTGTTGATCTCTTCCTTGGGTTGGTGATCCACAATCCCGGTTGTCCAGATCGTGACCGGAGTTAAAGTGGGTTCGATTTTATTGGCGAGAAAAATAGTGGGCAGCAGTTTTTTGGGTTAAAGGTTTGATCTTTTGGGCAGATTTCTAATTGAGGGATTTTCTTGGCGGGTTTCTCGTGGGCTTTGGTAGCAGACTTCGATAGATTATTGCCCATGCAATATTCGAAGTTTTCTCGGAGTGATCTTTTGGATTTCTTGTGGAATTCGCGTAAAGATTGGATTTTTTCTTTAGGCAAGGGACTTCGCTACAAAAGGTAAAATCTTTAATATTCCGCTTGAACTAAAGATTTAATTTTTTGTGTCCCGATTAATAAATTAAATAAGTATAAGCTAAGATCCGTTCATGGGTAAACTAATTTGAGCCCGAGCTTGGTCGAAAGCTTCCGATTCTGGAATGCATTGCACGAAAGTGAGGTTTTCGATTTAGCCCGGGCTTGTTCAGTTTTCCTTCAAACCCACTTCGTTAATTAAATATTAACCAAGCCCTTAGGATTATTTCGTATGACCCACTTTGTCAATTAAATATTAATTAAACCTTTAGGATTATTTAATTCAGTTTGTCAATTAGTCAAATACATAATTAGTTGTACCACTAACAGACTAATTATGGAACTACCGCTAAAAAACGAATGTACTTCACGCTCCTATCTCCCCACATCAAAGATCTAGTGCTCTTCGACTTCTAGGAATCCAAGATTAGTACCAATCGACTTTCTTATTATACCGGACATAAAGTCCACCGGCCGGGTTTTGTATAACAAACCTTACGAGCTCATATCGGGAGCACCATCAAACTGGTGAACCGATACATAGATTCCTTCAACAAGAAATGGCACACAAAGAATTTAAACACCGTATACCCAAATTACTGAGATGTAGGCCTCAATGTAAAATAAACCCAGGTTTGAAGGCTTACTTGATTGAAGAAGAAGGCATACTTGATTGAAGGAAGATTATGGTGAAATATAAATCGGAAGCTGGAAATGCATATAGTTGATGAAGAAAATAAATTGGGGCCTCGTGTAGGAAGATGAACACCAATATATAATCCTTAAGATTCTTCTTCATTTTTTTTAAGATACTGATACAAGGCTATTGTTTACAAAGAGAGTATTTAGAGAACTTGAAGTAGTCGTCGAAAGAGTTCTACCGATTCTCCTAGCTTACATTCTAATTTATAGATACCAAATGATACTATGCTAAGATATTCGTGGTCCAGGCTATGGTCCACTACCATCAATGAATACTATTACAAAATGCTGAATACATTGAATTATGGCATGTTAATAATTATCCAATACTAATGATCTTGACACAAAGGTGAACTAAAGTAGATTCCTTCACATGGGTCATGGGAAATTCTGACAAAGGTGAAATAAAGTAGATTCCTTCACTGCTGATCTTGACACAAAGGTGAAATAAAGTAGATTCCTTAACTACTGATCTTGACACAAAGGTGAAATAAAGTAGATTCTTTCACTGCTGATCTTGACACAAAGGTGAAATAAAGTAGATTCTTTCACTGCTGATCTTGACACAAAGATGAAATAAAGTAGATTCCTTCACATGGTTCTTGTATTCGGCTTGAACATATTGGGGAGATGTATCTTGTGAGGTCAAATCTAATCTGAGAACCAATATTCCTTATCCAATTAATCCTCATCTTCATTACCTGACGAAAATTCATCCAAAGAAAAAGTATGATCTGGATACATCGGATAAAAGCAAAGCTGGACTCTAGACAGCTGTCCATCTTCATTAATTTATAATGATTTAATCTGTGTTCTGTTAAAAAGTTCATCTCCATCCTTCCATAATCTACTGTATGAAAGTTGATTCTGGAATCTTGTTTCAACTATTTTCATACCAATTTCTCTGTTCAAGACTTGACTGGTGCAATTCGTCTTTTTGTCAGGCATAGGGATTCTTCTTCCTTTTAGCTTTTCATTAAGCTTGTCTGGGCAATATTCCTGCAGCTGCAAAAATAAAATATTAGTTTTTTTCAAAATGTTCCATAACTAAATTTTGGTCCAGAGGATCGGATGATGATTCTTGACTAGAGGCTCCTTTGAAACTGAATGATTTCTCCTTGAATTTCTTAAACTCCAAGAATTCTTGGTATTCAAGAAATTTATTCTCCTGATGAAGCTTTGTTTTAAAGAAAGGGATGATGCAGGTTGTGTAACTTGACTCTTTCCTTGTACTTATTACTTCTTTCTTCGCATAAGTCTTTGGGTTTACTAGAGCTAATGGTTGTACTGGGACTTTGCCAAGTAGCATTGAATTCTTTTGCATTATTGCTTATTCTTCAAAATAAACTTGTACTGTATCCTGATTTACCTTAAGAGCAATCCACCGTTTAATCTTGAATTCTTGGAGTAATGAGAGTGGCATAGGCATCGGAAAGTGCTGAGTAAAGCAAAAGTTCCAACAAAGGATCCATGGAAGCTTTAGCTTGAAGTGAAACTGGACTATCTTGCCAAATTCAGGGACATCAGATTCTACCTTCCAACTAAAGAGTTGCCAAGCCATCTTGGCATCTGGAGGATAAACTTTTTCGGTTGCTCCACAATACTGTCACCATTCATAAAACCACAGAGGAATACTATTGAAATCTGTCCTAAGAGTTTTATGAATTGTGTAGAACCACGAGTGATTGAAGGGTCGGAAGAGAAATCCTTTAAACTATGCTTCTTTGTAATCCTCATATGAGTATCCTGGAGGATTATAAGAACTTCTTAAATGAACTGTGCATCCTGATGATCCTGTCAATTCTATCCAATCCCACCTATTTAAAATCTTTCTGATGACAGCTTTGGAATACAAAATAACTGAGTTTGTAGGTGTATCCATTGTATGGTGAATGTCCACCGATCCTGAATGTACAAGAATGTACTGATAGAATCGCAAATCCTTAGTTGGTTCAGAAGAGATCCAATACTGCTTATCTTGAAACATGTTAAATACATATCCTAAAAGATCTTGATATTGTAATGGTTCATGGTGTCGGGTAAGGGTTAAGTGTTCAATGTGCTATTTGGTGGCATAGCATGGAGGATTGGGGTTGAAAGGTTTGTTTGCTGGATTATTCGGAGCTGGATTCTGTTGTCGAGGTGTGGATACTGGTTGACCAGAAGGGTAAGGAAAGTGAACACTAGACTTTTGTATGTGGGATTGTTGTAATTTTGCTGAGGGATTTGAGGTAGCTTGAATATAAGTAAGAGGTGGAAAATCCTGAAGAGACTGAAAGCGGTTAGAAGTAAATGGAGCTATTTGATTTTTCGTGAAATCTTTGACCTTAAGAGTCTTATTCTTTGTGGGCTGGGAACTCATCCTTCGAACCTGCCAAAAATTCTCTGGTTAAGAAATCAGGTAAACAATTAGAATGTCCTTTGATATGTTCAATTTTAAAATCAAATACGGATAAAATTTCCTGCCATCTAGCAAAAATTTGTTTTGAAACTAAATTCTTTACATCCTTTTGTAAAATATCTTTTGCAGGTTTTCAATCAACTTTTAAAAGAAACTTTTTGTTTATAAGATCATCCTGAAATTTGGAAATGCAAAGAACAATAAATAAAATTTCTTTTTTAACCATAGAATAATTCTTTTGAGGTTCAAGTCATAATCCTGAATGACATCTTACCAATTGATCTTTTGAATCAAACATTAATATTTGTTTTAAAATGCCTCCATATCCTATGTGAGAGGCATCTATTTCTACAATCATAAATGCCTGGGGGTGTAGAATACTAATAAGTGGTAAAGTTTTTATCCTTTCTTTTAATAATTTTACTATGGCAGTATGTTCTTCTTATCATGCAGGTGGATTCTTTTGCAATCTTTTGTATAAGGAGCACATATTTCTCTCATTTTTGGGAAAATATAATTCAAACATCCTAAGAACCTTTGTAATTGAGTTTTATCCTTTAATTCATCTGGAAATCATCCTGTAAATTCTAAAGATCGTTGTATAGGGATAATTGTTCCTTTATAAATATTATAACCCAGAAATCTAATATATGTCTAAAATAATTTAACCTTTGAAGCAGAGACCACTTAACCGTTTTTCTTAATTACATTGAAAAATATATGTAAACGTTTAAAATGTTGTTCTATTGATTCAGAAAAAATTAAAACATCATCAATGTATACTACTGAAAAATTAGTATAAGGGTTTAATATGTCATTCATTACTTTCTGAAATTTTGAAGGGGCATTTTTCAATCCAAAAGGCATAACATTCAACTCATAATTACCAAATAGAACTGTAAAAGCCGTTTTATATCTATCCTTTGGGTCAATTTGTACCTGCCAAAATCCTGATTTCATATCAAATTTTGAAAATACTTTTGCATTGTAGATCCTTTTTAATAAATCTCTTTTATTAGGAATAGGGTATTTAATCCATTGTAATACTTTATTAAGAGGTTTATAATTTATTACCAACGTGAGACTCCTCTTTCTTTTTCTACTTGCTTTTGAACATAAAATGCTGCACAACTCCAAGAAAATTTAGATGGAGTAATCAATCCTTTGTTTATTAATCCTTCGATTTCCTTCTTACATATCTCTAATAATTCTGAGTTCATTTGGATAGGTCTAGTCTTAGTTGGTATACTTCTTTCATTAAAATCCTTTTCATAGGGTAGGCTTACTAAATGTTTCTTTCTATCCCAAAAAGCATTAAGAATGTCTGAACAGACTTCTAGTCTTATTCTTTCCTCTAGATTCTTTATTTTCTCTTGTAATTGTTCTTCTATTCTAACATAACTTTTCTCTTCCTTAAGAAAATTGATCTTTTTTGATATTATATTAATAGTATAAATTGTGGTAAATAGAGTTACTTTGTAATAATAATAATTCTTTTCGTTTTACTGGAGATAAAAACCTAAAAAAAAAACTTTTGATCCCATTATTTTAGTACATACTCCTCGTTCATCAACCCAAAAATGATAAATCTGTGTAGAAAAAGGAGTTCCTAAGATAGCTTGAATATTCAAATGTTGTACTACAATAAAATGATGTTTAAAACAAAATTTTCCATTACATATTGAAGTTTTAACTAACTTACCTTTGACTTTTAATGGCATACCATTTGCTATGAGTAAAGATTCTTTGGTTGGCACGTAATATTGCGTGGGAATTAATCCATCTCCAATATAACTCTGATCTGCACCACTATCGATCATAGCCGTTATAGTTGCTTGGTAAGATCCTACTAAGGTTGTAATGTAACCTATCCATTTTTGAAAATTCATTTTCTCTATAACAGAAATAAATTTAGAATCCTTGGGTTGTTTATCTGGTAATGATATTTCTGCCAACTGAAATTCCGAGGGGTTAAATTCTGGTAGTGTCATATATTCTACTATGTTTTTCCCTTTTGATGTACTTGATTTAAGGATTGCTATTTTAGTTTCTAATTCCAAATTTTTGTTTCAATTCTTAAAACATCTTCTTTTAGTTGTCTCATCTGATTTTTTAATTGATTGATTTCAGTTTGTAAATCTTTTGTACTATTCTTCCTAAATGAATTATCAAGGGAATAAGTATGTGATAATTTATAAATACTAAATGGTTCTATGATTTTAACTGTATCTTGTTCCTCTATTAATATTAAATCCGTTAATTTAAGTAAATAAGTGGTTTGTAATTCTAAAGGTAATTCCTTAATTAAATCAAATAAAAGATGTTTTTGATCTATATTGTTATTTTGAGGATTAGTCCTAATCATATTAATAGAATTATTACATCTACATTCTGGTTCACCTGAACTTGATTTAGAAATACTATAAAAATCATCGTTATAGTCATCTGAATTTTTTTGCACCAAATAAATCTCATTTGCCAGTTTCTCTTTTAAATTTAAATCTAATTCAGCAAATTTATTCAATATTTCACTAATCATTTTCTTGCTTTTGCAGGCATTAGCCTTATGTCCTTTTTTCCCACACTTATAACAAATAATATTCTCCTTATTATACTTCTTTTTATACCTTTTATTTTTATAATATTTCTTATTGTCATCATATCTTTGTGGTTTCTTTATTCTATAAGCTATTCTTTTCTGTTTAGAAGCTGTAGAAGAAGCTTTTATTCCAGTTATTCCAAAAGCTTCACAAAATGAGCCTAATTCTCATCTTTCATTTTTATATTTAGCTTGAAATTTTAAATCCTGACATGCTGTCAAAGCTTCTTTCTTTACAAATGCAAATATTTGCCCATAAGTCATATCATTAAAATTTATTGATTCCGTGCCCATTTCTTTTTGTAAATTCGTCATCACCTTTTTTGAGAATAAGCTAGGCAATCCTGTAACAAATTTTTCTTTCCATATAAGAGAATTACTATCAAGTCCTTTTAATACATGGGTTAGAAAGATATCCTTATACCATCTAAAATCAGATAAACTTAGACATCGTAAATTAGTCAAAAAAATCATTGAAGAAGTTAATGTTTCGTTAGGATTTGCAACAAAATGCATAGCTATCGTATAAATTAAAAAATCACAAGAATCATTTGTATTAGTAATATTCCCTTCTGCATCCTCCTTTGATCTCATATGATCCATTATAGACATTTTATCTTGAAAACTTAAGGAATTATCCCACCAATAATTTAATTAACCTGTAAATCCTGTTATAATTAATAGGCATGCATCCTTTCCGACATATTTTTCAATCTATATGCTGTTTTTGCCATTCTAATTTCTTGTAATGTATTCAAAATTTCATACTCACTCCGACCATCTATATTCCAATTAGTTAAAGAGTTTCCATCATAACTGTTAGAACTAAATTTTGCCCGCTCTTCATACTAAATATCCGGTGGTGTTGGTCTAGGATAATAAGCCCTTGTTTCTGCTTTTTTCCAATTATTCCTATTTGGATATCTAGGTTTTCTTCGTATTCTATTGATATCATGTTGTTGTTCCTCTAAAAGTTCATCTTCTATTTCATTTAGTTGCTGTATAATTTCATTATTAGAATCAAAACTACTAGAATAATCCTCAGAATCTATTTCTTTATCTATCATATTTATTTTTGAAGGCTCAGGAGTAAGGTTGGAATTCAATTTTTCTAATGTTTGTGATATCTTTTCCATTAAAGGTGTTTGTAAACTATTAGAAGGTAATTTTATGTTATCCTTTTCCGTGATTACTACATTAGGTTGAAAATGAGGAAATGAATAACTATCAAGAAATTTTTGACTATGCTGAGATAAAGATTTAATATCAATGGATAAAGAATCTAATTGTTTAGTTATATGATGTAATACTACATTTGAATAATTATGCTGCATATGTAATTTTTTTATGTCTTCCATCTTAACAGATTCATCAATATCTTTGTCAGTTTTAAATGGAGATGCAATTAATTCACCATGAGCTGTATATATCTTTAATGTATGTAAAGGAGGATAAGTCTGAGCTACTATTGTTTCATCCCCTAATTTCCATTTTTTTGCTAAATTTGTTTGTACATTAATATGGGATAATGTATATCCATCTTCCATATCCAATTTAGTAAAATAATATTCTAACCATGTATAGAAATTAAACGGAGTATTATGCCTCTTTACATCCATTATCCATTCTTTTTGTAATTTAACCTGATATTGTGAGTCTAATTTTTTATACCAATTTCTTTGTTCTAAACACTCGTAATCTTCTAAATCCTCTATTAATTGATCAAAATTTATGGTGGTTACTCTAGTAATAACATTAATACCGTCCTGCATCTAAGAGGTTGTTGGTGACAAAGGTGGAGAGTGATAAGAATTTATTTCTGGAATTGAATTTTTATGATAAACTTGAGTCTTTGAAAAAATTTTGTGAAATCCTCAATGCTTGACGTTGATCTTCTATGAGGTTGGAATGGAATATCGCATGAACTAGAAGTATTATATCTAAAAGAATTAAACTTAACTAAAACTGTGTCATTCTCTGCATCTATTATTTGTGATACTTCCCTCTGTTCAATATTTCTACACGATTGCTGATTTTCGACCTGAAATTCGTCTGGTGTTGTTATTTCATTCCATTTTAATCTTTTTGGAGTATAAGTTTTTGAATATTCGTCATCTATTTGTAATAAAACAATTTCTTCTTTAACTGTTGGATACATTCTAAATTTAGAATTCAACTGACTACTCATTAATTTATAATAAATTCTATACATTACAACAAACTGTTCTGTCAATTTTTCAAATTCATCTCCTTGTATGTGAATATCTAAACTAAGAGAAGTCAATATTAATGGATCTGTCAATGATACCGAAAAATTAGGAGCACATTTAAAAAATATTGGACTATTTCAAATATTAGTCTGAATTAATGCTAACAAATAAATCTTGTATTTTTTTAACCTCTTATCCGTTAATGCTACATAAATGGGAGTATCTACACCAATATGAACTAAAGGTTTTATTGTAATCTAAATTAATCCAAAATGAACAAATCTATATCCTTTATCCAAATAATTCCTTATGGAAATATTAGACAATAATGATGAAGAATGAAATTTTTCTTGAATATTCAATGTTTCTTCATGAGTTTTAAAACTGAAAGCAGTTTTAAAATCCAAAGATCCTATCTTATAGATTGTCTCTATATTCTATTCTGGAATAGACCAATCATTAAAATTGCTATGTATTATTTCTTCTTCACTTTGAACAATCCTTTTAGTATTATTATTATTATTGTTTAGGATTTTTCTTAGTATATTAGCCATAATATTGCACTAGAATATAAACATTATCAATATAAAATAGAGGGATTAGTGGGAGACTTCACCGGGAACACCAACTCTATGTGGCTTACCAACGAACTTACGATCTAACAACCACTTAACCAAGCACTATATTGACAAAGATGATGTTAATAAAATAATGCACTATATGGCTCTGATGCAAAAATAAACCCAGGTTTGTGTCAAGATCAGCAGTGAAGGAATCTACTTTATTTCACCTTTGTCAGAATTTCTCAAGACCCATGTGAAGTAATCTACTTTATTTCACCTTTGTGTCAAGATCAACAGTATTGGATAATTATTAACATGCCATAATTCAATGTATTCAGCATTTTGTAATAGTATTCATTGATGGTAGTGGACCATAGCCTGGACCATCAATATCTTAGCATAGTATCATTTGGTATCTATAAATTATAATGTAAGCTAGGAGAATCGGTAGAACTCTTTCGACGACTACTTCAAGTTCTCCAAAAACTCTCTTTGTAAACAATAGTCTTGTATCAGTATCTTAAAAATAATAAAGAAGAATCTTAAGGATTATATCTTGGTGTTCATCTTCGTACATGAGGCCCCAATTTATTTTCTTCATTAACTATATGCAGCTCCAGCTTCCAGTTTATATTTCATCATAATCTTCCTTCAATCAAGTAAGTCTTCTTCTTCAATCAAGTAAGCCTTCTTCTTCAATCAAGTAAGCCTTCAAACCTAGGTTTATTTTGGTAGGTGGGTGTGCGTGTTTGATTGCAATAAACTCGGCCGGTGGAATAAAAACTAGGTGGGTGTGCATGTTTGATTGCGTGGTGTGCTATTCTTGTTGAAAGGAAACCATGTACTGGTGTGTCTATGATGATGGTGCTCCCGAGATGAGCTCTTTATGTTTATTATACTAAACCCGGCCGGTGGACTTATGTTCGGTACCATAAAAAGGTCGAGTAGTATTACTCTTGGATTATAAGAAGTTAATTAATTAATTTATCAGTGAATTAATAAATTAACGAGCACTATATCTTTGATGTGAGGAGATTAGAGAATAAATTAATTTTAGTTGTTCCGGAAGCAATTCTGGTGTAGGATGGTAGTGCCATAATTAATCATTTAGTTGTACGATTAATTATGTATTGGGTTAATTGATAAAGTATAATTAATTATTTAATTATTCCTATGGGTTAATTAGTAAATTAACAAAGTGAAATTATTTAATTAATTAATTAAGTCTTAAAGTTCAATTAGAATTAGGAAATTCAAGATATTAGGAAATCTATTTAGATTTGGAATCTAATTATATTTTGTTACTAATTGGATTTGAAAACAAATTAAAACCAAAATCCAATAGGAATGCCAATCCTAAACCAACTTGGGATCTCTCTTGTAACTCTATAAATAGACAAGAGATTGGAAATACATGAAGGAAACAGATCTGGTCCGGGCTAAACCGAAAATCTCACTTTTGTGCTATCCATTCTAGAATCGGAGACTTTCGATCTGGCCTAGACTCTAAAATCATTTCTATAAACAGATCTAGGCTTATACAAATTCGATTTATTAAAATGACAAGCTAAAAATTAAATCTTTAATTTAAAGAGAAAGTCTTAAAGATTATACCTTTGAAGCGTGTCCCTAGCAATAAGTAAACCAAAGTTGAAAAATCCTGTTGTTTACTGCCCGAGACCAATCACAAGAGAATCCTGAGAATGACTCCGTCTCTACCTCAAAATTGTGTACGTGACTATCCACAAGGTAGCTAAGACACTAAGGAATAAATCCATAAATGACCCACTTCGAAAAAGTCATCAGATCCTCAGCAGATCATTGCCCAAAGGTTGTTGCGCTTATTTTCCACCTGCTTCTTTTTTACCGCCTGGCTACGCAATCCGCTATCGAATTCCTCGAATGACTCCGTCTCCACCCCGAAATCATGTGGGCGACTATCCATGGGGTAGCTAAGACACTAAAGAAGAAAACCAAAAGAAACCCATTTCGAAAAACTTGTCAGATCTTCAGCAGATCGTTGCCCGAAGATCAGCTGCCTATTTACCGCCTGGTGCAAAAAATACAAGAACCACCACCAAAAAGAACTCTTCTACCACGACCTATACAACCATCACCATGGATCATTGGTCAAGACTGAGATCTACATAACGGTGGTCGAATCAAGTGACTAGGAGAATCAAAAAGTCCGGCGGCGCAAATCGAGGGACGGGGCAGCTCACAAATAAGGGACTGCGGTGAATAGGAAACTGATGATACAAAGGGCTGAGCATTTTGAAGATCAAAATATCGTAAGCCGACTTTGAGAAGGAACACAAAGAAGAAAAAGAAGTTCTCTCTCTACTCCTTCTCACTCTAGGCAACTTAGCCACCAAGGTTTCTTAATGTCTTCCAAATGCCTAACAATGACTATTTATAGGAGGTTCAAGGGAGACCTAGTGGGCTTTTGAGTTGGGCCTTAGTGTTAGACTTTCGTTGACTCTCTTAGTCTTCCCTTGCCTAATCAACTCCAATCGAACCTTTAGAATTAATTTCTTAACCAACTTCGTTAATTAAATATTAATCGAGCCCTTAGGATTATTTTGTATAACCCACTTAGTCAATTAAATATTAATTAAACTTTTAGGATTAATTAATTCACTTTGTCGATTAGTCCAGCGCATAATTAGTCGTACCACTAACGGATTAATTATCAAAGTACCGCTCAAAAATGAATTTACTTCGCGCTCACTTTATTCTTCTTCTATCTTCCCACATTAAATAGCTAGTGCTCATCGATTCATAAATTTACTGACAATTTAATTTATCGACTTCTTGGTATCCGAGATTAGTACCACTCGACTTTTTTATTATACCGGACATAAAGTCCACCGGCCGAGTTTAGTATAGTAAACCTTACGAGCTCATCTCGGGAGCACCATCAACCCGGCGAACAAGTACATGGATTCATTCGACTAGCAACGGCACACAAAAAGAAGTCAAACACCGCATACCCAACTTACCGAGATTTATGCCTCAATTGACCGCACCCTTTGGCAAATCAAAGCATAAGATATCTAACTCTCATACCCACTCTAGTCTAGGGATTAAGAGATTAGAATATAAGGTTCAAATAAACTACGTCGATCAAAACAAGTTAATTAAATCCCGAACAGGTCATGCTCAATATGCTCCGGGCATGTCCGTATGGTTTAATTTTTCTAGACAAACTAATTATCCAAATCACACGATAACCTAAACCGATAGTATGTTCAAACTATCTCAGTTATGAGCATTTGTTTATATATCATTTCTTTAATCAATAACGAGATCAAGTGTGTTTTTCTACACCTCGTTATCTAGATATATGATATAAAGGAATAATTTAATACTGAAACATAAATGATATGGCAACTGGGTATTAATTTTCTGATACAACCAATAGATTTTCAGTATTCAAAACTAACATACTTTAATCTACCAAAGAGTGAGGTCACTTGAGGCCTAATAGTCTCGATAGGTTGGGTGTGTGTGTTTGATTGCGTGGTTTTCAACCCTTTGTTCAGTGGCTTTCCTGAGGAGTCCGGGTCATAACATAGACTTCGGGCAGTGGCGAAAAGTAAAGGGTCGACGACGACACGTGGTCAAGACGCGCGGTGGCGAGCTCAATCTATGGGTAGCGTGTATGCTTCACGCAGGGGGTCAATGGCAGCTGGAGTGTTTTTCGGCTAGTTTTGTGGTGTTTTGCTAATCATTGATTCGTTGGTTCGTTACCCACACAACATACGAGCTGGTCTTGAGTCATACAAGCGATCACCTAAGTACACGCTTCAATAGATAATTCTTAAACTTTTAATTTAATTAAGAATTTTATTATTGCGTGACAAATCGAATAAGTAGAAGCTAAGATCCTTTGCAAGGTTTGAATAGTAATTGCAATAGAGTTTAGGCCTAGTCAAAAGTTTCGATTCTGGAATACAATGCACGAAAGTAAATTTTTGACTTTGACTGGGCCTGGGCAGATAATCTTTCAAAATGGATATTTAAATTATTGAATACTGAAATGTAATTTCAGACTTGGATAGTAGTTCTCTAATTAATTCTGTTGGAGATGAATACATAAGCTATGTTTGTATTATACATTTACCTAGTTAATATATCGATTTATATTTTGGTTGTATTTTGTTGTACATTATTTGTCCATTTATATTATGTAGTTAGATGATGAGGTGTCTTGTGTGACACAGTAGATCTCATCATTGGTTAAAAGACATAATATATAAATGAGGTTCGTAGCCGAGACAGCTTTGGACAAACTGTCAATTTAGGTTATTATGTGATTCGGATAATTGGTTTGTCTAAACTGATTGAATTATATAGATATGCCCGGGGCATATTGAACTTGACCATTCAGAATGATTTGTCTTGTACTGATTTAATAGACAAATCGTTGTTAGTATTCTGTCTCTTAATCCCTAGACTTGAGCGGGCATAAGGATTAGACATAGTGTACTTTTATCTGCCAATGGGTGAAGTCAATTATGGCCAATAGTCTTGGTGGGTTGGGTGCGCGTATTTAGTTACTTGGTGTTCTACTGCTTGTAGAAAGGAAACCATGTACCGGTGCTTCCGGGATGATGGTGCTCCCGAGATGAGCTCTTTATCTTTATTATACTGAACCCAGCTGGTGGACATATGTCCGGTATAGTAAAAAGGTCGAGTGGTACTAGTCTCGGAATTAAAGAAGTTAATTAATTAATTTATCAGTAAATTAATAAATTAACGAGCACTATATCTTTGATGTGGGGAGATTATAAATAAATTAATTAAGTTGTTACGGAAGCAATTCTGGTGTAGGATGGTAGTGCCAAAATTAATCCGTTAGTGGTACGATTAATTTTGTAATGGGTTAATTGAATAGGTAGAATTAATTAATTGATTAATTATTCCTAGGGTTAATTAAGTAATTAACAAAGTGGAATTATTTAATTAATTAATTAAGTCTTAAGTTTCAATTAGAATTAGGAAATCCTAGAGATTATGAAATCTAATTGGATTTGGTTTATCCTATTAGATTGGTTACCTAATTGGATTTGGAAACTGATTAATTATTTAAACCCATTAGGAAGACCAATCCTAAACCAACTTCGGGTCTCTCTTGTAACTCTATACATAGATAAGGGATTAGCTGAAGGAAAACAGAACAAGCCTGGGCTAAATAAAAAATCTCACTTTCGTGCAATGCATTCCAGAATCAGAAACTTTCGACAAAGCTCAGACTCAAATTCATTTTCCCATTAACGGATCTAGGCTTATACTTATTTAATTTATTAAAATGTAAATCGGCATGCAAAGATTCAACCTTTAATTAAAAGCAAAAACTTTAAAGGTTATACCTTTGAAGTGAAGTCCAGCGCGATAAGAAAAACCAAATCTTTACGATGCGATCACAACCGAAATCCAAAGGATTACTCCAAGAAGCCTCGAATATTGTGTGGGCAATAATATATCAAGGTGTACTATCAAGCCCACGAGAAACCCGCTAAGAAAAATCCATCAATTAGATTAAATCTGCCCAAAAGATCAAACCTTTAACCCAAAAAATTGCTGCCCACTAATTTCTCGCCAATAAAATCGAACCCACTTCAACTCCGGTCACGATCTGGACAGCCGGGATTGTGGATCACCAACCCAAGGGAGAGATAAACACAAACCCAGCCGGATCAAGCACCCCCAGAGTGAATAGAAGCGGCTGCCGAACGGCGCAAGTGTAGAACTAAAAATCGGCTGAACACCTAGAAAAAACTGGGCAGAATTTCGGCCAAAAATATGAAGAATCCGGCTAAAAGAAATGAAATCCAGCAGTGGGCAAACTCAAAAAATGATGGGCTATCTAAAAGTTTGATCTTTCAAGCTTAATATAAATCGAGAAGTGAGATTCCAAGTTCATTTTTGAAAGAAACTCAAGAAGGAAGGAGAGTCTCTCTCTAGAACTTTCTCACTTAAGGAAGACAAAGTTGTCTAGCAAGATTTTCTTAAGTTTCTTAAGGCATAAGCTTTCTATTTATAGGGAGCTCCAATGGAGACGTAGTAGGCTTTTGAGTTGAGCCTTTTAATTTGACTTTCTTTGACCGTTTAGTCTTTCCTATACTAATCAACTCCAATCGACCCATTTGAATTAATTTCTTAACCCGCTTCATTAATTTAATTTAATCGAACCCTTAGGATTAATTAATTCATATAGAATTAATTTCTTAATCCACTTTGTCAATTAAATATTAATTAATTCACTTTGTCGATTAGTCAAATACATAATTAGTCGTACCACTATCGGACTAACTATGGAACTACTGCTCAAAAATGACTTTACATCGCGTCACTTTAATTTCTTCTATCTCCCCACATCAATGATCTAGTGTTCGTCGGTTTATCAATTTACTGACAAACTAATTCACCGACTTCTTGGTATCCGAGATTAGTACCACTCGACCTTTTTATTATACCGGACGTAAAATCCACTAGCCAGATTTAGTATAATAAATCTTACGAGCTCATCTCGGGAGCACCATTAACCCGGCAAACCGATACGCGGATTCCTCCGACTAGCAACGGCATGCAAGAAGCTAAACACTGCATACCCAACCTACCGAGGAATAGGCCTCAATTGCGCACTCTTTGGCACATCAAAGCATACGATATCTAACTCTCACGCCCGTCCCAATCTCGGGATTGAGAGACTGAATACTAGGACCGAATTGACTACGCCGATCAGTACAAGTCAATTCTATCCAAACTGGTCGTGCTCAATATGTCCCGGGCATATCCGTGTGATTTAATTAGTCTAGATTAACTAATTTCAAAACCACACGATAACCCAATAGTATATTCAGACTATCTCAGTTAGGAGCATACTTTTTATATATCAATACTTTAACCAATAACCGTATCTACTGTGTCTTTCTACACCCCGTTATCTAGTTCTATGATATAATGGAACGCTTTAATACTAAAACAAAATGATATGTCATCTGTGGATATTAGTTTTTGATACAAGCCATAGCTTTTCTATATTCAAAACTAACATTAGCTATTACACAATGTACAATTCATAAGTTTTCAAGACAAGAAAACTTAGAGAGAGAAAATCCTAGAGAGAGAAAACTTTCTCTCTCTAAAATTTGGTTTTTGAAGATTAAATGCTGCCAGATTTTCCTTCTATTTTGGGCGGCCAATTTTTTTCCAATTTCGACGGCGCGTAAGTTCTCTCTCAAGTCCCAGGTGGCGCGTGAATCTTACGTGCCAGGTGCGGTGGTGATGGAATTTTCCAGCAAGTGGATTGTGCTGATTAGCTGATCAATTGCTTGTTAGATTATTGCCCACACAACATATGAACAAAGTCTTGAGGCATACAAGAGAATCACCTAAGTAAACGCTTCAATAGTTAATTCTTATTCTTCCGCTTTTAATTAAGAATTTATTTATTGCGTGATAAATCGAATAAGTACAAACGAAGATCATGTGCAATGTTATTTCAAGCAAGGGTTGAAATAACAATTGTGCTAACGTCTAGGCCTGGCCAGAGATTCCATTTCTGGAATGCGTAGCACGAAAGTGAGTTTGTGGCTAGGCCCGGGTAGAGAATCTTTTAATTGGTATTAGAACCTGGTTTTTGGGTTTTGTGCTTATTCGAATTATTACATAGTTTTATTTGCAGGTGGTTAAGAAATCCCGACTATTATGGTTACGTTTGTATGGGTTTTAATTAAACTCCCGGACATGTCCGGATTTGATTTTATTATGAATGTTTGTAATAGTATAACCACGTGCTGGAAGCCGTGTAGGATTAGATCAAATCTGTAGTAGGATTTTTTTCTATGTAATTTTGATTATTTAATTTTCCTAGAAAGCCTTGTAGTAGGAGAATTAATTTTTTATAATCAAAAGCGTTATGGTGGGTAACTTGAATTCGTGGGTCGTTAATTCATATAAACCCAGGAAAATCTAGAATGAATTGCAGGAAGACCAAATTGCGTGGGAAGAAGTTAAGGAGGAATCGGAGGTGGGGGCAGCACCGCGACACCAGTAAAGGCAGCACCGCTGCATTGCAATGCCAGTGTACAGCAGCAGGCGCAGCAACTGCTGCGCGCAGCCCATATAGGCTGCCTACAGCCCGTTTGGGGCGCGTTTTGGCCCTTTTTTCCTCCAGTTTTTTTTTTTTTTTTTTTTTGAAGTTCAAGACTCAATCCATCGAGTGACGTGGCAGGACACGAGATCGAGGCAGAAGATGGAAGCAATTAAAACTATAATAGTCAGGAAATTTTATTTTCACATTTATTTCCTGTATTTATAGTTTTAATTTTTGTGCTGTATTTTAAATGCATGATTTTAAAGCATGATGGTTTTATGTTTGCATATAACTTAGGGTTAGTTAATTACATGTTAAAACCAGAAAAACAGTCAATTTAGAAATCTAAGTGGGAGCGGGTTGGTTTAATATCCCCACAGCCACCATTACGAGTTCATATGCGATGTGGGTGGACTTGCGCATTGGCATTAGGGCCTTCCTCCATTTGGATGAGTCCAACCACGATATCGCACTAGATTATGAATTTCTGAGTAAAATGACTAGAGTAAGCTTAACTAGGAGAAATGTGATACCCTTACCATCTAAGGCGCACTATCCTGAGGGACGAATGGTGATTCAACACAACCTTTCTGAGCAAGCTGCGTACGATCCTCTACATCGATATCCCGTTTAGCATAAGGCATGAAACCATCATCCTTATATAGCTAAAACTTTACTTGATCTCTTAGTGACACTGAATCCATCAAGCAAATGATATCCTTGTCATTCCTTGGGCATGGCCATGCATTTTTCAGTTCACTATCAAGTGGCCAAGATATCATCTCTCACTTAAGAGAGATTTATAGTCCCATCACTTCACCTACATATCTTAGCGTGAATTATAGTGTACCCAATCATACCCGTACTTGGCAACCTGTTACGGCCCCGTTAGGCGTATGTCAAAGCACACCACAATTCACCTAAGACCATGTAGTGATTTCTGGTCTAAGGATCCAAGTACCAGTACTACTCAAAAGAATCACTCATGATCTAATTAGTCCATGGAGTGTTTCTTTTGGCGGATCGATTTCATGAATTTAAATATGCACAAGGATATTACTATCATGAAATTAACTCATTTGATAAACAATCAATCAAACGACAAATGTCTTATTTACATAAATACCCTCAAAGTATATTTACATAAATAGCCCTCATTAGGGAACATTCACCAACAATCTCCCACTTGCCCGATGAAGAGCTATGTCCTAAACTGTTTAAGACCAAGCTCTATTACATGTCTATCAAACTTTGACTGTGGTAGAGCTTTTGTGAGAGGATCTACTACATTGTCGTCTGACCCTATTTTGCACACTTTCACATCTCCTCGATCAATGATCTCTCGGATGAGGTGAAACCTTCTGAGTATGTGTTTGGTTTTCTGGTGTGACCGAGGCTCCTTAGCTTGTGCGATGGCCCCGTTATTGTCACAGAAAAGTTCTATCGGATCTTGGATACTCGGTATCACTCCGATATCTGACACGAACTTCCTCAACCAAACAGCTTCCTTTGTAGCATCTGATGCAGCAATGTACTCAGACTCTGTTGTAGAATCGGCTGTTGTATCTTGCTTTGAGCTTTTTCAACTTATTGCACCGCCAGTCAGACTAAACACGTATCCTGATTGTGACTTCATGTCATCTTGATCTGTTTGGAAAGCAGCATCAGCGTAACCATATACAATGAGTTGTTCTTGTCCTCCATACACTAGCATTAATTCTTTAGTTCTTCATAAGTACTTCAGGATTGCTTTGACTGCAGTCCAATGATCCATCCCTGGATCTTGTTGGTATCTGCTAGTTATACTAAGTGCATGTGCAACATCCGGATGGGTTCACAACATGGCATACATGATAGATCCTATTGCTGAAGTATATGGGACTACTCTACTCATTGTATCCTTCTCCTCTCTTGTTGAAGGACCTTGGTTCTTCTTCAAGAGAAGGCCATGTCTAAATGGTACCTTACCATTTTTGGAGTTAGACATATTGAATCTTTTCAATATCTTGTCTATGTACCCTTCTTGACTTAGTCCCAGAAGCCTTTTAGACCTATCTCTATAGATCTTGATACCTAGTATTGTTTCAGCTTCTCCTAAGTCTTTCATAGAAAATACACTCCCCAACCATTGTTTGATGTCTTTCATCAAGGGAATGTCATTTCCTATGAGCAAGATGTCATCCACATATAGGACAAGGAAAACAATCTTGCTCCCACTAACTTTCTTGTAAACACAAGGCTCATCTTCGTTCTTGATGAATCCGTAACCTTTTACTTCCTCATCAAAACAAAGATTCTAACTTCGAGATGCTTATCGACCTCTGAAGCTTACATAATCGATTATGATGCTTTTGATAGATGTATGCCTCGGGTTGTTTCATATAAACATCCTCGAGTAGGTTTCTATTTAGGAAAGCCATCTTAACATCCATCTGCCATACCTCATAGTCAAAATATGCTGTTATGGCAAGCATTGTCCGAATGGACTTGAGCATCACGACAGGGAAGAAGGTTTCATCATAGTCTATACCATGAGTCTGTCTGAAACCTTTAGCCACTAGTCGTGCCTTGAAGATCCCGCCAGGTTTTAACTTGAAAATCCACTTGCAATCGACAACCTTTGCCTGAACAAGAGAGTCAATCAAAGTCCATACTTTATTGTCCCTCATGGATTGCATTTCAGATTCTATGGCTTGCAGGCATTTATCTGAATCTGGACTTTCTAAAACCTGTCTGTAGGTCATGGGCTCATCAGAGTCCACCAAGATCAAATCTTGATCCTCAGTCATGAGAAATCCATATCTCTCGGGTTCATGACGAGATCTACTAGACCTTCTAGGTTCTTGTGTCGTTGACTCAGGTTGCTCATCTTCATGAGTTTCCATGTCAACATCCATCTGAGTTTCTGTAGATCGTTCTACATTCTCTTGTGGTTCTTGAACTTCCTCGAGTTTTATTCTACTCCCACTGTCTTTCTTGTACAGAAATTATTTCTCTAAGAAAGTAGCTCCTCGAGCAACGAACACTTTGTTCTCTGTTGGGTTGTAGAACTGATATCCTTTGGTTTCCTTAGGATATCCCACAAATAGGCATTTGTCAGTTTTGGGTTCAAGCTTATTACTTTGTAAACGCTTTACATGAGCTTGACAACCCCAAACTCGCAGATAGGACATATAGGGCTTCCGACCCATCCATATCTCATATGGAGTCTTATCTACTGCCTTGGATGGAATACGATTCAATAAGTAGGTAGCAGAAAGGAGAGCATAACCCCAAAAGGATGTAGGGAGAGTCGCTAGGCCCATCATTGATCGAACCATATCTAATAAGGTCCGATTTCTCCTTTCAGATACACCATTCCATTGAGGTGTTTCCGGTGGAGTCAGCTGTGAAACAATTCCACACTGTTTTAGATAGTCATCGAACTCATCACTAAGGTATTCACCTCCCCAATCGGAGCGAATAGCCTTAATCCTTCTATCCAACTGATTCTCTACTTCGTTTTTAAACTCTTTGAACCTTTCAAAGGTTTCACTTTTGTACCTCATTAATTAGACATAACCATATCTACTATAGTCATCAGTAAAAGTGACGAAGTATTCAAATCCACCTCTGGCTTGTGTGCTCATTGGTCCACATACATCCGTATGTATTAGGGCTAATAGCTCACTTGTTCTTTCACCTTTCTTGTTGAAATGACTCTTTGTCATTTTGCCTTGCAAGCAGGGTTCGCAGGTTTCATATGATTCAAAATCAAATGTACCAAGCACTCCATCCTTGTGAAGCTTTTGAACTCGTTTTTCATTTGCATGGCCTAATTGACAATGCCAAAGGTATGTTGGACTTAAATCATTTTTAGATGATTTAGCTTTCTTTTCTATGTTATAGACTGGTTTTTCTTGGGTGAAATCCAAGACATACAGACCGTTACACATATTTGCAACTCCGTATAAAATATCATTTCGATATAAAGATAACGAATTATTCTCTATAATAAATCGAAAACCTTTATTACCTAAACTCGAAACTGAAATAATATTTCTGCTCAAAGCAGGTACATAATAACAATTTTTAAGTTTGATATTTAAACCAGAAGGTAAAGACAGAGTGTAATCTCCAACTTCAACAGCAGCAACTCTTGCCCCGTTGCCCACTCTGAGATCTACTTCACCTTTCTTTGTTATCCTTCTATTTCTGAGTCCCTGCACATTAGTACAAATATGAGCCCCACAACCAGTATCTAATACCCATGAGGTGGACATAGAAAGATTAATTTCTATAACAAAGATACCTGAAGCTGAAGGATTGCTTTTGAGAAACTTCTTGCAGTCTCTCTTCCAATGACCCTTCTGTTTGCAGAAGAGACATGTATCATCCCTTTTGGATCTTGTCTTAGCAGTTGGAGGAGCTTGTGGTTGGGAAGCAGTCTTACTGCGAGCTTTCTTATTCTGCCCAACTTTGGCCTTGCCATTAAGCTTCCTCTTCCCTTTACCTTTCTCTACAACTAACACTGGTGTTGCCTTCCGAAGGATCTGCTCAATGTTCTTTAACATGCCATGGAGCTCTGGAATGCTCCTCTCCATGTTATGCATATTGTAGTTCACAACAAAATCATTGTAATCATCAGGCAGTGAAGCCAAGATGATATCAATGGCCAACTCTCTAGCAAGAGGCCCATTTAATCTCTCTAGGGTATCAATATACCCCTTCATCTTGATCAAATGCATACTTACTGACGAACCCTTCGCCATCTTGCATGAGATTAATGTTTTTATCGTAATGAACCTTTCATTACGGGCTTGCTCTCGGAACATTTCCGTGAGTGACTCATAAATCCGGAATGCTTCCGAATTCATGAATTGCTTCTGAAGCTCGCCAGACATAGTCGTAAGCATTAGGCAAGTCACATTATTGGAATCGCTTTTCACCTTTTCCCAGGTTCTTTGAACAGCAGTCGTAGCATTAACGGGTTGTTCAGGTAAAGGAGCGTCTAAGATATTCAACTTCCTTTCTTGTTTGAGAACTATTCTCAGGTTTCTTTCCCAATCCAAGAAGTTTGGACCAACAAGTTTTTCTTTGTCCAAAATACTTCTTAGAGTGAGATTTGAAGTGACATTAGTGCTAGAATATGCCATTTCTACAAAAGAAATAAAATGCAAAATATTAGAATGAGTTTTAAAATTATTTTCCACAATAGCCAAAATTGAAATCCCCAACAATTTTGTATTGGTGCTAGATTGTGGGCCGAAAATCCACAAAGAGTCAACCCCAGTCTTGCTTTGGCAAGTATCGTAGGGATCGGGCTCTTTTGGTAGGCAACGTTCAAATCACATTCCCTGTAATCTAACGCTTTCCAATTGCATACCATGCAACTTTTCGGTGATAGGATGAACATTCCAAATGTTTGACACCATCCTATCTTTGCAAAATTAATCCCTAGTCAACTTATCGGGTCAAGCTAGGATTAATTTTCCCAAGTTAAACCATCCCTCAAGGCATCACATCAATAGACACCCACACAGTTTTTCCATAACAAGTGATAGTGATAAAGTTGAGCATCTAATACTCAAACAGTTTTTCCACTCATTAATGGTAGTGATAAAGTTGGGCACTATTATGTAACAACCCGCCGCATGAAGAAAACCTGAGGCCCTTGGGCTCTCCAAGTCCATCAAACGTTCGACACTCAAGTGGGCCCTTAAGTATGGAAGCAAAATCTTGGGTTTTTGGGATTTAAGTTTGATCGGCTTAATATGCATTTTCATTTATCATTCATTTGCATAAATAAAAGAATGAAATAAAGCGATAAACTAGGCTCTAGTCTATTACAGGGCCTTTTAAAACTTCATGTTTGGGCCTCCGCTCCTGGGCTCCACCATGGACTCCTCTTGGAACCTCCTTTTGGGCCTAACTATTACATGATGATTTTTATAGGCACACAGGACCAAATTCAAAATTGGCTCGCAGGCCCTAACTTTTAAAACGTTAAAATTAAAAGCCCAATTCATGCTTTGAAACACATAAAATGCATATGCTCATACAAGTCGGTTTTTAATTTAAGCCGATTAATTTTAAGGATTGTGTAACTATTACAGAATTAAAATTGATCGTGTCATGATCAATTTTAATCAATCATTCTGTTCATTTTACATTTATCCAAAATGATGCATGAACATGCTTGCATAATTATGATGCTTCAAATAAAATTTAAAAATTTTAAATAAGCATCAAAATTAAAATAAGATAAAATAAATAAATTACAATTCAAAATTTAAACAAATAAATTAATCTAATTATTTATTTATTTATCTTTTCTAATTATTTTAAAATTTATCTAATTATCTAATTAAGATAAATTTTTTTAAAATTTAAACTTATAGGATAAAATTCTAAATTAATCCTATCTTTATCTAATAAGATTATTTAATTAAAATCTTATTAAATAAAATTCAGAAAATTTTAAAATTTTAATTTTCTGAAACTTTTGGGGCAATTGTCAAATTTATCTTAATTTCTGGGCTTAGGGTTTTATTTCCTTAAAACTTCAGGGGTCCTTTTACAATTTTAAAATTTGGCTGATTAGGTTTTGGGAGTGCGGCAGGGGCATTTTCGTCTTTTCAGCCCATTAGGGTTTCATCCCTTCCGCCGCACCCTTCGTCTTCCCCGATCGATTCTCCAGGCACACAGATTTGTTGACAACTTTCGCCGGTCATCTTCCCGATTAAGGATTAGAGGAAACAAGCCAACCCAAAACCATTTTCGGTGGCCCGTTTTCCCGGCGACCGACGAGACGAAAAAACCCTTTGCAAATCAAAACAAAACCAGCCCATATTCAAAATCCAATTTCGAAACGAAAAACCAGAAATTTGTTTCAACACCCAGATTTCCGGCGAGGAAATAAAATCGATTCTGCCTAAGAAAACTTTTTTTTTCCTTTTGCAAATCAGCCTATTCTTTTGGTAACCAGGAAACCCAAATCATTTCCGGGAAGGTTTTCAACGCAAACCAAAACTTGATTTCAATAAAATTCCTTTCCCCTGGCTGAAACTTTGCCGGCGAAGGTTTTGAAAAACCCAGAACAATTCAAAACGGAACAAATCCGACCAAGTGAAGTTAAAAACGGTTTCCGGCGAGGGTTTCCAAAACCCAGAATCTTGAAGTTAAAACCATTTCGATGACATTATTTATCCGGTGACAAAAAAAAAAACACACAAGAACCATCCGGCGAGCCCCTTTTTTTTTTCTGTCGAGGTTTCCAAACAAAAAAAAAAAATAAAACCCAGTTTTAAATTCTTGTGAAAATCAAAAAGAGAACCTTTTTCCTTGAAGTAGACCAATTTTGAGACCAAAAAAGAATCCTTTTTTTAGTTTAGTAAATCTTCAAAATTCCGGCACAATCCTCAAAGCAAAAAACCAGATCAATTATATTTGGTTTTTCTTTGAAACTAAAATCGGGTTTTCAACAAAATTAATTTCCCTAAAACAAACAATTTGTTTTAATCAATTAATTTTGATTTAAAACTAAAATCCTTAACCATGCTTTGATACCACTGTAGGATATTTGTTTAGGCCTTTAATCTAATTAAACGGTAGAATCCTAAACTATAGGGATCGGGTCTTACACTTGAAGCGTAATCGGTTGCGCACGTCGCCTGGCTCCTCTGAGAAGATGGCGTAATCGGTTGATCTAATTTTACTAATTCAAAATCATCATCCTCCTACAATCATACCCCTAGGATATTTGTAGAGATCAAATTACCAAAATCAGTATTATAATTATCCAATTATAACTTAACTGATTTTAGTCATATTCCAAATCAGTATTTAAATAATATTTACTAATTCCAAATCAGCCTTAAATAATACCTTAATGATTTGGGTTATACACCAAGCCCATGGATCAACCCATGACCCATGGATCAAGCTAATGGGTCAAAAACTTCAATTGCAATTAAGTCCCTTGATTTATCAGCCCATCTCAATTGTTCCCAGGTAATTAATTAACTATTAATTAATACCACAGAACTTTTCAAAAATATTTAACTATAACAATTATACTTATTGTAGGCAAGAATACTTATTCTGCATCATTGAACTTTCTTATGTGCGATCCTGTAGGCCCATTCCAAATTGGCAATGGATAACTCAATCTCATTGATTAATCCATAAGTCATTAGTGGTCTCTAGCAAGACATAATGACTACCCAATTCGGAATGGAGGGTCGAATGGTGATTCAACACAACCTTTCCGAGCAAATTGCGTACGATCCTCTACATCGATATCCCGTTTAGCATAAGGCATGGAACCATCATCCGTATATAGCTAAACATTTACTTGATCTCTTAGTGACACTGAATCCATCAAGCAAATGATATCCTTATCATTCATTGGGCATGGCCATGCACTTTTCAGTTCACTATCAAGTGGCCAAGATATCATCTCTCACTTAAGAGAGATTTGTAGTCTCATCACTTCACCTACATATCTTAGCGTGAATCATAGTGTACCCAATCATACCCGTACTTGGCAGCCTGTTACGGCCCCGTTAGGCGTATGTCAAAGCACACCACAATTCATCTAAGACCATGTAGTGATTTCTGGTCTAAGGATCCTAGTGCCAGTACTACTCAATAGAATCACTCATGATCTAATTAGTCCATGGAGTGTTTCTTTTGGCGGATCGATTTCATGAATTTAAATATACACAAGGATATTACTATCATGAAATTAACTCATTTGATAATCAATCAATTAAGCGACAAATGTCTTATTTACATAAATACCCTCAAAGTATATTTACACAAATAGCCCTCATTAGGGCACATTCACCAACACCTGTATCACAAGCCCAAGAGTAAGATAGTACTAGAAGAGCTTAGGAGACAAACTGGTAATCCTGATGCACCAGCACGAGTAGATACACCACACACTGCACGACATATCACAGATGGTGCGCCTTCACAGGTGGTGCCTCGTCGTAGTGGGAGGGTTGTTAGACAGCTTGACAGATTCATTAGCGTAGGAGAGGCCTCAGACCTAGACCCAGGCGCTCCTGAACCTAACCCAGTGAACTATAATGAGGCTCTCTGAGATAAAGATGCAGAATCTTGGCGTAAAGCAATGATATCCGAGATGGGGTCGATGGACCACAATCAAGTCTGGGAGCTTGTGGACCTGCCTGATCGTTTTAAACCGATTGGATGTAAATAAGTCTATAAACGCAAGAGAGGACCTGATAGAAAGGTGGAAATCTTTAAAGCTATATTGGTGGCGAAGGGGTATACTCATAAAGAGGGAATCGATTATAAGGAAACCTTCTCCCCGGTAGCCATGCTTAAATCGATCCAAATTTTCTTTGCCATAGCTGCTCATTTAGATTATGAGATATGGCAGATGGATATCAAGACAGCCTTCCTTAACGGAAGTCTTGAGGAAACCATCTTCAGGCAGCAACCAGAGGGATTCGTTGAAAAAGGCCAAGAGCATAAGGTTTGCAGGCTAAGAGGTCCATTTACGGACTTAAGCAGACATCCAGATCTTGGAACATCCGGTTTGATAAGGTAATCCACTCATACGGATTTACTCAGTGTCCGGATGAGCAATGTGTGTACTGTAGACGTGATGGAAACTCGGTGATGTTTCTTGTCTGTTACGTAGATGACATTCTATTGATTGACAACAACAAGAAAGTGTTATCAGATGTAAAGGCATGGCTATCCAAGCAGTTTGATATGAAGATCTTAGGGGAAATAG
The DNA here is from genome assembly GCA_030378225.1 of Knoxia roxburghii. Lineage (NCBI taxonomy): Eukaryota > Viridiplantae > Streptophyta > Magnoliopsida > Gentianales > Rubiaceae > Knoxia > Knoxia roxburghii. The sequence continues at coordinate 26,648,649 of CM059417.1, forward strand.
GACATATCCTTGGGATCAAGATAATTCGAGATCGTAGGAAATATTCATTAACGCTCTCTCAAGCTTCATACATAGATATGATTCTGGCCCATTTTAACATGCAGAACTCTAGGAAAGATTTTCTACCTTTCAGACACGGAGTGCATCTATCTAAAGAAATGTCTCCCAAGACTGTTGAGGAGATAGAGGCCATGAAGACAGTTTCTTATGCTTCGGCAGTAGGAAGTCTCATGTATGCCATGTTGTTTACGAGGCCTGATATCTGTTATGTCATTGGCATTGTAAGCAGATATCAGAATAACCCTGAGAAAGCTCACTGGGAAGCAGTAAAATGCATTATCAAGTATTTATGCAGAACGAGAGACCAAGTGTTGGTCTATGAGGTGCCAGAGTTGGTACCCTGAGGTTACACAGATTCAGATTTTCAAGGCGACAAGGACAAGAGCAAGTCTACCTCACGGTATATGTTTACTCTAGGAGGTGAAGCCATAGTTTGGCGGAGTGTCAAGCAGAAATGCGTGGTGGACTCTACCATAGAGGCTGAATACGTTGCCGCATCAGAGGCAGCGCAAGAAGCAGTATGGCTCAAGAACTTCCTAGTGGACTTAGATGTGATTCCTGGTTTGCAGAAGTCTATCACAGTTTATTGTGATAACAATGGTGCAGTAGAAAACTCGAAGGAACCATGAGCCCATAAGGCGAGTAAACATATACAGCGCAAGTATCACCTAATACGAGACATCATAAAGACAGAAGACGTGTTCGTGGCTAAGATAACATCAGAGAATAACATTACAGATCCGTTCACGAAGACATTGACTTCAAAATTCTTTGTGGCTCACATGGATAGCATAGGGATCAGATACTTGGAAGAGCTATGACAATTTTTCAAGATATATAGTAGAAGAGTGTATAGGAGTTGAATGTAGATGTATACTTAAAGCACAACTTAAGTAATAGTAGGAGATTGTTGGAGTTGAATACATAAGTTATGCTTGTATTATACATTTTCCCAGTTAATATATCGATTTATGTTTTGGTTATATTTTGTTGTGCATTATTTGTCCATTTATATTATGTAGTTAGATGATGAGGTTTCTTGTGTAACATAGTAGATCTCATCATTGGTTAAAAGACATAATATATAAATGAGGTTCGTAACAGAGACAGCTTTGGACAAACTATCGGTTTAGGTTATTATGTGATTCGGATAATTGGTTTATCTAAACTGATTGAATCATATAGATATGCCCGGGGCGTATTGAACTTGACCATTCAGATTGATTTGTCTTGTACTGATTTAATAGACAAATCGTTCTTAGTATTATATCTCTTAATCCCTAGACTCGAGCGGGCATGAGGATTAGACATAGTGTACTTTGATCTGCCAATGGGTGAGGTCAATTGTGGCCAATAGTCTTGGTGGGTTGGGTGCGCGTGTTTAGTTACTTGGTGTTCTGCTGCTTGTCAAAAGGAAACCATGTACCGGTGCGTCCGGGGTGATGGTACTCCCGAGATGAGCTTGTTATATTTATTATACTGAACCCAGTTTGTGAATTTATGTCCGGTATAGTAAAAAGGTCGAGTGGTACTAGTCTCGAAATTAAATAAGTTAACTAATTAATTTATCAATAAATTAATAAATTAATGAGCACTATATCTTTGATGTAGGGAGATTATGAATAAATTAATTAAGTTGTTCCGGAAACAATTCTGGTGTAGAATGGTAGTGCCAAAATTAATCCGTTAGTGGTACGATTAATTTTGTAATGGGTTAATTGAATAGGTAGAATTAATTAATTGATTAATTATTCATAAGGGTTAATTAAGTAATTAAAAAAGTGAAATTATTTAATTAATTAATTAAGTCTTAAGTTTCAATTAGAATTAGGAAATTCTAGAGATTAGGGAATCTAATTGGATTTGGTTTATCCTATTAGATTGGTTACCTAATTGGATTTGGAAACTAATTAATTACCTAAACCCATTAGGAAGACCAATCCTAAATCAACTTGGGGTCTCTCTTCTAACTCTATATATAGACAAGGGATTAGCTATTACACAATATACAATTCATAAGTTTTCAAGACAAGAAAACTTAGAGAGAGAAAAACCTAGAGAGAAAATTTCTCTCTCTAAAATTGTGTTTTTGAAGCTCAACTGCTGCCGGATTTTCCTTCTATTTTGGGCGGCCAATTTTTGTCCAATTCCGACGGTGCGTGAGTTCTCTCTCAGGTCCCAAGCGGGGCGTGAATCTTACGTTCCAGGTGCGGTGGTGCTGGAATTTTCTGGCAAGTAGATTGTGGTGATTAGCTGATCAATTGCTTGTTAGATTATTGCCCACACAACATAGGAACAAAGTCTTGAGGCATACAAAAGAATCACCTGAGTAAACGCTTCAATAAGTAATTCTTATTCTTCCACTTTCAATTAAGAATTTATTTGTTGCGTGATAAATCGAATAAGTACAAACCAAGATCCTGCGCATTGTTATTTCAAGCAAGGGTTAGAATAGCCATTGTGCTAGCATCTAGGCCTGGCCAGAGATTCCGATTCTAGAATGCGTAACACGAAATTGAGTTTGTGGCTAGGCCTGGGCAGATAATCTTTCAAATCCATTAGTGGTACGATTAATTATGTGTTGGGTTTAATTGACAAAGTGGATTTAATTATTTAATTAATTATCCTTAGGGTCATAGTATGAATTGGGTTAGTGTTATTAATTAGTCCAGGAACTGGATTGGAGTTAGGAAAACTCAAACCTAACAGGAAGGTCAAACTCAAGCCCATTTGAGATCTCTATTGTACCCTCTATATAAGACTCAAGAATCAGCCCCAGAAGATAGAGATTGTCATAATTCAGACAGAACATAGAAAGCTAGAGAGAGAAACTTACAGAGAAAAAGTCCAGAGGCGGTGCAGGAAACAAGTTCCAGCGGCAGCAACTTCTTGACTTCTGGCGGCGGTCAACGGCCAGCAGTCAACGGAGTCAATTCCGGCAGTGCAGGAATTTTCAGGTGAGGCTGCGGCATAGTTTTTTGAGAAGATTTATGTGAGGAGTTTTATGCCGGTGCTAATTCAGAAATGTTTGGTAGATCATTGCCCAGACAACGTCCGGAATAGTCTGAGGGAATACAAGAGATTTCTTGAGTAACACGCTTCAAAGGTCAATTCTAAACTTCCACTTTTATTAGTTTTGTTTTTCATTGCGTAACAAATAGAACAAGGTAAACCAAGATCCTGTGCAACGGTATTTCAAAAGGGTTTGACTCGGATTGCATGAAATAATCTTTCAAAAATATCTTTGAAATCATGTCATTTGCTAACTTTCTAAATTGAGTTTATTAATAATAAAAAAAACTCTCCATTCTTCTTGGATAATTTCTATTTTCTTTTTTCTCGCTCTTTTCTGGTCTCTCTTTTCTGGATAATTTGTATGAGGATAGTTTATCCTAGCATAGCAATTTTTATAGAATTTTATTAGTTATTAGTTATTAGTTATTAGTTATTCTACCATCATAAAAGCAACTAGATGTTGTTTTCAAAGTATGAAGACTCATAAAAAAATTTGTAAAATTTTATCAGTTAATATTTAACCAAAAAAAATTATATATTAAATTTCTGCCGCACTGAACCTCGGGGCTTGGCTCCACCACTGGTTCATATCGTACAAAACATAACTTCATATTATATAGAATATGGTTTCATATCATGCATAGTAAGGTTTCATATCAAATACAACTTAGAGGTTCCTTTATGAAAGGAAAAAAAAATCATATCATACAGAACATAGTTTCAAATCAAACAGAACATCATTTCATATCATGCATAACAGATTTTCATATCAATATAACAAAAGAGATTCTTATCTGAAAATAAACAAATGATTCATATCATACAAAATATAATTTCATACCAGATAGAACATGATTTCATATCAATACAACATAGAGGTTTCTATACGAAAACAAATAAAGGATTCATATCCTACAAAAACATAGTTTCATATCAGATAAAATATAGTTTCATTATAATACATTATAGAGTTTCATATCAATACAACAAACATGTTCTTAAAAAAAAAAAAATTAACCCTATTTTTGCTTGATATGAAGCCTTGTTTGGTTTTATATGAATTCAAACTTTACATGATATGAATTCAAATTTTTCTTAATATGAAATCTTCTATATTATTTTTTTATATATAATTTCACATTTTACGTCGATCAAATAATTTTAAAAATTATTTAATTATAAAATAAATAAAATAATAATTAAAAATATTTTTGATAATTTTTTAAAAAAGATTAAACTCCAAAAATGGTCCATTATACATAGCCAAAAGCAGGTTTTGGTCCAAAACAAATAAAAATTATTTTTTCAGTACATTACATTAATTCTTAAAAATTTTTAGTCCAAAACCCATTTTTCCCTATCTTGACCCGGGGCATTTTGATCTTAATGAAATATATTTTTCTTTTAATCACTCAAAATAATAAAATATTCAAAAAAATATTTACTCTCCCCTTCCCTTCTCTCTTCTCTCCTCACTCCTCTCTGCCCACCGCCCCCGCACCGCCCCCCTCCGTTTTCTCTTCTTCTTTTGGCCGCCGCATAGGCCATTCAATTCCACCACCGTCCAACCTCTCCACCATCCCTCCTTTCCCTTCTTGACCACCATCCCTCATGATCTCTCCTCCTCCTCTCCACCAACGTCTCCACCCAAAACAACCAGAACACAAAGCAGCACCAAATTACCAATCCCACAAAGCAGCCCAACCTTTTTTTTTTCTGGGTTTTGATCAGAAAATCGAGGGAGTACCAAAAAGGGTTTTGGATTTTGATTTTTTTGCAATAAAGGAAGTCCCATAATGGTTTTGGCAAATGGCAGCAGGGTGGCTTATTTCAATTCATCATTTATTGTCAACATTTATCAAGTTGACAACCGAACAAGAGAAGGCCTTACCTTCGTGATTGGCCAAGGCCCAGATTTGATGCCCACAGACAGTTATGCTCAGTTTCTTGCCCTAACAAATGCTACCACTAATGGCAACTCAAGCAACAAATTTTTTGCCATTGAGCTTGACACATCCAAGCAGGATTTTGATCCCGATGGTAGCTGGAAAACCGCGAGAAGACGGACTTCATGATTTTGCTTTATTTTCGTTATGGTTTTGTTCCTTTTCTCACTGGAAATTATTCCGCGCTTGTTTGGGTTTCAAAACTTGAATGGATTGCTTCGATTTCGAAATTGAATTTTTTGAATTTTTGAAACTTCTCGCTGGAAAAGGTTTTAGTTTTGGGGTCTCAATTTTGATTTGGAAAAACAATTTGCAAAAGAGGGTTTTGGGGTTTGGTTTTGTAACTTGGATGATTCCAAACTGATTGGTTTAGCATTGGATTTGGTTTCTCTGGTTGATTCATTGGAAAAACGAGCACCAAATTTTTTTTTTTCTAATTTTTCATTTCTTGGGTTTTCGCAGGTGAATCGAGACTGGGCTCCCTCGCAATGGTTTTCAGTTCGAGCCGCTACTATTCTCGAAGCTTCATCTTTGCCAGGAGAGTTTTTTTTTTGCCGAGGAAGATGATCGAAGATAGCCAGGTTCACCAGGGAAGAAAAAGAGGAGAAAGGGATAGGGGCGGGGGGAAGATGGGAGGGAAAATGTTTTTTTTTTTAAAAATTATTATTTTATAATTTTAAAAGGGTAAAAAAAATATTTGATTAAGACAAAAATGCCCCTGGTCGAGACAGGCAAAAGTGAATTTTGGACAAAAATTTTTTAAGAATTAATGTAATGTACTAAAAAAGTAGTTTTTATTTGTTTTGGACCAAAATCTACTTTTGACTATATGTAATGGACCATTTTGGGAGTTTAATCTTTTAAAAAATACAAAACTTTAAAAAAAATACTGAATTATTTAGGAAAAAAATGGATGTAACAAAGTCTCACAAAAGAGGAAAAAAAAAAGAAAAAATGCCCACGCTTAAGGAAATGAGAGAGAGAGAGAGAGAGAGAGAGAGAGAGAGAAAAGAAGAAGAAGAAGTCGGTGTCTTTGACGGAGCAATCGTTATAGAGTGATATTAGGGCTATATTACAATGTGTCATTTAACAAATGACAGGACAACATTGGCTAGGGAGAAACAATAGATATTTAGGAGGGCCACCGCATTAAATGCTAAACAATTCTTTCTATTAAAGTACAAGGTTTCCCGTAGGTGTACGACATAATTTGCCCCAACGGAGGGAGAAAAAAAACTAAAACGTGTCCCGCGTTTAAATAAAATAAAATAAAAATCCAAGACACACGCATGTGATGGCCTCCCAAGATAGTAAAAAAATTTACTACTTTTAGTGTGGGTACAAAAAATATGGTGGTCATATAATTTGTGAATTACTCCCCTTATTTTACTTCACCTACTTTAAAAAAAATTATGTAAATTCACGAAAGGACTCCTACTATCCCACGTAAATTAATTTCCGAATGAAAGTTAATTTACAAACTAACGAATTAAAACAAACCATAAAAATAGAGAAACAAAAAATTAAGGTTTCAGTCCACTTTTGGTCCTCTTTAATAGGAGTTATTTCGATTTTTGTTCCTCTTATATTTTTGTCACCAATATTAGTTTCACTTAAAAATATTTTTGGCAATTATAGTCATTTTTCACGAAAATACCCTTTGACTAACCTTCAAAACCCTAATTATTCACCCCTTCTCCCCCTCCCTTTGCTCTCCTCCTCCTCCTCCTCCCGATCGCCGTCTCCGTTGCCGATCGATTTTGAGTGGTTTTGAGCAGAGATGGGTAGTGGCAACAGGATTGAGATCGGCGGTGGTGACGACGGCGACAGCGACAGTCGGGAGGAAGAGGAGGAGAGCAAAGAGAGGGGAAGAAGGGGGTGAACAACTAGGTTTTGAGAGCTAATTAACCATTTAGGGGTGTCAAATGGGTTGGGTTGGAACGGGTCATGATCCAACCTAACCCATTAGGTTAAGACTGGTCATGACCCAACCCAACCCATTAGTTCGCGGGTTAAGATGGGTCAAAATGACTTGTGGGTTGGGTTGAACCACAACCCAACCCAGGGTCAAATATCTAACCCAAAGAGTTGATTCGCTGGTTGATCGTGATTCAACCCTGTTTTAAAAATGGGTTTCTTTCATGTGTATTGGGTTGACCCGTTGAATTGGGTCGACCCATTTCGAATTGGGTCGACCATTTCATAAATTTTGAATTTTCATCTTTACAATGCAAAATTATTTTTTACATACGTTGTTAAAATCACGTAAATCTATTTCAACCCGGGTTAAACCGGTTTGAACTGGGTCGACCCGGTTCATAAATTTCGAATTTTCATCCTTTCAATCCAAAATTATTTTTTACATACATTTTTATAATCACAAAAACCTAGTTCAACCCGGGTTGACCCGTTTTGAGTTGGGTCGACCCATTGTGAACTGAACCAACCCATTTCATAAACTTTGAATTTTCATCATTTCAATACGAATTTATTTTTTACATGCGTTTTTATAATCACGGAAAAATTTTTGACCCGGGTTGCCCCGTGAGTTGGGTTGACCCATTTCATAAATTTTGAATTTTTATCTTTTTAATGTAAATTTATTTTTTACATGTGTTTTTAGAATCACGTAAACTTATTTCTGTTGGTTTGAATACTAAAGCTTTGCTTGTATTAAAACTATTTCCCAGTTTATATATCGATTAAATATTTTAGTTAAATTATTTTTATTTTTTACATAGGTTGTCCATTTATATTATGTGATTAGATGATGAGGTGTCTGGTGTGACACGGTAGATCTCATCATTAGTTAAAAGACATAATATATAAATGGGGTTCGTAACTGAGACAATTTTGAACACACTGTCAGTTTAAGTTATTATGTGATTCTGAAATTGGTTTGTCTAAACTAATTGAATCATATAGATATGCCCGGGGCATATTGAACATGTCCATTTTGGATTGAATTGTCTTACACTGATTTGATAGACTATTCAATCCTAGTATTCCATCTCTAAATTCCTAGACTTGAGCAGGCATGGGGATTAGACATAGTGTACGTTAATCTACTAAAGAGTGAAGTCACTTGAGTTCAATAGTCTCGGTAGGTTGGGTGCACGTGTTTGATTGCTTGTTGTTCTGTTACTTGTCGAAAGAAAACTATGTACCGGTGCATCTAGAGTGATGGTGCTCCCGAGATGAGTTCGTTTTGTTTATTACACTAAACTCAGTCGATGGACTTATGTCCGGTATAGTAAAAAAGGTCGAGTGGTACTAGTCTCGGATTATAAGAAGTTAATAACTTATCAGTAAATTAATAAATTAACGAGCACTACATCTTTGTTGTGGGGAGTTAAAGAATAATTAATTTAGTTATTCCGGAAGCAATTCTAGTGTAGGATGGTAGTGTCATAATTAATCCGTTAGTGGTACTATTAATTATGTATCGGTTTAATTGATTAAGTAGAATCAATTATTTAATTAATTATTCCTAAGAGTTAATTAGTGAATTAACAAAGTAAAATTATTTATTTAATTAATTAAGCTTGCAAACCTTATGCTCTTGGCCTTTTTCAACGAATCCCTCTAGTTGCTGCATGAAGTTGGTTTCTTCAGCAATCTACGTAAAAGGACTGACCAGAAAAATTTTGCAGCTTGACGTCGCCTGAATTGAACAGTCGCCGCCGCCGGAATTTACTTCCCGCCGGGCAAAAATTATTTAAGAGAGAGAAAAAGGTTTTCTCTCTCTAAACTTTCTCTCAGAAGGACTTCCCAAAGCCTCGAGGTACGTGTAAATTTTCCCTAGGCACTAAGACGTGTTTAGCGGCGATTCCCACAGAAACTTGGTGAGTGGATTCAGGAGCCACTGATCATGTTTGTAATTCTTTGCAGGGGTTCCAAGTGACCCGGCTGTTTAGAGAGGGAGAGTTGCAGGTCTACCTTGGGGATACTACCAGAGTTTCTGTTGCTGCAGTGGGAGTTATTAGTCTTTATTTTTCAGACTCTATTTTACATTTAAAGGATTGTCTTTATGTACCTAGTTTTCGAAAGAACTTGCTTTCGGTTTCGAGACTTGTTATGGATGGTTATAAGTGTGTATTTTTTGATGGTTCAGTTTTTATTTGAAAATGCCAGAAACTTATATGTTCCGGTACATTGGTTGACAATTTGGTTTTAATTAAGACTTACTCCCCAGTTATGCAAAACACAGAAACTAGTAACTCATCACCGAATCATAATAAGAGAAAAGAGTCTTCCCCTTTGAATCAGACTTATCTTTGGCACCTGAGACTAGGTCATATCAACCTTAGTAGGATTCAAAGGTTGGTCAAGAGTGGGTCTTTGGACTTACTAGATATTGACAGCTATTCGACCTGTGAGTCCTGCTTGGAGGGTAAAATGACCAAGAGGCCTTTTAAGGCGAAGGGGTATAGGGCCAAGGAGGTTTTAGAGCTGATTCATTATGACGTGTGTGGGCCTATGTCAGTTCAGGCTAGAGGTGGTTATGAGTATTTCGTGACTTTCACTGATGATTACTCTAGATATGGATACATATACCTGATGCGCCACAAGTCTGAATGCTTTGGCAAGTTCAGAGAATTCAAGGCAAAGGTGGAGAACCATCTGGGTAAGAGTATCAAGTCACTGCGGTCTGATCGCGGTGGCGAATACCTCTCTAGTGAATTTAGGACCTATTTGTCAGAGGAGGGTATTCAGACCCAGTTGTCTACACCTGGCACACCCCAGCAGAATGGTGTAGCAGAGAGGACGAACAGGACTCTTATGGAGATGGTTAGATCGATGATGAGTTACAGTGAGTTGCCTACCTCGTTTTGGGGTTATGCCTTGGATATAGCATATTTTATCCTCAACCTTGTGCCATCTAAGTCTATGCCTATGACCCCAGTAGAGTTGTGGAGTGGGCGAAAGCCTAGTCTGAGACATCTCAGGATTTGGGGTTGTCCAGCACATGTGCTCGAAATAGATGCAGGCAAGTTAGAGGCGAGATCCAAGGTTGTGTTGTTTATAGGCTACCCCAAAGGAACGAGAGGTGGTTTATTTTATAGTCCTCAGGATCAGAAGGTGGTGGTCAGCACCAATGCCAGATTTCTTGAAAAGGACTATATTTTAGATCACAAGTCAAGCAGCAAGGTAGTATTGAAAGAGCTTAGAAGTCAGTCCACTATTCCAGATGCACACGTACAGGAAGACACACCACAAGAGACTACACACACTATCACAGATGATGCTCTTGCACAGGCTGCGCCTCGTCGTAGTGGGAGGGTTGTGAGACAGCCCGAGAGGTACATGGGTTTGGGTGAGTCTTCGGACATTATCCCTGGCGCTCATGAACCAGACCCAGTTAACTACAATGAGGCTCTCCAGGATAAAGATGCAGATTCTTGGCAGAGAGCGATGATTGTTGAGATGGGTTCTATGGACTCAAATTAAGTCTGGGAGCTGGTAGACTTTCCTGATGGGTTTAGGCCTATTGGGTGCAAACGGGTTTACAAGCGAAAGAGAGGATCTGACGGGAGGGTTGAGACCTTCAAGGCTAGGCTTGTGGCGAAGGGGTATACTCAGAAAGAAGGGATCGATTATGAGGAGACCTTTTCCCCGGTAGCTATGCTTAAGTCGATCCGGATTCTCTTGGCCATAGCTGCTCATATGGACTATGAGATTTGGCAGATGGACGTAAAGACAGCTTTCCTTAATGGAAGTTTTGAGGAGACCATCTTTATGCAGCAACCAGAGGGCTTCATTGTTAAAGGCCAAGAGCACAAGGTATGCAGGCTTAGGAGGTCCATTTTTGGACTTAAGCAAGCATCCAGATCTTGGAACATTCGTTTTGATGAGGTTATCCAGTCTTATGGATTCACTCAGTCTTTGGATGAGCAGTGTGTTTATCGCAGGCGTGATGGTGATATGGTGGTGTTCCTCGTACTTTATGTAGATGACATTCTTCTTATTGGTAACAGTAAGAAGGTGTTGTCAGACGTAAAGGCATGGTTGTCCAGGCAATTTGATATGAAGGATTTGGGAGAGGCTGGACATATCCTTGGTATCAAGATTATTCGAGATCGTAGGAGACGTTCTCTGACTCTCTCTCAGGCATCCTATATAGACACGATTCTGGCCCGTTTTAACATGCAGAACTCCAAGAAGGGTTCACTACCTTTCAGGCATGGAGTTCATCCGAGCTCTTGGCAGAGTTCTGCATGTTAAAACGGTAGTGAACCCTTCTTGGAGTTCTGCATGTTAAAACGGGCCAGAATCGTGTCTATGTATGAAGCTTGGGAAAGCGTTAACGAACGTTTCCTACGATCTCGAATAAACTTGATCCCAAGGATATGTCCTGCTTCCCCTAAGTCCTTCATATCAAATTGCTTGGACAACCATGCCTTTACGTCTGATAACACTTTCTTGTTGTTGCCAATCAATAGAATGTCATCTACGTAAAGCACAAGAAACACCACTGAGTTTCCATCACGTCTGCGATATACACATTGCTCATCCGGACACTGAGTAAATCCAAAGGACTGGATTACTTCATCAAACCGGATGTTCCAAGATCTGAATGCCTGCTTAAGTCCATAAATAGACCTCTTAAGCCTGCAAACCTTATGCTCTTGGCCTTTTTCAATGAATCCCTCTGGTTGCTGCATAAAGATGGTTTCCTCAAGACTTCCGTTTAGGAAAGCTGTCTTGACATCCATCTGCCAAATCTCATAATCCATATGAGCAGCTATGGCCAAGAGAATCTGGATCGACTTAAGCATGGCTACCGGGGAGAAGGTTTCCTCATAGTCGATTCCCTCTTTCTGAGTATACCCCTTCACCACCAGCCTAGCTTTAAAGGTTTCCACCTTTCCGTCAGGTCCTCTCTTACGTTTGTAGACCTACTTGCATCCAATGGGCTTAAACCCATCAGGCAGGTCCACAAGCTCCCAGACTTGATTGTGGTCCATTGACCCCATCTCGGATATCATTGCCTTACGCCAAGATTCTGCATCTTTATCTCGAATCGCCTCATTATAGTTAACTGGGTCAGGTTCAGGCACACCTGGGACCAGGTCTGAAGCCTCTCCCATGCCAATGAACCTGTCTGGCTGTCTCACAACCCTCCCAATACGACGAGGCAACGCCTGTGTAGGCGCATCATATGTGATCTTATGTGCAGTGTGTGGTGTATCTACTTGCGCTGGTGCATCAGGATTAGTAGTTTGTCGTCTAAGCTCTTCTAGTACTATCTTACTCTTGGGCTTGTGGTCTAAGACATAGTCCTCTTCTAAAACTCTAGCGTTGGTACTTACCACCACCTTCTGATCTTTAGGACTATAGAATAGACCACCTTTCGTTCCCCTAGGATATCCTACAAATAGCATTAATTCTGTTCTTACATCTAACTTAGCCGTATCTGCCTTAAGCACATGTGCTGGGCAGCCCCAAATTCTGAGATGTCTTAGACTGGGCTTCCGCCCGTTCCACAACTCTACTGGGGTTGAAGGCACGGTTTTAGATGATACAAGATTAAGAATATACATTGCCATTTCCAAGGCATATCCCCAGAACGAACTTGGCAAATCACTATAGCTCATCATGGACCTAACCATTTCCATAAGAGTTCGGTTCCTCCTTTCTGCTACACCATTCTGCTGTGGCGTGCCAGGTACAGATAACTGAGACTGAATTCCTACCTCAGTGAGGTAATCTCAAAATTCATGGGACAGGTACTTCCCACCACGATCTGAATGCAGTGTCTTAATACTCTTACCATGATGCTTCTCCACATCTGCCCGAAACTCTTTGAACTTGCCAAAACATTCGGACTTGTGGCGCATTAGGTAAATGTATCCGTACCTAGAGTAATCATCCGTGAATGTCACGAAATACTCATATCCCCCTCGTGCCTGGACCGTCATAGGTCCACACAAGTCAGAATGAATCAATTCTAATACTTCTTTAGCTCTATAGCCTTTTGCTTTAAAAGGTCTCTTGGTCATCTTACCTTCCAAGCAAGATTCGCAGGTTGCATAACTGTCAATATCTAATGAACCCAAAGGTCCATCATTGACCAACCTTTGAATCCTACTAAGGTTTATATGACCTAGCCTTAGATGCCAAAGATAGGTTTGATTCATTTCAGAAGGTTTCTTCCTCTTATTAATGTTAGATTCTGAGCTATATATCTCTATGTTTTGCACAACAGGGGAGTTAGAGTTAACCACAAACAAATTGTCCGCCAATGAACCAGAACAAATAAGTTTTCCATTTCTTCTAATAACAACACAGTCATCAGAAAAATAAACTTATACCCGTTCTTCAAGAGTTTAGAAACCGAAATCAAGTTCTTTCTAAAACTCGGTACATAAAGACAATTAACTAACTCCAAGCTAGAATTTTCGAAATTCAACTTAACTACTCCCACTGCTTCTACTGACACTCTTGTAGTGTCGCCCAAGTAGATATCCAATTCGCCTTCTCTAAGCTTCTGGGTTACTTGGAACCCTTGCAAAGAATTACAAACATGGTCAATGGCACCTGAATCCACACACCAAGTATCTGTGGGAATCGCCGCTAAACATGTCTCAGTAATTAAGGCATAATTTATCGTACTTATAAGCTTTGGACAATCCGCTTTCCTATGTCCCGTCTTATTGCACTTGAAGCACTTGTCTTTCGACTTCTTCTTTGCAATATCTGGCTTAGGCACAATTTGTGCCTTTTTAGCTACTCCCTCGAGCTTTCTCTTCTTCTTTCCAGCCTCAGGCTCAGAAGAAGATTCTAAAGCTTCGACTGCGACTAAAGCTCGCTTCTTCTCTTGAAGAAGACTTTTAGCCACCATCAACTCTGCCAAGAGCTCGGATGAACTCCACAACATCTTACTTATGTTGTAGTTCAACCGAATCCGCTCATAGCTTTGAGGCGCCATCAACTCTGCCAAGAGCTCGGATGAACTCCACAACATCTTACTTATGTTGTAGTTCAACCGAATCCGCTCATAGCTTTGAGGCAAGCTCTGGAGGACAATATCGGCTTTGGTTTCACCAACGATTTCGCCTCCCACTACCTCAACCTTGTTGATGTTACTAATCATGTTAATGACACGATCTCTCACAGGAGCGCTCTCAGCCCTAAGGACAATGTCCAAGTTACGACTTCCATCGACATTATTAGTTCCAGTTAAATTGTTGTTTTTCAAAATAGCAGCTAAAGGATTGAATGCCTTATCGATTTAAACTGGAAAGTTAAACAAACAGTGTTTCAGTCATATATGCTAGAATTTTCGTAAAAAAACATGAAAATTCAATTAATTATTGATTCCCTCAAAACAATAATATTAATCCACCAACATCTCATCCACCGGGATTCTCGCAAGCCACGCAGTGTGGACGTTTACGCTAACCCACATTCGTTTGAGAAGAACCAAGTTCATTAACTACACTATCTGACCAACGATCTTTTGATCAATGTAGCTAATAGTCGGTGCTTTCAGCCGTACAAGTAAGCAGCGTAACCTCGCGGGAGGAATACTGCAGATCGTACACTAAGTGTGTGCCATTACGTGACTTCTGAGTTTGTTACCTCAGGATAGTGCGCCTCAGATGGAGAGGGTGTCGCATTTCTCCTAGTTAAACTCGCTCTAGTCATCTTACTCAGAAGCTCATAGTCTAGTGATCTCGGGGCTGGACTCATCCGAATGGAGGAAGGCCCTAATGCCAACGCGCAAGCCCACCCACATCGCATATGAACCCGTAATGGTGGCCATGGGGATATAACACAACCCGCTCCCACTTAGATTTCCAAAATGAGGGTTTTTCCGATTTTAACATGCAATTAACTAACCTAAGTTATATGCAACCATAAAACCAGACATGCTTTAATTCATGCATCTAAAATACAGCATAAAAATAAAGCATAAAAATTAAAACAATAAATACGGGAAATAATTCAAAAAAAATAAATTCCCCGACTATTATGGTTTTAATTGCTTCCATCTTCTGCCTTGATCTCGTGTCCCATCACATCACTCGATGGAGAGAGTCTTGAATTTCAAAAAAAACGAAAACTGGAGGAAAAACGGGCCAAAAACAGCCCGAACGGCCCGAACGGGCCGCCCGGGCCGCAACCAGCGCGCACAGCCCGCACGGGCCGTGCGCGCGCGCACCGCCCGCAGGGGCCATGCGCGCGGTCAAGCGCGTGGTCCAGCGCACGTGGCCCGCGCCCGGCAGCAGCGCGCAGCAGCTGCTGCGTGCAGCGACTGCTGCGCGCTGCTGCTGCCTGCTGCTGCCTTTTTTGGCCTGCCTGCCGGCCGGCGATTTTGCTGCCGGCAAATGTTGCCGGCGTCGCCTCCTGCCGCCAACTCCTCCTTCGCTTTTTCCCACGCTATTCGGTCTTCTTGCAATTCGTTCTGGGTTTTCCTGGGTTTCTTCAAATTCATGATAACCCAAAACCCACGAATCCAAGTCGCCCACCATAACGCCTTCGATTACAAAAAAAAAACAATTTTCCTACTACAAGGCATTCTAGGAAAATTAAATAATCGAAATTACATAGAAAAAATCCTACTACAGATTTAATCTAATCCTACACGGCTTCCAGCACGTGGTTAAACTATTACAAACATTCATAATAAAATTAAATCCGGACAAGTCCCGGAGTTTAATTAAAACCCATACAAATGTAACCATAATAGTCGGGATTCTAAACCACCTGCAAATAAAACCATGTAATAAATCGAACAAGCACAGAACCCCCTAAACCAGGCTCTGATACCAATTGAAAGATTTTGGTAGGATCTGGGTTTGTACCTGCTCGATTTACCACGCAACAAAAAATTCTAATAAAAGCGGAACCATAGAATAATACCTTTGTAGCGTGCACCTGGTGAATCTCTTGTATGCCTCAAAGACTATGACCTCTTGTTGTGTGGGCAACAATCTAGAAGTCAATTGATCAGCAACTCACCACAATCCACCTGCTGAAAAAATTCAGCACCTCCGCACCTAGCACGTACTGCAAACGCACTGCCTGGAGAGAGAGAAAGCAACACACGGGGCTAGTATTTTGGACCAATATTTTTGGCCACTTGATGAAGAAAACTAGCCGCCAATATGCTCAAAAATTCGTTCTTGAGAGAGAAGGAAATTTCTCTCTCTAGAATTTTATCTCTCTAGATTCTTAAATTATGAATCTCTCTTGAATTGTATTTTTTGAATGGCTGATCCCTTGTCTATTTATAGAGTTACAAGAGAGACTCCAAGTTGGAATAGGATTGGTCTTTCCTACTGGGTTTCTGTTTCCCTTCAATCCTGTTTCTAGATTGATACAGATTCTGTTTCCTTCAATCCTGTTCCTGGACTGAAACACTCCCAACTGTCACAGGGATTCACTTATCCCAATCCAGTTCCTGGGATGAATCACTCCCAACTGACACAGGGATTCACTTATCCCAATCCAGTTCCTGGGATGATTCACAACCAACTGACACAAGGATTAATTAATTTCTAAATTAATTAAATCTACCTTTGTCAACAACCCAGTACATAATTAATCGTACCACTAACGGATTAATTATGGCACTACCACCCTACACCAGAATTGCTTCCGGAACAACTTAATTAAATTATATTCATAATCTCCCAACATCAAAGATATAGTGCTCGTTAATTTATTAATTTACTGATAAATTAATTCATCAACTTCTTTAATTCCGAGACTAGTACCACTCGACCTTTTTACTATACCGGACATAAGTCCACCGGCCGGGTTTAGTATAATAAACATTTCGAGCTCATCTCGGGAGCACCATCACCCCGGACGCATCGGTATATGGTTTCCTTTCGACAAGCAGCATCACACCAAGTAACTAAACACGCGCACCCAACCTACCGAGATTATTGGCCACAATTGACCTCACCCTTTGGCAGATCAAAGCACACTATGTCTAATCCTCATGCCCACTCGAGTCTAGGGATTTAGAGATAGAATACAAGGATCGATTTGTCTATTAAATCAGTACAAGACAAATCATTCCTAAGAGTCAAGTTCAATATGCCCCGGGCATATCTATATGATTCAATTAGTTTAGACAAACTAATTATCTGAATCACATAATAACCTAGACCGACAGTTTGTCCAAAGCTGTCTCGGTTACGAACCTCATTTATATATTATGTCTTTCAACCAATGATGAGATCTAATGTGTCGCACCAGACACCTCATCATCTACTTACATAATATAAATGGACGATAAATGCACAACCAGATATGACTGAAACACAAATCGATATATTAAACTGGGAAACTGTACAATACAAGCATAGCTTATGTATTCTACTCCAACAGGTGGAGCCATAGTATGGAAGAGTGTCAAGCAGAAATGCGTGGCCGACTCTACCATGGAGGCCGAGTACATTGCTGCTTCAGAGGCAGCGAAGGAGGCTGTATGGCTCAGGAGCTTCCTGATGGACTTGGATGTGGTTCCTGAGTTGCCTAGGTCTATCACAGTGTATTGTGATAACAATGGTGTAGTTCCTAACTCGAGGGAACCACGAGCCTATAAGGCGAGTAAACACATAGAGCGCAAGTACCACCTGATACGAGAGATCGTAAAGAGGGGAGACGTGATCGTGGCCAAGATAGCTTCAGAGGACAACCTTGCAGATCCTTTCACCAAGCCATTGACCCCAAAGGTCTTTGAGAGGCATGTGGAGGGCATGGGAGTCAGATTCTTGAGAGAGCCATGTGAGTGAGCTTAAAGGTGTTCTGGAGATTTCATTATGACAGCAGTGTAATAGCGGGTTGGACAGTATTTGTACTTATTAGCATAGCTTTGAGTATTAGTGGGAGATTGTTAGTTTTGAATACAGAAAAGCTATGGCTTGTATCAAAAACTAATATCCACAGTTGACATATCATTTTGTTTCAGTATAAATTTGTTCCTTTATATCATAGAACTAGATAACGGGGTGTGAACAGACACAGTAGATACCGTTATTGGTTAAAGTATTGATATATAAAAAGTATGCTTGTAACCGAGATAGTCTGAACATACTATCGGTATAGGTTATTGTGTGGTTTGAAAATTAGTTTATCTAAACTAGTTTAAATCACACAGATATGCCCGGGGCATATTGAGCACGACCAGTTTGGATAGAATTGACTTATACTGATCGACGTAGTCAATTCTGTCCTAGTATTTCGTCTCTCAATCCCGAGATTGGGACGAGCGTGAGGGTTGGATATCGTGTGCTTTGATTTGCCAAAGAGTGAGGTCAATTGAGGCCAATACCTCAGTAAGTTGGGTATGCGGTGTTTAGCTTCTTATGTGCCGTTGCTAGTCGGAGGAATCCGCGTACCACTTCGCCGGGTTGATGGTGCTCCCGAGATGAGCTCGTAAGGTTATTATACTAAACCCGGCCGGTGAACTTTATGTTCGGTATAATAAAAGGACGAGTGGTACTAATCTCGGAAGCCAAGAAGTCGGTGAATTAATTTGTCAGTAAATTGATAAACCGACGAGCACTAGACCTTTAATGTGGGGAGATAGAATAAAATATAATGGCGCGATGTAAAGTCGTTTTCGAGCGGTAGTTCCATAATTGGTCCGATAGTGGTACGACCGATTATGCGTTTGACTAATCGATAAGGTAAATTAATTAATCCAAAAGGTTTAATTAATATTTAATCGACAAAGTGAATTTAGAAATTAATTCGATTTTGAATTAATTAATTCTAAGGGTTCGATTAAATTAAATTGACAAAGTGGATTAAATAAATTAATTTAAATGGGTCGATTGGAGTTGATTAGTCGGGAAGACTTAGCGGTCAACGAAAGTCAAATTTTAAGGCCTAACTCGAGAGCCCATTAGGTCTTCAATCGAGCTCCTATAAATAGAAGACTTGATGCCCAAGAAACCCTAAGGAAATTTTGCAAGACTTGTCTTGCCTCTTTCTTGAGCAAAAAGGTTCTAGAGAGAGAATTTTTTCTTCAAGAATTCTTTCTCAAAAACGAACCAGATTTTTTTTTGCTCTTCGAATTGAATTCATCCAAAGACCGAATTTTCAGTTGTTGTTCTACATTTTTGCCGGATTCTTACTTGGGTTTTCTATCGGACTGCTGCCCAGTTTTTTTTGTGGGTTTTTCCTGGTGCTGCTGCCCAATTTTTTCAGCAGTTTTTCGGCGCTGGTCTGCAGTTCTTCTTGTGCGTTTGATTCGAGTAAGTTTGGTGTTGATCTCCTTTTAATTTTGATCGGTGATCCACCAGCTTGCTTGTCTAGATCACGACAAGGATTGAGCTGGATTCTAGCAAGTCTGACATGGTGTTTTCTAGAAGATAAAAAGCGGCAGCAGTTTTATTAAGTAGGAGGCAGATTTGGTTTTTTAATTCGGTCAGTTTTTTGGAAGAACAAATTGAATTCAATTCGTGTGGTTTCCTTGTGGGCTAAGCGAGTAGACTTCGATAGATTATTGCCCACGCAATATTCGAAGTTTCTACGGAGTAATCAACTGGATTTCTTGTGAAATTGCGCAAAGAATTGGTTTTTCTTTAGGCAAGGGACTTCGCTACAAAAGATAGAATCTTTAAATTCCGCTTTTATTAAAGATTTAATTTTTTGTGTCCCGATTAATAAATTAAATAAGTATAAACCTAGATCCGTTCATGGGTAAACTAATTTGAACCTGAGCTTGGTCGAAAGCTTCCGATTCTGGAATGCATTGCATGAAAGTGAGGTTTTCGATTTAGCCCGGGCTTGTTCAGTTTTCCTTCAGCCCTGATGTCCAAACATCTCCCTAAGGTTGAGCATCATATCATAGGCTGAGGTCATCTGCTGATGCTGGTGCTGCAATACACTCGACATAGAAGCCAAGATGTAGAACCTGGTCATCTCATCAGCCTTCTGCCACCTCGTATATGGCTCTCGCTGCTCAGGGGTGGCATCATCGCTGGGCTTAGGGGGACACTCCTCAGTAAGCACATACTTATAACCCTCTGCGGTAAGGACAATGTCCAGGTTACGTTTCCAATCAATGTAATTTGGACCGGTGAGTTTGTTTTGGTTCAGAATGATAGCTAGCGGGTTGAACGACATATCAACTGAAAATAAACAAACAAGTTTCAGTATACTTTTTCAAAAATATTGAAAAATCCTCAAAAAACAAATATAATCTTCTACCGACATCTCTCACACCGGGATTAACACAGGTCACGATGGGTGAACGTCTACGCCAACCCACATTCGTTTGAGAAGAACCGAAATTCATTAATTTCATTATCTGACCAACGATCTTATGATCAATGAAATTAATAGTCGATAATTTTAGCCATACACGTAGATAGCGTAACCTCGATGGGAGAGATACTATAAACAGTACACTAAGTGTATGCCATTACGTGACTTCTAAGTTTGTTACTTAGGATACTAATGCGCCTCGGATGGCGAGGGTGTCGCAACTTTCTCCAATTAAACTCACTATAGTCATCCCTTTAGAAATTCATTCCGGTGATATCTGTGATTGAAAACTCATCCGATAGGGAGGAAGGACTAAGCCAGCACGCAAGTTTAACCACATCACCAATGAACTCGTAATGGAGGCCATGGGGCTATTAACCAACCCGCTCCCACTTAGATTTTTAATTTCGATTCGCCCAGGTTTTCTCAGTTTTCTACGTAATTAGGAATCACCCAAAATTACGATTAAACCAAAACCCGTGAATGTAATTAGTTTGAGGATTTTTACGTTTTAACATGCAATATCTTAACTATGGATATTCGCACCCATAAAACCGTTGGAGTTTTAATATGCGAATAATCTACCTTAGTTAATTGCACATTACCTTTTAAAACATTTTGGTTTGGTTTTCGTTCATGCAAAATAAAACGAAAATCACACAATCAACGAAAAGACATAAATACGGGAAATTAAACAAATAAAATTTCCCGACTATTATGGCCTTCTCTATCGTTGATTCTTTGACACCTCGGTAACACTTCCCGTCATGTCTCTCCCACTCGTTATTTGGATTCCTCTCAATTCACCTGGGTTTTCTAAGTTTTCTACGTAATTAGGAATCACCCAAAATTACGATAAACCAAAACCCGCGAATATAAGTTACCCAAAATAACATCTTTGTCATAGTACATAAATTCCTATATACAAAGGCGTTTTTCTAGGAATTTAAAGACGACGTGATTAGATCAAATCCTACTAAAAGATTTTTCTAATCCTACACGGCTTCCAGCTCGTGGTTATTACTATTACAGAAATTTCCATTCAAAAATAAAACAAGCCCGGACATGTCCCGGGGTTTATGAATGAAAATTAAATTTCTACCATAATAGTCGGGAAATCAATAACCACCTGTTTAAGCATTTCGACAAAAATAATAATGCCAAAATAAAGTCGTGTAATAAATTAAACAAGTATAAGACCGAAACCAACGCTCTGATACCAATTTGAAGGAAAACTGAACAAGCCCGGGTAAATCGAAAACCTCACTTTCGTGCAATGCATTCCAGAATAGGAAGCTTTCGATCAAGCTCAGGCTCAAATTAGTTTACCCATGAACGGATCTAGGTTTATACTTATTTAATTTATTAATCGGGACACAAAAGATTCGATCTTTAATTAAAGCGGAATACTTAAAGATTTTACCTTTTGTAGCGAAGTCCCTTGCCTAAAGAAAAATCCAATCTTTGTTGCGATTTCCACAAAGAATCCTAAGAATGACTCCGATACAAACTCCGAGATAGTGTGGGTTATCGTCTATGGAGTTACCCACGGCAATATGAAGAAAACCCAAGAAACTTGCTTCGGAAGAAAACCCAAATTCTGAAATTAAAAACTGCCCAAAATTTTTTTCTCAAAAAAAAAAAAACTGCTGCTGCGTAAATCTTCTTGGCCGAATTTTAGAAAACCTTTTCGCCCGGAACTACTCAATCACTCCAGTCCCGATCTGTACAACCAGCTTCACGGATCACTCAAGAAGAAGATCAACATAAAGCTGGTCGGCTCAGGGCACCGGGTTGAAGAACAACGCCAGGTTTTTCTCGGAAAAACCCTGCTGCTGCGCGATCGAATCAGCAGTGATGATCGGCGCACTTCAGCAATAAAAAAAAAGACCAGCAGCTTTCTTAAAATGATCTGGGCAAACTAAAGAAGTGATCTTCTGAAGGAGAAAGCCCTCTTAGTCGACTTCAAGAGAAACTTGACGAGGAAGACACAGTTCTCTCTCTAGACTAAACATTCTCTTTCTAGCCTAAACTTGGCTGCCAAGTTTCTTAGGTTATTTCTTGCCCAATAAGTTGTATTTATAAGGAGCTTCTAAGGAGACCTAATGGGCTCTCGAGTTGGGCCTTAAAATTTGACTTTCGTTGACAGCTAAGTCTTCCCGACTAATCAACTCCAATCGACCTATTTAAATTAATTTATTTAATCCACTTTGTTAATTTAATTTAATCGAACCCTTAAAATTAATTAATTCAAAATAGAATTAATTCTAAATTCACTTTGTCGATTAAATATTAATTAAATCTTTTGGATTAATTAATTTACCTTGTCGATTAGTCAAATGCATAATCGGTCGTACCACTAACGGACCAATTATGGAACTACCACTCGAAAATGAATTTACATCGCGCCATTATATTTTATTCTATCTCCCCACATTAAAGATCTAGCGCTCTTCGATTTATCAATTTACTGACAAATTAATTGACCGACTTCTTGGTTTCTGAGATTAGTACCACTCGTCCTTTTATTATACCGAACATAAAGTTCATCGGCCGGGTTTAGTATAATAACCTTACGAGCTCATCTCGGGAGCACCATCAACCCGGCGAACCGGTACGTGGATTCCTCCGACTAGCAACAGCACGTAAGAAGCTAAACACCGCATACCCAACCTACCGAGGTATTGGCCTCAATTGACCTCACTCTTTGGCAAATCAAAGCACACGATATCCAACCTTCACGCCCGTCCCAATCTCGGGATTGAGAGACGGAATACTATCACTGAATTGACTACGCCGATAAGTATAAGTCAATTCTATCCAAACTGGCCGTGCTCAATATACCCGGGCATATCTGTGTGATTTAAACTAGTTTAGATAAACTAATTTCCAAACCACACAATAACCTATACCGATAGTATGTTCAGACTATCTCGGTTACGAGCATACTTTTATATATCAATACTTTAACCAATAACGGTATCTACTGTGTCTGTCCACACCCCGTTATCTAGTTCTATGATATAAAGGAACAAATTTATACTGAAACAAAGTGAAATGTCAACTGTGGATATTAGTTTTTGATACAAGTCATAGCTTTTCTGTATTCAAAACTAACAAAGGTGACACATGGGATTCCGTGTGCTTGTGACATATTCAAAGCAAAGTCATTTACGAACTATTCCCTACTCCCATTCGTACATGAGTTTTGGAAAAGGTTAACCATTGTACCATGTCAGGGGGAATAGATTACAGCATTCAGTGAAGCACGAGCGGAGCGCACGAGAGAGAGCGACACGTGACCGACGTGGCAGGGGTCGTTCACATTCATCCGGTCGCTCAACTTGTAGCTCATACCACAACCAGACAGGCTCAGATGGTCATTCTCCATTACGTACAGGTAAATATGCATTTTGTTATGTTAAATTACAAGCTTGAAGTTGTATATTTTTTTCTTTGTATATATCCGTTATGCAGTTATGTTTATTACATTAATTGACAGGTTTTGGAGCATATGTTCCTTGTGTGTCTGAATTTTTTCAGCCTTACTATAGTGGCAGGTCGGACATCATTGGGGATGGTCATTGTGATTTCCGAGTCATTTCTACTTATCTTTTTGGCGACGAGAAATATTGGAAATTGGCTCGCAAAGCTTTGACTAGAGAGATTGTGAGCCATCCGGACAGGTATCAAGGTGTATTTCAATCTTTGGAGATAATGGCTGCAGATGGTGATCACATAGCTATGATACTCAGGCGAGTAAGTTTTGAAGGCACAGATTGTGGTGAGGAGTATTGGATGGCTACACCTACCGATTTGTTTCCCCTCGCCACTTATGGAAATGCAATGGTAATACATATCAGCAGAACTCAACCTGATAGAAATTATTCTGTATTACCTTTATATGCCTTAGGTGGCGACGCACAACCTGAAAGGGTGATAGCGCTTGCCCATGTAAATGGGAACCATTATGTACGTGTAGATGTGGTGATTGCCCTATTCCACCGTTAAGCTTTGTTTGGCAACATCAGTGTCATGCTCGAACTGTGGGAGATTGACCAAACAATTTGAATGACAGGTATAATCAATGGATTACATTTCGTGATCGCTAGGAACTACATTGTTATGTGACATTTTGGTTATTATTCATATTATTGTACTAATTTTGATTTTATTTGATGTTGTGAACTAATTTTTCATTTTCTTAAACTAATCTACTCACTTTAATTTCATTTGATGTTGTGAACTAAGTTGATGATGTAGTAATGTAGTAGGATTGGTGGGTGATATAACAGTAAATATGAATGAATACAAACTAACATAAAATACATAAGTGAATAGCATACAATCAAATCCACAAACATATATGCAAAATAATAATACATATCAAGTATAATCTGAATTAGATATACAGTACAATACAATAACTCAAATGAACCGCTCAAACTCCTCCTCGATGTTAGCAGTTCCAGCTGAAAACTCGGCGTACAGGTCCGGTGCTAGCTCCCTCACCGCATCTAGAAGTGCATGGTGATATTGTCCAAAACGACTCATCCACTATAAATATTTAAACAATAAAATTAAAGTCTAATTAATTGAATTTAACAAATTTAAATGAAATAGTAACAAATACTTACAAACTCTAACGCGGCCCGACGAGGTCGATGTGGCTTTATAACAGCTAAAGGATAAACTGGGAGGACGCGCAGATGTGATCGCTCTCTAAACCACTATAGGTAGCTATTCACGCACGCACTGCGAGGAACTGCCCCACCTGTAGGGTGTCTGCCTATAAGGGATATCCCGGTAGATGTCGTCCCAAACTCCTCCCAAGCTGACCCTGCGTACTCCCGGCGGCGTGTCTGATCACATAAGACAAGATTAAACATAGCAGCTCATTTAGCAATTCTTCGTTTTAGTTGTACTAATGGGTGAACCAAAGCACAGAGAGTGAAGAAATATTGCGGAACCAAAACGAGATCATTTTTTTTATTTTTTTGTCCAAAGGAATAAGTTGGTTGAAGAAGTGAGACTAGTATGATGGCATCCGTGATATGTGCTGGTAACTTGGCAGTACTGCAACTCTGTCATTCTCGGAGAAACATCAAAAAAATTTTCTAAATGTACTTTTGCCAAACCAAGTCATTATTATAATGACCAAAAATCGAGGTTTCAATAATGGCTATAAAGTGATAATCTCTGAAGAATTAAACCAAATCACAATTTGAAACATTCATACATTTCTAAAATAATGAAAGGTAACATCTTGCCAAATTGAATGGCTTTCAGATGCGTCAATAGACATATTCAAGACCAGAAACCTCAATTTTTAACCAAAAACTACAATGATTACGAGGACTTTTTAAGAGCAGCAACTACATAGGGGCGGTAAATGAATATTCCCTTTTGTGTTTTGCGTTTGCAAATCCGTCGGCGGATTGATGATTAGCTGCTGCCTGCTGAATTGGTCACTTAGGTATCCAATACAACATACAATTTTCACCAATCAAAAAAAGATGTAAGGAATTAAACATCTTTTATCACTCAAAAATAGAGAAATTTTCACCTTGTGCTCAGAACATTGGCATTTTTTTGCCATTTTACAATTGCTTTATGGCCCAGAAATCCTACGGCAGCTATGAGTTGAAACCACAACTACAGACCCAAATGATTTGAAGGTGGCGCTGCCGCACAATTCTCTATCAAGGCGCAGAATGACAGAGAAAAATCTGATTTGACGGATTCGCAGGGAGTGAAGAAGCCACACTGCCAAAGCTCCAAAGATTAGTTTCTGAAGAAGAAGAAGAAGGTGCCCTCTCGGCTTTCTCATCGTCCAAGATTCCGAACAAATATCTCAGACACAGTCTCTGTTTTAACAAAACAATCCATTCTTTTCCTCCTAACACCTTACGAATTCAATTCAGTGACCGTATGATAAACCTCATCTCATGCTATATGGCCTCAATAACAGCAATGAGACCGACCGTTTTCATGCTTGAATCAAACCTCAAATGGACCCTTTGATACGTTCCGCGAATTCTAAACCTTTGTTTCAAAGATTAGTTTCTGAAGAAAAAGAAGAAGGAACCCACTGTCTTTCCTCTAGCGTCCTCTAAGCATAATACCACTTCACGCAGTTCGGCTTCTTCGATCTATACGAGAGAGTGGAAGAGGGAGGAAGGATCGGGATCCGGATGGGGCGAAGGGAGGGAGGGAGGGAGGAGGCAGAGATGAGGACAGAGAGGGGAGGGGAGGGGAGGGTTTTGTTGGTTGGGAGGGGAGAGAATAATTACATGAGATCGGTAGAATCTAAAAAATTAGGGACAGGGACGAAACATTAGGGGTCGATGATGGTAAAATTAATTTCAAACAGTTGTACTTACTGTTATTTCGTCTCGAAACATGGAGTAAATTTTTTAGTTTGGATAAAAAAGAAATTTTAGTTTATTTTTATGTTTTTTATATTTTATAATTAATGCTATGCATTTCTAAAAATTAAAATATTATTAAACTAATTAATTTAATATAATTAAATATATGAATTCAAAATTTAAATATAAAAAATATATAAATATTATTAATATATAAATAATAATATAAATGATGATTAATATTAGAATTATTATTTAAAAAAATTACGTAATACAAATTGTGTATTTTTAAAAATAATATTATATCATGCATAGGTAAAAATAATATTAATTAAATATTAATTTTTATTATATTATAAAAATTAAAGACTTAAATTCATTTTTGGTCCCTCATAACATGGGTTATTTCAGTTTTGGTCCCCAATATATTTTAGTCACCAATTTTAGTCTCACTTAAATTTTTTTTACCAATTATGGTCTCTTTTAACGAAAAAATTTAGAAGATAATGGATTATCTCATTTGATCGCTAGTCAAACCTAATTTTTTTCAAAATGATTTGTACCATGATGTTTTCAATTCATTTTATGACTCGGTTCCTCATGGATGATCAACCCATTTAGATCGACTCACAATCCAAAATGACCGTCAAAACCCTAAATGGGTTGAACATTTATGAGGATTCAAATTATAAAATTGGTTAAAAACATCACGGTACAAATCATTTTGAAGAAAAAAATTAGGTTTGACTAGCGATCAAATGAATTAATCCGTTATCTTCTAAAATTTTCCGTTATAAAGGACTAGAATTGTCAAAAAAATTTAAGTGAGACTAAAATTGGTGACTAAAACATATGGGGGACCAAAACTGAAATAAATCATGTTGTGAGGGACTAAAAATGGATTTAAGCCAAAATTAAATGTATAAACTATGTTATAATCTATAAAAATATTATAAATTTCATATTATCTTTCAACTATTATATATTTCATCTATATAGTGTTGATTTTGTCAAAACAATTATTAACATCCAAAATTATCCTTACCAGGTCAAAACCACACATTTACTTTTGGAAAAAAATGTTCAATTGGTCCTATATAATAACATTGTTACACAATTAGTTCAACACGTTTGGAACTTAATAAATTTGGTTCTAAACATTTCAATTAATGGATTTAACACCAACGTGACATGTGGCGGACGATTGGCTGCCACATGTGCCACGTGGTAGAAAATTTTGAAAGGTTATCTACCCAGACCCGGTCAAAAATTCACTTTCGTGCTACGCATTCCAGAATTGGAACTCTTGACCAAACCTAAGCTCTAGCACAATCGCTCTTCCAATCCTTCCTTAAAATAACATTGCGCAGGATCTTAGCTTCTACTTGTTCGATTTGTCACGCAATAATAAATTCCTAATAAAAGCGGAAGTTTAAGAATCACCTCTTGAAGCGTATACTTAGGTGATTCTCTTGTATGACTCAAGACTTGATCGTACATTGTGTGGGCAACGATCTAACGAGCAATTGATTAGCAATAACCACAATCCACCAAAGCTGCTGCTGGAAAAGAGAAATCCAGCATCGCCGTCCGCGCGTGAAGCTTTCACGCGCCGTTGGAAGATCTTGAAGAAAAACCGGCCGCCGATCTAGGGAGGAGAGCCGCCACCTGAAGCTTGAAAAATCCAACTTTGAGAGAAAAATAAGAATTCTCTCTATAAGATTTTCTCTCTAGTTTTCTTATCTTCAAAACTTATGAATTGTGTATTGTGAATTGCTAATCTCTTGTCTATTTATAGAGTTACAAGAGAGACCCCAAGTTGTTTTAGGATTGACCTTCCTAATGGGTTTGTGTTTTACTTCAATCCCGTTCCTGGACTGATTCACATCCAACTGACACATGGATTCACTTATCCTCAATCCAGTTCCTGGTCTGATTCACAACCAACTGAC
This sequence comes from Knoxia roxburghii, assembly GCA_030378225.1. Lineage (NCBI taxonomy): Eukaryota > Viridiplantae > Streptophyta > Magnoliopsida > Gentianales > Rubiaceae > Knoxia > Knoxia roxburghii. Next base: position 26,677,230 of record CM059417.1, read on the forward strand.
ACAAGGATTCACTTATCCTCAATCCAGATCCTGGTCTGATTCATAACCAATTGACACAATGATTAATTAAATACTTACTTGCTATTTGTATAATAAATTTGCTATTTTTATCACAAAAAAAGGGTGAAGATTACAAATATAGCCCTTGAGTCCAAACATTCCAAATATTCAAAACAACTCTCTCCAAAAATCAAATCCAAAAAAATCCTTCACTACAAAAATGTTCAGGCAATCGTTTTGTTGAAGTCCACAGAAGAATTAGCACGAGAATCATCACGAAATGGTAAGTTTTTGTTTCGTTAATTAAATTTTCTTTTTGAAAAACGTAGTGTTAAACGCACAAAATTGACGTTTTCAATAGGTAGAAACGCTGCACTTTAGCTATTTGTCCATGGCTCGCTCATTTTTTTGTTGCGTTTCATACTGCTATTATATAAAAAGTGTTGGGTATTTTATATGCGTTATATAAAATGTGTTGCGTTTTATATACCTTGAATGTAAAATTCCAAACGTTTCAATGTAGTGATATTTGAATCTTTTGCGTTTATGCATATAAAAAACTAAATCTGGCAGCGTTTATTGCATTATGAATTGTTAAAGTACTGCGTTTTCTTTATGAATAATTTAAAATACATTGCATTTTTTTCTATGAGAATCGTTAAAGTACTGCATTTTCTTTATGGATAATTTAAAATATGTTACGTTTTTTCTATGAGAATCATTAAAGTACTGTGTTTTCTTTATGGATAATTTAAAATACGTTGCGTTTTTCTATAAGAATCGTTAAAGTGTTGCGTTTATACTGTTACATATGTAATTTTGACTGCGTTTTTGTCAATGAGAGTCCTTAAAGTGTTGTATTTTAATTTATGTGTGTATTTATATACAGGATGGCGATGATAAGTAGGAGCAGGAGGATAAGGAGGTTTATGAGGAGAATGAGGATAAAGAGGAGGAAAAAGAGGACGATAAGGCGGATGATGCTCAGGTAGAGGCCGTGGAACTTGAACTTGGTGCAGATTTGAGTGGTTATTTTCAGACTGACCAAGAGTTTCGCACTATTAAGGATGCCTTGAAACATTGCGAGAAAATAGCTAATCGCTTTAAGTTCCTCATTACAAAGAGAGGGGGCAATCAAGGCTTTGTCACGTATTACTTTTCGTGTAGGTTATGGAGAGATCAATTGAAATCCCCTCTCCCCACCAAATGGAAGAATAGAAGAAGGAGCGGATGTAATTGCCCCTTCGGATTGACTTGTAAGAGAATTGACCGGGGACGTCACAAGGTGTATACAAATCCAGGAGCACCGTCAACGCACAATCACACTGGTATTACTTTATTTGTGCATCATAGTAATTAATTTTATTGATGTTTAGCATTTATGTTTATTAATATAATTCAATTTTCAGGTATAATGCATCCATATAGGCACAGACAACTGAGCCATTTTACTAAAGAGTCCAAGGCTGTTGCTGAATTTATGCTTGGGGCGAATGTGAAGTCAAAGTGTGTTTGAGAAGCTGTTAATAAACAATTTCCCAATACCCAGGTACCAATCAAATCCATATACAATTTGAAAGGAGAGATGAAGACAGCAGGGTTGGAAAGTAGAAATATTTGGCACGAATTTCTGCACTTAGCTGAGGACAAGCATTATTATGTCAAGATTCTCAAGGATGCGAACACTGATGAGATCACAATATCTTTTTTGCGCATCCAACATCAATTCAGATGTTTCAAAGATGGCATTGGGTGGTCGGGATTGATTCAACGTACAAGACCAACAAGTACCAAATGCCCGTCGTCGAGATGGTAGGTATGACTCCTACTAATAAGAATTTCAATATTACATTTTGTATTGTTAGAAATGAGACAAAAGATACATACAATTGGGTGATGAAGAACTTGAGGTTTTTGCTGCCTGCTAGTTTCGTACCTAGTGTGATTGTGACACATAGGGAGCTGGGTTTTTTGCCGCCAATTAAGGATCATTTTCCAGCTTCACACCACTTGTTATGTCTGTGGCATATTGGGCGTGATGTCAATGCTTGGTTGGAAAAAAAATGTTGGGAGAAGAAATAAAAACTTAGCATGTGACATCCATGAAAACTGGTGGAAGAAAATTATTAAGGCCCTAACTGTAGAAGAGTTTAACCTTTTATTACAGCCCTAACTGTAGAAGAGTTTAACCTTTTATTACAGTAGTTCAAGGTTAAGTACTCTCTAATTGAGCCATTCGGTATTGATTATTTTGAGACCACATGGCTCATTCACAAGGAGAAATTTGTTCTAGCTTGGACAAATCAATTTCTCCACTTTGAGAATACTTCCACTAATAGGGTGAAGGCTTCTTATACTTCAATGAAAGATTGGCTGAATTCTTCCACCAATTCTCTCGACACTTTGTTCATTAAGGTCGACTCCCATCTCAGCCACCGGTACCCTCACATTGGGTGTGTTTAATTATTTAATTATTTACATTTTTTAGTTCACTGTAGTAATATTTAATTACAATTAATTAATAGTTTATATAATTGAGTTTACTATAATAATATTTAATACTAATTATTTCTTTATTTTAATGTCACACAATAACAGTGGATCGCTTGAGGCTTCCATTTCCACGAGTCAAACCAGTATGCAGGGATTTCTACACTGTTTTCTAAACAAGTATGTGTCACACCATTGTTTGAAGTTGGTAAGAAAAAACGTTCGAAGTAAAAATAAGTTGGCCGACGCCGTCTTTGAGCAATGTGGATGCATGGCCAAGGTGACACGTGGGATTCCGTGTGCTTCTGACATATTCAAAGCACAGTCATTGACAGACTATCCCCTACTCTCATGTGTACATGAGTTCTGGAAGAGATTGACCATTATGTCATCTCATAGGGATTCGAATTACATTGATGAGGACATCAGATACTTTTAATATATGTACTTAAATAATGGACATTTGATTTCATCTATATTAATTTTTAAAAATAGTTTACATTTATTATATTTACTGTTTAAGGTATTTCCACGAGACTGTCATTCCTACAAGCTCTACCAGTCCGTCCTTTTTGGCCCGTCTGTTGAATAGGGTGTATGTAGATGAGATGCACCCTGACAGGGCTAGTGTTGGAGAGCCAGATGTTTCGAGGCCCCAAAGGGGGCGCCCACCGAATAGATTACTCCATTCAGTGATGCGGGAGTGGAGCGCACTAGAGAGAGAGAGAGAGAGAGAGAGAGAGAGAGTGACATGTGACCGACGTGGTAGGGGTCGTTCACATTCATACGACCGTTTGACTGGTCGCTCATACCACAACCAGACAGGCTCATATTGTCATTCTCCTTTACGTACAGGTAAATATGCATTTTGTTATGTTAAATTACATTATTGAAGTTGCATATTATTTTTTTTCATCGAATATATACATTATGCAGTTATGTTTATTACTATTACATTAATTGATAGGTTTTTGGAGCAGGCATTCCTTGTGTGCCTGAATTTTTTCAGCCATACTGTACTGGCTGGTTCGACGTCATTGGGGATGGCCATTGTGGTTTTCGAGTCATTTCTACTTATCTTTTTGGCCATGAGAAATATTAGAAATTGGCTCGTAGAGCATTGATTGGAGAGATTACGAGCCATCCGGACAGGTATCGAGGTGTATTTTAATCTTTGGAGAGAATGCCCCCTGATGGTGATCACATAGCTATGGTACTCAGGCGAGTAAGTTTTGAAGGCACAGATTGTAGCGAGGAGCAATAGATGGCTACACCTACCGATTTGTTTCCCCTCGCCACTTATGCAAATGCACTGGTAATACATCTTAGCAGAATTCGACCTGATGGAAATTATTCTGTATTACCTTTGTATGCCTTAGGTGGCGATACACAACCTGAAAGGGTGATAGCTCTTGCCCATGTAAATGGGAATCATTATATACGTATAGATGTGGTGGATGATTGTCCTATCCCACCATTGAGCATTGTTTGGCAATATCAGCTGCATACTAGAACTGTAGGAGAATGGCCAAACAATTTGAATGTTAGGTATAATTATTGGATTACACTGCGTGATGGCTAGGATCAACATTGTTATGTGCATATTGGTTATTATTCATATTATTGTACTAATTTTAATTTTATTTGATGTTGTGAACTAATTTGCCATTTCCTTCAACTAATGTATTGACTTTAATTTCATTTGATGTCGTGAACTAAGTCGATGATGTAGTAATGTAGTAGGATTGGTGGTTGATATAACAGTAATAGGAATGAATACAAAATAACATAAAATACATAACTGAATAGCATACAATCAAATCAAATCCACAAACATATATGCAAAATAATAATACATATCAAGTATAATTTGAATCAGATATACAGTACAATACAATAACTCAAATGGACCGCTCAAACTCCTCCTCGATGTCAGCAGTGCCAGGGCAAACTCGGCATACAGGTTTGGTGCTCGCTCCCTCACCGTATCTAGAAGTGCATGGTGATGCTGTCCAAAACGACTCATCCACTACAAATATTTAAACAATAAAATTAAAGTCTAATAAATTGAATTTAAAAAATTTAATTTAAATAGTAAAAAATACTTACAAACTCTGACGCGGCCCGACGAGGTCGAGGTGGCTCTATAACAGCTAGAGGATCAACTGGGAGGACGCGCGGACGTGAGCGCTCTCTAAACCACTGTATGCATCCATCCACGCATGCACTACGAGGAACTGCCCCACCTGTTGGCTACTTGCCTATAAGGGATATCTCGGTGGATGTCGTCCCAAACTTCTCCCATGCTGACTCGGTGTACTCCATGGCGTGTCTGACCACATATGGCCTCCCATTGTAACCGTGGTAAGTACCCCTGCCGAGACGGATGAAACGGGCGGGCATCCACTGAACATATCTGAGCTGGCGCACACAGCGATCCGGCATATAAGGCTCAATGTAATCCCTGTACGTAATCAGACCTCGGTACAGGGTCCTCAGAGTCCTCGCTATAGCGTCACGATCGTATGAAATCCAGGTAACCTTTAAACATAATTTGCAAGTACTTACATGAACTATATAAAACATATATTAAACAAAATTATAATATTTATATTTTATAAATATTTACTTACCATATTAGCGGTCATCTCATCTAGTGCGTGTCAAATAGAGCTCAATCGTTGCTTTGTACCACGATGGCTGTCGACTACCCATCTCAATGCACGAGCCTGTGTACCATGCAATGAGAGGGGCATCAGGTGGGGTTTGAAGTCCGGGAAGTGCTCGTAAATCCATGACTGTAGCAGAGTCATGCACCTTGCAATGCTCTGTGTCCCATGTCTACTCACAGAACCTAAATGATGGTACAAAAATGCTAGTGTCTCTGTGCCCCAAGCCTCCTGTCCAACCTGATCCATCCCCTTCCTCACCTGCACTATAGGGGCTGGTATAAACTTAGTGGAACTCTTGTTTGTAAATAGACAAGTCCCAATAAGACTCCACACAAGAGCGGCCACATCTGAATTGTCCCTGGCATGCTCCATGCACTTCTCGATCACTCTCTGCGTCGAAAAGCCACCATTGGTGTACAAATCCTTCTCCAGTCGCTCCTCTGGAGGAATCTCAAGCAACCCCCTGGACCAGGATAGTACGGTGGACGACGGTGTAACCTCTGTGATCAAGCGACCATCTACGAAATACGCATAATCTCCCACACATCGTGCAGTAGGATGGTTATCTCTCCAAATAGCATGTGGAATGAATTCGCATCCGGCTGCCACCTCTCTATAAAAGCATTAATGAGAGGCTCATCAATGCTTCTATGCATATGCGAGAAAGGTGTACAAGCCCCGTATGGGTCAAAATCTGTGCACCCTCTACTGTCATGGATGCAATCTAAGTCTCAAACAGGTCATACATACTACTTCTATTGTGGCACTTAAGATGGTATCTGATAGGCTCCCCCACCTGCCAATACCTATATACCACATGCCCTAAAAAATTAGGGATCAAACTATAGGGCCCCCATCAACGGGCTCTGTAACCAACCAACTCCTGTCATTCTTAACGCGCTTCCTAGGATGAACTAAATTTACAAAATATAAAACTCATATAAATATATATATAATAACTAATTTAACAAGTAACTAATTAAATAAAAAATTAAATCAATCAAAATAAAACAATTAAATAAGCAATTAAATCAATTGATCACATGATCAATTAATAACAAATTAAATAATTAAATCAATCAAAATAAACAACTAAATAACAAATTAATTCAATTAATAATTAAATCAATTAAAATAAACAACTAAATAACAAATTAATTCAATTAATAATTAAATCAATTAAAATAAATAACTAAATAACAAATTAAATCAACTATTAAATTCAAATAAACAATTAAATAAAAAATTTGATATTAAGTTAATAAACAAAATCACTAATTAATTCAATGAACAATTAATTAAGTAATTAACAAATTAAATCAACAATTAAATTCAAACAAATAATTATTCAAATTAAATAAGTAAATAAATAAATAAATATTTAAATTCATTTATCGTAATCGAGCATGTACCTATAGCAGGATCGACCTGCTGAAACTGTCCGCTGTCTGGATTCCTGTAACGGATGGTCCTCTCAGCGTCTGGGTGAGCAGGGTCACCTCCATACGTATCCACCTCCTTGACCTCCACATCCTCACCCTTCATCTTCAATAATGATACCACTGCCTGTCCCTCCGCCTCCACGGCGACCTCCGTCTGTCCATCTACCTCCTCCTCTCTTAACTGGTACCTTCTGCCTTCTAGCAGAAGCTGTGGGACACTGTTTATCCACGGGTGGCTTTAATTTAGCGCCACCCTAAATAACATTTAAACATAAGCATTTATAATATAAACATATGTGAAATTAAAAATAAACAAATAAGTGAAAATCACATAAAACACACCATTTTTACATTTGACAGTAAGTCAAACGCAATATTTTAACGTTTGACTGATACAGTAACGCAATGTAATTACGTTTCTGGATCGGTCAAACATTAATACAGTGTGTTTGACTTTCTCAAAAATGCAAAAGTGCTACGTTTGGTTATAACGAAACGTCATTGCGCAACGTTTGTGTTTCGTTCAAACGCTACCAAATTGCGTTTCGTTTAACCATTAACGTAACAATTTAGCATTTTCATTATGCCCAAACGCATACAATAACGGTTATTATATACCTAAACGCAACAAAAAATGTTTCTGAAATAACAAAACACAACATAATAGCTACTTCTAACCTATTAATTGCACAATAGCAGCGTTTTAAACATGAAAGATCACAAGTTCGTGACGTTTATTGGCAGCAAATAAATTAACAAAAAATTTGAGGAACTTAAGAACTTTTACCTCGTTTATCATTGGACCTTTGCCCACGCCATATTTTTGCGATGATTCGCCATCTCCTCCATCCATTTTGTGCTTTTTTGCCAGAAAATCATTTCAAATTCGCTTTAGAAATGGAAATTCACGAGAGAATATGATGTTTGAATATTTGGAGAATATGAAAAGTGGTGTTTTCTTTGTTTTCTCGGTTTTTACACGGAAATAGTAAAAAATGCACCATTTTAACGAGCGAACCATGGTGGAAATGCACCATTTTAACGAGCGAGCCAAGGTTGAAACGCTCTATTTTAACATTTTGACGTAACATGAATCGTTAAAGTGTTGCGTTTTCGATTCATTACATTGGAGGTTTTTAACATTTTATTTATGTTCAAACGTCATCGGTACTAATTTTTGTTCGTCAAAAACGTTTTTCCCTGCGCTTGTGTACATGGCGAAAATGCATTTTTGTTGCGTTTTTAACATGTACTTAGCGAGTTTCTAACTTTTTTGTTCATAAGGCCCTTTTGGTAATTTCATAAATATTTTAATTTTTTTTGTGATACAAATAGCAATTTAGTTATACAAACACCAATCAAGATTAATAAATCTACCTTTGTCAATTACCCAATACATAATTAATCGTACCACTAACAGATTAATTATGGCACTACCATCCTACACCAGAATTGCTTTCGGAATAACTAAATTAATTATTCTTTAATCTCCCCGCATCAAAGAACTAGTGCTCGTTAATTTATTAATTTAATGATAAATTAATTAATTAAATTCTTATAATCCAAGATTAGTACCACTCGACCTTTTACTATACCGGAAATAAGTCCACCGGCTGGATTTAGTATAATAAATACAACGAGCTCATCTCGGGAGCACCGATACATGGTTTCCTTTCGACAAGCAACAGCACACCAAGCAACTAAACACGCGCACCCAACCTACTGAGACTATTGGTCTCAAGTGACCTCACTATTTTGCAGATCAAAGTACACTATGTCTAATCCTCATGCCTGCTCAAGTCTTGGGATGAAGAGATAGAATACTAGGATTGAATAGTCTATTAAACCAGTATAAGACAATTCGTCCTAAATGGTCAAGTTCAATATTCCCCGAACATATCTATATGATTCAATTAGTTTAGATAAATCAAGTTTTCAAATCACATAATAACCTAAACTGATAGTGTATCCAAAACTGTCTCGGTTACGAACCTCATTTATATATTATGTCTTTTAGCCAATGTTGAGATCTACTGTGTCATACCAGACACCTCATCATCTAACTACATAATATAAATGAACAACATATGTAAAACATACAAACAATTTAACTAAAACATTCAATCGATATATATGAACTGGGAAATAGTTTAATACGAGCAAAGCTTTAGTATTCAAATCCAATAATCTCCCACTAATACTTAAGTTGCACTTTAAGTATAAAACTACATCAATCCTACAACTATAATAATGTCAAGAAAAACAATCATGGCTCTACTAAGTATCTGATCCCCATACCCTCCACGTGAGCCTCAAAGACTTTTGCAGTCAACGTTTTTGTGAATGGATCTGCAAGGTTATCTTCTGATGCTATCTTCGCCACGACCACGTCTTCCCTCTTTACGATATCATGTATTAGGTGATACTTACGCTATATATGCTTACTCTCTTCTGGGCTCATGATTCATTTGAGTTTGCTACTGCACCGTTGTTGTCACAGTACACTGTGATCAACTTTGGCAAACCAGGAATCACATCTAAATCCACTAGAAAGTTCTTGAGCCACACTGCTTCTTTCTCTGCCTCTGATGCTACAATGTATTTAGCCTCCATGGTAGAGTCTTCTATGCATTTCTGCTTAACACTCACCCAAACTATGGCTCCACCTCCCAAAGTAAACACATACCCTAAGGTAGACTTGCTCTTGTCCTTGTCTTCTCAGAAATCTTAAAAGTGTTAGCGAACGTTTCCTACGGTCTCAAATAATCTTGATCCCAAGGATATGTCCCGCTTCTCCTAAGTCTTTCATATCAAAGTGTTTAGACAGCCATGACTTTATATCTGATAACACTTTCTTATTGTTGCCAGTTAGTAAAATGTCATCTACATAAAGCACAAGAAATACCACCGCATTTTCATCACATTTGCAATACACATATTGTTCATCCGGGTAGTGAGTAAATCCGTAGGATTGGATTATTGTTAGTTTTGAATACATAAAAGTTATGTCTTGTATCAAAAACTAATATCCACAGATGACATATCATTTTTTTCAGTATAAATTTGTTCCATTATATCATAGAACTAGATAACGGGGTGTGGACAGACACAGTAGATACCGTTATTGGTTAAAGTATTGATATATAAAAAGTATGCTCGTAACCGAGATAGTCTGAACATACTATCGGTATAGGTTATTGTGTGGTTTGGAACTTGGTTTATCTAAACTAGTTTAAATCACACAGATATCCCCGGGGCATATTGAGCACGACCAGTTTGGATAGAATTGACTTATACTGATCGGCGTAGTCAATTCGGTCCTAGTATTCCGTCTCTCAATCCCGAGATTGGGACGGGCGTGAGGGTTGGATATCGTGTGCTTTTATTTGCCAAAGGAGGTCAATTGAGGCCAATACCTTGGTAAGTTGGGTATGCGGTGTTTAGCTTCTTACGTGTCGTTGCTAGTCGGAGGAATCCACGTACCGGTTCGCCAGGTTGATGGTGCTCCCGAGATGAGCTCGTAAGGTTATTATACTAAACCCGGCCGGTGAACTTTATGTTCGGTATAATAAAAGGACGAGTGGTACTAATCTCGGAAACCAAGAAGTCGGTGAATTAATTTGTCAGTAAATTGATAAATCAATGAGCACTAGATCTTTAATGTGAGGAGATAGAATAAAATATAATGGCGCGATGTAAAGTCATTTTCGAGCGGTAGTTCCATAATTGGTCCGTTAGTGGTACGACCGATTATGCATTTGACTAATCGACAAGGTAAATTAATTAATCCGAAAGGTTTAATTAATATTTAATCGACAAAGTGAATTTAGAAATTAATTCGATTTTGAATTAATTAATTCTAAGGGTTCGATTAAATTAAATTAACAAAGTGGATTAAATAAATTAATTTAAATGGGTCGATTGGAGTTGATTAGTCGGGAAGACTTAGCGGTCAACGAAAGTTAAATTTAAAGGCCTAACTCGAGAGCCCATTAGGTCTCCTTTGAAGCTCCATATAAATACAACTTGTTAGGCAAGTCAAGACATAAGAAACTTGACACCCAAGTAACAGGGTAGTGAGAGAAAGTCTAGTCTAGAGAGAGAACTTTGTCTTCCTCGTCAAGTTTTCTCTCGAAGTCGACTAGGAAGCTTTCTTCTTCGAAAAGAGACTCAGCCCACTCGTTTTTCTTGAGCAATCCGGTTGTCCCTTCATCAAGAAACCCGCTGGAATTTTCTACAGTTTTCTTCGCGCAAGTCGCGCAGCAGTTTTACGTCCGGCAGATTGCTGCTCAAGTCTCGGGGTGCTGATCCGGTGGCTGCTTCGCGTTGATCTCTTCATTTGTTGGTGATCCGCGAAGCCCATCGTGCAGATCGTGGCCGAACTTGGTAGTCTTTCCTTGCCGGCAGTCCGGTGTTGTAGCAGAAAAAAACCAGCGGCTGTTTTTCTTTGGTTTTTGCTCTAGGCAGTTTTATTTTGAGTTGCTTAAGAAGCAAGTTTCTTGGGATTTCTTCGATTTGCCGTGGGTAACTCCGTAGACGATAGCCCACACTATTTCAGAGTTAGTATCGAAGTCATTCTTCGGATTTCTTGTGGAAATTGCGCTAACGATTGGATTTTTCTTTTAGGCAAGGGACTTCGCTACAAAAGATATAATCTTTAAATTCCGCTTTTATTAAAGATCGAATCTTTTGTGCCCCGATTAATAAATTAAATAAGTATAAGCCTAGATCCGTTCATGGGTAAACTAATTTGAGCCTGAGCTTGGTCGAAAGCTTCCGATTCTGGAATGCATTGTACGAAAGTGAGGTTTTCGATTTAGCCCGGGCTTGTTCAGTTTTCCTTCAAATTATCTCATCAAACCGGATGTTCAAAGATCTGAATGTCTGCTTAAGTCCGTAAATGGATCTCTTAAGCCTGCAAACCTTATGCTATTGGCCTTCTTCAACGAATCCCTCTAGTTGTTGCATGAAAATGGTTTCTTTAAGACTTTCGTTAAGGAAAACTGTCTTGACATCCATATGCCATATCTCATAATCTAAATGAGCAACTATGGCCAAGAGAATCTGGATCGATTTAAGCGTGGCCACTGGGAAGAAGGTTTCCTCATAATTGATTCTATCTTTCTGAGTATACCTCTTTGTCACAAGCCTAGCTTTAAAGGTTTCAATCTTTCTATCAGGTCCTCTCTTGCGTTTGTAGACCCAGTTACATCCAATGGGTTTGAAACCATCAGGAAGGTCCACAAGCTCCCATACTTAATTGTGGTTCATCGACCCCATCTCGGATATCATAGCTTTTTGCCATGATTCTGCTTCTTTATCTCGAAAAGCCTCATTTTAGTTTATAGGATCCGGTTCAGGCGCACATGGGATGAAGTCAGAGGCTTCTCCCACGAAAATGAACCTATCGGGTTATCTCACAACCCTCTCACTAAGATGAGGCACCACCTGTGTAGGCGCATCATCTATGATATCTTATACAGTGTGTGGTGTATCTACTTGTGCTGGTGCATCAGGATTATCAGATTGTTTTCTAAGTTCTTATAGTACTAGCTTACTCTTGGGTTTGTGATCTAGAATATAGTATTCCTCTAAAAATCTGGCGTTAGTACTAACTATCACCTTCTGATATTTATGACTATAGAACAGACCACCCTTCGTTCCTCTAGGATATCCTACAAACAACATTACTTCTGTTCTTGCATCTAACTTAGCCGCATCTGCCTTAAGCACATGTGTTGGATAACCCCAGATTCTGAGATATCTTAGACTGGGCTTACGCCCGTTCCACAACTCTGTTAGGGTTAGAGGCACGGTTTTAGATGGTACAAGATTTAGAATGTACATTACAGTTTCTAATGCATATCCCCAGAACGAACTAGGCAAATCACTATAGCTCATCATTGACCTAACCATTTCTATGAGAGTTCTGTTTTTTCTTTCTTCTACACCATTCTGCTATGGTGTGCCAGGTGCAAACAACTGAGACTGAATTCTGACCTCACTGAGGTATTCTTGAAATTTGTGAGACAGGTACTCACCACCACGATCTGATCACAATGTCTTGATACTCTTACTTTGATGTTTCTCCACATCTACCCGATACTCTTTGAATTTAATAAAGAATTCAGACTTGTGGCGCATTAGGTAAATGTATCCGTACCTTGAGTAATCATCTGTGAAGGACACAAAATACTCAAACCTACTTCATGCTTGGACCGAAATTGGTCCACACAAGTCAGAGTGAATCAACTCTAATCATTCTTTGGCTCTATAACCTTCACTTTGAAAGGTCTCTTGGTCATCTTACCTTCCAAGAAAGATTCGCTGGTTGAATAGCTATCAATCCCTAATGAACTTAAAGGTCCATCATTGACTAACCTCTGAATCCTAATAATGTTTATATGGCTTAGCCTGAGATGCCAAAGATTAGTTTGATTCATTTAGAAAGTTATTTTCTCTTATTTTGGTTAGAGGATGCGCCATTTAGTTCTGTGGTTTACACAACAAGGGAGTTTGATTTAATCAAAAACAAATTGTCAACTAATGAACCAGAACAAATAAGCTTGCCATCTTTTCTAATAATAACAGAATTATCAAAAAAAAAAAAAAAAAACTGATAACCATTCTTTAAGAGTTTAGAAACCAAAATAAGGTTCTTTCTAAAACTCGGTACATAAAGACAATTAGCTAATTCTATCTTAGAATTTTCGAAAATCAAAGTAACTACTCATACTGCTTCACTGACACTCTTATAGTGTCACCTAAGTAGACTTCTAACTCGCATTCTCTAAGCTTCTGGGTTACTTGGAACCCCTGCAAAGAATTACAAACATGATCAGTGGCGCCTTAATCCACACACCAAGTATCTGTGGAATCGCCGCTGAACATGTCTCAGTAATTAAGGCAAAAACTATTTTACTTTGATTGGACAATCCGATTTCCAATGTCCCGTCTTATCGCACTTGAAGCATTTGCATTTAGGCTTATTCTTTTTGTGATGTCTGGCTTGGCAGCATGTTTCTTGATCTTTTTCTTCTTGTTCTTGCCTTTAGGCGCAGAAGAGGAACTAGAAGCCTTCACTGTGACCAAAGCTTGCTTTTTCTTATGGAAGATGCCTTCGGCCAACACCAATGTCGTTAGGAGTTCGGGAAGAGTATAAACTCTTTGATTCATATTGTAATTTACCTTAAACTGGTCGAAACTAGAAGGTAAACTCTAGAGGATGATATCGATCTGACTCTCCTGATCAATTTCACCCCCCAACACTTCTATTTCATTGATGTTATTGATCATATGAGCTTTCAGCCATTCTGGTATTCATAATTTTCCTCAAGGTTGCTTGCCTTGCTGTCCGGCCTTGATGAGCAAACATCTCTCTCAAGTGAACCATCATGTTAAAAGCGGAGACCATGGGATGAAGCTGATGTTGCAGAACGTTTGACACAGAGACAAGAATGTAGCGCCATCTCATCCGCTTTTCTCCACCTCGCATAGACATCTCTATCTTCTTGAGGAGATTCATCATTAGGCACATATGGACAAACTTCGGTGAGCACAAACTTATACTGCTCAGTCGTCAGGACAATGTCCAAATTCCGACTCCAATCGATATAGTTTGGACCAGTTAACTTGTTTTATTTCAATATCGTAGCTAACGGTTTAAATGCCATATCGAAGACTATAAATAAATAAACAGACAATGTTTAAGCAAATAAATTCAAGAATTTCAAAAAATTCAATTAATTATTGACATCCCTCAAACAATAATTAAATTCACCGACATCTCATTCACCGGGGTTTTCGTAAGCCATGATAGTGTGGACGTTTACGCTAACCCACAATCGTTTGAGAAGAACTAGGTTCATTAACTACACTATCTGACCAAACGATCTATTGATCAATGTAGCTAATAATCAGTGCTTTCAGCCGTACAAATAAGCAGCGTAACCTTGATGGGAGGAAGAATACTACAAATTGTACACTAAGTGTGTGTCATTACGTGATTTCTGAGTTTGTTACCTTAGGATAGTGTGTCTCAGATGGAGAGTGTATCGTATTTCTCTAATATTAATTTACTCTAGTCATCTTACTTAGAAATTCAAAAGCTAGTGATCTTATGGTTGAACTCATCCGATATGGAGGAAGGCCCTAATGCCAACGCGCAAGTCCACCCACATTACATATGAATTCGTAATGGAGGCTATGAGAATATTAATCAACCCGCTCCCACTTAGATTTCTAAAATGAGGGTTTTTCAGGTTTTAACATGTAATTAACTAATCCTAAATTATGTGCAAACATAAAACCAACATGCTTTAAATCATGCATCTAAAATACAACATAAAAATTAAAGCACATAATTAAAACTGTAAATACGGGAAATAAAAGCGTAAAATAAATTTCCCGACTATTATGGTTTTAATTGCTTCCATCTGCTGCATTGATCTCGTGTCCCGTCACGCCACTCGATGGATTGAGTCTTGAAAAGTTGGATCTCGTAAAATATCTCAAAAAATGAAAAAAAAATGGCCGCGCGCACACAGCTCTTAATGGGGCTGCTCGCAGCTAGCCAGTGCGTGCGTACGCTGGTGTTCCCAGTGCCATAATCTTGCGATGCTGCACCAGCGCACGCTACGCGCTGCATGCGCGCAGCGATGCTGCCATTGTCGACGGGTTCTGTCGGCGAGTTGTTCGCGGGCCCGTCTGCCCCGTTTCATTTTCGGGTCTTTCATTCTACTCCCACTACGTTATTTGGGTTTTTGTAATTCATTCTGAGTTTTCTTGGTTTTCTTCGAATTAAAGGTAAACCAAAGCCCACGATATCAAGTCGTCCACAGTAACGCTTTTGATGACAAAAAAAATTTTGTACTACATGGCATCTAGGAAAATAAAATCAAAAATTACATAGAAAAAATCATACTAAAGATTTGATCTAATCCTACACGGCATCCAGCACGTGGTTTTACTATTACAAGCATTCATAAAAAAAAACAACCCGAACATGTCTCGGGGTTTAATTAAAACATACAAATGTAACCATAATAGTCAAAATTTCTAAACCACCTGCAAATAATAAAGGAAACAGAACAAGCCCAGGCTAAATTGAAAATCTCGCTTTCGTGTTATGCATTCCAGAATCGGAGACTTTCGACTCGGCTCAGGCTCAAATTCATTTCCCCTGAATGGATCTAGGCTTATACTAGTTTAATTTATTAAAATGATGCTCAAAGATTAAATCTTTAATTAAAGCGGAAGGACTAAAGATTATACCTTTAAAACGAAGTCCCAAGCAATATAGAAAACCAAAACTCCAGGAAAGCGAAATCCACCCAGAATCCCAAAGATAACTCCAACGACCTCGAACTGGGCAAGTAACTACGAGGTGGCTAAAGGCACTGGCGAAGAAATCCAAAGAAACCCACTTCAAGAAACTCGTAGATCTGAAAAACAGATTTAGCCCGGGAAACTGATTCTAATCTGAAAACCCAAACCGCCTCAATAAAACTTAGTGGGTAAGCTATTTGCTCATAGATCTAGACTTTGTCGAACCAAAAGGAACGAGCCAAAGGATCAACCAACAAATAAACAAAGCCCACAATGAAAATGCACCAAAACGGTGTCGAAAAAACCAAAAAAAAGCGACGGCACTAACTGGTCAGAAAAAGAGCGGCGATTGGACTTCTCGAGCAGCGTTCGAACTTTCGGGTGGTGGTCCTAGACTTCTAGAATCGTGGGCTGAGTTTCTTGAAAAGAAATACCGCAAACCGACTTTGAGAAAGAAGTCTCAAGGGAAGTCTCAAGGAATAAGAAAAGTTCTCTCTCTAGGCTTGTCTTTCTCACTCTAAGGCATTTGCCTACAAGGTTTCCAATGTCTTCAAATGTGCCTAACATTAGCTATTTATAGGGAGTTCCTTAGGAAACCTGGTGATCTTTTGAGTTGGGCCTTAGTGTTTGACTTTTGTTGACCCCTTAGTTTTCCCTACACTAGTCAACTCCAATCTAGCATTTTGAATTAATTTCTTAACCCACTTCGTTAATTAATTTAATCGAACCTTAGGATTACTTAATTCAATATGAATTAATTTATTAATCCACTTAGTCAATTAAATATTAATTAAATTTTTAGGATTAATTCATTCATTTTGTCGATTAGTCAAACGCATAATTAGTCGTACCACAAACGGACCAATTATGGAACTACCGCTCAAAAATGACTTTACATCGTGCTCACTTTATTATTCTTCAATCTCCCCACATCAAAGATCTAGTGCTCGTCGGTTCATCAATTTACTGACAAATTAATTCACCGACTTCTTGATATCCGAGATTAGTACCACTCGACTTTCTTATTATATCGGACATAAAGTCCACTGGCCGGGTTTAGTATAATAATTCTTACGAGCTCATCTCGGGAGCACTATCAACCCGGTGAACCGGTACGTGGATTCCTCCGACTAGCAATGGCACACAAAGAAGCTAAACACCGCATACCCAACTTACCGAGATTTAGGTCTCAATTGACTGCACCCTTTGGAAAATCAAAGCATACGATATCTAACTCTCATGCCCGTCCCAATCTTGGGATTAAGAGATTAGAATACTAGGATCGAATTAACTACGCCGATCAGTACAAGTTAATTCAATCCAAACAGGTCGTGCTCAATGTGCCCCTGGCATATCCGTATGCTTTAATTAGTCTAGACAAACTAATTTTCAAATCACACGATAACCTATATCGATAGTATGTTCAGACTACCTCAGTTACGAGCATACTTTTTATATATCAATTCTATAACCGATAACGAGATCTACCATATCTTTCCACACCTCGTTACCTAGTTCTATAATATAATGGAACAAATTTAATACTGAAACAAAATGATTTGTCAACTGGGTATTAGTTTTTTATACAAGCAAATAGCTTTCTAGTATTCAAAACTACGAAACAAAACCATGCAACAAATCGAACAAGAACAAAACCAAAACCATAGCTATGATACCAATTGAAAGATTATCTTCCCGGGCCCGGTCAAAAATTCTCTTTCGTGCTACGCATTCCATAATCGAAACTCTTGACCAAGTCTAAGCTCTAGCACAATCGGTATTCCAATCTTTGCTTGAAATACATTGCGCAAGATCTTAGCTTCTACTTGTTCGATTTGTCACGCAACAATAAATTGTTAATAAAAGCAGAAGTTTAAGAATTACCTCTTAAAGCGTGTACTTAGGTGATTCTCTTGTATGACTCAAGACTTGATCGTATGTTGTGTGGGCAACTATCTAACGAGAAATTGATCAGCAATCACCACAATCCACCAAAGCTGCCGCTAGAAAAGATAAATCCAGCGTCGTCGTCCGTAGGTGATGGTCACGTGCCACCGAGAGCTTCCATGCGTCACCCCCTCACCACCCACGCACTGTTGGAAGATCTTGAAGAAAAGCCGACCGCCGATCTAGGGAGGAAAGCCACTACCCAAAGCTTGAAAAATCTGACTTTGAGAGAAAAATAAGAATTCTCTCTCTAGAATTTTCTCTCTCTAGTTTTCTCGTCTTGAAAACATATGAATTGTGTATTGTGAATTGCTAAACTCTTGTCTATTTATAGAGTTACAAAAGAGACTCCAAATTGGTTTATGATTGGCCTTCCTAATGGGTTTGTGTTTTACTTCAATCCCGTTCCTGGACTGATTCACATCCAACTGACACAAGGATTTGAAGGAAAACTGAACAAGCCCGGGCTAAATCGAAAACCTCACTTTCGTGCAATGCATTCCAGAATCGGAAGCTTTCGACCAAGCTCAAGCTCAAATTAGTTTACCCATGAACGGATCTAGGCTTATACTTATTTAATTTATTAATCGGGACACAAAAGATTTGAACTTTAATGAAAGCGGAATTTAAAGGTTCTACCTTTTGTAGCGAAGTCCATTGCTTAAAGAAAACCAAATCTTTGATAGCGATTCCAATAGAAATCCAATCGATATCTCCAAGAAGACTTCGAATATTGCGTGGGCAATAATCTATCGAAGCTTCTTGCTCAGCCCACAAAATACCCACAAGAAAATCACTCGAATAAAATCAAAATCTGCTCAATAAAACTGGTTAAATAGTCCGCCAGCTTGTTCCTTCTGCCGCAAGCAAGTCGCCCAGTCCAGCAGCGAAAATTCCAGAACAGATCAGCTCTAAAGGCTCAACCTTTGGCCACGATCTGGACAAGCAATGCTGCGGATTCACCGACCAAAAATGGAAGAGATCAACGCAGCAAGGCCTGGATCAGCACCCCAAAGATATCACCTTGAACCTATCCAATAATACCCACTGCTGCCGGACTGAAATGAAGAAAACCAGCGAACAAAAAAAACTGCTTGGAACGGCGGAACAAGCAAAAATAAAGCAGGCAGCAGTTTTAATCTATGAGCTGAGATTTTTGTTCGAGGATAAGAATAATCCGGGAGAAGAGAAAGGTCCGGGTGACCTTGAGAAAAAAATCAAAGATTGAATCTTTTCTTGATTTTCTCTCTAACCCCTTTATCTCTCAAGAAGACAATTTTTTTGTCTTGCAGGATTTTCTTAAATTTTCTTGGGCTGCAAGTCTTCTATTTATAGGAGCTCGATTGGAGACCTAATGGGCTCTCGAGTTAGGCCTTTTAATTTGACTTTCGTTGACCGCTAAGTCTTCCCGACTAATCAACTCCAATCGACCCATTTAAATTAATTTATTTAACCCACTTTGTTAATTTAATTTAATCGAACCCTTAGAATTAATTAATTCAAAATAGAATTAATTTCTAAATTCACTTTGTCAATTAAATATTAATTAAACCTTTTGGATTAATTAATTTACCTTGTCGATTAGTCAAATGCATAATCGGTCGTACCACTATCGGACCAATTATGGAACTACCGCTCAAAAACGACTTTACATCGCGCCATTATTATTTTATTCTATCTCCCCACATTAAAGATCTAGCGCTCGTCGGTTTATCAATTTACTGACAAATTAATTCACCGACTTCTTGATTTCCGAGATTAGTACCACTCGACCTTTTATTATACCGAACATAAAGTTCACCGGCCGGGTTTAGTATAATAACCTTACGAGCTCATCTCGGGAGCACCATCAACCCGGCGAACCGGTACGTGGATTCCTCCGACTAGCAATGGCACGTAAGAAGCTAAACACCGCATACCCAACTTACCGAGTTATTGGCCTCAATTGACCTCACTCTTTGGCAAATCAAAGCACACGATATCCAACCCTCACGCCCATCCTAATCTCGGGATTGAGAGACGGAATACTAGGACCGAATTGACTACGCCGATCAGTATAAGTCAATTCTATCCAAACTGGTCGTGCTCAATATGCCCCGGGCATATCTGTGTGATTTAAACTAGTTTAGATAAACCAATTTCCAAACCACACAATAATCTATACCGATAGTATGTTCAGACTATCTCGGTTACGAGCATACTTTTTATATATCAATACTTTAACCAATAACGGTATCTACTGTGTTTGTCGACACCCCGTTATCTAGTTCTATGATATAAAGGAACAAATTTATACTGAAACAAAATGATATGTCATCTGTGGATATTAGTTTTTGATACAAGCCATAGCTTTTCTGTATTCAAAACTAACAGGATTCACTTATCCTCAATCCAGTTCCTGGTCTGATTCACAACCAATTGACATAAGGATTCACTTATTCTTAATCCAGTTCCTGGTTTGATTCACAACCAATTGACATAAGGATTAATTAATTACTTAATTAATTAAATCTACCTTTGTCAATTACCCAATACATAATTAATTGTACCACTAACAGATTAATTATGGCACTACCATCATACACCAGAATTGCTTCTGGAACAACTAAATTAATTATTTTTTAATCTCTCCACATCAAAGAACTAGTGCTCGTTAATTTATTAATTTACTAATTAATTAATTAACTTCTTATAATCCGAGATTTGTACCACTCGGTCTTTTTACTATACCAGACATAAGTCCACCAGCCAGGTTTAGTATAATAAACATAATGAGCTCATCTCGGGAGCACCATCACCCCTGACGCACCGGTACATGGTTTTCTTTCGACAAACAACAGCACACTAAGCAACTAAACACGCGCACCCAACTTACCGAGACTATTGGTCTCAAGTGACCTCACTCTTTTGCAGATCAAAGTACACTATGTCTAATCTTCATGCTTGCTCAAGTCTAGGGATTAAGAGATAGAATACTAGGAGTCTATTAAATCAGTATAAGACAATTCGTCCTAAATGGTCAAGTTTAATATGCCCTGGGCATATCTATATGATTCAACTAGTTTAGATAAACCAATTTTCTGAATCACATAATAACCTAAACTGACAGTGAGTCCAAAACTGTCTCGGTTACGAATCTTATTTATATATTATGTCTTTTAACCAATGATGAGATGTACTGTGTCACACCAGACACCTCATCATCTAACTACGTAATATAAATAGACAACATATGTAAAAATATACAAATAATTTAACTAAAACATTCAATCGATATATATGAACTGGGAAATAGTTTAATACGAGCAAAGCTTTAGTATTCAAACCCAACAAATTTAACGGCTGTTGAGTCAGTCATTAAACCCTATTAAAAATGTTAAATTAGACCAAATGTGTCAATTTTTGAAACGTTAAGACTAAATTTGTCGAGTTCCAAACGTGTAAGACCAATTGTGTAATAGACTCATTATATAGGACCAATTTTACATTTTTTTCCTTTAAATTTTACATTCATCCATTCATAAACCTCTTTTTTTCCCCTATAGGTAATTACTATTTCGATTAACCTTTTGCTATTCACCGCCTCAATTTAGACTTAATTGCCCTTAACTTTTAACTAAATTCCTTTGAACATTCACCTTCCCTTCCCTTCCCCTCTCTCTCCCTCTACCCTCCGTCGCCCCACCGCCTCCTCCTCTTCTTCTTCGTATTTTTTTGGCACCTATCTCCTCCCTCTATCACTGCTTCTACTCCTTATTTTTCTTATTTTTCTTCTTCTTCTTCTTCTCCTCGCCAGATCGAGCCCTCGAAACCCCATCCGTTCATCCCCACATCCGAACCCTCCGTTCATCCCAAGAAATCCCTGTTCTCATTTATTCCCAGACCTAAGCCCTCGAAACCCCGATCGTACGCTCTTTCACCGGGATCGGGATGGCCTACTCCTCCTTCAACTTTAATCGGAATGGACAGGATGAATGCACTCGATCTTGATAGGATGGGGGTGATGTGAGGTCTGGCGATTATGGAGATGGCACGGTCAAGTAGGACGAGAGGGAGATCGGGACAGGAATAAGAAGTGGTGGCAGGCAGGCAGTCAGGAAGAGGGAGATTAGGATGGGAAGAGAGAGATCGAGCTGAGATCGGGGGAGAAGAAGAAGATCGAAAATGACGAGGGGAGAAGAAGAAAAAGATCGAGGCAAGGTTGGGGAGTAGATTGGCGGCAGGCGACGGATGGCAGAGGAGAGATAGAGGGGAAGGGAAGGAGAAAGGTCAAAAGAATTTTCATAGGGACAATTACGTCCAAATTGAAGGGTAAATAGTAAAAGTGTGACGGTAAATAGTAACCTCTTTTCTATAACACTTTTTATACTACCATGGAATACAATTTATGTAGTTTTTAATCATCTTATAATTTCTTTTGTAAATATTTATACTGTTATTATTTATTTTTGTTCCAATAAATATTAATAATTCACTTGTAGTTTATTTATATTCATTTTACCTTTTTTAGAGTTAAAAACTTAAATAAAATGAAAGATGGATGTAAAAATAAAGATCTCATAAGGTTAAAATTAATTTAATTAAAATTATATGCTATGTTATCAATATAAATTATAAAGTTATGAGTTTTCTTTAAGGGGAAGTATGAGAATATCGTTTCGATGTTAAGTGATAAGTGTTTACTATTAAACTATCTCGTTTGTCTAATTAGTGAAACGGGTTCCAATGAAGTGATAGAATAGAAAAATTCATCTTTGTGGTTTCTTTATCTGGACAAGATGTTATAGGTTAGATCAAATTGGCTTTCGAGATGTACACTTGTTTTAACACTGGTAAACAATTTGATTAATTAATTTATTAATAAAATAAATACCCAAGGGACATCTTGGTTTATAAATATATGTACATATATATAATTATGAGCTGATTGTCATCTAATTTTTTCAGTCAAAATTGGAATTTTTGACCAAAAGGGTATTGAAAAAAAAAGTGTGGACTGAAAAGATTGAAAATTTGAATATGTGGAGATATAGGGGCCTCTCGGATTCTTAAAATTTGAATTTTGGATAATTTGGATTCTAAGAATCCGAAATAAGAGGTAATTAAAAAACTAACGATGCTAATTAATTAAATTAATAAAATTCGAATGTTAGAAATCCGAAACTTTAGGACGTAGCGGGACGTATCGGGACATAGCTGGACGTAGCGGGATGAAGTTGACGTAACTGGACGTGGTGCTTGTTGTTTTAGACGTATCGAGACATGGTAGACTATTTTCTGTGAAAAATTTAGCTAAAATTCACATGTTAGGATGTAAACGTAGTGCTAGTTGTTTTTAACATAGTTCTAGTTGTTCTAAGACGTGGTGGACTATCTTTGTAAAAAAAATCAGTTTAAATTCACATGCATGGATATAGACATTTTTGGATGTGGTGCTAGTTGTTTTGGACGTAGCGAGACATGGTAGACTATATTCTGTGAAAAATTCAGCTAAAATTCACATGTTTGGATGTATACGTAGTGCTAGTTGTTTTTAATGTAGTGCTAGTTTTTCTGAGACGTGGTGGACTGTCTTTGTGAAAAAATTCAGTTTAAATTCACATGCATGGATATAGACGTTTCTGGACGTGGTGCAAGTTGTTTTGGATGTAGCGAGACATGGTAGACTATATTATGTGAAAAATTCAGCTAAAATTCACATGTTTGGATGTATACGTAGTGCTAGTATTTCCAGTTGTGCAGGACGTAGTTGGAGTTTTGCCGGACGTAGTTCTAGCTGTGCAGGACGTTTTGTAGCTTTGAGGGACGTAGTTCCATCTTTTCAGGACATAGTTTCAGCAATGGGAATTGGGAAGGAGAATAAATGAGAAGAAAGAAGAAAGAAGAAGAAAAAAAGGGGGTGGGGTTTTATAATTCGGGTAAAATTCGGATTTTGAATATCCGAATTCTACCCAATTCAGATTTACAAAATCCGAATTCTGGCGGGATTTGTCCAACCCTAAAAAAAACTGGTTTTGGATTTTCAAAATCTGAAACCGGATTGGATGGATATCTGAATTAATTTAATTCGAATTTGTGAAATCCGAATTAATTGATTTCCAAAATCTGAATTAATCAAATTCAGAATTTTATTGTCCGAATTAAATTGAATTCGAATTTTCTAAATTCGAATTAAATTTTAATTCAGATTTTCATTACACGAATAAAATCACAATTCTACCTATTTTATGTACCAAAACATCAATAACTCATCAAAACACAAATATGACCTTCAAAATCACAATTCTACCTATTTCATATACCAAAACATCAATAACTCTTCAAAACACAAATATGACCTTCAAAATCACAATTCTACCTATTCCATATACCAAAACATCAATAACTCATCAAAACACAAATATGAACTTCAAAATCACAATTATACCTATTCTGTGACGATCTAGAAATTTGAACGAAAATAATAATAATAATAATAATAACAATTTATTAATTGATATAAAAAAAGTTCTATTTTAGCTAATTGGAACTATTAAAGAAGATAATTATGGCATAAATAAAATTAAACGAATCATTCTCTCTTTTTAGGTCCAATCAACCTAAATTAACTTAACATTACCAAGATTCAATTTAGGTAGATTATCATTTGATATCTCACTATAACTTTACCCTAGTTTCACCCAAAACCTATCATAGCATTTCATCATCTTCACCCATTCTCTACCAAATTAGCCACCTTCTTTAGCATCCACCAAGAACTTCCACAACACCAGCACACACTCCTCACTAAAATATCTCCCGTCAACTAATCAGTCAAGGAAGGAAAGAAAAGAAAAGAGGAGGTGCATGAAGATTGAAAGAAAGGATGTGAAGGGGATGATTTGGGTTGACCACAAAAAAAAGAGAAGGAAGGATGGTGAAAAATGGAAGGTTTGATCGAGAGCAAAGAGGAAAGATAAAAGGGAAGAAAAGAGAGGAGGAAGAGGAGATATATCTTACGAATGAAATCACGAGTTTCAGTCAATCTTAAACGAAATTAAGGTGAGGGATTTTAGTAGGAAATTTTCATAAATTTATCGGGTCTAACCAACCCATATTTTTTTATATTATTATCTTATTACCTTGCATGCTTAAATTTGATTTGGCTATTTGATTACACTGCGTGGTAATTTTGACTATCGTTTTGACTTTTGACTTCTATATAGAAAACTCATTTGAATTTGACTGTTACATTAAAAATTGTCTCACTAATTTTTTTATATTATTATCAATTTTTTCGATATTGATTTTGACTTTCATAACGAAAACCCATTTGATTTTGACTATTTTGTTAAAATTTGTATCACTTGTTTTCGTGACGACAAATATCGATTTTGACTTTCGTATTGTTTTACTTACTATCGTAATGAGATAATTTGACTTTTGATTTTTACCCCGAAATCAGTTGGCATTTTGATACTTGTACTAAAATTTTGACTACTGTTTGACTGAAATGATTACTATTCGTTATATGATTTTTCGCTATATGTTCGACTTGTTATATGAATGATCATTTTTAGCCTTCGGGCACTATTATTAGCCTTCGGGTACTGTTACTAGCCTTCGGGTACTGGCCTTCGGGCATTATTACTAGCCTTCGGACACTATTATTAGCCTTCGGGTACTGATACTAGCCTTCGGGTACTGTTACTAGCCTTCGGGTACTGGCCTTCGGGCATTATTATTAGCCTTTGGGTACTGTTACTAGCCTTCGGGTACTGTTAATAGCCTTCGGGTACTGACCTTCGGGTACTGTTATTTGCCTTCTGGTATTGGCCTTCGGGCACTATTTGTTATTTTTAATTTTTGATATATTTTAACTGTTCATACGTGCTATTGGAAACTGTTTTGAACTTCTAACCAATTTTAATTGTCTTTCGCTGTGCCTCTGTTTTTGAAATCTACTGATACTCATTTTTGAAATAATTATCGGTTATGATTTACACTTGTTCTGCTTGCATGTTAAACACTATTAAATTTCCTCACTGGGCTGTGGCTCATCCCTTTATATATTACAATTTCAGTTAGATTTTGAATAAAGATGCGTGAATCCCGGAGATCGCGACACGTGTCAAGGAATAGGCCATTTGAGAGCTCTAAAATATTAGAGAAAACTTCAGTTATTCATTTTATAATGTATGATTTATGAAGGATTTGTAGAATTTTATTGCTATTTTTAAGTAATAAATCTCAGCGCGAGTTGAGAAAGGCATCCCGTTTCGTAACCATTAGGGCGGGATGTTACATATTCCATATACCAAAACATCAATAACTCATCCAAACACCAAAATGAACTTATAATTTACAATTGTACCTTTTACATAAAATAAAAAATAATAACTCAATAAAACATCAAAGGATACATCAAATAATGTCATCAGCGTCATATAGTCTACCAAGCCTTGTTCGATCTACTCTAGGATGTGAGACGGGACACCTTCTGGCTCCATGTGATCTACTTTCACACCGCGTCCTGACTGTATTCATACAACTCCGCACCTACTCTATCAAAAAATAGCTTAAATTCACATGAATGGATGTACACTTTTCTGGACATGGTGATAGTTATTTTTGACGTGGTGCTAGTTGTTTTGAGACGTGGTGGACTGTCTTTGTGAAAAAAATAAATTTAAATTCACACACATGGAAGTAGACGTTTCTGGACGTGATGCTAGTTGTTTTTGATGTGGTGCTAGTTGTTCTGAGACGTGGTGGGTTGTCTTTGTAAAAAAATAGCTTAAATTCACATGAATGAATGTAGACGTTTCTGGACGTGGTGCTAGTTGTTTTTGACGTGGTGCTAGTTGTTCTGAGACGTGGTGGACTGTCTTTGTGAAAAAATCAATTTAAATTCACACACATAGATATAGACGTTTCTGGACGTGGTGCTAGTTGTTTTTGGACGTGGTGCTAGTTGTTCTGAGACGTGGTAGGCTGTTTTTGTGAAATAAATCAGTTTAAATTCACATGAATGGATGTAGACGTTTCTGGACGTGGTGCTAGTTGGTTTTGACGTGGTTCTAGTTGTTCTGAGATGTGGTGGACTGTCTTTGTGAAAAAAATCAGTTTAAATTCACACACATGGATGTAGACGTTCCTGGACGTTGTGCTAGTTGTTTTTGATGTGGTGCTAGCTGTTCTGAGACACGGTGGGTTGTCTTTATGAAAAAAATAGCTTAAATTCACACACATATTTGTAGACGTTTATGGACGTGGTGCTAGTTGTTTTTGACGTGGTTCTAGTTGTTCTGAGACGTAGTGGGTTCTTTTTGTGAAAAAAATCAGTTTAAATTCACATGAATGGATGTAGACGTTTCTGGACGTGGTGCTAGTTGTTTTTGACGTAGTACTAGTTGTTCTGAGACGTGGTGGACTGTCTTTGTGGAAAAAATCAGTTTAAATTCACATGCATGGATATAGGCGTTTTTGGACGTGTTGTTAGTTGTTTTGAACGTAGCGAGACGTGGTAGACAATGTTCTATGAAAAATTCAACTAAAATTCACATGTTTGGATATATACGTAGTGCTAGTTGTTTTTGACTTGGTGCTATTTGTTCTGAGACGTGGTGGACTGTCTTTGTGAAAAAAATTAGTTTAAATTCACACACATGTATGTAGACGTTTCTGGACGTGGTGCTAGTTGTTTTTTATGTGGTGCTAGTTGTTTTTGGACGTGGTAGACTATGTAGGTAAATTCGAATTTCAAAAATCCGAATTTATTCTTCCGTTTTCTTTTTTTTTACCTTTTACAATATTACTGATTCGAATTTGTAAAATCTGAAACTCTTAATTAATTAGAATTTCGGATTTTACAAATCCGAGAGGCCCCTTTCAGTCCACACAACTAAATTTTCAATTTCTTTCAGTCCACACCCTAAATTTTATAACCTTTTCGGTCCCGCCCCAGTCAAAATTGCATCTCTTTCAATTCATTTCTCTCTTTTTTTTTTTTTTTATTTGTGATTTCCGTGGTTTATAATAAGAGTTTTGGTTGTTAGGTATATAAATAAAATAAGAAAAGTCTCCCTCCATTTTTTTTTTTCTATCCATTCATTCAGTGAGTAACAAACATCTTTCATTATCCCGCGAGAAGAAGCCACTAATCCAGACTCCATTTTTGGATAACGAACATACACAACAACAATGGTGGTCACGCTGCAACTCATCCAGAAGCCATCTTTGCATTCTCTCTTCTCAATCCCCCAAAGCCAGGCCCGCACCACCCCATTTTCTACTTCTTCTACTTCGTCCTCCCCTCCTCCTCCTGGCTTCACTACAGCAACTACTATTCCCAGAGCTTACTCCTCCTCTCAAAAGGGTCGACGGAGATTAATCACTGAGACCGCGTCCACCGCCGCGATCTCATTGTTGAGTTCTGTAGTATCATCATCAACCCAATCGCCAGAAAAAGCGTTTGCAGCTGAAGAATCAGGCCTTTCAGAATGGGGGAGAGTTTATTTACCTATTGATCCTGGTGTTGTTCTACTGGACATTGCCTTTGTGCCTGATGATCTCAGTCATGGTCAGTTGTTGCTGTTTTTTTTTGTTCAACTAACTCTGTTCGGCTTCAAAAATGTTTTAATCTTTGGTTCGTTTGGGATTGTTTTTAATGCTAACACAAGATTGTTTCTTTGCTTGGATATTTTTCATGGAAAGATTACACATAGTGACTTTTGCCTAGTAATCCATTCAGTAGATAAGTTTTTACTATGTAATTGTTACTATCACATTACAAAAGCAATCACATGACTGTAAATTACTTGAATTTATTCCCTGTCAATAGCTAGACAAGCATTGGAACAAGTCGGAATAGGCATTACCCCTATGACACTCCCGCTGCCAAGTCCGGGTTTGAGTGCTGGTTGTGCATAATCAATGCTAAGACCATAGATGAAAATGTATAAGCTAGAAGAAATTGCGAATTGACAAGTAAGATTATAACTGAGCTTCCATCTTCTATACAAAACTTGCCAGATTTATGGTCCCTAGTGTTGAGCAATATCTATTTCATCAATTTGAGGTAGTGCGTACAACACAAATAGTTGCCCCGAACCCAGTGAGTTATCTCGAATGAAGGAATCATTTTCAGTTTTGAGTCCTTGAGAAATGCCCCACGAATCATTTTTAGACTTGATTATGATATTCAGGACAATTAATCCACGTATCTAATGATTCATAGTTGGATCTGGAAGGGCTATGTTTACACTTTACTCTGTGGAAGCATAAACTCCCAAGTAGTAGTTTAAAACTAATTTTGAGACTTTAGACTTCACTCTAAAACTTGGGAATGGCTAGCAAGGTAAACCAGGGGATTCATACTATTTTATTTCTGTAATTTGTAATTTTTTGTTTGATGCGCAGCTCGTTGCCGAATATAATTTAATGGAATACAGCAGTTAGATTTATACAGCAGTTAGATTTAATGGAATACACGAATATAATTGCTGCTGTGAAAGGCTTTTAAATTTTGGTGTAATTCGTCACTTATTTGGTTCACTAACCACACCAATTCTTGTTGCTTCTATTGCCATGTTATATGGGATAATCTGACAGACTGACACTGTACTCGAACAAGTTGCCACTTCAATCTTGTTTACTCGAAGTCTAAAGGTTGCACTCATCAAGTTAACCTGATTCCAGTGTTCCAGAACATCTATAAGTTATAATGGCTTGACATGAACTTGCTGCAAAGGGGGGACAAAAAAACAGTCCTTTATAGTGAAAGGATTGAATATTTTTTAATGTAAAAGTGGCCAATCTAAAGAACAATAGTAGAACAATATAGTAGCTTTCGCCCTGCTCCTTCGTGCTATAATATCTTATCTTCCTAACTTCACTTGCCTGCCATTTTCAAATATATAATCTTGCTAGGGAATCTCAGAGTTCGAACCCTTCCCAACGGTTTGCAGAGCCTGAACACCAGCAATTCTGCCTGATACCAGCCAGAAATTTGATAATACACCATGGTTAGCACAAAGATGAAGATAATGAGATGAACTAAGTAATGG
This sequence comes from Knoxia roxburghii, assembly GCA_030378225.1. NCBI lineage: Eukaryota > Viridiplantae > Streptophyta > Magnoliopsida > Gentianales > Rubiaceae > Knoxia > Knoxia roxburghii. Next base: position 26,707,155 of record CM059417.1, read on the forward strand.
GTTATAGAATGTTGATATCAGAATATATCACTAGTTTTCAAAGGGATAATGGGGAATGTATGACACTTTCAGCTTAATCATTCTAAAATTACAAATTCTGTTGCCTCTTTGTTTCTTCAGTGTAATAGGCTTATTTGTTTGAGTTGGCTAATGTTAACTAATTGGAATTTTAGGTTTCTTACTGGGGACACGACAAACGATTATGGAGACAAAAGATGGAGGAGTCACTTGGGCACCACGTTCTATAGCCTCTGCTGAAGAGGAGGATTTCAACTATCGGTTCAACTCTATTAGCTTTAAAGGGAAGGAGGGCTGGATTGTTGGAAAACCAGCTATATTATTGTACACCTCAGATGCTGGAGAAAATTGGAAACGTATTCCGTTGAGTTCTCAGCTTCCTGGTGATATTGTAAGCATGCTCATACCTCTCTTACAAGATTTTTCATATAACTTCTCATTGTCCTTACTTGTGTTTTTGGAATATTCATGGCAGAGAGTAGTTTGCATCAAATTAGACACTTAGCAGAAGTCGACTTGGCTTCCTAGAATATTCAACCAAGTCTGTGCTCAGTGAAAGTTCCACTAATGGCTTGATGCTCAGTTTGGTTTCTACCATTTGTCTTGATTTCAGTCTTCTGCTCTTTTCAATGTTCGGGCTCAGCCAGTCATGTTTAAGAGGATATATTTGAATTATTATCTCACTTCAGTTTCCTAAGTATGTAGACTGACTAATAAGATCCTCAGGTCATGCCAATCATCCCTAGTTGGTTTTCCAACATTCTTCAGTAGGGGTTGTGGAATCATGATTCCATTAATTGGAGCTGTTTTGGTGGAAGAATATAGGATTTAGGAGACAAGATTATCTCTCTAAAGTAGGAACTCATGAGATAAACTCCACAAAAAAAGAAAGGAACACCACAAAGACACACACAAAGCTGTTGTGCATGGCTTGAAATTTGACAACTATTTCAAGATTCTTGCTTGACCCATATTGATTTATAATCCAATACCTTAGACCAACCAAACATCTTGTAAGTGCTTTCAACTTGGGAGTTTGGCTCACCTATGGTGGTTTCATCTACATTCTCCAGTTAGCAGCATTGTTAGAACTGTCTGGTGGGTATTCCAGACATGCCATTTGACTTTTCTTATTGAGAGGTCCGGAATAGTTGGCTGCAATTGTGAAATTATCAGAACTTGGTGCTGATTCATAAAAAACATCACATGAAATGACAGGAGTCAGATAAAAGTGAAGGATAACAGGGATTATGTGAGTTTAGCATTTTTGTAAAACACATAAGAGGTCTAGTTATGTATCTAACGTCTGTTGCCTGAGTTGTTAGTTTTATTGGTAATTCGTCTTCTGGATGAATTCCTAAGGTGCTGAAAACCAAAGCAAGATATCAATGAAGAGTTTAGACGGGGCAACCTAATGTTCAAACCTATAAAGTTTCTAATTACCCATCTAAAACGATGCAAACTAATCCAAGCAATTATAACCATTCTGTCCGTATGATAAAGTACCAAGCCACAATAAGCCTGTTGCCAACTATGAGCTGCTGCACTATTAGTCATTCAGTATGATATGTGATGCGTAGGCTTTTTCTTCCAAGTTACTAAAATCATTCTTGTTGTCTTAATATGGGACAAGGGGGGCTTCAACTTCAAGAGCAATCCCTTTGCTGTTGAAGACTCCCTCTCCTCTCAGTCCCACAAATGCAGTCTCATGTCGAGACCACTTTGAGCCTGCCAAATAACATCCCGATGGCCATTAACAATAGTTTTTCTCCTGTGATTAATTTTCAACTACTTTCTGTTAGATGTGCATGAAGGTCAAGATGAGGATTTGGTTTACCAGGTTAATGCAGGATTTTTGAAATGCTCTTGACCAACAAATTAGTTGAGACTGATTATGAATTTTTTAGTTGGACTAATTCTGGATTAAACCCAGTGTCTTCGTGATTCTCATAGTGGAACAAGAAGCAGAGAGGAAAGACCCAGGTTTTTTGACAAAAAAGCGAGAGGTATGTGCTGGGATAAAGCTGAAATTGTCACAGGAAGGCATCCTGACAGGTGGAGGAAAGATGCTGCTGGTAACTTAGTTTTCAAGCTGTTCCATAGTTGCCAAGGATGTCTCTGTTATGAATTCGACCACATTCTACCCTTCTCTAAAGGTGGTAAATCAGTCTTAGAGAATTGTCAGCTCCTTCAAACTCGAGTGAACCGGCTCAAGTCGAATAAGGAAGATCTTAAATCCAATCAGCTAAAAGGTTACTCTTGCGACATAAGTCTTAATGACCATGAACTGGACTTAATAGAAATGGCTGTTTATGGGGATGTTCTTCGCCGAGGAAAGAGTTTCCGTGTGATGAGTATTAATAAAATGCTTGGCAAATATAAATCCAAAAATCAAATGGCTGGCTGCAAATAGCTTTTGATAAGTCTGTGGAAGGCTGGAGAGGTTTTGAGATGGTCCGGTCAAATTTGAAGAGTTGTATGTGTTCAGTTACCAAACTTCTCTAGCTTTTCTTGCACCAAATATGAATTGATTAGTTGTGCTTATACCGATTTAATTTACATTGGTGAATGGAAAATAAAATTAAACTCTATTTCTTCCTTTTGTGATTAAAATATTTTGTCGAATAGCAACTTTCATGGTACTGTGGCCTTAAGTACCCTCAATCATCTATAAAAATGGCAGGTTTATATAAAAGCAACCGGAGAAAAAAGTGCAGAAATGGTAACTGATGAAGGTGCAATCTATATAACATCAAATGGAGGATACAATTGGCGGGCTGCTGTCCAGGAGACTGTTTCGGCTACTCTTAACAGGTTAGTTTCTGTCTACATGACATGGTTATATGCAACCAATGTCCTTGGTAGTTGATTGGATTCAGCAAAGAAACATTTTGGTTTCTCTAGCTTCTTACTTTCCTGTTGAAGGAAACTTCTAACTTTTCCTGAATATTGTGATTGAACTACAATTTTCTCAGGGTTTTCTAATTTGTTGTGGTTGGTTTTGCATCTTTACATGTTAACACTACCGTGATTTTGGTTTTATCAGTGTTAATCTTGTTTTGCTTAATTTGCATGTATTCTTTATGTTGTGTTGATCCTAAGTAACATGGGATAATCAATATGTGGCTCATACAGGAGGTATCCATTTGTGATCATACCCCTATTCTTTGAAATCTAATTCTGCCCAGAAAATCCCAGCTTCATGAAAACATAAATCAGTAACTTCCATAAGTTTCTAATTCTCCAGCCTTAGATGTAGCACTTGTCTTATATCTGTTTTCAGGAACAGTACTGAATTACATACTAAGTTGACTTATATTCATCCCTATCCTGGACAATGCATGATAGATGCATTAAGCTATATCAATTTTATATTCTACTGCACGATTGGTAATTCAGAACTTCTTTTCATGTGAGGCTATAATAAGATTCCAGTTTGACTAGATTTACTGCATAATCTTGAGGTGCAATGGAACACTTGTAGTCCAGATTCAGAAATGGAGATGAATATGTTCAAATCTGCATCCATGAGCTACAGCTGAAAGTTATGAACTTACGAAAATATCTAACACTAATTTCTGTAACTAATCTATTAATTTTAGATTTCGCTGTTGTTTGTGACTGTCAGTAAGAATGTCTGCTTATCTTAATGCGATTGCAGAACAGTTTCAAGTGGTATTAGTGGTGCAAGCTATTATACAGGCACGTTTAGTACAGTTAATCGCTCACCCGAAGGAAATTATGTTGCTGTTTCAAGCCGTGGTAATTTTTACATGACATGGGAGCCAGGACAGGTGAGATTCATTTTCTTAAATTTGTGTTCTCATTTTTAAGATTGTCACATGTGGATTTACTTTAGTTTCAACCATGGCCAAGTGATTACCTTTCACTGATGTTTCTCTTGTACGTGAAATATTCTAGCCTTACTGGCAGCCACATAACCGGAACATTGCAAGAAGAATCCAAAACATGGGCTGGAGAGCTGATGGTGGTCTATGGCTTCTAGTGCGTGGTGGGGGACTATATCTCAGTAGGGGCACCGGAGTAAGTAAAATCTCCATCTTGTGCATTAATAAAGTTTTCGGATTTTTTCATCTGAATAATCTAATAATTACACCATAGTCAGATACTAGCAGCCCCTTTGACTCCTTTGATGCTTAAACAGCCGCAATAAAATGGACATGGTCCAGTGTCAAACTAAGTTTTGCAGAGGCGATGACTTCTGAAAAATGACCATTTAGGAATCAGAATAAAGCCCCAGGCCAGTTAAGCACTCTTGCTCTGATAAAGCTAGAGGGCAAATGAAGTGTTTGGCTGACTGACTAATAGTTCAAATATGAGTAGGATTTGATGCTTACGTTGAATTACAGAATGATATGAACTATATTTGTATGAAATCTATAGACCAGTGGTTTGCATTATTGCCTTTCCTAAACTCTAACGAAGAAATTCTATGGTTCTGTGGAGAAAATTTTGGCATCTTCCTCTAGTTGTCAATGGCTTTCAGATGATAACTGGACTTCCTTTATGATTGTCAATTTCATGCTTACTAATGTAGCACTTTGAAGAAATTTGGTGAGCATATCATTTCAAATAGGCGCCCAGGTTCAGAGTCTCAGTGACATCAGTTTGTAGCGCATTTGTACACTTGCCTCCAAGCCCTCTTACATTAAAAAAAACATATATAATATTGTAGAGTCATTTCCACTTCAAGTGAAACTGAAGGAATCCATGAGTGGAATTCCTATTCTTTGCCCATGAGTATCTTTCTTGAAATTCCCATTGTTGTTTTTGCTTCCTTTACAAAGTACACCATCTATTGTTTGTGCGATGCTCTCTTTATGCAAGTCGCCGTGTGTAAACAGGATTCTCTTTATTTCCTACTTGCAGATAACAGAGGATTTTGATGAAGTTCAGGTGCAGAGTCGTGGTTTTGGCATTCTTGATGTTGGGTTCCGCTCTAAGGTATTTTAACAAGAGAAGATACTTGAAATATATTTCCAAAATGGCCTTATTTGGTTGGTATGCTACTGTTATAATTCTGACAATAATTGGATGAGCTGGTTTTATCATGAGACGCATGCGATTTTTTGTATGTGGTTATATTCGGAGAGTGTTTCCATGAGCTATGTTGGACGATATATATTCAATCGTGTTCATTTCATAGATTGTAATCTCTACTAACGAATTGTGTTTGTTATCCTCTTCGGCTTGAAGGATGTCGTCTTTGAATCCAGTTCAGTGTTCTAATTGTTTCATTGATCCCCCAGATAAAAGTCATGTTCATTCTCAACAGCAGATTAGTTTCAAAGCTTCTTATTTTAAAGCCAGCTCTAGCAGCTGAAATCCATAATTCTGCTCCTTGTGTTGGTTATCAGTTTGAACATAATTAGATGATCAATTCTCCAGAGTAATATGAAAAGGATCCCACTAACCTTTTCGTTGAAATGCTTTCTATGAACATGAAACTTAACATGAGCTAGCACCTTTCAATATTGGGATAGGACCACCTATTCTTTAGCTCCCTATCCAGAAAATGTTCCTGGTCTAAGTCATTAATGGATTATCTCAACAGGATGAAGCTTGGGCTGCTGGTGGCAGTGGAATTTTATTGAAAACCACCAACAGCGGGAAGACATGGATACGTGACAAAGCAGCTGATAATATTGCTGCAAATCTTTATTCAGTAAAGTGAGTCCAACGCTTCCATTATTTCGTTCAAATTACGTAATTTGCAACAAGTGCCTAATCTTCAAATTTGATGGACATTCTCATGCAACTCCCTCTGCTTACATTTCCGTACCTTTCTTGGCAGATTTATCAACGACAAACAGGGTTTTGTTCTAGGAAATGATGGAATTTTGTTAAAGTATCTTGGATAATCCATTTTCTTAAACAAGGTAAACTTTTTTAGTCTTCCTTTAGGTTTTCCTGATGTTAAGGTTGAACCGTTCAATGCATACATTCGAGCATCAAAACAATGAAAAATTCAGTTATTGAATGCCTTCGTTTCTTGCTGTTTGGCATGATATCATCCATCTTGGGTTTCTTGAGCAAGAAAACGAAACATGTTGCAGAAATGAGGATAGAAGTACTGAAACTGGCTTTTTAGCATGGTACTTGTTGTGGTTCTGTCGTATTTTTTTTACTCTCTTTATCTCAAAATAATAGTCTCATTTGTGATACTAAAAATAGTTTTACTTTTGAAACGAAGGAATAATGCATACTGCAAAAAGCATCATGTTATGCCTTTGTTTTTTTGAATACCCATTTGCAGGATGTAGGAGCCTGGCTTTTGTAATGCTGGAGAAGAGTTGTCAGTGTTGATGTAACTAAATACTGCTATAACTCATTGGTGTAACACTGAGTGTAATTAAAGCACTAGGCTGTATCATATGGTATTAAATTGGTTATCTTGGCATTTTCCCCCTCCTAAACAATGCTGGTGATGAACTGTACTCATTCTCAATGTGGAAAACTCTAATTTCTTTTCTTCGTTTTTTTTTTTTTTTTTTTGTTGTCATTTTTCATACTTTGAAATATCTCTTAATGAGAGTTTAGTTTCTCCTAAACAATGGTGGCAGGATTATGATTTTGCTTTCTGTGCTTGTTGCTGCTGTTGAAAGTTGTGCTTCAAATGAGTGACTTGAGTTGCCATTTCTACACTGAATTTAAATTCTGTCCTCATTTCAATATCTTTTTCTCACATTTGTCTTTGCCTCCTTCATGCTTGAAGTCCTAGTTCTCTTCCTTTGTCCCCTTAACAGAGGAGAGCGACTTCACCATGCTGACGAGTTTTTTGTTTTGCTTGTTGATAAACTACGGTTGATGAGAAATTTTGTTAATGACAGCTGTGTTGCATCTCAGTTCCTGGTTCCCTAATTTCCCAAGGAGATAATCCACTCCCTCCATACTTCCTTCGGGAGTATCCATAATTTCTCATCGCATTTTCTTGGGAGACCACCAGTTTGGCGATCATAGGTGACATTCGTGGATCTGATTTGAACTGTTTTAATTTGTTTTGATTTAAAGAGGGTTTGGATGGGTTTGGAGCAGCTCGGATCCACGGATTGATTTGTCCAATTCATTTGCAACTTTTTTTTCCCCTAGCAAAATAATAATAATATTTATTTAACTAAACTAAATATAAAAAATATGACTATTATTTTTATTATAAATATGACATTTCTTTTTAATTTAAACATACAAAATAGTATAATTTTTTATTAAAAAAAAAGGTTAAAAATGTTTGGATCAATTGGGATTCAAACAAAACGATTCAAACCCACAAATAGGATCCAAACAAAATTGCTCATAACTCTTTTCTTTTTCATAATGGAATGAGCAAATTCCAATTTTAGCCCATTACATATATATACAAAATATTTTTTTGATCATTTACAAAAAAAAAAAAAAAAAAAAAATTGTCCCAAATTTTTATTTTATTATTTTTATTATGAAATAATGTTGTTTTAATATTATATATTTTATTTTAAAATCTTTAAAATTATAAAATAATTCTACTATTTTAAGGACCCTCCTAAAATTTCCAAACTTTTAGATAAATCCCTTTCACCCCTACCCTCTCCCTCTCCTTCTCTCCCTTCTGCCGCCGCCTCTGCCTCTCCTTTTTCTTCAAATGGAATTTTGTTAATTATTTTGGCATCTCACAAAGCAAGGGTGCGTTTGATTTGATCACGGTGACCTTCCTGCTAGTTGGCTCGGTTCCGTTCTTCTAAAGGTTTCTCCTCCGGCACCGACGTCGATTTAGACCAATTTCTCGCTAACCACAAGAACCGTAAGGACGAGCAGAATGACTCCGTTTCCCCAAAGGATGTTATACCTCAAACGAAAACAGCTTCCTCCCGGAGTGATCCCACTGAAGGACCAAATGTGAGTTAAGGGAAACACGTAAGGATTAACATTGTGGGAAATGTACTAGCCCAACTCTTCATTATGGGGACGACTCCTCCAATGGCTTCCCCAAATTGAAGAGCTCCCTGCAAGCAACCAAACCCTAGGTTTTGTGGTTCTCTAAATTCTCCCACTTTCAGCTGTATCAATAATAGTTACAATAATAGTGATGATGCTGCTGTTGGGTTGAGTAATGACCATCCTCCGGGAGGAAAGAAGGTGCTTCAGCTTCGTTGGTCAGCAATGATGATAATAGAGCAGGAGGGGTAGGCTTAATGAAGTTGGTTGAAAATATCAACTCCGGTGAAGAAGAGGAAGAGGTCACCATGATTGATACCAGCTTTACCAAGTGGAAATTTGAGAAGTAGTTGTTTCAGAAGAAGAACGTCTGGAAAACGCGGGATAAGAAGGGTAAGACAGCTAATATCACCAAAACTTCATTTGAAGAAGGAGAGAAAGAGGCGGCGCGGCGGCGGAGGGGAGCAGAGGGGAGAGAAGGGGGGAAAGGGTGGGGAGGGTAAAGGGAGATCGCTAAAATAGTGAGATTATTTTATAATTTTGAAAATTTTAAAATAAAATATAGGTTTAAATTCATTTTTGATTCTTTTTAATAGGAGTTATTTCAATTTTGGTCTCTCTTTTACTTTGGTCACTAATACTAGTCCCCATCTTTTTTTAAAAAAATTATTTTTACTTTCGTCACTAATACTAGTCCCCATCTTTTTTAAAAAAATTATTTTTATTCATTTTTGATAGAAAAATCAGTCAATTAACGGTTGACCAATTTTCCAGGTTAATTAAAGCACCAATTTATAATTTTTTTTTATTTTCATCCTTATCAACACCAATTATCTGTTTGTGAATGTGCCCTTTCAAGGGTTATTTACGTAAATAGACATTTATCGTTTGATTGATATTTTATTAGATGAGTTAATTTTCATGAATATAATATTCTTGTGCATGCTTTAATTAATGAAAACGATCTGTCAAAAGAAACATTACATGGATTGCTAAGATCATGAGTGATTCTTTTGAGTAGTATTCGTACGAAGATCCTTAGACCATAAATCACTATATGGTCTTAGGTGAATTGTAATGTGCTTTGACATATGCCTAACGGGGCCATAACAAGTTTCCAAGTACGAGTATGATTGGGTACACTATGAGTCACGCTAAGGTATAAGTGAAGTGATGGGACTGCAAGTCTCTCTTAAGTGAGATATGATATCTTGGTCACTTGATAGTAAACTGAGAAACGCATGGTTGTGCCCAAGAAATGATAAGTGTTATCATTTTCTTGAAGAAAATTAGTGTCACTAAGAAATCAAGTAAACGTTTAGCTAAATAAGGATGATGGTTCCATGCCTTATGTTAAACTGGATATTGATGTAGAGGATCATACGTAGTATGCTCGGAAGGTTGTGTTGAATCACCATTCGACTCTCCGTTCTGAATTGAGTAGTCACTATGTCTTACTAGAGATCACTAATGATTTATGGATTAATCAATAGGATTGATTTATCCATTGTCAATTTGGAATGGGCCTACAGGATCACACATAAAGAGAATTCGATGATATAGAATAAGTATTATTGTTTGCACTAAGTATAATTGTTATACTTTTTTTTTTTAGGTAAAAGATCGTAAATTTCATTAAGTGACTGGATTAGAGTCCAGAAGCAATTGTTCAAGAAAATCTGGCACACAAGGCCAATTATAGACTGAAATAACGTGAGCTTTAACATGACTAGCAACTCCATTAGCAAAGAGATCCTGTCCACGAGGGATCCAGTAAAGACAAGGTAGCTCCGCCGCTGACAAGAGAGATTTGCATTCCTCAATGACTGGGAGGCTCGTGTGTGATCCTGTTTCCAAGCTTTTTGCTGCTAATACCACCTGCAGGGAATCGCCCAAAAAAGAAAACGATGGCAAATTCAAGCGCTGACTCAAACGGATAACTTCCCGCAACGTCATAGCTTCTGCAGTTTCCGGGTCCTGAATACCAGGGAAAAATCTACCAAAAGCGTGCACGAAAACCCCATCGTTAGATGCCACATAAACACCCACTGCAGCCCCGCGTCGCTGGTGGGAAACAGCTCCGTCAAAGAAGATACAATGACCTTCCAAAGGCTCAGGTCGGACCGGTAGCGGCGAGAATCCAATCTACTTGGACGGCAGCAGGGACGGAGCTACCTGGTAAGAATGGAGAGTGGCCATGGCAGAGGTCATTGTGTCTATTGGATGAGCAGAACTGACTGATGCACCACTCTGTTAAGCGCAAACCACATGAAATTCAGCAGCACTGCAACTTTTTATGCTTCAAGTTTGGAAATACCAAGGAAAAGATTCAAAATCCAGGTCTCCACCAATGGGCTTTGAAAGTTGTAAGGGACTCCCGGTATAGCCAAGAGTTTCCAACAATCCTGTGCAAAAGGGCAAAAGAAGAGCAAATGGGCGTGAGTACCATTTGAAGCTTGACAGAGTGGGCATTGACGGTTGACAATCACACGGCGTTTCTCCAAGTTCTTCGTGGTCGGCAAAGTATCAGTAAGTAATCGCCAAATGTGATGCATGACTCTAGGGGGCACATTTAAATTCCAGATTTTTTTCCATATAGGGTGAACTCCTCCTGAAACCGTCGCGCCCATCAGCCGTGATACAAAGGAGCTCCGGGATTGGTAAACTGCATGATAGTCTATCTGCACTGTGAATGTACCCTTCCTGTGGTAGTACCATATCCATCTGTTCCGCCCCCCGTTAGCACCAAGCGGAAGCAAGAGAATGGCATCGGCCATGCTCGCAGGAAAATTGGACCTGACCAGAGTGGCATCCCATGCTCCTGCACGAGGTATAATCAAATAATCAACTGTAGCTTCTGGCGGGAGGTCAACCGTGGGTTGGTAGGGGCAGTAAGGAGCATCGCCAGGGAGCCAGGGGTCCTGCCAGATTTTGGTTGTATCACCAGAAAACATTTTGCGTCTGGCCCCTAACTTTAACACCTTTATTCCTTCGAAAATTGCCCTCCATGTAGTCCTTGTCCCAATTACTGCATCAAAAATATGCCCATCCTTAAAATACTTGGCCTTGAGCAGCCGGGCCAGCACTGAATGCGACTGCATAAGAATCCTCCAGGCTTGTTTGGCAAGCAACGCCATGTTGAATGATTTAAGGTCTCGAAAGCCCAAGCCCCCCACAGACTTTTTTCGGGTAAGCTCTTGCCAAACTGTCCAGTGAATTTTCCTATTTTCAGTATTAGAACCCCACCAATAACATGCTATCAACTTCTTTATATCATCAAGTGTGCCATCCGGGATAAAAAAAAAAAAAAAAAACACTGCATTGCATAAGTTGGCATAGACTGCAGCACAGACTTAATCAATGTTTCCTTCCCTACCTTAGAGAGAGAGGGTTCTGCCCAGCCTTGAATGCGTGTGGCAACACAATCCCGAAGACAGTTAAAAACTTCCTTCTTGCTCCTCCCCATCACACTAGGAATGCCCAAGTATTTCCCATGTGATTCTGTCTCAGGGATACCTAAAATCTGACAAATAGCTTCTCGGCTCAGCGCAGAGGTATTGGGACTGAAGAAAATTCCAGACTTGTCTAGATTGATGCTCTGGCCTGAAATTTTCTCATATGTAGTAAGTACCCATTTCATGTGTGTTGTTTTATCCACCGTTGCATTCCCAAAGAGGAGGGTGTCGTCTGCAAAAAATAGATGAGAAATCGATGGTGCTTCCCGCGATACTGCTATACCTCCCAAGTTTCCACACTTTTGCAAATCCTGCAAAAGGCATGAAAGCACTTCACTGCAAATAATGAACAGATAAGGCGAAAGGGGGTCCCCTTGCCGGATGCCCCGTTGTGGAGTCAGATCCCTTACCTGTATACCATTCAACAAGAAACAAAAGCGAACAGTAGTCAAGAATTTCGCCACAAGAGAGACAAAATTGTCATTGAAACCCAGAGCCTTTAACGCGGCCGTGATGAAGCTCCACTCAAGTCTATCAAAAACATTACTCATATCAAGCTTAACACTTATAAGTCCCTTAACACCAGCAGTTCTCAACTTTATAGTGTGGTGGGTTTCATAAGCGATTAAGACATTGTCGGTGATCAGTCTTTCAGGAACAAAAGCAGATTGACACTGTGAGATAACATATAGCAGCACCGTCCTAAGGAGGTTTGAAATAGCCTTAGAAGCAAGTTTATAAACAATATTGCACAAGCTAATAGGCCTAAACTGAGTGATCAATTCAGGCTTGAGCACCTTAGGTATAAGAACCACATTAGTAAAATTCACCAAAGAATCAAAACAACCATCATTCAATATTCGGAGAACATAGGAAATATTTCAGTCCCAACAATATGCCAATATTTTTTTAAAAAATAGGGCTCATACGGTGACTTGTATGGGTGCATTGACTTTAAAACTCTCACTATTTCCTCCTCCATATATTGCCTGTTGAGGAAATCGTTAGAATCTGGCGACATTCTGGGGTCGAGTCGACTGAGAATTCTGTATGCATTCTTTTGGTCCGGGAGCGAGGAGCAAAATAACTGTGCAAAGTAGCCTTTAATAATTGTTTCAATCTCTCCCGGGTCTGTACGCGCTACCCCAAGATCATCTTTCAAGCTAGTTATTAGATTATTAAGTTTTCTTCTGTTCGCAACTTGATGAAAGTATCGCGTGTTACCATCCCTTTGCCTGTGCCAAAACAACTTAGAACGCTGCTGCCATTTCATGGTCAACTGTTCTTGCAACAATTCCAAGTGCTGCTCAATTCTTGGAGACGCGTATGTTTGGCATCGGTAATAACACCATGCCGAAGATCCTCAATTTCCTTCTGCGCCTGCTGAATACTCTTATCTAAGTTCTTGTATGGGCTGCCCCCCCTACTGAAGAAAGCCAAGCGTACATTTATTCAAATTTTCTTCTAATACATAATTACCGTGGTTCTAATTCTCAAAAATAATTTTCTCACAATCCTCAAAACGCATCCAGTAAGCTTCAAATCTAAAACAACGTTTCCTACGGGGCTGCGCAGCTGCGTGAAGAGAATGACGCAAATTAACGACCAGCGCTGAATAATCGGAAGCAAACGCTAGGACACTCGTTGTACTCGTAGCAGGATATAACAACGCCAAGCCCGGATTGATGACAGCACGGTCCAGCCTAGCCCGCTGCATATAAGGCTGCTGCAAGAGCCGGGACCAAGTGAAATTCCCCCCTAAATCCCCCAGATCTTCCAGGTTACAATGCTTAAGAGCCTCCCTAAACTATTGCATCTGCCAAGCTGGCCGAGGACCCCTTCCCTTAAATTCAGATTGGTATAATACCTCATTAAAATCCCCAAAACAAATACATGGCTCCTGTTCCGGTCGGTATAGTTGCTGGAAACTCTGCCAAGCTGCGCGCCGCTGTGACACAACAGGATGGCCATAGTATCCTGTCAAACGCACAATGTTGCCCTGTACGTGTGCCAAAACGTCTATGTATCTGTTTATAGATTGCAGAAGATCAACTCTGAGACCACGTTCCCAAAGCATTGCTAAACCTCCACTTCGACCAGTTGCTTCTTTACAAACTCCGAACAAACCCAATTGATTTCGTATGTTCACAAAAGCTGTCTGCGAACATTTTGTCTCACACAAAAACATAACTTGGCGACGATGTTTGCGGATATAATCCCGTAGCTCCTAAACTGTCTGAGGGTTCCCCAATCCCCAGCAGTTCCAGCTTAAAAGATTCATTGGGCTGGGTGGGATTGGCTATTATCGCCAATCACCGCCATATCGCCATCTATACTTTTGTTATCATTCAAATCAAGAGAAGAAAGCACACTGTTCCCTTCAAATCTTTTCTTTTTTCCACTACTATCTTCCAGAATAGTCAGACCAGAATTACCATCAATATTCAGTTTACGTTTAGCCCCCACGGACGCTTAAGACATAGAAGTATCTGCATTAAGATTCGAACGCCGACGCCGCATAAATTTTTTCTGAAGCTGTTTAGCTGAAGGGTCCAAAGTTGTGGTGTCCTCCACTAGCATGCACTCAATTAATCCTGGACTTGAGTTCGCGCGGGTCAGCTTTAGGGAGATATCAGGCTACTGCAAAGATAAATCAGATACCCCTGAAGGAACTACAGATAAAGGACCAGATTCAAGATGTTCCACTAACGTTAAGGATGAAACCAAATCCGTCCTCTGTCCACCAGCCAAGTCATAACCCGGTTTACGAAAAGAACTCATCTTGCGAGCACTTTTCTCATGTGGTCGCAGATGTTCTCGAGAGGCCACAATAGCCTGTGGCAAAGTTGGTGGGGTCGAAGCCTCAGATGTGGCCTCGGAGCGTGATCGTCCAGTATTGAATGACCTGGAATTTGGCGGGGCCCTAAGCCACTGACCAAACGGCTCTGGCATGTCGTTCAAACTTTCCTGGTCCTTGCGTGCCGCACAATCCTTATTCGTGTGGTCAATAACACCACAATGATAACAAAAGTCAGGGAGATTCTCGTATCGAAGCAGGAACTTGTTGTTATCTTGTGTGCAGAAACAGCATGAATCAGTTAGAAATTTGGGTGGCATAGCAGCAACAGCGGGTTGTTGTCTTGATTCCAGGGCATATCAGATCAACTCAAAGGGAGTTCAGATCAATTCCACGGCAGATCAGATCATCTCCAAGGCATATCAGATCAACTCCAAGTTCAAACTGTCGGCAGCAGTTAATGATCCAGGCTAAATGTCTTGCTGAGCTGGATTTGTTGTTAGTTGCTTTAATAGCTTTTAAGTTAAGCAAAGTTAGTTATGCTGCGCTGGAGAGGAATTAGTTTTGTAGCTGAGATATACTTTGTATATAAATACATTCTGTACAGAAAAGAAAATACACAGAAAATTCCCGCATCTTCGTTTCTTCACTCTTCTTTCACTCACGAACCCTAAACTTCCAATTTTATTTTTTTCTTGTACAATTCCTCTGAATTTCACATGGTATCAAAGCGATTCAGGTTGCGAATGACTTGCATCTCGATTTGAGTTCTTTTCTGGTGTATTTGAACGGTTCAAATTGATCTCATGGGAGATCAAGACGAAGATTATGAGGTTGAACCGGAGGATGTGATCAATGTCAATCGCATTCTCACGGCTGAAGAAATGGAGGATCAGTTGATGCTTCATGGATCTGACTATCCGAGTATGGTGTTAGTTTCATCATTACTCACGGACAGTAATTACATGGTTTGGAAAACCGCTATGCGAAGAGCATTGTTAGCTAAAAACAAATCAGGATTTATTGATGGAAGTTATCCGGCGCCGTCAATAAATTCACCGATTTATAGGAGGTGGTTGAGAGTCAATAGTATGGTAGTATCCTGGATTTTGTCTGCGATTTCTAAGGAATTGGTAAACCAGTTCATGTACTTTACTGATGCTTTTGAGTTGTGGAATGAATTGAATGAACGATTTGGAATGTCTAATTTGGCACTGTTGTTTCAACTGAAAAGAGAAGTATCATTGCTCAAGCAGAATAATATGCAGGTTACACAATTTTATGGTGCGATACAGGAACTCAGAGATCGAATTGATCAACTGCGGCCGCATTTTGTGGCAGAGGAGGTTTTGAAAAATATGCTGAATGATAGGAGGTTTTCACCGTATAAGCATGTGATTAAGGAGACATGGACTGTGATCATGAAGGCTATAGATGAAAGAGAAGCTGAGGACAGAAGCATGGAGTTTCTTATGGGTGTAAGTGATCAGTTTGAAGCAGAAAAGAATCATATTCTGCTTATGGACTCTCTGCCTAGTGTTAGCAAGATTTACTCAATGTTGCTAAAAGCAGAGAAGAATCGTCAGGTGAGCACAGATGTTAGAATTACGTCTGAAAATTCAGCAATGATGATCAAAGGACCTGGAAATTACAAAGATAATGGTAAAAAGATGCAAGCTAAAATTGACAAAAGCAAACTGTTGTGTTCTCATTGTAAAAAGAAAGGTCACTTGGTGGACACTTGCTTCAAAATTCATGGTCTGCCAGACTGGTGGGAAGCTTACAAGAAAAAAGGAGAAAAAGCTCATACTGCAGTAACTAAAGATTGTCCTCTTGATAGTTATGAAGCCAATGGTGGATGGAATAGCTCATTAACAACAGCATTTCAGACTATGCAAAAGGAGTTTGAGAAATTTCAAGTAGGACAAAGAGCTGATGCTGCAAATGGTACACACTTTGCTCATTACGCAGAGTATGCAGGTTTGTCTTTCAGCTCTAATACTAGCTTGTTAAATTTTGATGATGTGCATAAGGAAATGTGGATAGTGGACACAGGAGCGACAAGTCACATGATTAACACTAAAAGTACCCTGGTTGAAATCAGAACTTTGCTTAAGCCTGCATCCATTTCTCTTCCTGATGGAAGTCTTTGTTTCGTACATACAGTAGGAAATCGTGTCTTGTCACCTGATATCATTCTGAAAGATGTGTTGTTTGCTCCGTCTTTTAAAAATAATCTCATATCTGTTCCTAAATTGATCAAGGATTCAGATTGCTATTTTACTTTCCTGGATGGTCAATGTTGGTTGCAGGACCTGAGGACTAAGAAAATTATGGCTATTGGATTGAACATTGATAGATTGTACATGTTCAACAAACAGTCTTTTGATCAAGAGTTTATTCTTCGAGAACAGAATAAATTTGCTTTCAATTCTGTCAATAAGAAGTTGATTTCAGATCATTCGGATTTTTTACAATCTTGTAATCAGACTTTAGTGGGAAAACAGCCTTGGCATAGTAGATTGGGACATGCTTCAAAAGATGTAATGAAGCATTTATTCAAGTTTTTGAATTGTACAGATGCTGATGATTTGAATAGCAAATGTTTAATATGTCCATTGGCTAAACAACACAGAATTCCTTTTCATTCTCTTAGTACCAAATGTTCTGAAGTTCTTCACATGTTGCATATGGATTTGTGGGGACCATATAAGATTTCCAGCTTAAATGGCAGTCAATATTTTCTTACTGTTGTGGACAATTGCAGTAGAGCTACTTGGACTATTTTGGTGCAAAATAAATCACAAACATCTGGCTTAATTCAGCAGCTCATTCTACAGTTACAAAAACAATTTGGCCATACTGTCAAAGTAGTCCAAACAGATAATGGATCAGAGTTTGTGAACAAGGAATGTCAGAAATTGTTTTCTGATATGGGAATAGTTCATCAAAGGAGTTGTCCTTATACCCCACAACAGAACGGATTAGTGGAGAGAAAACATAGACATTTACTGGATGTGGCTAGATCTCTTTTACTTCAGTCCAAATTGTCTAAGAAATTCTGGAGTGAAGCTGTGTTAACAGCTACTTTTTTGATTAATCGACTGCCAACTCCAGTGCTGAATTGGAAGAGTCCTTATGAAGTGTTGTATCACAAACAGCCTGATTATGCTAGTTTACGGGTGTTTGGTTGTTTAAGCTTTGTCTTGAACAAATTCCCTGGAAAGGATAAGTTTGATGCAAGGTCATACAAAGGCATATTTGTTGGGTATCCATCAGGTTTTAAAGGATACAAAATATTTTGTCCTGAGCTGCAAAGGGTCTTAATATCCAGGGATGTGATATTCTATGAAGATGTATTTCCCTCTTTAAATTCAGTAGGATCTTTCTCTGAACAACTTCTTAATCCTTTTTCTTCTCATACTTCAGCATTCCCAGATGATGATCTTATATCATCACCTGTTTTGCCTTCTTCAGGTGATGATCATACATTTTCATCTGATCCTAGTTCTCCAGTTATTCATACTTCAAGTTCACCTCCGTCAATTGACAGATTTGATTTCTCTGAGACTTCAGATCCTCTCATCGGTGAACTTGATTTGTCATCTAATCAGATTGAACAACCGAACCTTAGGAGAAGTCTTAGAACCAAAACTAAACCACAATGGATGCAGGACTTTGTCTTAAGCAATGTTACTGACACAGGTTCTCCTTTATGTACTTTTAATGCTAATCATGGACTGTTTGTTGCTAATGTGTGTGCTGTTGCAGAGCCTTTTACATATCAACAAGCTAGTGTTAGTGATGAATGGATGACTGCAATGGATCAAGAGTTGCAGGCTTTAGAGAAGAATGGCACTTGGGTAATTACTGATCTTCCTGACGATAAGAAACCAGTGGGTTGTAGGTGGATTTACAAGATAAAATATAAACCTGATGGCACAGTTGACAGATACAAAGCACGCTTGGTGGCCAAGGGATACTCTCAGAAAGAAGGGGAGGATTTTACTGAAGTTTTTTCCCCTGTGGCCAAAATTGTGACAGTGCGGATCTTTATGGCTATTGCTGCTGGCTACAATTGGCCATTGTGGCAAATTGACATCAATAATGCTTTCTTGCATGGTTTTTTGGAAGAGGATGTGTACATGACTCCACCACCGGGATATTTGAAGGCAGGTGCAGGGAAAGTTTGTAAACTGCAACGTTCTTTATACGGGCTCAAGCAAGCATCAAGACAATGGAATATTGAATTCACTTCTAAATTACTGGAGTATGGTTTTTCTCAATCAGGTCATGATCACTGTTTTTTTTACCTATACAAGGACAACTGTTGTTTATTCTTATTGGTATATGTTGATGATGTTTTGATTACTGGATCAAGCATGGCAGAAATTGATTCTGTCAAGCAGTTTTTAGACCAGGCATTTACCATCAAAGACTTAGGTCCAGCTAAGTTCTTTCTGGGAATGGAAGTGGCACGTTCAGAGGATGGAATATTGATCAATCAACGAAAGTATGTGTTGGATATCTTAACAGACGCGGGTATACTGGGTTGCACACCTGCCGCTACTCCATTTCCACCTGGCCTTAAATTTCAGTCTGAAGTGAAGGATGAAACGCCTCTTCTGGATGAGCCAGCTAAGTTCAGAAGGCTGGTAGGGCGGCTTTTGTATCTTGGTTTTACAAGGCCGGATATTGCTCATTCTGTGCAGCAGTTAAGTCAATTTATGCAAAATCCTCATTTGTCTCATTGGCAAGCAGTTGTTCATGTTTTAAGATACTTGGTTGGGAATCCCAGCAAGGGTCTTTTCTTCCCCAGCAATAATTCTTTTCAACTCACAGCATATTCAGATGCAGATTGGGGATCATGTCGTACTACTAGACGATCTCTTACTGGTTTTTGTATATTTCTTGGTGATGCTTTGATCTCCTGGAAGGCTAAGAAACAGTCTACTTTGTCTTGTTCGACAGCTGAAGCCGAATACCGAGCAATGGCTTCAACAGTTCGTGAACTCCAGTGGATTGTTTATATTCTTCAAACTTTTAAAGTTTCAGTTCAGCTACCTGTTGCATTCCGTTGTGATAATCAAGCTGCTATTCATATAGCCAAAAATCCTGTTTTTCATGAAAGGACTAAACACATTGACATTGATTGTCATGTGACTCGAGAGGCATACAAGAATGGTCTTATATCTTTGCAGCATGTCAGTACTAAGCAGCAATTAGCTGATTTGTTTACTAAGTCTTTGCCGGCTTCCACCTTTCATGTTTTGCTTTCCAAGCTTCAGCTTGCTGATGCTGAGCTTGCGGGGGGAGTGTTATCTTGTGTGCAGAAACAGCATGAATCAGTTAGAAATTTGGGTGGCATAGCAGCAACAGCGGGTTGTTGTCTTGATTCCAGGGCATATCAGATCAACTCAAAGGGAGTTCAGATCAATTCCACGGCAGATCAGATCATCTCCAAGGCATATCAGATCAACTCCAAGTTCAAACTGTCGGCAGCAGTTAATGATCCAGGCTAAATGTCTTGCTGAGCTGGATTTGTTGTTAGTTGCTTTAATAGCTTTTAAGTTAAGCAAAGTTAGTTATGCTGCGCTGGAGAGGAATTAGTTTTGTAGCTGAGATATACTTTGTATATAAATACATTCTGTACAGAAAAGAAAATACACAGAAAATTCCCGCATCTTCGTTTCTTCACTCTTCTTTCACTCACGAACCCTAAACTTCCAATTTTATTTTTTTCTTGTACAATTCCTCTGAATTTCACACTTGTATGTGATACTTTCATCAGACCATTGCAGAATCCGTTTAAGAGGTTTTTCCAGGTTCAAATTCACCTTGAATCGCAAAAAGTGGCCCACGCAGGAGCCATCAGAATCCTTGTCCACTTCCACACATTGGCCCAGCGAATCCCCAAGAAATCTCGCAAAGACAACAGACATCCTATCAATGGGAATTTGGTAGGCGTGACTCCAGAACGGGCAAAACATCGTCTGAGCCTTCGTACCATTATCGCTAGCAACGACATCCGATAGATGGAGAAGCTGTAGATCAAATAACCACGGCCTGTTTTTCATAACACGCTGCTTGTCCACAATATTTTGAAATTGAAAAAGGAGCTTATTATTGGCAATAGGTTTTACCGAAAGGGTCCCAAAAGGTTTCCATAACCGCCTGAACAGGCTGGACACTTGGTCTGGCGGAATTGTTCTGGATGAGAGTACCGTCCCGACGAGGGCTTTATCTGTTTCCAACCACTGCGGGAGAGAATTAGGGGGAGGGCTAGAGAGAACTTCCGAGTCATCAATGGATAATTTGTTGTAAAGAGCCGCCAAAGAGTTATCCATGGTAAGGAAACTCCGGAAGATCGATACTATCAAACTGAAACCGTTCGGAAGCCGGTACGGACCGGCACTGACGAGAACATACAGAAGAAGACAAACTTGACGTGCAAGGAAAGGTCACACAGAGGAGTCTCCCCGAGAGCCGCCTCTTGAGATCAATAATAAATACAGTTATTGGATTATAATTGTTATACTTAGACAAATAATATTTAATTAAATAGTTTAATTAAATATTATTGAAAAGTTTTGTGGTATTAATTAAGAGTTAATTAAGTACCTAGGAAGAATTGAAATAGACTGACAAATCAAGGGACCTAATTACAAATTAAGATTCTTGACCTATCTGCCTAATCTATGGGTCACTAGGTTGATCCATGGCTTTTGGTAAAACCCAAGTCAGTAAAGTAATATTATTTTAATTATTTAATTAATTAAAATATTTACTAAATCTGTTTTAGTGACTCAGTCTTATGGCTTCTATAAAGTCACGGAGACAGAGTCGGTAAGGCACAGAAGTTTTTCTGAAAAAGAAAATTGGTTTTACCAAAAATTCTTCCAAAAAGAAACTTTTATCTCTACAGGTAAATGACTAGCACCGGTTCTGAGAGAACTCCAGTGCCTGAGAGTAGAGAGCATCTCCAAAGAAGTGTTTTGTTGGTGATCGATATTTTTGGACAAACATTAATTAGGATCCAGACGCGGTAACCAATTACGCTACGAGAGTAAGCATTAAATGCTTTAAACGTAGGGTTAATTAATACTAAAACACAAATTAGGCATGTTCTGTTGCAAAGTTTTTGTTAAGATTAAACAACATTTTTGGTCATTTACTTTTTCTAAAATAATTTTTTGGTCCCTTACATTTTAAAACGAGTTTTTTAGTCCCAAACAATTCTAAAGTAATTTTTTTAGTCTAAACTAACCATTATGTTCAAACCACAGTTATCTTTATTCCATGTGTCTCTCACATGATTTTTTTATGAAGGGCAAAATAGTCTTTAAAATTATTAAAAAATAAAAACCCAAATTATCAATTATTTCTTTCTTATGATGATGTGGATTTCACCGGAGCCTGGATGAGAGCCAGCCTCGAAATTCAAGCTTCTAGTTTGAATTTGACGAGGGTTTTGCATAAGAGATTTAAGAGGAGAAGAAAAGCAGAGAAAGAAGCGGGCGGTCCCATAGCATTTGAAGGGTTCTTGATAGAAGACACTAAAGGGCAAGGCAAAGTGTTGGAATGGAAAAAGAATGGAATTTTATAGAGGGATTGAAAACAGAGAGGCAAAGGAATGGTGGCGGGTGCTAAGCTACATGAGAAGAACCGATGATTTCATTCTCAAACCAACCCACCACATGAAACCTCTTCCTACGTTTAGGCAGCTTACCCCACCACATGAACCGATGATTTCATTCTCAAACCAACCTACCGCGCACTCTGTATATATTCAAAACTGGGTTACTTCCATTTTTTCGCTCCTTTTCTTTTTCTGGGTGGCAAAGAAAATGTCTTAGTGGCGACCGCCGGCCGCGGAGGAGGACGGAGGGTTGTCGGCGGGTTTTGGAATTCTGGGTTTCACTTAAATTGAATTATTGAGTAATTTAGATTTTTATTTTTCAGTAATTTTTTTAAGTAATCGTAAAGATTATTTTGCATGTGAAAGTCCCATGAAAGAAAAATAACTCTGGTTTAAACATAATGGTTAGTAAGGATTAAAAAAATTACTTTAGAATTGTTAGGGATCAAAAAATTCGTTTTAAAATATAAGCGACCAAAAAAATTATTTAAGAAAAAATAAGGGACTAAAAATATTGTTTAATCTTTTGTTAATCATGTCTAAAAGATCCTACGGTGGTATCAGCGCTCAGGTTGGTTTTAATATTAATATTAAAACAAATAATTTGTTTTAAAATTGATTTTAATAAGCGTTTGGAAAGTTCATGCTTTTAGAAGGAAGAAAATTAATTTTTTAATTCTTAAAACGTGCTAGATTAAAAATTAATTTTTTGGAAATCTGATGAAGTTTGTTGGTCTTGGATGAACAGTGAATGTCAGAATATTTTTCGATCGGCCAGAATCCTGCCAGAAAATCGCGAAGAGCCGATCTGGCTTATTTCATGGTTTTTTGGTTTACAATTTCACCACGATTTTGTTAGTTTTGAATACAGAAAAGCTATGGCTTGTATCAAAAACTAATATCCACAGTTGACATATCATTTTGTTTCGGTATAAATTTATTCCTTTATATCATAGAACTAGATAACGGGGTGTGGAAAGACACAGTAGATACCGTTATTGGTTAAAGTATTGATATATTAAAAGTATGCTCGTAACCGAGATAATCTGAACATAGCATCAGTATAGGTTATCATGTGGTTTGGAAATTAATTTATCTAAATTAGTTTAAATCACACGGATATGCCCGGGGCATATTGAGCACGACCAGTTTGGATAGAATTGACTTATACTGATCAGCGTAGTCAATTCGGTCCTAGTATTCCGTCTCTCAATCCCGAGATTGGGACGGGCGCGAGAGTTGAATATTGTATGCTTTGATTTGCCAAAGAGTACGGTCAATTGAGGCCTATACCTCGGTAGGTTGGGTATGCGGTGTTTAGCTTCTTACGTGCCGTTGCTAGTCGGAGAAATCCAAGTACCGGTTCACCGGGTTGATGGTGCTCCTGAGATGAGCTCGTAAAGTCTATTATACTAAACCCTGCCGGTGAACTTTATGTTCTGTCTAATAAAAGGACGAGTGGTACTAATCTCGGATACCAAGAAGTCGGTGAATTAATTTGTCAGTATATTGATAAACCGACGAGCGATAGATCTTTAATGTGGGGAGATACAATAAAATATAATGGCGCGATGTAAAGTCATTTTCGAGCGGTAGTTCCATAATTGGTCCGAAGTGGCACGACTATTTATGTATTTGACTAATCGACAAGGTGAATTAATTAATCCAAAAGGTTTAATTAATATTTAATCGACAAAGTGAATTAAGAAATTAATTCTATTTGAATTAATTAATTCTAAGGGTTCGATTAAATTAAATTAACAAAGTGGGTTAAGAAATTAATTCTAATGGGTTGATTGGAGTTGATTAGTCGGGAAAGACTTAGCGGTCAACGAAAGTCAAATTAAAAGGCCCAACTCGAGAGCCCGTTAGGTCTCCATTAGAGCTCCTATAAATAGAAAACTTGAAGTCCAAGAAAACCTAAGGAAGTCTTGCAAGACAATTTTTCTTGCTTTCTTGAGTGAGAAGGTTTAAGAGAGAATTTTTCTTCAAGAATTCTTTCTCAAAAACAAACCAGATTTCTCACTTGCTCTTGACTGGATTCAAATCAAAGATCACAGCTTTACACTTGGGTTTTCATTCTGCCCAGTTTTTTTTGATTCAGTCCGCAAAACTGCTGCCCGGGTTCTTCTTCTCTCACGCAAAGGGGCTGTCGCGGTTTTCTTGAATCCTGCTACCGAATTTAACTGCTGTCCATTGCGTTTGATTCGGCCTAAGTCTCATTGATCTCTTCTTGGTGATCCGAGGCTTGGGCTGTTTAGATCACGAGTGGGCAGTTTGAATTCCGGTGGCTGTACTGGTGGGTTTTTATAAAAGGCAGCAGCTTTTGGGCAGCAATAGCAGTATTTTTGTGGGTTGAGTTTTGTGATCAGTTTTTGGTTTTTTTGAGTCCAGTTTTAGAGAGATTTCTTTGTGGGCTAAGCAAGTAGACTTCGATAGATTATTGCCCACGCAATATTCGAAGTTTCTACGGAGATATCTATTGGATTTCTATTGGAATCGCAACAAAGATTGGATTTTTTCTTTAGGCAAGGGACTTCGCTACAAAAGGTAGAATCTTTAAATTCCGCTTTTATTAAAGATTGAATCTTTTGTGTCCCGATTAATAAATTAAATAAGTATAAGCTAAGATCCGTTCATGGGTAAACTAATTTGAGCCTGAGCTTGGTCGAAAGCTTCCGATTCTGGAATGCATTGCACGAAAGTGAGGTTTTTGATTTAGCCCGGGCTTGTTCAGTTTTACTTCAAATTGGTATCAAAGCGTTGGTTTCGGTCTTATACTTGTTTGATTTATTACACGGCTTTATTTTGGCATTATCATTTTTGTCGAAATGCTTAAACAGGTGGTTATTGATTTCCCGGCTATTATGGTAGAAATTTATTTTTCATTCATAAACCCCGGGACATGTCCGGGCTTGTATTATTTTTGAATGGAAATGTCTGTAATAGTAATAACCACGAGCTAGAAGCCGTGTAGGATTAGAAAAATCTTGTAGTAGGATTTGATCTAATCATGTTGTCTTTAAATTCTTAGAAAAACGCCTTTGTATATAGGAATTTATGTATTATGACGAAGACGTTATTTTGGATAACTTATATTAGCGGGTTTTGGTTTCTCGTAATTTTGGGTGATTCCTAATTACGTAGTAAACCGAGAAAACCCGGGTGAATCTAGAGAAATCAAAATAACGAGTGGGAGCGACATGACGGGATGTGTCATCGAGGCGTCACGGAATCAACGATAGAGAAGGCCATAATAGTCGGGAAATTTTATTTGTTTAATTTCCCGTATTTATGTCTTTTCGTTGATTGTGTGTTTTTCATTTTATTTTACATGAACGAAAACCAAACTAAATATGTTTGTTAAAAAAGGTAATGTGCAAGTAACTAAGGTAGATTATTCGCATATTAAAACTCCAACGATTTTATGGGTGCGAATATCCATAGTTAAGATATTGCATGTTAAAACGTAAAAATCCTCAAACTTAAAAATCTAAGTGGGAGCGGGTTGGTAAATATCGCCATGGCCTCCATTACGGGTTCATTGGTGATGTGGTTAAACTTGCGTGCTGGCTTAGACCTTCCTCCCTATCGGATGAGTTTTCAACCACGGATATCATCGGAATGAATTTCTAAAGGGATGACTATAGTGAGTTTAATTGGAGAAAGTTGCGACACCCTCTCCATCCGAGGCGCATTAGTATCCTAAGTAACAAACTTAGAAGTCACGTAATGGCATACACTTAGTGTACCGTTTTTAGTATCCCTCTTATCGAGGTTACGCTATTTTTGGGTACGGCTAAAATTATCGACAATTAATTTCATTGATCATAAGATCGTTGGTCAGATAATGAAATTAATGAACTTCGGTTCTTCTCAAACGAATGTGGGTTAGCGTAGACATTCATCCATCGTGACATGCGTTAATCCCGGTGTGAGAGATGTCGGTAGAAGATTATATTGGTTTTTGGACGATTTTCAATATTTTCAAAAAAGTATACTGAAACTTGAATTGTTTGTTTTTCAGCTGATATGTCGTTCAACCCGCTAGCTGTCATTTTGAACCAAAACAAACTCACCAGTCCAAACTATATTGACTGGAAACGTAACCTGGACATTGTCCTTACCGTCGAGGGTTACAAGTACGTGCTTACTGAGGAGTGTCCCCCTAAGCCCAGAGATGATGCCACCCCTGAGCAGCGAGAGCCATATATGAGGTGGCAGAAGGCTGATGAGATGACCAGGTGCTACATCTTGGCTTCTATGTCAAGTGTACTGCAGCACCAGCATCAGCAGATGACCTCAGCCTACGATATGATGCTCAACCTCAGGGAGATGTTTGGACATTAGGGTAGGGCAGCCAAGCAGTCAGCTATGAGGAAACTTATGAATGCTAGAATGGCTAAGGGCAATTCAGTGAGAGACCACGTGCTGGAGATGATTAGCTGCATCAATGAGATTGAGGTATTGGGAGGTGACATCGATGGGGAAACCCAGGTCGATATCATCCTTCAGAGTTTGCCTCCTAGTTTTGAGCAGTTTCGGTTGAACTATAATATGAGGAATCTCTCATATTCACTTTCCGAGCTCATGACTGCATTGGTGTCTGCTGAGAGCCTATTCGCAGAGAAGAAGCAACCTTGGCTACTGTTGGTCCCTCAGGTTCCTCTGCTGGGCCTAAAGCCAGGAAGCAAAAGAGGAAGAGAGGCCGGAAAGTAGGAGCTGATCATGGACCAAGGCGGGCATTGCCAAGAAGCAAAAGCCGAAAGGCAAATGCTTTAGATGTGGCAAAGCAGGACATTGGAAGAAGGACTGCCCAAAGCCTCGAGGTATGTGTAAATTTTCCCTAGTCACTGAGACGTGTTTAGCGGCGATTCCCACAGATACTTGGTGTGTGGATTCAGGAGCCACTGATCATGTTTGTAATTCTTTGCAGGGATTCCAAGTGACCTGGCTGCTTAGAGAGGGAGAGTTGCAGGTCTACCTTGGGGATACTACCAGAGTTTCTGTTACTGCAGTGGGAGTTATTTGTCTTTATTTTTCAGACTCTACTTTATTGTTGAGAGATTGTCTTTATGTACCCAATTTTCGCAAAAACTTACTTTCAGTTTCTAAACTTGTTTTGGATGGTTATAAGTGTATTTTTCCTGATAGATCTATATTTATTAGAAAAGGCCAGAAACTTATATGTTCTGGTACATTGGTTGAAAATTTGTTTTTAATTAAGACATACTCCCCAGTAATGCAAAACACAAAAACTAGTAGCTCATCACCGAATCATAATAAGAGAAAAGAGTCTTCCCATTTGAATCAGACTTATCTTTGGCACCTGAGACTCGGTCACATCGACCTTAGTAGGACTCAAAGGTTGGTCAAGAGTGGGTCTTTGGATTTACTAGATATTGACAGCTATTTGACCTGTGAGTCCTGTTTGGAGGGTAAAATGACCAAGAGGCCTTTTAAGACAAAGGGGTATAGGGCCAAGGAGGTTTTAGAGCTGATTCATTCTGACGTGTGTGGGCCTATGTCATTTCAGGCTAGAGGTGGTTATGAGTATTTCGTGACTTTCACGGATGATTACTCTAGATATGGATACATATCCCTGATGCGCCACAAGTCTGAATGCTTTGGCAAGTTCAGAGAATTCAAGGCAGAGGTGGAGAACCATCTGGGTAAGAGTATCAAAGCCTTGCGATCTGATCGCGGTGGTGAATACCTCTATAGTGAATTTAGATCCTATTTGTCAGAGGAGGGTATTCAGACCCAGTTGTCTGCACCTGGCACACCCCAGCAGAATGGTGTAGCAGAGAGGAGGAACAAGACTCCTATGAAGATGGTTAGATCGATGATGAGTTACAGTGAGTTGCCTATCTCGTTTTGGGGTTATGCCTTGGAGACAACATGTTTTATCCTCAACCTTGTGCCATCTAAGTCTGTGCCTTCGACCCCATCAGAGTTGTGGAATGGGCGGAAGCCTAGTCTGAGACATCTCAGAATATGGGGTTGTCCAGCACATGTGCTCGAGGCAGATACAGGAAAGTTAGAGGCGAGATCCAAGGCTATGCTGTTTATAGGCTACCCCAAAGGAACGAGAGGTGGTCTATTTTACAGTCCTCAGGATCAGAAGGTGGTGATCAGCACCAATGCCAGATTTCTTGAGGAGGACTATATTTTAGATCACAAATCAAGCACCAAGGTAGTATTGGAAGGGCTTAGAAGTCAGTCCATTATTCCAGATGCACAAGTACAGGAAGACACACCACAGAGACTGCACACACTATCACAGATGATGCTCTTGCACAGGCTGTGCCTCGTCGTAGTGGGAGGGTTGTGAGACAGCCCGAGAGGTACATTGGTTTGGGTGAGTCTTCTGACTTTATCCCTGGTGCTCATGAACCGGACCCAGTTAACTACAATGAGGCTCTCCAAGATAAAGATGCAGATTCTTGGCAGAGAGCGATGATTGCTGAGATGGGTTCTATGGACTCAAATCAAGTCTGGGAGCTGGTAGACCTTCCTGATGGGTTTAGGCCTATTGGGTGTAAATGGGTTTACAAGCGAAAGAGAGGATCTGACGGGAGGGTTGAAACCTTCAAGGCTAGGCTTGTGGCGAATGGGTATACTCAGAAAGAAGGGATCGATTATGAGGAGACTTTTCCCCAGTGGCTATGCTTAAGTCAATCCGGATTCTCTTGACCATAGCTGCTCATATGGACTATGAGATTTGGCAGATGGACGTCAAGACAGCTTTCCTTAATGGAAGTCTTGAGGAGACCATCTTTATGCAGCAACCAGAGGGCTTCATTGTTAAGGGCCAATAGCACAAGGTATGCAGGCTTAGGAAGTCCATTTATGGACTTAAGCAAGCATCCAGATCTTGGAACATCCGTTTTGATGAGGTTATCCAGTCCTATGGATTCACTCAGTGTCCGGATGAGTAGTGTGTTTACCGCAGGCGTGATGGTGATACGGTGGTGTTCCTCGTACTTTACGTAGATGACATTCTTCTTATTGGCAACAGTATGAAGGTGTTATCAGACGTAAAGGCATGGTTGTCCAGGCAATTCGATATGAAGGATTTGGGAGAGGCTGGACATATCCTTGGGATTAAGATTATTCGAGATCGTAGGAGACGTTCTCTGACTCTCTCTCAGGCATCCTACATAGACACGATTCTGGCTCGTTTTAACATGCAGAACTCCAAAAAGGGTTCACTACCTTTCAGGCATGGAGTGCATTTGTCTAAGGAGCAATGTCCTAAGACTGCTGAGGAGATAGATGCCATGAAGGCGGTACCTTATGCTTCTGCAGTGGGTAGCCTCATGTATGCTATGTTGTGTACGAGGCCTGATATTTGCTTTGCCGTTGTAATGGTTAGCAGATATCAGAGTAACCCTGGGAAGGCTCATTGGGAGGCAGTAAAATGCATTCTCAAGTACTTGCGCAGGACGAGAGATTATGTCCTAGTTTATAGATCGCAGGAGCTTGTACCATCGGGTTATACAGATTCGGACTTTCATGGTGATTTGGACAAGAGTAAGTCTACCTCTGGGTTTGTGTTTACTCTAGGAGGTGGAGCCATAGTATGGAGGAGTGTCAAGCAGAAATACGTGGCGAACTCCACCATGGAGGCTGAATACGTTGCCGCTTCAGAGGCAGCGAAAGAGGCCGTATAGCTCAGGAGCTTCCTGATGGACTTAGATGTGGTTCCTGAGTTGCCTAGGTCTATCATAGTTTATTGTGATAACAATGGTGCAGTTGCTAACTCAAGGGAACCACGAGCCCATAAGGCGAGTAAACACATAGAGCGCAAGTACCACCTCATACGAGAGATCGTAAAGAGGAGAGACGTGATCGTGGCCAAGATAGCATCAGATGACAACCTTGCAGATCTTTTCACCAAGCCATTGACCCTAAAGGTCTTTGAGAGACATGTGGAGGGCATGGGAGTCAGATTCTTGAGGGCGCCATGTGAGTGAGCTTAAAGGTGTTCTGGAGATTTCATTATGACAGCAGTGTAATAGCGGGTTGGACAGTTTTTTGTTCTTCTTAGCATAGCTTTGAGTATTAGTGGGAGATTGTTAGTTTAGAATACAGAAAAGCTATGGCTTGTATCAAAAACTAATATCCACAGTTGACATATCATTTTGTTTCGGTATAAATTTGTTCTTTTATATCAGAGAACTAGATAACGGGGCGTGGAAAGACACAGTAGATACCGTTATTGGTTAAAGTATTGATATATTAAAAGTATGCTCGTAACCGAGATAGTCTGAACATACTATCGGTATAGGTTATCGTGTGGTTTGGAAATTAATTTATCTAAATTAGTTTAAATCACACGGATATGCCCGGGGCATATTGAGCACTACCAGTTTGGATAGAATTGACTTATACTGATCGGCATAGTCAATTTGGTCATAGTATTCCGTCTCTCAATCCCGAGATTGGGACGGGCGCGAGAGTTGAATATTGTATGCTTTGATTTGCCAAAGAGTGCGGTCAATTGAGGCTTATACCTCGGTAGGTTGGGTATGCGGTGTTTAGCTTCTTACGTGCCATTGCTAGTCGGAGGAATCCACGTACCGGTTCGCCGGGTTGATGGTGCTCCCGAGATGAGCTCGTAAAGTCTATTATACTAAACCCGGCCGGTGAACTTTATGTTCGGTATAATAAAAGGACGAGTGCTACTAATCTCGGATACTAAGAAGTCGGTGAATTAATTTGTCAGTAAATTGATAAACCGACGAGCGCTAGATCTTTAATGTGGGGAGATAGAATAAAATATAATGGCGCGATGTAAAGTCATTTTCGAGCGGTAGTTCCATAATTGGTCCGATAGTGGCACGAATAATTATGTATTTGACTAATCGACAAGGTGAATTAATTAATCCAAAAGGTCTAATTAATATTTAATCGACAAAGAGAATTAAGAAATTAATTCTATTTGAATTAATTAATTCTAAGGTTCGATTAAATTAAATTAACAAAGTGAGTTAAGAAATTAATTCTAATGGGTCGATTGGAGTTGATTAGTCGGGAAAGACTTAGCGGTCAACGAAAGTCAAATTAAAAGGCCCAACTCGAGAGCCCATTAGGTCTCCATTAGAGCTCCTATAAATAGAAAACTTGAAGTCCAAGAAAACTTAAGGAAGTCTTGCAAGACAATTTTTCTTGCTTTCTTGTGTGAGAAGGTTTAGGAGAGAGAATTTTTCTTCAAGAATTCTTTCTCAAAAACAAACCAGATTTCTCACTTGCTCTTGACTGCATTCAAATCAAAGATCACAGCTTTACACTTGGGTTTTCATTCTACCCAGTTTTTTTGATTCAGTCCGCAAAACTGCTGCCCGGGTTCTTCTTCTCTCGCGCAAAGGGGCTGCTGCGGTTTTCTTGAATCTTGCTACCGAATTTCACTACTGTCCATTGCATTTCATTTGGCCTAAGTCTCGTTGATCTCTTCTTGGTGATCCGAGGCTTGGGCTGTCTAGATCACGAGTGGGCAGTTTGAATTCTGGTGGCTGGACTGGTGGGTTTTTATGAAAGGCAGCAGCTTTTGGGCAGCAGTAGCAGTATTTTTGTGGGTTGAGTTTTGTGATCAGTTTTTGGTTTGTTTGAGTCCAGTTTTAGAGAGATTTCCTTGTGGGCTAAGCAAGTAGACTTCGATAGATTATTGCCCACGCAATATTCGAAGTTTCTACGGAGATATCTATTGGATTTCTATTGGAATCACAACAAAGATTGGATTTTTTCTTTAGGCAAGGGACTTCGCTACAAAAGGTAGAATCTTTAAATTCCGCTTTTATTAAAGATTGAATCTTTTGTGTCCCGATTAATAAATTAAATAAGTATAAGCTAAGATCCGTTCATGGGTAAACTAATTTGAGCCTGAGCTTGGTCGAAAGCTTCCGATTCTGGAATGCATTGCACGAAAGTGAGGTTTTCGATTTAGCCCGGGCTTGTTCAGTTTTCCTTCAGATTTTGCTCTTTTTTATTCCAAAAATGTTTCCGGGTGTTTTTGATTTCAAAAACGGATTAAAAGGTTTGTTTTCTTGGTTTTGAAAATCGTCGCCAGAAAAACTATTTGAACGGAAAAAGGTTTTGGTTTTAGGTTTTTCGATTTCGATCAGAAAATCGGGAGAATACCAAAAAGAGTTTTGGCTGTTTTGATTTACCATTTTTTCTCAGGTTTTTGCATTACTGGGAATACGATTTCACCAAAAATAGTGTCTGGATGTTTTCCAATTTTTGTTCCGGCCTTGTTCGCTGCTTGATTTCTGATCGAGTCTTCTCCATCTCCGACCGAAAGTAACGTTTGGAGCCAAAAATCTTCTCGATCGGGGCTGGAAAAGTTCTGGCCACCGAAAAGTGATAACGGCACTGCGATTGCAACGACGGGAGAGGCCAGAGATGCCGGAAAAGGTGACCGGGTTCACCGGGAAAGATGACAGGGAGCGTCGACGGGCAAACACTAATGGGTTTTTTGGAAAAATTACCAAAATGTCCCCGTCACACCCCAAAACCCTAGCTGGCAGAAAATTTTAAATTTTTAAAATTTAAAAACCAGCCCCAACAGTTTTGTTCCTTAAAAAACCCTAAGCCCTGTATTTTAGTTAATTACAAAATTACCCCAGCAGTTTTCCAGAAATTGTTTCTCTGAATTTTAAAATTGATAAGATTTTAAATTTTATTTTTTTGAGAAATTTAAAATATCTTATCAGATTTAGTTTTATCTTATTTTGATAAGATTTAGGTTATTTAGGATAAATGATAAAATCTTATAAATAATGGAAGATAAGATTAGGTTTGGTTTAAAATTCTTATCATGTTTTAATATTTAAAATTTTGAATTTAAATAATTATCTTAATTAGATTAGGATAATTTAAAAAATATTGAAATTTTAAATTTAAATGATTATCTTAATTAGATTAGGATAATAAGAAAAAATATTTGAAATTTCAAATTTAAATGATTAGCTTAATTAGATTGGGATAATTATAAAATAAATAAATAAATAGAATAATTAATTAATGAGATTAGTTAATTAATATATTTATTTGTGATTTATTTATGAGTTTTTTATGATTTATTTATGTTTTCAAATTTAAATGTGTTTAAATTGTGAAAAGCATACATAATCATGTAAATATGTTCATGCATTATTTGACCAAATGAATGAATAAGGGATTGATTAAAATTGATCAGGATACGATCAATTTTAATAGTGTAAGAGTTACACAATTCTTTAAAATTATTTAGCTTGATTAAAATGGGCTTGCATGAAGCACTTGCATTCTTATGTGTTTTTCATGCATGAATTGGGCTTTATCGATTTAATTTGGGGCCTACGAGCCAATTAAATTGGGTCTGCGAGCTTATTAAATTCTATGTAATAGAATAGAATTAGATAGACCCAAAATTTAGTTAATTCAAAGGAGTCCAAGGTGGAGCCTAGGAATGGAAGCCCAACAATGAAGGCCCAAATGAAGACAAAAAAATTTTAAAAACCTTGTAATAGTTGCATTTATTCGCTTTATATTTCATATGTTTTGTGAATGATGAAAAACGAAATGCATGTTAAACCGTTCAAACTAAATCCCTAAACACCTAAGTCATAATTGCTTCCATACTTGGGGGCTCGTCAGAGCGTCACGTTTGATAGAATTAGAGAGCCCAAGGGCCTCAGGTTTTCTTCGTGAGGCGAGTTGTCACATAATAGGTGCTCAACTTTACTCACTACCACTATGTGAAAAAACTATTTGGGTATTTATTGATGTGATGTTTCGAGGGATGATTTGACTTAGGGAAATCAGTCATAGTTTAACCCGATAAATGACTACGATTGGTTTTTAAATGATAGTATGGTGTCAAACATTTGGAATGTTCATCCTATCATCGAAAAGTTGCATAGAGATAAAATTGGAAAACGTTAAGTTGCATGAGATGTGATTTGAACATTGCATACCAGAAGGGTCTGATCCCTCCGATACTTGCCAAAGCAAGACTGGGGTTTGACTCTTTGTGGACTTTCGGCCCACAATCTAGCACCAACACAAAATTGTTTGGGATTTCAATTTTGGCTATTGTGGAAAATGGTTTTAAAAACTCATCCTAATATTTTGCAGTTATTCTTTTGTAGAAATGGCATCATCTAGCACTAATGTTTTCTTAAACCTCACTATAAGAAGTATTTTAGATAAAGACAAACTTGTTGGTCCAAATTTCTTAGCCTGAGAAAAAAATTTGAGAATGGTTCTAAAACAAGAAAAGAAGCTGCATGTCTTAGAAACCACGTTACCTGAACCACCACAAAATGCCACGGCTGTTGCTCAACGTGCGTGGGATAAACTGAAAAGTGAATCCGATGATGTGATGTGCTTGATGCTTGCGTCTATGATTGGCGAGCTTCAAAAGCAGTTCATGGATTCGGAAGCATTCCGTATTTATGAGTCACTTACGAAAATATTCTGAGTAACGAAAGGTTAATTACAATAAAGGCATTAATCTTGTGCAAGATGATGAAGGGTTCATCAGTAAGTAAACATTTGATCAAGATGAAAGTGTATATTGATACCCTAGAGTGATTAAATGCGCATCTTGCAAGAGAGTTAGCCATTGACATCATCTTGGCCTCACTGCCTGATAAATACAATGACTTTGTGGTGAACTACAACATGCATAACATGAAGAGGAACATTCCTGAGCTTCATGGGATGCTGAAAAATACTGAGCAAACATTTCTGAAGGGCACGCCAGTAATGGTTGTAGAGAAAGGTAAAGAGAACAAGAGGAAGTTTAAAGGCAAGGCCAAAGTTGGGGAAAATAAGAAGGCTCGCAGTAAGACTGCTGCTAAAACCCAGCCTCAAGCTCCTCCACCTGCTAAGATAAATCCTTAAAAAGATGTTGCATGTTTCTTCTGTAAACAAAAGGGTCACTGGAAAAGAAACTGCTAGCAGTTATTGTGTTTCTTGAAGAAAGCAAGAAACAGAATCCTTCAGCTTCAGGTATTTTTGTTATTGAAATAAATCTTCTATGTCTACATCATGGGTAATAGATACCGAATGTGGGGCTCATATTTGTACTAATATGCAGGGCCTCAGAAATAGAAGGATGACAAGAAAATGTGAAGTAGATCTCTGAGTGGGCAACGGGGTAAGAGGTGCTTCTGTTGAAGTGGGAGATTACACTTTATCTTTACCTTTCGATTTAAACATTGAACTTGAGAATTGTTATTATGGGTATGCTTTAAGCAGGAATATTATTTTAATTTCTTATTTGGATATTAAAGGTTTTTATTTTATTATTGGTAATAACTCGTTATCTTTATATCGAAATGATGTTTTATACTGAGTTGCAAATTTGTGCAGCAGTTTATATATCTTGAACTTAAACCAAGAAAGATTGGTCTATAACATTGAAAAGAAAGCTAAATCAACTAAATCTGATTTAAATCCAACATATCTTTGGCATTGTCATTTAGGCCATGCAAATGAGAAGCGAGTTCAAAGACTTCATAAGGATGGAGTGCTTGGGTCATTTGATTTTGGATTATATGATACATGTGAACCAGGTTTGCAAGGCAAAATGACAAAGAGTCATTTCAACAAGAAAGGGGAAAGGACCAGTGAGCTATTTGCTCTAATACATATGGATGTATGTGGACCAATGAGTACATAAGCTAGAGGTGAAGAAAATAGAACAAGCCCGGGTTAAATAAAAAATCTCACTTTCGTGCAATGCATTCCAGAATCGAAAACTTTCGACAAAGCTCATACTCAAATTCATTATCCCTTGAACGGATCTAGGCTTATACTTATTTAATTTATTAATCGGGACACAAAAGGTACAATCTTTAATTAAAGCGGAAAGTTCAAAGATTATACCTTTGTAACGAAGTTCCTAGCAAAAAGAAATGCAAAGCATCGGGCAAGCGAAATCCACAATAAATCCAAAGAATAACTCCAAATCGACTCTGAACTAGCGTGGGCTAGTGTCTATGGAGTAGCCCAAAGCAAAACGAAGAAATCCCAAGAAACTTGTTTCGAAAATAATTCAATCTGCCCAAAACAGTTTAGCCTGGAGGCTTCCTGCGCTGCAGCCATCGTGCGCCGTCCTTCACCGCCGTCTGCCGGACCTTCTCTGACCAAAATTCCAAGTCATGATCTGGACGAGCTAAGATGGATCACCGGTCTACAGATCCGATATCGACATCACAAAACCCGGATCAAGCACTCTTAAAATCTGGCCGGCCGAAAAAAAACAAAAAACTCACCGGCGGCGGGATATATAAATCGGCGGCGATAATGGGCAGAAAAAATAGCAAGGAAGAATAATTGAGGAACAAAAAAGCTGAATTAAAATTGAAGAAGATAGCTGACTTTGAGGAGAAGATTTGAAGAAGAAGAACTTCTCACTCTAAGCTAGACTTTCTCTCACTAGGCTAAGTTGCTTCCAAGTTCCTTATGTTTTCATTAATGCCTAACAAGGGATATTTATAGGGAGCTTCTAAGGAGACCTGGTGGGCCTTTGAGTTGGGTCTTTTAATTTGACTTTCGTTGACTCCTTAGTCTTCCCTAGACTAGTCAACTCCAATCGATCTTTCGAATTACTTTGTTAATTTAATTTAATCGAACCCTTAGGATTAATTAATTCATATAGAATTAATTTCTTAATCCACTTTGTCAATTAAATATTAATTAAACCTTTAGGATTAATTAATTCACTTTATCGATTAGTCAAATACATAATTAATTGTACCACTAACGGACCAATTATGGAGCTACCGCTCAAAAAGAACTTTACATCGCGTCACTTTATTTTCTTTTATCTCCCAATATTAAAGATCTAGTGCTCGTCGGTTTATCAATTAACTGACAAACTAATTCATCGACTTCTTGGCATCCGAGATTAGTACCACTCTACCTTCTTATTATACCGGATGTAAAGTCCATTGGCCAGATTTAGTATAATAAACCTTACGAGCTCATCTCGGGAGCACCATCAACCCGGTGAACCGGTACGTGGATTCCTCCGAATAGCAACGGCACGTAAGAAGCTAAACTCTGTAGCCAACCTACCAAGATATAGCCTCAATTGACCGCACTCTTTGGCAAATCAAAGCATACGATATCCAACTCTCACGCCCATCCCAATCTCGGGATTGAGAAACTGAATACTAGGACCGAATTGACTACGCTGATCAGTACAAGTCAATTATATCCAAACTGGTCGTGCTCAATATGCGCCAGGCATATTCGTGTGTTAAATTAGTCTAGATAAACTAATTTCCAAACCACACAATAACCTATATCGATAGTATGTTCATACTATCTCAGTTACGAGTATACTTTTTATATATCAATACTTTAACCAATAATGGTATCTACTGTGTCTTTCCACACCCCGTTATCTAGTTCTATGATATAATGGAACAATTTTAATACTGAAACAAAATGATATGTCATCTGTGGATATTAGTTTTGTGATATAAGCCATACTTTTCTGTATTCAAAACTAACAAGAGGTGAATTCGAATACTTCGTGACTTTTACCGATGAATATAGTAGATATGGTTATATCTACTTAATGAGGTATAATAGTGAAACTTTTGAAAAGTTCAAAGAGTTCAAGAACGAAGTAGAGAATCAGATGGATAGAAGGATTAAGGCTATTTGCTCCAATCGGGGATGTGAATACCTAAGTGATGAGTTCGATGGCTATCTAAAACAGTGTAAAATTGTTCCACAGCTGACTCTACTGGGAACACCTGAAAAGAGGAATCAGACCCTATTAGATATGGTTCGATCAATGATGGGCCAAGTGACTCTCCCTATATCCTTTTGGGGTTATGCTCTCCTTTCTGCTGCCTACTTACTAAATCGTATTTCATCTAAGGCAGTAAATAAGACTCCATATGAGATATGGATGGGCCAAAAGCTGTTGATGTATGTGCCCTTTTAAGGGCTATATAGACATTTTTAGTTTGATTGATGATTTATCAGATGAGTTAATTTCATGAATTTAATATTCTTGTGCATGTTTAAATTCATGAATCGATCCGCCAAAAGAAACACTTCGTAGATTGCTTAGATCATGAGTGATTCTTTTGAGTAGTACTCGTACGAGGATCCTTAGACCAGAAATCACTACATGGTCTTAGGTGAAATGTAGTGTGCTTTGAAATACACCTAACGGGGCAGTAACAGGTTGCCAAGTACAGGTATTATTGGGTACACTATGAGTCACGCTAAGGTATGTAGGTGAAGTGATGGGATTACAAGTCTCTCTTAAGTGAGAGATGATATCTTGGCCACTTGATAGTGAACTGAGAAATGCATGGCCATGCCCAAGAAATAATAAGTGTTATCATTTGTTTGAATAGAATCAGTGTCACTAAGAGATTAAGTAAATGTTTAGTTAAATAAGGATGATGGTTCCATGCCTTATGCTAAGCTGGATGTAGATGTAGAGAATCGTACGTGGTATACTTGGAAAGTTGTGTTGAATCACCATTCGACCCTCCGTTCTGAATTGAGTAGTCATTATGTCTTATTAGAGACCACTAATGATTTATGGATTAATCAATGGGATTGATTTATCCATTATCAATTTGGAATGTGCCTACAGGATCGCACATAAGAGAGTTCGATGATACAAAATTGTCTGCACTAAGTATAATTGTTATACTTAGACAAATAGTATTTAATTAAATATTATTGAAAATTTTTGTGGTATTAATTAAGAGTTAATTAAGTACCTAGGAAGAATTGGAATAGACTGACAAATCAAGAGACCCAATTACAAATTAAGGTTCTTAGCCCATCAGCCTGATCCATGGGTCACTGGGTGATCCATGGGTTTTAATCAAACTCAAGTCAGTAAAGTTACTGATTTTTTGTTGACTGACTCAGTCTTCTGCCTTCTACAAAGTCATGAAGACAATTTAGTAAAATACAGACGTTTTCTAAATGGAAATTGTTTTTACCAAAATTCTTCCAGAACTTTTTCCCTCTCGGCAGGCAAACGGCTAGCAAAAATTTTGAGAGAACTCCAGTGCTTGAGAGTAGGGAGCATCTCCTGGGGAAGTGCTTTGGCGGTGATCCAAATTCCCAGACGAACATCAATCAGGATCCAGACGCGGTAACCGATTACACTACAAGGGTAAGCATTAAATGCTTTAAATGTATGTCTAATTAACACTAAAATCACAAATTAGAAATTTCCGTTGCGTAAAAATTTTATTTATCATGCCTAAAGATCCAACAACAGCCCTATATGTCCTATCTACGAGTTTGGGGTTGTCAAGCTCATGTAAAGTGTTTACAAAGTAATAAGCTTGAACCTGAAACTGACAAATGCCTATTTGTTGGGTATCATAAGGAAACTAAAGGATATCAATTCTATCACCCAACCGAGAACAAAGTGTTTGTTGCTCGAAGAGCTGTTTTCTTAGAGAAAGATTTTTTTTTCTACAAGAAAGACAGTGGGAGTAGAATAGAACTCGAAGAGATTTGAGACCCAAAAGAGAGTATAGAACCATCTATAGAAATTCAGATGGAAGTTAGCATGGAAACTCATGAAGATGAGCAACCTGAGCCAACAACACAATAACCTAGAAGGTCTGGTAGATCTCGTCAACAACCCGAGAGATACGGATTTCTCGTGACTGACGATCAAGATTTGATCTTGGTGAACCCTAATGAGCCCATGACCTATGGACATGTTTTAGAAAGTCTAGATTCAGATAAATGGCTACAAGCCATGGAGTCTGAAATACAATCCATGAGGGACAATAAAGTGTGGGCTTTGATTGACCCTCCTGTTCAGGAAAAAGTTGTCGATTGCAAGTGGATTTTCAAGTTAAAATCTGGTAGGATCTTCAAGGTGTGACTAGTGGCTAAAGGTTTTAGACAGACTCATGGTATTGACTATGATGAAACCTTCTCCCCTATCGTGATACTCAAATCTATTAGGACTATGTTTTCCACAGCTGCACATTATGACTATAACATATGACAGATGAATGTCAAGATGGCTTTCCTGAATAGAAATCTACTCGAGGATGTTTACATGAAACAACCCGAGGGATACATTGATCAGGAGCATCCTAATCAAGTATGCAAGCTTCAGAGGTCCATCTATAGACTAAAAGCAATCATCTCAAAGTTGCAATCTTCATTTTGACGAGTCAGCCAAAGGTTACGACTTCATAAAGAATGCAGATGAGCCTTGTGTTTACAAGAAGGTTAGTGAGAACAAGAATGTTTTTCTTGTCCTATATATGGATGACATCCTACTTATAGAAAATGACGTCCCCATGTTGAAAGATATCAAACAATGGTTGGGAAATGTATTTTTTATGAAAGACTTAGGAGAAACCGAAATGATACTAGGTATCAAGATCTATAGAGATAGGTCTAAAAGGCTTCTAGGACTAAGTCAAGAAGGGTACATAGACAAGGTATTGAAGAGATTTAGTATGTCTAACTCTAAGAATGGTATGGTTCCATTCAGATATGGCCTCCTCTTAAAGAAGAACCAATGTCATTCAACTGAAGAGGAGAGGGAAACAATGAGTAGAGATCCATATGCTTCGACAATAGGACCTATCTTGTATGCAGCAATACACCAAGATGTCGCACATGCACTAAGCATAACTGGCAGATACCAACAAGATCCAGGAATGGCTCATTGGACTGCAGTCAAGGCAGTCCTAAAGTAATTATGAAGAACTAAAGGATTGATACTAGTGTATGGAGGAAAAGAAGCTCGTTGTACAAGGTTACACCAATGCTACTTTCCAAATAGATCAAGACAACATGAAGTCACAATCAGGTTATATTGCTGCATCAGATGTATCAACGGAATCTGTTTGGTTGAGAAAGTTCATTTTAGACATTGAAATGATACCGAGTATCCAATATCCGATAGACCTGTTCTGTGATAATAACGGGGCCATTGCACAAGCAAAAGAGTCTCGGTCATACCAGAAGACCAAACACATACTCATATGTTATCACCTCATTCAAGAGATCGTCGATCGAGGAGATGTGAAAGTGTGAACAATAGAGTCAGACGACAATGTAGTAGATCCTCTCACAAAATATTTATCACAGTCAAAGTTTAAGAGACATATAATAGAGTTTGGTCTTCAAATGTTTAGGACATAGCCCTTCAATGGGCAAGTGGGAGATTGTTGGTGAATGTGCCTTTTCAAGGGCTATTTATGTAAATAGACATTTGTCGTTTGATTGATCTTTTATCAGATGAGTTCATTTTCATGAATGTAATATTCTTGTGCATGTTTTAATTCTTGAAAACGATCCACTAAAAGAAACACTCCATAGATTGCTAAGATCATGAGTAATTCTTTTGAGTAGTACTCGTACGAGGATCCTTAGACCAGAAATGAGAAATTCAAAAACTTCTGCTATCTACTCAGTCTTGCCATTGAAAGGGATGAGTGAATACCTGTAAGAGAAAGTGCTCTTAATCCCAGGATCAGGGCATCTACTATTTCATTTAGTTGTTCATACCCGATAACGGTCGGAATGGAAGGCCATCTTATAAGATGATGAGCATGATGAATCGGGATTGTTACTCTATTTCCTTTAAGAACTATAATAAAAATATATGTCTCTGGGTCCGTCTTTGGTTGCTTGCCCTTTCTCCATCCCCTTTCCAGCCTACTAACTTATTTTCTGGCAAGGCGACCCTACAACGGTCTCTTGCTGTAAACTGCTTTGTCAACTTTCACATGAATTTGAAGCACATTTTTACGAAAAAGTATTTATTAATTTTTATATTAGCATTGCATTTAGTACTAAACTAAACATTTTTCACTAGGGGTTTTACCATACATGTAAACATAACAAATAACACCAAACAAAGCTAGTTAGCATAAATAAGAGTCTATCTTTAATAGGCGCCAGAGTAGATCTACACTACACAAAGAGAAGGAACACCAGACATGAAAACAAATGGTTTTTGAAACACATTATCTTTGATGCTTTGACATTCGTTCCTTGCTTTGTGTTGTTCAAAGTCGGCTAAGGGGCCGGTGCTCTTCCTCGTCTAAGGGTCAATGCCATAGTCAGTCTATCGGTATATCTGTTGGAGAAGGGGCATTGCTTTCTATTTTTTGTTGCCTTGGAAGTCTTGGTCCTATTGGTCGTTTGGCCTTTTCGGCTTTATGCGATTTCATGTATGTTTGTTGATTCACAGAACTAAGACATTGGCAAGTGAGGTTCTTCTTATTCGATGGTTCTAACTCCCGTCCCACTAAGACAAGCCTCATTTCTTTCTCTTTTAGAAAGACATATTTTCCAGCGGATGGAGCCGCTTTAGACTAAAGGGCTACAAGTGGAATTGAACAAAACACCGCTGGAATCTATATCCTTAAAACTAGATTCACTCCCGGTGAAATAGTAGCTAGGCTCATTGGTTTGGTTTCAGCTCTCTTGTGAGTTCAAATCTTTTATGTGGTGAGGTTGACCTTGCTTGGGTTCGTTTTCCCTTCTGACTATGATGTTCCCTAGTAGTGAAGAAATGGATCAAAACTTTATTCTTATTTGGACAATCCTTTTTACCCTAATCCCCTAAGGCATTGATGGCAAAACTCATCAAGAAGTTCAGGAATTAGCTGAAAATTCTAGTATTAAGATGATTCGAAGAGCTCACAGAAGCAAAAAAAAGAAGTCCTAACTAACTGGTATATTTTTCTCCTTCATTGCTGATTTAATCAAGGTCAATCCCTTTGGTCTTGCTGTTAATAATGTCGGCCACTATAGGGCACTACTGGGATTAAGCGTTTCGACTGCAGGGTAGGTGTAGGCACTTTAACCATATTCACTTTAATAGCTTTGTCCATCTAAAGCAGAAAGATAGATGAGATCTTACAGCTGACAGCGCGTAGAAGAGGAAAAACCACATTGAACATCTCTTCTTAGCTACCTATACAATGGTTCCCCTGCAAAGGAATACATTCAGAAAGCGGCTCACTGAGGCATACTTACCGCTCTGTTCTGGATAGATAGTGAGGAGTTAAAGAGCTATAGTATTTGCTTATCTATTCCTTCATTTTCTTCATCGATTCTAAAAGTCCGAGCATTCCATGCTTTGACTTCGACTTTGAGTATGATAAATGGGTGGAAAGATATTTTTAAAAGTCCCTGTCTTATCCAACCAAAGAGTTTGTATCTAAAAAATATATATTTATATATTTTTAGATAAGGGCGAGAACTGTGAGTTTTTTCAGAAAAGACTTGCTGCTCCCCTATCTGAATCCCTATTAGGGACTAAGCGCGAGACGAGCTACAACATAAGGGG
This sequence comes from Knoxia roxburghii, assembly GCA_030378225.1. Classification (NCBI taxonomy): domain Eukaryota; kingdom Viridiplantae; phylum Streptophyta; class Magnoliopsida; order Gentianales; family Rubiaceae; genus Knoxia; species Knoxia roxburghii. The sequence continues at coordinate 26,750,321 of CM059417.1, forward strand.
CGAATCTACTATTCATAGAATCGACTATAGATATCTTCTTTTTTTGGTATATTTGCATCAGGCTTAGCCCATACTAGTAAGAAGATGTTCCCGAAAGGGGATGAAACCTGTCCAAGATCCTGTGTGCGGCTTAATAGCGCATGAACAGAACACGTAGCATAAGCGGAACTAAATATTCAACCAACCTATGATTCATTTTATTTAATCACTATATTATCAATAAACCATTTGTTAGGTTCTCGTTGTGGGAGATCTTGGTGAAAGATTATCTGCCCAGGCCCGGTCAAAAACTCACTTTCGTGCTACGCATTCCAGAATCAGAATCTTTGAACAGGCCTAGACTCTAGCACAACCGCTATTCCAATCCTTGCTTCAAATAACATTGCGCAGGATCTTGGTTTGTTCTCATTCGATTTACCACACAACAATAATTTCTAATTAAAAGCGGAATCATAGAAAGTACCTCTTGAAGCGTGAACTCAGATGATCGCTTGTATGACTCAAGACTATGATCACATGTTGTGTGGGCAATGATCTAGCGAGCAATTGATCAGCAATCAACACAACTGGGTCGCCAGAAAAAATTCAGCAACCGCCACCTTAGGACCGAGAGTGGGATTCACGCGCCGCTAATTTTGGGGAAAAATCAGCCGCCAAAAGCCTCTAAAATTCAGACTTAGAGAGAGATTAATTTTCTCTCTCTAAGTTTTTTTGTCTTGAAAACTAATGAATTGTGTGTTATGTAATTGCTAATTCCTTGTCTATATATAGAGTTACAAGAGAGACCCCAAGTTGGTTTAAGAGAGACCCCAAGTTGGTTTAAGATTGGTCTTCCTAATGGGTTTAGGTAATTAATTAGCTTTCAAATCCAAGTAGGTAACTAATCGAATAGAATAATCCAAATCCAATTAGATTTTCTAATCTCTAGGATTTCCTAATTCTAATTGAAACTTAAGACTTAATTAATTAATTTATTAAATAATTCCACTTTGTTAATTACTTAATTAACCCTTAGGAATAATTATTTAAATAATTAATTCTACTTATTCAATTAACACATTACAAAATTAATCGTACCACTAACGGATTAATTTTGGCACTACCATCGTATACCAGAATTGCTTCCAGAACAACTAAATTAATTTATTCTTAATCTCCCCACATCAAAGATTTAGTGCTCGTTAATTTATTAATTTACTGATAAATTAATTAATTAACTTCTTTAATTTCGAGACTAGTACCACTTGACCTTTTTACTACAACGGACATAAGTCCACCGGCCGGGTTTAGTATAATAAACATTACAAACTCATCTCGGGAGCACCATCACCCCGGACGCACTGGTACATGGTTTTCTTTTGACAAGCAGCAGCACACTAAGTAACTAAACACGCTCACCCAACCTACCGAGACTATTGACCACAATTGGTCTCACCCATTGGCATATCAAAGTACACTATGTCTAATCCTCATGTCCGCTCAAGTCTAGGGATTAAGAGATAGAATACTAAGAACGACTTGTCTATTAAATCAGTACAAGACAAATCATTCTAAATGGTCAAGTTCAATACGCCCCGGGTATATCTATATGATTCAATTAGTTTAGACAAACTAATTATCTGAATCACATAATAACCTAACCGACAGCTGTCTCAGTTACGAACCTCATTTATATATTATGTCTTTTATCCAATAATGTGATTTACTATATCACACAAGACACCTCATTATCTAACTACATAATATAAATGGACAAATAATGCACAACAAATTTAACTAAAACATTAAATCGATATATTAACTGGGAAAATGTACAATACAAGCATAACTTATGTATTCAATCATAAAAATCTCCCACTAATACTTAAGTTGTGCTTTAAGTATACAACTACATTCACCTCTATACACTCTACTTTATATCTAGAAAAACTATCATGGCTATTCTAAGTATCTGATCCCCATGCCCTCCACGTGAGCCTCAAAAACTTTGAAGTCAATGTCTTCGTGAAAGGATCTGCAAGGTTATCCTCTGATACTATCTTAGCCACGACAACGCCTTTCCTCTTGACGTTGTCTCGTATTAGGTGGTACTTACGCTGTATATGTTTACTTGCCTTGTGGCCTCGTGGTTCCTTCGAGTTTGCTACTACACTGTTGTTATCACAATACAGTGTTATAGACTTCTGCAAACCAGGAATCACATCTAGGTCCACTAGGAAGTTCTTGAGCCATACTGTCTCTTTCGCTGCCTTTGATACGATAATGTATTCAGCCTCCATGGTAGAGTTCGCCACGCATTTCTGCTTGACACTCTGCAAAACTATGGCTCCACCTCCCAAAGTAAACACATACCCTGAGGTAGACTTGCTTTTGTCCCTGTCGCCTTGGAAATCTAAATCTGTGTAATCTCGGGGTACCAGCTCAGGAGCCTGATAGACCAATACTTGGTCTCTCGTTCTGTGCAAATACTTGAGAATGCATTTTACTGCCTCCCAATGAGCTTTCCCTGGGTTACTCTGATATCTGCTTACAATGCCAATGACATAACAGATATCAAGCCTCGTACACAATATGGCATACATGAGAACTGTCTTCATGGTCTCTATCTTCTCAACAGTCTTGGAGACTGTTCTTTAGATAGATGCACTCCGTGTCTGAAAGGTAAAAAACCTTTCTTGGAGTTCTGCATGTTAAAACGGGCCAGAATTGTATATATGTATGAAGGTTAAAAGAGCGTTAACGAACATTTCCTACTATCTCAAATTATCTTGATCCAAAGGATATGTCCCCCTTCTCCTAAGACCTTTATATCAAACTGTTTGGACAGCTATGCCTTTACTTCTGATAACACTTTCTTGTTGTTATCAATAAATGGAATGTCATCTACGTAAAGCACAAAAAATACCACCGCTTTTTCATCAAGTTTGTGATATACACATTGCTCTTAGCTCATGAAACTGGATGTTCCAAGATCTAGATGCCTATTTATCCGTAAATTGACCTCTTAAGCTTACAAACCTTATGCTTTTGGCCTTTCTCAACGAATCCCTCTAGTTGCTGCATGAATATGGTTTCCTTAAGACTTCCGTTAAGGAAAGCTGTCTTGACATCCATCTGCCACATCTCATAATCTAAATAAGTAGCTATGGCCAAGAGAATCCAGATTGACTTAAGCATGGCTACTGGGGAGAAGGTTTTCTCATAATTGATTCCCTCTTTTTGAGTATACCCCTTTGCCACAAGCCTAGCTTTAAAGGTTTCAACCTTTCCGTCAGATTCTCTCTTGTATTTTTAGGCCCACTTACATCCAATGGGTTTAAAACCATCAGGTAGGTCCATAAGCTCCCAAACTTGATTGTGGTCCATCGACCCCATCTCGGATATCATTGCTTTTTGCCAAGATTCTGTATCTTTGCTCAGGCGCGCCTGGGACTAGATCTGAGGCCTCTCCCAAGCCAATGAAGCTGTCGGGCTGTCTCACAACCCTCTCACTATGACGAGGCATCACCTGTGTGGGCGCATCATCTGTGATATCTTGTACAGTGTGTGGTGTATCTACTTGTGCTGGTGCATCAGAATTATCAGTTTGTCTCCTAAGCTCTTCTAGTACTATCTTGGTCTTGGGTTTATGATCTAGGAAATAGTCTTCCTTTAAAAATCTAGCATTGGTACTAACCACCACCTTCTGATCTTTAGGACTATAAAATAGACCACCCTTCGTTCCCCTAGGATATCCTACAAACAACATTACTTCCATTCTTGCATCTAACTTAGCCGCATTTGCCTTAAGCACATGTGCTGGGCAACCCCAAATTCTGAGATGTCTTAGACTGGGCTTACGCCTATTCTACAACTCTACTGGGGTTGAAGGCACGGTTTTAGATGGTACAAGATTAAGGATGTACATTGCTGTTTCTAAGGCATATCCGCAGAACGAACTCGAAAAATCACTAAAGCTCATCATTGACCTAACCATTTCGATGAGAGTTCGATTCTTTCTTTCTGCTACACCGTTCTGTTGTGGTGTGCCAGGTGCAAACAACTGTGACTGAATTCTGACCTCACTGAGGTATTCTCAAAATTCGTAGGACAGGTACTCCCTGTCACGGTCTGATCGAAGTGTCTTGATACTCTTACCATGATGCTTATCTACATCTGCCTGATATTCTTTGAATTTACTAAAACATTCGGACTTGTGGCACATTAGGTAAATGTACCCGTACCTTGAGTAATCATCCGTAAACGTCACGAAATACTCAAACCCACATCGTGTTTGGACTGACATTGGTCCACATAAGTCAGAATGAATCAACTCTAATACTTCTTTGGCTCTATAACCTTTTGCCTTAAAAGGTCTCTTGGTCATTTTACCCTCTAAGCAAGATTCGCAGGTTGAATAACTATCAATCTCTAATGAACATAAAGGTCCATCATTGACCAACCTCTGAATCCTACTAAGGTTTATATGACCTAGCCTGAGATGCCAAAAATAGTTTGATTCATTTCAGAAGGTTCTTTCCTCTTATTAAAGTTAGATGATACGCTATTTATTTATATGTTTTGCACAACAGGGGAGTTAGATTTAACCATATACAAATTATCTACTAATGAACCAGAATAAACAAGTTTGCCATCTTTTCTAACAATAACTGTATTATCAGAAGAAATAAACTTGAAACCATTCTTTAAGAGTTTGGAAACTGAAATAAGGTTCTTTATAAAACTCGGTACATAAAGACAATTTGGTAAATCTAGTCTATGATTTTCAAAAAATAAACTCACTACTCCTACTGCTTCTACTGACACTCTTGTAGTGTCGACCAAGTAGATGTCCATCTCGCATTCTCTAAGCTTCCGAGTTACTTGGAACCCCTGCAAAGAATTACATACATGGTTAGTGGCGCATGAATCCACATACCAAGTATCTGTAGGAATCACCGCTAAACATGTCTATGTAATTAAGGCAGAAACTATCATACCTTTAAGCCTTAGACAATCTAATTTCCAGTGTCCAAGTTTTCCCGCACTTGAAGCACTTGCCTTTGGGCTTGCTCTTCTTTGCGATTTTAGGCTTAGCAGCAAGTTTTTTGGCATTATTATTCTTCTTTTTGTTTTTGCATTTAGGTGCAGAAGAAGAACTTGAAGCCTTTACTGTTAGTTTTGAATACAGAAAAGCTATGGCTTGTATCAAAAACTAATATCCATAGATGACATATCATTTTGTTTCAGTATAAATTTGTTCCTTTATATCATAGAACTAGATAACGGGGTGTGGACAGACACAGTAGATACCGTTATTGGTTAAAGTATTGAGATATAAAAAGTATGCTCGTAACTGAGATAGTCTGAACATACTATCGGTATAGGTTATTGTGTAGTTTGGAAATTAGTTTATCTAAACTAGTTTAAATCACACAGATATGCCCGGGGCATATTGAGCACGACCAGTTTGGATAGAATTGACTTATACTGATCGGCGTAGTCAATTCGGTCCTAGTATTCCGTCTCTCAATCCCGAGATTGGGACGGGCGTGAGGGTTGGATATCGTGTGCTTTGATTTGCCAAAGAGTGAGGTCAATTGAGGCCAATACCTCAGTAGGTTGGGTATGCGGTTTTTAGCTTCTTACGTGCCGTTGCTAGTCGGAGGAATCCACGTACCCGTTCACCGGGTTGATGGTGCTCCCGAGATGAGCTCGTAAGGTTATTATACTAAACCCGGCCGGTGAACTTTATGTTCGGTATAATAAAAGGACGAGTGGTACTAATCTCGGAAACCAAGAAGTCGGTGAATTAATTTATCAGTAAATTGATAAACCGACGAGCACTAGATCTTTAATGTGGTGAGATAGAATAAAATATAATGGCACGATGTAAAGTCGTTTTCGAGCGGTAGTTCCATAATTGGTCCGTTAGTGGTACGACCTATTATGCATTTGACTAATCGACAAGGTAAATTAATTAATCCAAAAGGTTTAATTAATATTTAATCGACAAAGTGAATTTAGAAATTAATTTGATTTTGAATTAATTAATTCTAAGGGTTCGATTAAATTAAATTAACAAAGTGGATTAAATAAATTAATTTAAATGGGTCGATTGGAGTTGATTAGTCGGGAAGACTTAGCGGTCAACGGAAGTCAAATTTAAAGGCCTAACTTGAGAGCCCATTAGGTCTCCTGAGAAGCTCCATATAAATACAACTTATTGGGCAAGAAAAACCCAAGAAACTTGGCAGCCAAGTTTTAGGCTAGAAAGAGAAAGTTTAGCTTAGAGTGAGAACTTCGTATTCCTCGTCGAAGTTTCTTCTCGAAGTCAGCTAAGAGAACTTTCTTCTCCGGAAGATCTGATCTTTATACTGCACGGTCGTTTTTTTTAATCTGCTCACTGGTTGCTCGCTGGTCGGATTTTTGCTCGCTGGTTGCTCGCTGATTATCCTTCTCGGTTTTTCAGAAAACCTGGCGTGCTGCTTCATCTGGTGCCCTGAGCCGGCCTGGTCTTCACGTAGATCTTCTTCCTGAGTGATCCGTGAAGCCGGGCTGTACAGATCGGGACTGGACAGCATCGCACCAGTGGTGGGTTGTCGCAGCAGAAACTGGCGAGCTAAGTGGCTGAAGTAGAAACTTGCGCAGCAAGGTTTCTCGGAAAAAACTGGGCAGTTTGGTTTTCAATTCTTCAGATTTTTGAGTTTTCTTCCGGAGCAAGTTTCTTGGATTTCTTCAATTTGCCGTGGGTAACTCCGTAGAAAATAGCCCACACTATTTCGGAGTTCGTATTGGAGATATTCTTCGGATTTCTTGTGGAAGTTGCGTCAAAGAATTGGTTTTTCTTTAAGCAAGGGACTTCGCTTCAAAAGGTAGTATCTTTAAATTCCGCTTAATTAAAGATCGAATCTTTTGTGTCCCGATTAATAAATTAAATAAGTATAAGCCTAGATCCGTTCATGGGTAAACTAATTTGAGCCTGAGCTTGGTCGAAAGCTTCCGATTCTGGAATGCATTGCACGAAATTGAGGTTTTTGATTTAGCCCAGGCTTGTTCAGTTTTCCTACAAATTGGTATCAGAGCGTTGGTTTCGGTCTTATACTTGTTTGATTTATTACACGGCTTTATTTTGGCATTATTGTTTTTGTCGAAATGCTTAAACAGGTGGTTATTGATTTCCCGGCTATTATGGTAGAAATTTAATTTTCATTCATAAACCCCGGGACATGTCCGGGCTCATTTTATTTTTGAATGGAAATTTCTGTAATAGTAATAACCACGAGCTGGAAGCCGTGTAGGATTAGAAAAATCTTGTAGTAGGATTTGATCTAATCATGTCGTCTTTAAATTCCTAGAAAAACGCCTTTGTATATAGGAATTTATGTATTATGACGAAGATGTTATTTTGGGTAACTTATATTCGCAGGTTTTGGTTTATCGTAATTTTGGGTGATTCCTAATTACGTAGTAAACCGAGAAAACCCGGGCGAATCGAGAGGAATCAAAATAACGAGTGGGAGCGACACGACGGAAGTGTCACCGAGGTGTCAAAGAATCAACGATAGAGAAGACCATAATAGTCGGGAAATTTTATTTGTTTAATTTCCCGTATTTATGTCTTTTCGTTGATTGTGTGATTTTCATTTTATTTTGCATGAATGAAAACCAAACCAAAGTTTTAAAAAGTAATGTGCAATTAACTAAGGTAGATTATTCGCATATTAAAACTCCAACGGTTTTTTGGGTGCGAATATCCATAGTTAAGATATTGCATGTTAAAACGTAAAAATCCTCAAACTAATTACATTCGTGGGTTTTGGTTTAATTGTAATTTTGGGTGATTCCTAATTACGTAGAAAACCGAGAAAACTCGGGCGAATAGAAATTAAAAATCTAAGTGGGAACGGGTTGGTTAATAGCCCCATGGCCTCCATTACGGGTTCATTGGTGATGTGGTTAAACTTGCGTGCTGGCTTAGACCTTCCTCCCTATCGGATGAGTTTTCAATCACAGATATCACCGGAATGAATATCTAAAGGGATGACTATAGTGAGTTTAATTGGAGAAAGTTGCGACACCCTCGCCATCCGAGGCGCATTAGTATCCTAAGTAACAAACTTAGAAATAACGTAATGGCATACAATTAGTGTACTGTTTATAGTATCCCTCCCATCGAGGTTACGCTATCTACGTGTACGGCTAAAATTATCGACTATTAATTTCATTGATCATAAGATCGTTGGTCAGATAATGAAATTAATGAACTTCGGTTCTTCTCGAACGAATGTGGGTTGGCGTAGACGTTCACCCATCGTGACCTACGTTAATCCCGGTGTGAGAGATGTCGGTAGAAGATTATATTTGTTTTTTGAGGATTTTTCAATATTTTTGAAAAAGTATACTGAAACTTGTTTGTTTATTTTCAGTTGATATGTCGTTCAACCCGCTAGCCGTCATTTTGAACTAAAACAAACTCACCGGTCCAAATTACATTGATTGGAAACGTAACCTGGACATTGTCCTTACCGCTGAGGGTTATAAGTATGTGCTTACTGAGGAGTGTCCTCCTAAGCCCAGAGATGATGCCACCCCTGAGCAGCGAGAGCCATATACTAGGTGGCAGAAGGCTGATGAGATGACCAGGTGCTACATCTTGGCTTCCATGTCAAGTGTACTGCAGCACCAGCATCAGTAGATGACCTCAGCCTACGATATGATGCTCAACCTCAGGGAAATGTTTGGACATCAGGACAGGGCAGCCAAGCAGTCAGCTATGAGGAAACTCATGAATGCTAAGATGGCTGAGGGCACTTCAGTAAGGGATCACGTACTGACATGATTGGTTGCATCAATGAGATTGAGGTATTGGGAGGTGAGATTAATGGGGATACCCAGGTCGATATCATCCTCCAGAGCTTGCCTCCCAGTTTTGAGCAGTTTCGATTGAACTATAATATGGGGAATCTCTCATATTCACTTTCTGAGCTCATGACTGCATTGGTGTCTGCTGAGAGCCTCTTCGCAGAGAAGAAGCAAGCCTTGGCTACTGTTGGTCTCTCAGGTTCCTCTGCTGGGCCCAAAGCCAGGAAGCAAAAGAGGAAGAGAGGCCACAAAGTAGGAGCCAGTCGTGGACCCAAGGCGGGCATTGCCAAGAAGCAGAAGCCGAAAGGCAAATGCTTCAGATGTGGTAAAACGGGACATTGGAAGAAGGACTGCCCAAAGCCTCGAGGTACGTGTAAATTTTCTCTAGTCACTGAGACATGTTTAGCGGCGATTCCCACAGATACTTGGTGTGTGGATTCAGGAGCCACTGATCATGTTTGTAATTCTTTGCAGGGGTTCCAAGTGACCCGGCTGCTTAGAGAGGGAGAGTTGCAGGTCTACCTTGGGGATACTACCAGAGTTTCTGTTGCTGCAGTGGGAGTTTTATGTCTTTATTTTTCAGACTCTACTTTCTTGTTGAGAGATTGTCTTTATGTACCTAGTTTTTGTAAAAACTTGCTTTCAATTTCTAAACTTGTTTTGGATGGTTATAAGTGTGTGTTTTCTGATAGATCTGTATTTATTAGAAAAGGCCAGAAACTTATATGTTCCGGTACATTGGTTGACAATTTGTTTTTAATTAAGACTTACTCCCCAGTTATGCAAAACACAGAAACTAGTAACTCATCACCGAATCATAATAAGAGAAAAGAGTCTTCCCCTTTGAATCAGACTTATCTTTGGCACCTGAGACTCGGTCACATTAACCTTAGTAGGATTCAAAGGTTGGTCAAGAATGGGTCTTTAGACTTGCTAGATATTGACAGCTATTCGACCTGTGAGTCCTGCTTGGAGGGTAAAATGACCAAGAGGCTTTTCAAGGCAAAGGGGTATAGGGCCAAGGAGGTTTTAGAGCTAATTCGTTCTGAAGTGTGCGGGCCTATGTCAGTTCAGGCTAGAGGTGGTTATGAGTATTTCGTGACTTTCACGGATGATTACTTCAGATATGGATACATATACCTGATGCGCCACAAGTCTGAATGCTTTGGCAAGTTCAGAGAATTCAAAGCAGATGTGGAGAACCATCTGGGTAAGAGTATCAAGTCACTGCGGTCTGATCGCGGTGGCGAATACCTCTCTAGTGAATTTAGATTCTATTTGTCAGAGGTGGGTATTCAGACCCAGTTGTCAGCACCTGGCACACCCCAGCAGAATGGTGTAGCAGAGAGGAGGAACATGACTCTTATGGAGATGGTTAGATCGATGATGAGTTACAGTGAGTTGCCTACCTCGTTTTGGGGTTATGCATTGGATACAGCGTGTTTTATCCTCAACCTTGTGCTATCCAAGTCTGTGCCTACAACCCCAGTAGAGTTGTGGAGTGGACGAAAGCCTAGTCTGAGATATCTCAGGATTTGGGGTTATCCAGCACATATGCTCGAGGCAGATGCAGGCAAGTTAGAGGCTAGATCCAAGGTTATGCTGTTTATAGGCTACCCCAAAGGAACGAGAGGTGGTTTATTTTATAGTCCTCAGGATCAGAAGGTGGTGGTCAGCACCAATGCCGGATTTCTTGAGGAGGACAATATTTTAGATCACAAGTCAAGCAGCAAGGTAGTATTGGAAGAGCTTACAAGTCAGTCCACTATTCCAGATGCACACGTACAGGAAGACACACCACAAGAGACTGCACACACTATCACAGATGATGCTTTTGCACAGGCTGCGCCTCGTCGTAGTGGGAGGGTTGTGAGACAGCCCGAGAGGTACATGGGTTTGGGTGAGTCTTCGGACTTTATCCCTGGTGCTCATGAACCGGACCCAGTTAACTACAATGAGGCTCTCCAGGATAAAGATGCAGATTCTTGGCAGAGAGCGATGATTGCTGAGATGGGTTCTACGGACTCAAATCAAGTCTGGGAGCTGGTAGACCTTCCTGATGGGTTTAGGCCTATTGGGTGCAAATGGGTCTACAAGCGAAAGAGAGGATCTGACGGGAGGGTTGAGACCTTCAGGCTAGGCTTGTGGTGAATGGGTATACTCAGAAATAAGAGATCGATTATGAGGAGACCTTTTCCCCGGTAGCTATACTTAAGTCAATCCGGATTCTCTTGGCCATAGCTGCTCATATGGACTATGAGATTTAGCAGATGGACGTGAAGACAGCTTTCCTTAATGGAAGTCTTGAGGAGACCATCTTTATGCAGCAACCAGAGGGCTTCATTGTTAAAGACTAAGAGCACAAGGTAAGCAGGCTTAGGAGGTCCGTTTATGGACTTAAGCAGGAATCCAGATCTTGGAACATTCATTTTGATGAGGTTATCCAGTCCTATGGATTCACTCAGTCTCCGGATGAGCAGTGTGTTTATCGCAGGCGTGATGGTGATATGGTGGTGTTCCTCGTACTTTATGTAGATGACATTCTTTTATTTGCAACAGTAAGAAGGTGTTACCAGACGTAAAGGCATGGCTGTCCAGGCAGTTTGATATGAAGAATTTGGGAGAGGCTGGACATATCATTGGGATCAAGATTATTCGAGATCGTAGGAGACGTTCTCTGACTCTCTCTCAGGCATCCTACGTAGACACGATTCTGGCCCGTTTTAACATGCAGAACTCCAAGAAGGGTTCACTACCTTTCAGGCATGGAGTGCATATGTCTAAGGAGCAGTGTCCTAAGACTGCTGAGGAGATAGATGCCATGAAGACGGTACCCTATGCTTATGCAGTGGGTAGTCTCATGTATGCTATGTTGTGCACGAGGCCTGATATTTGTTTTGCCATTGGCATGGTTATGTAGATGACATTCTTTTATTTGCAACAGTAAGAAGGTGTTACCAGACGTAAAGGCATGGCTGTCCAGGCAGTTTGATATGAAGAATTTGGGAGAGGCTGGACATATCATTGGGATCAAGATTATTCGAGATCGTAGGAGACGTTCTCTGACTCTCTCTCAGGCATCCTACGTAGACACGATTCTGGCCCGTTTTAACATGCAGAACTCCAAGAAGGGTTCACTACCTTTCAGGCATGGAGTGCATTTGTCTAAGGAGCAGTGTCCTAAGACTACTGTGGAGATAGATGCCATGAAGACGGTACCCTATGCTTATGCAGTGGGTAGTCTCATGTATGCTATGTTGTGCACGAGGCCTGATATTTGTTTTTCCATTGGCATGGTTAGCAGATATCAGAGGGAAGGCTCACTGGGAGCCAGTAAAATGCATTCTCAAGTACTTGCGCAGGACGAGAGATTATGTCCTAGTTTATAGAGCGCAGGAGCTTGTACCATTGGGTTACACAGATTTGGACTTTCAAGGAGATTTGGACAAGAGTAAGTCTACCTCTGGGTTTGAGTTTACTCTAGGAGGTGGAGCCATAGTATGGAAGAGTGTCAAGCAGAAATGCGTGGCGGACTCTACCATGGAGGCCGAGTACGTTGCCGCTTCCGAGGCAGCGAAAGAGGCTGTATGGCTCAGGAGCTTCCTGATGGACTTGGATGTGGTTCCTGAGTTGCCTAGGTCTATCACAGTTTATTGTGATAACAATGGTGCAGTTGCTAACTCGAGGGAACTATTAGCCCATAAGGCGAGTAAACACATAGAGTGCAAGTACCACCTGATACGAGAGATCGTAAAGAGGGGAGACGTGATCGTGGCTAAGATAGCTTCAGAGGACAACCTTGCAGATCCTTTCACCAAGCCATTGACCCCAAAGGTCTTTGAGAGGCATGTGGAGGGCATGGGAGTCAGATTCTTGAGAGAGCCATGTGAGTGAGCTTAAAGGTGTTCTCGAGATTTCATTATGACAGCAGTGTAATAGCGGGTTGGACAGTTTTTGTACTTCTTAGCATAGCTTTGAGTAGTAGTAGGAGATTGTTAGTTTTGAATACAGAAAAGCTATGGCTTGTATCAAAAACTAATATCCACAGATGACATATCATTTTGTTTCAGTATAAATTTGTTCCTTTATATCATAGAACTAGATAACGGGGTGTGGACAGACACAGTAGATACCGTTATTGGTTAAAGTATTGATATATAAAAAGTATGCTCGTAACTGAGATAGTCTGAACATACTATCGGTATAGGTTATTGTGTGGTTTGGAAATTAGTTTATCTAAACTAGTTTAAATCACACAGATATGCCCGGGGCATATTGAGCACGACCAGTTTAGATATAATTGACTTATACTGATCGGCGTAGTCAATTCGGTCCTAGTATTCCGTCTCTCAATCCCGAGATTGGGACGGACGTGAGGGTTGGATATCGTATGCTTTGATTTGCCAAAGAGTGAGGTCAATTGAGGCCAATACCTCGGTAGGTTGGGTATGCGGTGTTTAGCTTCTTACGTGCCGTTGGTAGTCGGAGGAATCCACGTACCGGTTCGTTGGGTTGATGGTGCTCCCGAGATGAGCTCGTAAGGTTATTATACTAAACCCGGCCGGTGAACTTTATGTTCGGTATAATAAAAGGACAAGTGGTACTAATCTCGAAAACCAAGAAGTCGGTGAATTAATTTATCAGTAAATTGATAAATCGACGAGCACTATATCTTTAATGTGGGGAGATAGAATAAAATATAATGGCGCGATGTAAAGTCGTTTTCGAGCGGTAGTTCCATAATTGGTCCGTTAGTGGTACGACCGATTATGCATTTGACTAATCGACAAAGTAAATTAATTAATCCAAAAGGTTTAATTAATATTTAATCGACAAAGTGAATTTAGAAATTAATTAGATTTTGAGTTTAAAATATAATGGCCTGGGGCAGTTGCTAAGCGGCTGAAGTAGAAACTTGCGCAGCAAGGTTTCTCAGAAAAAACTGGGCAGTTTGGTTTTCAATTCTTCAGATTTTTGAGTTTTCTTCCGGAGCAAGTTTCTTGGATTTCTTCAATTTTCCGTGGGTAACTCCGTAGAAAATAGCCCACACTATTTCAGAGTTCGTATTGGAGATATTCTTCGGATTTCTTGTGGAAGTTGCTTCAAAGAATTGGTTTTTCTTTAAGCAAGGGACTTCGCTTCAAAAGGTAGTATCTTTTATTTCCGCTTTAATTAAAGATCGAATCTTTTCTATCCCGATTAATAAATTAAATAAGTATAAGCCTAGATCCATTCATGGGTAAACTAATTTGTGCCTGAGCTTGGTCGAAAGCTTCCGATTCTGGAATGCATTACACGAAAGTGAGGTTTTCGATTTAGCCCGGGCTTGTTCAGTTTTCCTACATTTACCGTGACCAAAACTTGCTTCTTCTTATGTAAGATGCCTTCAGCAGCCACCGAATCTGTTAAGAGCTCGGGTAGAGTGCTAGCTCTATGGTTCATATTATAGTTAACCTGAAACTGCTCAAAACTAGAGGGTAAGCTTTGGAGGATGATATCTATCTGACTTTCTGGGTCAATCTCACCTCTCAACACCTCTATCTCATTCATGTTGCTGATCATGTGAAGCACATGATCTCTCACCAATGCGCCCTCAACCATTTTGGTGTTCATTAACTTCCTCATGGCTACTTGCCTAGCTGTCTTGTATTGATGAGCGAATATCTCTCTCAGGTTAGCCATCATATTGAAGGCAGAGATCATGAGATGAAGCTGATGTTGCAGCACATTCGACACAGAGGCCAGAATGTAACACCGCGCCATCTCATCCGATTTTCTCCACCTATTATAGGTATCCCTATCCTCTTGAGGAGAGTCCTCGTTAGGCACATCTGGACAAACTTTGGTGCGCACAAACTTATACTGCTCCACCGTCAGGACAAAACGACTCCATTCGACATAATTGGGACCGATAAGTTTGTTGTTTTTCAATATAGTAGCTAAAGGATTGAATGCCATATCGAATAATGTAAATTAAATAAACAAACAATGTTTTAGTGCATATTCGAGAATTTTGAAGATAACAAAAAAATTCTAACAATTATTGACTTTCCTCAAAACAATAATTTAAACTACTGACATCTCATTCACCGGGATTCCCGCAAGCCACGATAGTGTGGACATTTACGCTAATGCACATTCGTTTGAGAAGAACCAAGTTCATTAACTATGCTATCTGACCAAACGATCTATTGATCAATGTAGCTAATAGTCAGTGCTTTCAGCCGTACAAATAAACAGCGTAACCTCGATTTGAGGAATACTAAAAATTATGCACTAAGTGTGTGCCATTACGTGGCTTCTGAGTTTGTTACCTCAGGATTGTGCGTCTCAGATGGAGGGGGCAAAACATTTCTCTTAGTTAAACTTACTCTAGTTATCTTACTCAGAAATTCACAATCTAGCGATCTCATGGTTGGACTCATCCAAATGGATGAAGGCCCTAATGCCAACGAGCAAGTCCACCCACATCACATATGAACCCGAAATGGTGGCTATGGGAATATTAAACCAATCCACTCCCACTTAGATTTCTAAATTGAGGGTTTTTCCAATTTTAACATGTAATTAACTAATCATAAGTTATGTGCAAATATAAAACCAGTCATGCTTTAAAATCATGCATCTAAAATACAACACAAAAATTAAAGCACAAAAATTAAACTATAAATATGGGAAATAAATACGAAAAATAAATTTCCCGACTATCATGGTTATAATTGTTTCTATTTTCTGCCTTGATCTCGTGTCCCGTCATGCCACTCGATAGATTGAGTCTTTAAAAAAAACGAACTTAGAGGAAAATCAGGCCAAACGGGATGCATGCGCGCAAGCAGCCTACATGGGCTGCGCACAGCAATTTTGCTGCGCTGTGAGGCATCGATGTTGCCAGTTGCCGGCGATGGCTCCCGCCGGCGAGTCGTCGCTGACACCTCCCCAACCTTAGATTCTTCCTTCGCTTCTTTTCCCACGCTATTTGGTCTTCTTGCAATTCATTCTGGGTTTTTTCTGGGTTTCTACGAATTAACGATTACCCAAAATCCACGAATTCAAGTTGCCCACCATAACGTCTTCGATTACAAAAAATAATTCTCCTACTACAAGGCTTCCTAGGAAAAATTAAAATCGAATTACATAGAAAAAATTCTACTACATATTTTATCTAATCCTACATGGCTTCCAGCACGTGGTTATACTATTATAAGCATTCATAATCAAACCAAACCCGGACATGTCCCAGGGTTTAATTAAAAACCATACAAACGCAACTATAATAGTCGAGATTTCTAAACCACCAGCAAATAAAACCATGTAATAAATCAAACAAGCATAAAACTCAAAACCAAGCTCTGATACCAATTGAAAGATTATCTGCCCGGGCCCAGTCAAAAACTTACTTTTGTGCTATGCATTCCAGAATTGGAATATTTGACTAGCCTAGACTCTAGCACAATCGCTATTCCAATTCTTGCTTGAAATAACATTGCACAGGATCTTGGTATGCACTCATTCGATTTACCACGCAACAATAATTTCTAATTAAAAGCGGAATCATAGAAAGTACCTCTTGAAGCGTGAACTCAGGTGATCGCTTGTATGACTCAAGACTGTGATCGCATGTTGTGTGGGCAACGATCTAGCGAGCAAATGATCAGCAATCAACACAACTGGGTCACTGCGAAAAATTCAGCAATCGTCGCCTTAAGCGCGTGAAAACACGCACCACCTAGGACCAATAGTGGGATTCACGCGCCGCTAATTTTGGAGAAAAATCAGCCTCTAAAAGCCTCTAAAATTCAGACTTAGAGAGAGATTAATTTTCTCCCTCTAAGTTTTTTTGTCTTGAAAACTAATGAATTGTGTGTTATGTAATTGCTAATCCCTTGTCTATATATATAGTTACAAGAGAGACCCCAAGTTGGTTTAGGATTGGTCTTCATAATGGGTTTAGGTAATTAATTAGTTTCCAAATCTAATTAGGTAACTAATCTAATAGGATAATCCAAATCCAATTAGATTTCATAATCTCTAGGATTTCCTAATTCTAATTGAAATTTAAGACTTAATTAATTAATTAAATAATTCCACTTTGTTAATTACTTAATTTATCCTTAGGAATAATTAATTAAATAATTAATTTTACTTATTCAATTAACCCATTACAAAATTAATCGTACCACTAACGGATTAATTTTGGCACTACCATCATACACCAGAATTGCTTCCGGAACAACTAAATTAATTTATTCTTAATCTCCCCACATCAAAGATTTAGTGCTCGTTAATTTATTAATTTACTGATAAATTAATTAATTAACTTCTTTAATTCCGAGACTAGTACCACTCGACCTTTTTACTATACCGGACATAAGTCCACCGACCAGGTTTAGTATAATAAACATTACGAGCTCATCTCGGAGTACCATCACCCCGGACGCACCGGTACATGGTTTCCTTTCGATAAGCAGCAGCACACCAAGTAACTAAACAAGCGCACCCAACCTACCGAGACTATTGGCCACAATTGGGCTCACCCATTGGCAGATCAAAGTACATTATGTCTAATCCTCATGCCCGCTCAAGTATAGGGATTAAGAGATAGAATACAAAGAACGACTTGTCTATTAAATCAGTATAAGAAAAATCATTATAAATGGTCAAGTTCAATACGCCCCGGGCATATCTATATAATTCAATTAGTTTAGACAAACCAATTATTCAAATCATATAATAACCTAAACCGACAGCGTGTCCATAGTTGTCTCGGTTACGAACCTCATTTATATATTATGTCTATTTACCAATGATGAGATCTACTGTGTCACACAAGACACCTCATTATCTAACTACATAGTATAAATGGACAAATAATGCACAACAAATTTAACTAAAACATTAAATCGATATATTACTGGAAAAATGTACAATATAAGCATAGCTTATGCATTCAATTCTAACACTTGGAACGTGCCCGTCATGTGAATGCGCATACAAATAGGGTCACTATTTGCCTACTACTAATAAGAGCGGGGAGTAGATTCTAGATTATATTAGTCGAGTAGGCTGGACTGGGGTTCTGGGAAAATCTCTACAAATTCTTCTTTGCAAGAGACATTCCTGGGTTTAAGGAGGTCTCCAGCAGCCTTGCTAGGATCTCCAGATCGAATAATTGGTTTACAAAATGCTCTTAGATGGTATTGTCTTCTCAGATTCCAGCTTTTTTATTAAAATTATAATAGTAAAGTTTTTTACTTTTTGCATGCAGTACTCGAGTCTTGCCCATTTAAGGAATATGGAGGCTCTAACAAGACCTCTCAGTCATCTTAACCAACAATCACAGATTAGAATGACTAAAGGTTACTTTGATCTGTTACAGATCAGCTCGACAGTACCCATTTCTTTCTGTTATTATGATAGGGGTAGATAGTAGGGCTAGAGCAGGCATAATCGCTTGAATGGCTAGAAGTGGGCTGATTATCTTTCATAAACAAAATTATACATATATATATGGATATTCGGTATTTAATGAGATAGTATAGTTCTAGACTCAAGCTGGCAAAAAACAAGACTGAGGTTGATAGGGGTATTACTGGTAATTTAATTGCTAAGGTGTTTTCTGAAGTATTAACCATCGGCTAACTTCATCTACAGCTCTGTTTCCAGTCTTTCATTTCATGTACCATTCCCGTATGCCATACTTCTTATTTAATCTTGCTATACGTCCCCATCGGTAGTTAGAAGCAGAATTGAGACTGAATGTAACTAAAGAAAAGGGGAAATAGGTATGATAGGAGGGCACGGTTAGCCAATCACCTACCATTGGGTTAAGAACTTAAGAAGGGGCATGCACTCTCAAAAATCCCAACAACTTAACAGGGGAGCCCACTTTGGTGAAACTCTATTCAATTAGAGATGACTTGAACGAGGTTGGAGCTAGATAGCCCTACTTTTTGTCCTTATAGGGTAAAATGTTGGCCCAGAGAGTGACCGATGATGAACACTCTGGGACATAGGATCGCATTTTTATTCATTCTGGCGCCGGGGTGTTTCCTTCATTGAAGTCAGAGTGTGGGACTGAGCCTTTCCGAATGAGAAAGAAAAAGTCCTTAGTTTGGTTGGAAAAACCAATGCAAATATCATATTTACTTTCTCTCGCTCTACTTCTAAAGAAAGATAGAAAATGTTAGAGAGAGTTACTTTCTAAAATCCTCTTCCTTTACAAAGCTGCGCAAGACGGCTCCCTCAGAACAAAGCCTCACCCCTCCTTTCTCCCCCTTAATGATAATGAAAGACCCTCATCTCGCTTCCTATTCAGTTGTGGGTCTGGCCCCTTTTTTTTTTTTTTCAAAAGGTGATTTCGATAATCAACTAACTGACAAATCTATAGCCCAGGTGACTCACAGCCTCACTCTCACCCAAACGAAATGGGATGAAACAAAACAATAAGCTTTTTGATTTACTCAAGGCGCAGCGAAACCAAATTTAATCAAGGCAAGAGGGCTTCCTTTTCTTGACGCTGAATCATCCTAGTCAAATTTAGCTATGATAATGGAATAGGAAAAGTTCTCAGATGATATGGACCCCCAATTTCATAGGGCTCGTACCCTGTCCCACTTGGTGGATGGAATCTTTTCTTATTTTATAATTCTTTATCCCACATACATTGCCTTCTTTCACCGAACAGTTAGATGACTCTTCAGTAACTCAGGACGACCTGACCTCTTTGACGCGTCTTTCCCTGTATACCTCCCCCATCCTTCGGAGGTGAAAGAAAGGGGACTATATAACGTAGGGCCCCAGAACACTAAAGGGTGCGGGAATAAGAGTTTTGTAACAATATAATAGGGAAATAATGAAATGACTGTAAGGAACCAATGATTATCTTTTCTTAAACAACCTATATCTTCAACACTTAATCAATATTTGATAGATTATCCAACCCCGAGCAATCTTAGCTATTGATAGGGGTTCGGTTCGTTAGCTAGTCTTTGTTTAGTTATTCAGAAAGTGACTGACATTTCTTTAGCTATGCATTACACACCCCATGTGGATCTAGCTTTCAACAGCATAGAACACATTATGAGAGATGCTGAAGGGGGCTGGTTGCTTCGTTATATGCATGGTAATGGGGCAAGTATGTTTCTCATTGTGGTTAACCTTCATATTTTTTGTGGTATATATTATGCGAGTTATAGCAGCCCTAGGGAATTTGTTTGGTGTCTCGGAGTTGTAATCTTCCTATTAATGATCATGACAGCTTTTATAGGATATGTACTACCTTAGGGTCAGATGAGCTTTGGGGGAGCTACAGTAATTACAAGCTTAGCTAGCGCCATACCTGTTGCAGGAGATACCATAGTGACTTGGCTTTGGGGGGTTTCTCTGTGGACAATGCCACCTTAAATCATATTTTTAGTCTTCATCATTTACTCCCATTTTATTTAGTAGGCTCCAGTATTCTTCATCTAGTAGCATTGCATCAATATGGATCAAATAATCCATTGGGTGTACATTCAGAGATAGATAAAATTGCTTCTTATCCTTATTTTTATGTAAAAGATCTAGTAGGTTGGGTAGCTTTTGCTATCTTTTTTTTAATTTGGATTTTTTACACGCCTAATGTTTTAGGGCATCCCGACAGTTATATACCTGCTAATCCAATGTCCACCCCACCTCATATTGTGCCGAAATGGTATTTCCTACCGATTTATGCCATTCTTTGTAGTATACCTGACAAATCAGGAGGTGTAGCTGCAATAGCACTAGTTTTTATATGTCTATTGGCTTTACCATTTCTTAAAAGTATGTATGTATGTAGTTTAAGTTTTCACCCGATTCACCAAGGAATATTTTGGTTGCTTTTGGCGGATTGCTTGCTACTAGGTTGGATCGGGTATCAACCTGTGGAGGCACCATTTGTTACCATTGGACGAATTTCTCCTTTAGTTTTCTTCTTTTTTTTGCCATAACGTTTATTCTAGGATGAGTTGCAATAGGAATTCCTAATTCTTACACGGATGAGACTGATAACACCTGATCAGTGAAAATTTCTGACACCAAGCATCTATGAGTGAGTGATTCCAGATAGATTGAAAATGATTTCTGGCATCCTTAACTTTCTTTAGGAGTTACTGGCACCAACCACTAGTTGATTAGAAATGTCAACCACACTCCAAGATCAAGAATGTTAATTAGTTTCAACACTTTCTTTTCATCTTTTGAAAGGCTATCTTGCCTCTTTCCAAGAATTAATGACATAATAAGAAGTGAATCCCACTTATATGCTTTCATGCTTGAGCTTCCCACCTGATTTGCTCACCGATTTTCCTAATAGCTGCCTACACCTCTGTACTCTGATTTGACAGTTCGAAGGAGAATAGATGTTACATTAAATGGATTAGTGTACCGTAGTGGAGAAATTGATTTAGTAAACGTATTTACCAGACCCCAAGAAAGAGAGTGAGAGACCAACGAATGAAGCTGAGCGAAGTGAGGTTATTGGCATATATTTTCTAAAAAAAGAACTGGTACATCTTCATTTGCGGATTTATCTGTTGAGCATACCCTGAAGCCAAAGCCAAAGAATATAAATAGAATATAGTTTGTAAGTCTAGAACAGATTCATCAACAGAGTAAGGAACCCATCTTCCCTTGTTCTAGACCTGACCGGCGCCCAATTCTTACCTTTTGCTTGGTATTTTACTTTTGATTGAGGAAGTGAGCGAAGTTCCCAATGTTAGAGTCAGTCTTTGATAAATGATTACTATGCCAGTTTCTTTTACTCATTTTGTTCTCATTCTTGTCCTTATAAAATAAAAGCTTTAATCTACAAAAGTAGAACTACTGGTGACAGGCCTGGCCTCAAACTGACTTGCTGTTAGACTTACTGGCTGAAGAGCAAAGAGATATCTTTTTTACAGTAAATTCCTCTTAGAATAGCATCCCGCTCTTCCTCATCAAAAACCAACCTTACTTAATTTGTTATAGAAATGCTAACTAAGTGGCACACTAGGGCCATGGGTCATGAAAGAGGCTGACCTGACCTGACCTCCGAAAATAGGCCAATAAGATAAAGGCTAGGGGAATTAGTCAAACAAATACTAGGGAATGTGTTAAAGGCTAAATCCTACCTCTCTGCCACCTATAATTAAACTTAGCAAAAAGACTAGGGTATTCATGAAGATCATTGGGCGGTATACTTACAAGAAAAAGACTGACGTACAGAATTAATTCCTTGCTTAGGGAAAGTAGTGTTTTCAACTAAAAGAAAAGGCATTTCCGCTTATACCACAATACCAATAAGAGGATAGCAATGAAATACTCTTATTCCTTCTCAAAATGATAAATGATTTTTTAATATGTATTTTCTATAAAAAAAAAGGGCCAGAAATGCCCTATTTACGTATCATTGGAAAGTGCATTAACATAAGGTAGTAAGAAACATCAACACAAAACAAAAGTGTGTAAACTATAAAAACAAGTCAAAGTGGACTGTCCCACACTAACGCTTCTACGCAATTACTCTACCAAAGGCGATCTTATTGCAGAAATAGCTTCAGGGAATTTGAGTTTCCAGTCGGCATTCGAAAATAAGGTTAGTGTGACCAGGCTCTCTCGCTTGATGTTTAAGCTATGACCATGGACCAAAGTCAATTTAGAGCCTAACGTCCTTGGAATCTTTTAATCCAGAGTGAGGATTACGGCAAGGTCTCTTCAAGAGCCATATCTCTTTGATCGCTGACTTGGCGAGGCTCATGGCCTTTCCAATAGATCTTAAGAAGGTCTTATGACATGATTTAATGTTGATGCTTGGTGTAATACAATTTATCCCCCAATGAGCAGATTTATTTCACTTTCACTTCTTCTCGGCTGGAATCATAAATGATGCTAAATTTCTTATTCATTTTTTTTAAATATAGCAGAATATGCTAGCAGGTCCATTTCATTAAAGATGGCTCAAACTATCTGTCGTACCTCTTTCTCGGTTCAGATCTATAATGGGTTTTTTTAACATTTATGCCCGTATGGATGATATAGGAAGCTGTTTACCTCGGCCAATTAAATTGCTTGCTACAGCAAAAGAAATTGTTCGAACTACGGAACCGAATTGATAGCCTATCCCGTGAATAAAGACTGACGCTGGATTAGTAGCCTCGCCTATCCAAACTAGTGATTCAATTCCCCGGTATTACAAGTATTGGCAAACCAACCATGATGAATCTCTTACTGCAACATCAGTCTCACCCTTTTTCAACTATAAAAAAAGACCAGTACCAGCACATACTTAGAATTTTTCCCTTAACTAAAGTCTTCTTCACTTCGCATGTACTATTTTTTCGTTGCTTTAATCATGAAGAATCCATCTTACATGCCTTAATGGATTACAGTATTTCCAAACATGTTTGGTTAGCTTTCTTTCTTGGTTAATATACAGGATTGGATAATTCTGAACTGTAGTAACAAGCAACTACAACTGGGTTTTCCTTGGCATTACACATTTATGTATGCGACCTAGTTTTTGTGGTACTTTTGGAACTGCTCTCTTCTGTCAATGAGTATGAACTTTATGCATGGCTTCATTAACATTCCATTTTATTTCGGCTTTTCGCTGATCTTGCCTGATGTGTTGAGGCGCTATGTCATTCTTTGGTGAGCCCTGTCATCTCAGCATTTGACTTTACCAAATGAATAATTTAATTGATTCGTGTAGTACGTAGTCTCATTCTCACGTGGATCACTTTGGTGTTGGTGTATGTGCCCTAATGAGGGCTATTTATGTAAATAAACTTTGAGGATTATTTATGTAAATAAGACATATATCGTTTGATTGATTATTTATCTGATGAGTTAATTTCATGAATGTAATATTCTTGTGCATATTTAATTTCATGAAAACAATCCGCCAAAAGAAACACTCCATGGACTGATAGATCATGAGTGATTCTTTTTGAGTATATTCGTACGAGGATCCTTAGACCAGAATCACTGCATGGTCTTAGGTGAATTGTGGTGTTCTTTGACATACGCCTAACGGGACTGTAACAGGTTGCCAAGTACGGGTATAATTGGGTACACTATGAATCACGTTAAGATATGTAGGTGAAGTGATGGGACTACAAATCTCTCTTAAGTGATAGATGATATCCGGGCCACTTGATAGTGAACTGAGAAGTGCATGGCCATGCCCGATAATTGATAATAGTTATCATTTGCTCGAATAGAATCAGTGTCACTGAGAGATCAAGTAAATGTTTAGCTTAATAAGGTTGATGGTTCCATGCCTTATGCTAAATAGGATATCGATGTAGAGGACCATACATAGTATGCTTAGAAAGGTTGCGTTGAATCATCATTCGACCATCCATTCTAAATTGAGTAGTCATCATGTCTTGCTAGAGGCCACTGATGATTTATGGATTAATCTATGAGATTAATTTATCCATTGTCAATTTGGAATGGACCTACAGGATTGCACGTAAGTGAGTTCGAAGATTCTTGACGGCACAAGGTATAATTGTTATACTTAGAAGAATAATATTAAATTAAATAGTTTAATTAAATATTATTAAGAAGTTTTGGGATATTAATTAATAGTTAATTAATTACTCAGAAAGAATTGAGATAGACTGACGAATCAAGGGACCTAGTTGCAATTGAGGTTCTAGACCCATTAGTCTGATCCATGGGTAAATGGTTTGATCCATGGGTCAAGTAATCAGATTTCTTTTATAAAAGAGAATCTGTGAGAGAAAATGATTAGAGAGATTTTAAAACGGGAAAATAGTTTTCTGAAAATCTTTCTTCTCTTTTCTCTCTAGAAAAATTCTCTCTCCAAAAGAAAATTTCTTTACAGGAATTTTATACTAGCTCCAAAGAGCTCCAGTGCCTGATTATGGAGGACACTTCCGGGAAGTGCCAGAGAAAGACGAAACGCAATATTCCCAAAAGGATCCAGGTGCGAGCACAACCAATTACGCATCGAGGGTAAGACCCCGGTTCTTATAGTTAAGGATATTCCGCTGCGTTAATTTAGAATTAAATTCCTAAACACAATCCAACATTCGGATGGTTCACTTCTTTGATTTGAGTAGTGCTTTTCAGAATATGATTCTATTTACCTTTCCTCTAGGAGTTGCTAGTGTAAATTATCCAGTTTGAAAAAATAGATACCCTTCTTATTGAATGGTCATGATAGTTCCCAAAAATCCAAATTTCTGATCAATGGAGGAACAATATCACCATTTTGGTTCAATAAGATACCAAAGTGGCTGAGTGACTCATTCCATACTAGAAATAATCGCAGGAAATCCTTAGATAACATGGATTCCTATTTCTCAATGATATTCCACGATCAAGACAATTGGCTGAAACCCGTGAAACCATTTCATAGAAGTTCATTGATATCTTCATTTTATAAAACAAATCCACTTTGATTCTTGAATAATCCACATCATTTTTGCTTCTATTGTAAGAGAATATTCCCCTTTTCTTTGAAAAAGACCCAGATCAACAATTATGATTTTATGTATGGAAAATTCTTTAATATCTTGTTCATTCACAACAAAATAATTTCTTTGGGCATCGGTAAAAAAAAAACATGTTTTTTGGGGGAGAGATACTATTTCACTAATTGAGTCACAGATATCTAACATATCCCTACCTAATGATTTTCTACAAAGTGGTGACGAAACGTATAACTTGTACAAATCTTTCCATTTTCTAAGTAGATCCGATCTATTTGTTTGTAGAGCTATTTACTCGATCGCAGACATTTCCGAAACACCTCAACAGAGGCACAAATAGTAAATTTGGAAAGAACTTATTGTCAACCTCTGTCAGATATGAATCTATCTAATTCAGAAGGTAAGAACTTGCATCAGTATCATAATTTCAATTCAAACATAGGTTTGATTCACACTCCATGTTTTGAGAAATATTTACCATCCAAAAAGAGGAAAAAACAAAGTCTTTGACTAAAGAAATACGTCGAGAAAGGGCAGTTGTATAGAACTTTTCAATGAGATAGTGCCTTTTCAACTCTCTCAAAATGGAATCTATCCTAAATATATATGCCATGGTTCCTTACTTCGATAGGGTACAAATATCTAAATTTTGTATTTTTAGATATTTTTTCAGACCTATTGCCGATACT
Organism: Knoxia roxburghii; assembly: GCA_030378225.1. Taxonomy (NCBI): domain Eukaryota; kingdom Viridiplantae; phylum Streptophyta; class Magnoliopsida; order Gentianales; family Rubiaceae; genus Knoxia; species Knoxia roxburghii. Next base: position 26,776,317 of record CM059417.1, read on the forward strand.
AAATGGCAACCAAAAATGGGCATCCATTTTTACGATATTATGCATGGATCAGGTATATTGTGGTGAATTATTCAGAAAAATTTGTGTCTTCCATAATGGAATCTGATCAGTGAGATTTAGAGTAAGTGTTTATATAATCTTCTTATGTCCGAAGAAAAGATTCATTGAAATAATGAGTCACTATTGATATCGACATATCTGAGATTGCCAAATGTTCGGGAGTTCCTCTATTCAACCCTTTTCCTTCTTTTTATTGCTGAATATCTCGCTCGTACACATCTTCTCTTTGTTTCATGGGTCTTTAGTGAGTTATAGACAGAGTTCAAAATGGTAAAATCTTTGATGATTCCATCATCCATGATTGAGTTGCGAATACTTCTGGATAGGTATCCTACATCAGAACTGAATTCTTTCTGGTTCAAAATCTCTTTCTATTTGCTCTAGAACAATTAGGAGATTCTCTAAAAGAAATATGGGGGTCTGCTTCTGGCGGTAACCTGCTTGGTCCCACTTATGGGGTCAAGTCAATACGTTTGAAGATGAAATATTTGAATATCAATCTCATCGATAAAAATCTCATACCAAATCCTATCAATCGAATCACTTTTTTGAGAAATATGAGACATCTAAGTCATATAAGTAAATAGATCTATTCATTGATAAAAAAAAAATGCGAACCAGAATTGGATTGATGATAAAATAGAATCCTGGGTTACGAACAATGATTCAATTGGTGATGAAGAAAGAGAATTCTTGGTTAGGACAGGACTAACATAGACTGAAGCCTAAGCCAATTCTTATACTACTTTACCTCTTTCCCATCTCTTATTGTATGGAAGATTTATCATAACCTCTAGAGTTTAGAGGGAGCTCACCGCCGATCGCCTCACTTTGCCAAGAAAAACACTTCTTACTTGGTGAAGGACAGGGCCAATAGACGGAATTAACTCACACTATAGAGGCTCATTAGCTACTTAGCTGGAAGGTTCCTATCTACTAACATCTGATGATGATTCCGTTCATAGTTTTTACTCTTCTTCTTTCACTGTTTTCTTTGGAATTTCTACTTTCTCTGACCGTAACCCAATTATAAAAGTATCAAAGGGAGAAGAAGGAATAAGGGAAGCTCTAATACAAAAATATTGGAAGGGAAAAAGACTTCTAAGATGAACCTTTTCTCGAACATAATGATGCAAATTGAGCTTTAATGAGTTTGAATATGAAACAACAAGCAGTTCCACTTTCTAGGTCTGAGAAATACATTGTTGGACCATGTAGGAATGACAAGCAGCTTTTAATTCCAGGGCTCTTTATATAGCCGAGCGCGAGGGGAGGGTTGTTTATATCGATATGAACAAAATCATTTTATCCCGTAGTGAAGGTGCTATAAGCATTTCATTAGATCGGTATCAATGCTCGAACAAAAATACTTGAATGCGGCAAAAACCACAGGCTTATTAGGGAAAATCCATTAAAAAGGGCAAATTTTAGCTGACGGTGCTGCTACGGTTGATGGAGAATTTTCTTTGGGGAAAAGTGTATTAGTAGCTTATATGCCATGGAAAGGTTACAATTATGAAGGTACAGTACTCATTAGTGAATGTTTGGTATATAACGATATTTATACTTCTTTTCACAGACGAAAATATGAAATTTAGACACATGTCACAAACCAAGGTCCTAAAAGGGTCACAAACGAAATACCCTATTTAGAAGCCCATTTACTCTGCAATTTAGACAAAAATGGAATTATGATGCTGGGATCTTGGGTAGAGACGGGTGATATTTTAGTAGGTAAATTAACGCCCCAGGTGGTGAAAGAGTCTTTGTATGCTCTAGAAGATAAATTGTTACGAGCTATCCTTGGCATTCAGGTATCTACTTCAAAAGAAATGTGTCTAAAACTACCTATAGGCGGTAGGGGTCGGGTTATTGATGTCAGATGGATCCATAAGAAGGGGGGTTCTAGTTATAATCTAGAAACAATTTGTGTAAATATTTAACAGAAACGTGATATTAAAGTCGGCGATAAAGTAGCTGGAAGACACAGAAATAAAGGTATTATTTCCAAAATTTTGCCTAGACAAGATATGCCTTATTTGGAAGATGGAAGACCTGTTGATATGGTTTTTAACCCGCTAGGAGTACCTTCAAGGATGAATGTAGGACATATATTTGAATGTTCACATCGGTTAGCCGGGAGCCAGTATACAGACATTATCGAATAGTGCCCTTTGACAAGCAATATGAATAATAAGCTTCGAGAAAACTTGTGTTTTCTGAATTATATGAAGCTAGTAAACAAACGGAAAATCCATGGGTATTTGTAGCTGAATACTCGGGAAAAAGCATAATAGTTTATGGAAGGGTGGGAAATCCTTTTAAACAACCCATTTTAATAGGAAAGCCTTATATCTTAAAATTAATTCATCAAGTTGATGATAAAATCCATGGCCATTCAAGTGGACATTATGCACTTGTTACACATCAACCTCTTAGACGAAGGGCAAAACGAGGGGGACAGCGCGTTGGAGAAATGGAAGTTTGGGCTCTCGAATGGTTTGGTGTTGCTGATATTTTACAAGAAATGCTTACTTGTAAATCTGATCATATTAGATGTCGACAGGAAGTACTCGGTACTACGATCGTTGGAGAAACAATACTTAACCCCGAGAGTACTACGATCGTTGGAGAAACAATACTTAACCCCGAGAACTACGATTTTTAGCTCTCGAATTGAATCATTTCCTTGTATATGATAAAAACTTCCAGATACATAGGAAGGAAGCTTAATCGAAATGAATCAACATTTGTCTTATATGATCGATAGGTATAAACATCAACAACTCAAAATTGGATTAGTTTCTCCTCAACAAATAAGCGCTTGGGCCGCTAAAATACTGCCTAATGGATAGATAGTTGGAGAGGCCCTATACTTTTCATTACAAAACCAATAATCTGGAGGATTATTTTGTGAAAGAATTTTTGGACCTATTAACAGTGAAATTTGTGATTGTGGAAATTATCGTGTAATCGAAGAGGAAAAAGATGACCCAAAATTTTGTGAGAAATGTGGCATCGAATTTATTGATTATCGTATACTAAGGTATCAAATGGGCTACATCAAACTCGCATGCCCAGTAACCCATGTATGGTATTTAAAACATCTTCCTAGTTATATTGCGAATCTTTTAGATAAATCCCATAAAGAATTAGAAGGCCTAGTCTACTGTGACGTGTGATTTGATCAAAATGCTAATTTTATAGATTTTGAATGAGAAACTGTCATTTCAGTGAATCTAATTGGGATGCCCTAGACCTGACACGTCGCTTGGTAGGAGTAACATGAAGCTCAGAATTAGGAGTATAGTCAATACTCCTAAATAAAAGGGGCAGATGATCTATGGCGATTTCGTAACAAATAAATAAAAATTCCTATTTCCTCTTAAAAAAGACTATTTTGTTTTGTAGAATTAACTATTTATTTTCCTTTCTTTTGGAAATAAATTATGTTCAAGGAATTAAATATGTCATGGTTGCAGGAGTCTATTCATCACATATAGACTGTAGGGACATCGTGCGTGGCATAATAGTCAAGTTAAAGTCATCGAATGTAACAACACAGAGACAAGTAAATCTCTTATAAATTTTGATCAATTTGAAGGAAGTCCCATTTGGTTCATATAGGTGCTTGATAGCTTATTTACTATGAACCAGAATGACTTTTTTTTCCTATTTCAAACTTAAGATTTGTCTTTGTCGTTAGTTCGATCTCAATCTCAGGACGTGCATCAGTGACCCCTTTCCATTGATAGTTCTCCTAAACCAATGGGCTTGACCTTAAAATTAAAATAAGGAATCGAGACCTACTTACATAGATTAAGTTGCTACTAGATTCCCCCTTATTGTTGAATAATAAAATACTTAGTTCTTATCGATTGACTGTCTTCTTTAATTCGACATATGTGATCAACTCAACCAACCGGCTTGAACAAGGAAAGTAGCACTATAAAAGTAGGAAAGAAAACAATTACATACATAATTAGAGAGGTGAACCAGGAAAAGACTAATAAAGATTATATCATGCCTGAGCTGATAGATATAATAATATATATAATATTTGAAAAGTTTTCGGCCTACGTGCAGTGCGTCGTCTCCCAAGAACTGGCTTGTTCAATTTAGTCTAAAGTTCATGAGGATGAATGTTGGATAATTTTCCAAGTCACTTGTCCTTCATAGCTTCCTTCGTTCCATGTAGATGAGACAATAGTTCTGTTAGGTTCTTAGTTACAGTTCTGCGACCTTCTTGATTTTTTCTTTTACATCATAGAGCTTCTGTTAGCCCAACTGCTTTCAAAGGCTCTTGTACTGACAATACCATTCTCAATTCCTGACTTCATAGCAACTCACTTCCTACCTCTCCTTATCAGGTAAATTAAATTTCCCTATCAGTCAACTTTGTACTCGCTTCGCTCTTCTTTCAGTCTTTCTTCCTCCATTTCAGCTCCTGTATTGACTATCTCCGAACATCATTCTTATGATTCTTCCATTCATTCAGGACCCTAGGCCAGTAGTGGCCATGTCTCCAGATTAACCAACACATTTTCACAAAGTCATGTGCCCGGGAGTCCCTTTTTTCGATGAGCTAACTAGAAGCTTAGAGGAAAGCGCTAGCGTACACACTTCCATTGATGTTTTTCACCAATCGATGGAATCTTTTTTACATTGATTTGTTGGACGAAATGGAGAGATCAATGCTACTCATTCCAATCTTTGATCTCAGCTGCTTTGTCTCTTTCTCGGGTCCATCCCATACTTTTACAGCTAAGGGGTATTGAACTCAGTAAATCAAACAATAGAATCCCTTTTTCTTTCTATTTTACCTCATTCACACAGGATCAATTTGAGAAAACTCTTCCAAATAAGTAAACGACTCCATTTACTGTCTCACATCCCTCAAAATCAGTTAAGGATTCTTCATGCTTTCCTTGAGAGATGTAAAATCTAGCTAATTCGATTGGATCCGATCAACCCTTTCAATCACAGAACACATAGCAAATCTCAATAAGATGTAAAGAGAAGAGAAGAAATCATTTCATTGCTTTGAGCCTGGTCCAGGCGTGGGATCTTTCCCATCTAGTTGCCCTGCCCTCCGTTCCAAGCGAAAAGACCCGGCTAGACTAGAATCAGATTCGATTGAATAGCCTAGGGAATGGACTGGCTTAAGGAAGTTGAGTAGGTTAGACATATAGTTATGAAAATTTGTAGTACTTTTTCCCTGCTTGATAGGACATAGGACCTACTTGGCTTAGGTTGTTTAAGTGATAAGACCAATAGTGATAACTGCACATATTACCATCTCTAGCTATTCGACTATGTATCTCTCTTTTTTCTTCCTCAGACATTAGGGTGGTCCTAGATCAGTTTGAAGGAAAGGAAAATACCAAAAACAACTTAACTTGTTTGTAGGCAAGAATAAAGAGCTGGTGGAGGTGCAGATGAAAGAAAGAATGAATGAGCTCCTGTTACATTTGCACAAGAATCTGTTGCTAGTTTTTTAACCACAGACGCTCTTGAGTCAATATCAGCTACAGTCCTATCAGCTCAACATGTTGCCATTTTCATAGTAAATGGTTTTGGTGGAATACGGTCTTTGAGATGCTATTAACAAATTGGGCTTTCCATACCATGATCAAGCTGTAAGAAATTACCTTTCCTGCATTCCGCTCTCATGGTTGCCTACTTTTAGGGCCTGCTTTAGAGCTAGGCACATGGTTAGGTTCTGCCAAATCCAATCTTTCAACTCCAATGTGAAGAAAAAACTCCGATTTGTATTTTAATAGAGAAATCTCTCATCAAGGATAGAACTAGCTCTCACTTCGCATAGTTTCATTCGCACCCTAGGGTGCTGTTCTGTTCCATACTTTTTGTATAAGAAAGTAGCACTAGCAGGAATGGACATGGCAGCTGAGAGGGAGAGCACACAGCACAACCGCATCTTAGCAATTTCGGTATGCGTATCCATGTTATAATAGCCGATAGGTTATCGTATTTTGTATTGAAAATCTAGCTCCAGGAGTGTACAGTTAGATATTTGTAATCGATTAGCCATAGACCCTTGAGCAGTGTCGTGATGTAGTTTTCCTCTATTTGAATTTTGATGTGGAAATAACCATTTACCGTGTCAACTACTGTGATATCTCTTTTTGGTCTCCATAGCTTCATCAGTTTCCTGAAGTGAGCCTTGCCCCAAAACTTGGATAAAAACCCCTTTTTTCGGAAGCTTCATGGACGGAGCTCTCCAGGTAGGTCGAATGAAAGATTAAGAAGTGGGAAAAAGTCCCTTTCTAGAGTAGAGATCTAGCAATGAATTAGTGATCAAAATTCGCATCTTTATCAATCATCATTTTGAAAATTCTCTCAAACTAGGACAAGAACTACAATCTTTACAATTAGCCAAGGTTATAACATAGATGAGATTGTCTTACCAGCAACAAGATAGCAGATCCTCTTTTGGGTAGAAGGGAGGCTACCGGACAGCAGACGGAAGGACAAGAGGATGGTTCTTAATTGACAGATGGGGTGCGTGTCAAAAGGTGGACTTCTGGAAAGGGAATGACGATAATCTTTCTTTTATTCAAATGCTAACTTGTGCACTGGTCCATAACCTGGATCGAGACTTCAAAAGTATAGTCGGGGATAAAGAGTTTGGTTGATTGGCTCAATATAAATTGTTAGTCATATCCCCGTCTTTAGATCCTGGATTCAGGTTAACTACTCGTTGAACCTAAGATAGCTAATTCATACTCGTCTGTGTACATTTCAAGTCAACTCAAAATCTCAACCAATGCTTTATTTGCTTTTAGGTGATGCCCCTACTAAACTTCTTTAAGCTATTGATCCTGTCGTTAATCCTGCAGCAACTCAAAAAGTGAGACTTAGAACTAAATGAAAGCCTTTCTTAGTTGTTGACCATGCGAAAAAGAAAGAAAGATGCACAATGATTCATTCTGGGAATTTATATAGATACTATACAAAATTTGTTACATATCTCGTCGGGAATAGACCTATTGCTCTTTCATTAGGAAAAAGAGTTTGATCAAATGAGGAAGTTAACGTACCCACTGCTTATCGCTTCTTATTCTTGCCCACCCACTTCTTTTTTCTTAACCTATAATAAATGGAATTATCCTTAGCCCTCCTAAAGTACGAGTAAGATATTGAATGTCCATCGTACGGATCCATTGTATTCACCTATTCCCTCACCTCGGAAGGACTATTTTTAAGATCATAGGTAAATAAGCCGGTGGTCAAGGGATTGATCTGAATTTTGTAACACTAAGACTAGCAGCTGATTCAATAAATGGAATTTTATACTTGCCATTTGCATATCGGTTTTGTGAATTCTAAATAAAGAAGGAGCAGCTAAAGCATATCTGTTGCCCAGAAGGGCTGTCGGTCGACCTTGACTCTATTTCTTTACAGGCTCTTTGTCCTTTTCTCTGGCTAAGACAGTTACATGTAGGAAGAGATTTAATATCCCTTTAAAGTCTTTTCAGACAGAAGGGCATAATGTAGGTTGGAAGTCTCCATTCATTGTTAGAGCTGTTAGAGTGCTTTAGAGCCCAAGGTTCGTAAAAGTCTTCTGGTCTTCCATCGGACTAGTTCTGGGTAGGAGACCGAGAAAAGGAGAAGATATCTATTGACGAAGAAAAACTTTGCATTAATTAGGAGTTCAAACATATTTGGCTGATTGGATAATAGGTAACAAGTTGAAAAAGAGACTATCTAGCCCAAAAAGGATTGATAGAGTCACCCACAACTATAACTCTTGAAGAACCGAAAAAAGGAAATATCTAGAATAGCCTGTAGTTATTCCATCTTTGAGTAGAGTCCGGATAGACTCCCTCTGCTTGAGAGCAGATATCGTGAGGAGAGTTGTATCTCATCTAAGCCATCGAGACATGACTGGCAACCCAAATCTATTCAATTTTAGTGAAGTATCCGACCTTCTTTAATAGAGAAAGGCATTGACACATGACTGCATTTCAATGCTTCAACAATTTAAGTACGTGGAAAAACCTTCTTTCTCACCCGATGGACTAGCTTTCCTTCCTACCGGATCGATCCCAACAGTAGCCAATCCTAGCCAAGGGAAAAAAACTTTAGTCTCATTCCTTATCAGAAGCCGATCTAATAGTTTCCTTCCTTCCATAGGAACTAGTATAGAACTAGAAAAGAGGTCTTTCCTTTATGTCAGAGAAGCATGTGGCTTCTACAACACTTATAGTCGGGCTTTAATAAAGAGAAAAAAAGCATCTGACAGCGAGCGGAATATCTATTTTAAGATGAAATGAAGCTACAACTCTACTGTAAAATAGATATCTCTTTGCTCTTCAGCCGGGAAGTCCGAAAGAAAGTTAGTTGTAGGTCGGGCCAGTCACTATTAGTTCTACTTTTGTTGATTGGGAGGACAGCCCAGTGTTGAGACATTCCTTCTCGGGGATTCAAATAGTTAGTCTTTAGAAAAACATCTAACATGAAAGATTAATATCCTACTTCGATTCTAAGCCAATTCCATTCTATTTTCCAGTCTTTAGTGAAACTAGAGGACAACCATTCCTTTACGCTAAGAATGGGGGCTTTGCTCAATACATTGCTATCATTTTTGGGTATGAAAAGTAAAGCACCGCTACTACTTTGTTGGATTTGAATACATAAGCTATGCTTGTATTGTATATTTTCCCAGTTAATATATCGATTTATGTTTTGGTTATATTTTTTTGTGCATTATTTGTCCATTTATATTATGTAGTCAGATAATGAGGTGTCTTGTGTGACACAGTAGATCTCATTATTGGTTAAAAGACATAATATATAAACGAGGTTCGTAAATGAGACAGCTTTCGATAAACTGTCAGTTTAGGTTATTATGTGATTCGGATAATTGGTTTGTCTAAACTAATTGAATCATATAGATATGCCTGGGGCGTATTGAACTTGACCAATAGGAATGATTTGTCTTGTACTGATTTAATAGATAAATTGTTCTTGGTATTATATCTCTTAATCCCTAGACTCGAGCGGGCATGAGGATTAGACATAGTGTACTTTGATCTACCAATGGGTGAGGTCAATTGTGGCCAATAGTCTCGGTAGGTTGGGTGCGCGTGTTTAGTTGCTTTGTGTGCTGCTGCTTGTCGAAATGAAACCATGTACTGGTGCATCTAGGGTGATGGTGCTCCCGAGATGAGCTCGTAATGTTTATTATATTAAACCTGGCCAGTGGACTTATGTCATGTATAGTAAAAAGGTCGAGTGGTACTAGTCTTGGAATTAAAGAAGTTAATTAATTAATTTATCAGTAAATTAATAAATTAACGAGCACTATATCTTTGATGTGGGGAGATTATGAATATAAATTAATTAAGTTGTTCTGGAAGTAATTCTGGTGTAGGATGGTAGTGCAAAAATTAATTCGTTAGTGGTACGATTAATTTTGTAATGGGTTAATTGAATATGTAGAATTAATTAATTGATTAATTATTTCTAAGGGTTAATTGAGTAATTAACAAAGTGAAATTATTTAATTAATTAATTAAGTCTTAAGTTTCAATTAGAATTAGGAAATCCAAGAAATTAGAAAATCTAGTAAGATTTGGTTTATCCAATCAGATTGGTTACCTAATTGGATTTGGAAACTAATTAATTACCTAAACCCATTAGGAAGACCAATCCTAAACCAACTTGGGGTCTCTCTTGTAACTCTATATATAGACAAGGGATTACCTATTCCACAATATACAATTCATAAGTTTTCAAGACAAGAAAACTTAGAGAGAGAAAATCCTAGAGAGAGAAAATTGTCTCTCAAGAATTCCAATTTCCTAGCTTCTTTAGTTGGCTGAAATTTTCCCAAGTTTCGGCAGCAGCACGTGAAGCTTTCTCTCCCTCCAGGCGGTGCGTGATTTGTACACGCCAGGTGCAGCGGTGATGGAATTTTTTGGCAGGTGGATTGTGGTGATTAGCTTATCAAATCGCTAGTTATATTACTACCCACACAACATACAAGCAAATTCTTGAGGCATATAAGAGAATCACCTAAATATATGCTTCAATAGGTAATTCTTATTCTTCCGCTTTTATAAAGAATTTTTGTTGCGTGATAAATCGAATAAGTCCAAACCCAGAACCTGCGCAATGTTATTTCAAAAGGGTTGGAATAACAATTGTGCTAGCATCTAGGCCTGGCCAGATATTCTGATTCTGGAATGCGTAGCACGAAAGGGAGTTTCTCGCTAGGCCCGGGCAGATAACCTTTCAATTGGTATCAGAGCCTGGTTTTGGGTTTTGTGCTTGTTAGATTTATTACATGGTTTTATTTGCAGGTGGTTAAGAAATCCCGACTATTACGGTTATGTTTGTATGGGTTTTAATTAAACTCTGGGACATGTCCGGATTTGATTTTATTATGAATGTTTGTAATAATATAACCACGTGCTGGAAGCCATGTAGGATTAGATCAAATCTGTTGTAGGATTTTTTCTATGTAATTTTGATTATTTAATTTTCCTAAAAAGCATTGTAGTAGGAGAATTAATTTTTGTAATCGAATGCGTTATGGTGGGCAACTTGAATTCGTGGGTTTTGGGTTATTTTTAATTTGTAGAAACCCAGGAAACCCCAGAAAGAATTGCAAGAAGACCAAATTGTTAGTTTTGAATACAGAAAAGCTATGGCTTGTATCAAAAACTAATATCCACAGATGACATATCATTTTGTTTCAGTATAAATCTGTTCCTTTATATCATAGAACTAGATAACGGGGTGTCGACAAACACAGTAGATACCGTTATTGGTTAAAGTATTGATATATAAAAGTATGCTCGTAACCGAGATAGTCTGAACATACTATGGGTATAGGTTATTGTGTGGTTTGGAAATTGGTTTATCTAGACTAGTTTAAATCACACAGATATGCCCGGGGCATATTGAGCACGACCAGTTTGGATAGAATTGACTTGTACTGATCGGCGTAGTCAATTCGGTCCTAGTATTCCGTCTCTCAATCCCGAGATTGGGAAGGGCGTGAGGGTTGGATGTCGTATGCTTTGATTTGCCAAAGAGTGAGGTCAATTGAGGCCAATACCTCGGTAAGTTGGGTATGCGGTGTTTAGCTTCTTGCGTGCCGTTGCTAGTCGGAGGAATCCACGTACCGGTTCGCCGGGTTGATGGTGCTCCCGAGATGGGCTCGTAAGGTTATTATACTAAACCTGGCCAGTGAACTTTATGTTCGGTATAATAAAAGGTCGAGTGGTACTAATCTCGGAAACCAAGAAGTCAGTGAATTAATTTGTCAGTAAATTGATAAATCGACGAGCACTAGATCTTTAATGTGGGGAGATAGAAGAAATAATAATGGCGCGATGTAAAGTCGTTTTCGCTCGGTAGTTCCATAATTGGTCCGTTAGTGGTACGACCAATTATGCGTTTGACTAATCGACAAGGTAAATTAATTAATCCGAAGGGTTTAATTAATATTTGATCGACGAAGTGAATTTAGAAATTAATTCTATTTTGAATTAATTAATTCTAAGGGTTCGATTAAATTAAATTAACAAAGTGGATTAAATAAATTAATTTAAAAGGGTCGATTGGAGTTGATTAGTCGGGAAGACTTAGCGGTCAACGAAAGTCAAATTTTAAGGCCTAACTCGAGAGCCCATTAGGTCTCCTTAGAAGCTCCTATAAATACAACATATTGGGCAAGAAAACCCTTAGAAACTTGGCGGCCAAGTTAGGCTAGAAAGAGAAAGTTTGGTCTAGAGAGAGAACGTGTCTTCCTCGTCAAGTTTTCTCTCGAAGTCGACCAAGATAGCTTTCTTCTTCGATTAGAAACTCAGCCCACTGGATTTCAAATAGTTGCAGCAGATTATCTAGCGTTGAACAGCCGATCGCCCGCCCAGCAGTTTGGATATTCTCCCGCGCAGTTTTCTTTGCGCAGCAGCAGCTGTTCTTCAACCTGGGGCGCTTGATCCTGCTGTCCTTCACGTTGATCTCTTCTCTGGTTGGTGATCCGTGAGGACGGTGGCGCAGATCGTGGCCAGGGAAAAGAACAGCAGGTCGGTCGGATTAGAGATCGGGCAGTGGGCGATTGGCTGTTTAAGAAAGACAGCTTCAATTTGAGAAAGATTTTTTCTGGGCAGCTACAGTTTGAAAAGGAAAAATTCTGGGCAGCTCCATTTTTGTTAAAGAAAATTCTGGGCAGCTTAATTTTCACAAAAAAATTCTGGGCAGCCTCAATTTGAGTTTCTTGAGAAGCATGTTTCTTGGATTTTCAGTCGTATTGCCGAGGGTAGCTCCGTAGACGATAGCCCACACTATCTCGGAGCTTGTATTGGAGAATTCTTCGGATTTCTTGTGGATTTCACGCTAAAGAATTGGGTTTTCTTTTAGGCGAGGGACTTCGCTACAAAAGGTATAATCTTTAAATTCCGCTTTAATTAAAGATTTAATTTTTTGTGTCCCGATTAATAAATTAAATAAGTATAAGCCTAGATCCGTTCATGGGTAAACTAATTTGAGCCTGAGCTTGGTCGAAAGCTTCCGATTCTGGAATGCATAGCACGAAAGTGAGGTTTTCGATTTAGCCCGGGCTTGTTCAGTTTTCCTTCAAATTGGTATCAGAGCGTTGGTTTCGGTCTTATACTTGTTTGATTTATTACACGGCTTTATTTTGGCATTAGTATTTTTGTCGAAATGTTTAAACAGGTGGTTATTGGTTTCCCGGCTATTATGGTATAAATTTAATTTTCATTCATAAACCCCGGGACATGTCCGGGCTCGTTTTTTTTTGAATGGAAATTTATGTAATAGTAATAACCACGAGCTGGAAGCCGTGTAGGATTAGAAAAATCTTGTAGTAGGATTTGATCTAATCATGTCGTCTTTAAATTCCTAGAAAACGCCTTTGTATATAGGAATTTTTGTACTATGACGAAGACGTTATTTTGGGTAACTTATATTCGCGGGTTTTGGTTTATTGTAATTTTGGGTGATTCCTAATTACGGAATAAACCGAGAAAACCCGGGCGAATCGAGAGGAATCCAAATAACGAGTGGGAGCAACACGACGGGAAGTGTCACCGAGGCGTCAAAGAATCAACGATAGAGAAGGCCATAATAGTCGGGAAATTTTATTTTATTTAATTTCCCGTATTTATGATTTTTTCGTTGATTGTGTGATTTTCGTTTTATTTTGCATGAACGAAATTCAAACCAAAAGTTTTTCAAAAAGGTAATGTGCAATTAACTAAGGTAGATTATTCACATATTAAAACTCCAACGGTTTTATGGTTGCGAATATCCATAGTTAAGATATTGCATGTTAAAACGTAAAAATCCTCAAACTTAATTACATTCGCAAGTTTTGGTTTGATCGTAATTTTGGGTGATTCCTAATTACGTGGGGTTTTGGTTTATCGTAATTTTGGGTGATTCCTAATTACGTAGAAAACCGAGAAAACCCGGATTTTGGTTTTTCGTAATTTTTGGGTGATTCCTAATTACGTAGAAAACCGAAATGGAAAACCAAGAAAACTAAGGCGAATTTAAATTATTTTAAAAATCTAAGTGGGAGCGGGTTGGTTAATAGCCCCATGACCTCCATTACGGGTTCATTGGCGATGTGGTTAAACGGCTTCCCTACGGATGAGTTTTCAATCACAGATATCGCTGGAATGAATTTCTAAAGGGATGACTATAGTGCGTTTAATTGGGAAAAGTTGCGACACCCTCGCTACCGAGGCGCATTAGTACCCTAAGTAACAAACTTAGAAGTCACGTAATGGCATACACTTAGTGTACTGTTTATAGTATCCCTCCTACGAGGTAACGCTATTTACGTGTACGGCTAAAATTATCGACTATTAATTTCATTGATCATAAGATCGTTGGTCAGATAATGAGATTAATGGACTTTGGTCCTTTTCGAACGAATGTGGATTGGCGTAGACGTTCACCTACGTGACCTGCATTAATCCCGGTGGGAGAGATGTCGGTAGAAGATTATATTTCTTTTCTGAGGATTTTTCAATATTTTCGAAAAGTATACTGAGACATGTTTTTTCATTATTTTCAGTTGATATGTCGTTCAACCCGCTAGCTGTCATTCTGAACCAAAACAAACTCACCGGTCCTAATTACATTGATTGGAAACGGAACTTGGACATTGTCCTAACCGCCGAGGGTTATAAGTATGTGCTCACTGAGGAGTGTCCCCCTAAGCCCAGTGAGGATGCCACACCTGAGCAGCGAGAGCCATATACGAGGTGGCAGAAAGCTGATGAGATGACCAGGTGCTACATCTTGGCTTCCATGTCAAGTGTACTGCAGCACCAGCATCAGTTGATGACCTCAGCCACGATATGATGCTCAACCTCAGGGAGATGTTTGGACATCAGGGCAGGGCAGCCAAGCAGTCAGCTATGAGAAAACTCATGAATGCTAAGATGGCTGAGGGCACTTCAGTGAGAGATCACGTACTGGACATGATTGGTTGCATCAATGAGATCGAGGTATTGGGAGGTGAGATTGATGGGGAAACCCAGGTCGATATCATCCTTCAGAGCTTGCCTCCCAGTTTTGAGCAGTTTCGATTGAACTATAATATGGAGAATCTCTCATATTCACTTTCTGAGCTCATGACTGCATTGGTGTCTGCTGAGAGCCTCTTCGCTGAGAATAAGCAAGCCTTGGCTACTGTTGGTCCCTCAGGTTCCTCTGCTGGGCCCAAAGCCAGGAAGCAAAAGAGGAAGAGAGGCCAGAAAGCAGGAGCCAGTCATGGACCCAGGGCGGGCATTGCCAAGAAGCAGAAGCCGAGAGGCAAATGCGTCAGATGTGGCAAAGCGGGACATTGGAAGAAGGACTGCCCAAAGCCTCGAGGTACGTGTAAATTTTCCCTAGTCACTGAGACGTGTTTAGCGGCGATTCCCACGGATACTTGGTGTGTGGATTCGGGAGCCACTGATCACGTTTGTAATTCTTTGCAGGGGTTCCAAGTGACCCGGCTGCTTAGAGAGGGAGAGTTGCAGGTCTACCTTGGGGATACTACCAGAGTTTCTGTGGCTGCAGTGGGAGTTATTAGTCTTTACTTTTCAGACTCTATTTTATATTTGAAGGATTGTCTTTATGTACCTAGTTTTCGAAAGAACTTGCTTTCAATTTTGAAACTTGTTTTGGATGGTTATAAGTGTGTATTTTCTGATGGTTCAGTTTTTATAAGAAAATGCCAGAAACTTATATGTTCCGGTACATTGGTTGACAATCTGTTTTTAATCAAGACTTACTCCCCAGTTATGCAAAACAGAGAAACTAGTAATTCATCACCGAATCATAATAAGAGAAAGGAATCTTCCCCTTTGAATCAGACTTATCTTTGGCACCTGAGACTAGGTCATATCAACCTTAGTAGGATTCAAAGGTTGGTCAAGAGTGGGTCTTTGGACTTACTAGATATTGAAAGGTATTCAACCTGTGAGTCCTGCTTGGAGGGTAAAATGACCAAGAGGCCTTTTAAGGCGAAGGGGTATAGGGCCAAAGAGGTTTTAGAGCTGATTCATTCTGACGTGTGTGGGCCTATGTCAGTTCAGGCTAGAGGTGGTTATAAGTATTTCGTGACTTTCACGGATGATTACTCTAGATATGGATACATATACCTGATGCGCCACAAGTCTGAATGCTTTGGCAAGTTCAGAGAATTCAAGGCAGAGGTGGAGAACCATCTGGGTAAGAGTATCAAGTCACTGCGGTCTGATTGCGGTGGCGAATACCTCTCTAGTGAATTTAGGACCTATTTGTCAGAGGAGGGTATTCAGACCCAGTTGTCTGCACCTGGCACACCCCAGCAGAATGGTGTAGCAGAGAGGAGGAACAGGACTCTTATGGAGATGGTTAGATCGATGATGAGTTACAGTGATTTGCCTACCTCATTTTGGGGTTATGCCTTAGACACAGCATGTTATATCCTCAACCTTGTGCCATCTAAGTCTGTGCCAACGACCCCATTAGAGTTGTGGGATGGGCGCAAGCCTAGCCTGAGACATCTCAGGATTTGGGGTTGTCCAGCACATGTGCTCGAGGCAGATGCAGGCAAGTTAGAGGCGAGATCTAAGGTTATACTGTTTGTAGGCTACCCCAAAGGAACGAGAGGTGGTTTATATTATAGTCCTCAGGATCAGAAGGTGGTGGTCAGCACCAATGCCAGATTTCTTGAGGAGGACTATATTTTAGATCACAAGTCAAGCAGCAAGGTAGTATTGGAAGAGCTTAGAAGTCAGTCCACTATTCCAGATGCACACGTACAGGAAGACACACCACAGGAAACTGCACGCACTATCACAGATGATGCTCTTACACAGGCTGTGCCTCGTCGTAGTGGGAGGGCTGTGAGACAGCCCGAGAGGTACATGGGTTTGGGTGAGTCTTCAGACTTTATCCCTGGTGCTCATGAACCAGACCCAGTTAACTATAATGAGGCTCTCCAGGATAAAGATGCAGATTCTTGGCAGAGAGCGATGATTGCTGAGATGGGTTCTATGGACTCAAATCAAGTCTGGGAGCTGGTAGACCTTCCTGATGGGTTTAGGCCTATTGGTTGCAAATGGGTCTACAAGCGAAAGAGAGGATCTGATGGGAGGGTTAAGACCTTCAAGGCTAGGCTTGTGGCGAAGGGGTATACTCAGAAAGAAGGGATCGATTATGAGGAGACCTTTTCCCCGGTAGCTATGCTTAAGTCGATCCGGATTCTCTTGGCCATAGCTGCTCATATGGATTATGAGATATGGCAGATGGACGTTAAGACAGCTTTCCTTAATGGAAGTCTTGAGGAGACCATCTTTATGCAGCAACCAGAGGGCTTCATTGTTAAGGGCCAAGAGCACAAGGTATGCAGGCTTAGGAGGTCCATTTATGGACTTAAGCAAGCATCCAGATCTTGGAACATTCGTTTTGATGAGGTTATCCAGTCCTATGGATTCACTCAGTCTCCGGATGAATAGTGTGTTTATTGCAGGCGTGATGGTGAGATAGTGGTGTTCCTTGTACTTTATGTAGATGACATTCTTCTTATTGGCAACAGTAAGAAGGTGTTGTCAGACGTAAAGGCATGGCTGTCCAGGCAATTCGATATGAAGGATTTGGGAGAGGCTGGACATATCCTTGGGATCAAGATTATTCGAGATCGTAGGAGACGTTCTCTGACTCTCTCACAGGCATCCTACATAGACACGATTCTGGCCCGTTTTAACATGCAGAACTCCAAGAACGGTTCACTACCTTTCAGGCATGGAGTGCATTTGTCTAAGGAGCAGTGTCCTAAGACTGCTGAGGAGATAGATGCCATGAAGGCGGTACCCTATGCTTCTGCAGTGGGTAGACTCATGTATGATATGTTGTGCACGAGGCCTGATATTTGCTTTGCCGTTGGCATGGTTAGCAGATATCAGAGTAACCCTGGGGAGGCTCACTGGGAGGCAGTAAAATGCATTCTCAAGTACTTGCGCAGGACGAGAGATTATGTCCTAGTTTATAGAGTGCAGCAGCTTGTACCATTGGGTTACACAGATTCAGACTTTCAAGGAGATATGGACAAGAGTAAGTCTACTTCTGGGTTTGTGTTTACTCTAGGAGGTGGAGCCATAGTGTGGAAGAGTGTCAAGCAGAAATGCGTGGCGGACTCTACCATGGAGGCCGAGTACGTTGCCTCTTCAGAGGCAGCGAAAGAGGCTGTATGGCTCAGGAGCTTCCTGATGGACTTAGATGTGGTTCCAGAGTTGCCTAGGTCTATCACAGTTTATTGTGATAACAATGGTGCAGTTGCTAACTCAAGGGAACCACGAGCCCATAAGGCGAGTAAACACATAGAGCGCAAGTAACACCTGATACGAGAGATCGTAAAGAGGGGAGACGTGATCGTGGCCAAGATAGCTTCAGAGGACAACCTTGCAGATCCTTTCACCAAGCCATTGACCCCAAAGGTCTTTGAGAGGCATGTGGAGGGCATGGGAGTCAGATTCTTGAGAGAGCCATGTGAGTGAGCTTAAAGGTGTTTTGGAGATTTCATTATGACAGCAGTGTAATAGCGGGTTGGACAGTTTTTGTACTTCTTAGCATAGCTTTGAGTATTAGTGGGAGATTGTTAGTTTTGAATATAGAAAAGCTATGGCTTGTATCAAAAACTAATATTCACAGATGACATATCATTTTGTTTCAGTATAAATCTGTTCCTTTATATCATAGAACTAGATAACGGGGTGTCGACAAACACAGTAGATACCGTTATTGGTTAAAGTATTGATATATAAAAGTATGCTCGTAACCGAGATAGTCTGAACATACTATCGGTATAGGTTATTGTGTGGTTTGGAAATTGGTTTATCTAGACTAGTTTAAATCACACAGATATGCCCGGGGCATATTGAGCACGACCAGTTTGGATAGAATTGACTTGTACTGATCGGCGTAGTCAATTCGGTCCTAGTATTGCATCTCTCAATCCCGAGATTGGGAAGGGCGTGAGGGTTGGATGTCGTATGCTTTGATTTGCCAAAGAGTGAGGTCAATTGAGGCCAATACCTCGATAAGTTGGGTATGCGGTGTTTAGCTTCTTGCGTGCCGTTGCTAGTCGGAGGAATCCACGTACCGGTTCGCCGGGTTGATGGTGCTCCCGATATGAGCTCGTAAGGTTATTATACTAAACCTGGCCAGTGAACTTTATGTTCGGTATAATAAAAGGTCGAGTGGTACTAATCTCGGAAACCAAGAAGTCGGTGAATTAATTTGTCAGTAAATTGATAAATCGACGAGCACTAGATCTTTAATGTGGGGAGATAGAAGAAATAATAATGGCGCGATGTAAAGTCATTTTCGAGCGGTAGTTCCATAATTGGTCCGTTAGTGGTACGACCAATTATGCGTTTGACTAATCGACAAGGTAAATTAATTAATCCGAAGGGTTTAATTAATATTTGATCGACAAAGTGAATTTAGAAATTAATTCTATTTTGAATTAATTAATTCTAAGGGTTCGATTAAATTAAATTAACAAAGTGGATTAAATAAATTAATTTAAAAGGGTCAATTGGAGTTGATTAGTCGGGAAGACTTAGCGGTCAACGAAAGTCAAATTTTAAGGCCTAACTCGAGAGCCCATTAGGTCTCCTTAGAAGCTCCTATAAATACAACATATTGGGCAAGAAAACCCTAAGAAACTTGGCAGCCAAGTTAGGCTAGAAAGAGAAAGTTTGGTCTAGAGAGAGAACGTGTCTTCCTCGTCAAGTTTTCTCTCGAAGTCGACCAAGATAGCTTTCTTCTTCGATTAGAAACTCAGCCCACTGGATTTCTAATAGTTGCAGCAGATTATCTAGCCTTGAACAGCCGATCGCCCGCCCAGCAGTTTGGATATTCTCCCGCGCAGTTTTCTTTGCGCAGCAGCAGCTGTTCTTCAACCTGGGGCGCTTGATCCTGCTGTCCTTCACGTTGATCTCTTCTCCGGTTGGTGATCCGTGAGGACGGTGGCGCAGATCGTGGCCAGGGAAAAGAACAGGAGGTCGGTCGGATTAGAGATCGGGCAGTGGGCGATTGGCGGTTTAAGAATGACAGCTTCAATTTGAGAAAGATTTTTTCTGGGCAGCTACAGTTTGAAAAGGAAAAATTCTGGGCAGCTCCATTTTTGTTAAAAAAAATTCTGGGCAGCTTAATTTTCACAAAAAAATTCTGGGCAGCCTCAATTTGAGTTTCTTGAGAAGCAAGTTTCTTGGATTTTCAGTCGTATTGCCGAGGGTAGCTCCGTAGACGATAGCCCACACTATCTCGGAGCTTGTATTGGAGAATTCTTCGGATTTCTTGTGGATTTCGCGCTAAAGAATTGGGTTTTCTTTTAGGCGAGGGACTTCGCTACAAAAGGTATAATCTTTAAATTCCGCTTTAATTAAAGATTTAATTTTTTGTGTCCCGATTAATAAATTAAATAAGTATAAGCCTAGATCCGTTCATGGGTAAACTAATTTGAGCCTGAGCTTGGTCGAAAGCTTCCGATTCTGGAATGCATAGCACGAAAGTGAGGTTTTCGATTTAGCCCGGGCTTGTTCAGTTTTCCTTCACAAATAGCGTAGAAGAAGCGAAGGAGAGATTGGTGGCAAGGGGTTGCGCCGGCGTCGCCGGCCGGAGCCTCCGCCTGTAGCAACAGGACTGCTGCCACGCGACACAGCAGTTAGCTGCGCGCAGCTAGGCTGCGCATGGCCCATTGTGGCTGTGTGGGCACGGGGCATGTTCGGGCGCGTTTTGGCCTGTTTTTCCTTCAGATTTCATTTTTTGAAGTTCAAGATTTTTCCATCGAGTTACGTGTTAGGACACGAGATCAAGGCAGAAGATGAAAGCGATTAAAACCATAATAATCGGGAAATTTAATTTTTGCATTTATTTCCCGTATTTATTGTTTTAATTTTTGTGCTTTAATTTTTATGCTATATTTTAGATGCATGATTTTAAAGCATGTTGGTTTTATGGTTGCATATAGTTTTGGATTAGTGAATTGCATGTTAAAACCAGAAAAACCCTTAATTTGGAAATCTAAGTGGGAGCGGGTTGGTTTAATATCCCCACGGCCACCATTACGAGTTCATATGCGATGTGGTTGGGTTTGCGCGTTGGCATTAGTGCCTTCCTCCATTCGGATGAGTCCAACCACGATATCGCTAGATTATGAATTTCTGAGTAAGATGACTAGAGTAAGTTTAACTAGGGGAAATGCGATACCCTCTCCATCTGAGGCGCACTATCCTGAGATAACAAGCTCAGAAGTCACGTAATGGCACACACTTGGTGTACGATCTATAGTATTCCTCCCATCGAGGTTACGCTTCTTATTTGTACGGCTAAAAGCACCGACTATTAGCTACATTGATCAATAGATGGTTTGGTCCGATAGTGTAGTTAATGAACTTGGTTCTTCTCAAACGAATGTGGGTTAGCATAAATGTCCACACTATCGTGGCTTATGAGAATCCCAATGAATGAGATGTTGGTGGATTAAAATTATTGTTTTGAGGGAAGTCAATAATTGTTAGAATATCCTTATCTTCAAAATTCTAGATTTAATAACTAAAACATTGTCTGTTTATTTATTTTACAGTTTTCGATATGGTATTCAACCTCTTAGATACTATATTGAAAGACAATAAGTTAACTGGACCTAATTATGTCGATTGGAGTCGTAACTTGGACATTGTCCTCATGACTGAGAGCACTCCTCTGAGAGATCATGTCATTGACGTGATTAGTAACATTAATAAGGTTGAGGTAGTGGGAGGTGAAATCGTTCGTGAAACTAAAGTCAATATTGTCTTCCGGAGCTTGCCTCAAAGCTACGAGTAGATTCGTTTGAACTAAAACATAAGTAGAATGTGGTGTACTTCATCCGAGCTCTTGGCAAAGTTGATGGCGGCTAAAAGTCTTCTTCAAGAGAAGAAACGAGCTTTAGTCACAGTCAAAGCTTCAAAATCTTCTTTTGACCCCGAGGCTAGAAAGAAGAAGAGAAAGCTCGAGCGAATAGCTCAAAAGGCATGAATTGCGTCTAAGACAGATATTGTAAATAAGAAGTCTAAAGACAAGTGCTTCAAGTGCAATAAGACGGGACATTACCAAAGCTTATAGGTACGATAGTTTCTGCCTTAATTACTGAAACATGTTTAACGGCGAGTTCCACTGATACTTGGTGTGTGGATTCAGGTGCCATTGACCATGTTTGTAATTCTTTGCAAGGGTTCCAAGTAACCCAGAAGCTTAGAGAAGGCGAATTAGATATCTACTTGGGCAGTACTACAAGAGTGTCAGTTGAAGCAGTGGGAGTAGTTACTCTGAATTTCTAGAATTCTAGTTAATAGTTAGTTAATTGTTTTTATGTACCAAGTTTTAGAAAGAACCTTATTTCTGTTTCTAAACTCTTAAAGAACGGTTATAAGTTTATTTTTTCTGATGATTCTGTATTTATTAGAAGAATGGAAAACTTATTTGTTCTGGTTCATTAGCTGACAATTTGTTTATGGTTAATTCTAACTCCCCTGTTGTGCAAAACATAGAAATAGATTGTTAGGATCTAGGCATGCATAATTTCCAAAATATGCTACGGAATAGCCTAAATTCATGTGAAGCCGGGTCTTACCCTTGAAGCGTAATCGGTTGCGCTCGTCGCCTGGCTCCCTTGAGAAGATTGAGTTCACCAACAATTCACGCGAATTGTCTCTACGATCTTGCACTGGAGCCTATCAAAATTGGTGCTAGCCAAAAATCTTGCCTGTAAAAGTGAAAAATGATTTTTCTCTGGAAGAATGTTTTGGAAGAGAGAGAGTTTTCTCAAAAACTTTTTTCCCGTGTTTCAAAACAGAATCAGTAAAAGTATCTCTTCCACAGATACGTCTCTACTCTTTTATAAAAGAGTTTTAACTTATCTGTTAATAATAAATAAATTAATAATAATTAATTATTTACTGAGTTGGGTTTAACCAACACCATGGATCAACCCATTTACCCATGGATCAGGCTGATGGGTCAAGAATCTCAATTCACAATTAGGTCCCTTGATTTGTCAGCCCAATTCAATTCTTCCTAGGTAATTAATTAACTCTTAATTAATACCATAATACTCTTCAAAAATATTTAATTAAACTATTTAATTAAATATTATCAATTTAAGTATAACTCTTATACTTAATACAGGTAATTTAATTAATTCTGAATCATCGAACTCACTTATGTGCGATCCTGTAGGCCCATTCCAAATTAACAATGAATAAATTAATCTCATTAATTAATCCATAAATCATTAGTGGTCTCTAGCAAGACATAATGACTACACAATTCAGAACGGAGGGTTGAATGGTGATTCAACACAACCTTCCGAGTATACTACGTAATGTCCTCTACACTGATATCCAGTTTAGAATAAGGCATGAAACCAATCATCCTTATGTAGCTAAACGTTTTACTTGATCTCTTAGTGACACTGAACTTAATCAAGCAAATGATAACCCTTATCATTTCTTGGGACGGCCATGCACTTCTCAGTTCACTATCTAGTGGCCAAGATATCATCTCTCATTTAAGAGAGACTTGTAGTCCCAGCACTTCACCTACATACCTTAGCGTGACTCATAGTGTACCCAATCATACCCGTACTTGGCAACCTGTTACGGTCCCGTTAGGCATATGTCAAAGCACACTATAATTCACCTAAGACTATACAGTGATTTCTGGTCTAAGGATCCTCGTACGAGTACTACTCAAAAGAATCACTCATGATCTAAAAGTCCATGGAGTGTTTCTTTTTGGCGGATCGATTTCATGAAATTCAATATCACAAGAATATAATTCCATAAAATTAACTCATCAGATAAATAATCAATCAAACAACAAATATTTTATTTACATCAATAGCCCTCAAAAGGGCACATACACCAACACAGATAGCTCTTTATCTAACATTAATAAGAAGAAGAAACCTTCAGAAATGAATCAAACCTATCTTTGGCATCTCAGGCTAGGTCATATAAACTTTAGTAGGATTCAAAGGTTGGTCAATGATAGACCTTTAGGTTCAATAGAGATTGACAGTTATTCAACCTGCGAATCATGCTTGGAGGGTAAGATGACCAAGAGACCTTTTAATGCAAAAGGTTATAGAGCCAAAGAAGTACTAGATTTAATTCATTCTGACTTGTGTGGACCAATGTCGGTCTAAGCACGAGGTGGGTTTGAATATTTCGTGACGTTCATGGATGACTACTCAAGATACGGGTACATTTACCTAATGCGTCATAAGTCTGAGTGTTTTGGCCAGTTCAAAAAGTTTCGGGCAGATATGGAGAAGCATCATGATAAGAGTATCAAGACACTGCCATCAGATAGTGGTGGGGAGTACCTGTCCCATGAATTTTGAGAATACCTCAGTGAGGTTGGAATTCAGTCTCAGTTGTCTGCACCTAGCACACCACAGTAGAATGGTGTAGCAGAAAGAAGGAATCCAACTCTAATGGAAATGGTTAGGTCGATGATGAGCTATAGTAATTTGCCAAGTTCGTTATGGGGATATGCCTTTGAAACAACGATGTATATTCTTAATCTTGTACCATCTAAAACCATACCTTCAATCCCAGTAGAGTTGTGGAACGGGCGAAAGCCTAGTTTAAGACATCTCAGAATTTGGGGTTGTCCAACACATGTGCTTAAGATAGATACGGTTAAGTTAGATGTGAGAACTGAACTAATGCTATTTGTAGGATATCCTAGGGGAACGAAAGATGGTCTGTTTTATAGTCCAAAAGATCAGAAGGTGGTGGTTAGTACAACGCTAGATTTTTAGAGGAAGAATATATTCTAGATCACAAGCCCAAGAGTAAGACAGTACTAGAAGAGCTTAGGAGACAAACCAATAATCCTGATGCACCAGCATAAGTAGATACACGACACACTGCACAAGAGTTCATAGATGATGCGCCTACACAGGTGATGCCTCGTCGTAGTGGGAGGGTTGTAAGACAGCCCGATAGGTTCATTGGTATGGGAGAGACATCAGACCTAGTCCTAGATATGCCTGAACCTGACCCGATTAACTACAATGAGGCTCTCTGAGATAAAGATGCAGAATCTTGGCGTAAGGCAATGATATTCGAGATGGGGTCAATGGACCACAATCAAGTCTGGGAGCTTGTGGACCTGCCTGATGGGTTTAAGCCCATTGGATGCAAGTGGGTCTACAAAAGTAAGAGAGGACCTGACGGAAAGGTGGAAACCTTTAAAGTTCGACTGGTGGTGAAGTGTATACCCAGAAAGAGGGAATCGATTATGAGGAAACCTTCTCCCCGGTAGCCATGCTTAAGTCGATCTGGATTCTCTTGGCCATAGCTGCTCATTTAGATTATGAGATATGGTAGATGGATGTCAAGATAGCTTTCCCAAACGGAAGTCTTGGGGAAACCTTGCAGATTCAGATTTCCAAAGCGACAGAGACAAGAGCAAGTCTACCTTAGGGTATGTGTTTACTCTAGGAGGTGGAGCCATAGTTTGGCGGAGTGTCAAGCAGAAATGCGTGGCGGACTCCACCATGGAGGCTGAATACGTTGCCGTATCAGAGGCAGTGAAAGAAGCAGTATGGCTCAATAACTTCCTAGTGGACTTAGATGTGATTCCTAGTTTGCATAAGTCTATCACTGTGTATTGTGATAACAACGGTACAGTAGCAAACTATAAAGAACCACGAGCCCACAAGGCGAGTAAACATATACAGCGCCAGTACCACCTAATACGAGACATCGCAGAGAGGGAAGGCGTGGTTGTGGCTAAGATAGCATCAGAGGATAACATTGTAGATCCATTCATGAAAATATTCACTTCAAAAGTCTTTGAGGCTCACGTGGAGGGCATGGGAATCAGATAATTAAGGGAGCCACGAAAGTTTTTCTAGATATATAGTAACAGATTGTATAAGAGTTGTATGTATATGTATACTTAAAGCACAACTTAATTATTAGTGGGAGATTGTTGGAGTTGAATACATAAGCTATGCTTGTATTGTAAATTTTCCCAGTTAATATATCGATTTATGTTTTGGTTATATCTTGTTGTGCATTATTTGTCCATTTATATTATGTAGTTAGATGATGATGTGTCTTGTGTGACACAGTAGATATCATAATTGGTTAAAAGACATAATATATAAATGAGGTTCGTAACCGAGACAGCTTTGGACAAACTATCGGTTTAGGTTATTATGTGATTCGGATAATTGGTTTGTCTAAACTAATTGAATCATAAAAATATGCCTGGGGCGTATTGAACTTGATCAATGAGAATGATTTGTCTTGTACCGATTTAATAGACAAATCATTCTTGGTATTCTAACTCTTAATCCCTAGACTCGAGCGGGCATGAGGATTAGACAAAGTGTACTTTGATCTGCCAATGGGTGAGGTCAATTGTGGCCAATAGTCTCGGTAGGTTGGGTGCGCGTGTTTAGTTGCTTTGTGTGCTGCTGCTTGTCGAAAGGAAACCATGTACCGGTGCGTCCGTGGTGATGGTGCTCCCGAGATGAGCTCGTAATGTTCATTATATTAAACCCGGCCGGTGGACTTATGTCCGGTATAGTAAAAATGTCAAGTGGTATTAGTCTTGGAATTAAAGAAGTTAATTAATTAATTTATCAGTAAATTAGTAAATTAATGAGCACTATATATTTGATGTGGGGAGATTATGAATATAAATTAATTATGTTATTCCGGAAGCAATTATGGTGTAGGATGGTAGTGCCAAAATTAATCCGTTAGTGGTACGATTAATTTTGTAATGGGTTAATTGAATAGGTAGAATTAATTAATTGATTAATTATTCCTAAGGGTTAATTGAGTAATTAAAAAAGTGGAATTATTTAATTAATTAATTAAGTCTTAAGTTTCAATTAGAATTAGGAAATCCTAGAGATTATGAAATCTAGTAGGATTTGGTTTATCCTATCAGATTGGTTACCTAATTGGATTTGGAAACTAATTAATTACCTAAACCCATTAGGAAGACCAATTTTAAACCTACTTGGGGTCTTTCTTGTAACTCTATATATAGACAAGGGATTAGCTATTCCACAATATACAATTCATAAGTTTTCAAGACAAGAAAACTTAGAGAGAGAAAATCCAAGAAAGAGAAAATTCTCTCACATGAATTTGGATTTCCTAGTTTCGTTAGCTGGCTGAAATTTTCCCAAGTTTTGGCAGCAGCACGTGAAGTTGTCTCTCTCCAGGCGGTACGTGATTTGTACGTGCCAGGTGCAGCGGTGCTGGAATTTTCTGGCAGGTGGATTGTGGTGATTAGCTGATCAAATTGCTAGTTAGATTGCTATCCATACAGCATACAAGCAAAGTCTTGAGGCATATAAGAGAATCACCTAAGTATACGCTTCAATAGGTAATTTTTATTATTCTGCTTTTATTAAGAATTTTTGTTGCGTGATAAATCGAAGAAGTGCAAACCCAGATCCTGTACAATGTTATTTCAAAAGGGTTGGAATAGCGATTGTGCTAGCGTCTAGGCCTGGCCAGAGATTCTGATTCTGGAATACGTAGCACGAAAGTGAGTTTCTAGCTAGGCCCGGGCAGATAATCTTTAAATTGGTATTAGAGCCTGGTTTTGGGTTTTGTGCTTGTTAGATTTATTACATGGTTTTATTTACAAGTGGTTAAGAAATCCTGACTATTATGGGTACATTTGTATGGGTTTTAGTTAAACTCCGGGACAAGTCCGGATTTGATTTTATCATGAATGTTTGTAATAGTATAACCACATGTTGTAAGTCGTGTAGGATTAGATCAAATCTGTTGTAGGATTTTTTCTTTGTAATTTCGATTATTTAATTTTCCTAGAAAGCCTTATAGTAGGATAATTAATTTTTTGTAATCGAAGGCGTTATGGTGAGCAACTTGAATTCGTGGGTTTTGGGTTATCGTTAAATCGTAGAAACCTAGAAAAACCCAGAACGAATTGCAAGAAGACTAAATAGCGTAGAAGAAGCGAAGGAGGGATTGGTGGCAGGGGGCTGCGCTGGCAACCGCCGATAGCAGCAGCACTGTTGCCGCGCGGCACAGCAGTGCCCATTGTGGATGTGCGGGTGCGCAGCCCGTTCGGGGCATGTTTTTCCTACATTTTTCATTTTTTGAAGCTCAAGACTCTTTCCATTGAGTAACGTGGCGGGACACGAGATCAAGGCAGAAGATGGAAGCGATTAAAACCATAATAGTCGGGAAATTTAATTTTTGCATTTATTTCCCGTATTTATTGTTTTAATTTTTGTGCTTTCATTTTTATACTGTATTTTAGATGCATGATTTTAAAGCATGTTGGTTTTATGGTTGCATATAACTTAGGATTAATTAATTGCATGTTAAAACTGGAAAAACCCTCAATTTGGAAATCTAAGTGGGAGCGGGTTGGTTTAATATCCCCACAGCCACCATTATGAGTTCATATGCGATGTGGGTGGGCTTAAGCGTTGGCATTAGGGCCTTCCTCCATTCGGATGAGTCCAACCACGAGATCGCTAGATTATGAATTTCTGAGTAAGATGATTAGAGTAAGTTTAACTAGGAGAAATGAGGTAACAAGCTCATAAGTCATGTAATGGCACACACTTAGTGTACGCTCTACAGTATTCATCCCATCGAGGTTATGTTGCGTATTTGTACGGCTAAAAGCACCGACTATTAGCTACATTGATCAATAGATCGTTTGGTCAGATAGTGTAGTTAATGAACTTGGTTCTTCTCAAATGAATGTGGGTTAGCGTAAATGTCCACACTATCGTGGCTTACAAGAATCTCGGTGAATAAGATGTTGGTGAATTAAAATTATTGTTTTGAGGGAAGTCAATAATTGTTAGAATTTCCATATTTTCGAAATATAGATTTAATAACTGAAACATTGTCTGTTTATTTATTTTATAGTTTTCGATATGGCATTCAACCCCTTAGCTACTATATTGAATGACAATAAATTAACTGGACCTAATTATGTCGATTGGAGTCGTAACTTGGACATTGTCCTCATGGCTGAGAGCACTCCTATGAGAGATCATGTCATTAATGTGATTAATAACATCAACAAGGTTGAGGTAGCGGGAGGCAAAATCGTTGGTGAAACCAAAGTCGATATTGTCCTTTGGAGCTTGCCTCAATGCTGTGAGTAGATTTGGTTGAATCACAACATAAGTAGGATGTTGTGTACTTCATCCGAGCTATTGGCAGAGTTGGTGACGGCTAAAAGTCTTCTTCAAGAGAAGAAGCGAGCTTTAGTCGCAGTCAAAGCTTCAGAATATTCATTTGAGCCTGAGGCTAGATAGAAGAAGAGAAAGCTAGAGGGAATAGCTCAAAAGGCACAAATTACGCCTAAGCCAGATATTGCAAAGAAGAAGTCGAAAGACAAGTTCTTCAAGTGCAATAAGATGAGACATTGGAAATCGGATTGTCCAAAGCTTATTGGTACGATAGTTTCTGCCTTAATTACTGAAACATGTTTAGCAGCGATTCCCACAGATACTTGGTGTGTGGATTTAGGTGCCACTGACCATGTTTGTATTTCTTTGCAAGGGTTCCAAGTAACCTGGTAGCTATCTATAAAATATTGCAATGAAAACAAATAACTTAGCAAAAAGAGATGACAAGAGGAACGAGCTCAAGGCCTACTAGTATTATTTAATAAGACATGGAGCTTGGGGCACTCGATAGTAATTTTACTTGGATTAGCATCGAGTGAACATTTTCCCAACAGAAGGGGCTTGGCTTTGAAGGTGTAGAAGCTGGAACCAACCTTGGTTATGACCTTGGGTAAAGGATTCTAGTCTTTCTTAGTACTTCTATTCGGATGCAGTAAGTTGGGGAAGGGGATTGGAAGGAAGTTATTTAGCAATTGATTTGGCTTTTCACACCTCTCATATAAGTCGAGCAGCATTTTAAAGCTCACATCCTTTACAGTCGAGGGTATTCTAACGTCAATCACCCAAAGGCGAGCATGTGCACTATATTGACAAGGAATTCGGAATAACAAACAATAAAATAAGCAAGGGCTAGTGTAGAAGCTGTTGTGCTAGAATCATCTCTTGGGAGAGCAATGAATCAGCCGTTGATGCAAAATAAGTTGTTCCACTATAAGCTCTTACTGCTCGAGTACTCATATCCGTTGATGGAAAGCTAACTTCATGCCCGATCTTAGGCTGCTGGACCACCTTCTAAACAGATCTCCTCACCCGAGACACATTATTCTCCTGTTGCTTATTCTTTTTTCTATATTGTGGTGGCTTATTCGATGAGCAGGAGCTCCTACTATTCCCGAGCAAGAAAACAAGACAAAATGAGGGGTCACTTCCTGAAAGAGCAAGGATATTCTATCGTAAGTAAGGATCATGTAATCCCACGTGCTATCAAGTAAGGCGAGAAGGTACAGAAATTACAAAGTAAGCTTAAGTCTGCCTTGTAGAAGTATATAGTGTAAGCATCAAAATTTGATAAAGGTCAGTCTTATCTAATAACTTCACTTCGCATAGCTTTGTTCATTCTAAGTGACCTTCAAACAAAAGAACTTTAAAGTGTTCAGACTAAAAGTAAGGAAGGAATTGACAGTTCTGACTTTCTTCCTCTTTTTTCGAATGAATAAAGGAACAACACATCTTGGAAATTCCCTGGGTGCTATCAAGCTAGTGGAGAGAAGGAAGCCAAAACGAACACACCTACTATCTACTTGTATTAGACTTTTGACCGGGCATTCGACCTTTGTTGAATCAGAACCAACACCACTGTATTTGTGATCGAACAGTTGAGCGGCCACCGGCCAGCAACTTCCATGCACAAATCAAATATAGATTTATTCATTGTACTTGGGTTCAGCCTCACAACTCCTCACGGGTTGGTAAGACGTCAATCTTGTTTGGTAAGACCGAATTGGACAAAGAACAGAGAGTGAGAGACCAATGAAGGAAGCTGGTCGAAGTGAGAACTAATGAAGAAGGGTCAATAAAAATCACAATTACATATATAAGAGCTTCTACCCTTCTCCGTCTTTAAGTCGAAGTGTATGGCTGTTGGAAAGAAAGAAGACCCCACATTCTCGTAAATGGTGTCAGTGAGAGCCATTTTTGTATCCCCCGTTGACCTTCTTAGCAGCTTTCGAAAGTCATTCGTAGATTGGCTTTCTCGACCGAGCCCGCGGTTGGGTGGTTTTTTGCATCTTTCTAATATTAAAGCTTTCCTTTAGTTTTTAATAAATAAGGGCACTAGGCAATTTTTTACAGGCCCTTACATTTTCTTCGCTTGCTTTACAGTACGACCCTTATACAGAGCCGTGCTCCTTTATATGATGAGAAGAAGGGGGTAGCCCTCTTTTCCGCACCAATCCTTAATTACTACTAATTTTATTGGGGTGTATAGCTCAGTTGGTAGAGTATTGGGCTTTTAACCTAATGGTCACATGTTCAAGTCCTGCTATACCGAAACCTACCTTACACTCTACTATGAGTAAGTAAGGATGCGTAGTAGCGAACGGATCTCTTTCTTCCTATGAATGTGTTGAGGAAGAAGAAGTATCGATATGCCAAAAATCGTCTGTTAGAGATTTTAACATATGATTTTTTTTTCTCGATAGCCAGCTTTTCATAGCGTAGTTTCGTAGCTTTACTATGAAATTTTTTTCATTAGAAGACAAAAGCAATTGGTTTCTAACCTCTAGCTCATCTAAGATGCGCACAAGGTTCAAACAATAGAATCTGTCCTTCTATCAATTATCAATCAAGAAAAAATATTTATCCAAAAGATTTATTCATTACTACTACATAAAAATAAAACACTACATTACATAAACAACCACATCTGACTTTCCTAGAGAACTAGAGCTTTAAAAACATTATGTTATGCCAATTACATTTATTATTTTTTAAACAAAAAGAAGTCAAATGATAGGCCTTAACAAGTAGAAAGAAGATAAAGGAACTACTTTTTTTTTTTCCTAGTCTTTCCTGTCTGTCACTGAGTGTGACAGCCGGGACACAGCCTCCATAATGAGTTCGAACTGTTCTTTCTGTAGCACTTCCAGCCTTAGCTCCAAATTCCTTATGTTTACTGCAGAAGTGCTAATGCGTTCGTCTGCCGTAGCTGAATCTACCGCTTGAATATTTCTTAAAAATAAATTATGAGTTCTCCAGCGGGTTTGAATGTCCTATCGTATTTGATGCATTTCTACATCAATTATGGAAAGCCTGTTGGATGTTTCAACATCTATAGCTATGCTATTACTAAATCTCTTTTTTTTTTTTTTTATGAAGTGAAGACACTTATTAAGCCTCAATTTATAGAGTGGTAGAGTAATCTCACCATGCAGTACGAATTTGATGGCAGACACAGTTCTTACAAGTTTTCAGCACAACTTTTCTACAGTTGAAGACTATCATGCCTGTTTAATGAAAAACTGGCTGGCTCTGGCTATCTCGCCGAGCAAACAAAATCTTCCCAAATCACACTGCGTGTATGAAAAACAAACTTTGTATAACCGTGAAAAAGATTCAATATTCGATGCCAATAGAGTCGTGACATCCATGTATTGAGTCGTCAAATGAGCCACGTTAAGATTGCCCCAGCTTATACGCATTGGCCCATAGGGTTCAATCTTCATGAAAGCCCGAATAAAATACCCAAGCCTATATGAACCATCAAAGAAAGACATATCGATGGGGTTTTGCTTGTTGCCTAAATGAAAATGCATCGATTTCTTTTAGACCAAATCAAGTCAAATAAAGTTGTAGGCTTAACTAAAGCCCAATACCAAGCAAAACACTAAAATACAAGAAAAAATTGGGTTCCACTAACCCATCATGAGGTGGAGCCTTAACCCGACACAAAATGGGACCATATTATGATAGGATACTTGGCTTAGAATGAGACCCATCGGTGGATAAGATCACATCTTTATAACCAACAAAAGGTGTGATGTTTGGCCTCACTCAAGGTAATAGGCCAAACCTACCGAGTCCAAACCAATTTGATCTTATTGTATGACAAAACCATAGATTGGATATCTAATTTCTTCATTAATTTGAGAATTTCCTCAATTGGTTTTACTATTGTGATTGTAGAAAATCCCATGTGAATGGTCCAAGGTTGACAGCTATTGGATGCCCAATACCGCCCCATATTATCCCAAAGGCATTACCATGAAATCAGTGGTCAATTCTAAACCCTGTGTTGTCCAACACAGCCCTTTGCACCAAACATTGACTTCCCATAAATCTCGATTAGCCACAGCCACCTTAACGACATTCAAAGGCTCGCTACTATTGTTCTTTTTGGCCATTGCCTTTCCATAAGGAGTGAAAGTGGAAGACTTTGGCGTTTAAAGAAAGTGAGTTGGGTACCGCACCTCTGCCACTGAGATTGTTAGAGTCCACACAAATAGAATCGTAAGCTTCCTTATCCGCCTCAGTCAAGACTGCCTTTCTATTCGCCATAACATAGACCTAAAGCCAAGCCATTGACGAGCCTCGTTAGCTTTCAAGCCTCCGTTTCTTACTTCTAAGACCAGATTAAAGAGGTCAGGACAACCAGGAAGGGAAGCCTGACATAGTAGCTATTGATTTGAACAAAGGAACTGAAACCAAATAAGAGATGGAATTCAAAATGGAACACAGAAGACCTAAAAAATGGAATTCCTAATGGCATTCTCTAAGACAAACTAAAGGAATGTCTCTAAGCTGCCAAGAGTAAGCAAGAGTAGTCCTCTCCGCCTAAAAGGATACATATAGTATACTGATGAATGCCCTTATTTCCTCTACCTAGAAACTCTTCCTGCGTACTTGACTAAAAAACTTTCTCGAGTCACCCCAACATAACGGTTAACAGAACTTAGCTTACTGTATGCCATATTTCGAGTTATCACTTTCTCTCGAGATGAGCTCTTAGCGATTAGTCAGTCCAGCTATTCTTGTGCTTTCAGATCGGTCCTTCAAACAAAGGCTTAGTAAGGAAAGAAAAATTTCCTAGACCCGCTAATACTGATTGATTCACAGTATCTTCTCGTTCATTACATTAGGAGATCTACTAACCAAGTACTCTTACTGAGATATTGACTAAACAAAGTAAACAAAAAGCTAGCCTTGGGAAGAAAAGAGATTAGTTGAAAGCCTATTTGCTAACATCCTCATCTGGAAGAGTTTGTTCTATGGTAAAGACTCTCTTTTGTGAAAAAAGGATCCACAGGCTGTACCACAAAGAGTTTTCTTTCCCCACTATTGAAAGCAAGCCTGTAAGCGATCCAAGAAAGCCTGTGTCAATCAAGACTTCTCCTCTTAGGCAATCAAGAGCTAGGTCAAGCGTATCTAGTTCTATTCATTCTCCCGAAATTCTTTCTTGAAGAAGAACTACTAGTATAGGGGCAGAGAATAAGGAGCTATTAAATCCCTTGTTGAAAAGCTATCCATTTTTTCTTATTGATTGGTGAGAACATCCACCCGGTTAGCTGAATAAGGATGTGAACGAATCTCTGTCAGTTGGTGCAGATGAATAAAATAAGCCAAGCCCTACTTTTGATCTTTTAGGATTCTTGAAGATACCTCTTTGAATAGAAAAGAGAAGTCGTGTAGGATAGGCATGGTTTTTATCAATTGAGAATACAATCGAGGAGCCTAACTCTCATTAACGTAGTCATATCCTGTCCTGCCTATTACTATGAGTTGGGTTTCAAAGAATGATTTGTAAAACCTTAAATAAAGAACTTTCTTACTAAGACTGTTTCAAGATCGAGGGCATTTGTTTTTAGTATTATTAATTGAGCTCGAGCTAACCGATAAGCAGGAGAGGAAATTTTATAATGGAATTAAATAACGGTGACCGGTAAACACAAGCAACTGACTAATTGTGTCGTGCCTAAACTCACTTAAGCTACAAAGGGGGGGGATGAGCATAGCCCTTTGATTGCTCCTCAAGTCAGGAATTGCGATATGGTCTAACTTGTATCTATTAGGTAATTGAGAGCCCTTGAATCTTACCTTTACTTAGAGAGGGGCAGCGGTACCACGCTCTTCTGTGCTCGTAGGTTGACTCCCTTATGCATCCAGCCACTTCACTAATGTGAATAGGTTATGCAGAAGGGTGGGTTGGTTATATACTCTTTTGCGCCTTCCTTATTCGAACCTTTTAGTATGTATTGTCCCCTAACTATAGATTAGATCCACCAGACGAGAAGCTAAATTCCGCACTACTGCTGAGTTAACGAACTTATTCTACCAAGCGGTTCGTGGAATTTCTGTAAATTGCGTTAGAGGAAATCTACCAAATCTAGGCAGATAGATTGACCCCTTTCCAGCTGCTAAAGGATAATAAGAAAAAAAGAAAATGATTTAACCAGTGTGTCCTCTTTTGGCTATGCAGGTACTAAGAGTCATCTCACTACTAACCAGCAGACATTATCTGGCTGGGTCTTGCCAGTATTAACTATGGCTCTTGGCCCAGACAACGTCCTAGATGTAGGGGAGATCGGAGCAAGAGGGAACACATAGACAATGTTTTCATTCATTCCTGGGCTGCAGTAAGTAGATCGAGAAGTCATTCCACCCCTTGTCCCCGACTGAGGGTAATATATTCTTTTTTAATCTTGCTTCAATCTAACCTAGCTGGCGAGCAATCCCAATTCACGACAGAGAACAAGATATCAGCTGAGTGTACCTTTGTTCACTTATTCGTATCCAAGAATGAAAGTTTAAGGATAATTGTAGGTTGGTGGCTACCTAATGAAACTCCAATTTGATCCGACCCCGGCTGGAAGGTATCTATCTCATCCCGATCACAAGAAGAGGTTCACTATGATGGGGGTACTTTTTTTCCCTTCCCGAAAAAATGAAATGCGTAGGGGACCATCCTTTTACTGCGGCATGCTCTTCAGATTTATGAATTCGAAGGGGGCCTCAGGCCTTACTGAGTTGACTAACAATGACAAACGCTTGCGAAACTAAGTAGGGCATTTTCCTTTTTGTTTGAATAGCCCTTCTCATTATCTTTCATAAGTCAAGTAAGGCAAACCTATAGGTCCTTAGTAGCGTTAACAAAGAATAAAAACCGATTTAAAAACTGCTAATCCTAAAATATATATTATCTTTTTTTAATTATATTATAGGTCATCTTGACAAGCAACCTTTCCTCTTGATCTGAGGTGAGAAGAGAAATATTTTTTTTTTTATGCTTCCACTTATCTATATCAGCCCAGAAAAGCGACCGACCAGGGCCCTATTGATGAATGAAAGAAGGGGTTTACGAGCCCTAGCCCTGTAAAAGCCCACACTTGTGTCGAGTATATCGTTGCACACCTGCACAAACTCATTTTGTACCTATTGGTCCTAGTATCATAGGCGACCGAACGGCCGCCCACTAATTACTAGACCAACCTGCTATAATAATTCCATAAGCATGTAGCGAAGATATGTCAAATAAATAAAGTATCCCTACGTTTGAATCTGACAATATCATACCATAATCAAAAGGTACAA
Source organism: Knoxia roxburghii (assembly GCA_030378225.1). Classification (NCBI taxonomy): domain Eukaryota; kingdom Viridiplantae; phylum Streptophyta; class Magnoliopsida; order Gentianales; family Rubiaceae; genus Knoxia; species Knoxia roxburghii. The sequence continues at coordinate 26,812,432 of CM059417.1, forward strand.
CGGCCCAAGCGACCAGAGTTAACATAAATGTAGTCACCGGAGCCATTCTAAAAAGGGAGAAATTAGCACTATTTTGGTGAAATAGGTTCTTTTAGAATCAATTTCAAGCCATCTTCTAGAGGTTGTAACAATCCAAACTATCCCATCACATCAGGCCCCCTTCGACGTTACACATAAGCCATTACTTTACATTCAATTAGCACTAAAAAGGCTACTCCTAGTAGAAGTGGTAGAATTATTCCAAGTATTGCAGCTAGAACAACTATGTACATTTTTTATTTTCTACTCACTCATGATCTGGCCTGGTCGACCCAATCATGATATTAAAAAATGTGGTTTTTTCTAAAAAAACTCCGGATCCCGATAAGAGTTAATGATGTTGCAACATTGAATCCTGTTACCTTACTTCGAATGGAATCTTAGCCCGCCTCACTTTCTTTACTACATAAGGACATAAACGAAGTCAAGGGATTTTCATCTAACTAATAGTAATTTTCTAGACCAGTTTCCCTCTAGGTTGTTACACTTTCTGTTTGAAGGCAAGCCCTGTAAGTTGGAGTGATAGGTTACCTAGGTGGGGTTGCCGACCAATTATAAAGCTGGATTATTAGTAGGAAGTAAAATCCCGTGATCAAGCATAGCATGTTATAAGAGCAGATATTTTTATATCAATTAATATCTTACTATCTTTGCTCAATCGCTTTCCTTAAGCACATGTCTTCAAGTCTTGTAAAGGAACTAGACAAAAGATGAAGAGGAGCGGAGATGGAATGAAAGAGCATATTCATTCACAGGATTTGTGCTAACATAAAAGAATTATCCCTACTAGCTGGCAAAGCCTTTCTTTGAAGTAGACTAGTTGAACAAGAGCTTTATAGAGTAAGGGGCCCATGATTTTAATTTAATTGGCTCAAGAGAAGCAAAGTAAAGTGACAGAGAAAAGGCAATCAAATTCATTATATACCTGCAATCTCCCTTACGAGAGGTTTTTTTATGAAGTTTCTGTAAATGAATTGAATTTCAATTGTATTGTTAACTCCTAATCTTCTATATAAGATATAAGAGATTATTTTCTTTAGAAAGAGTTCAAGAGGTCATAAAGTTAATAAACAGGGATTTTAGGCTAAGAATGGGTTATCCTAAGCTAGCTAGATGTTTAACTCATGCCACTTTTTCCTTTACTAAAGCTAAATAAACCCTTTAGATTAGAGCCTTAATAGTAGCTCTTCCTCAAAGACCTCTCGATCGTATCTCACGTATTTCATTTTTTGTCAAAGCAAATGAGTGATCTACCACATCAACAGGTAATCCCACATTTATCATTGTATAGTCAGAATGTGGGCTCTCCCGCTGTTGGTGGTTTAGTTTAGTAAAGGTGGTAGGATTAAGATTAGGAGATTGATTGACTGAAGTAGGGTTCGGTGAAATATTAAATAGAAGTTGGACATCCTGTATAAAATAAAGGAAAGTACGACAGCCAATCTAAAGTAAAGTATGCCAGAAGTCGTAGCCTTGTTGAAAAAGTCTCCTATCTCTTGTCTTTCTTTTCCTCTACAATCTGTCTCGTCTCGAAAAGACCAATTTCAGTGCCTTTGTATCCACATAAGGAGAAGCCCTAATTTAGTAAAGCTTCTCTTCATCAGCGACCTTTGCAAATGAAGGAAAACTGAACAAGCCCGGGCTAAATCGAAAACCTCACTTTCGTGCAATGCATTCCAGAATCGGAAGCTTTCGACCAAGCTCAGGCTTAAATTAGTTTACCCATGAACAGATCTAGGCTTATACTTATTTAATTTATTAATTGGGACACAAAAGATTTGATCTTTAATAAAAGCGGAATTTAAAGATTATACCTTTTGTAGCGAAGTCCCTTGCCTAAAAGAAAAATCCAATCTTTAGCGCAATTTCCACAAGAAATCCAAAGAATGACTCCTATACGAACTCCGAAATAGTGTGGGCTATCGTCTACGGAGTTACCCATGGCAATACGAAGAAATCCCAAGAAACTTGCTTCTCAAGAAACTCAAAATAAAACTACCCAAAGCAAAATAACAGTCCAGCCGCTGGTTTTCTTCTTATTCGATCGGACAGCCAGCAGTTTGAACTGTGAAGACCCAGCCACGATCTGTACAGTAGGCCTCACGGATCACCGACCAAGAGGAAGAGATCAACGTGAGTTGCTACTGGATCAGCACGCCGAGTCTTCAAACAGATCACTGGCAAAAACTGCTCAAACGATCGCGCAGCAGTGAAGTACTGCACACGACCGAGCAACAGTAAAAACTGGGAAGAAATCCAGCGGCCCCTTTGAAAAATATAATCGGATTGCTCTATAATCGAATGGGCTGAGTCTCTTTTCGAAGAAGAAAGCTATCCTAGTCGACTTCGAGAGAAAACTTGACGAGGAAGAAACAGTTCTCTCTCTAGACTAGACTTTCTCTCACTACCTCTTACTTGGGTATCAAGTTTCTTATGTATTGACTTGGCTAACAAGTTGTATTTATATGGAGCTTCTAAGAACACCTAATGGGCTCTCGAGTTAGGCCTTTAAATTTGACTTTCATTTACCGCTAAGTCTTCCCGACTAATCAACTCCAATCGACCCATTTAAATTAATTTATTTAATCCACTTTGTTAATTTAATTTAATCGAACCCTTAGAATTAATTAATTCAAAATAGAATTAATTTCTAAATTCACTTTGCCGATTAAATATTAATTAAACCTTTTGGATTAATTAATTTACCTTGTCGATTAGTCAAATCATAATCGGTCGTACCACTAACGGACCCATTATGGAACTACCGCTCGAAAACAACTTTACATCGCGCCATTATTTTTTATTCTATCTCCCCACATTAAAGATCTAGTGCTCGTCGGTTTATCAATTTACTGACAAATTAATTCACCGACTTCTTGGTTTCCGAGATTAGTACTGAAGGAAAACTGAACAAGCCCGGGCTAAATCGAAAACCTCACTTTCGTGCTATGCATTCCAGAATCGGAAGCTTTCGACCAAGCTCAGGCTCAAATTAGTTTACCCATGAACGGATCTAGGCTTATACTTATTTAATTTATTAATCAGGACACAAAAATTAAATCTTTAATTAAAGCGGAATTTAAAGATTATACCTTTTGTAGCGAAGTCCCTTGATTAAAGAAAACCAAATAAAATCTGCTGCGATCTCCACAAGAAATCCAATCGATTCTCCAATACAAACTCCGAGATATTGTGGGCTATCTTCTACGAAGTTACCCACGAGCAATTGAAGAAAACCCAGAAAACTTGCTCTTCAAGACAACTCAAAAATCTGTCCAAAGGTGCTGCCTTTACACTGCCAGACTGTCGCTGCCCTTCCCGAAGTCCAGTCGATCTGCCGCCCACCTTCTCAGCCACGATCTGCACCACCGCCTTCACGGATCACCCACCGAAGAGGAGATCAACGCGAAGGTCGGCAGGATCAAGCACGCCGAGCAGAAGAGCAGCCGCTGGACTGCTGCGCTATTTCCTTGCAGCGCAAGAAAAAACGGGATTAAAAACTGGGCAGCGATTTCCTTAAAAAAAACTGGCAGCAGCGATTCAATAAAACCAAGGGACCAATCGAAGGGACAGAGTTGATCTTGAAGAAGAAATATCCTAGCTGACTTCGAGGATAAGATTCGAAGAAAAAGAATTTCTCACTCTAAACTAGACTTTCTCTTACTAGCCAAAAACTTGGCTGCCAAGTTTTCTTACCTTAGGGTTTTTGCTGCCCATTATTTTGTATTTATAGTAGCTCGATTGGAGACCTAATGGGATCTCGAGTTAGGCCTTAAAATTTGACTTTCGTTGACCGCTAAGTCTTCCCGACTAATCAACTCCAATCGACCCTTTTAAATTAATTTATTTAATCCACTTTGTTAATTTAATTTAATCGAACCCTTAGAATTAATTAATTCAAAAATAGAATTAATTTCTAAATTCACTTCGTCGATCAAATTTAATTAAACCCTTCGGATTAATTAATTTACCTTGTCGATTAGTCAAACGCATAATCGGTCGTACCACTAACGGACCAATTATGGAACTACCGCTCGAAAATGACTTTACATCGCGCCATTATTATTTCTTCTATCTCCCCACATTAAAGATCTAGTGCTCGTCGATTTATCAATTTACTGACAAATTAATTCACCGACTTCTTGGTTTCCGAGATTAGTACCACTCGACCTTTTATTATACCGAACATAAAGTTCACTGGCCAGGTTTAGTATAATAACTTTACGAGCTCATCTCGAGAACACCATCAACCCGGCGAACCGGTACGTGGATTCCTCCGACTAGCAACGGCACGCAAGAAGCTAAACACCGCATACCCAACTTACCGAGGTATTGGCCTCAATTGACCTCACTCTTTGGCAAATCAAAGCACACGATATCCAACCCTCACGCCCGTCCCAATCTCGGGATTGAGAGACGGAATACTAGGACCGAATTGACTACGCCGATCAGTACAAGTCAATTCTATCCATACTGGTCGTGCTCAATATGCCCCGGGCATATCTGTGTGATTTAAATTAGTCGAGATAAACCAATTTCCAAACCACACAATAACCTATACCGATAGTATGTTCAGACTATCTCGGTTACGAGCATACTTTTTATATATCAATACTTTAACCAATAACGGTATCTACTGTGTTTGTCGACACCCCGTTATCTAGTTCTATGATATAAAGGAACAAATTTATACTGAAACAAAATGATATGTCATCTGTGGATATTAGTTTTTGATACAAGCCATAGCTTTTCTGTATTCAAAACTAACAATCTCTCACTAATACTCAAAGCTATGCTAAGAAGTACAAAAACTGTCCAACCCGCTATTACACTGCTGTCATAATGAAATCTCCAAAACACCTTTAAGTTCACTCACATGGCTCTCTCAAGAATCTGACTCCCATGCCCTCCACATGTCTCTCAAAGACCTTTGGGGTCAATGGCTTGGTGAAAGGATCTGCAAGGTTGTCATCTGAAGCACATACTTATAACCCTCAGCGGTAAGGACAATGTCCAGGTTACGTTTCCAATCAATGTAATTTGGACCGGTGAGTTTGCTTTAGTTCAGAATGACAGCTAGCGGGTTGAACGACATATCAACTGAAAATAAACAAACAAGTTTCAGTATACTTTTTCAAAAATATTGAAAAATCCTCAAAAAACAAATATAATCTTCTACAGACATCTCTCACACCGGGATTAACGCAGGTCACGATGGGTGAACGTCTACGCCAACCCACATTCATTCGAGAAGAACCGAAGTTCATTAATTTCATTATCTGAGCAACGATCTTATGATCAATGAAATTAATAGTCGATAATTTTAGCCGTACACGTAGATAGCGTAACCTCGATGGGAGGAATCCTATAAACATTACACTAAGTGTATGCCATTACGTGACTTCAAAGTTTGTTACTTAGGACACTAATGCGCCTCGGATGGCGAGGGTGTCGCAACTTTCTCCAATTAAACTCACTATAGTCATCCCTTTAGAAATTCATTCCGGTGATATCTGTGATTGAAAACTCATCCGATAAGGAGGAAGGTCTAAGCCAGCACGCAAGTTTAACCACATCACCAATGAACCCGTAATGGAGGCCATGGGGCTATTAACCAACCCGCTCCCACTTAGATTTTTAATTTCGATTCGCCCGGGTTTTCTCGGTTTTCTACGTAATTAGGAATCACCCAAAATTACGATTAAACCAAAACCCGCGAATGTAATTAGTTTGAGGATTTTTACGTTTTAACATGCAATATCTTAACTATGGATATTCGCACTCATAAAACCGTTGGAGTTTTAATATGCGAATAATCTACCTTAGTTAATTGCACATTACTTTTTAAAACTTTTGGTTTGGTTTTCGTTCATGCAAAATAAAACGAAAATCACACAATCAACGAAAAGACATAAATACGGGAAATTAAACAAATAAAATTTCCCGACTATTATGGCCTTCTCTATCGTTGATTCTTTGACGCCTCGGTGACACTTCCCGTCGTGTCGCTCCCACTCGTTATTTGGATTCCTCTCGATTCGCCCGGGTTTTCTCGGTTTACTACGTAATTAGGAATCACCCAAAATTACGATAAACTAAAACCCACGAATATAAGTTACCCAAAATAACGTCTTCGTCACAGTACATAAATTCCTATATACAAAGGCGTTTTTCTGGGAATTTAAAGACGACATGATTAGATCAAATCCTACTACAAGATTTTTCTAATCCTACACGGCTTCTAGCTCGTGGTTATTACTATTACAGAAATTTCCATTCAAAAATAAAACAAGCCCGGACATGCCCCGGGGTTTATGAATGAAAATTAAATTTCTACCATAATAGCCGGGAAATCAATAATCTCCTGTTTATGCATTTCGACAAAAATAATAATGCCAAAATAAAGCCGTGTAATAAATCAAACAAGTATAAGACTGAAACCAACGCTCTGATACCAATTTGAAGGAAAACTGAACAAGCCCGGGCTAAATCAAAAACCTCACTTTCGTGCAATGCATTCTAGAGTCGGAAGCTTTCGACCAAGCTCAGGCTTAAATTAGTTTACCCATGAACGGATCAAGGCTTATACTTATTTAATTTATTAATCGGGACACAAAAGATTCGATCTTTAATAAAAGCGGAATTTAAAGATTATACCTTTTGTAGCGAAGTCCCTTGCCTAAAAGAAAAATCCAATCTTTAGCGCAATTTTCACAAGAAATCCGAAGAATGACTTCTATACGAACTCCGAAATAGTGTGGGCTATCGTCTACGGAGTTACCCACGACAATACGAAGAAATCCCAAGAAACTTGCTTCTCAAGAAACTCAAAATAAAACTGCCCAGAGCAAAATGACAATCCAGCCGTTGGTTTTCTTCTTACTCGATCGGACAGCCAGCAGTTTGAACTGTGAAGACCCAGCCACGATCTGTACAGTAGGCCTCACGGATCACCGACCAAGAGGAAGAGATTAACGTGAGGTTGCTACTGGATCAGCACGCCGAGTCCTCAAACAGATCGCTGGCAAAAACTGCTCAAACGATCGCGCAGCAGTGAAGTACTGCACACGACCGAGCAACAGTAAAAACTGGGAAGAAATCCAGCGGCCCCTTGGAAAAATATAATCGGCATACTCTATAATCGAATGGGCTGAGTCTCTTTTCGAAGAAGAAAGCTATCCTTGTCGACTTCGAGAGAAAACTTGATGAGGAAGAAACAGTTCTCTCTCTAGACTAGACTTTCTCTCACTACCTCTTACTTGGGTATCAAGTTTCTTATGTCTTGACTTGCCTAACAAGTTGCATTTATATGGAGCTTCTAAGGAGAACTAATGGACTCTCGAGTTAGGCCTTTAAATTTGACTTTCGTTGACCGCTAAGTCTTCCTGACTAATCAACTCCAATCGACCCATTTAAATTAATTTATTTAATCCACTTTGTTAATTTAATTTAATCGAACCCTTAGAATTAATTAATTCAAAATAGAATTAATTTCTAAATTCACTTTGTCGATTAAATATTAATTAAACCTTTCAGATTAATTAATTTACCTTGTCCATTAGTCAAATCATAATCGGTCGTACCACTAACGGACCAATTATGGAACTACCGCTCGAAAACGACTTTACATCGCGCCATTATATTTTATTCTATCTCCCCACATTAAAGATCTAGTGCTCGTCGGTTTATCAATTTACTGACAAATTAATTCACCGACTTCTTGGTTTTCGAGATTAGTACCACTCATCCTTTTATTATACCGAACATAAAGTTCACCGGTCGGGTTTAGTATAATAACCTTACGAGCTCATCTCGGGAGCACCATCAACCCGGCGAACCGGTACATGGATTCCTCCGACTAGCAACGGCACGTAAGAAGCTAAACACCGCATACCTAACTTACCGAGGTATTGGCCTCAATTGACCTCACTCTTTGGCAAATCAAAGCACACGATATCCAACCTTCACGCCCGTCCCAATCTCGGGATTGAGAGACGGAATACTAGGACCGAATTGACTACGCCGATTAGTATAAGTCAATTCTATCCAAATTGGTCGTGCTCAATATGCTCTGGGCATATCTGTGTGATTTAAACTAGTTTAGATAAACTAATTTCCAAACCACACTATAACCTATACGATAGTATGTTCAGACTATCTCGGTTACGAGCATACTTTTATATATCAATACTTTAACCAATAACGGTATCTACTGTGTCTGTCCACACCCCGTTATCTAGTTCTATGATATAAAGGAACAAATTTATACTGAAACAAAATGATATGTCATCTGTGGATATTAGCTTTTGATACAAGCCATAGCTTTTCTGTATTCAAAACTAATAGCAAATGCCTTCTATCGACAAAGAATCCCCTGAGTTAGCAGCCTGCCCTACCTATCTAGCCAGTCTTTGCTAGGTTTATTGAGCTACCTCACTACTGCCTTTCACTGGAAGTGGCTTAGCAGCTTGATCAATAAGGTGTTGGTGTATGTGCCCTTTTAAGGGCTATATAGATATTTGTCATTTAATTGCAATCGAGATTCTTGAAGCATCAGCCTGATCCACGGGTCATGGGTTTATTGATGGGCTTGGTGTATAACCCAAATTATTCAAGTATTATTTAATACTGATTTGGAATCAGTAAAATAATATTTGATTTGGAATCTAATTAAATCAGTAAAGTAATAATTGATTACAATACTAATTTTGGAAACTTTGACTCTACAAATATCCTAGAGATATTATTGTAGATGTAATTCCGTCGACCGGAATCCTCGCCAAAAAAATGAGGGTCACTGGATCTTCATGGTTTTGGCCTGAAAAGTTGTGGTTTTTGTTCCTTATTATCCCAAAAATGATTTCGGCACAATTATGGTTTCAAATCGTGGTTCTAAATAGATTTTCTGGGTTTGTTTTGAAAATTTTTCGCCGGAAAAACTTTTGAAGTTTTTGGAGTTTTTTATCAGAAAATCAGGCTACCAGAAATGATTTGGAGTTTGTGTTTTTTTTCTTGTTCGGGTTTAATGTTGGAATGGTTCCGAGGGTTTTGGACGGATTAAAAATTGTTTTGGTCAATTTTATTGACGGAGAACTGGCTTTTTCGATGGCCTGAAAAACTCGAGCGGTGAAGTCTTTCTGAACTGGGTTTCGGTTGTTTGGATATTTCTGCAAGAGAGTCGAGCCTAGGATGCTTTGGGTATCCCTTGCAAAGGTTTACGGTGAGGTCCACTGCATCTTCTCAGGCTAGAGAAGATGAACGGTGTCAGGGACGCTGTCGAGAAGTCTATGTGGCGACAGGAAAATCTTGAGGAAGAAGAAGGATCATTGTGGCTTGGGGCAAAACCCTAAAAGGGGTGAAATTACCTTATGTCCCCGCCGCAGCCCCTAATTCCTAATGTGCCAAAAAAATTTAAACTTTTAAAATTATAAATTGGCCCCAGAAGTTTTTTTCTTTTAAACCCTAAGCCCAAAACTTCTGTTAATTATAAAATTGACCCAAAATTTTCAGAGATTTTTTTCTGATTTTTCAATTTTGGTAAGATTTTGAATTTTGATTTATTGGATTAAATCAAATCTTATCAGATTTTAGTTTCAAAATTTTGAAATTGGATTTTAAGATTTTAAAATATTTTAAATCAATTATCTTAATGAGATTAGGATAATTAGCTAATAAATAAAATAATTAGTTAATGTGGTTGATTAATTTTATTCCTTTATTTATGCTTTCAAATATGGTTTGATTTATTTAAATGGTTTAAATATTTTAATTCCTTTATTTATGCTTTCAAATATGGTATGATTTATTTAAATGGTTTAATATTTGCATACATATTTAGTATGTTCAATCATCATTTTTCACAAATGATTGAACAAGAAAAAGGAAAGATTGATTAAAATTGATTATGACATGATCAATTTTAATAGTATAGAATAATTTGGAAATATTCAACTACACAATCTTTTAAATTGATTGGCTTAATTAAAATGGGCTTGTATGAAGCACTTGCATTTTATGTGTTTTTCATGCATGAATTGGGCTTTATTTATTTTGGTTTAATTTGGGGCCTGAGTGGCAATTAAATTGTGCCAGCGAGCCTATTAAAATTTATTGTAATAGAATAGATTAAAAATTAGGCCCAAGAAATTTCAACAAGCCAAGACGGAGTCATGGAGTTGGAGCCCAACAATGGAGGCCCAAAAGAAGGCAAAAATTTTTAAAAGCCTTCTAATAGACTAGAGCCCAATTAATTGCATTTTTTTCTTTAATTTTATATTTTGTGAATGATGAAAAATGAAATGCATGTTAAGTTGTTCAAACTAAATCCCCAAAAACCTAAGTTATAAATTGCTTCCACACTTGGGGGCTCGCTAGAGCATCGAACGTCTGTGGACTTAGAGAGCCCAAGAGCCTTAGGTTTTCTTCGTGAGGCGAGTTGTCACATAATAGGTGTCCAACTTTACTCACTACCACTATGTGGAAAAACTATTTGGGTATTTATTGATGTGATGCTTCGAGGGATGGTTTGGCTTAGAGAAAAATCGATCCTAGCTTGACCCGATAAGTTGACTAGGATTGGTTTTGCAATGATAGGATGGTGTCAAACATTTGGAATGTTCATTCTATCACCGAAAAGTTGCATGGAATGCAATTGGAAAGTATTAAGTTGCATGAGATGTGATTTGAACGTTGTCTACCAAAAGGGCCCGATCCCTACGATACTTGCCAAAACAAGAATGGGGTTTGGTTCTTTGTGGATTTTCGGCCCACAATCTAGCACCAACACAAAATTGTTTGGGATTTCAATTTCGGCTATTATGGAAAATGATTTTAAAAACTCATCATAATATTTTGCATTTATTCTTTTGTAGAAATGACATCATCTAGCACTAATATTGTCTCTAACTTCACTCTATGAAGTACTTTGGATAAAGACAAATTGGTTGGACCAAACTTCTTAGACTGGGAAGGAAACTTGAGAATTGTTCTCAAACAAGAAAGGAAGTTACATGTCTTAGAAACTGCTTTACCTGAACCACCACAGAATGCCACGGCTACTGTTTAGCATTCGTAGAATAAACTGAAAAGTGAATTTGACGATGTGACGTGCTTGATGCTTGCGTCTATGACAGGCGAGCTTCAAAAACAGTTCATGAATTTAGAAGTGTTTCGGATATATAAGTCACTAACAGAAATGTTTCATGAATAAGCCCGTAACGAAAAGTTTGTTACAATCAAGGCATTGATCTCGTGCAAGATGGCGAAGGGTTCGTCAGTAAACACGCATTTAATCAAGATGAAAGGGTATATTGATACCCTAGAGCAATTGAATGCGTCTCTTGCTAGAGAGTTAGCGATTGACATCATCTTGGCCTTACTTCCTGATGAATACAATGACTTTGTGGTGAACTATAACATTCATAAGATGGAGAGGAACATTCCTGAGCTTCATGGAATGCTAAAAAATACTGAGCAAACCCTTTGGAAGGCCACGCCAGTAATGGTTGTAAAGAAAGGTAAAGGGAACAAGAGGAAGGTTAAATGCAAGGCCAAAGTTGGGCAAAACAAGAAAGCTCACAGTAAGACTGCTGCCAATGCCCAGCCTCAAGCTCCTCCATCTGCTAAGACAATGCCTCGTAAGGATGATACATATCTCTTCTGTAATTAGAAAGGTCATTGAAAGAGAGACTGTAAACTATTTCTTGAAAACAAACAAAATCCTTCAGCTTCAGGTATCTTTGTTATTGAAATAAATCTTTCTATATCCACCTCATGGGTATTAGATACCGGATATGGGGCTCACATTTGTACTAATGTGTTGGGACTCAAAAATAGAATGATGACAAGGAAAGGTGAAGTAGATCTTTGAGTGGGCAACGGGGCAAGGGTTGTTTCTGTTGAAGTGGGAGATTACACTTTATCTTTACCTTCCGGTTTAAACATTGAACTTGAGAATTGTTATTATGTACCTGTTTTGAGCAGGAATATTATTTCAATTTCTTGTTTGGATATTAAAGGTTTTCATTTTATTATTGGTAATAATTCGTTATCTTTATATTGGAATGATGTTTTATACGGAGTTGTAAATTTTTACAAAGACCTATATGTCTTAGATTTGAACCAAGAAAGACCGGTCTATAATATTGAAAAGAAAGGTAAATCAATTAAGATTGATATGAGTCCAACTTATCTTTGCCACTGTCGTTTAGGCCATGCAAACGAGAAATGAGAAACGAGTTCAAAGACTTCACAAGGATGGAGTGCTAGGGTCATTTGATTTCGAATCATATGAGATGTGTGAACACTCTTTGTGAGGAAAAATGACAAAGAGTCCTTTCAATAAGAAAGAAGAAAGAACTAGTGAGCTATTGGCCCTAATACACATGGATATATGTGGACCAATGAGCACACAAGGCAGAGGTGGATTCGTATACTTCGTTATCAATGACTACAGTAGATATGGCTATGTCTACTTAATGAGGCATAAAAGTGAAATGTTTGAAAAGTTCAAAGAGTTTAAGAACGGAATAGAGAATCAGTTGGATAGAAGGATTAAGGCTATTCGCTCCGATCGGGAGGTTAATACCTTCGTGATGAGTTTGATGGTTATCTAAAATAGTGTGGAATTGTTTCACAGTTGTCTTCACCGGGAACACCTCAATGAAATGGTGTACCTGAAAAGAGGAATTGGACCCTATTATATATTTTTTGATCAATGATAGGCCAAGCAACTCTCCATACATCTTTTTGGAGTCATGCTCTCCTTTCTGCTGCCTACGTACTAAACCGTAATCTACCTAAGGCAGTGGATAAGACTCCATATGATATATAGATGGGCCAAAAGGCCTATATGTCCTATCGACGAGTTTGGTGTTGTCAAGCTCATGTAAAGCGTTTACAAAGTAATAAGCTTGAACCTAAAACTGATAAATGCCTATTTGTGGGGTATCCTAAGAAAACCAAAGGATATCAATTCTACCTCTCAACTGAGAACAAAGTGTTTGTTTCTCGATGAGCTACTTTCTTAGAGAAAGACTTTCTGTACAAGAAAGACAGTAAGAGTAAAATAGAACTCGAAGAGGTTCAAGACCCACTAGTGAGTTTAGAACAATCTATGGAAACTCATATGGAAGTTGGCATGGAAACTCATATGGAAGTTGGCATGGAAACTCATGAAGATGAGCAACCTGAGCCAACAACACAAGAACCTAGAAGATCTGGTAGATCTCGTCAACAACCCGAGAGATACGGATTTCTCGTAACTGACGATCAAGATTTGATCTTGGTGGACTATGATGAGCCCATGACCTATGGACAGGTTTTAGAAAGTCTAGATTTAGATAAATGGATATAAGCCATGGAATCTGAAATGCAATCCATGAGGAACAATAAAGTGTGGACTTTGATTGATCCTCCTGTTTAGGCAAAGGTTGTCAATTGCAAGTGGATTTTCAAGTTAAAACCTGGTGGGATCTTCAAGGCACGACTAGTGGCTAAAGGTTTTAGACAGACTCATGGTATTGACTATGATGAAACCTTCTCCCCTGTCGTGATGCTCAAGTCCATTCGGACTATGCTCGCCATAGCGGTATATTATGACTATGACATATGGCATATGGATGTTAAGACGACTTTCCTAAATGGAAACCTACTCGAGAATGTTTAAATGAAACAAATCAAGGGATACATCGATCAAGAGCATCCTAATTGAGTATGCAAGCTTCAAAGGTCTATCTACGGACTAAAGCAAGCATCTCGAAGTTAGAATCTTAATTTTGACGAGGCAGTAAAAGGTTACGACTTCATAAAGAACGAAGACAAGCCTTGTGTTTACAAGAAGGTTAATGGGAGCAAGAATTTTTTCTTGTCCTATATGTGGATGACATCCTACTCATAGGAAATGACATCCCCATGTGAAAAGATATCAAACAATGGTTGGTAAGTGTATTTTCTATGAAAGACTTAGGAGAAGCCAAAATGATACTAGGCATCAAGATCTATAGAGATAGGTCTAAAAGGTTTCTAGAACTAAGTCAAAAAGGGTACATAGACAACATATTGAAGAGATTCAATATGTCTAACTCTAAGAATAGTATGATACCATTCAAACATGACCTCCTCTTAAAGAATAACCAATGTCCTTCTACTAAAGAGGAGAGGGATGTGATGAGTAGAGTTTCATATGCTTCAGCAATAGGATCTATCATGTATGTCACATTATGTACCCGCCCGAATGTCACACATGCACTAAGTATGACTAGCAGATACCAACAAGATCTAGGAAAGGCTCATTGGACTGCAGTCAAGAATCCTTAAGTACTTACGAAGGACTAAAGGATTGATGCTAGTGTAGGGAGGACAAGAACAGATCGTTGTACAAGGCTACACCGATGTTGTTTTTCAGACAGATTAAGATAATATGAAATCACAATCATGCTATGTGTTTAACCTAAATAGTGGTGCAATGAGTTAGAAAAACTCAAAGCAAGATAGAATGACCGACTCTACAACATAATCTGAGACTTTGCTGCATGAGATGTTTTAATGGGAGTGTCTGGTTGAGGGAAGTTTGTGTTTAACATCGAAGTGATACCGAGTATCCAAATTCCAATAGACCTCCATTGTGACAACAACGGGGCCGTCACACAAGTTAAAGTGCCCCCGGTCACATGAAAAAATACCAAACACATACTCAGAAGATTTCATCTCATTTGAGAGAATGTTGATCGATGAGATGTGAAAGTTTGCAAAATAGGGTGAGAAAACAATATAGCAGATCCTTTTACAAAAGCTCTACCACAGTCAAAGTTTGAGAGACATGTAATAGAGCTTGGTGTTAAAATGTTTAGGACATAGCCCTTCAACGGGCAGGTTGGAGATTGTTGGTGGATGTGCCCTTTTAATGGCTATATAGACATTTGTCATTTGATTGATGATATATCAGATGAGTTAATTTCATGAATATAATATTCTTGTGCATATTTGAATTCATGAAATTGATCTGCCAAAAGAAACACCCAATGGATTTATTAAATCATGAGTGTTTCTTTTGAGTAGTACTCATACGAGGATCCTTAGACCAGAAATCACTACATGGTCTTAGGTGAATTGTAATGAGCTTTAACATACACTGAATAGGGGCCGTAACAGGTTGCCAAGTATGGGTATGATTGGGTACACTATGAGTCACGCTAAGGTATGTAGGTGAAGTGATGGAACTACAAGTCTCTCTTAAGTGATAGATGATATCTTGGCCACTTGATAGTGAACGGAGAAGTGCATGGCCGTGCCCAAGAAATGATAAGTGTTACCATTTGTTTGATGAATTCAGTGTCACTAAGAGATCAAGTAATATTTTAGCTATATAAGATGATGGTTCCATTCCTTATGCAAAACGGGATATCAATGTAGAGGATCGTACGCAGTTTGCTCGGAAAGGTTGTGTTGAATCACCATTCAACCCTCCATTCCGAATTGGGTAGTCATTATGTCTTGCTAGAGACCACTAATGACTTATGGATTAATCAGTTAGATTGAGTTATCCATTACCAATTTAGAATGGGCCTATAGGATCGCACATAAGAAAGTTCGATGATGTAGAATAAGTATTCTTGTATACACTAAGTATAATTGTTACACTTAAATAAATAATATTTAATTAAATAGTTTAGTTAAATATTATTGAAAAGTTCTGTGGTATTAATTAATAGTTAATTAATTACCTAAGAACAATTGGGATGGGCTGATAAATCAAGGAACTTAATTACAATTGAGATTCTTGACCCATCAGCCTGATCCATGGGTCATGGGTTGATTCATGGGCTTGGTGTATAACCTAAATCATTAAAGTATTATTTAATACTGATTTGAAATTAGTAAAATAATATTTAGAAATAATATTGATTTGGAATCTGATTAAATCAGTAAAGTAATAATTGATTACAATATTGATTTTGGAAACTTTGACTTTACAAATATCCTTGGGATATTATTGTAGATGTAGACATTTCAATCAGACAAAATTAGACCAAGAAAATAATCCACAGAATCCAGATAATTCTCTGTAGGCAGAAAATGGCTAGCACCGAATCTGTGAAGAGCTTTTGTGCTTGAGAGTAGAGAATCCTTCAAGGAAGGATTTTTGGTGGCGACAAACGCGATCAGAAAGAAGAATCTGGACTAACATCAATCTAGGATCCATATGCGGCTACCAATTACACTTCAAGGGTATGTTTTATATGCTTTAAACGTAGGTTTAATTAACACTAAAATTGGAATTGGCACGAATCCGCTGCATAAACTTTTGAAAATCATGCCTCCGATCCCAACATAAGGCTCTTTGGAAATAGTCTGATCATAAGACTATCATAGTGAGCCACTATCTCTTCAAGCCTTTTAGCTCTTCCTAGAATTTTACTTGGTTTACCTTGGAAAGAAAAGTTGTTGGCAAAAACCTGGGTTAGGTTTGTATTCGGTTGCCACTAGCTCTTAAGCACACCCATTGGCATTGACTGCATGGGATCGAAAGACTTTTGGTTTCGTGAACCTGTCCATAACTTTCTCATGGATCAGATTTAGATGAATACACCAGAAGGCCAGAGACCTCATTTGGCATTGTGCGGCTTCTCTAATTGCACTAGCACACTCAGGTGAGCAATAAGCCGTTGGTTGAACCATTAGGGGATCGAGTATAGTATTAGAAACCAGATGAGAGAATTTGCGATAGGGCTATGCTAGAACAAAAAGAAGAGCTCAAGAAAGAGAGAAAACCAAAGAAATGTTACAGTATCAGTCAATGTGTAAAGAATTGCTTAAGAAAGGAAACCTATTAGTCTCTTCTCGTATTGAAAATGAAAGGTCGCCAACCAAGGTGAAAAGATAGGCGGCAAGGAAAGCGAAGGGAAAAGAATGGTAAATTCTTTCGATCAATCAGATCTCTGTAGAGGCGAATGTTGGATCGTGTTTAGGCATTTAATTCTAAATTAATGCAGCGGATTATCCTAAACTATAAGAACCGGGGTCTTACCCTCGACGCGTAATCGGCTGCGCTCGCACCTGGATCCTTTTGGGAAGATTGCGTTTTGTCTTTCATTGGCACTTCCCGGAAGTGTCCTCCACAATCAGGCACTGGAGCTCTTCGGTGCTAGTATAAAATTCCTATAAAAAAATTTTGTTTTGGAAGAGAGAGAATTTTTACGAGAAAGAAAAAGAGAAGAAAAATTTTTAGAAAACTATTTTCCCGTTTTAAAATCTGTCTCTAAATTTTCTCTCACAGATTCTCTTTTATAAAAGAAATCTGATTTTCCCAAATCCCACAACCACCGGGTTGTTAAAAATAAAATATTTAATATTACAATAATAATATAATATTTTACTTTTACTTATTTGGGTTTTACTTGACCCATGAATCAAACCATTTACCCATGGATCAGATTGATGGGTCTAGAACCTCAATTGCAACTAGGTCCCTTGATTTGTTAGTCTATCTCAATTCTTCCTGAGTATTTAATTAACTATTAATTAATACCCCAAAACTTCTTAATAATATTTAATTAAACTATTTAATTTAATGTTATTCTTCTAAGTATAACAATTATACCTAGTACTGTCAAGAATCTTCGAACTCACTTACGTGCAATCCTGTAGGTCTATTCCAAATTGATAATGGATAAATTAATCTCATAGATTAATCCATAAATCATCAGTGGCCTCTAGCAAGACATGATGACAACTCAATTTAGAATGGATGGTCGAATGACGATTCAACGCAACCTTTCTAAGCATACTATGTAAGGTCCTCTACATCGATATCCCGTTTAGCATAAGGCATGGAACCATCATCCTTATTAAGCTAAACGTTTACTTGATCTCTCAGTGACACTGATTCTATTCGAGCAAATGATAACAATTATCAATTCTCGGGCATGGCCATGCACTTCTCAGTTCACTATCAAGTGGCCCGGATATCATCTCTCACTTAAGAGAGATTTGTAGTCCTATCACTTCACCTACATATCTTAACGTGACTCATAGTATACCCAATCATACCCGTACTTGGCAACCTATTACAGTCCCATTAGGTGTATGTCAAAGAACACCATAATTCACCTAAGACCATGCAGTGATTTCTGGTCTAAGGATCCTCGTACGAGTATACTCGAAAAGAATCACTCATGATCTATCAGTCCATGGAGTGTTTCTTTTGGCGGATTGTTTTCATGAAATTAAATATGCACAAGAATATTACATTCATGAAATTAACTCATCAGATAAATAATCAATCAAATGACATATGTCTTATTTACATAAATAACCCTCAAATTTTATTTACAAAAATAGCCCTCATTAGGGCACATACACTAACAATCTCCCACTTGCACGTTGAAGGGCTATGTCCTAAACTGTTTAAGAGTAAGCTCTATTACATGTATATCAAACTTTGACTGCGTTAGAGCTTTTGTGAGAGGATCTGCTACATTGTCGTCTGACCCTATTTTGCATATTTTAACATCTCCTCGATCGACGATCTCTCGAATGAGGTGATATCTTCTGAGTATTTGTTTGGTCTTTTTGTGTGACCGAGGCTCTTTGGCTTGTGCGATGGCCCCATTATTGTCACAAAAAAGTTCTATTGGATCCTGGATACTCAGTATCACTCCGATGTCTGACACGAACTTCCTCAACCAAACAGCTTCCTTTATAGCATCTGATGCAGCAATGTACTCAGATTTTGTTGAAGAGTCGGCTGTGGTATCTTATTTCGAGCTTTTCCAACTTATCGCACCGCCATTCAGACTAAACATGTAGCCTGATTGTGACTTCATGTCATCTTGATCTGTTTAGAAAGCAGCATCAGCGTAACCTTGTACAATGAGTTGTTCTTGTCCTCCATACACTAGCATTAATCCTTTAGTTCTTCGTAGGTACTTTAGGATTGCTTTGACTGTAGTCCAATGATCTATTCCTGGATCTTGTTGGTATCTGCTAGTCATGCTAAGTGCATGTGCAACATCCGGACGGGTACATAACATGGCATACATGATAGATCCTATTGCCGAAGTATATGGGACTCTACTCATTGTATCCCCCTCCTCTCTTATTGAAGGACCCTGGTTCTTCTTCAAGAGAAGGCCATGTCTAAATGGTACCTTACCATTTTTCGAGTTAGACATATTGAATCTTTTCAATATCTTGTCTATGTACCCTTCTTGACTTAGTCCCATAAGCCTTTTAGATCTATCTCTATAGATCTTAATACCTAGTATCATCTCGGCTTCTCCTACGTCTTTCATAGAAAATACACTCCCCAACCATTGTTTGATATCTTTCATCATGGGAATGTCATTTCCTATGAGTAGGATGTCGTCCACATATAGGACAAGGAAAACTATCTTGCTCTCACTAACCTTCTTGTACACACAAGGCTCACCTTCATTCTTGATGAATCTGTAACCTTTTACTTCCTCATCAAAATGAAGATTCCAACTTCGAGATGCTTGCTTTAGTCTATATATGGACCTCTAAATCTTATATACTCGATTAGGATGTTTTTGATCGATGTATCCCTCGGGTTGTTTCATATAAACATTCTCGAGTAGGTTTCCATTCAGGAAAGCCGTTTTAACATCCCTCTGTCATACCTCATAGTCAAAATATGCTGCTATGGCAAGCATAGTCTGAATGGACTTGAGCATCACGACAGGGGAGAAGGTTTCATCATAGTCTATACCATGAGTCTATCTGAAACCTTTAGCCACTAGTCGTGCCTTGAAGATCCTGCCTGGTTTTAACTTGAAAATCCACTTGCAATCGACAACCTTTGCCTGAACAGGAGGGTCAATCAAAGTTCACACTTTATTGTCCCTCATGGATTGCATTTCAGATTCTATGGATTGTAGCCATTTATCTGAATCTGGACTTTCTAAAACCTGTCAGTAGGTTGTTGGCTCATCAGAGTCCACCAAGATCAAATCTTGATCGTCAGTCAGAAGAAATCCGTATATCTCGGGTTCATGACGAGATCTACTAGACCTTTTAGGTTCTTGTGTTGTTGACTCAGGTTGCTCACCTTCATGAGTTTTCGTGTCAACTTCCATCTGAGTTTCTGTAGATTATTCTATATTCTCTTGTGGTTCTGGAACTTCTCCGAGTTCTATTTTACTCCCACTGTCTTTCTTGTACAGAAATTCTTTCTCTAAGAAAGTAGCTCCTCGAGCAACAAACACTTTGTTCTCAGTTGGGTTGTAGAATTGATATCCTTTGGTTTCCTTTGGATATCCCACAAATAGGCATTTGTCATTTTTAGGTTCAAACTTATTACTTTGTAAACGTTTTACATGAGCTTGACAACCCTAAACTCATAGAAAGGACATATAGGGCTTCCGACCTGTCCATATCTCATATGGAGTCTTATCTACTGTCTTAGATGGAATATGGTTTAATAAGTAGGCAGCAGAAATGAGAGCATAACCCCAAAAGGATGTAGGGAGAGTTGCTTGGCCCATCATTGATCGAACCATATCTAATAAGGTACGATTCCTCCTTTCAGATACACCATTCCATTGAGGTGTTCCCGGTGGAGTCAATTGTGAAACAATTCCACACTGTTTTAGATAGCCATCGAACTCATCACTTAGGTATTCACCTCATCGATCAGAGCGAATAACCTTAATCCTTCTATCCAACTGATTTTCTACTTCGTTTTTAAACTCTTTGAACCTTTCAAAAGTTTCACTTTTATACCTCATTAAGTAGACATAACCATGTCTACTATAGTCATCAGTAAAAGTCACGAAGTATTCAAATCCACCTCTAGCTTGTGTGCTCAATTGTCCACATACATCCGTATGTATTAGAGCCAATAGCTCACTTGTTCTTTGCCATTTCTTGTTGAAAGGACTCTTTGTCATTTTGCCTTACAAGCAGGGTTCACAGGTATTATATGATTCAAAATCAAACGACCCAAGCACTCCATCCTTGTGAAGTTTTTGAACTCACTTTTCATTTGCATGGCCTAATCGACAATGCCAAAAGTATATTGGACTTAAATCATTTTTAGTTGATTTAACTTTCTTTTCTATGTTATAGACTGGTTTTTCTTGGGTCAAATCCAAGACATACAAACCGTTACACATATTTGCAACTCCGTATAAAATATCATTTCGATATAAAGATAACGAATTATTCTCAATAATAAATCGAAACCTTTATTATCTAAACCAAAAACTAAAATAATATTTCTGCTCAAAGCAGATACATAATAACAATTTTCAAGTTCGATATTTAAACCAGAAGGTAAAGACAAGGTACAATCTCCAACTTCAACAGCAGCAACTCTTGCCCGTTGCCCACTCGGAGATCTACTTCACCTTTCTTTGTCACCCTTCTATTTCTGAGTCCCTACACATTAGAACAAATGTGAGCCCCACAACCAGTGTCTAATACCGATGAGGTGGATATAGAAAGATTAATTTCTATAACAACGATACCTAAAGCTGAAGGATTGCTTTCGAGAAACTTTTTGCAGTCTCTCTTCCAATGACCCTTATGTTTGTAGAAGAGACATGTATCATCCTTTTTGGATTTTGTCTTAGCTAGAGGAGTTTGTGGTTGGGAAACAGTCTTACTGCTAGCTTTCTTGTTCTGCCCAACTTTGGCATTTCCTTTAAACTTCCTCTTCCCTTTACCTTTCTCTACTACCAACACTGGTGTTGCCTTCCGAAGGGTCTGCTCAGTGTTCTCCAACATATCATGGAGCTCAGGAATGCTCCTATCCATGTTGTGCATATTGTAGCACAAAATCATTGTATTCATCAGACAATGATGCCAAGATGATATCAATGGCCAATTCCCTAGGAAGAGGTGTATTCAATCGCTCTAGGGTATAAATGTACCCTTTCATCTTGATCAAATGCATGCTGACTGACGAACCCTTCGCTATTTTGCACGAAATCAAAGCTTTTATCGTAACGAACCTTTCGTTATGGGTTTGTTCACAAAACATCTCTGTTAGTGACTCATAAATCCGGAAGGCTTCCGAATTCATGAACTGCTTTTGAAGCTCGCCAATCATAGACACGAGCATTAAGCAAGTCACATCATCGGAGTCGCTTTTCAGCTTATCCCAGGCTCATTGAACAGTTCTGAAGCATTTTGTGGTGGTTCAGGTAAAGCGGTCTCTAAGACATGTAGCTTCCATTCTTGCTTGAGAACTATTCTCAAGTTTCTTTCCCAATCTAAGAAGTTTGGTCCAACCAATTTATCTTTATCCAATATACTTCTTAGAGTAAAGTTTGAGATAACATTTGTGCTAGATGATGCCATTTATACAAGGAATAAATGCAAAATATTAGAATGAGTTTTTAAAATATTTTCCATAATAGCCAAAATTGAAATCCCTAACAATTTTGTGATGGTGCTAGATTGTGGGCCGAAAATCCACAAAGAGTTAATCCCAGTCTTGCTTTGCCCTTATGGCTGAGAGCACTCCTGTAAAAGATCATGTAACATAAACAAGGTTGAGGTAGTGGGAGGCGAAATCGTTGGTGAAACCAAAGTCGATATTGTCCTCTGGAGCTTGCCTCAAAGCTATGAGCAGATTCGGTTGAACTGCAACATAAGTAAGATGTTGAATACTTTATCCGAGCTCTTGGCAGAGTTGGTGGCGGCTAAAAGTCTTCTTCAAGAGAAGAAGCGAGCTTTAGTCACAATCAAAGCTTTATAATCTTCTTCTGAGCCTGAGGCTGGAAAGAAGAAGAGAAAGCTCGAGGGAGTAGCTAAAAAGGAACAAATTGCGCCTAAGCTAGATATTGCAAAGAATAAGTCAAAAGACAAGTGCTTCAAGTACAATAAGACGGGACATTGGAAATTGGATTGTCCAAAGCTTAAACGTACGATAGTTTCTGCCCTAATTACTGAAAAGGCGATTCCCACAGATACTTGGTGTGTGGATTCAGGTGTCACTGACCATATTTGTAATTCTTCGCAAGGGTTCCAAGTGACCCAGAAGCTTAGAGAGGGCGAATTGGATATTTACTTGGGCGACACTACGAGAGTGTCAGTAGAAGCAGTGGGAGTAGTTACTCTGAATTTTGAAAATTCTAGTTTAGAGTTAGTTAATTGTCTTTATGTACTGAGTTTTAGAAAGAACCTTATTTCGGTTTCTAAACTCTTAAAAAAGGGTTATAAGTTTGTTTTTTCTGATGAGTCTGTATTTATTAGAAGAAATGGGAAACTTATTTGTTCTGGTTCATTGGTTGACAATTTATTTGTGGTTAACTCTAATTTCTATGTTGCACAAAACACAAAAATAGATAGCTCTTTATCTAACATTAATAAGAGGAAGAAACCTTCTGAAATGAATCAAACCTATCTTTGGTATCTCTGGCTAGGTCATATAAACCTTAGTAGGATTCAGAGGTTGGTCAATGATGGACCTTTAGGTTCATTAGAGATTGACAGTTATGCAACTTGCGAATCTTGCTTGGAAGGTAAGATGACCAAAAGACCTTTTAAGGCAAAAGGTTATAGTACTAAGGAAATATTAGAGTTGATTCATTCTTACTTTTGTGGACCAATGACGGTCCAGGCACGGGGTGGGTTCGAGTATTTCGTGACGTTAACGGATGACTACTCAATGTAAGGGTACATTTACCTAATGCATCACAAGTCTGAATGTTTTGGCAAGTTCAAAGAGTTTCGGGCAGATATGGAGAAGCATCATGGTAAGAGTATTGGGGAGTACCTATCCCATGAATTTTGAGAATACATCAGTGAGGTTGGAATTCAGTCTCAGTTGTCTGAACCAAGCGCCACAGCAGAACGGTGTAGCAGAAAGGAGAAATCGGACTCTCATGGAAATGGTTAGGTCTATGATGAGCTATAGTGATTTAACAAGTTCATTCTGGGGATATGCCTTAGAAATGGCGATGTATATTCTTAATCTTGTACCATCTAAAACTGTGCCTTCAACCCCATTGGAGTTGTGGAATGGGCGCAAGCCCAGTCTAAGACATCTCAGAATTTGGGGTTGCCCAGCACATATGCTTAAGGCAGATACGGCTAAGTTAGATGCGAGAACTGAATTAATGCTATTTGTAGGATATCCAAGGGGAATGAAAGGTGGTCTGTTTTATTGTCCTAAAGATCAGAAGGTGGTGATTAGTACCAACGCTAGATTTTTGGAAGAGGACTATGTCTTAGACCAAAAACCCAAGAGTAAGATAGTACTAGAAGAGCTTAGATGAAAAACTACTAATCTTGATGCACCTACACAAGTAGATACACCACACACTGCTCATGAGATCACAAATGATGTGCCTACATCGGTGGTGCCTCGTCGCAGTGGGAGGGTTGTGAGATAGCACGATAGGTTCATTGGCGTGGGAGAGGCCTCAGACCTAGTCCCAGGCGCGCCTGAACCTGACCTGGTTAACTACAATGAGGCTCTCCGAGATAAAGATGCAGAGTCTTGGCGTAAGACAATGATATCCGAGATGGGGTCAATGGACCACAATCAAGTCTGGGAGCTTATGGGCCTACCAGATAGGTTCAAGCCCATTGGATGTAAGTGGGTCTACAAACATAAGAGATGAGCTGACAGGAAGGTGGAAACCTTTAAAGCTAGGCTGGTGGTTAAGGGGTATACTCAAAAAGAGGTAATCGATTATGAGGAAACCTTCTCCCCGGTAGCCATGCTTAAGTAGATCTAGATTCTCTTGGCCATAGCTGCTCATTTAGACTATGAGATTTGGCAGATGGATGTCAATACAGCTTTCCTAAACGAAAATCTTGAGAAAACCATCTTTTTGCAGCAACCAGAGGGATTCATTGAAAAAGGCCAAGAGCATAAGGTTTGCAGGCTTAAGAAGTCCATTTACAGACTTAAGCAGGCATCCAGATCTTGGAACATCCTATTTTATGAGGTAATCCAGTCCTTCAGATTTACTCAGTGTCCGGATGAGCAATGTGTGTATCGCAGACGTGATGGATACTCAGTGGTGTTTCTTGTGCTTTACGTAGATGACATTCTATTGATTGGTAACAACAAGAAAGTGTTATCAGACGTAAAGGCATGGCTGTCCAAGTAATTTGATATGAAGAACTTAGGGAAAGCGGGACATATCCTTAGGATCAAGATAATTCGAGATCGTAGGAAACGTTTGTTAACGCTCTCCCAAGCTTCGTACATAGATACGATTCTGGCTCTTTTTAACATGCAAAACTCCAATAAAGGTTTTCTACCTTTCAGACATGGAGTGTATCTATCTAAGGATTAGTCCCCTAAGACTGTTAAGGAGATAGAGGCCATGAAGACAGTTCCTTATGCTTCGGTAGTAGGAAGTCTCATGTATGTCATGTTATGTACGAGGCCTGATATCTGTTATGCCGTTAGCATGGTAAGCAGATATCAGAGTAACCCTGGGAAAGCTCATTGGGAGGCAATAAAATGTATTCTCAAGTATTTGCGCAGAACGAGGGACCAAGTTCTAGTCTATCAGGCGCCTGAGCTGGTACCCCGAGGTTACACAGATTCAGATTTCTAAGGCGACAGGGACAAGAGCAAGTCTACCTCAGGGTATGTGTTTACTCTGTGAGGTGGAGCCATAGTTTGGTGGAGTGTCAAGTAGAAATGCGTGGCAGACTCTACCATGGAGGCTGATACGTTGCCTATATTAGAGGCAGCGAAAGAAGCAGTATGGCTCAAGAACTTCCTAGTGGACTTAGATGTGATTCCTAGTTTGAAGAAGTCTATCACGATTTTTTGTGATAGCAACGGTGCAATAGCAAACTCGAAGGAACCACGAGCCCACAAGGCGAGTGAACATATACAGTGCAAGTACCACCTGATACGAGACATCATAAAGAGGAAAGGCGTGGTCATGGCTAAGATAGCATCAGAAGATAACCTTGCAGATCCGTTCATGAAGAAATTGACTTCGAAAGTCTTTGAGGCTCACGTGGAGGGCATGGGAATCAGATACTTAGGAGAGCCATGATAGTTTTTCTAGATATATAGCAGCAGAATGTATAGGAGTTGTATGTAGTTGTATACTTAAAGCACAGCTTATGTATTAGTTGGAGATTGTTGGAGTTAATACATAAGCTATGCTTGTATTGTACTTTTTCCCAGTAATATATTGATTTATGTTTTGGTTATATCTTGTTGTGCATGATATGTCCATTGGTATTATGTAAGTAGATGATGAGGTGTCTTATATGACATAGTATATCTCATCATTTGTTGAAAGACATAATATATAATTGAGGTTCGTAACCGATGCAGCTTTGGACAAACTGTCGGTTTAGGTTATTATGTGATTCGGATAATTGGTTTGTCTAAACTAATTGAATCATATAGATATGCCCAGGGCGTATTGAACTTAACCATTAAGAATTATTTGTCTTATACTGATTTAATAGATAAATTGTTCTTGGTATTCTATCTCTTAATCCCTAGACTCGAGCGGGCATGAGGATTAGACATAGTGTACTTTGATCTACTAAATGGTGAGGTCAATTGTGGCAAATAGTCTCGTTAGGTTGGATGCGCGTGTTTAGTTACTTGGTGTGCTGCTGCTTGTCAAAAGAAAACCATGTACCAGTGCGTCCCCGAGATGAGCTCGTAAAGTTTATTATACTAAACCAGGCCGGTGGACTTATGTCCGGTATAATAAAAAGGTCAAGTGGTAGTGTCATATATTAACGAGCACTATATCTTTGATGTGGGGAGATTCTGAATATAATTTAATTAAGTTATTCCGGAAGCAATGCTGGTGTAGGATGGTAGTGTCATAATTAATCCATTAGTGGTACGATTAATTATGTATTGGGTTGTTGGCAAAGGTAGATTTAATTAATTAAGTAATAAATTAATCCTTGTGTCAGTTGGTTGTGAATCATACCAGGAACTGGTTTTGGATAAGTGAATCCCTGTATCAGTTGGTTGTGAATCATACCAGTAACTGGATTGGGATAAGTGAGTCCCTGTGACAGTTGGATGTGTATCAGTCCAGGAACAGGATTGAAGGAAAACAGAAACCCAGTAGGAAGACCAATCCTAAACCAACTTGGGGTCTCTCTTGTAACTCTATATATAGACAAGGGATTAGCTATTCAAGACATACAATTCCATTGATTCATAATTCAAGAATCTAGAGAGAGAATCCTAGATAGAGAAAAATTTCTCTCTCCAAGTTGGATTTTTGGGCATTATTTGCGGCTGGTTTTCTTCCTCCCTTGGCCAAATTTTTGGCCTGTTTTATACCAGTTGCGCGCAGCTTTCTCTCTCTCCAAGCGGTGCGTTTACAGTACGTGCCAGGTACAGTGGTGCTAGAATTTTCTAGCAGGTTGATTGTGGTGATCAGCTGATCGGTTGATTTTTAGTTCGTTGCCCACACAACGTGAAGTCAAAGTCTTAAGGCATACAAGAGAATCACCTGAGTGCACGCTTCAAAGATACTTTCCTAAGATTCTGGTTTTAATTAGAAATTTTTGTTGCTTGGTAAATCGAATAAGTGCAATCCCAGATCCTGTTGCAATCTTTCAATTTGCCTATAAAGTTTCTTAATGGCTTAAGTGCCTTACATTAGCTATTTATAGAGAGCTTCGAGGGAGACCTAGTGGGCTTTTGAGTTAGGCCTTAGTGTTGGACTTCTGTTGACCTCTTAGTCTTTCCTAGACTAATCAACTCTAATCGATCCTTTTAAATTAATTTCTTAACCCACTTCGTTAATTAAATTTAATTGAACCTTTAGGATTATTTTGTATAACCCACTTTGTGAATTAAATATTAATTAAACCTTTAGGATTTATTAATTCAATTTGTCAATTAGTCCAACGCATAATTAGTCGTACCACTAACAGACTAATTGTGGAACACCGCTCAAAAACAAATTTACTTCGCGTTCACTTAATTATTCTTCTATCTCCCCCGTATCAAAGATCTATTGCTCGTCGATTCATAAATTTACTAACAAATTAATTCATCGACTTTTTGGTATTCGAGATTAGTACCACTCGACTTTCTTATTATACCAGACATAAAGTCCACCGGCCAAGTTTAGTATAATAAACCTTACAAACTCATCTCAGGAGCACCATCAACCCAATGAACCGGTACATGGATCCGTTTGACTAGCAACGGCACACAAAGAAGTCAAACACCAAATACCCAACTTATCGAGATTTTGGCCTCAATTGACTGCACCCTTTGGCAAATCAAGGCATACGATATCTAACTCTCATGCCTGCTTTAATCTAGGGATTAAAAAGATTAGAATACTAGGTTCATATTAACTACGCCAATCAGTACAAGTTAATTCAATCCAAAACAGGTCATGCTCAATATGCCCCGGACACATCCGTATGATTTAATTAGTCTAGACAAACTAATTTCCAAATCACACAATAACCTAAACCGTTGTATGTTCAAACTATCTCAGTTACGAGCATCTTGTTGGAGTAGAATACATAAGCTATGCTTGTATTGTACAGTTTCCCAGTTTAATATATCAATTTGTGTTTCAGTCATATCTGGTTGTGCATTTATTGTCCATTTATATTATGTAAGTAGATGATGAGGTGTCTGGTGCGACACAGTAGATCTCATCATTGGTTGAAAGACATAATATATAAATGAGGTTCGTAACCGAGACAGCTTTGGATAAACTGTCGGTCTAGGTTATTATGTGATTCAGATAATTAGTTTGTCTAAACTAATTGAATCATATAGATGTGCCCGGGGCATATTGAACTTGACTCTTAGGAATGATTTGTCTTGTACTGATTTAATAGACAAATCGATCCTTGTATTCTATCTCTAAATCCCTAGACTCGAGCGGGCATGAGGATTAGACATAGTGTACTTTGATCTGCCAATGGGTGAGGTCAAATGTGGCCAATAGTCTCGGTGGGTTGGGTGCGCGTGTTTAGTTACTTGGTGTGCTGCTGCTTGTCAAAAGGAAACCATGTACCGGTGCGTCCGGGGTGATGGTGCTCCCGAGATGAGCTCGAAATGTTTATTATACTAAACCTGGCCAGTGGACTTATGTCCGGTATAGTAAAAAGGTCGAGTGGTACTAGTCTCGGAATATTAAGAAGTTGATGAATTAATTTATCAGTAAATTAATGAATTAACGAGCACTATATCTTTGATGTGGGGAGATTATGAATATAATTTAATTAAGTTGTTCCGGAAGCAATTCTGGTGTAGGTTGGTAGTGCCATAATTAATCCGTTAGTGGTACGATTAATTATGTACTGGGTTGTTGACAAAGGTAGATTTAATTAGTTGAGAAATTAATTAATCCTTGTGTCAGTTGGTTGTGAATCATCCCAGGAACTGGATTGGGATAAGTGAATCCCTGTGTCAGTTGGGAGTGATTCATCCCAGGAACTGGATTGGGATAAGTGAATCCCTGTGACAGTTGGGAGTGTATCAGTCCAGGAACAGGATTGAAGGAAACAGAATCTGTATCAATCTAGAAACAGGATTGAAGGAAAACAGAAACCCAGTAGGAAAGACCAATCCTATTCCAACTTGGAGTCTCTCTTGTAACTCTATAAATTGACAAGGGATCAGCCATTCAAAAAACACAATTCAAGAGAGATTCATAATTCAAGAATCTAGAGAGATAAAATTCTAGAGAGAGAAATTTCCTTCTCTCTCAAGAACGAATTTTTGAGCAAATTGGCGGCTAGTTTTCTTCATCAAGTGGCCGAAAATATTGGTCCAAAATACTAGCCCCGTGTGTTGCTTTCTCTCTCTCCAGGCAGTGCGTTTGCAGTACGTGCTAGGTGCGGAGGTGCTGAATTTTTTCAGCAGGTGGATTGTGGTGAGTTGCTGATCAATTGACTTCTAGATTGTTGCCCACACAACAAGAGGTCATAGTCTTTGAGGCATACAAGAGATTCACCAGGTGCACGCTTCAAAGGTATTATTCTATGGTTCCGCTTTTATTAGAATTTTTTTGTTGCGTGGTAAATCGAGCAGGTACAAACCCAGATCCTACCAAAAATCTTTCAATTGGTATCAGAGCCTGGTTTAGGGGGTTCTGTGCTTGTTCGATTTATTACATGGTTTTATTTGCAGGTGGTTTAGAATCCCGACTATTATGGTTACGTTTGTATGGTTTTTAATTAAACTCCGGGACATGTCCGGATTTAATTTTATTATGAATGTTTGTAATAGTATAACCACGTGCTGGAAGCCGTGTAGGATTAGATTAAATCTGTAGTAGGATTTATTCTATGTAATTTCGATTATTTAATTTTCCTAGAATGCCGTGTAGTAGGAAAATTATTTTTTATGTAATCGAAGGCGTTATGGTGGGCGACTTGGATTCGTGGGTTTTGGGTTATCATGAATTTGAAGAAACCCAGGAAAACCCAGAACGAATTGCAAGAAGACCAAATAGCGTGGGAAAAAGCGAATGAGGAGTTGGCGGGAGGAGGCGACGCCGGCAACGATTGCCGGCAGCAAAATCGTCGCCGGCAGCCATAAAAAGGCAGCAGCAGCGCGCAGTAGTCGCTGCACGCAGCAGCTGCTGCGCGCTGCTGCTGGGCGCACAGGCCCGCGCGCAGCGCTGGGCTGCGCGCGCTGGGCCGCGCGCGCTGGACGCGCGCGCAGTGCCGCGCGCACGGCCCGTGCGGGCAGCGCGGCCCTCGGGCCGTGCTGCGGCCCGGGCGGCCCGTTCGGGCTGTTCGGGCTGTTTTTGGCCCGTTTTTCCTCCAGTTTTCATTTTTTGAAATTCAAGACTCTCTCCATCGAGTGACGTGACGGGACACGAGATCAAGGCAGAAGATGGAAGCAATTAAAACCATAATAGTCGGGGAATTTATTTTTTCGAATTTATTTCCCGTATTTATTGTTTTAATTTTATGTTTTATTTTTTATACTGTATTTTAGATGCATGAATTAAAGCAAGTCTGGTTTTATGGTTGCACATAACTTAGGTTAGTTAATTGCATGTGAAAACCGGAAAAACCCTCAATATGGAAATCTAAGTGGGAGCGGGTTGTGTTATATCCCCATGGCCACCATTACGGGTTCATATGCGATGTGGGTGGGCTTGCGCGTTGGCATTAGGGCCTTCCTCCATTCGGATGAGTCCAGCCCCGAGATCGCTAGACTATGAACTTCTGAGTAAGATGACTAGAGCGAGTTTAACTAGGAGAAATGCGACACCCTCTCCATCTGAGGCGCACTATCCTGAGGTAACAAACTCAGAAGTCACGTAATGGCATACACTTAGTGTACGATCTGTAGTATTCCTCCCGCGAGGTTACGCTGCTTACTTGTACGGCTGAAAGCACCGACTATTAGCTACATTGATCAAAATATCGTTGGTCAGATAGTGTAGTTAATGAACTTGGTTCTTCTCAAACGAATGTGGGTTAGCGTAAACGTCCACACTGCGTGGCTTGCGAGAATCCCGGTGGATGAGATGTTGGTGGATTAATATTATTGTTTTGAGGGAAATCAATCATTAATTGAATTTTCATGTTTTCGAAAATTCTAGCATATATAACTGAAACACTGTTTGTTTACTTTCCAGTTTTAAATCGATATGGCATTCAATCCTTTAGCTGCTATCTTGAAAGACAACAATTTAACTGGAACTAATAATGTCGATGGAAGTCGTAACTTGGACATTGTCCTTAGGGCTGAGAGCGCTCCTGTGAGAGATCGTGTCATTGACATGATTAGTAACATCAACAAGGTTGAGGTAGGAGGAGGCGAAATCGTTGGTGAAACCAAAGCGATATTGTCCTCCAGAGCTTGCCTCAAAGCTATGAGCGGATTCGGTTGAACTACAACATAAGTAAGATGTTGTGGAGTTCATCCGAGCTCTTGGCAGAGTTGATGGTGGCTAAAAGTCTTCTTCAAGAGAAGAAGCGAGCTTTAGTCGCAGTCGAAGCTTTAGAATCTTTTTATGAGCCTGAGGCTGGAAAAAAGAAGAGAAAGCTCGAGGGAGTAGCTAAAAAGGCACAAATTGTGCCTAAGCCAGATATTGCAAAGAAGAAGTCAAAAGACAAGTGCTTTAAGTGCAATAAGACGGGACATTGGAAAGCGGATTGTCCAAAGCTTATAAGTACGATAAATTATGCCTTAATTACTGAGACATGTTTAGCGGCGATTCCCACAGATACTTGGTGTGTGGATTCAGGTGCCACTGACCATGTGTGTAATTCTTTGCAAGGGTTCCAAGTAACCCAGAAGCTTAGAGAAGGCGAATTGGATATCTACTTGGGCGACACTACAAGAGTGTCAGTAGAAGCAGTGGGAGTAGTTAAGTTGAATTTCGAAAATTCTAGCTTGGAGTTAGTTAATTGTCTTTATGTACCGAGTTTTAGAAAGAACTTGATTTCGGTTTCTAAACTCTTGAAGAACGGGTATAAGTTTATTTTTTCTGATGACTGTGTTGTTATTAGAAGAAATGGAAAACTTATTTGTTCTGGTTCATTGGCGGACAATTTGTTTGTGGTTAACTCTAACTCCCCTGTTGTGCAAAACATAGAGATAGATAGCTCAGAATCTAACATTAATAAGAGGAAGAAACCTTCTGAAATGAATCAAACCTATCTTTGGCATCTAAGGCTAGGTCATATAAACCTTAGTAGGATTCAGAGGTTGGTCAATGATGGACCTTTGGGTTCATTAGATATTGACAGTTATGCAACCTGCGAATCTTGCTTGGAAGGTAAGATGACCAAGAGACCTTTTAAAACAAAAGGCTATAGAGCTAAAGAAGTATTAGAGTTGATTCATTATGACTTGTGTGGACCTATGACGGTCCAGGCACGAGGGGGATATGAGTATTTCGTGACATTCACGGATGATTACTCTAGGTACGGATACATTTACCTAATGCGCCACAAGTCTGAATGTTTTGGCAAGTTCAAAGAGTTTCGGGCAGATATGGAGAAGCATCATGGTAAGAGTATCAAGACACTGCGTTCAGATCGTGGTGGGGAGTGCCTGTCCCATTAATTTCGAGATTACCTCACTGAGGTAGGAATTCAGTCTCAGTTGTCTGCACCTGGCACGCCACAGCAGAATGGTGTAGCAGAAAGGAGGAACCGAACTCTTATGGAAATGGTTAGGTCCATGATGAGCTATAGTGATTTGCCATGTTCGTTCTGGGGATATGCCTTGGAAACGGCAATGTATATTCTTAATCTTGTACCATCTAAAACCGTGCCTTCAACCCCAGTAGAGTTGTGGAACGGGCGGAAGCCCAGTCTAAGACATCTCAGAATTTGGGGCTGCCCAGCACATGTGCTTAAGGCAGATACGGCTAAGTTAGATGCAAGAACAGAATTAATGCTGTTTGTAGGATATCCTAGGGGAACGAAAGGTGGTCTATTCTATAGTCCTAAAGATCAGAAGATGGTGGTAAGTACCAACGCTAGATTTTTAGAAGAGGACTATGTCTTAGACCACAAGCCCAAAAGTAAGATAGTACTAGAAGAGCTTAGATGACAAACTACTAATCCTGATGCACCAGCGCAAGTAGATACACCACACACTGCACATGAGATCACAGATGATGCGCCTACACAGGCGGTGCCTCATCGTAGTGGGAGGGTTGTGAAATAACCTGACAGGTTCGTTGGCGTGGGAGAGGCTTCAGACCTAGTCCCAGGTGTGCCTGAACCTGACCCAGTTAACTATAATGAGGCGCTTCGAGATAAAGATGCAGAATCCTGGCGTAAGGCAATGATATCCGAGATGGGGTCAATGGACCACAATCAAGTCTGGGAGCTTGTGGACCTGCCTGATGGGTATAAGCCCATTGGATGCAAGTGGGTCTACAAACGTAAGAGAGGACCTGACGGAAAGGTGGAAACCTTTAAAGCTAGGCTGGTGGCGAAGGGGTATACTCAGAAAGAGGGAATCGATTATGAGGAAACCTTCTCCCCGGTAGCCATGCTTAAGTCGATCTGGATTCTCTTGGCCATAGCTGCTCATATGGATTATGAGATTTGGCAGATGAATGTCAAGACAGCTTTCCTAAATGGAAGTCTTGAAGAAACCATCTTTATGCAGCAACCAGAGGGATTCATTGAAAAAAAGGCCAAGAGCATAAGGTTTGCAGGCTTAAGAGGTCTATTTATGGACTTTAGCAGGCATCCAGATCTTGGAACATCCGGTTTGATGAAGCAATCCAGTCCTTTGGATTTACTCAGTGTCCGGATGAGCAATGTGTATATCGCAGACGTGATGGAAACTCAGTGGTGTTTCTTGTGCTTTACGTAGATGACATTCTATTGATTGGCAACAACAAGAAAGTGTTATCAGACGTAAAGGCATGGCTGTCCAAGCAATTTGATATGAAGGACTTAGGGGAAGCGGGACATATCCTTGGGATCGAGATTATTCGAGATCGTAGGAAACGTTCACTAACGCTCTCCCAAGCTTCATACATAGACACGATTCTGGCCCGTTTTAACATGCAGAACTCCAAGAAAGGTTTTCTACCTTTCAGGCATGGAGTGTTTCTATTTAAGGAACAGTCTCCTAAGACTGTTGAGGAGATAGAGACCATGAAGACAGTTCCATATGCTTCGGCAGTAGGAAGTCTCATGTATGCCATGTTGTGTACGAGGCTTGATATCTGTTATGCCGTTGGCATGGTGAGCAGATATCAGAGTAACCCCGGGAAAGCTCATTGGGAGGCAGTAAAATGCATTCTCAAGTATTTACGCAGAACGAGGGACCTAGTTCTGGTCTATCAGGCGTCTGAGCTGGTACCCCGAGGTTCTACAGATTTAGATTTCCAAGGCGACAGGGACAAGAGCAAGTCTACCTCAGGGTATGTGTTTACTCTAGGAGGTGGAGCCATTGTTTGGCGGAGTATGGAGGCTGAATTTGTTGCCGCATCAGAGGCAGCGAAAGAAGCAATATAGCTCAAGAACTTCCTAGTGGACTTAGATGTGATTCCTGGTTTGCCGAAGTCTATCACGGTTTAATGTGATAACAACGGTGCAGTTGCAAACTTGAAGGAACCACGAGCCCACAAGGCGAGTAAACATACACAGCGCAAGTACCACCTGATACGAGATATCGTAAAAAGGGTAGACGTGGTCATGGCTAAGATAGCATCAGAGGAGAACCTTGCAGATCCGTTCACGAAAACATTGACTTCTAAAGTCTTTGAGGCTCACGTGAAGGGCAAGGGGATCAGATGTTTAGGAGAGCCTTGACAGTTTTTCTAGATAGATAGCAGCAGATTAGGTAGGATTGTATGTAGTTGTATACTTAAAGCACAGCTTAAGTATTAGTGGGAGATTGTTGGAGTAGAATACATAAGCTATGCTTGTATTGTACAGTTTCCCAGTTTAATATATCGATTTGTGTTTCAGTCATATCTGGTTGTGCATTTATTGTCCATTTATATTATGTAAGTAGATGATGAGGTGTCTGGTGCGACACAGTAGATCTCATCATTGGTTGAAAGACATAATATATAAATGAGGTTCGTAACCGAGACAGCTTTGGATAAACTGTCGGTCTAGGTTATTATGTGATTCGGATAATTAGTTTGTCTAAACTAATTGAATCATATAGATGTGCCCGGGGCATATTGAACTTGACTCTTAGGAATGATTTGTCTTGTACTGATTTAATAGACAAATCGATCCTTGTATTCTATCTCTAAATCCCTAGACTCGAGCGGGCATGAGGATTAGACATAGTGTACTTTGATCTGCCAATGGGTGAGGTCAAATGTGGCCAATAGTCTCGGTGGGTTGGGTGCGCGTGTTTAGTTACTTGGTGTGCTGCTGCTTGTCGAAAGGAAACCATGTACCGGTGCGTCCGGGGTGATGGTGCTCCCGAGATGAGCTCGAAATGTTTATTATACTAAACCTGGCCAGTGGACTTATGTCCGGTATAGTAAAAAGGTCGAGTGGTACTAGTCTCGGAATATTAAGAAGTTGATGAATTAATTTATCAGTAAATTAATGAATTAACGAGCACTATATCTTTGATGTGGGGAGATTATGAATATAATTTAATTAAGTTGTTCCGGAAGCAATTCTGGTGTAGGTTGGTAGTGCCATAATTAATCCGTTAGTGGTACGATTAATTATGTACTGGGTTGTTGACAAAGGTAGATTTAATTAGTTGAGAAATTAATTAATCCTTGTGTCAGTTGGTTGTGAATCATCCCAGGAACTGGATTGGGATAAGTGAATCCCTGTGTCAGTTGGGAGTGATTCATCCCAGGAACTGGATTGGGATAAGTGAATCCCTGTGACAGTTGGGAGTGTATCAGTCCAGGAACAGGATTGAAGGAAACAGAATCTGTATCAATCTAGAAACAGGATTGAAGGAAAACAGAAACCCAGTAGGAAAGACCAATCCTATTCCAACTTGGAGTCTCTCTTGTAACTCTATAAATTGACAAGGGATCAGCCATTCAAAAAACACAATTCAAGAGAGATTCATAATTCAAGAATCTAGAGAGATAAAATTCTAGAGAGAGAAATTTCCTTCTCTCTCAAGAACGAATTTTTGAGCAAATTGGCGGCTAGTTTTCTTCATCAAATGGCCGAAAATATTGGTCCAAAATACTAGCCCCGTGTGTTGCTTTCTCTCTCTCCAGGCAGTGCGTTTGCAGTACGTGCTAGGTGCGGAGGTGCTGAATTTTTTCAGCAGGTGGATTGTGGTGAGTTGCTGATCAATTGACTTCTAGATTGTTGCCCACAAAACAAGAGGTCATAGTCTTTGAGGCATACAAGAGATTCACCAGGTGCACGCTTCAAAGGTATTATTCTATGGTTCCGCTTTTATTAGAATTTTTTTGTTGCGTGGTAAATCGAGCAGGTACAAACCCTGATCCTACCAAAAATCTTTCACATCTATCTATACATCATTACTTTAACCAATAACGAGATCTACTGTACTTTTCTGCACCTCATTATCTTGATATATGATATAAAGGAACAAATTTAATACTGAAACAAAATGATATATCAACTGGATATTAGTTTTTTATACAAGAAATAGCTTTCAGTATTCAAAACTAGCAATCTCTCACTAATACTCAAAGCTATGCTTTGAAGTACAAAAACATTGTTCAATCCATTTATTACACTACTGTCATAATGAAAGCTTCAAAACATTCTTTAGCTCACTCGCATGGCTCTCTTAATAATCTAACTCCCATGCCCTCCACATGGCTCTCAAAGACCCTTGGGGTCAATGCCTTCGTGAGTGGATCAACAAGGTTGTCCCCTAATGCAATCTTGGCCATGGTCACGTCTCTCCTCTTTACGATCTCTCATATCAGGTGGTATTTGCGCTCTATGTGTTTACTCGTCTTGTGGGCTCGTGGTTCCCTTGAATTAGCTACTGCACTATTGTTATCACAGTAGACTGTGATAGACCTCAGCAACTTAGGAACCACATCTAAGTTCACCAGCAAGTTCCTGAGCTATACAGCTTCTTTCGCTGCCTTTGATGCGGCAACGTACTCAGCCTCCATGGTAGAGTCTGCCACGTATTTCTGTTAAAAGTCTGAATCTGTGTAACCCGATAGAATTAGCTCCCGCGCTTGTTAAATCAAGAGATGATCTTTCATCTTGTGCAAGTACTTGAGAATGTATTTGACTGCCTCCCAATGAGCCTTCCCAGGGTTACTCTGATATCTGCCAACTATGCCAACGGCAAAGCAAATATCAGGCCTAGTACATTACATAGCATACATGAGACTATCCACTATAGATGCATAGGGTGCTGTCTTCATGGCATCTATCTCCTCGACAGTCTTAGGACACTGCTCCTTTAATAAATACACTCTATGCCTGAAAGGTAGTGAACACTTCTTGGAGTTCTGCATGTTAAAACGGGCCAGAATTGTGTCTATGTATGAAGTCTGAGAGAGTGTCAGAGAACATCTCCTACAATCTCAAATAATCTTGATCCCAAGGATATGTCCAGCCTCACCCAAGTCCTTCATATCAAACTGCCTAGACAATCATACCTTTAAGTCTGACAACACCTTCCTACTGTTGCCAATGAGAAGAATGTCATTTACGTAAAATACGAAAAACACCACCAAATCACCAGCACGTCTGCGGTATACACACTGCTAATTCGAACACTGATTAAATCTATAGGATTGGATAACCTCATCAAAATGGATGTTCCAAGATCTGGATGTTTGCTTAAGTCTATAAATGTACCTTTTGAGCTTGCATACATTGTGCTCTTGGCCCTGAACAATGAAACTCTCTGGTTACTGCATAAAGATGGTCTCCTCAAGACTTCAATTTAGGAAAGTTGTCTTGACGTCCATCTGCCAAATCTCATAATCTAAATGAGTAGCTATGGCCAAGAGATTCCAAATCGACTTAAGCATGGCTACCGGGGAAAAGGTCTCCTCATAATTGATACCCTCTTTTTTAGTATACCCTTTCGCCATAAGCCTAACCTTGAAGGTCTCAACCCTCCCATCAGATCCTTTCTTTCGCTTGTAGACCCATTTGTACCCAATAGGTCAAAATCTATCAGGAAGGTCTACCAGCTCCTAGACTTGATTTGAGTCCATAGAACCCATCTCAGTAATCATCGCTTTCTGCCAAGAATCTGCATCTTTATCCTGGAGAGCCTCATTGCAAGTAACTGGATCTGGTTCATAAGCACCAGGGATAAAGTCTGAAGACTCACCCAAACCCATGTACCTCTTGGGCTGTCTAACAATCCTCCCACTACGATGAGGTACAGCCTGTGTAGGTGCATCATTTGTGATAGTTCGTGCAGTGCTCTATGGTGTGTCATCCTGTACTAGTGCATCTGGAATACTCGACTGACCCCTAAGCTCTTCTAGTATGATCTTGTTATTGGGCTTGTGATCTAAAATATAATCCTGCTCTAGAAATTTGGCATTGGTACTGACCACCACCTTTCGATCCTGAGGACTATAAAATAAACAACTTTTAGTTTCTCTGGGATAGCCTATAAATAGTATAACATCAGACCTCGCATCTAGCTTGGCTGCATCTGCCTTAAGCACATGTGTTGGACTACCCAAATCCTGAGATGTCTCAGACTAAGTTTACGCCCAGTTCAAAACTCCATAGGGGTCGAAACACGGTATTAAATGGTACGAGGTTGAGGATATGAACTACTATCTCCAATGCATATCCCCAAAATGATTTAGGCAACTCACTATAACTCATTATCGATCTAACCATATCCATAAGAATTTTGTTCCTCCTCTCTCCTACACCATTCTGCTGGGGTGTGCCAGTTGCAGTCAACTGGGACTGAATACCCTCATCTGACAAATAGGTCATAAATTCACTAGAGAGATATTCGCCACCACGATCAGATCGCAGGGTTTTGATACTTTTACCATGATGCTTCTCCACATATGCGCTGTATTGTTCGAACTTGCCAAAGCACTTGGATTTGTTGTGTATCAGGTAAATGTACCCATGTCTAGAGTAATCATCTGTGAATGTCACGAAATACTCAAAACTACCTCTATTCTAAACTGACATAGGACCACACAAGTCAGAGTGAACCAACTCTAAAACCTCTTTGGCCCTATATCCCTTTGCCTTAAAAGGCCTCTTGGTCATTTTACCCTTCAAGAAAGACTCACTGGTTGGATAACTGTCAATCTCCAATGAGCACAAGGGCCCATCATTGACCAACCTCTGAATCCTACTAAGGTTGATATGACCTAGTCTTAGGTGCCAAAGATAAGTTTGGTTCAAAGGAGAAGACTCTTTTCTCTTATTATGATTCGATGATTTGTCATTAATTTCTATGTTTTGCACCACCGGGGAGTTAGTTTTAATTAAGAAAAAATTGTCAACCAATGCACCACAACATATATGTTTCTTATTCTTTCTAATAAAAACAGAATCATCAGAAAAGTCAAACTTATAACTATTCTGAAACAACTTAGAAACTGAAAGCAAGTTCTTTCTAAAGCTGGGTATATAAAGACAATGCCTCAAAATTAAACGACAGATTCTGAAAAATAAAGATGAACAACTCCGACTGCAACAACTGATACTCTAGTAGTATCATCCAAGTAGACCTGTAACTCACCATCTCTAAGTAGCTGGGTCAATTGGAACCCCTATAAAGAATTACAAACATGATCATTGGTTCCTGAATCCATACACTAAGTATCTGTGAGAATCGCCGCTAAACATATCTCAGTAACAAAGGTGAAATTGCTCATACCTCTAGGCTTTGGGTAGTCCTTCTTCCAATGTCCTGCTTTGCCACATCTGAAACACTTACCTTTCTGCTTGTGTTTCTTGGTAACACCTCCTCTCAGTTCATTATCAGCGACTACTTTCTGGCCCTTCTTCATTTTCTATTTTCTGGCTTTGGGCCTAGCAGAGGAACCGGAAGGTTCAACAGTAGCCAAAGCTTGCTTCTTCTTAGAGAAGAGGCCTTCAGCAAACACCAATGCAGTTATTAGCTACGGAAGGGAATATGAGAGCTTGCCCATATTATAGTTCAACAAAAACTGCTCAAAACTATGAGGCAAGCTCTGGAGAATCATATCAACCTGGGTTTTCTAGTCAATGTTACCTTCCAAAACCTCAATCTCTTTGATGCAGCTGATCATGTCCAGTACATGATACCTCACTGAAGTACCCTCAGCCATCCTAGCATTCATGAGTTTCCTCATAGTTGACTGCTTGGATGCCCTGCCCTAAAGTCCGAACACCTCTTTGAGGTTAAGCATCATCTCATAGGCTGAGCTTATCAACTGATGTTGGTGCTACAGTACACTCGACATAGAAGCCAAGATGTAGCACCTGGTCATCGCATCAGCTTTATTCCACCTAGAGTGAGCCTCTCTCTTATCAGAAGTGAAATCATCAGTGGGCACTGGGGGCACTCTTCAGTGAGCACGTACTTGTAACCCTCAGCAGTAAGAGCAATGTCCAGGTTACGCTTCCAATCAATGTAATTAGGACCGGTGAGTTTGTTTTAATTTAGATTGACAGCAAGTGAATTGAACGACATATCGGCAAACTGAAAAAATAAATAGCCAAATTTCAATATTTTATTTTTTTCAAAAATATTGATATCCTCAAAACAATATAATCTCTCACCAACATCTCTCACACCGAGATTAACGCAGGTCACGATCGTGTGAACGTCTACGCTAAGCCGCATTCGTTTGAGAAGAACCTAAGTTCTTTAATTTCACTATCTGACCAACGATCTTATGATCAATGAAATTAATAGTTTGTGATTTTAGCCGTACACGTAAATAGCGTAACCTCGATGGGAGGAATACTACAAACGGTACACTAACTGCCATTACATAACTTCTAAGTTTGTTACTTAGGAGGTAGAGCACCTCACATAGAGAGGGTGTCGCAATCCTTCAATTAAACGCACCATAGTCATCCCTTTAGAAATTCAATCTAGTGATCTCGTGATTGAAGACTCATCTGATATGGAGGAAGGCCCTAATGCCAGCACGCAAGTCTAACCTTATCACATATGAATTCGTAATGAAGGCCATGGGGATATTTACCAACCCGTTCCCACTTAAATTTTTATGTTTGAGGATATTTACGTTTTAACATGCAATATCTTAACTATGGATATTCGCACCTATCAAACCGTTGGAGTTTTAACATACGAACAATCTACCTTAGTTCATTGCACGTATGAAAAAAATGGTTTGTTTTCGATCATGCATAAAACACAAAATGAAAACACACAAGCAACGATATGGACATAAAACGGGAAATACATAATTAAACATTTCCCGACTATTATGGCCTTCTCAATCATCGATTCCTTTGACATCTTGTTGACACGTCCCGTCGCATCACTCCCACTCATTATTTGGATTCTTCTCAATTCGTTTGGGTTTTCTCAGTTTTCTACGTAATTAAGAATTATCCAAAATTACGATAAACCAAAATCCACGAATATGAGTTACCCACAATAATGTCTTCGTCATAATACATAAATTCCTATATACAAAGACTTTCTAGGAATTTAAAGACAACATCTTTAGATTATATCCTACTACAAGATTCATCTAATCCTACACGGCTTCCAGCTCGTGGTTATTACTATTACAAACATTTCCATTCAAATAAAAATGAGCCCGGATATGTCTCG
Organism: Knoxia roxburghii; assembly: GCA_030378225.1. NCBI lineage: Eukaryota > Viridiplantae > Streptophyta > Magnoliopsida > Gentianales > Rubiaceae > Knoxia > Knoxia roxburghii. The sequence continues at coordinate 26,854,598 of CM059417.1, forward strand.
GGGTTTATGAATGAATGTAACTACCAAAATAGCCATGAATAATAACCACCTGTTAATGAAATAACAAAGCCAAAACAAAGGCGTGTAGTAAATCGAATAAGTATAAAGCCAAAACCTCGCTCTGATACCATTTTGAAGGAAACAGATCTAGCCCGGGCTAAACTGAAAATCTCACTTTCGTGCTATGCATTCCAGAATCAGAGACTTTCGATCTGGCTCAGGCTTAAAATCATTTTCCCTGAACGGATCTAGGCTTATACTAATTCGATTATTTATTAAAATGACTCACAAAAATTAAATCTTTAATATTAAAGCGAAAGTCTTAAAGATTATACCTTTGAAGCATGTTCCTCGCAATAAGAAAACACAAAGTCGGGAAACAGCTAATACCAACAAAAGTCACTAGAATGACTTCTACAACTCCGAAATCGGGTGGGCGATTAGCTATAGAGTGACTAATAGCACTAATGAAGAAAACGAAAAGAAACTCACTTCGAAAAAACTCGAAGAACCCCTACAGATTCTTGCCTAGAGGCAATCTGCGCCTAATCTAAAAACCCACCAAACATCGCCAGAAAATTCACCGGTAAATAGAACTTTTTGACCGGAGATCTAGACTTTGGCGATCCCGGAGGAACAAGCCAACGGATCATCACAACGGAAAGAACAAAGACCCATGGAGGATATTAGTTTAAATCACACGGATATGCCCGGGGCATATTGAGCACAACCAGTTTGGATATAACTGACTTATACTGATCGGCGTAGTCAATTCGGTCCTAGTATTCCGTCTCTCAATCCCGAGATTGGGACGGGCGTGAGGGTTGGATATCATGTGCTTTGATTTGCCAAAGAGTGAGGTCAATTGAGGCAAATACCTCGGTAAGTTGGGTATGCGGTGTTTAGCTTCTTACGTGCCGTTGCTAGTCGGAGGAATCCACGTACCGATTCCCGAGATGAGCTCGTAAGGTTATTATACTAAACCCGGCCGGTGAACTTTATGTTCGGTATAATAAAAGGACGAGTGGTACTAATCTCGGAAACCAAGAAGTCGGTGAATTAATTTGTCAGTAAACTGATAAACCGATGAGCGCTAGATCTTTAATGTGAGGAGATAGAATAAAATATAATGGCGCGATGTAAAGTCGTTTTCGAGCGGTAGTTCCATAATTGGTCCGTTAGTGGTACGACCGATTATGCATTTGACTAATCGACAAGGTAAATTAATTAATCTAAAAGGTTTAATTAATATTTAATCGACAAAGTGAATTTATAAATTAATTCGATTTTGAATTAATTAATTCTAAGGGTTCGATTAAATTAAATTAACAAAGTGGATTAAATAAATTAATTTAAATGGGTCGATTGGAGTTGATTAGTCGGGAAGACTTAGCGGTCAACAAAAGTCAAATTTTAAGGCCTAACTCGAGAGCCCATTAGGTCTCCAATCGAGCTCCTATAAATAGAATAACTTGAGACCAAAGAAAGCTAAGAAATCTTGCAAGACAAGTCTTGCCCCTTTCTTGAGCAAGAAGGTTCTAGAGAGAGAATGTTTTTTTCAAGAATTCTTTCTCAAAAACGAGCTAGATTTCTTGCTCTTCGAATTGGCTTCAACCCAAAGATCGAACCTTCTTAGTCGGATTAAATATATTCCACCAGATTCTTGCTGGGATATTCACGAATTCGCTGCTGTGTGTTCATCCATTTCGCAGCTACTGCCGCGGTTTTGGTGGAGCAGTTCGGCGCCAGTTTCTTCAGCAGCAAGTTTTCGCGGTTGATTCGAGACTAGCCAGCGTTGATCTCCTTCATATGATGGGTGATCCGCAGACCTGTCTTGTCTAGATCCAGGCAAGTTTTGGGGCTGGGTGCTGGTGCAGATCGAAGTGGACAGCAGGGTTTTTCGAGCAAGAGGTTGGAGCAGTTTGAGGGTTTTTGTTCGATCAGGATTTTGGGGTTTTTAGAATCCGATTAGAAGGATTTCTTCGTGGGTTCTTGTGGGCTAAGCAAGTAAGCTTCGATAGATTATTGCCCACGCAATATTCGAAGTGTTCTTGGAGAATCGATTGGATTTCTATTGGAAATCGCAACAAAGAATTGGTTTTTCTTTAAGCAAGGGACTTCGCTTCAATCTTTAAATTCCGCTTTAATTAAAGATCGAATCTTTTGTGTCCCGATTAATAAATTAAATAAGTATAAGCTTAGACCCGTTCATGGGTAAACTAATTTGAGCCTGAGCTTGGTTGAAAGCTTCCGATTCTGGAATGCATTGCACGAAAGTGAGGTTTTCGATTTAGCCCGGGCTTGTTCAGTTTTCCTTCAAATTGGTATCAGAGCGATGGTTTCGGTCTTATACTTGTTTGATTTATTACACGGCTTTATTTTGGCATTATTATTTTTGTCGAAATGCATAAACAGGTGGTTATTGGTTTCCCAGCTATTATGGTAGAAATTTAATTTTCATTCATAAACCCCGGGACATGCCCGGGCTCGTTTTAATTTTGAATGGAAATTTCTGTAATAATAATAACCATGAGCTGGAAGCCGCGTAGGATTAGAAAAATCTTGTAGTAGGATTTGATCTAATCATGTCGTCTTTAAATTCCTTGAAAACGCCTTTGTATATAGGAATTTATGTACTATGATGAAGACGTTATTTTGGGTAACTTATATTTGCGGGTTTTGGTTTATCGTAATTTTGGGTGATTCCTAATTACGTAGTAAACCGAGAAAACCCGGGCGAATCGAGAGGAATCCAAATAACGAGTGGGAGCGACACGACGGGAAGTGTCACCGAGACGTCAAAGAATAAACGATAGAGAAGGCCATAATAGTCGGGAAATTTTATTTGTTTAATTTCTCGTATTTATTCTTTTCGTTGATTGTGTGTTTTTTCGTTTTATTTTGCTTGAACGAAAACCAAACCAAAATGTTTTTAAAAGGTAATGTGCAATTAACTAAGGTAGATTATTCGCATATTAAAACTCCAATGGTTTTATGGGTGCGAATATCCATAGTTAAGATATTGCATGTTAAAACGTAAAAAATCCTCAAACTAATTACATTTGTGGGTTTTGGTTTAATCGTAATTTTGGGTGATTCCTAATTACGTAGAAAACCAAGAAAACCCAGGCGAATCGAAATTAAAAATCTAAGTGGGAGCGGGTTGGTTAATAGCCCCATGGCCTCCATTACGGGTTCATTGGTGATGTGGTTAAACTTGCATGCTGGCTTAGACCTTCTTCCCTATTGGATGAGTTTTCAATCACAGATATCACTGGAATGAATTTCTAAAGGGATGACTATAGTGAGTTTAATTGGAGAAAGTTGCGACACCCTCGCCATCCGAGGCGCATTAGTATTCTAAGTAACAAACTTAGAATTCACGTAATGGCATACACTTAGTGTACTGTTTTTAGTATCCCTCCCATCGAGGTTACGCTATTTACGTGTACGGCTAAAATTATCGACTATTAATTTCATTGATCATAAGATCGTTGGTCAGATAATGAACTTCGGTTCTTCTCGAACGAATGTGGGTTGGTGTAGACGTTCACCCATCGTGACCTGCGTTAATCCCGGTGTGAGAGATGTTGGTAGAAGATTATATTGGTTTTATGAGGAATTTCAATATTTTCAAAAAAGTATACTAAAACTTGAATTGTTTATTTTTCAGTTATGATATGTCGGTCAACCCGCTAGCTGTCATTTTCAACCAAAACAAACTCACGGGTCCAAACTATATTGATTGGAAACGTAACCTGGACATTGTCCTTACCGCTGAAGGTGATAAGTACGTGCTTACTGAGGAGTGTTCCCCTGAGTAGGGCAGCCAAGCAGTCAGCTATGAGGAAACTCATGAATGTTAGGATGGCTGACGACACTACAGTGAGGGATCATGTGTTGGACATGATCAGTTACATCAATGAGATCGACGTACTAGGAGATGATATTGATGGGGAGACCCAGGTCGATATCATTCTCCAGAGCTTGCCCCCCAGTTTTGAGTAGTTTCAGTTGAACTAGAATATGGGCAAGCTCTCATATTCACTCTCCGAGCTCATGACTGCATTGGTGTCAGCTGAGGGCCTATTCGCTGAGAAGAAGCAAGCCTTTGCTACTGTTGGTCCCTCAGGTTCCTCTGCTGGGACCAAAGCCAGGAAACAGAAAAGGAAGAGAGGCCAGAAGGCAGGAGCTGATCATGAACCCAAGGCGGGCATTGCCAAGAAGCACAAGCTGAAAGGAAAATACTTCAGATATGGTAAAGCAGGACATTGGAAGAAGGACTGCCCAAAGCCTCGAGGTAAATGTAAATTTTCCCTAGTTACTGAGACGTGATTAGCGGCGATTCCCACAGATACTTGGTGTGTGGATTCAGGAGCCACTGATCACGTTTGTAATTCTTTGCAAGGGTTCCAAGTGACCCGGCTGCTTAGAGAGGGAGAGTTGCAGGTCTACCTTGAGGATACTACCAGAGTTTCTGTTGCTGCAGTGGGAGTAGTTTGTCTTTATTTTTAGGACTCTACATGACAATTGGTTTTTAGGATATACTCCCCAGTTATGCAAAACACAGAAACTAGTAACTCATCACCGAATCATAATAAGATAAAAGAGTCTTCCCCTTTGAATCAGACTTATCTTTGGCACCTGAGACTAGGTCATATCAACCTTAGTAGGATTCAAAGGTTGGTCAATAGTGGGTCTTTAGACTTACTAGATATCGATAGCTATTCGACCCGTGAGTCATGCTTGGAGGGTAAAATGACCAAGAGGCCTTTAAAGGCAAAGGGGTATAGGGCCAAGGAGGTTTTAGAGCTGATTCATTCTGACGTGTGTGGGGCTATGTCAGTTCAGGCTAGAGGTGGTTATGAGTATTTCGTGACTTTCACGGATGATTACTCTAGATATAGATACATATACCTGATGCGCCACAAGTCTGAATGCTTTGGCAAGTTCAGAGAATTCAAGGCAGAGGTGGAGAACCATCTGGGTAAGAGTATCAAGTCACTGCGGTCTGATCACGGTGGCGAATACCTCTCTAGTGAATTTAGATCCCATTTGTCAGAGGAGGGTATTCAGACCCAGTTGTCTGCACCTGGCACACCCCAGCAGAATGGTGTAGCAGAGAGGAGGAACAGGACTCTTATGGAGATGGTTAGATCGATGATGAGTTACAGTGAGTTGCCTACCTCATTTTGGGGTTATGCCTTGGATACAACATGTTTTATCCTCAACCTTGTGCCATCTAAGTCTGTGCCTACGACCCCAGTAGAGTTGTGGAGTGGGCGAAAGCCTAGTCTGAGACATCTCAGGATTTGGGGTTGTCCAGCACATGTGCTCGAAGCAGATGCAGGCAAGTTAGAGGCGAGATCCAAGGTTATGCTGTTTATAGGCTACCCCAAAGGAACGAGAGGTGGTTTATTTTATAGTCCTCAGGATCAGAAGGTGGTGGGCAGCACCAATGTCAGATTTCTTGAGGAGGACTATATTTTAGATCACAAGTCAAGCAGCAAGGTAGTATTGGAAGAGCTTAGAAGTCAGTCCACTATTCCAGATGTACACGTACAGGAAGATACACCATAAGAGACTGCACACACTATCACAGATGATGCTCTGGCACAGGCTGCGCCTCATCGTAATGGGAGGGTTGTGAGACAGCCCGAGAGGTACATGGGTTTGGGTGAGTCTTCGGACTTTATCCCTGGCGCTCATGAACCAGACCCAGTTAACTACAATGAGGCTCTCCAGGATAAAGATGCAGATTCTTGGCAGAGAGCGATGATTGCTGAGATGGGTTCTATGGACTCAAATCAAGTCTGGGAGCTGGTAGACCTTCCTGATGGGTGTAGGCCTATTGGGTGCAAATGGGTTTCCAAGCGAAAGAGAGGATCTGACGGGAGGGTTGAGACCTTCAAGGCTAGGCTTGTGGCGAAGGGGTATACTCAGAAAGAAGGGATCGATTATGAGGAGACTTTTTCCCCAGTAGCTATGCTTAAGTCGATCCGGATTCTCTTGGCCATAGCTGCTCATATGGACTATGAGATTTGGCAGATGGACGTTAAGATAGCTTTCCTTAATGGAAGTCTTGAGGAGACCATCTTTATGCAGCAACCAGAGGGCTTCATTGTTAAAGGCCAAGAGCACAAGGTATGCAGGCTTAGGAGGTCCATTTATGGACTTAAGCAAGCATCAAGATCTTGGAACATTCGTTTTGATGAGGTTATCCAGTCTTATGGATTCACTCAGTCTCCGGATGAGCAGTGTGTTTATCGCAGGCGTGATGGTGATATGGTGGTATTCCTCGTACTTTACGTAGATAACATTCTTCTTATTGGCAACAGTAAGAAGGTGTTGTCAGACGTAAAGGCATGGCTATCCAGGCAGTTTGATATGAAGGATTTGGGAGAGGCTGGACATATCCTTGGGATCAAGATTATTCGAGATCGTAGGAGACGTTCTCTGACTCTTTCTCTGGCATCCTACATAGACACGATTCTAGGCCATTTTAACATGCAGAACTCCAAGAAGGGTTCACTACCTTTCAGGCATGGTGTGTATTTGTCTAAGGAGCAGTGTCCTAAGACTGCTGAGGAGATAGATGCCATGAAAGCGGTACCCTATGCTTCTGCAGTGGGTAGCCTCATGTATGCTATGTTGTGCACGAGGCCTGATATTTGCTTTGCCGTTGGCATGGATAGCAGATATCAGAGTAACCCTGGGAAGGCTCACTGGGAGGCAGTAAAATGCATTCTCAAGTACTTGCGCAGGACGAGAGATTATGTCCTAGTTTATAGAGCGCAGGAGCTTGTACCATTGGGTTACACAGATTCAGACTTTCAAGGAGATTTGGCCAAGAGTAAGTCTACCTCTGGGTTTGTGTTTACTCTAGGAGGTGGAGCCATAGTATGGAAGAGTGTCAAGCAGAAATGCGTGGTGGACTTTACCATGGAGGCTGAGTACGTTGCCACTTCAGAGGCAGCGAAAGAGGCTGTATGGCTCAGGAGCTTCCTGATGGACTTGGATGTGGTTCCTGAGTTGCCTAGGTCTATCACAGTTTATTGTGATAACAATGGTGCAGTTGCTAACTCGAGGGAACCACGAGCCCATAAGGCGAGTAAACACATAGAGCGCAAGTACCACCTAATACGAGAGATTGTAAAGAGGGGAGACATGATCGTGGCCAAGATAGCTTCAGAGGACAACCTTGCAGATCCTTTCACCAAGCCATTAACCCCAAAGGTCTTTGAGAGGCATGTGGAGGGCATGGGAGTCAGATTCTTGAGAGAGCCATGTGAGTGAGCTTAAAGGTGTTCTGGAAATTTCATTATGACAGCAGTGTAATAGCGAGTTGGAGAGTTTTTATACTTCTTAGCATAGCTTTGAGTATTAGTGGGAGATTGTTAGTTTTGAATACAGAAAAGTTATGGCTTGTATCAAAAAACTAATATCCACGGTTGACATATCATTTTGTTTCAGTATAAATTTGTTCCTTTATATCATAGAACTAGATAACGGGGTGTGGACAGACACAGTAGATACCGTTATTGGTTAAAGTATTGATATATAAAAGTATGCTCGTAACCGAGATAGTCTGAACATACTATCGATATAGGTTATTGTGTGGTTTGGAAATTAGTTTATCTAAACTAGTTTAAATCACACGGATATACCCAGGGCATATTGAGCACGACCAGTTTGGATAGAATTGACTTATACTGATCGGCGTAGTCAATTCGGTCCTAGTATTCCGTCTCTCAATCCTGAGATTGGGACGGGCGTGAGGGTTGGATATCGTGTGCTTTGATTTGCCAAAGAGTGAGGTCAATTGAGGCCAATACCTCGGTAAGTTGGGTATGCGGTGTTTAGCTTCTTACGTGCCGTTGCTAGTCGGAGGAATCCACGTACCGGTTCGCCGGGTTGATGGTGCTCCCGAGATGAGCTCGTAAGGTTATTATACTAAACCCGGCCGGTGAACTTTATGTTCAGTATAATAAAAAGACGAGTGGTACTAATCTCGAAAACCAAGAAGTCGGTGAATTAATTTGTCAGTAAATTGATAAACCGACGAGCGCTAGATCTTTAATGTGGGGAGATAGAATAAAATATAATGGCGCGATGTAAAGTCGTTTTCGAGCGGTAGTTCCATAATTGGTCCGTTAGTGGTACGACTGATTATGCATTTGACTAATCGACAAGGTAAATTAATTAATCCAAAAGGTTTAATTAATATTTAATCGACAAAGTGAATTTATAAATTAATTCGATTTTGAATTAATTAATTCTAAGGGTTTGATTAAATTAAATTAACAAAGTGGATTAAATAAATTAATTTAAATGGGTCGATTGGAGTTGATTAGTCGGGAAGACTTAGCGGTCAACGAAAGTCAAATTTTAAGGCCTAACTCGAGAACCCATTAGGTCTCCAATCGAGCTCCTATAAATAGAATAACTTGAGACCAAAGAAAGCTAAGAAATCTTGCAAGACAAGTCTTGCCCCTTTCTTGAGCAAGAGGGTTCTAGAGAGAGAATTTTTCTTCAAGAATTCTTTCTCAAAAACGAGCTAGATTTCTTGCTCTTCGAATTGGATTCAACCCAAAGATCGAACCTTCTTAGTTGGATTAAATATATTCCACCAGATTCTTGCTGGGATATTCACGAATTCGCTGCTGTGTGTTCATCCATTTCGCAGCTACTGCCGCGGTTTTGGTGGAGCAGTTCGGTGCCAGTTTCTTCAGCAGCAAGTTTGTGCTGTTGATTCGAGACTAGCCAGCGTTAATCTCCTTCATATGATGGGTGATCCGCAGGCCTGTCTTGTCTAGATCCCGGCAAGTTTTGGGGCTGGGTGCTGGTGCAGATCGAACTGGACAGCAGGGTTTTTCGAGCAAGAGGTTAGAGCAGTTTGAGGGTTTTTGTTCGATCAGGATTTTGGGGTTTTTAGAATCCGATTAGAAGGATTTCTTCGTGGGTTCTTGTGGGCTTATCAAGCAAGCTTCGATAGATTATTGCCCACGCAATCTTCAAAGTGTTCTTGGAGAATCGATTGGATTTCTATTGGAAATCGCAACAAAGAATTGGTTTTTCTTTAAGCAAGGGACTTCGCTTCAATCTTTAAATTCCGCTTTAATTAAAGATCGAATCTTTTGTGTCTCGATTAATAAATTAAATAAGTATAAGCCTAGATCCGTTCATAGGTAAACTGATTTGAGCCTGAGCTAGGTCGAAAGCATCCGATTCTGGAATGCGTTGCACGAAAGTGAGGTTTTCGATTTAGCCCGGGCTTGTTCAGTTTTCCTTCAGTGGAAACACCGATCGCTGGACAAAACACAACCCCGAAAGGCGAACCAGTGCAGTGGCGGAATTCTGATTGACCCAGTAAAATCGGCAAAAGACCGAAAAAAAATAAGCGCTGATCACATGGTGTTTTTCTAAGCTAAAGAATGGGCTGAGTTTTTGAAAAAGAAAGTTCTCCAAACCGACTTCGAAAGAAAACTTGAATGAGGAGGATGAAGTTCTCTCTAGGCTTGACTTTGTCACTCTAGGCTATTTGCCTCCAAGGTTTTTTAATATGTTAAGTGCCTAACATTAGCTATTTATAGGGAGCTTCAAAGGAGACCTAGTGGGCTTTTGAGTTGAGCCTTAGTGTTGGACTTTCGTTGATCTCTTAGTCTTTCCTTGACTAATAAACTCCAATCGATCCTTTTAAATTAATTTCTTAACCCATTTCGTTAATTAAATTTAATCGAACCTTTAGGATTATTTCGTATAACCCACTTTGTCAATTAAATATTAATTAAAACTTTATAATTAATTAATTCACTTTGTCAATTAGTCCAACGCATAATTAGTCGTACAACTAACGGACCAATTCTGGAACTACCGCTCAAAAACGAATTTAATTCGCGCTCACTTTATTATTCTTCTATTCCCCCACATCAAAGATCTAGTGCTCGTTGATTTATAAATTTACCGATAAATTAATTCATCAACTTCTTGGTATCCGAGATTAGTACCACTCGACTTTCTTATTATACCGGACACAAAGTCCACTGGCCGGGTTTAGTATAATAAACCTTACGAACTCATCTCGAGAACACCATCAACTTGGCGAACCGGTACATGGATTCTTTTGACTAGCAATGACACTCAAAGAAGTTAAACACCGCATACCCAACTTACCGAGATTTAGGCCTCAATTGACCGCCCTCTTTGGCAAATCAAAACATATAATATCTAACTCTCATGCCCACTCTAATCTAGGGATTAAGATATTAGTATACTATGTTTGAATTAAGTACGCCGATCAGTAAAGTTAATTCAATTCCGAGCAGGTCATGCTCAATATCCCCCGGGCACATCCGTATGATTTAATTATTCTAGACAAACTAATTTCTAAATCATACGATAACCTAAATCGATTGTATGTTCAAACGATCTTAGTTGCGAGTATCGTTTATATATCATTATTTTAACCAATAACGAGATCTACTATGCTTTTTTACACCTTGTTATCTAGATATATGATATAAAGGACAAATTTATTACTGAAACAAAATGATTTGCAACTGGGTATTAGTTTTTTATACAAGTAATAGATTTTCAGTATTCAAAACTAACAGGAAGGTTTTTACATGGGGAACCCTTTAAGTAAGTAAGCATGCAACATCACTACCAGATAGATATGAAGTTAGTTTCGGTTCTAGGTATAAATCCATAACCACCAGTCCCAGATTTTTAGCCAACATACCTGGATCGAGTGTATTCACCTCATCTTAGGCAGTATATATTAGGCTTTTTACTTTTGGCCTTACTTTCACTTCTTTATGTGTGATAGGCTTTGTCGCAGCCTATGCTATAATAGAGAGATCGAAAGCATTAGGGTCATGGTGTGAATGTGCAATTCCCTTTCTTTTACCGACATCAGGCCTATTATTAGCCCCTCTCGTCCTCTAAAAGGCTTTATTTCATGCCATTCGCTATACTATTCTTCAATGTCAGTGGGGTGAAAAGTGAGGTCACGCTCTTTGCACCTTCCCTTAGCTGCTAACAGTACCTTCCAAACCTTTATCTATCTAGTTGAACTAAGCCTCATCTGTTGATTTCACCGTTATGCCCATTCAGCAAGCATTCATCTTTCGCAGGTTAATCGGAATAGTTTTTTATATGAATGCCTTTTTCTCTTAGTAAAAATAGTAAACGTTGGAAAATGTTCATGAATGTGCTAGGCTCCTTGCCTTCTTTTCACTATGATTTGAAGTTAAGGGACAAAGCAAGGGATCGTGTTATGCCTGCTTGCCTTGAGTCGAAGTTAATCAATATTCAACACCTAAAAAGAGATTTGAGACATTGTTTTTGTTCCGTGTAGTATCTGATTGAACCTTCCTATTTTAGGTCTTAAGGCTCATGTAAAAGCCCCTACCTATAGTAGCATTATGATTTGAAGTCAAGGGCTCTGAGACTTTGCATAGTGGGGAAATGGTTGCATGCAGGTGAAAACCTAGATATAGTCAGAAGTGCACTTCTGGGGCTATTCTATTACACCAACTTGATCTGAGGTGAGGAATGAATGAAAGACTCACGGAAAGTAAGACATTGAAAGACTAAAAAAGAAAATCAATACAGTACTTGCTTAGGGGGAGAAGAATTAGGCTGCTGGAAAGGCTGATGAGATTAGAAGGCTAGCAAAGCGACTGGACTCACGGAAGGTAATTCACTCGCTCTCTTCGCTCCTCTGTGTTCACATACTCAGAAGAAGAGATAAAAAAGGTAGGACACTACAATCCAGGATTGAACTGGAACACCTAGATAGGCCTCTGCCAAGAGTTGTATCTTTTGTTAACGCAGTCCGGAATTCCTACTTTCTTTTATTCTTACATCTACGAGTAGAATATTTAGACCAGTCTACTCCTGGTATTTGCAAATTCTAAGTGGGAGCACGGGACCTAACCCAGTTTTTTTCTGCATCCCCCCCCAAAAATAAAAGAATGTTTCCAATAGAAAAAATAAGAAATTCATTCCTTCACACGTGACTTCTTTCACTCTCTAGTCATTCATTTTTTGCCGCAAACGAAGAGAAGAATTCAAAATAAGAGAAGAAAGAAATCCAGGCCCTCGATCCACTCCATTAGCCATTCCAGGGTTGGAAAACAAGGTAAAAAATACAATAATGCCCCAAAGAGCAAGGGAACTAGAGGTTGTTTTTCCACCTGGATATTCCTTTGAAAATGGAATAACCCTGTATGACATAGGAAAAAAAATGAAAGGGATACTTTATTAAAGTCATTAAATTCAATAGACCTAGGAACTGAAGATGCTACTATTTATAAATATGATGAGGAATAAGGATTCAATCAATAAGTCCACTAATGATGGTAAAGAGACCACTAATGTTCAACAAATTCTCTTCAATAGCGATAATGAATGAGACAAGCGCTAAAATTTGTTTTGAAAGATGCACTAATCCTTTGACCCCAGTCCCAATGGGTTTCATTCCTCCCAAAACAACATTTTCTTTTAGACCTTTCAACCAATCGATACGCCCCCAATGAGCAGCTTTGGCTAAAACTCAAGAAGTTTCTTGAAAACTCGCTTCAGATATGAAACTTTGAGTATGGAGAGATGCTCTTGTTATTCCCAATAAGACGGCTCAGTAACAGATCACTTATTCGAAAGCGCACCCTATTCGTTCTGCTCGCAACAATCCAATTAGTTCTCCGGGCAAAAAAATGTTAGACATTCCGTCTTCTAAAATTAGTACCTTTGATGTTATTTAACGTACAATAATTTCTAGATGTTTATTATGAATCTGCACCCCCTAGGATCCATAAACCTTTGGGATTTTGTTAACCAAAGAGATACGACTTTGAACTATAATTAGCTTAGCACCAATTAAGAATCCCCAAGGAATTCCAAGAATTTTTGTTATAGATTTGTTCCAACCCTTAATCCTTTTTTCTAGATTCATCTATATTAACTCAATCGAATGAACTTTTAATACCTGTTCTACCTTTGGAAGACCCTGTATTATATCACCAGATCTCGATTTTTCATATATAAATGTAACTAACATATCTTCTCCGTAATAGATTTCCCCATAAGGGTCAATGCCATAATCAGTCTGTCGGTATATCTATTAGAAAAGGCTCACTCCTAGGGCTATTCTATTACACCAACTTGATCTGAGGTGAGGCCCTTATATGTTGGGAGATAGTCGATTAGGTCACTTTGCATTGTTGATATAATAAAGGATAGTAGCTCAATTTTGGATTAGACTATGTGAAGGGATAATCAAAGCTCAGCTTCTTCACCGCTCGAGAACTCACGAACTGAAGAGCTCATATCACAAACTATGGATGATATGACGAAGATCTCCATCCTCACACTGGCATAAGGTTTTTGCCTCTGTCGTAGAATAGCATACTTTCTATACTATAATATGCCGAAAGCAGTGACGATTGCTTTTGGGATTCATCTTAGATGGCTTAGAGCTCATCTACCCCTTTTAGTCTCAGCGAGGTCTGAATCACACCCTACTAACTATATTACATCTTTCTTTGCTTCATCACCCGAGAGCCAGAGCGAACCAAGCTGACCTAAGGCTATCACTAAACTAGATTAAATGACATATTCATTCTCGAGACACTACTTTTTAGAGTAGAGTTGAGTTTAGACTTGTTGCAATGGGCGATTGCATTAAAAACCTTGATAATAAGTCACTGAGGATATGAAATAGCTTGACCAGAGGAAGAAATTATATTGAGAATAATTAGAAGAATGGAATATCGAGCATTATACTTGGAGGTATGAGCCTGGAGCCTCCAAAAGGGGAAGGTTGAACGAAGTCGAATAAAATGAAGCAATTATGAGCATTCATAGGCTTGCGCTAGACATAGTAGGAAAGAAAGTCATGAGAGTTGGCCGGGAAAGTAGAGCTTGGATTAGTTCTAAATCCTGGTTCTACGATCAAGATCCACTTTTCAAAATGTGAGTTTGACGCGCCCTATAGGTTATAGATTATAGGTGGGATCCCTAATCTGGGAGCCAAAAGCTAGATTTACTGCATTTGAAAGGCTTCTGGGGAGCAATAGATAGTTTGATCAACATGTAATCGTGAGGCAGGGCAAACTAGTGATTCCTAAATATAAAAGCATACCAAATATGTAAAATTAGATTGAAGAGGAGCCCCACCTTTCAACCATATGAGGAGCGCACACCGGCTTTCTTCCTCTGGTCGAGCTATTTCATATCCTCGCTTCATTCTAGTTTCCATTCTTGATTCATACCTTGGTACTGCTAAAGTAGTGAATGGACGGTCCCGAGAATCTCTTATAAGTAGGCGAGTCCGAGGAGCGAAACTTCTCATTCTACAGGAGATGAGTGAAAAGCCTCGATGGAGGAGTGAAAAGTGAGGAACAGAGAGATTTATCTCGTTAGTCCTGACATGATTGTCACGGGTTGTGGCCCACCCGACGGACTTCCGTGGATGTAGTTCGCGTTAAGTCTATGTCACACGGGGTACCTATCAATTTCGTTGGGAAGATGGCAAGGATAAAATAAGGATATCGAGAGAGAGATGAAAAAAAGAGAGTACAGAAGCGATAGTGGACTATAGCTTGAATTGGCTCGTGCACACACACATGAAACTTAAGACGGAGAGGGCTATTGCAGCTGGAAGAAAGTAACCAACAAAGCCAGACAGCAAGAAAGAGAGTAGGGCAGTCTCATCCTATAAAAGGTAAGGAAGGACTGCAGCTTTCCCAAGTGGAAAAGAACTATTCGAACTGAGGCAATTTAACTCCAACGGTAGATAGGAACCGAACAGAAGAAGCTTTTTACACAATGATCAGACAATCAGTCAAATACTACTTGACAGAGTGGTGCTCAGTCGGGGTGTTCAAAGGGAGAAAGTCTTTTAGTCTCGCGGAAGGGGTATCTAAATATAGAAAGAAAGAAAGAAAGAAGTCTTCTGGAATCAAAGTACACCATAGTAAGTCACCCTCCAAAAAAAAGTACTTTTATTGGGAGAGATTCAATCCACATTCCCCATCGTATGAGAAGCCGGCTAAATAGCCATTGGACGAGGAAAGCGAGAGATAAATAAGACCACCCTGTATTCTACTCTACGATATGTTCCTTCTGAATCAGCATACTGAGCCTCTTAGAGTGTAGACCCGCTACGAGCCGAGAGTCTCAGCTCCAAACTTCTACCCAACAGGAATCATCCGCGTCGTAAAGGGTCGATGATGTTGGGGCGAAAAGAAAAGGATTTTGAATCAGTATTGAGGACAAGCTATGGAATTGAATATAAGAAAGGTACTACTTGTTCTTTAATCGAATTATATGTTGTTCATCACTTTGAAGAAAGTCCTTAATGTTAGGTAGACCTATGAACAACTTTTTCTTCTTGTTCAAGATTCTTGACTTGACAATATGCCTTCTTTCACAAGACGAGAAGGATTTGACCTAGATAGAGATCATACTGGGTCTGTTCTTTTTTCTATATGTAATTGAACAGTTTTAATCAAAGATCTCAGTGAGCTCTCTAGAGAGAGGATAATCAACCCCACCAAGGCGCGTAGCGAAGTCAAATTCCTGAATGTGCTCTCCCGCAGGTCAACTTCTGACGGATCAAAGTGCTTATTTATAATTCTGAAACGCTATTTGTAGCTAAAAACGCTATTTGTAGCTCATAAAAAGAATTAAAATGACTAAAATAACCCTGAACTAAGAATAATAAATTTTTAACAGTCAAAATTTGGAAAAATTCATTCGACCCATGGATGTCGCTACATGAATTTGAGTAATAACCATAGTACAAACTTAAAAAATGGACGCAAAAACCATGGAAGGAGAGACAGATCCATGCGCCCGGCCATGGTGCCGGGCACATGGATGACGCGTCCGGCCATGGTGCCGGACGCATAAGTTGTGCGTCCGGCACCATGGCCGGACGCATGGTTTATGCGTCCGGCACCATGGCCGGACGCACAAATAGGGCGTCCGGCCCATGGTGCAAACCTAAAAATAGGGCGTCCAGTATATATATATATATATAAGCCTTCCAAAGCAGTGCAGCATCTTCATATTAGAAATTTTGAAAATTCTTATCTCTCTAAAAAATCCATGGACAGACGACAATCTTTGGCCGGTGCTGGAGGTCAACAACCCAGGCGGCACGGAGCAGGAAAAGGCTTGATGATTGGCCAGGTAATTTTTTGAATTTTTTAGGGAAATTTCCAGCGGCGGACGCCTGCATTCCGGCCGATGGACCGGACTGGCGGCCGGTCCGTCGACTGGACGCCGGGCGTCCAGAGAATGGTCTGGACGCCCGACGTCCGGTCGATGGACCGGACACCTGGCGTCCAGATGACCGGACAGCCAGCGTCCGGTCCATCGACCGGACGCCGGCGTCCCGCATTTTGTTATTATTTATTAATTATATTAATTTTAATTAATTAATTATTTAATTATTGTCGTTAATGTTAATTTTTAGGTACTTTTAATTATTTCATTTAGTATCGTAATTATTAAATTCAACTATTGAACTTATGTGTGTAATGTGTAGATTATTTATTTGTATAATTTATCAATGTTTGTTTTGGTTACTTTTAATTATTTAAATTAGTATTAACTTGTTTGAGTTAATTATTTAACTTATGTGCCTAATGTTAATATTATTTATTTGCACATATGTTATTTGGTTTTTATGGCTAATTTTAATTATTTGATATATTGTTGAACTTATTTCACTAATTTTATAACAATTTAATTTAATTATTGTTAAATTACTTTTCGAATTATTATTTGTTTTGTAGGCTCCGGATGTACCTGCACCGCGACAGCGGCCTACTGCTTCGAATCGGAAGCAGAGAGCAAATAGGGGTAGCTCATCCCAGCATTGGATGGATGAGCAGCAATACGAAGGAGGTACGGAGCATGACATACACAGGGAGGATTATATCATGCCCAGTTCGGATTACCTCACTGGTGGTGAGCAGTACATCCTAGGCGGGCATGATTTTTTCCTCGGCGGGGAGGAGGAGCACATAGGCGAGGAGGACGATCATAGAGGTGGGGAGGAGCAGATGGATAGTGGAGAGGATCAGGAGGATAGTGGAGAGAGTGGGGATGAGCAGGGCGATGATGTGCATATCCGCGAGGAGAACGTCTCTCAGATTCGCAGCAAATCTGATGGGCGGTTTACAGCTAAAGGTACATGCTTAAAAATTTATAACTATTTAGCGTTAAAATCGAATTACTATATTGGAATTTGCATTCGTAATTTATGCATATTTACTTTTTATTTTACTAAGTGTGTTTCATATATGTGATTTGAGATATTTTTTTCAAAATTTACTTAATTAATGTACAAAATATTTATATGATTATTATTAATTATAAGTGTTTGTGGCCTTTATTAAAATTTGGGTGAATGGTGGTAATTATTTATAAATCATTTTTTTGTTAAATTAGAGAAAAGAAAGCGTGCAAAAGTTGTTGAGGAACAATGGCGGGTGACTACGCCTTGTATTGGTGGCCCTAGGGATGGGTCTGTGATCCCTAGTTGGCTGGGTCATGTGGCATCGCGGTACGTAGACCCCAACCAACCACTTAGGGAGCCCTTTAGGTGCCAGAATAGGGTCGTAGGTTGGTGGATTGGTATGGCGAGATGCCCGATGATTGGCGGTTGACACTGAGGGCGACAGGTTTGGCCCACTTGCCTTCGACCATGTTTAGGTCCATAGATATACCTCTTATATGCGCATTTATCGAGCGGTGGCAGCCAGACACCAACACCTTCCATCTTCCGTTTGGTGAGATGGGAATCCTGCTCCATGACGTGTTTGAGATACTCCGCATACCTGTAGATGGTGAGTTGATGGATGAGGTCGTAGATTTGGACATCGTCCAGGGGTTTTCTAGAGATATTCTTGAGCTGTCTTCTTCCAGTCGGGCTACGTGGAAGGAGTATTATCAGAGTGGGGCTATTGTTACTGAGAAGGTGTTTGAGCGTCGTAGGCATAGTGGTGATCGGAGGCATCAGGTGTTTGATATGGAGGCGTGCTGTGGGTTACCATTGGCGCTTGTTTATTCCCAGACAAGAGTGGGAATAAGTTTAGGCCACACTCCATTATGCAGATTAGGAACAATATCGAGGGTGTTGGCCAGTTTTCATGGGGGTCTGCTACACTAGCATGGCTATATAGGCAGTTAGGTATAGCTAGTAGAGGTGGCATTTCGTCTATGGCTGGATGTCTTACGTTATTACAGGCTTGGATATATGAGTATTTTCCAGTCTTTAGACCCCAGTCCGCGCCCATGATTGTTCCTTCTCACACCCCGCGCGCGAAATTGTGGAAGGTTGGCACCCACAGCGACAAGGGATGGAGTATGACTGAGTATCGGGAGCAGCTCGATAGGCTGACAGTCGATGAGGTATATTAATAAATTTATGTTTTATTAATATTTAAATATGCTATTTGAAATTACATAGGTAGTAGTTTTAATGTATTTTGACATCATCATGTAGGTGACCTGGTTGCCATATGGGCCGGACCCTCACGTGCGCATGGAGCGGACCATTTTTAGAGGATTGATAGCATATGGCGAGTTTGTGGAGCCATATATGCCCGATAGATGCGTCCGCCAGTTGGGATACGTTCAGCGAGTCCCCAATAGGATACTCCGGCCTTCTGATTGTCTTCGACCATATCATGGGAAGACTTACAAGGTTGAGTTCGCTAAGGGAATGGCCCGTGATCTATGGGATTCTGCGGATATTTATTGCATACGGACTGATAGGCTACAGTCCAGTGTTGAGAATCCCGGCTCATGCGACGGCAATTACATGGAGTGGTACGAGCAGTACTCTCATCCGCGGCTTTTCCGTGATATCCCACTCAGCCATCCAAATCGCGTGCCATCGCGCGCCAATTCTGAATATGTAAGTATTTTTTTTTTACGTATTATAATTATAATAATGTGTTCTATTTATTTATTAGAGATATTCATTTTTTGTATTTGCATTTTTTAGTGGGTTAGAGAGTACGAGAGGGTAGCTCAGAGGCAATATGGGATTATTAGAGATGCAGGCATTCCCCAGGCGGAGGAGTGCGATGCAGAGCTGTCCAGATTGATGCATAGATGGCGATTATCTAGATGATAGTTAGGTCATATTAACATTATTGTAGTACATTTTCATTTGATCTATTATTATTGTTATATTTCGTTGTTAGTACGTCCCAATTAGCATGAACTACGTCTACATACATATGCACATATTAGTATGTAAAAAAAAAAAAACAATTAATTGCATCAACATAGTTAGGTGTACAAAATCATGGGCATATCCTATTCCATGCTGTAATCCTATCCACAAACTCATCTGACATTGCAAAAGCAGCTAGACTATCATCACGCTAACGATGCCACAGGCATATCAAGGGTGGAATAGGACTATTAGGAGTCAAACTTACACTAATGAAATGAACATTCCGAACGTGCGCAATGCATATTTCCATGGACGGTCGAATGGCACCTTCTACCTCCCTCACAGGTAATACAGAGAAACAAACAGCTGGACTAGAATCACTGAGATGGATGACCAATGCATTTGCAACCGTCGCGATAGCAAATAAGTCCACTGGTGTGTGTATCCAATATTCCATCCCACATGATTGTGCCCTATGAGATATCCTATTCACTGCCCACTCTATAGCCTGATCATCCGGAATTTCATTAGGTGCAAATGCCGCAAAAATATCTCTGTATTTAGCTTGATTACTGAGAATTTCTCCAGTTGCCACCATCCGAACTGTTGCCCATAATTCCTGGTTTCCATATAAAGAATGTGCCACAGCACGGAAACCACAATTGCCATCTGACTTTACGTCCAAATACCTAGTGCAATAAGGGTGAATATACCGTGGCAAAAGGTGAAAGCTATCAACCTCTTCTCGACCTATATAAGACGTAGTCAATGAAATATGAATATAATATAATTAAATGAAAAACATATTATTTCACAAAAAAGTATTTCAAATCACATACCATCATCAAAATGCAATCTACGGCTCATCGAACGGCCCGATCCATTTGAGCGACGTGTCATTCGCTCGAATGTGCTCTGTGTTCGCATCACAGACGAATGTAACCTTTGCCGACCGCGAGATGTTGCCAAGATATCAGGCTCACACCCACTATTCCTGTCAGGAAACATTGCACCCTCCATTGAGAGAAGCATCTGACGCATCATTGCAGCTGGACTGCTTTCAAATCTGGGAATGATTTCCTCACGGAAATACCTGTAATAAATGTAATATAAATATAGGAACAACAAATATATATTTTGTAAATATTAAGTTCGAAACAATAAACATACCTGAGTTCCGCAGAAATAGTATTCGAGCCCACTTCAGAGGGTACGATCTGCAATCTCTGCCAAAATTCGTGCACCATGTCGACTGTGACCTTGTCGTTCGCTTCTTTCAATTTGAATAAGTCACAAGCACAGGGAATTCCATGAGTCACCTTGCAGAAGCAACGACAGTACTCAAACACGTGGTCGCCCCACTTAATCATATTATCAACCTGCCTACTGATCAAATCTATACAATGGTGCGTCACATAACCATGCAACAGATCGTATGTACCATGCAGCTTGTCAGTTGGTTTCGTCGACATGGATTCCTCAAGTTTTCCCCTAAAACAATATATATATATATATATATGTGTGTGTAAATTTAAAGGCACGGAAACATAAACAACTTATATTTTTATGAATTGTAAAAATAAATAGCCTTGCATTAAAATTAATGAATGTACCTGATATGGGATAACTGGTGCATGACATGGGCGTCAATCACACCAAACAGCGTGTCCAGTGCTTGGGTCCCAGAATTCATCCAATCCTTCAGTGAAGCATGAGTACTCTCGACTCGATTACTACTAGTATTGCCAAGGTGGAGAATGTGGTTTGTCCAAGCCTTACAAATCTTCTCCTTGTGATAAAGCCATGTACCCTCCAAGTAGACGACAGCGGCACGCGCAAGAGTAAAGTAACTATCCTTGAAAAGCTGTAATAGCATACCATACTCTTGCACTGTTGGCGCATTAATTATTTTCTTCCACATGCCTTTCACATCGGACCTCAATTGCTCATCGCGAATTTTTTTCCTCAGCATGGCATCAACATCGCGGTCTATGTGCCACAAACATAACAGGTGGTGTGAATGTGGAAAATGATCCGCTATAGGCTGAAGCAAACCCATCTCTCGATCTGAGACAATTGCACTTGGTATTTTCTCTTCATCCAACAAAAGCCTCAAATTCGACATCACCCAATCATAGGTATCTCTTGACTCATCTCTCAAAATGGCAAATGCAATATTGAAATTCGTATTGGTAGGAGTCATACCTATTATCTGGAAGAGTGGCATCTTGTACTTATTTGTCTTGTAAGTTGAATCAACCACAATAACCTAATAATATCGGTTGAACATCTGGATTGATACTGGATGCGCAATAAATGCATGAGTGATCACATTAGTGCCAGGTTCCTTCTGAGTCCGCACCAAATAATGCTTCTCACTAGCCAAACGAATAAATTCTTCCCCAATATCTCTACCTTCCAATTGTGATCTCCTGTTCTGCGACTTGTTATTGGTAATATGCCTGATTGTCACATTGTCTCTGGGGAACTCCGCATCAAGCATTGCCTTCACCATTTTTGGCTTCACATTTGCTTTATCCAACCGATTAGCCAAAACCATTGCATCATCTCTCATGAAACTAAATTGCCTGTGACCCTCTGGATAGACTATCCCAGGATGGTTATGTGTCGACTCATACCCAGGAAATACTCGGATCCACCAACCATAATTCGGCACTTGCAAGCAATATAATTTGAACGGGCAACCACATCCTTTGCGCTTTGTATGCTGCCTTTGTTGCGGTGCAGGGCCTTGCTCAATAGGTTTTCTGAATCGCGCGCAACGATATGTGACCCCATTCCTCTTTTGATTCCACCCTGAGCAAATCAACTCGAACCGTAATTCCTTAGCAACATCCTTGCAATGCTCAAAGGCCTTTTCTTCAGTAGCAAAGTATACAGGCGAGGAAAAAAGTGCGCTCAAATCTTGCGACAAATCGGGTATTTCAACTGGATCCTGCATAATTTATAAAAATAACATAAGTTCAATTTTTCAATAATAAAAATTAAAAATAAATATGAAGAATTACAATATTAACAATAACGAATACTACGAAATATTATATAATAAAATATTCTTTGAATATACCGAGCATGGAACAAACGCCATTTTGGGCGTGTGTTCCATGGCACCACACGCCCAAAGTGGGCGTTTCTGCCATGGAACAAACGCCCACTTTGGGCTTGTGGTGCCTTGGAACAAACGCTAGGCGTTTGTTCCATGGTGCACACGCCCAATATGGGCGTTTGAACCATGGAACAAACTCCCAACGTTTGTTCCAAGGCAGAAACGCCCATATTAGGCGTGTGCACCCATGGATAACGCGCTAGGCGTTTGCCCCATGGCATTCCCACACATCTTTCCGTCCATGGTGCACACGCCCACATTTTGGGTTCCTTTCATGGTATCCACGACCACATTTTTATTCCTTACCATGGACCTCACTTCTGCTTTGGGCGTTTGCACCATGGAAAATGCGCCCAAACTGGGCGTGTGTACCATGGAATTCGCTAACAAATCGAACGACAAAAAATACGTCAAAAACGTACCATTTTCCCGAGAATCTTCGACCAATGCGTTTGCTTCAACGTAAATCTACGCCGATTGTGACGTTTTCTCCAATATTTCTCTTTGATTTAGTGTGTTTTTGGATTGTGAAATGAATTTGTAGTATATTTTGAATGAAGGATAAAGTTGAAAGTTTATAAAATTTTTTAAGCTACAAATAGCGTTTTTGAGCTACAAATAGTAACACCCGCAGCGACGTGTCGTCAGTCGATACGTCAGCTACGATTAGGAGCGGGTCAAATCAATTATTATTATCAAAGATTGATACAATCATATATGATATTTTTTTCTCAAAAGATCGTCTGATTATTTGGTTCGTGAGCTGTCAAGAAATTACCTGCCCCCGCAAGCAAGCAAAGAGGTTTCAAGATGCCACGCGACCAATTGAAAGTTAACAGCTCCAAGCAAACATCACTTCACTCGCCTTCTCAACTTCGTCGACCCTTTCAACTTGCCTTATTAGATTACACACTAAACCCTTCTGAGCCAACCATTTGGAGAGTGAAGTGACCGATTGGCAAGGAATAGTGATGCTTGCTCTAATAATAAAATCAATAAGCAGTGGGATAGGAATAAAGCTAGGCATGCCGAATCCGTATTCCAAAGCAAGGAAGGTCTCAGAAGTTATAAGAAAAGACTCTATTCCATATGTATGCCAAAGCCAAGAGCCAAGCTAACTCAATAAAGGAAGCTTTGCTCCCAAAGCTTGGAGTGGGAGTGACTGATTAAGGGATTGGTTTCTAAATCTCTAGTCCAAATACCAGTTAGCTTGACTCTACAGTATCAATAAACTATCAACTTTTTTTTTTGTGATAGATACGGGAAAGCTGTCTATTCTATGCTTTCTTGTGGTGAAATTTCCATTGTAAGGATAGAGTTCCTCATCAAAAGGAGATCTAAGGTGTGTGTTCTATTATCATTGTGTTGAGGAATTAGTGTATTGGTAATGGTTTCTTCGTGCCAAAACAAAGGATTCGATTGACTAGCAAAAGCCATACAGAAAGTGGATGTTGATACTGTGAAAGTTTCCAAGGAAATAAAAGATTCAACACAACCTTTCCTAGCAAACTACGTACGATCCTCTACATCGATATCCAGTTTAGCGTAAGGCATGGAACCATCATCCTTATGTAGCTAAACGTTTACTTGATCTCTTAGTGACACTGAATCCATCAAGCAAATGATATCCTTATCATTCCTTGGGCATGGCCATGCACTTTTCAGTTCACTATCAAGTGGCCAAGATATCATCTCTCACTTAAGAGAGATTTGTAGTCCCATCACTTCACCTACACAGCTTAGCGTGTCTCATAGTGTACCCAATCATACTCGTACTTGGCAACCTGTTACGGCCCCGTTAGGCGTATGTCAAAGCACACTACAATTCACCTAAGACCATGTAGTGATTTCTGGTCTAAGGATCCTAGTACCAGTACTACTCAAAAGAATCACTCATGATCTAATTAGTCTATGGAGTGTTTCTTTTGGCGGATCGATTTCATGAATTTAAATATGCACAAGGATATTACTATCATGAAATTAACTCATTTGATAAACAATCAATCAAGCGACAAATGTCTTATTTACATAAATACTCTCAAAGTATATTTACATAAATAGCCCTCATTAGGGCACATTCACAAACAGGTGAAGGGTTCGTCAGTAAGCACGCATTTGATCAAGATGAAGGGGTATATTGATACCCTAGAGAGATTAAATGCACCTCTTGCTAGAGAGTTAGCCATTGACATCATATTGGCCTCACTGCCTGATGATTACAATGACTTTGTGGTGAACTACAACATGCATAACATAGAGAGGACGGTTCCTGAGCTCCATGGAATGCTTAAAAATACTGAGCAAACCCTTCGGAAGGCAATGCCAGTACTTGTTGTAGAAAAAGGTAAGGGCAACAAGAGAAAGTTTAATGGCAAGGCAAAAGTTACTGAAAACAAGAAGCCTCGCAGTAAGACTGCTCCTAAGGCTCGGCCTCAAACTCCTCCTGCTAAGAAAAATGCTCAGAAGGATGCTGTATGTTTCCATTGCAATCAAAAGGGGCATTGGAGAAGAAACGACAAGTTGTTTCTTGAAGAGAAGAAACAGAATCCTTCGGCTTAAGGTATCTTTGTTATTGAAATTAATCTTTCTATGTCCACCTCATGGGTATTAGATACCGGATGTGGGGCTCACATTTGTACTAATGTGCAGGGACTGAGAAATAGAAGGATGACAAAGAAAGGCGAAGTAGATCTCCGAGTGGGCAACGGGGCAAGAGTTGCAGCTGTTGAAGTTGGAGATCACACTTTGTCTTTGCCTTCCGTTTTAAACATTGTTTTAGAGAATTGTTATTATGTACTTACTATTAGTAGGAATATTATTTCAGTTTCTGGTTTGGATATTAAAGGATTTCATTTTATTATTGGTAATAAATCGTTGTCTTTATATCAAAAAGATGTTTTATACGGAGTTGCAAATTTGTGCAATGGTCTATATATCTTGGATTTGACCCAAGAGAACCGGTGTATAACATTGAAAAGAAAGCCAAATTAATTCAATCTGATTTAAGTCCAACATATCTGTGGCATTGTCGTTTAGGCCATACAAATGAGAAGCGAGTTCAAAGACTTCATAAGGATGGAGTGCTTGGGTTATTTGATTTCGAATCATATGACACATGTGAACCCTGTTTGCAAGGCAAAATGATGAAGAGTCCTTTCAGCAAGAAAGGCGAGTGGACTAGTGAGCTATTGGCTCTAATACATACATATGTATATGGACCAATGAGCACACAAGCCAGAGGTGGATTTGAATGCTTCGTGACTTTTACCGATGACTATAGTAGATATGGTTATGTCTACTTAATGAGGTATAAAAGTGAAACTTTTGAAAAGTTCAAAGAGTTTAAAAGCGAAGTAGAAAATCAGTTAAATAGAAGGATTAAGGCTATTTGCTCCGATCGGGGAGGTGAATACCTTAGTGATGAGTTCGATGGCTATCTAAAACAGTGTGGAATTGTTTCACAGCTGACTCCACCAGGAACACCTCAATGGAATGGTGTATCCGAGAGGAGGAATCGGACCTTATTAGATATGGTTCGATCTATGAAGGGCCAAGCAACTCTCCCTATGTCCTTTTGGGGTTATGCCCTCCTTTCAGCAGCCTACTTACTAAATCGTATTCCATCTAAGGCAGTAGATAAGACTCCATATGAGATGTGGACGGGTCAAAAACCCTATATGTCCTATCTACGAGTTTGGGGTTGTCAAGCTCATGTAAAGCATTTACAAAGTAGTAAGCTTGAACCTAAAACTGTTAAATGCCTATCTGTGGGATATCGTAAGGAAACAAAAGGATATCAATTCTACAATCCAACTGAGAACAAAGTGTTTGTTGCTCGATGAGCCACTTTCTTAGAGAAAGATTTTCTCTACAAGAAAGACAGTGGGAGTAGAATAAATTTTGAAGAGGTTCAAGAACCACAAGAGAATGTAGAACGATCTACAAAAACTCAGATGGAAGTTGACATGGGAACTCATGAAGATGAGCAGCCTGAGTCCACAACAGAAGAACCTAGAAGGTCTAGTAGATCTCGTCATAAACCCGAGAGATACGGATTTCTCGTGACTGACGATCAAGATTTGATCTTGGTGGACTCTAATAAGCTTGTGAACTACAAACAGGTTTTAGAAAGTCTAGATTCAGATAAATGGCTACAAGCAATGGAATCTGAAATACAATCCATGAGGGACAATAAAGTATGGACTTTGAATGATCCTCCTGTTCAGGCAAAGGTTGTCGATTGCCACTGGATTTTCAAGTTAAAACCTGGCGGGATCTTCAAGGCACGACTAGTGGCTAAAGGTTTCAGACAGACTCATGGTATAGACTACGATGAAACCTTCTCTCCTGTCGTGATGCTCAAGTCCATTAGGGCAATGCTTGCCATAGCTACATATTAGGACTATGAGATATGACAGGTGGATGTTAAGACGGCTTTCCTGAATAGAAACCTACTCGAGGATGTTTACATGAAACAACCCGAGGGATACATCGATCAAAAACATCCTAATCGAGTATGTAAGCTTCAGAGGTCCATCTATGGACTAAAGCAAGTATCTCGAAGTTGGAATCTTCGTTTTGATGAGGAAGTAAAAGGTTACGGATTCATCAATAATGAAGATGAGCCTTGTGTTTACAAGAAGGTTAGTGGGAGCAAGATAGTTTTCCTTGTCCTATATGTGGACGACATCCTACTCATAGGAAATAACATTCCCATGATGAAAGACATCAACCAATGGTTGGGGACTGTATTTTCTATGAAAGACTTAGGAGAAGCCGAAATGATACTAGGTATCAAGATCTATAGAGATAGGTCAAAAAGGCTTCTGGGACTAAGTCAAGAAGGGTACATAGACAAGATATTGAAAAGATTCAATATGTCTAACTCCAAAAATGGTAAGGTACCATTTAGACATGGCCTTCTCTTGAAGAAGAACTAAGGTCCTTCAACAAGAGAGGAGAGGGATACAATGATTCGAGTACCTATGCTTCGATAATAGGATCTATCATGTATGCCATGTTATGCACCCGCCCGGATGTCGCACATGCACTGAGCATGACTAGCAGATACCAACAAGATCCAGGAACAGGTCATTGGACTACAGTCAAAGCACTTACGAAGAACTAAAGGATTAATGCTAGTGTATGGAGGACAAGAACAGCTCATTGTACAAGGTTACGCTGATGCTACTTTCCAAACAGATCAAGATGACATGAAGTCACAATCAGGCTACGTGTTTAGTCTGAATGGCGGTGCAATAAGTTGGAAAAGCTCAAAGCAAGATACAACAGCCGATTCTACAACAGAGTCTGAGTACATTGCTGCATTAGATGCTATAAAGGAAGCTGTTTGGTTGAGAAAGTTCGTGTCAGACATCGGAGTGATACCAAGTATCCAAGATCCGATAGAACTTTTCTGTGACAATAACGGGGCCATCGCACAAGCTAAGGAGCCTCGGTCACACCAAAAAACCAAACATATACTCAGAAGGTTTCACCTTATCCGAGAGATCATTCATCGAGGAGATGTGAAAGTGTGCAAAATAGGGTCAGACGACAATGTAGCAGATCCTCTCACAAAAGCTCTACCGTAGTCAAAGTTTGATAGACATGTAATAGAGCTTGGTCTTAAACAGTTTAGGACATAGCCCTTCAACGGGAAGTGGGAGATTGTTGGTGTATGTGCCCTTTTGAGGGCTATTTATGTAAATAAACTTTGAGGGTTATTTATGCAAATAAGACATTTGTCGTTTGATTGATTATTTATCTGATGAGTTAATTTCACAAAATTATATTCTTGTGCATATTGAATTTCATGAAATTGATCCACCAAAAAGAAACACTCCTTGGACTTTTAGATCATGAGTGATTCTTTTGAGTAGTACTCGTACAAGGATCCTTAGACCAGAAATCACTGCATATTCTTAGGTGAATTAGAGTGTGCTTTGACATATGCCTAACGGGACCGTAATACGTTGCCAAGTACGGGTATGATTGGGTACACTATGAGTCACGCTAAGGTATGCAGGTGAAGTGAAGGGACTACAAGTCTCTCTTAAATGAGAGATGATATCTTGGTCGCTTGATAGTGAACTGAGAAGTGCATGGCCGTGCCCAAGAAATGATAAGTGTTATCATTTGCTTGATTAAGTTCAGTGTCACTAAGAGATCAAGTAAAACGTTTAGCTATATTAGGATGATTGGTTCCATGCCTTATGCTAAACTGGATATCAGTGTAGAGGACATTACGAAGTATACTCGGGAGGTTGTGTTGAATCACCATTCGACCCTCCGTTCTGAATTGTGTAGTCATTATGTCTTGCTAGAGACCACTAATGATTTATGGATTAATTAATGAGATTGATTTATTCATTGTCAATTTGGAATGGGCCTACAGGATCGCACATAAGTGAGTTCGATGATTCAGAATTAATTAAATTGCCTATTTTAAGTATAAGAGTTATACTTAAATTGATAATAATTAATTAAATAGTTTAATTAAATATTATTGAAGAGTATTATGGTATTAATTATGAGTTAATTAATTACCTAGGAAGAATTGAATTGTGCTGACAAATCAAGGGACCTAATTGTGAATTAAGGTTCTTGACCCATCAGCCTGATCCATGGATTAATGGGTTAATCCATGGTGTTGGTTAAACCCAACTCAGTAAATAAATATTATTAATTATTAACAGATACTTCTCAACTTTTTGGAGAAAAATCAGAGAAGTATTTGGGAGTTGAGAGTTTTTTTTAACTGATTGGATTTTAAAAACATGTTTTGAGAAAAAATTTAAAAAGAGACTCTCTCACTTTTCAAGGACTTACTCCAAGACATTCTTCCAGAGAAAAACGTTTTCTCTTTGACAGGCAATTTTGGCTAGCACCGGTTCTTAGAGACTCTAGTGCAAGAATGTAGCGGCAATTCGTGTGAATTGTTTGGTGGTGAACGTAATCTTCCCAAGGGATCCAGGTGACGAGCGCAACCGATTACGCGTCAAGGGTAAGACCTGATTCTATATAATTTAGGCTATTCCGTAGCATAATTTAAGAAATTATGCATGCCTAAGATCCAACAGGGATATAATGAGTAGAGTTCCATATGTTTCGACAATAGGATCTATCATGTATGCCATGTTGTGTACCCGCCCGGATGTCGCACATACACTGAGCATGACTAGCAGATACCAACAAGATCCTGGAATGGATCATTGGACTGCAGTCAAAGCAATCCTAAATTACTTACGAAGAACTAAAGGATTAATGCTAGTGTATGGAGGACAAGAACAGCTCATTGTACAAGGTTACGCTGATGCTGCTTTCCAAACAGATCAAGATTACATGAAGTCATAATCAGGCTACGTGTTTAGTCTGAATGGCGGTGTAATAAGTTGGAAAAGCTCAAAGCAAGATACAAAATTCGATTCTATAATAGAGTCTAAGTACATTGCTGCATCAGATGCTGCAAAGGAAGCTGTTTGGTTGAGAAAGTTCGTGTCAGACATCAGAGTGATAACAAGTATCCAAGATCCGATAGAACTTTTCTGTGACAATAACGGGGCCATCGCACAAGCTAAGGAGCCTCGGTCACACCAGAAAACCAAACATATACTCAGAAGGTTTCACCTTATCCGAGAGATCGTTGATCGAGGAGATGTGAAAGTGTTCATAATAGGGTTAGACGACAATGTAGCAGATCCTCTCACAAAAGTTCTACCGCAGTCAAAGTTTGATAGACATGCAATAGAGCTTGGTCTTAAATAGTTTAGGACATAGCCCTTCAACGGGCAAGTGAGAGATTGTTGGTGTATGTGCCCATATGAGGGCTATTTATGTAAATAAACTTTGAGGGTTATTTATGTAAATAAGACATTTATCATTTGATTGATTATTTATCTGATGAGTTAATTTCATGAAATTATATTCTTGTGCATATTGAATTTCATGAAATCAATCCGCCAAAAGAAACACTCCATAGACTGTTAGATCATGAGTGATTCTTTTGAGTAGTACTCGTACGAGGATCCTTATACCATAAATCACTGCATAGTCTTAGGTGAATTAGAGTGTGCTTTGACATATGCCTAACGGGACCGTAACAGGTTGCCAAGTACGGGTATGATTGGGTACACTATGAGTCACGCTAAGGTATGTAGGTGAAGTGATGGGACTACAAGTCTCTCTTAAATGAGAGATGATATCTTGGCCGCTTGATAGTGAACTGAGAAGTGCATGGCCGTGCCCAAGAAATGATAAGTGTTATCATTTGCTTGATTAAGTCCAGTGTCACTAAGAGATCAAGTAAAACGTTTAGCTATATAAGGATGATTGGTTCCATGCCTTATGCTAAACTGGATATCAGTGTAGAGGGCATTACGAAGTATACTCGGGAGGTTGTGTTGAATCACCATTCGACCCTCCGTTCTGAATTGTGTAGTCATTATGTCTTGCTAGAGACCACTAATGATTTATGGATTAATTAATGAGATTGATTTATTCATTGTCAATTTGGAATGGGCCTACAGGATCGCACATAAGTGAGTTCGATGATTCAGAATTAATTAAATTGCCTATTTTAAGTATAAGAGTTATACTTAAATTGATAATATTTAATTAAAAATATTTAATTAAATAAGTTTAATTAAATATTATTGAAGAGTATTATGGTATTAATTATGAGTTAATTAATTTCCTAGGAAGAATTGAATTTGGCTGACAAATCAAGGGACCTAATTGTGAATTAAGGTTCTTGACCCATCAGCCTGATCCATGGATCAATGGGTTGATCCATGGTGTTGGTTAAACCCAACTCAATAAATAATTAATTATTATTAATTATTAACAGATACTTCTCAACTTTTTGGAGAAAAATCAGAGAAGTATCTGGGAGTTGAGAGTTTTTTTTTTTAACTGATTGGATTTTAAAAACACGTTTGAGAAAAATTTAAATATAGACTCTCTCAATTTTCAAGAACGGACTCCAAGACATTCTTCCAGAAAAAAAAAAGGTTTTCTCTTTGACAGGCATTTTTGGCTAGCACCGGTTCTGAGAGACTCCAGTGCAAGAACGTAGCGGCAATTCGTGTGCATTGTTTGGTGGTAAACACAATCTTCCCAAGGGATTCAGGCAACGAGCGCAACCGATTACGCGTCGAGGGTAAGACCTGATTCCATATAATTTAGGCTATTTCGTAGCATAATTTAGGAAATTATGCATGCCTAAGATCCAACAAGAATGGCATATCCGAACAGCTTCCCAAAGTCGTAGGAAGACTACAGAACTAAACAAAGAGCTAAATACGTAAGCAATCCCAATTCAGGTTTTCCCTAAACGGCTATAGTCACAGACCCATAATCAGCCGCCAAGTTGATTCAATAGACATTAATACCTTATCTTCTCGTACAGGGAAAGAGATTCCCAGACCATAGTGGAGAAACTCATCAAATCCATCTTGACTGTTGAATCTAGCTTACTCCTTTCCTTGAGTGAGGTTTTTCTTTTTAACCTTTCGGGAACTGAATCACTAGAAAAATCTCTACTTTCGTTTAAACAAAGTGGGCCCTAAACCAAAAATTTGATCGCTTCCACCTTATTGTTAGTCCTCTAGTTTAATTATTAAGTGAATTACCAGCAGCTATAGTTACAGTTTTCGATTTAGATACTCGCACTCAATACTCATCTAGAGTTAGTAGCAGCCTCCAAAACAAGAGAGATAGAGACAAATATAGGGCACCATCTCATCTTTCCTTCGCCTAACGACTCAAATAAGAAATGAATATTTTGATAACTGGTAAAGAGCTAAGCTCCTTTTCATGGACCTCCAACATCCTGATACTATCTATTCGAAAGAGCTGGAGCTTGAAGGAATACCTCATTCACATAATGAAAGTAGAAAGGGGATCGGATCCACCCAAAAGAAGGCTTGAACAATAGATAGGGCATCTACGGAATGGGTTCGCCTCTCAATGCCTACTATGATGAGATAGGCGTTTAGTAAAAATGAAGATAGTTAGAAAGATCATACAAATAAAAATACGCCAGCAGGAGCCCAACTCAGATCGATAGGGTCATTCATAAGCCGAGTTCCTCTAGGTGGAATACAGAGCTCTATACATTTTTTTAAGAATATGGAACCAATATGGTATTAATTCAACCCGGCTAGGGAATGGAATCAACAATCGAATAAGTGATGACTTGACTAATCTTGATGTACTATTTTTCAAGCCTTAGCATTCCTAGCACGCCCAAACACAGACCAAGACCGGTCAAAGTCTACCTTCACATGTTTACCCAGGGCATATAGGGGCAGGGTTTACTTAGAATAGGAGAAAACTAAATAAGATGGGAGTTAGTCGAGTGCTAAATCGACCAATTTTATCGGTCAACACTTCCACCACTTGCTTTAGAGATCCCTAAGGTGTTCTTGACTCTTAGACCTATTGATCAAGGGTGATCTATGATCATCTTAAAAGTAAAGAGTACAATCCCTAGCTGGCATCGCAACGACTCTTTTTTCGATTAGGTCTTCCTTATTAACAGCCTTAATGACTAGTGATCTACTGAATGAATACCATGCCATTTAGCTCTATCTTCATATCTATTGTTTACCTCAAGTCAACGATATTCGATGGGGCTGGTGTTATTGCACTGGCATTCCCTTTATTTTCTTTTTTATTCACCCCAGAAACCTCTTTTCTGACATAAACTGAGCCAGAAAAATAAAGTAGAAGAGGAAAAACAAAAAAAGCTCTTGAGGGTAGAAGGAAGTGGGATTCGAGAACAATAGAAAGCTCGTAATTATGGTCTTCTATTCCTTTGATGCATGAATCCGATTCAAGGATATTGTATCTTCTTTGCTTCTGCTTTGTCTTTCTGGTCCACATTCTCTAATGTTTCATTTTTAGGTTTGGAACCATGATCGTGATTCTCTCTAAGACCTATGGGAATTGGGCACAACCGATTTCTCATCTACACCTCAAAGCAGGGCATTCTAGAGTTTCTCCTCATTACACCTATTTATTGAAGAACACAGTAGTGGATTCAATAGCAATTACGGATTGTCCAGCTGCCCTAGAGTTCTGATTCTGAAAGAGCTTCTTTTTTCAGATCCTAAGTCAACAATCATTCCCATAGGTACAGGGTCAACCTCGCCAGACTAAAGCCAGTCTCTTTATCCCGGTTCTAGTCTAGATAGAATTTGATTCCTACTGTCATTAACAAGAAAATGCTTACTTACCTTTGCCTGCTTTTCAGTCTAATTAGAATGCAAAATCAAAATAAATATAGGTAAAAAAAAGAATTATCCAAACCTTTTAATTTGTTCTACAGTTAGATCGTATGAAAACTAAAAAAAATCAATTCTTAGTTACTTTGAGTTTGATAAACTAACTACTCCTTTACTAAAAAACAAATACCAAAGAATTTGACTTAGTTCTCAATTGAATTTTGATTCAAATGAAGGAAATCATGGAATGACAATAAGTCACTCAGAACACTTTTGAAACTGGTTTGTCGGTGCTCTACACCATTCTGGCCCGAGTTATGTGTGTCTGACTGAATGTTCGTTGCCTTCCATAGGGCTTGTTTGGAGCCCGTCCTGCCGGTGACGCTGTCTGTCTGGCAAAACAACGGGGCAAGGGCGATGAGAATACTTAATAGTCATTCAGTAACGCACTGAACTCAATTTTCACTTCACTCTATGAATACTGTGCAATAAAATCCCTCATTGACTCATAAATGAATAGAATCAATGAATCAAAAAGAATAATGTGTCTTAGGAGAATCCTTCCTATTTTTTACGAGTAGTCAACAAGGGTGTCATAGCTGTCTCAATGATTTGTTGAAGAGTCAGCCTGAACATCAGCATAGAGTCCTACCCGCAGGTAAGTAAGGGATTGTTTTCATACATCGAGCAGTTCCGCACATGCAAAAACAACACCAAATACACATGGAAACGTTCAGAAACTATTCCATGAACTTTAAATAAGAGAAGTTCATAAAGATTTGGTTATTGCTTATGCACGGCTAGTGGGAAAGAAAGACCTTTATTCTATCCTCCCAAAAGGAATCAACAATTAGCTCTATCGTTGTCCTCAACAACACCTTTGGGCAAACAAGTAGATAGCATAGTGTAAGTAGGAATTGAAGATGTTACAAAACTAATCAAAGTAGCTCTGCCAGTTCCCCTCTCGCTCAACTCCCAGAGTGAGTAGGAATAAAAGCTCTCCAAATTTGCCTTAGGGCAGTCTCGTATAGTATCATCGTGCTTTCCTCTGGACCTTTCCCTCACCCTTTCTCGTTCTCTGATAAAGCAGCTTTGGTAACCCTGAGGTTTGACAAAGACATTGCCGAACTTGAGTTAGATTCTTTCCTGAATGAATGATTGTAGTCAGTTAGGGAATAAATAATGTTTTTCTATCAACTCCAAAATAAGTTAAAGGGACTTTCCCATAATCGGTGATCTATAACTGTGCTCTTATGGCTGAGAAGTAATAATCTATAAAGATGGCTAGGATTTAGTTGAACCAGACAAGAACAACTCTTGAAAGTAAGATAGATTCAGCTGAACTGATAAGAGAACCAGCCTGGCAAAGTAGCGTAACAACGAGATGGCAAGGTTTCGAAGAGCCAGCCAGCGGGGATCGAGTGACAGAAGTTTTGATCAAGATAAGGTCACGGTGAGCCTCGCTCATTGGGATTTCTAAAGTAGAAAACTAGCCTAGAAGGGTTTCAAGATCACGGCCTGGGCTGGGGTACGAATGTCATGTTCAAAGCAAAACTATTTTATCTAGTTAATGGGTATACTACTCCACCATATTTTCCATCGGACCTTGAATCTTTTTCCTCTTCGCCTGCTATACTCAGCTACCCAATTTGTAGAACTGGTACGAGAGGGATGGGGAGACCTATCTTGGGTACCAACACCAGGGGAACTGTCTTTGCCGATCTTTGACACCTGAGCACGAGCAAAAGATTCTGGATTCTTATAATCATTTAGAAAAATATGAAATGAAACATCCACTGAATCTGGCTTTCATACTCATTTAAATGAACCCTCTATGGATCAGTTATTGTCTAAGAGGAACCTAGTGCAATTTGACTGGAGAAGTTGGAAGATGTCCATTGTTCAATACTGGCCTCGTCATCTCACCTATCAGTGTATTCTTCATTTTCTTTGTCTCTGTTCACCCTGAGAATAATTTTCAGATTCATAGAATGAGGAAGTAGCAACGATGGGGACAAAGAGGGGAGCTATTCTTAAACTACCATATTTGCGAGTCTGTTCTTGCGCTTGACTGGTTATTCCTTCTTCTTCATAAAAATCGTAAAAAGACGATCTTAACTAAAACCTTCTTAGTTTTACGTCAATGTGGATGGTAGTAGTCCATTTCGGCTTCGCACCAAAATATCGGTGCAACGGTTAGGTATCCCACATGAATCTACCCTGTTACGATCAGGAAGTATCCCAATCTATATTGCAAGATTGAAGTCCTTTTTTGTGGTTGTCCATGGTGAAGTTCGATGTCTCGAAGCCCCCAAATCCAGATGGGGTCTTCGGATGCCAATTGTCTGGTAGAAACTCTCTGAAAAAAGGGCAGGGTGACCCATTCCAATAAAGCCTCTTTGTTCTCAACTGGTCAACATATACATGTGGTCGAGCTCGAGAATGGAACTTTCCCTGCTGCTATCTATAATAGTGAATTCTGCAAAAAGGTTCATCCAAGTTGGTTCAAAAGTCATCCCTTGCTTAAGGGGTCTCATTTCTATCTGAGGCACATAACGATAAAAGAGAGTTTGTATATATGAACTTAGATAATCTACTCTTATCATCACGCGACCCATGTCAATAATTGGTGCTGACATTGATAATAGATTATCTTTCTTTATCTTCTAGAATTTTCTTCTTGTACGATATTAGAAATTGAATTAGGGCTTAAAGCCTATATATGAAACCTATGGGGTTGGGTCCAATCCAAAATCAATATAAACAAGTACAGGGCTGACATACCAAGGCACGACGATTATTTGAATATTTGTTTGACAGACAGAAAAATGACTCATATCCATCATAATTGAATACTGACGCACTGGCAAATTTTGCCACGACATTGGCCAGAAATATAAATGAAATGGAGGGCAGAGTTTCACTGTTAAGGTTTGAGTGGTTCCTTGTCCCTGGTACCTTTCCTTTAGACAGAGGAAGAAAAACGAGAAAGAAGAATGACATGATTACGACAGTGAAGTTAAAACTCCATTTAGCAAAGATTTATGCTAAGGAAAGCTTCCTGATGTGATGACATGACCCTAACGAAATCCAGCTGAGGGCTGGGCATTTTGTGTATATGAATAATGTTCTCTATTGACTTACGATGGATCTCTGCTACCTTCCTTGTTGTCATCTCACTTGCTTTAGCTAACTTGCTGTGCTTTGGTTTTCCAAGGGTGAGAATTGGTAGGTAACTCTTTATTTTCTCTCCAGTTTAGGAAGATAGCAGGCATCAAGATGAAGAGATAAATTCAAAACAATCAAAATGGCTAAAAAAGACTTCGATTACCTTAACTATCTTTAATAAAAAGATAAGTTCATGTGGTCTAAGCCCTCAAGTGTCATCGGCCTTCGGGATATAGAAACCTTTTTTCACTTTATTCAATTCAAATAAGCCTCAAGGTGACATGGTTAGTAAAATAGTCAAGCAGTCAAGTTTGGGGTTTTCCTGCTTATAATTCCATTAGCAATAAAGAGCCACCTATGTGTGGTTAATTTCTTGCTGTCCCCGAAAGGGCCTATAGAGGTACATATCGTTTCTTTCCATGGTAAGGTCTTCCCCTCCAGACAGTTCTTGAACATCATAGCCAGCAGCGGGGGCGGAAGTTTGAGAGCTTTGACTCACTCACCGGGGGATTACTCGAATATGCTTTCTTCTCCTAAGGAATATGGTGTATAGGCACAAAGTGATCGACTTTCAATATAAAATACACTCGAATGTAAAGGAGAGGAGCTTAAAAAGCTGCTCGACTATAAGGAGAGGAGTGAAAAGCCTCTTCTAGGTCGGGAAGGAAAAAGCTATCAGTCCATGCGAGTTTCCTGCATTAACCCCTTTTCTGCAGTTGAAGTTGGAGTTGGATTCTCTTTGTTGTCAATCCTGCCGAGGGACTTGCTTCATATGTGCGCATAGAATAGAATTGTAAATGGAAATAGAATTGAATAGAATCGTATATATAGAGTCAGTCAATATATATTTTCTTATTCCATAGGTGGGTGCGCCTAGATTCAGCTATGCCATCACTTTGCCGTCGTTGACTGAGTGGGCTCAGTTCGAATGAACTTGGATCGATCCAATCTCACTCTTTTCTTTTTTCAACTTTTTTTTACCCTCTTTAGGACGAAAAGGAAATAAAGTATTGCGTAGTGATACACTCTGCCAAAGGAAATGAAAGATTGAATTATAAGACTGCTACTATAATTGGCTTTAGACAACTATTAGTATTACTACTACTTGATGCAACTACTATAGTAGCAAATGAAACTAAAGTAGAAAATGGAACAGTTGATGGTATTTCAGTTGTTTAATTTCCAATTCTTTCATATTTCTCACCTGCATTGGCTCTGAGATCCCTATTCGCTACTTGATTCATCCTTTAATCACCCCTGCCGAACTTCAACTCTTTAGCTTCCCTTTCCTATTTGAATTATAAGAACGGAAGTAAGCTACTTGTCCTACTTCATTCCTACCTATTCCAATAATGCCTACTTACTGGCTTCATAAGCTACTCCTGGCCCTGTTGTAAAGGAAGAATTGGAAGTTCTTTAAGCTACATTTCCTTCAAATGGAATGGTTTCTGCTCGCTTTCCTGGACTTGAAGCTGCACCAATTTCCTAAGCATTCGTCTTCATTATTGAATTAGTAGTTCTTTCTACTACTACTATTAATGAAGCTAGCACAACTACTAGTAAAGATCGCTGATAATAGGCTAAGAACTGACTAAAGAATAAGCTATAGGTGAATATACCTCAACTGCTACTAGAGCTCCTGCAACTGCTATAGCTATAGTCTCAAATAAAGCTCCTTACACTGCAACTCTTTCAGAAGCAGTGGATTCATTTCCAGTTGTTTAATATGTGACTTTTTCAATGCACTGGCCTTTAACCCTCGTATTAATGCTTTCTACTACTGTTATCACTGCTGCTCTTGTTGTTATTTTTGCTACAATAGTAAGCTCTAGGTTAATTTCTTTTTGAGTTCTCGGTCCAATTCAAGGCAATGCAATACTCGGGCGATAAGGAAGAAGCAGTCCCAGACCTTAGGTCCCTATCTGAGAACTTTCGAGATGTGAATCATAGCCTAGTCTAGTTTCGTACCCAATGGCTAAAAGTTATGTCATATTATATTTTCTAGAGAATCACCCATCAGTCTTCGGATCTGAGTTTGAATTGGATAGGGGTATTAGTGGTAGTCAGCTGTCATAGTTATTATTTTTCCTTCCGATGAAGAGATCTTGCTCACTTTTCGCTATCTAAAGGGCTAGTTCTAGTTCTGTTACCGGACTAGTTCTGGACTTGCTCGACTAAGTCTTAAAGGTTGGAAGTAGATTGTGAATGCTGGAGTTGGCGCTCAATAGAGCTTTTTCTCGCCCTCTCTATAAAAGAGATGGGATCAGCTAAGTATAGTTATGGATTGATGGCTAAAGGAGCGTCTACCCTTCTTTCTATGCTCATTTGGATGAATAAGTCAGAATAGAAGAATTGAAGGGATCGTTCTTCCAGGCTCCTGTTAGTTTTAAATACAAAAAAACTAGAGCTTATATGAAAAACTAATATCCATAGTTTGCATATCAATTTTGTTTCAGTATTAATTGTTCATATACATCATATGCATAGATGATAAGGTGCCGGGTGTAGCACATTAGATCTTATCATTGATTAAATTTATGATATATAAATAGATGCTCGTAACTGAGATAGTTTGAACACACTATCAGTTTAGGTTATTGCATGATTTAGATAATTAGTTTGTGTAGACTAATTAAATCATACGGATGTGCCCGAGGCATATTGAACACGACCTGTTCGAGATTGAATTAACTTGTACTGATTAGCGTAGTTCTAATCTCTTCATCCCTAGATTGGAGCAGGCATGAGAGAGATATCATATGCTTTGATTTACCAAAGGGTGCAGTCAATTGAGGTATAAATCTTGGTAAGTTGGGTATGCGGTGTTTGACTTCTTTGTGTATCGTTGCTAGTCGAAGGAATCCATGTACCGGTTCGCCGGGTTGATGGTGCTCCCGAGAAGAGCTCGAACGGTTTATTATACTAAATCTGGCCAGTGGACTTTATGTTCGGTATAATAAGAAAGTCGAGTGGTACTAATCTGGGATACCAAAAAGTCGATGAATTAATTTGTCAGTAAATTTATGAATCGACGAGCACAATGAAAGATTATCTGCCCGGGCCTAGCCAAAAACTCACTTTTGTGCTATGCATTCCATAATCAGAATCTCTGGCCAGGCCTAGATGCTAGCACAATCGCTATTCTAACCCTTTTGAAATAACATTGAGCAGGATATGGGTTTGCACTCATTCGATTTACTACGCAACAAAAATTCTTAATTAAAGCGGAAACATAAGAATTACCTATTGAAGCGTATACTCAGGTGATTCTCTTGTATGCCTCAAGACTTTGCTTGTATACTGTGTGGGCAGCAATCTAACGAGCAATTGATAAGCTAATCACCACAATCCACCAGCCGAAAAATTTCCATCACTGCTGCACCAGAGAGACCCCAAGTAGGTTTAGGATTGGGCTTCCTAATGGGTTTAGGTAATTAGTTTCCAAATCCAATTAGGTAACCAATCTAATAGGATTTTCTAATTCTAATTGAAACTTAAGACTTAATTAATTAATTAAATAATTTCACTTTGTTAATTACTCAATTAACCCTTAGGAATAATTAATCAATTAATTAATTCTACCAATTCAATTAACCCATTACAAAATTAATCGTACCACTAACGGATTAATTTTGGCACTACCATCCTACACCAGAATTGCTAACGGAACAACTTAATTAATTCATATTCATAATCTCCCCACATCAAAGATATAGTGCTCATTAATTTATTATTTTACTGATAAATTAATTAATTAACTTCTTTAATTTCCGAGACTAGTACCACTCGACCTTTTTACTATATCGGACATAAGTCCACCGGGTGGGTTTAGTATAATAAACATTATGAGCTCATCTCGGGAGCACCATCACCCTGGACGCACCAGTACATGGTTTCCTTTTGACTAGCAGCAGCACACCAAGCAACTAAACACGCGCACCCAACCTACCAAGACTATTGGCCACAATTGATCTCACCCATTGGTAGATCAAAGTACACTATGTCTAATCCTCATGCCCGCTCGAGTCTAGGGATTAAGTGATAGAATATCAAGAATGACTTGTCTATTAAATCAGTACAAGACAAATCATTCCTAATGGTCAAGTTCAATACGCCTCGGGCATATCTATATGATTCAATTAGTTTAGACAAACCAATTATTCGAATCACATAATAACCTAAACTGTTAGTTTATCCAAAGCTGTCTCGGTTACGAACCTCATTTATATATTATGTCTTTTAACCAATGATGAGATCTACTGTGTCACACAAGACACCTCATCATCTAACTACATAATATAAATGGACAAATAATGCACAACTAAATTTAAACAAAAGATAAATTAATATATTAACTGGGAAAAAGTACAATACAAACATAGCTTATGTATTCAACTCCAACACACTAGATCTTTGATGTGGGGAGATAGAAGAATAATAAAGTGAGCGCGAAGTAAATTCATTTTTTGAGCGGTAGTTCCATAATTGGTCCGTTAGTGGAACGACTAATTATGGGTTTAACTAATTGACAAAGTGAATTAATAAATCCTAAAGGTTTAATTAATATTTAATTGACTAACTGGGTTATACAAAATAATCCTAAGGGTTCGATTAAATTTAATTAATGAAGTGGGTAAAGAAATTAATTCGAAAAGCTCGATTAGAGTTGATTAGTCTAGGGAAGACTAAGGGGTCAATGAAAGTCAAATATTAAGGCCCGAATCAAAATCCCACTAGATCTCCCTTAAAGCTCCTATAAATAGCTTAAGTTAGGCATTTCGAAGACATAAGAAACCTTGTAGGCAAAGTTGCCTCCTTAGAGAGAAGGAAGGGCCTAGAGAGAGAACTTCATTTTCTTCATTTAGTTCTTTCTCAAAGTCAGTTTGTAGTTCCTTTTTCTTCAGGAACTCAGCCCAAAATTCATCCTAGAAAGCCCAAGATCGCTGCCCGTCATCTGCCGCCTTGCTGCCGCCACGCCGTACTGCCGCAGGCGAGTTTCCAAGGCCAAAATCCAATCATCCGGTCCTTTTTGTTGTGGGTCTTGTTCTTTTGTCACATTGATCCCTTGGCTCGTTCCTTTGGGTTTGCCAAAGTCTAGATCTACGGGCAAATGCTTTTCCCAACAAGTTTTATTTAGGTCATGTGGGTTTTCAGATTACGATCAGGCTTCTCGGCTGGTTCAGATTTGGGCAGATTGAGTTTTCTTGAAGTGTGTTTCTTTTGATTTCTTTATATTCTACTTTAGCCATCCCGTAGACATTTACCCACTCAAATTTAGAATCATTTGGTGTTATTCTCGGGACTCTTTAGTGGATTCGCAACTCAAGACCCAGTTTTTTTATTTGCGAGGGACGCGCTTCAAATGTATAATCTTTAAAGATTTCCGCTTTAGTTTAAAGATTCAATTTTTGCATGTCGTTTTAATAAATTGAACTAGTATAAGCCTAAA
The DNA here is from genome assembly GCA_030378225.1 of Knoxia roxburghii. NCBI lineage: Eukaryota > Viridiplantae > Streptophyta > Magnoliopsida > Gentianales > Rubiaceae > Knoxia > Knoxia roxburghii. The sequence continues at coordinate 26,896,774 of CM059417.1, forward strand.
TCCGTTCAGGGAAAATGATTTTAAGCCTGAGTCGAATCGAAAGTCTTCGATTCTGGAATGCATAGCACGAAATTTAAATTTTCGATTTAACACGGGTTAGATCTGTTTTCTTCAAATTGGTATCAGACCGAGTGTTTTGGCTTTATACTTGTTTGATTTATTACATGCCTTTGTTTTTGCTTTGTTATTTTTGCATTGTCGATATATTAACAGGTGGTTATTATTCCTGGCTATTATATTTTTTATTTTCATTAATAAACCCGGGACATGTCAGGGCTCATTTTTATTTTGAATAGAAATGTCTGTAATAGTAATAACCATGAGCGGGAAGCCGTGTAGGATTAGATGAATCTTGTAGTCGGATTTAATCTAATGTTGTCGTCTTTAAATTCCAAGAATGCCTTTGTATATGGGAACTTATGTACTATGACGGAGATGTTATTTTGGGTAACTCGTATTTATGGGTTTTGGTTTATTGTAATTTTGGGTGATTCCTAATTATGTAGAAAATCGAGAAAAACCGGATGAATTGAGAGGAATATAAATAACGAGTGGGAGCGACGTGACGGAACGTGTCAACGAGGCATCAAAGGAAGTGACAATAGAGAAAGCCATAATAGTCGGGAAATGTTTAATTATGTATTTCCTGTTTTATGTCATTTTCGTTATTTGTGTTTTTTCGTTTTTATGCATGAGCAAAAACAAACCATTATTTAATACGCGTAATTAACTAAGGTAGATTATTCGCATATTAAACTCCAACGGTTTAATAGGTGCGAATATCCAAAGTTAAGATATTGCATGTTAAAACGTAAAAATCCTCAACTTTAAGAAACTAAGTGGGAGCGGGTTGGTTAATATCCCAATGACCTCCATTACGAATTCATATGTGATGTGGATAGACCTACGCATTGGCCAAGGGCCTTCCTCCATGCAGATAAGTCTTTCAATCCAAAAGATCACTAGATTAAATTTCTAAAGGGATGACTATAGTGAGTTTAATTGGAGAACCTTGCGACACCCTCTCTGCTAAGGTGCATTAGTATCCTAAGTAACAAACTTAGAAGTCACGTAATGGCATACACTTAGTGTACCGTTTGTAGTATTCCTCTCGAGAGGTCACGCTACTTATGAATATAGCTAAAATCAACGACTATTAATTTATTTGATCAAAAGATCGTTGGTCAGATAGTGAAATTAATGAACTTAGGTTCTCATCGAACGAATGTGGCCTAGCGTAGATGTTCACCTGCATGACCTGTATAAATCCCGGTGTGAGAGGTGTTGGTGAAAGATTATATTGTTTCAAGGATATCAATATTTTCAAAAAAGATAAAATAATGAAACTTGACTGTTTCGTTTTTCTGTTTGTTGATATGTCGTTCAATCCACTTGCTGTCATTCTAAACCAAAACAAACTTGCTGGCCCTGATTACATTGATTGAAAGCGTAACTTGGACATTGTCCTTTTTGCTGAGGGTTACAATTATGTGCTTACTGAGGTGTGCCCTGATATTAGTTTTGAATACTAGAAAGCTATTTGCTTGTATCAAAAACTAATACCCAGTTGACATATCATTTTGTTTTAGTATTAAATTTGTTCTATTATATCATAGAACTAGATAACGAGGTATAGAAAAGCAGAGTAGATCTCATTATTGGTTAAAGTATTCATATATAAAAAGTATGCTCGTAACAGAGATAGTCTGAACATACTATCAGTACAGGTTATCGTATGATTTGAAAATTAGTTTGTCTAGACTAATTAAATCATACGGATATGACAGGGGCATATTGAGCATGACCAGTTTGGATAGAATTAACTTGTATTGATTAGCGTAGTTAATTCGGTCCTATTATTCTAATCTCTTAATCCCGATATTGGGACGGGCATGAGAGTTAGATATCGTATGCTTTGATATGCCAAACGGTGCGGTCAATTGAGGCCTATATATCGGTAAGTTGGGTATACAATTTTTAGCTTCTTGTGTGCCGTTGCTAGTCGGAGGAATCTACGTATCGATTTTTTGAGTTGATGGTGCTCCCGAGATGAGCTCGGAAGGTTTATTATACTAAACTAGGCCGGTGGACTTTATGTCCGGTATAATAAGAAAGTCGAGTGGTACTAATTTCAAATACCAAGAAGTCGGTGCATTAATTTTTCAGCAAATTGATGAACCGATGAGCACTAGATCTTTGATGTGGAGAGATAGAAGAATAATAAAGTGAGAGCAATGTAAAGTCATTTTTTATCGGTAGTTCCATAATTTGTCTGTTGGTGGTACGACTAATTATGCATTTGACAAAGTGAATTAATTAATCCTAAAGGTTTAATTAATATTTAATTGACTAAGTGGATTAAGAAATTAATTCATATTGAATTAATTAATCCTAAGGGTTTGATTAAATTAAATTAACGAAGTGGGTTAAAAAATTAATTTGAAAGGCTCGATTGGAGTTGACTAGTCTAGGGAAGACTAAGGAGTCAACGAAATCAAACACTAAGGCCACTCTCAAAAGCCCATTAGGTCTCCTAAGGAGCTCCCTATAAATAGCTAATTTTAAGCACTTAGGAAGACATTAGAAACCTTGTAGGCAAATGCCTTAGAGTGCGAAAGATAAGCCTAGAGGGAGAATTTCTTCTCCTTCCTTGAGAGTTCTCGAAGTCGGTTTGCAGTATTTCTTACTCGAGAAACTCAGCCCATGATTCTAGAAGCCCAAGACCACTACCCAGAAGTTCAACCGCCACTCGAATAGTCTATCGCTGCCCTTTTTCGGCAGTTTACGTCGCTAGTGTTTTTGAACTTTCCGGCACCGATTCGGTGTGTTTTTATAGTGAGCTTTGTTTATTTGTTGAGTTGATCCTTTGGCTTGTTCCTTTTGGTTTGCCAAAGTCTAGATGTATGAGCAAATAGCTTACCCACTAAGTTTTATTGAGGTGGTGTGGGTTTTCAGATTAGAATCTGTTTTCCAGGTTAGATATTTTTTCAGATATGTGAGTTTCTTGAAGTGGGTTTCTTTGGAATTCTTCGCAGTGCCTTTAGCCACCTCGTAGTTACTTGCCCACCCATGTTTGAGGTCGTTTGAAGTTATCATTGGGATTCTGAGTGGATTTCGCTTTCCCAGAGAATTGGTTTTCCATATTTCTTAGGACATCGCTTCAAAGTTATAATCTTTAATCCTTCCGCTTTAGTTAAAGATTTAATCTTTGAGCTTCGTTTTAATAAATTGAACTAGTATAAGCCTAGATCCATTCAGGGGAAATGAATTTGAGCCTGAGCCAAAACGAAAGTCTCTGATTTTGGAATGCATAGCACGAAAGTGAGATTTTCAATTTAGCCTGGGCTTGTTATGTTTCCTTCACCTGAGACACCTAGAGATGACGCCACCCCTAAGAAAAAAGAACCATATACGAGGTGGAAGAAAGCTGATGAGATGACCAGGTGCTACATCTTGGCTTCTCTGTCGAGTGTACTGCAGCACCAGCAACAGTTGATGACCTCAGCCCACGATATGACGACTAACCTCAGGGAGATGTTTGGGCATCAGGACAGGGCAACCAGGCGCTATGAGGAAACTCATGAGTGCTAAGATGGCTGAAGGCACCCCAGTGAGAGATCACGTGCTGGAAATGATCAGCAACATCAACGAGATTGAGGTATTGGGAGGCGAGATTGATTGTGAGTCACAGTGTGACATCATCTTCCAGATCTTACCTCCAAGTTTTGAAGAATTTCGGTTGAACTATAACATGAACAATTTTTAGTATACTTTGCCCGAGCTCATGACTGTGTTGGTGTCTACCGAAGGCTTCTTCTCTAAGAACAAGCAAGTTTTGGCTACTGTTGGACCTTCAGGTTCCTCTGCTGGGCCCAAAGCCAGGAAGCATAAGAAGAATAAGGGCCAAAAAGAAGGTGCTGGTCATGGACCCAAGGGAGGTGTTCCCAAGAAGCACAAGTCGAAAGGCAAGTGTTTCGAATGTGGCAAAGCAGGACAGTGGAAAAAAGATTGCCCAAAGCCTAGAGGTATGAGCAGTTTTACCTTTGTTACTAAAATATATTCAGCGGCAATTCCCACAGATACTTGGTGTGTGGATTCAGGAGCCACTGATAATATTTGTAATTCTTTGCAGGGGTTCCAAGTGACCCATCTGCTTAGAGATAGTGAGTTGCAGGTCTACCTTGGGGATACTACCAGAGTATCAGTTGCTGCAGTGGGAGTTGTTAAGCTTGTTTTTCCAGATTCTATTTTAGTTTTGAGACATTGTCTTTATGTACCCAACTTTAGAAAGAACTTGTCTTTAACCAATACACCAGACATTGTTTCTAAGCTGATTTTGGATGGTTATAAGTTTGTCTTTTCTGATAATTCTATTATTATTAGAAAGAACAAGAAACTTATATGTTCTGGTGCATTGGTTGATAATTTATTTCTAATTAAAACTAACTCCGTTGTAATGAAAAACACAGAAATTAATAACACATCATCGAATCATAGTAAGAGAAATGAGTCTTCCCCTTTGAACCAGACTTATCTTTGGCACCTAAGACTAGGTTATATCAACCTTAGTAGGATTCAAAGGTTGGTCAATAATGGGTCTTTGGACACATTAGATATTGATAGCTTTTCGACCTGTGAGTCCTGATTGGAGGGGAAAATTGAAAGATTATCTACCCGGGCCCGGTCAAAAATTTACTTTCGTGCTACGCATTCCAAAATCAGAATCTTTGACTAGGCCTAGACTCTAGCACAATTGCTATTCCAATCCTTGCTTGAAATAACATTGCGGAGGTTTTTGGTATGTACACATTTGATTTATCACGCAACAAAATATTTCTAATTAAAAGCGAAAACATAGAAAGTATCTCTTGAAGCGTGTTACTCAGGTGATCGCTTGTATTACTCAATACTAGGCTCGAACGTTGTGTGGGTAATGAACCAATGAACCAATTGATAAACAATCAACACAAAAGAGTTACTGAAAAATTCTAACAACCAAGCCGCCTAGCGCGTGTGAGCCACGCACCGCCGCACCGCTTGACAGATTCACCCATGCTCTGTCGCACCTCGATTCACGTGCCTTCAAAAGAAGAGAACTCCGTCAGCCAAAACCTTAAAAACCGTGCTGCCACCTAGCTGAAATCTGACTTTTAGAGAGAGAAAATTTGTTTCTCACTCTAGGATTTTATCTCTCTAGTTTTCTTGTCTTGAAAACTTATAAATTGTGTGTTATAGAATTGTTAATCCCTTATCTACATATAGAGCAACAAGAGAGACCCCAAGTTGCTTTATGATTGCTCTCCCTAATGAGTTTAGGTAATTAATTAGTTTCCAAATCCAAGTAAGTAACTAATCAAACAAGATAATCCAAATCCAATTAGATTTCCTAACCTCTAGGATTTCCTAATTTCAATTGAAACTGAAGACTTAATTAATTAATTTAATAATTCTACTTTGTTAATTACTTAATTAACCCTTAGGAATAATTAATTAAATAATTAATTATACTTATTCAATTAACCCATTACAAAATTAATCGTACCACTAACGGATTAATTTTGGCACTACCATCCTACACCAAAATTACTTCCGAAATAACTAAATTAATTTATTCTTAATCTCTTCACATCAAAGATTTAGTACTCGTTAATTTATTAATTTACTGATAAATTAATTAATTAACTTCTGTAATTCTGAGACTAGTACCACTCGACCTTTTTACTATACCGGACATAATCCACCAGCTGGGTTTAGTATAATAAACATAACGAGCTCATCTCAGGAGCACCATCATCCCGGACGCACCGGTATATGGTTTCCTTTCGACAAGTAGCAGCACACCAAGTAAATAAACACACGCACCCAACCCACCGACACTATTGGCCACAAATGACCTTACCCATCTGGAGATCAAAGTACACTATGTCTAATCCTCATGCCTGCTCAAGTCTAGGGATTAAGAGATAGAATACTAAGAACGAATTATTTATTAAATTAGTACAAGACAAATCATTCTAAATGGTCAAGTTCAATATGCCCCAGGCATATCTATATGATTCAAATAGTTTAGACCAACCAATTATCCGAATCACATAATAACCTAAATCGACAGCGTGTCTAAAATTGTCTCGGTTACGAACATTATTTAACCAACATACAAACTAATGATAAGATCTACTGTGTCACACCAGACACCTAATCATCTAACTACATAATATAAATGAACTAAACATGCACAACATACAAACCAAAACATTAAATCGATATATTAACTGAGAAAAAGCACAATACAAGCATAGCTTATGTATTCAAACCTAACAATCTCCCACTAATACTTAAGTTGTTCTTTAAGTATATAACTGCATTCAATCTTTTACAATCTATAATACATCTAGAAAAACTATCATCTCTCTCCTAAGTATCCGATCCCCATGCCTCCACATGAGCCTTAAAGACTTTTGAAGTCAATGTCTTCATGAAAGGATCTGTAAGGTTAACCTCTGATGCTGTCTTTGCCACGACCATGTATTCCCTCTTGATGATATCTCTTATCAGGTGGTATTTACGCTGTATTTGTTTACTTGCCTTGTGGGCTCGTGGTTCCTTCGAGTTTGCTACTGCACTGTTGTTATCACAGTACACTGTGATTGACTTCTGCAAACTAGGAATCACATCTAAGACCACTAGGAATTTCTTGAGCCACACTGCTTCTTTCGCTACCTCTGATGCGGCAACGTATTCAACCTCCATGGTAGAGTCCGCCACACATTTCTGCTTGACACTCAACCAAACTATGGCTCCACCTCCAAAAGTAAACACATACCCTGACGTAGACTTGCTCTTGTCCTTGTCACCTTGGAAATCTGAATCTGTGTAACCTCGGGGTACCAGCTCAGGTGCCAGATAGACTAACACTTGGTCTCTTGTTCTGCGCAAATACTTGAAAATGCATTTTACTGTCTCCCAATGAGCTTTCCCGGGGTTACTCTGATATCTGCTTATAATGCCAACGACATAACAGATATCAGGCCTCGTACATAACATGGCATACATGAGACTTCCTACTGCCGAAGCATAAGGAACTGTCTTCATGTCCTTTATCTCCTCAACAGTCTTGGGAGACTGTTCTTTACATAGATGCACTCTGTGTCTGAAAGGCAGAACACCTTTCTTGGAGTTCTGCATGTTAAAACAGGCCAGAATCATATTTATGTATGAAGCTTGAGAGAGCGTTAACGAACGTTTCCTACGATCTCGAATTATTGTGATCCAAAGGATAGGTCCCGCTTCTCCTAAGTTCTCCCAAGGATATGCATGTCTTTATGTCTGATAACACTTTCTTATTGTTGCCAATTGGTAAAATGTCATCTACGTAAAGCACAAGAAATACCACTGCGTTTTCATCATGTCTGTGGTACACACATTGCTCATCCGAGCCTGAGTAAATACGTAGGATTCAATTACCTCATCGAACCAGATGTTCCAAGATCTGGATTCCTACTTAAGTCCATAAATGGACCTCTTAAGCCTGCAAACCTTATGCTCTTAGCCTTTTTCAATGAATCCCTCTGGTTGCTACATGAAGATGGTTTTGCTCAAGACTTCCGTTAAGGAAAGCTGTCTTGACATCCATCTGCCATGTCTCATAATCTAAATGAGCAACTATGGCCAAGAGAATCCAGATTGACTTAAGCATGGCTACCAGGGAGAATGTTTCCTCATAATCGATTCCCTCTTTCTGAGTATACCCCTTCACCACAAGTCTAGCTTTAAAGGTTTCAACCTTTGTGTCAGGTCCTCTCTTGCGTTTATAAACCCACTTGCATCTGATGGGTTTAAAACCATCAGGCAGGTCCACAAGCTCCCAGACTTGATTGTGGTCTATCGACCTCATTTCAGATATCATTGCTTTTCGCAAAGATTCTGCATTTTTATCTCAGAGAGCCTCATTGTAGTTTACTGGGTCAGGTTCAGGCACGCCTGGAACTAGGTCTGAAGCCTCTCCCACACCAATGAACCTATCGAGCTATCTTACAACCCTCCCACTATGACAAGGCACCACCTGTGTATGCGCATCATCTGTTATATTTTGTACAGTGTGTGGTGCATTTACTTGTGCTGGTGCATCAGGATTATCAGATTGTTTCCTAAGCTCTTCTAGCACTATCTTGCTCTTGGGCTTGTGATCTAGAATATAGTCTTCCTCTAAAAATCTGGTGTTAGTGCTAACTATCACATTCTAATATTTAAGACTATAAAAAAGACCACCTTTCATTCCCCTAGGATATCAAACAAAGAGCATTACTTCCATTATTGCATCTAATTTAGCTACATCTCCCTTAAACACATGTGTAGGGCAACCCCAAATTTTGAGATGTCTCAGACTGGGTTTACGCCTGTTCCACAAATCTACTGGGGTTGAGGCACGGTTTTAGATGGTACAAGATTATGAATGTACATTGCTGTTTCTAAGGCATATCCCCAGAACAAACTTGGTAAATCACTATAGCTCATCATTGGCCTAACCATTTCCATTAGAGTTCGGTTCTTTCTTTCTGCTACACCGTTTTGCTATAGTGTGCTAGGTGCAGACGACTGAGACTGAATTCCAAACTCGCTGAGCTATTCTTGAAATTCGTGGGACAGGTACTCACCACCACGATCTGATCACATTGTCTTGATACTTTTACCGTGATGTTTCTCCACATCGGCCTGATACTCTTTGAATTTACTAAATCATTCAGACTTGTGGCGTATTAGGTAAATATATCCGTACCTTGAGTAATCATCTATGAACGTTACGAAATACTCAAACCTACCTCGTGCTTGGACCGACATTGGTCCACATAAGTCACAGTGAATCAACTCTAATACTTCTTTGGATCTATAACCTTTTGCCTTAAAAGGTCTCTTCGTCATCTTACCTTCCAAACAAGATTTGCAAGTTGAAAAACTGTCAATCTAATGAACTTAAAGGTCCATCATTGACCAATCTTTGAATCCTACTAAGATTTATATGACCTAGCCTAAGATGCCAAAGATAGGTTTGATTCGTTTTAGAAGGTTCTTTCCTCTTATTAGCGTTAGATGTTGCGCCATTTATCTCTATGTTTTGCACAACAGGGGAGTTTGATTTAATTATAAACAAATTGTCAGCTAATGAACCAGAAAAAATAAGTTTTTCATATTTTCTAATAACAACAGAATCATCAGAAAAAATAAACTTATAACTATTCTTTAAGAGTTTAGAAACTGAAACAAGGTTTTTTCTAACACTCAGTAGATAAAGACAATTAACTAAATCTAGCATAGAATTTTCAAAAATTAGGCTAACTACTCCCACTGCTTCTGTTCACACTCTTGTAGTGTCACCCAAGTAGATATCCAATTCACATTTTCTAAGCTTCCGGGTTACTTGGAACTCCTACAAAGAATTACAAACATAGTCAGTGGCTCCTGAATCCACACACCAAGTATATGTGGGAATCGCCTCTAAACACTTCTCAGTAATTATAGGAGAAATTATCGTACCTTTAAGCTTTGGACAATTCGGTTTCTAATGTCCCATTTTACAGCACTTAAAGCACTTGCCTCTAGGCTTGTTCTTCTTTACGATGTCTGGCTTGGCAGCTTGTTTCTTGGTATTCTTCTTCTTCTTGTTCTTGCCTTTAGGCGCAGAAGAGGAGTTTGAAGCCTTCACTGTGACCAAAGCTTGCTTCTTCTCATGGAAGATTCCTTCGGCCGACACCAATGATGTTAAGAGCTCGGGAAGAGTATAGACTTTTTGGTTCATGTTGTAGTTTACCCGAAACTGCTCAAAATTAGAGGGTAAGCTCTGGAGAATGATATAGATCTGAATTTCCTGATCAATCTCACCTCCCAACACCTCTATCTCATTGATGTTGCTGATCATTTAAAGCATATGATCTCTTACTGATGAGCCCTCAGCCATTCTGGTATTTATGATCTTTCTCATAGTTGATTGCCTAGCTGTCCTGCCTTGATGAGCAAACATCTCTCTCAGGTGAGGCATCATGTTAAAGGTAGAGATCATGGTACAAAGCTGATGTTGCAGAACATTCGACACAGAGGCTAGAATGTAACACCGCTCCATCTCATCCACTTTTCTCCACCTCGCATAGGCATCCATACCCTCTTGAGAATATTCATCATTAGGCACATCTGGACATACTTCGGTGAGCACAAACTTATACTGCTCAGCCGTCAGAACAATGTCTAAATTCTGACTCCAGTCAACGTAATTCAGACCAGTAAGTTGTTGTCTTTCAATATTGTAGCTAAAGGATTGAATGCCATATCGTAGACTGTAAATTAAATAAACAGACAATGTTTTAGTATTTAACCTAGAATTTCGAAAATAGAAAAATTCTAACAATTATTGACTTATCTCAAAACAATAATTAAATCCACTGACATCTCATTCATCGGGATTCTCGCAAGCCACGATAGTGTGGATGTTTACGCTAACCCACATTCGTTTGAGAAGAATTACGTTCATTAACTACATTATCTGACCAAACGATCTATTGATCAATTTAGCTAATTGACAGTGCTTTTAGCCATACAAATAAGCAGCGTAACCTCAATGGGAAGAATACTACAAATCGTACACTAAGTGTGTGCCATTACGTGACGTATGAGTTTGTTACCTCAGGATAGTGCGCCTCAAATGTAGAGGGTATCGCATTTCTCCTAGTTAAACTTACTCTAGTCATCTTACTTAGAAATTCATAATCTAGCGATCTTGTGGTTGAACTCATCCGATATGAAGGAATACCCTAATGCCAACGCGCAAGTCCACCCACATCACATATGAACCTGTAATGGTGGCTGTGGGGATATTAAACCAACCCGCTCCCACTTAGATTTCTAAATTGAGGGTGTTTCCAGTTTTAACATGCAATCAACTAATCCTAAATTATGTGCAAACATAAAACCAGCATGCTTTAAAATTATGCATCTAAAATACAACACAAAAAATTAAAGCACAAAAAATTAAAACTATAAATTCGAGAAATAAATTTCCCAACTATCATGGTTTTAATTGCTTCCATCTTTTGCCTTGATCTCATGTCCCATCACGCCACTAGATGGATTGAGTCTTGAAAAGTTGAATTTAAAAAAAAAATGAACTCCAAAAGGACAACGGGCCAAACGCGCGAACCAATGTGTGCCGCACGCACCAAACGAGCAGTGCGCGGCCCAGTAGCACGCAGCAGTTGCTGCTGCGGGCCACGACTGCTCCCTCTGCTGCACACTTGCGCAGCGGCAGAGCTTCATGTGCCGGCCGGCGGCTCATGCCGGCGATTCGTCATCGGTGCTGCTGGCCACGTCTGATTCCTCCTTCACTTTTCCTACTCTACTTGGTCTTCTTGTAATTCGTTATGGGTTTTCTTGGGTTTTTACGAATTAACGATAACCCAAAACCCACGAATTCAAGTCGCCCAACATCACACATTCGATTACAAAAAAAATTCTCCTATGACAAGGCTTCTAGGAAAGTTAAAATCAAAATTACATAGAATAAATCCTATTACATATTTGATCTAATACTTCACGACTTCCAACACGTGATTATACTATTATAAGCATTCATAATAAAACCAAAACCCGGTCATGTCTCGGGGTTTAATTAAAAATCATACAAACGTAACCATAATAGTCCAGATTTCTAAACCACCTGCAAATAAAACCATGTAATAAATTGAACAAGCACAAAACCCAAAACCAGGCTCTGATACCAATTGAAAGATTATCTGCCTGGGCCCGGTCAAAAATTAACTTTCGTGCTACGCATTCTAGAATCGGAATCTTTGAAAAAGCCTAGACTCTAGCACAATTGCTATTCCAATCCTTGCTTGAAATAACATTGCGCAGGATCTTGGTATGTACTTATTCGATTTATCACGCAACAAAATATTTCTAATTAAAAGCAAAAACATAGAAAGTACCTCTTGAAGCGTATTACTCAGGTGATCGCTTGTATTACTCAATATTAGACTCGAACATTGTGTCGGAAATGAACCAATTGATTAGCAATCAACACAAAAGAGTTGCCAAAAAATTCCAACAACCAAGCTGAGAGATTCACGCACGCGCCGCTACACCTTCATTCAAGCACTGCCAGAAGAAAAGAAGTTCGGCCGCCTGAACCTCGAAAACCGTGCAGCCGCCTAAGGGTGCTAAAATCTGACTTTTAGGAAGAGAAAATATGTTTCTCACTCTAGGATTTTATCTCTCTAGTTTTCTTGTCTTGAAAACTTATGAATTATGTGTTATAGAATTGCTAATCTCTTGTCTATATATAGAGCTACAAGAGAGACCTCAAGTATGTTTAGGATTGTCTTCCTAATGGGTTTAGGTAATTAATTAGTTTTCAAATCCAATTAGGTAACTAATCTAATAGGATAATCCGAATCCAATTAGATTTCCAAATCTCTAGGATTTCCTAATTCTAATTGAAACTTAAGACATAATTAATTAATTAAATAATTCAACTTTTTTAATTACTTAATTAACCCTTAGGAATAATTAATTAAATAATTAATTCTACTTATTCAATTAACCCATTACAAAATTAATCGTACCACTAACGGATTAATTTTGGCATTACCATCCTACACCAGAATTGCTTCCAGAAAAACTAAATTAATTTATTTTTAATCCCACCATATCAAAGATTTAGTGCTCGTTAATTTATTAATTTACTAATAAATTAATTAATTAACTTCTTTAATTCTGAGACTAGTACCACTCGACTTTTTTACTATACCGGACATAAGTCCACCAGATGGGTTTAATATCATAAACATAACGAGCTCATCTCGGGAGCACCATCACCCCGGACGCACCGGTACATGGTTTCCTTTCGACAAGCAGCAGCACACCAAGTAACTAAACACGCACACCCAACCCACTTGGCCACAAATGACCTCATCTATTGGCAGATCAAAATACACTATGTCTAATCCTCATGCCCGCTCAAGTTTAGGGATTAAGAGATAGAATACTAAGAACGAATTATCTAGTAAATCGGTACAAGACAAATCATTCTAAATGGTCAAGTTCAATATGCCTCGAGCATATCTATATGATTCAATTAGTTTAAACAAACCAATTATCTGAATCACATAATAACCTAAACCAAAAGCGTGTCCAAAAGTGTTTCAGTTACGAACCTCATTTATATATTATGTCTTTTAACCAATGATGAGATCTACTGTGTCACACCAGACACCTCATCATCTAGCTACATAATATAAATGGACTAAACATGCACAACATATAAACCAAAACATTAAATCGATATATTAACTGAGACAAAATACAAATTAAGCTTAGAATATGTATTCAAACCTAACAAAAATGACCAAGAGGCCTTTTAAGGCAAAGGGACATAGGGCCAAAGAGATTTTAGAGTTGGTTCACTCTGACTTGTGTGGGCCTCTATCAATTCAGGCTAGAGGTGTTTATGAGTAATTTGCGACATTCATAGATGACTAATCTAGATAATGATACATTTACTTGATTTGCCACAAGTTTGAATGTTTTGGTAAGTTCAAAAAGTTTCAGGCAGATGTGGAGAAGTATCATAGTAATAATATCAAGGCCTTGCGATCTGATCGTGGTGGCGAATACTGAAGGAAACAGAACAAGCCCGGACTAAATAAAAAATATCACTTTTGTGCAATGCATTCCAGAATTAGAAACTTTCGACTCGGCTCAGACTCAAATTAATTTCCCTTGAACGGATCTAGGCTTATACTTATTTAATTAATTAAAACAACACTCATAAATTAAATTTTTAGTTAAAGTGGAAGGACTAAAGATTATACCTTTGAAGCGGAGTTCTTAGCAAATAAGAAAATTGATAATCTGGAAAGTGACTGCCACCGAAATCCAAAAGATAACTCCAAGAAACTTCGAATATTGCGTGGGCAATAATCTATCAAAGTATGCTATCAAGACCCACGAAATGCCCACAAGAAAATCCCTCAAATCGGATTTAGAACTAGCCCAAAATCTGATCAAAACATGCACAGAAAACCCGAAGTCCACCGCGCCACACAGCCTTGCACCACCCGCCAGAAAAATGATCACGCCAGACAGAATTCACCGGCGTTTGGTCGTGATCTGGACAGATCAGAATGTGGATCACCTAAGTGAGATCAAACACAGCCGATCCGAATTAAACGCACCAAAACACCAACAAAAACACTGGACAAAAGGGCTGATCGGTGGCGCCAGAAAAAGCTGATCATCGGCGAAGAATCCTGGTGGAAAACCGAACCAAAAAATTGGGCAAAGCTTGAATCTTTGAGAACAAAATCCAATTCAAGGAAGTAAGAATCAAAGTTCGTTTTTGAAAAAAACTTCAAATAAAATAAATTCTCTCTCTCGAACTTTCTTACTCTAAGAGGCAAGACTTGTCTTGCAAGATTTTCTTAATGTTTCTTTGGCCTTAAGCTTTCTATTTGAAGAGACCTCTTAAGGAGACCTAGTGCGCTTTTGAGTTGGGCCTTTAATGTTTGACTTTCGCTGACCTCTTAGTCTTTCCTAGATTAATCAACTCCAATTGAGCCTTTAGAATTAATTTCTTAATTCACTTTGTTAATTAAATTTAATTGAACCCTTAGGATTATTTTGAATAACCCACTTCATCAATTAAATTAATGAAACCTTTAGAATTAATTAATTCACTTTGTCGATTAGTCAACCACATAATTAGTCGTACCACTATCGGACCAATTATGGAACTACCGCTCAAAAATGACTTTATATCGCGCTCACTTTATTATTCTTCTATCTCCCCACATCAAAGATCTAGTGCTGTCGGTTCATTAATTTACTGACAAATTAATTCACCTACTTCTTGGTATCCGTGATTAGTACCCCTCGACTTTCTTATTATACCGGACATAAAGTTCACTGGTCAGGTTTAGTATAAAAACATTACGAACTCATCTTGGGAGCATCATCAACTCGGTGAACCAGCACGTGGATTCCTCTAACTAGCAACGACACAAAGAAGCTAAACACCGCATACCCAACTTACTGAGGTATAGGCCTCAATTGACCACACTCTTTGGCAAATCAAAGCATACGATATCTAACTCTCATGCCCGTTCCAATCTCAGTATTAAAAGATTAGAATACTAGGACCGAATTAACTACGCAAGTCAGTACAAGTTAATTCCATCCAAACTGGTCGTGCTCAATATGCCCTGGGCATATTTGTGTGATTTAATTAGTCTAGACAAACTAATTTCCAAATCACAAGATAACCTATACCGATAGTATGTTCAGACTATCTCAGTTACGTGCATACTTTTAAAATATCAATACTTTAACCAATAACGAGATCTACTGTGTCTTTTCACACCCTGTTATCTAGTTATATGATATAATTGAACAAATTTAATGCTGAAACAAAATGATATGTCAAATGTGGATATTAGTTTTTCATACAAGCAATAGCTTTTCTGTATTCAAAATTAACAAATACCTCTATAGTGAATTTAGGACATAAATGTCGGTTGAGGGTATTCTGTCCCAGTTGTCTGCATGAGGCACACTCCAACAGAATGTTGTAGTGGAGAGGAGGAACAAGACTCTTATGGAAATGGTTAGATCGATGATGAGTTATAGTGAGTTGCCCAATTCATTTTGGGGATATGCCTTGGAGATAGCAGTTTATCTACTTAACCTCGTACCATCTAAGTCTGTACCTACGACCCCTATGGAGTTGTGGACTGGGCGTAAGCCTAGTTTGAGACATCTCAGGAATTGGGGTTGCTTAGCACATGTGCTTAAGGAAGATGCAGCCAAGTTAGATGCGAGGTCAGAGGTGATGCCATTTGTAGGCTACCCCAAAGGAACGAAGGGTGGTCAATTTTATAGTCCTCAGGACCAGAAGGTGGTGATCAGCACCAATTCTAGATTTCTTGAGGAGGACTATATTTTAGATCACAAGCCCAACAACAGATTATACTAGAAGAGCTTAGGTGTCAGTCAAGTATCCAGATGCATAAGTACAGGATGACACACCACAGAGTACTGCACGCAATATCACAGATGATGCACCTACACAGGTTGCGCCTCATCATAGTGGGAGGGTTGTCAGATAGCCCAAGAGGTATGTGAGCTTGGAAAAGTCTTCGGACTTTATCCCTAGAGCACATGAGCCAAACCCAGTTAATTACAATTAGGCTCTCAAGGATAAAGATGTAGGTTCTTGGAAGAGAGCGATGATTGCTAAAATGGGTTATATGGACTCAAATCAACTCTGGGAGCTATTAGACCTTCCTGATGGGTTTCGACCTATTGGGTACAAATGGGTCAACAAGAGAAAAAGAGGATCTGATGGGAAGGTTGAGACCTTCAAGGCTAGGCTTGTGGCGAAAGGGTATACTAAAAAAGGGGTATCGATTATGAGGAGACCTTTTCCCTGGTAACCATGCTTAAGTAGATCGGGATTCTCTTGGCTATAGCTGCTCATATGGATTATAATATTTGGCATATGGATGTCAAGACAGCTTTACTTAATGGATATCTTGAGGATACCATCTTTATACAACAACTAGAGGATTTCATTGTTCAGGGCCTAGAACACAAGGTTTGCAGGCAGAAGAGGTCCATTTATAGTCTTAAGCAGGTATCCAGATCTTGGGTCATCCATTTTTATGAGTTATCCAGTCCTATGGATTCACTCAGTGTCCGGATGAACAGTGTGTATACCGAAGGCGTGAGTGGTGTTCCTCATACTTTATGTAGATGATATTCTTCTTATTGGCAACAGTAATAAGGTATTATCAGACGTAAAAGGCATGGTTGTCTAAGCAGTTTGATATGAAGGACTTGGGAGAGGCTGGACATATAATTGGGATCAAGATTATTCGAGATCATGGGAGGCGCTCTCTCAGGCTTCGTACATTGACACGATTATGGTCCATTTTAACATACAGAACTCTAAGAAGGGTGCATTACCTTTCAGGCATGAAGTGCATCAATCTAAGGAGCAGCATCCCAAGACTGTAGAGGAGATAGAGGCCATGAACTATGTATCTGCAATGGGTAGTCTTATGTATGCTATGTTATGCACTAGGCCTGATATTTGCTTTGCCATTGGCATGGTCAGCAGAAATCAGAGTAACCCTGGAAAAGCTTATTGGGAGGTTGTTAAGTGCATTCTTAAGTATTTACACAGGACTAGAGATCATGTCTTGATTTATAGACCACAAGAGCTAGTTCCATTGGGTTTTACAGATTTGAGCTTTCAAGGTGATATGGACAAGAGTATGTCTACCTCTGGGTTTGTGTTTACTCTGGGAGGTGAAGCCATAGTTTTTCAGAGTGTCAAGCAGAAATGCGTGGTGGACTCCATCATGGAGACTGAGTACGTTGCCGTATCAGAGGTAGCGAAAGAAGTTGTATGGCTCAGAAACATTCTAGTGGACTTAGAGGTGGTCCCTGAGCTGCCGAGGTCTATCACAGTCTATTGTGATAAAGATGGTGTAGTTACTAACTCGAGGGAACTACGAGCCCACAAGATGAGTAAGCACATAGAGCGCAAGTACCACTTGATACGAGAGATTGTAAAGAAGGGAGATGTGACCATGACTAATATAGTATTAGGAGACAACCTTGCAGATATTTTTCACGAAGGCATTGACCCCAATGGTCTTTGAGAGCCATGTGGAGGGCATAGGAGTCAGATTCCTAAGAGAGCCATGTGAGTGAACTTAAATGTGTTTTTGAGATTTCAGTATGACAACAGTGTAATAAGTTTATTGGACAGTTTTTTATACTTCAAAGCATAGTTTTGAGAATTAGTGGGAGATTATTAGTTTTAAATACTGAAAAGCTAAGGCTTGTATAAAAAACTAATATCAATAGTTTACATATCGAATTTCTTTCAGTATTAATTGTTCCTTTATATTATATGCATAGATGATAAGGTGTCGAGTGTAGCACATTAGATCTTACCATTGGTTAAATTTATGATATATAAACAGATGCTCGTAACTAAGATAGTTTGAACATACTATCAGTTTAAGTTATCATGTGATTTGGATAATTAGTTTGTCTAGACTAATTAAATTATACGGATGTGCCCGAGGCATATTGAGCACAACCTGTTCGGGATAGAATTAACTTGTACTGATCAGCATAGTTAATTTGATCCTAGTATTCTAATCTCTTAATCCCTATATTGGAGTGGCCATGAGAGTTAGATATCGTATGCTTTGATTTGCCAAAGGGTGAGGCCTAAATCTCGGTAAGTTAGGTATGTGGTGTTTGTCTTCTTTGTGTGTTGTTGCTAGTCGAAGGAATCCATGTACCAGTTTGCTGGGTTGATGGTGCTCCCGAGAAAAGCTCGAAAGGTTTATCATACTAAATCTGACCAGTGGACTTTATGTCCGGTATAATAAGAAAGTCGAGTGGTACTAATCTCGGATACCAAGAAGTTGATGAATTAATTTGTCAGTAAATTTATGAATCAACGTGCACTAGATCTTTGATGTGAGGAGATAGATGAATAATCAAGTGAGCTCAAAGTAAATTTGTTTTTTGAGCGGTAGTTCCATAATTGGTCCGTTAGTGGTATGACTAATTATGCGTTTGA
This sequence comes from Knoxia roxburghii, assembly GCA_030378225.1. Taxonomy (NCBI): domain Eukaryota; kingdom Viridiplantae; phylum Streptophyta; class Magnoliopsida; order Gentianales; family Rubiaceae; genus Knoxia; species Knoxia roxburghii. The sequence continues at coordinate 26,915,420 of CM059417.1, forward strand.
CTAATCGACAAAGTGAATTAATTAATCCTAAAGGTTTAATTAATATTTAATTGACTAAGTGGGTTATATGAAATAATCTTAAGGGTTCAATTAAATTTAATTAACGAAGTGGGTTAAGAAATTAATTTGACAGGCTCGATTGGAGTTGATTAGTCTAGGGAAGACTAAGGGGTCAACGAAAGTCAAACATTAAGGCCCAACTCAAAAGCCCACTAGGTCTCCCTTGAAACTCCTATAAATAGCTTAAGTTAGGCATTTAGAAGACATAAGAAACCATGTAGGCAAAGTTGCCTCCTTAGAGAGAAGGAAGAGCCTAGAGAGAGAACTTCATCTTCTTCGATTAGTTCTTTCTCGAAGTCGGTTTCTAGTTTATTCTTCTTTAAGGACTCAGCCCATAATTCATCCTAGAAAACCCAAGATCGCTGCCCATCATCCGCCTCCTTACCGTGATCCCGCCGCCACGTTGTGCTGTGGTTGGCGAGTTTCCGGCGCCGGAATCCAATCGGCCGGTCCTTTGGGTTGTGGGTCTTGATCTTTTGTCGCGTTGATCCTTTGGCTCATTCCTTCGGGTTAGCCAAAGTCTAGATCTAGGGCAAAAGCTTTTCCCAACACATTTTATTTAGGCGTTGTGGGTTTTCAAATTAGGATCAGGCCTCCTAGTTGTTTCAGATTTGGGCAGATTGAGTTTTCTTAAAGTGGGTTTCTTTGGATTTCTTCACATTGTTCTTTAGCCATCCCGTGGACATTTGCCCATTTAAATTCAAGATCATTTGGAGTTATTCTTGGAACTCTTTAGTGGATTCACAACTCAATACCCTGTTTTCTTCATTTGCGAGGGACACGCTTCAAATGTATAATCTTTAAAGATTTCTGCTTTAATTTAAAGATTCGATTTTTGCATGTTGTTTTAATAAATTGGACTAGGATAAGCCTAGATCTGTTCAGGAGAAATGATTTTCAGCCTGAGTGAAATTGAAAGTCTCTGATTCTGGAATGCATAGCACGAAAGTGAGATTTTCGGTTTAGCCTGGGCTAGATCTGTTTCCTTCAGCTCCTGCCTTTCCACGAGTAAGTTGTCTTAGTCTAGCCGACCAGCAGTAGAGGAATGGAAGGCTTGACACTACAAATGGGGTAGTTTACTAAGTCAATAGCAAGTAAATTAGAAGCAGTAGCAATAGGACCAAGGGCGTGCTTTAACTCAAGGGTATACTTTTCTCCTTGGTCGTTATGATTTGTATTATAACGGCCTAAACCATGGGAGCTTGGGGATGTCATTTACGGGGGGCTGGTAACAGGAGGCTATTGGAAATTGCTAACTATCTTAATCAGAGTTTATTAAGACTCATATATTTAACCATCTATATTTGTAAAAGCTATCAGATGGAAAGAGAGCAATAGAATCCCCTGCTTCAACCTCGCCCATATCCCCTTTATCCCTCTAAACTAAAGCCCTTCGCTCCCCTGCAATGCTTACGTTAAAAACCTCAAAAAAGTGCTTTGCTCTATCTTATGTTAGTGCCAGTGGCAGCGGCTGATGTTAATGTAGCAATTCTCTTTCAACTTCGAGTAAATTAGCTAAGGTTTTGAATACATGGCATAGCCAAAAGCACCAAAGTGCAGGTAAGGTTCTTTCGTTAATTTCATATCGAGTACAAAAGCCAAAGAGAAAGACTGCTATCTCGGGCATACCATCAACAGTGTAAGGTAATGATAGGCTGACAACACTCTAATCGAATCCTATCCCTTTTTAGTCCCAGTTAATACTAACCAAGTTCATTCCTGGCTCCCTATAAGCTCATAGTAGCTAAGAGGAAGAAAAGCTTATTCCACCATTTACAGGGGAAACCGAACTCAAGTGAAGTTAAGCCGAGCGTGCTTCGCACCTTTGCTACTGGGTATTCACTGCCAGTAACTCATAAAATCTACCGGGTATAGACTGCTAAATCGATTTCTCTTAGCTTGATTAAAAAAATCCTCTCAGAAGCACGTGTATATAAGTAAAAGATGTGACTTTCATAGGTGCTATCGTAGTTCTATACTTTCTTTAATGGGTGTCTCATTCCTTTTTCTGTAAACCAGGCAGCTTGCAAAAGCAAAATTTTCTTTATTCCCGTAATATCCTTTATATACATATAGGTGGAAGCTTCAATAGTTCCCTGTTGAACCCTCTTATAGTGCTATGATGGGGTATTTCAATTTGTCTCTACTAAAGCTGCTTAGGCCTCAGACATGATTCTTTTCCCTAACCTACAAGAAATCCTATTACTGAAAAAGCCTATAAAAGCGTAGGACCGCTTTTTTACCTTAGCTATGTGCTCATCCAATTGGATCGGACTCTCCACTCGACTACCCAAAGAATAAAGTGAAGGAAACAGAACAAGCCCGTGCTAAATCGAAAATCTCACATTCGTGCAATGCATTCCAGAATCGGAGACTTTCGAATCAGCTCAGGCTCAAATTCATTTTCCCTGAACGGATCTAGGTTTATACTTATTTAATTTATTAAAACGACGCTCAAAGATTAAATCTTTAATTAAAGCTGAAAGTTTAAAGATTATACCTTTGAAGCGAAGTCCCAAGCAAAAAGTAAACCAAATCTTCGGGAAAGTGAAATCCACCAAAAATCTGAAGAATAACTCCAAACACCACCGAATTACTGTGGGCTAATGTCTATGGAGTGGTCTAAGGCAATAACGAAGAAATCCAAAGAAACCCACTTCAAGAATCTAATCTGAAAAATAGATCTAGCCCAGGAACTGATCTTAATTTGAAAACCCACTTCAGGAATTGACCTTTGCTCGTAGATCTAGACCTTGGCAAACCCGAAGGAATGAGCCAAGGGATCAACACAACAAAGGGTACAAAACCCATAAAAATTTATGCCCAAAAAACCACCCAAAACCCACGCCGGACAACTCGCTGGAATTTATCCTCGGCAGCAACGCAATTCCTTCGAACCGGTGGAAAACTCATGTAGCCAATCAGAGAAGATCTTGGGTTTTCTAAGATCGAGGCTTTAAGATTCTCAAAGAAGAAAGCTCCAAAGTCGACTTTGAAATAAGAACTTTTAAGAAAGTTGAGAGCTTCTCTTTCTAGACTTAACTTTCTCTTACTAGGCAAATGCCTCTAAAGTTTCTAATGTCTTGTAAGTTTCCTAACAAGGACTATTTATAGGGAGCTTCTAAGCAGACCTAATGGGCCTTTGAGTCGGGCCTTTGAGTTGGGCCTTTTAGTTTGACTTTTGTTGGCCCCTTAGTCTTCCCTAGACTAGTCAACTCCAATCGAGCTTTTCGAATTAATTCTTTAACCCACTTCGTTAATTTAATTTAATTGAACCCTTAGGATTAATTAATTCATATATAATTAATTTCTTAATCTAATTAGTCAATTAAATATTAATTAAACCTTTATGATTAATTAGTTCACTTTGTCGATTAATCAAAAGCATAATTAGTCGAACCATTAACGGACCAATTATGGAACTACAGCTCAAAAATGACATTACATCGTGCCACTTTATTTTTCTTCTATCTCGCCACATCAAAGATCTAGTACTCATTGGTTCATCAATTTACTGATAAATTAATTCACCGACTTCTTGGTATCCGAGATTAGTACCACTCGACTTTCTTATTATACGGGACATAAAGTCCACCAGCCGGGTTTAGTATAATAAATCTTGCTCATATTGGGAGCACCATCAACCCAGCGAACCGGTACGTGGATTCCTCTGACTAGCAACAGCACACAAGAAGCTAAACTACATACCCAACTTATCGAGATATTGGCCTCAATTGACAGCACCCTTTGGCAAATCAAAACATTCGATATCTAACTCTCATGCCTGTCCCAATCTTGGGATTTAGAGATTAGAATACAAGGACCGAATTAACTACGCCGATCAGTACAAGTTAATTTTATCCAAATTGGTCGTGCTCAATATGCCCTGGGCATATCCGTATGATTTAATTAGTCTAGACAAACTAATTTCTAAATCACACGATAACCTATACCGATAGTATGATCAGACTATCTCAGTTATGAGCATACTTTTCATATATCAATACTTTAACCAATAACGAGATCTACTATGTCTTTCCACACCCCGTTATCTAGTTCTATGACATAATATAACAAATTTAATACTGAAACAAAATGATATGTCAACGTGGATATTATTTTTTCATACAAGCAATAGTTTTCTGTATTCAAAACTAACATAATGAATATTTGGTCAAATAAAGGCAACCAGGATCCCAAGAAAGATTATCCAAACTGGAGCCTTATGTAATACTGTTGTTTCTGGCCGACGGTGTCCACCTTTTAAGAACAAGATATTGAGGTTTATTTTCTATGGTACTCCATTCTAGGCCTTCATTTATGATATCTTTCTCCAATTGAAATCTGATCACTAAGTCAGGTCAACGAGTGCCACATTCCCTTCGCCACATGCTCCTCTTAATCCCAGTACTGCCGAGCGTAAGATTTCTCTGTGGCCCTAAATATTGTTCATAATGTGCTAATGCTTCAACTAGGAGTTCTCTTTCTGAAGACAATGGATGAGATGAAAGAAAGTGCTAGTAGGCGCCCAACAGACCGTGAGGACAAACTTAAGTCAAAGAACATTTAGCGCATGAAATAAGGATGACACTTGCATCTGTTTTATAAAGAAAGCTCAACGCATGCCAGAGCAGTCGAATCAAAGTGATCTAAGTCGGAGCCTATTCCGGTTGGAAAATCAATATGGTATAGAAATGCTTGTGGTGTTTTTCAATAACTCCTATACAATAATACCTCGGTCTTATCAATTTTTAGATGGGCCATCTATAGCAGCTAGATCTAAAGGGATGTTCCGTGAATGCATAACTTCCATACTCAATATTCGCACAGTTAAGAATTTAAGCCCCAATATTAATGACACGACCTTTACTATCAACTACAGATTAGTTAAAATTAAATCCGTTTGGGTTAAAAGCCATAGTGCTAATACCTAAAGCTATAAACCAGAAACCTACTACAGGCCACGTGGCTAGCAAGAAGTGCAATGAACGTGAGTTGTTGAAACAAGCATATTGGAATATCAATCGGCCAATCAACCATGTAGACAGAAGAAATATAGCAAACTCGCTCGTCAATACAACTAATTGATTCGTTAGGTGACATGAGGTACACATACTAATAGGAAATCGGCACGTACCTCGCTTTCTTTCTTCATCTGGTTGAGTCAATAAAGCTAGCTGCTGCTTTTAAACTATACTAATGTAGTTGGTGGTAGTTGCAAGCACATCCAAAAACTTTGAGAATATAGTATCCATATCGACGCTCATAGGGAGATTGATTATGAACAGCAAAAGAAGGAACTTGGCACAAGCTATTAAAAATCCAATATGGATTTCTTATTTATATAATTATAATAGTTCTCCGTGTCACCTAATTAGTAAAAATTGAGAATGCACAGACAAAAGGTGTCGATAGGGTTCAGATTAGGTTAGTGTTCAATGAAAAAGGGTTGTTTACCGTTGGAATGATTTTAGCTTTTTGGCACTTTTTCTTATCATTTATCTTACGAGATCTCCTATTAATGCTTCTTTGTGTGGTGAATAGACCTTTTCCCGAATTCAAGTGCTTTGAAAGAGAATCTCCTAGAATATACCTACTTAGGCCATCGCCCAATGGGAAACTTTGCTTTACTTCTCTATTCCAGTAGCATCAGGTTTACTTTCTCTTTGGGCTATCGATCGATATCTCTATATTCAATAAGAAGTTGCGACCTCTGCATGATAGCTCGGTTCGATGGTTAGACTACTTTGCTTTCTAAGGGCGTAGAGATGGAAAATAAAGACTTTTCCTAGTCCCTTTGGTTGTTTGAAAATACCTTTCTTTCTCATCTTTTTTATTTTTTTCCCTTGTGCGAGACGCTTTCGAGTCCTTCTACAGGACAGAGATTTATCATGGTAAGATGGCAAGGGCATATCTTAGTGCATGACCCATCTGCACTAAAGCGCTTAATGTTTACAACTAGGTTCGCATTTGGTTTAAGTAGTCGAGTGGTCGCTGCCACTATAACGCTTGGCTACCTGAGAGATTGCAGTATTCGGTTTTTTTCCGTGATCCCTGTCACCATGCTCGCCTAGGTAATCCGATATTGGCATCTAGGTGTAGTGCTGCCATAAGAGAGTATTGCAAAGACGTAGAGAAGGGGGAGTGAATGAAAAAGCCGAAGCAATAAGAATACTTCAGGAATCATCAAGGCGGAAAAGAGCAGCTAAACCGTGCCCCTTACCCAACTACTTGTTGGCTTCTTTCCCATTATTTGCTTTTGATTAAAAGAGAAGAAATCCAAGTGAATGTAAAGTGGAAGTTCGCCCCTGTTAATCAAATTGGATTAGCTGCATTTACTAACATATATTTTGTCCTTATTCGATAGCTTCACCTACTGGCCACTGAGAATAACCCTTTAGTGTTGATATCTTGCTATTAAGGAAGAAAGTCCTTGATTTCATATTGACGTAGATCATATGGTCGATATCACCTCTGCATTATCTCTGGTAGACTGCTTGTGCTTGTGAGTCATGTGGGATGACAGTAAGGAATGTCAGAAATAGATGGACAATAGCTCATAGGCATAAAGCGTACATTATCCCTTGATCTGACCGTGGTATGTAGTTGGCTACGAGACGTCGGCTATCACTCTAAGTCCAAAAAGGTGGAAAGTATGAAGCCCTTCAAGATAGTCCTTCAAGGAAGAAGAGGGAAGGAAGGCAAAAATAAGGTAAACAAGGACTTTGAAACTGCATTCACCATGAAGAAAAACCTATGCTCAAGCTTCGAACAAGGGTTTCCTAGATAAAACTCCTTATCTTATGTAAAGTAGAATAAAACTCTATCTTCAAAGATGGATGGTCATATCCCATACCGAAAGAAAAGGCGGACCAAGAATGTTGGGATCGGAGGCATGATTTTCAAAAAATTTACGCAGCGGATTCATGCCTATTCCAATTTAGTGTTTAATTAATCATACGTTTAAAGCTTCTAAAGCTTACCCTTGTAGCGTAATCGGTTGCCGCACTTGGATCTTGTTTGATGTTGGTCCAAGCCTTCTGCTCTGGTTACTTTTGTCACCACCAAAAATCCTTCCTTGAAGGACTCTCTACTTTCAAGCACGAAAGCCTAAGCAGATCTGGTGCTAGCCGATCTTACCTACAGAGAGAATTTGGGAATTTTGTGCCTTTTTGTCTGATCTGGTTTTTCTAATTCAAAACCATCATCCTCCTATATTAATATCCCTAGGATATTTGTAGAGATCAAATTTCCAAAATCAGTATTGTAATCATCCAATTATTACTTAACTGATTTTAGTCATATTCCAAATCAGTATTATTACCAAATATTATTTTATTAATTCCAAATAAGTATTTAAATAATATTTATTGATTCCAAATCAGTATTAAATAATACCTTAATGATTTGGGTTATACACCAAGCCCATGGATCAACCCATAACCCATGGATCAGGCTGATGGGTCAAGAACTTCAATTGCAATTAAGTCCCTTGATTTATCAGCCATCCCAATTGTTCTCAGGTAATTAATTAACTATTAATTAATACCACATAACTTTTCAATAATATTTAATTAAACCATTTAATTAAATCTTTTTTATTTAAGTATAACAATTATACTTATTGTAGGCAAGAATACTTATTCTGCATCATCGAACTTTGTATCTGAAAAACTAGATGAGTCAGAGGAATAATCATTATCTTCTTCTTCTTTTTCAGAATTAATTAAAATAGACATTAATTTATTTTTTAATTCAGATTCTTCAGAAAATAAAGCATTAATCTTTTTCTCTAATTTACAATTAGGAGCTATGTGACCTAACTTACCACATTTATAACATTTAATGAGTTTTTTATTTCTTTTATATTTCTTTTTCCTATAAAAATCATTTTTATTAGACCAATCAGGATTATATTTAGTTTTTCTTTTATATTTATTATATTTATTTTTACTAGGATGATACTGGCTAACCTTTTTAGATCTTTTTTCTTGTGTAGAGGGCGGATGAGGACTAGCGATGCCAAATGCTTGACAGAAGGACCCCAATTCCTCTCTTTCAAGACCATATTTTCGCTGCAATTTAAAATCTTGGCAAATTGATAAAGCTTCTTTTTTAAGAAAATCAAACAATTGACCGTAAGTAATATTTGATAAGTCCAAATTTTCCGTACCCATTTCCTTCATTAAACTAGTAATTAATTTTTGCGAGAATAAAGGAGGTAAACCAGTAATAAATTTTTCTTTCCAAAACGATTGATTACAATCTGGCCTACGCAACACATTAGTAAGAAAAGTAGTTTTATACCAGAAATAATCTTTAAACAAAGGACATTTAAGATTAGTCAATGAAATTTTTAGACTGGTTAATTCTTCTCTCGGATTACCAACAAAATGCATAGAAAGAGCGTAAATTAAATAGCTAGCACCATCAGATTCATACTCAGTAGTTCTAACTACTTCATCATTAATAGTAACTTCACGATGAACAACAGTTTGATGAGTCAAAATTTCCATTCTTTGAGCTGGAGTAAACATATTATCCCACCAGTTTTTCAACTGACCAGTAAATCCAGAAACAAAACAGGAAGCAATTTGCCTTTCAGTCATCTGAGGATATTTAGATTTATAAGCAAGTTTTGCAGTTCCCATTTCATGCAATGTATTAGTGATTTCATATTCAGATTTACCATCAATATTCCATTCATAGATAGCACTACCATCATAAGATTTAGTAGTAAACCTATTGCGTTCTTCGAATTGAATATCCGGAGGAGTAGGTCTACTATGATAATTCATTATATCTCTATTAGACCATTTATTAGTACGATATGACCGTCTATATGGACGTCTAGATATGCGATTAAATTCTAAGGGTTCTAAAGGAGGAGTAGTTTCATAGAATTGGTTTTCTATATCTTCTATATTATCTATTTCATCATTTTCTTGTTCAGATTCAGAATTATGTGAACTGCTAGAAGACTCTTCACGAGGAGCAGTACGATTAATAGCATTAATTCGGAGACCACTGAATTGTCTTTCTATCTGATTTAAAGCAGAAGAAGAGGACGGAGTATTAGTATTACCTTCAATTGCTAAATTAATACGTTAAACTAAAGAAATTTCTCTTTCGAATTCTCTAGGAAGGGAAGGAGAAACTAAAGGTTTAGATACTTCATTAGGAAAATTACTAATTTTGTTATCCAATTTTACAGAAATTAAATCAACTTGTTGGGCTATGGTCTGTAATATCTGATTAGAATAATTATTCTACTGATAAACCTTTTTAATATCTTCAGAATCAATTGCTTCTTTATTATCTTTACCTTTTTTAAAAGGAGAAGCTATTATTTCGCCTTCTTTAGTATTAATTTTAATAGATTGAAAAGGTGGATGAATCGCTGATAATATAGTATTATCTAATAATTGCCATTTTTTATATAAATTAGTCTGAACATTAATAGTAGGTAGATTTTTATAACTTATTTTTTCTTTCTGAAAATAATAATCTAGCCATTGAAAGAAAGGAAAATTAAACTGTTTTTTATTTATATCATTAACCCATTCTTCTTTTAATTTTGAAATAATTTGTTCATCAAATTTTTCAAACCATAATCTTTTTTCATTATTTTCTGCTGAAAAGTAATTTTTATTAAGAAAATCTTTATCTATAGAAAAAGGTTTCTTTAACATATTAATTTCAGAAAATTTCATTTGAGAATGAGTCGGAGAACCTACTGAAGAACTAGAGTCGGGAATAACTTCGGGTAAAGGAGACGTAAACTTAACCTTAGGATCAGTGTATGAATACCTGGAAGGTTCGTAGGAAGAGCTAGGCAGATCTACTGAATACCTGGGCCGAGTTTCTAAAGGAAACCTGCAAGAGGAAGACTTGGACAGAGTATTATCAAATTTAAAAGGATTTTATTATCAGCAAGTTCTTCAATATTAGCCTGTGTTCTAACTGGATGTCTTTGAGCTATTATAGGTCTATCTATTAAAAGTTCATTAGGAATAGTAATTTCATTACGAGATAACAATCTAGGTGTCTGAGTTTGAGTATTATCAGAATCAACAATTACTAACACAGAATCACCTTCATTAGTAGGTTTTAATTTTAAAGCTGCAGGAATAATAGACTTCATTAATTTAAAATAAATACGATAAATTAACACAAATTTATCAGATTTAGGATCCATTTTCTTATTAGTAACATGTATGTCTAACAACAAAGATTGCATAATAGTAGGATCAATTAAACTGACAGAAAAATTAGGAGCACAATTAAATCTTATAGTACCATTACACAAATTAGTCTGTACTAAAGCAAGAATTGAATCATTATAATGAAGTAAACGATCATCACGTAAAGCCATGAAGACAGGAGTATCAACCCCACGCTTCATTAACGGATGTAAAGCAATTTGTATTAAACCAAAATGCATAAAACGATAGCCTTGAGACAAATAATAAGTAATAGCAGTATTAGTCAATAAAGAAATTGTTTTCTTATCTTCTTCCATGGGATGAATCTCCTCATGGATTTTAATTGAATAAGCCTTATTAAACTCAAGTAGTCCTTGAGAGTATACAGTAGAAATACTTCTACTTGGCAGAGCTTCATGAATTAACTCATGTGAATTAAGAATGGATGAATATGATGAAGATGCAGACGATGATGCCATTATGGATGCAGGTCTAGATGAACTAGATTCTCCAAAGAGAAATCTTCTAACTTTTTCAGCCATTTTAATTAAATCTAACCTTACATATCTAAATGTAAAAATGAGTGATGCACGAATCTATATGGAACAAGGGGATCAAACCGGGAACACCTATCTTCTAAGGCTTACCAACGGATTTAATGATGCAACAACCTCTTACCAACTATAGATGAATGCAGATGCTCACCCTTACCTTCAGATTTGTAAAATTATTTTTAATCAAAATTTTTGAAAAGAGTTTGAAAATATTTTCTTTGAAAATTCTTTGAAAATCCAGGCTCTGATACCAAAATGAAGCAGGATCGGTTGCAAGAAGAGGAAGATGAGAAAGAAGGTGAAGTAGGTGGTAAACTAAAGTAAGAGTAGAAAATTAAACAGAAGCTGAACTTACTTTGAATTAAAAGAACGAGAAAGGATTAAAGAAATAGAGAGATGTTTGAAAGCTGGATGAAAGATTTTGAAAGCAAAGAAAAGTTTGGTAAATTCGCTCTGCTTATTCCATTGATGAAACAGCCTTTAAATAGGCAGAAGGATGATACATTATACAAGGATGAAATCCGGAAATGAAGTCCGGAATGAAATGGAAATTAAAGACAAATTAAAAGTAAGTGCCTAATGACATATGCACTTACGTCACCTAACAATTATTCAGGGAATGACGCATGTACTTACGTCAGTGTACAATTATTTCCTATCTATTACATGATTACCAATTAAAAATCAAAAGGATCTTGTGCCAAGGGTCCACCAAATGGGTCGTCAGCATCATGAGTCGGAGTAGTTGGCAGGACATGCTTGTCGGGCTGGTCTTGCTCTCGAGCTTTAGCTGCTCTGTCATTTTCCGCAGTATTAACCTTTTGAATTTCTTGATACGCTTGAATACAAATCTTCAAATAATCTTGAAGTCCTTGTTCAGTCATTAAATTAGCCTTAATTGGTATATCTTGAAGTTCGGAATTAGCCATATTAGATGTTGATGCAGGAGTTTGTGGATGAGCCTGAGAAGGAGTCTGTTGAGGAGTAGGAGTCACAATTTTCTTAGGTAAAGGAATTTTACTTTTATTCGGTGTTTTAGGAGTCATTGGGTCAGTCACCGGAATTTGTCGGGAAACTTCAGAAATTATTGTTTTATATTTTTCACCACTTTCAAGGAATTTATTAACCGTTTGGGCACAGCACTGTTGCTCATTGAACTGGACCCACCATTTCACATTAATCTGACGAATGAGACTACAGGGATATCCTGTCTGAGTAGACTTGATCTGGAAGCTCCAGGCCATAATATAGGGGACCCGGAACTCGGCATGAAACAGGAAGGAAGCTTGATAATCTTCTAACCTACATCTTTTCTTGTAGGTTTGAAAACCAATAGTAGCTTGAGGAGGCAAAATTGCCGGGATGGCACCTAGTAACTTCCACCAGTCATAAACCCACATGGGGACATTTTTATTAAAGGTAGTGGAAAAACTAATGAACCATGAGTGATTAAACGATCGGTAGTAAAGACACCGATAAAAAGCTAGAATGTAATCAGCATAATTAAATCCATCTGGAATATAAGGAATGGAAAAAGAATTTCTTGCATGAATAGAAGGGAAGTCACGAGGACTCATTATTTTCTGAATTATGAATTTAGAATAAGCAATACGAGATTTATCCTTTCTATCTGGGTAATGAGTGATTTCGACGGAATTAGTATCAACAAGGATTAGTTCATAATAAGCTTGAGTCTTACAGATATCATCTGTAAGCCATTGATTATTAGGCAGAAAGAGTCTGGAACAGAAATTTTTGACATCATTATTTTCAGGAGTGGTTTTATAATGAGTCAACATTAGGTACTCAAACTCAGGTTTAGGAATATATGGGGCAGCATTAGACGAAGAAGAGGATGAGGAGGCAGAAACATTAGTCGGAGTGGTTTAGAGTCTGGCAGAAGGAGACAAAACAGCATTAGTATAGGTAAGTGGAGGAAAATCATTAGACGGGACAGAAGGAGTCAAAGGTTTGGGAGTATTAGACATTATAAAATCTGCAGGAGTCCTAGGCTTTCCAGGGTCTTTAGACATTGGGACGTCCTGTAAGAAATTCACGAGTAAGGAAGTCAGGAAGAGAATTATCATCGCCTTTAATAAATTCTATATCAAAATCAAAAACAGAAAGTATAGCTTGCCATCTGGCAAAAATCTGTTTTGAAACCAAAATTTTCACATCTTTTTGCAAAATTTCTTTAGCTGACTTACAGTCAACTCGTAATAAAAACTTTTTACTATACAAATCATCTTGAAATTTTGAAATACATAAAACAATTGATAAAATCTCTTTTTTAACAGTTGAATAATTTTTCTGTGGCCCTGCCCATATGCCCGAATGATACCTCACTAACTCTTCTAATGCAGATGATGCAGATGAATGCATTTTCTGTTTAAGAATGCCTCCATATCCAGTATCTGATGCATCTGTTTCTATAATCATGAATGCATCTGGATGAGGTATGCCTAAACATGGAAGAGTCTTAATTTTTTCTTTAATTTGTTTAATTAAATTAGTATGAGTCTCTGACCAGGCAGGAGGATTTTTCTGTAATCTCTCATATAAAGGACCACAAATGGTTCTTAAATTAGGAAAGAAATCTGCAATATAATTTAAACAACCAAGGAATCGTTGTAATTGATTTTTATCTCTGATTTCATCCGGAAATTTACTTGTAAATTCAATTGTTCGTTGAATCGGTCTCATTTTTCCTTGATGAATATCGTGTCCCAAAAATCTGATTTTAGTTTGAAATAATTTCATCTTTTTAGCTGAAATTACTAAACCATTAGTCTGAATAACATGTAACATAAGATTAAGATGCTTAAAGTGCTGCTGAACATTATCAGAAAAGACTAAAATATCATCAATATACACAATCACAAAATTAGAATAATCATTAAAAATATCATTCATTATACGTTGAAATTCAAAAGGAGCATTTTTTAGTCCAAAGGGCATAACATTCCATTCGTAATGCCCAAAAGGAACAGTAAAAGCTGTTTTATATCTGTCCTTTTCATTAATCTGTATTTGCCAATATCCTGATTTCAAATCAAATTTCGAAAAGACTTTAGCACTATGAAGTCGTTTTAGTAAATCTTTTTTATTAGGAATCGGATATCTAATCCATTGTAAAACCTTATTTAAAGGTTTATAATTAATTACTAATCTAGGAACACCGCGTTCCTTTTCAGCCTGATTATTCACATAAAAGGCAGCACAACTCCAAGGAGATTGTGATTTCCTAATTAATTTTTTATCCATTAAATTATGAATTTCTTGTTTACAAAATTTAAGCAATTCTTCATTCATTTGAATTGGCCTAGCTTTAGTCGGAATGTCCCTTTCATTAAACTCTTTTATATAAGGTAATGATACTACATGCTTTTTCCTATTCCAAAAAGCATTAGGATGTTCTGAACAAACTAATGTTTGGAATTTCTGTTCTAAATTAGCAATTTTTAATTTAACATCGTTCTTCATTAATTGTTCTTCTAGTTTACTATAATCTAATTATGTTTTTAAATACATTAAACTCTTCTTTTTCTTATTCATTAAGCAAATTTGTTTATATATGGAATTAGTCTGTAGTAATTCTAACTCTTTTTTCCGAATAGGATTAATAAAGGGAATACTAATTCATTTCCTAAAATATTAACAGAAATATGATTAGTGTGTTTAGTAAACGGAGTAATCTGATATAAAAAAGGATTTCCTAAAACCACATCAGTAGTAAAATTTTCAAGTATTAGAAAAGAATGTTTAAAACAATACCCATTATTACAAATATAACCATTATTCAATTCAGCATAAATATCTATTTCTAGTCCATTAGCAGCATACAATTTTTCTTTAGTTTTTGATAAATACTTATCTGGAATTATACCTCGACTGATGCAGGATTGATCGGCGCCACTATCAAGCATGGCGACACAAGTAGTCGTCCAGTCCTCAACACCGATTGTAACTAAAACATACCATTTTTCAATTTTTACTCTATTAATTAAATTTAAGAAATTTTTATCGTCAGGAATATCGTCAGCTATATTAATTTCATTATCTTTTATTATACCAGATGTAGATGCTATATTAGACTGATCTCTTAATAATATTTTTGCTTCTAATTCTAAATCTTTTAATTTTAATTCATTTAATTGATTATTAATTTCTCTAATTTCATCTTTAAGTATTTTTATTTCTTCTTTAATATTACTACTTCGACGAAATCCAAAATTATCTTCATGCTTATATTTATCTATTAAACTATTTAAACTAAATGGTTCTTTTATATCAAACATATGATTATTTTCTTGTAAAACTAAAGTTTTTAATTTTTCTAAATAGTCTTTTCTAACATTATCATCTTTTATATCTTTTATTATATCAAATAATAATTCTTTATTTAAACTATTTTTATTAGAATTATTCAACTCAATCACATTGATTAATCCATCAGCCATTAGTGGTCTCTAGCAAGACATAATGACTACCCAATTCATAATAGAGGGTCGAATGGTGATTCAACAAAACCTTTCCGAGCAAACTACGTACGATCCTCTACATTGATATCCCGTTTAGCATAAGACATGGAACCATCATCCTTATATAGCTAAACATTTACTTGATCTCTTAGTGACATTGAATCCATCAAGCAAATGATGTCCTTATCATTCCTTGGGCATGGCCATGCACTTCTCAGTTCACTATCAAGTGGCCAAGATATCATCTCTCACTTAAGAGAGACTTGTAGTCCCATCACTTCACCTACATACCTTAGCGTGTCTTATAGTGTACCCAATCATACCCGTACTTGGCAACCTGTTACGGTCCCGTTAGGCGTATGTCAAAGTACACTACAATTCACCTAAGACCATGTAGTGATTTCTGGTCTAAGGATCCTCGTTCGAGTACTACTCAAAAGAATCACTCATGATCTAAAAGTCCATGGAGTGTTTCTTTTGGCGAATCGATTTCATGAAATTAAATATGCACAAGAATATAATTATCATGAAATTAACTCATTTGATAAATTATCAAACAAATGGCATATATCTTATTTACATAAATAACCCTCAAAGTTTATTTACATAAATAGCCCTCATTAGGGCACATACACCAACAATCTCCCACTTGCCCGTTGAAGGGCTATGTCTTAAACTGTTTAAGACTAAGCTCTATTACATGTCTCTCAAACTTTGACTGTGGTAGAGCTTTTTGTGAGAAGATCCGCTATATTGTCGTCTGACCCCATTTTTCATACTTTAGCATCTCCTCGATCGAGGATCTCTCGAATGAGGTGATAACGTCTGAGTATGTGTTTGGTCTTCTGGTGTGACCGGGGCTCCTTTGCTTGTGCGATGGCCCCGTTATTATCACAGAAGAGGTCTATCGAATCTTGGATACTCGGTATCACTCCGATGTCTGACACAAACTTCCTCAACCAAACAGCTTCCTTTGCAGCATCTGATGCAGCAATATACTCAGATTCTATTGTAGAGTCGGTTGTGGTATCTTGCTTTGAGTTTTTTCAACTCACCGCACAGCCATTCAGGCTATAAACATATCCTGATTGTGACTTCATGTCATCTTGATCTGTTTGGAAAGCAGCGTTGGCGTAACCTTGTACGACGAGCTGTTCTTGTCCTCCATACACTAGCATCAATCCTTTAGTTCTTCTTAAGTATTTTAGGATTGCTTTGACTGCAGTCCAATGAGCCATTCATGGATCTTGTTGGTATCTGCTGGTAATGCTTAGTGCATGTGTGACATCTGGACGGGTGCACAACATGGCATACATGATAGATCCTATAGCCGAGTCATATGGGACTCTACTCATTATTTCCCTATCATCTCTTGTTGAAGGACCTTGGTTCTTCTTTAAGAGAAGGCCATGTCTAAATGGTACTATACCATTCTTAGAGTTAGACATATTGAATCTCTTCAATATTTTGTCTATGTACCCTTATTGACTTAGTCCTAGAAGCCTCTTAGATCTATCTCTATACATTTTGGTACCTAGTGTCATTTCGGCTTCTCCTAAGTCTTTCATAAAAAATACACTCCCCAACCATTATTTGATTTCTTTCAACATGGGGATGTCATTTCCCATGAGTAGGATGTCGTCCACATATAGGACAAGGAAAACAATCTTGCTCCCACTAACCTTTTTGTTAACACAAGGCTCATCTTCGTTCTTGATGAATCCGTAACCTTTCACTTCCTCATCAAAACGAATATTCCAACTTCGAGATGCTTGCTTTAGTCCATAGATGGACCTTTGAAGCTTACATACTCGATTAGGATGCTTTTAATCGATGTATCCCTCGGGTTCTTTCATATAAACATCTTCGAGTAGGTTTCCATTCAGGAAAGCCGTCTTAACATCCATCTGCCATACCTCATAATCAAAATATGCTGCTATGGCAAGCATTGTCCTAATGGACTTGAGCATCACGACAGGGGAGAAGATTTCATCATAGTCAATACCATGAGTCTATCAAAAAACTTTAGCCACTAGTCGTGCCTTAAAGATCCCGCCAGATTTTAATTTGAAAATCCACTTGCAATCAACAACCTTTGCCTGAACTGGAGGATCAATCAAAGTCCACACTTTATTGTCCCTCATGGATTGCATTTCAGATTCCATGTCTTGTAGCCATTTATTTGAATCCAGACTTTCTAAAACCTGTTCATAGTTCGTGGCCTCATTAAAGTCCACCAAGATCAAATCCTGATCATCAGTCACGAGAAATCCGTATCTCTCGGGTTCATGACGAGATCTAATAGACCTTCTAGGTTCTTGTGTTGTTGACTCAGGTTGCTAATCTTCATGAGTTTCCATGTCAGCTTCCATCTGAGTTTCTGTAGATCGTTCTACATTCTCTTGTGGTTCTTGAACTTCTCCGAGTTTGATTCTACTCCCACTGTCTTTCTTGTACAGAAATTCTTTCTCTAAGAAAGTAGCTCCTCGAGCAACGAACACTTTCTTCTCAGTTGGGTTATAGAATTGATATTCTTTGGTTTCCTTAGGATATCCCACAAATAGGCATTTGTCAGTTTTAAGTTCAAGCTTATTATTTTGTAAATGTTTTACATGAGCTTGACAACCCCAAACTCGTAGATAGGACATATAGGGCTTCCGAGCTATCCATATCTCATATGGAGTCTTATCTATTGCCTTAGATGGAATACGGTTTAATAAGTAGGCAGCAGAAAGGAGAGCATAACCCCAAAAGGATGTAGGGAGAGTTGCTTGGCCAATCATTGATCGAACCATATCTAATAAGGTCCGATTCCTTCTTTCAGATACACAATTTCATTGAGGTGTTCCCGGTGGAGTCAGCTGTGAAACAATTCCACACTGTTTTAGATAGCCATTGAACTCATCACTTAGGTATTCACCTCCTCGATCGGAGCGAATAACCTTAATCTTTCTATCCAATTGATTTTCTACTTCATTTTTAAACTCTTTGAACCTTTCAAAAGTTTCACTTTTATACCTCATTAAGTAGACATAACCATATCTACTATAGTCATCAGTAAAAGTGACGAAGTATTCAAATCTACCTCTGGCTTGTGTGCTCATTGGTCCACATACATCTGTGTGTATTAGAGCCAATAGCTCACTTGTTCTTTCACCTTTCTTGTTGAAAGGACTTTTTGTTATTTTGCCTTGCAAGCAGGGTACACAGGTATCATATGATTCAAAATCAAACAACCCAAGCACTCCATCCTTGTGAAACTTTTGAACTCGCTTTTGATTTGTAGCCTAATCGACAATACCAAAGGTATGTTGGACTTAAATCATTTTTAGTTGATTTAGCTTTCTTTTCTATGTTATAGACTGGTTTTTCTTGGGTCAAATCCAAGACATACAGACCGTTACACATATTTACAACTCCGTATAAAATATCATTTCGATATAAAGATAACGAATTATTCTCAATAATAAATTCAAAACCTTTATTATCTAAACCAGAAGCTGAAATAATATTTCTGCTCAAAGTAGGTACATAATAGCAATTTTCAAGTTCAATACCAGAAGTTAAAGACAAGGTATAATCTCCAACTTCAACAGCAGCAACTCTTGCCCCGTTGCCCACTCGGAGATCTACTTCACCTTTCTTTGTCATCCTTCTATTTATGAGTCCCTGCACATTAGTACAAATGTGAACCCCACAACCAGTATCTAATACCCATGAGGTGAACATAGAAAGATTAATTTCTATAACAAAGATACCTGAGGCTGAAGGATTGCTTTCAAGAAACTTTTTGCAGTCTCTCTTCCAATGACCCTTCTGTTTGCAGAAGAGACATGTATCATCCTTTTTGGATCTTGTCTTAGCATGATGAGCTTGTGGTTGGGGAGCAGTCTTACAGTGAGCTTTCTTGTTCTGCCCAACTATGGCCTTGCCTTGAAACTTCCTCTTCCCTTTACCTTTCTCTACTACCAACACTGGCGTTGCTTGCTAAAGGATCTGCTCAGTGTTCTTTAACATGCCATGGAGCTCAGGAATGCTCCTATCCATGTTGTGCATATTGTAGTTCACCACAAAATCATTGTATTCATCAGGCAATGATGCCAAGATTATATCAATGGCCAATTCCCTAGGAAGGGTTGCATTCAATCGCTCTAGGGTATCAATATACCATTTCATCTTAATTAAATGTGTGCTAACCGACGAACCCTTCGCCATCTTGCACAAAATTAAAGCTTTTATTGTAACGAACCATTCGTTACGGGATTGTTCACGGAACATCTCCGTGAGTGACTTATAAATCCGGAAGGCTTCCGAATTCATGAACTGTTTTTGAAGCTCGTCCGTCATAGATGCGAGCATTAAGTAAGTCACATCATCGGAGTCGCTTTTCAGCTTATCCCAGGCTCGTTGAACAGTTGCCGAAGCATTTTGTGGTGGTTCAGGTAAAGCGGTCTCTGAGACATGTAGCTTCCTTTCTTGCTTGTGAACTATTCTCAAGTTTTTTTCCCAATCTAAGAAGTTTGGTTGAACCAATTTATCCTTATCCAATATACTTCTTAGAGTAAAGTTTGAGATGACATTAGTGCTAGATGATGCCATTTCTACAAAGAATAAATGCAAAATATTAGAATGAGTTTTAAAATCATTTTCCACAATAGCCAAAATTGAAATCCCAAACAATTTTGTGTTGGTGCTAGATTGTGGGCCGAAAATCCACAAAGAGTTAACCTCAGTCTTGCTTTGGTAAGTATCGTAGGGATCGGGCTCTTTTGGTAGGCAACGTTCAAATTACATCCCATGTAATCTACCGCTTTCCAATTGCATACCATGCAACTTTTCGGTGATAGGATGAACATTCCAAATGTTTGACACATCCTATCATTGCAAAATTAATCCCTAGTCAACTTATCGGGTCAAGCTAGGATTAATTTTCCCAAGTCAAATCATCCCTCAAGGCAGCACATCAATTGATACCCACACAGTTTTTCCATAACAAGTGGTAGTGATAAAATTGAGCATCTAATACCCAAATAGTTTTTCCACTCATTAATGGTAGTGATAAAGTTGGGCACCTATTATGTGACAACTCGCCGCATGAAGAAAACCTGAGGCCCTTGGGCTCTCCAAGTCCACAGACGTTCGACGCTCTGACGGGCCCCCAAGTATGGAAGCAATTTTCAACTTAGGTTTTTAGGGATTTAGTTTGAGCGACTTAACATGCATTTCGTTTTTCATCATTCACAAAATATAAAATATAAAGCGAAAAATGCAATGAATTGGGCTCTAGTCTATTACAAGGCTTTTAAAACTTTGTCTTCATTTGGGCCTCCATTATTGGGCTCCAACTCCATGACTCTGTCTTGGCTGGTTGGAATTTCTTGGACCTAATTTCTATTCTATTCTATTACAATAAATTTTAATAGGCTCGCAGACCCAATTTAAATGGCTCGCAGGCCCCAAATTACAACAAAATAAATAAAGCCCAATTCATGCATGAAAAACACATAAAATGCAAGTGCTTCATGCAAACCCATTTTAATTAATCCAATTAATTTAAAAGATTGTGTGATTGAATATTTCCAAAATATTCTATAGAGTTAAAATTGATTGTGTCATAATCAATTTTAACCAATCTTTTATTTTTCTTATTCAATCATTTATGATAAATGATGCATGAACATACCAAATATGTACGCAAATACTTAAACCATTTAAATAAATCATACCATATTTAAATGCATAAATAAAGAATCAAATTAATTATTCTATTTATTATCTAATTATCCTAATCTTATTAAGATAATTGATTTAAGATAATTTTAAAATCTTAAAATCCAATTTTGACATTTTAAACTAAAATCTAATAAGATTTGATTTAATTCCAAAATTAAGATTTTAAAATCTTACCAAAATCAGAAAACAATTTTCCTTAAAATTTTGGGTCAATTTCATGATTAACATAAGTTCTGGGCTTAGGGTTTAAAGGAAACAAAACTGTGGGGCCAATTTATAAATTTTAAAAAAAATAATAAAATTTTGGCAGATTAGGGTTTAGGGGCAGCGACAGGGGTATTTTGGTAATTTTGCCAAGTTTGCCCACCGCCGCTTTTGTCATCTTTTTTGGCGAACCGGCGCAGCTAATACAACACCAGCCTTCGTTCGGCCTTCCCTCGTCATCTCCTTCCCGATCTTGGCCACCCATCTAAAGGAGACCGCCGTTCAAAGAACGCATCGGGAGTTAAGATTCCGATCATCCCTACTAGAAAAGTTGCAGCGGCGACACTCGCCTTTGCCTTTTTCTCGTACGACCGAGACTTCAGACTGGCAGCCTCTGCCATGGAAAACCGAAAGCGCCCAGACTCCAAGTCTGGCTATCCCTTTTTCTCGACAAGGCTTGAAACCAAAAGACCATTTCTTGTTCTCTTTTGATTTTTCGATAAGAAAAAAGCCCCGAAAGTCCAAAACTTCTCCGATGAAAAAAAAAATTTCTTTTCAGAACACACAAAAACCAAAATCATTGTAATCAAATCAATTTTGAAACACAATCGATCTTGAAAATAGATTTCGGGAAGAATAAGGAACAAAAACCCAGAAAAATTTCAAGCCCAAAACCATGAAATTTTGTACTTCAAATTTCCGACGAAAATTTTGGCAATCGGCGCCATCACCTCCGGCAGCCTTACAACCAGAAAAACCAAATACGAAAATATTTTAATTATTTTTCCCAGAAATTTTTTTTCTTTTGCTTTCTAAAAGCCCGATTTTATTAAAATCAATTTTAATTAAAAATCTAATTTCTTTTAATCAAAATCAATTTTAATTTTAACACTAAAATTAAGCCTAGCTCTGATACCACTGTTGGGATCGGAGGCATGATTTTCAAAAAATTTACGCAGCGGATTCATGCCTATTCCAATTTAGTGTTTAATTAATCCTACGTTCAAAGCTTCTAAAACTTACCCTTGGAGCGTAATTGGTTGCCGCACCTGGATCCTTGTTTGATGTTGGTCCAAGCCTTCTGCTCTGGTTATGTTTGTCACCACGAAAAATCCTTCCTTGAAGCACTCTCTACTTTCAAGCACGAAAGCCTACGTAGATCTGGTGCTAGCCGATCTTGCCTACACAGAGAATTTGGGAATTTTGTGCCTTTTTGTCTGATCTGATTTTTCTAATTCAAAATCATCATCCACCTACATTAATATCCCCAGGATATTGTAGAGATCAAATTTCCAAAATCAGTATTGTAATCATCCAATTATTACTTAACTGATTTTAGTCATATTCCAAATCAGTATTTAAATAATATTTACTGATTCCAAATCAGTATTAAATAATACCTTAATGATTTGGGTTATACACCAAGCCCATGGATCAACCCATGACCCATGGATCAAGCTGATGGGTCAAGAACTTCAATTGCAATTAAGTCCCTTGATTTATCAGCCCATCACAATTGTTCCCATGTAATTAATTAACTATTAATTAATACCACATAACTTTTCAATAATATTTAATTAAACCATTTATTAAATCTTCTTTATTTAAGTATAACAATTATACTTATTGTAGGCAAGAATACTTATTCTGCATCATCGAACTTTCTTATGTGCGATCCTGTAGGCCCATTCTAAATTGGCAATGGATAACTCAATCTCATTGATTAATCCATAAGTCATTAGTGGTCTCTAGCAAGACATAATGACTACCCAATTCATAATGGAGGGTTGAATGGTGATTCAACACAACCTTTCCGAGAAAACTGCGTACGATCCTCTACATTGATATTCCGTTTAGCATAAGGCATGGAACCATCATCCTTATATAGCTAAACATTTACTTGATCTCTTAGTGACATTGAATCCATCAAAGAAATAATGTCCTTATCATTCCTTGGGCATGGCCATGCACTTCTCAGTTCACTATCAAGTGGCCAAGATATCATCTTTCACTTAAGAGAGACTTGTACTCCCATCACTTCACCTACATACCTTAGCGTGTCTTATAGTGTACCCAATCATACCCGTACTTGGCAACCTGTTACGGTCCTGTTAGACGTACGTCAAAGCACACTACAATTCACCTAAGACCATGTAGTGATTTCTGGTCTAAGGATCCTCGTACGAGTACTACTCAAAAGAATCACTCATGATCTAAAAGTCCATGGAGTGTTTCTTTTGGCGGATTGATTTCATGAAATTAAATATGCACAAGAATATAATTATCATGAAATTAACTCATTTGATAAATATCAAACAAATGACATATAACTTATTTACATAAATAACCCTCAAAGTTTATTTAAATAAATAGCCCTCATTAGGGCACATACACCGACAAGGAAAAGACAGCAAGTAAAGTGTAGTAACTATCAATGTGCCAAAATCCCGGCAAGGAGGGTCTTTTGGGAGACTTTTCTCTTTATTTCTCTTAATGAATCTCATAAGTAATTACACTAAGAAATGACTATGAACAAAGGCCATAATGCCCTCTATCGAATAAGGAGTAGTAGTAGTACCCATGAGTTTGGAGTGAACCCCTATCTGTAAAGTCAATCCGGCAATACCATAAATGTTAAATAGACTACTTCACTAGATGACACTCACAATGCATCCCCCACCCCCAAAAGCGGAGACCCAGATGGCATTAATCTATATATGTATGAAGGAAATAGATCTGGCCTGAGCTAAACTGAAAATCTCACTTTTGTGCTGTGCATTCCAGAAGCAGAGACTTTCCACCTGGCTCAGGCTTAAAATCATTTCCCCTGAACGGATCTAGGCGTCTACTAATTCAATTTATTAAACGACACACTAAAAATTAAATCTTTAATTTAAAGTGAAATCTTAAAGATTATATCTTTGAAGCGTGTGCCTAGCAATAAGAAAACCAAAGCTGAAAATTCGGTTGTTTACCGCCTGGGACCAATCAGTAGAGAATCCCGAGAATGACTCCGTCTCTACCTCGAAATCATGTGGGAGACTATCCACAAGGTAGATAAGACACTAAGGAAGAAATCTATAAAAGATCCACTTTGAAAAACTTGTCAAATCCTCAGCAGATCGTTGCCCGAATATTGCTGTGCTTATTTACCGCCAGCTACTTTTTTACCGCCTGGTTACGTAATCCACTATCGAATCCCTCGAATGACTCCGTCTCTACCACGAAATTGTGTGGGCAATTATCCACAGGGTAGCTAAGACACTAAGGAAGAAATCCAAAAGAAACTCACTTTGAAAAACTCGTCAGTTCCTCATCAGATCGTTGCCCAAAAATGAGCCGCCTATTTACCGCCTGGTGAAAAACATCCAAGAACCACCACCAAAAGAATTCTCCTACCAAGATCTAGACAAACACCACCATGGATCACCAATCAAGACCGAGATCTACACAACAGAGGTCGAATCATGTGACTAGGAGAATTAAAAAATCTGGCGGCACAAATTGAGGGATGGGGCGGTGCGCAAATCTAGGGACTTGGGTGAATGGGAAACCTGCGATCCAACGGGCTGAGCTTTTGTAAGATAGAAAGATCCTAAACCGACTTCTAGAAAGAACACAAGAAAGAAGAAGAAGTTCTCTCGCTAGGCTACTCCTTCTCACTCTAGGTAACTAAGCCACCAAGGTTTCTTAATGTTTTCTAAATGCCTAACAAGGACTATTTATAGGAGCTTCAAGGGAGACCTAGTGGGCTTTTGAATCGGGCCTTAATATTGGACTTTCGTTGACTCTCATAGTCTTCCCTAGACTAATTAACTTCAATTGAACCTTTCGAATTAATTTCTTAACTCACTTCGTGAATTAAAATTAATCAAGCCCTTAGGTTTATTTCGTATAACCCACTTTGTCAATAAAATATTAATTAAACCTTTAGGATTAATTAATTCATTTTGTTGATTAGTCCAATGCATAATTAGTCGTACCACTAACAGACCAATTATGGAACTACCACTCAAAAATGAATTTACTTCGCACTCACTTTATTATTCTTCTATCTCCCCACATCAAAGATCTAGTGCTCGTCGATTCATAAATTTACTGACAAATTATTTCATTGTCTTCTTAGTATCCGAGATTAGTACCACTCAACTTTCTTATTATACCGAACATAAAGTCCACCGGCCGGGTTTAGCATAATAAACCTAATGAACTCATCTCGGGAGCACCATTAACCCGACGAACCGGTACATGGATTCCCTCGACTAGCAACGGCACACAAAGAAGTCAAACACCACATACCCAACTTTCCAAGATTTAGGCCTCAATTGACCACACCATTTGGAAAATCAAAGCATACGATATTTAACTCTCCTGCCTGCTCTAGTCTAGGGATTAAGAGACTAGAATATTAGGTTTGAATTAACTACGCCGATCAGTACAAGTTAATTCAATCCTGAACTGGTCGTGTTCATCTGTAAGATTTAATTAATCTAGACAAACTAATTATCTAAATCACACAATAACCTAAACCGATAGTATGTTCAAACTGTCTCAGTTATGAGCATTTGTTTATATATCATTACTTTAACCAATAACGAGATCCACTTTGCTTTTCTACACCTCGTTATCTAGATATATGATATAAGGGCACAATTTAATACTGAAACATAATCAATATGTAAATTGTGGATATTAGTTTTTCATACAAGCAATAGCTTTTTAGTATTCAAAACTAACAATCTCCCACTAATACTCAAAGCTATGCTCTGAAGTATAAAAACTAGTTTAATACACTTATTCTAATGTCACACTAAAATCTAGAGAACTATCAAGGTTTAGCCAAGTATCTAACTCTCATACCCTTCATGTGGTTCTCAAAAACTTTTGCAGTCAATGCTTTCGTGAATGGATCTACAAGGTTGTCTACTGATACTACCTTCACTCACGTCTTTCCTCTTTACGATTTATCGTATTGGGTGGTACTCGCGCTCTATGTGTTTACTCGCCTTGTGGATTTGTGGTTTATTCGAGTTTTCCACTGCACCATTGTTATCACATTAAACTGCGATAAACCTGGGCAACTAATGAATCACATCTAAATCCACTATGAAGTTCTTGAACTACAATGTTTTCTTTGCTGCCTCTGACGCGGCGACGTATTCAGCCTCAATGGTGAAGTCTGCCATGCGTTTTTGCTTAACACCCCGCCATACTATGGTTCCACTTCCAGAGTAAACACAAACCCAAAGGTACACATTCATTTTTCCATATCACTTTGGAAATCCTAATATATGTGACCTCTTGAAACTAGCTCTTGAACCTGATAGACCAAAACTTGGTATTTCATTCTGCGTAAATACTTGAGTTTTTCCTAAGTTACTCTGATATCTGCTAACTATGCCAACGGAAAAGCAAATATCAGCCTCGTACACAACACAACATGTATGAGACTTCCTACCGCAGATGCATAAGGAACTGTCTTCATGGATTCTATCTACTTAGGAGATTGCTCCTTAGATAGATGCACTCCGTATCTGAAAGATAGAAAACCCTTCTTGGAGTTCTGCATGTTAAAACGATCCAGAATCTTATCTATGTGGGAAGCCTGAGAAAGTGTCTATGAACATCTCCTAGAATCTCAAATAATCTTGATCCCAAGGATATGTTCAACATTTCCCAAGTCCTTCATATCAAAATTGCTTGAACGACCATGCCTTTACATTTAACAATACCTTTTTATTGTTGCCAATTAAGAAGAATATCATCTACGTGAAGTACAAGAAACACCACATAGTTTCCATCACGTTTGCGATACACACAATGCTCATCCGGTCACTGAGTAAACCTATAAGACTAGATTATCACATCAAACCAGATGTTCCAAGATCTAGATACTTACTTAAGTCCATAAATGAACTTCTTAATCTTGCAAACTTTGTGCTCTTGGGCCTTTTCATTGTAATCATTGACCTTTGCCAAGTATCTGCATCTTTATCTTGGAGTGCCTTATTGTAGTTAGTTGGGTCTGGTTCGTGAGCGTAAGGGACCAAATCTGAAGATTTTCCCAATGTCACATACCTCTCGGGTTGAATGATAATCCTCCCACAATGACGAGGCACAACCTGTGTAATCGCATCATCTGTGACAAATCTTGCAGTATTCTGTGATGTATCTATTTGTACTGGTGCATCAGGAATTCTAGACTATCCCTTAAGCTCTTCCAACACAATCTTGTTACTTGGTTTGTGGTTTAGAATATAGTCCTCTCCTAAAATATAGTGTTGGTACTAACCACCACCTTTTGATCTTTAGTACTATAGGATAAACCAACATTCGTTCCTCTACGATATCCTACAAACAGCATTACGTCCAATCTTGAATCTAACTTGTCTGTATCTACCTTAAGCACATGTGCTGACAACCCCAGATTTTGAGATGTCTAACACTGGACTTTTCCCGTGACCATAGCTCTACAGGTTGAAGGCACAGACTTAGATCGTACAAGATCTAGATTGTAAGCCACTGTTTCTAAGGCATATCCCTAAAACGAATGGAGCAACTCATTGTAACTCATCACAGATCTAACCATTTTTATAAGAGTTTTGTTTCACCGTTCTGCTACACCATTCTCCTGGAATGTGCCCGGTGCAGACAACTGGGATTGAATCCTCATCTCAGATAAGTAGCTCCTAAATTCACCAGATAGTTATTTACCACCACGATCGAATCATAATGACTTGATACTTTCACAATGACGATTCTCGACATCTGTCCGAAACTCTTTGAACTTTCCAAAACATTCAGACTTGTGGCACATCAAGTAAATGTATCTGTACCTCGAGTAGTAATATGTGAAGATCACAAAATACTCAAAATCACCTCTGGCCTGAATTATCATAAGTCCACATAATTCAAAATGAACCAACTCTAAAACCTCTTTGACACCTTAAAAACTTCTTGGTCATTTTACCCTTCAAGTAGAATTCGTCGGTTGAGTAATTTTCAATATCCAATGAGCCCAAGGGCCCATCATCGACTAACCTTTGAATCCTACTAAGGTTTATATTACCTAGTCTTAGGTGCCAAAAATGACCTTGGTTCATTTTACATGGTTCTTTCCTCTTATTATGATTCAATTTGCTCAGCCGTGAGGACAATGTCCAAATCGCGTTTCCAGTTGATATAATTTGGACTAGTTAATTTGTTTTCTGTGAGTGTGACAAATATTGTATTAAACCCCATATCAAAAACTGAAAATAAATAAAAGTCAAGTTTCAATATTCTTTTTAAAAAATATTGATATCCTCAAAACAATATAATCTCTCACCGACATCTGTCACACCGGGATTAACGCAGTTCACGCGGGTGATTGTCTACGCTAAGCCACATTCGTTCGAGAAGAACCTACCTTCATTAATTTCACTATCTGACCGACGATCTTTTGATCAATGAAATTAATAGTCGGTGATTTTAGCCACACACATAAGTAGCGTGACCTCGCAGGAGGAATACTACAAATGGTACACTAAATGTACGACATTACGAGACTTCTAAGTTTGTTACTGAGGATACTAATGCACCTCAGCAGAGAGGGTATCGCAAGGTTCTCCAATTAAACTCACTATAGTCATCCCTTTATAAATTCAATCTAGTAATCTTATAGATTGAAGACTTATCCGTATGGAGGAAGGCCCTTGGCCAAAGCGTAAGTCTATCCACATCACATATGAGTTCGTAATGGAGGCCATGGGGATATTAACCAACCCGCTCCCACTTAGATTTTAAATTTGAGGATTTTTTTTTTGTTTTAACATGCAATATCTTAACTTTTGTAACTCGCACCTATAAAACCGTTGGAGTTTTAATATGTGAATTATCTACCTTAGTTAATTGCACCTATAAAACCAACATGCAATATCTTAACTTCGGTTATTCGCACCTATTAAAACCATTGGAGTTTTAACATGCGAATAATCTACCTTAGTTACTTGCACGCAAAAAAAAGGTTTGTTTTCAATCATGCATAAAACATAAAACGAAAACACACAAACAACGATAATGACTTAAAATGGGAAATACGTAATTAAACATTTCCCTACTACTATTGCCTTCTCAATTGTCACTTCCTTTGAACTCCTCGTTGACACATCCCATCGCGTCGCTCCCACTCGTTATAAGGACCCTTAGAATTTATTCGGTTTTTCTCAGTTTACTACGTAATTAGGAATCACCCAAAATTGCGACAAACAAAAAACCATAAATTCAATTTGCTTATAATGACTCGTTATTTGGTAACTCCTAATTCATCCGGGTTTTCTCAGTTTTCTACGTAATTAGGAATCACCCAAAATTATGATAAATCAAAACCCACGAATATAAGTTACACACAATAACGTCTTCGTCATAATACATAAATTCCTATATACAAAGGCTTTATAGGAATTTAAAGACGACAACGTCAGATTAAATCCTACTACAAGATTCATCTAATCCTACAAGGCTTCCAGCTCATGGTTATTACTATTACAGACATTTCCATTCAAAAATAAAAATGAGCCCGGACAAGTCAGGGGTTTATGAATTAATGTAAATACCATAATAGCCGGGAATACTAACCACCTGTTAATAGATCGACAATACAAAAATAACAAATCCGTGTAATAAATCGAACAAGTATAAAGCCAAAATACTCACTCTGATACCAATTTAAGGAAACAGATCTTTCCCGAGCTAAACCGAAAATCTCACTTTCATGCTATGCATTCCAGAATCGGAGACTTTCGATATGGCTCAGCTTAAAATCATTTCCCCTGAACGGATCTAGGCTTATACTAGTTGAATTTATTAAAACGACACACTAAAAATTAAATCTTTAATTTAAATCAAAAGTCTTAAATATTATACATTTGAAGCGTGTCCCTAGCAATAAGAAAACCAAAGCTGAAAATTCTATTGTTTACCGTCCAGGACCAATCAGTAGATAATCCCGAGAATGACTCCGTCTCTACCTCAAAATCTTGTGGGCGACTATCCACAAGGTAGCTAAGACACTAAGGAAAAAATCCATAAAAGACCCACTTCGAAAAACTCGTTAGATCCTCAGCAGATCGTTGCCCTAAGATTGCTACGCTTATTTGCTGCTTGTTGCTTATTTACCGCCTGGCTACGCAATCCACTATCGAATCCCTCGAATGACTTCGGCTCTACCCCGAAATCGTGTGGGAGATTATTCACGGGGTAGCTAAGAAACTAAGGAAGAAATTCAAAAGAAACCCACTTCAAAAAACTCGTCAGATCCTCAGCAGATCGTTGTCCGAGGATCAACAGCCTATTTACCGCCTAGTGCAAAAAATCCAAGAACCACCACCAAAAGAATTCTCCTACCACGGTCTAGATAAGCACCGCCATGGATCACCAATCAAGACCGATATCTACACAACGGAGGTTGAATCAAGTGACTAGGAGAATCAAAAAGTCCGGTGGCACAAATCGAGAGACAGGGCAGTGCGTAAATTGAGGGACTACGATGAATAGGAAACCAGCGATCCAAAGGACTGAGCTTTTCGAAAATCGAAGGATTCTAAGCCGACTTCGAGAAAGAACACAGGAAAGAAGAAGAAGTTCTCTCTCTAGGCTACTCCTTCTCACTCTAGGCAACTTAGCCATCAAGGTTTCTTAATGTCTTCCAAATGCTGGATTTTCTTATAGGAACTTCAAGGGAGACCTAGTGGGCTTTTGAGTTGGGCCTTAATGTTGGACTTTCGTTGACTCTCTTAGTCTCCCTAGACTAATCAACTCCAATCGAACCTTTCGAATTAATTTCTTAACTACTTCGTTAATTAAAATTAATCGAGCCTTTAGGATTATTTCGTATAACCCACATTGTTAATTAAATATTAAGTAAACCTATAGAATTAATTAATTCGCTTTGTCGATTAGTCCAACGCATAATTAGTTGTACCACTAACGGACCAATTATGGAACTACCACTCAAAAATGAATTTACTTTGAGCTGAATTTATTATTCTTCTATCTCCCCACATCAAAGTTCTAGTGCTCGTCAATTCATAAATTTACTGACAAATTAATTCATCGACTTATTGGTATCTGAGATTAGTACCACTCAACTTTCTTATTACACTGGACATAGAGTCCACCGGCCAGGTTTAGTATAATAAACTTTACGAGCTCATCTCATGAGCACTATCAACCCGGCGAACCGGTACATGGATTCCTTAGACTAATGACACACAAAGAAGTCAAACACCGCATACCCAACTTACCGAGATTTAGGCCTCAATTGACCGCACCTATTGGCAAATCAAAGTATACAATATCTACCTCTCGTGCCCGCTCTAGTGTAGGGATTAAGAGAGTAGAATATTAGGTTTTTATTAACTACGCTGATTAGTACAAGTTAATTCAATCCCGAATAGGTCATGCTCAATATGCTCCGGGCATATCCGTATGATTTAATTAGTCTAGACAAACTAATTATTCAAATAACACGATAACCTAAACCGATAGTATGTTCAAACTATCTCAGTTACGAGCATTTGTTAATATATCATTATTGTAACTAATAACGAGATCTACTGTGTTTTTCTACACCTCGTTATCTAGATATATGATATAAAGGAACAATTTAATACTGAAACATAATCGATATGTAAACTGTGGATATTAGTTTTTCATACAAGCAATAGCTTTTCAGTAGTCAAAACTAACAAAGTATGCATGCAACTCTTTTTTGAATCGACCGTTCACTCCGGAAAAGAAAATTGTTTTTCTTTCATTAGTTGAGTCAAGTAAAAGATCCTGATTGTTGCTTGTGTATTTTCGTTTTATGTTTTTATGCTTGATCGAAAACAAATGATTTTATAGGTGCAAATAACTAAAGTTAGAAATGACTAATGTTAAGACGTTGCAAGTTAAAATCGAAAAAACCCTTAATTTAAGAATCTAATTGGGAGCGGGTTGGTTTATATGCCCATGGCATCCATTACGAATTCATATGTGATGTGAATAGTCTTATGCATTGGCATTGTGGCCTTCCTCCATATCGGATGAGTCTTTATTCATAAGATCACTAGATTAAATTTCTAAAGGGATTACTACACAGCGTTTAATTGGACAACTGCCCTTTCTATCTGAGGCGCATAAGTATCCTAAGTAACAAACTAAGAAGTCACGTAATGGCATACACTTAGTGTACCGTTTATAGTATTTCTCCCAACGAGGTTATGCTATTTATGGTGCGATTAAAATCACCGACTATTAATTTCATTGATTAATAGATCGTTTGGTCAGATAGTGAAATTAATGAACTTGGTTATTCTCGAATAAATGTGGACTAGCGTAGACGTTCACGCGATCGTGACCTGCGTAAATTCAGGTGAACAAGTTGTTGGTAGATTTCATTATATTGTTTTGAGGGCATCTGAAGGAAAATAGAACAAGCCCGGGCTAAATCGAAAACCACACTTTCGTGCAATGCATTCCAGAATCGGAAGCTTTCGACAAAGCTCAGGCTCAAATTCATTTTCCTATGAACAGATCTAGGCTTATACTTATTTAATTTATTAAATCGACATCTAATGCACAAATATTGAACCTTTAATTGAAAGCGGAAGTATTAAAGGTTATACCTTTGAAGCGATGTCCAACGCAATAAGAAAAACCAAATCTTTCCTAGCAATTACCACCGAAATCCAATAGATGACTCTAAGAAACTTCGAATATTGCGTGGGCAATAGTCTATCGAAGTGTACTCGCAAAGCCCATGAAAACCCACAAAAAAATTTCTCGAATTGGACTCTAATCAACCCAAAAACTGATCACACTTCCATAAAAACTGCTGCCATAAACCCGCCGCCAACAGCCCAATTTGCCGACTAATAAACAACCACCAGTCGCCGAAAAACACCCCAGCACAGCCGTGATCTAGACATCTCCAGAAGCGGATCACCAAAGTAGAGATCGACACTACCAAAGCCGAATCAAACACGCAGGATCAAGGCGAAACCCATTGCCAGAATCCTGGACTAGCGGCGGATAGAAATGGACAGTAAGCAGTCCGGCAGTTTGGCCAATAATAAATTAAATCCAACTAGAAAGGTGTGATCTTTGGGATGAATCCAATTTAAGAAGCAAGAAATCTAGTTAGTTTTTGAAAGAAAACCTCAAAAGGGAAGAAGTTCGCTCTCTAGAACTTTCTTACTCTAAGAGGCAAGACTTGTCTTGCAAGAATTTCCTTAATGTTTCTTTGGCCTTAAGTTTTCTATTTATAGGGAGCTCTCATGGAGACCTAATGGGCTTTTGAGTTAGGTCTTTTAATTTGACTTTCGTTGACCTCTTAGTCTTTCCTAGACTAATCAACTCCAATTGACCCATTCGAATTAATTTCTTAACCCACTTCGTTAATTTAATTTAATCGAACCCTTAGAATTAATTAATTCAAATAGAATTAATTCCTTAATCCACTTTGTCAATTAAATATTAATTAAACCTTTAGGAATAATTAATTCACTTTGTCAATTAGTCAAATGCATAATTAGTCGTACCACTATCGGACTAACTATGGAACTACTGCTCAAAAATGATTTTACATCGCACCACTATTTTTCTTCTATCTTCCCACATTAAAGGTCTAGTGCTCGTCGGTTTATCAATTTACTGACAAACTAATTTACCAAATTCTTGGTATCCGAGATTAGTTCCACTCGACCTTCTTATTATACCTGACATAAAGTCCACCAGCCGAGTTTAGTATAATAAACCTTACGAGCTCATCTCGGGTGCACCATCAACCCTGTGAACGGGTACGTGGATTCCTCTGACTAGCAACAGCACGTAAGAAGCTAAACACCGCATACCTAACCTACCGAGGTATAGGCCTCAACTGACCGCACTCTTTGGCAAATCAAAACATACGATATCCAACTCTCACGCCCGTCCCAATCTTGGGATTGAGAGACTGAATACTAGGATCAAATTGACTATGCCGATTAGTACTAGTCAATTCTATCCAAGATGGTCGTGCTCAATATGTCCCAGGCATATCCATGTGATTTAATTAGTCTAGATAAACTAATTTCCAAACCACACGATAACCTATATCGATAGTATATTCA
Organism: Knoxia roxburghii; assembly: GCA_030378225.1. Lineage (NCBI taxonomy): Eukaryota > Viridiplantae > Streptophyta > Magnoliopsida > Gentianales > Rubiaceae > Knoxia > Knoxia roxburghii. The sequence goes on from CM059417.1 coordinate 26,949,790, forward strand.
GACTATCTCAGTTACGTGTATACTTTTTATATATCAATACTTTAACTAATAACGGTATCTACTGTGTCTTTCCACACCCTATTATCTAGTTCTATGATATAATAAAACAATTTAATACTGCAACCAAATGATATGTCATCTGTGGATATTAGTTTTTGATACAAACCATAGTTTTTCTGTATTCAAAACTAATAGCATCAATATTTTCTAAAAAGATAACATACTGAAACTTCTCTGTTTATTTATTTTCAATTTTCGATATGTCGTTCAATCCACTTACTGTCATACTTAAAGAAAACAAACTCACTAGTCTAAATTATATTGATTGGAAACAGAACTTGGACATTGTCCTTACTGCTGAGGGGTACAAGTATGTGCTCATAGAAGTGTGTCCAGAAATGCCCACTGATGACTCCACTCCTGAGGAGAAAGAGTTTCATAAAAGGTGGAAGAAAGCTGACGAGATAACCAGGTGCTACATTTTGGCTTCTATATCAAATGTGTTGCAGCACCAGCATCAGTTGATGACCTCAGCCTATGATATGATCACCAACCTTAAGGAGATGTTTGGGATCATGTGCTTGACATGGTGGAACACATCAATGAAATCGAGGTATTGAGAGGTGATATTGACGGTGAGTCTCAGGTTGATATCATTCTCTAGTGCTTGCCTCAAAGTTTTGAGCAGTTTTGATTAAACTACAATATGAGTTAGGATTTATATTCTCTCCCCGAGCTCTTGACTTCATTGGTGTCAGCTAAAGGCCTCTTCAACGAGAAAAAGCAAGCTTTCGCAACTGTCGGGCCTTCAGGATCTCCTTCTGGGCCCAAAGCCAGAAAGAAAAAGAAAAAGACCCAGAAGACTGTCAATCAAGGACCCAAGCCAGCAATTGACAAGAAGAACAAGCCAAGAGGCAAGTGCTTCAAGTGTGGCAAGACAAGACATTGGAAGCCAGACTGCCCAAAGCTGAAAGGTATGAGCAATTTCACCTTCGTTACTAGGACATGTTTAGCGGTGATTCCCACAGATATTTGTTGTGTGGATTCAGAAACCACTGATCATGTTTGTAATTCTACTTGGAAGATATTACCGGAGTATCAATTGTTGTAATGGGAATTGTCAAGCTTATTTTCTCAAATAATGTTGTTTTAATTTTGAGATATTGTTTTTATGTTCCTAGCTTTAGAAAAAACTTGCTTTCAATTTCTAAGCTTTTGAATGATGGTCATAAGTTTGTTTTTTCTAATGACTCTGTTGATGTTAGAAAGAATAAGAAACTTATATGTTCCGGTTTGTTGGTTCACAATCTTTTCTTAATTAAGACTAACTCCCCTGTAGTGCAAAACAATGAGATTAATGATACATCATCAAATCATAGTAAGAGAAAAGAGCCTTCACAAATGAACCAAACTTATCTTTTGCACCTTAAACTAGGATATCAACCTTAGTAGGATTCAAAGGCTGGTCAATAATGGGCATTTGGACTCATTGGACATTGACAGTTATCTAACCTGTGAGTCTTGCTTGGAGAGTAAAATAACCAAAAAGCCTTTCAAGGCAAATTGGAATAGGGCCAAAGAAGTTTTAGAGTTGGTTCACTCTGATTTATGTGTGCCTATGTCAATTCAGGCTAGAGGTGGTTTTGAGTACTTTGTGACCTTCACAGATGATTACTCTAGATATGGGTATATTTACCAAATGCGCCACAAGTTCACAGAGTTTATGGCAGATGTGGATAAGCATCATGGTAAGAATATCAAAACACTACGATCTGATCGTGGTGGCGAATACCTCTCTATCGAATTTATGAGATACTTGTCAGATGAGGGTATTCGGTCCCAGGTGTTTGCACCTGGCACACCCAACAGAATGGTGTAGCAGAGAGGAGGAACATAACTCTTATGGATATGGTGAGATCTACGATGAGTTACAGTGAGTTGCCCAATTCGTTTTGGGGATATGCCTTGGAGACAGCAACTTACATTTTGAACATTGTACCATCTAAGTCTGTGCCTTCAACCACTGTGGAATTATGGACTGGGCAAAAGCCTAGTCTCAGACATCTCAAGAATTAGGGTTGCCCAGCACATGTGTTTAAGGCAGATGCAGGCAAGTTAGATGTGATGTCATAGGTAATGCTATTTGTAAGATATTCCAGAGAAACGAAGGGTTGTCTATTTTATAGTCCCAAGGATCAGAATGTGGTTGTTAGCACTAACGCCAGATTTTTAGAGAAGGACTATATTTTAGATCACAGGCTCAGTAGTAAGATCATACTAGAGGAGCTTAGGGGACAGTCCAGTATTCTAGATGCGCCAGTGCAAGTAGATACACCATACAATACTGCATAAGATATCACAGATGATGCACCTACACAGGTTGCGCCTCGTCATAGTGGGAGGGTTGTGTGACAACCTGAGAGGTACGTGGGCTTGGGAGAGTCTTCGGATTTTGTCCCTGGTGCTCACAAACCAGACCCAATTAACTACAATGAGGCTCTCCAAGATAAAAATCTAGATTCTTGGCAGAGAGCGATAATTTCTGAGATAGGTTCGATGGACTGAAATCAAGTCTGGGAACTGGTAGACGTTTTTAATGGGTTTTGACCTACTGGGGGCAAATGGGTTTACAAGCGAAAGACATGATCTGACAAGAAGGTTGAAACTTTCAAGGTTAGGCTTTTGGCGAAGGGTATACTCATGAAAAATGTATCGATTATGAGAAGATCTTTTTCCCGGTAGCTATGCTTAAGTCGATCTGGATGCTCTTAGCCATAGTTGTTCATTTAGATTATGAGTTTAGCAGATGGACATCAAGACAGTTTTACTTAATGGAAGTATGGAGGAAACCATCTTTATGCAGCAACCAGAGGGATTCATTGCAGAAGGATAAGAGCACAAGGTTTCCAGGCTCAAGCAGTCTATCTATGGACTTAAGCAAGTATCCAGATCTTGGAACATCCATTTTGACGAGGTAATCCAGTCCTATGGATTTACTCAGTGTCCGGATGAGCAGTGTGTATACCGCAGGCGTGATGGAAATGTGATGGTTTTTTTGTACTTTACGTAGATGATATTCTTCTTATTGGCAATAGTAAGAAGGTAAAGGCATGGTTGTCTAAGCAGTTTGATATGAAGGATTCGGGAAAGGCTCGACATATCCTTGGGATCAAGATTATTCGAGATTGTATGAGACGTTTGTTAACACTCTCTTAGGCTTCATACATAGACACAATTTTGGCTCGTTTTAACATGCAGAACTCCAAGAAAGGTACACTACTTTTCAGACATGGAGCACATCTATCTAAGGAGCAGTCTTCTAAGACTGTTGAGGAGATAGAAGCCATGAAGGCAGTTCCCTATGCATCTACAATGGGAAGCCTCATATATGCCATGTTGTGTACCAGGCCTGATATTTGCTTTGCCGTTGGCATAGTTAGCAGATATCAGAGTAACCCTGGGAAAGCTCATTGGGAGGTTGTCAAGTGCATCCTCAAGTATTTGCTTAGGACGAGAGACCATGTTTTGATCTATCGAGTGCAAGAGCCAGTTCCAAAGGGTTACACAGATTCTGATTTCCAATGTGATATGGACATGAGTAAGTCTACCTCTGGGTTTGTGTTTACTCTGGGATATGGAGCCATAGTTTAACGGAGTGTCAAGCAGAAATGTGTGGCAGACTCCACAATGGAAGCTGAGTACATTACCGCATCAGAGGCAGCGATAGAAGTTGTATGTCTGTCAATGTTTAATGTGAAAACAATGGTGTAGTTGTTAACTCAAGGGAACCACGAGCCCACAAGGCGAGTAAACACATAGAGCGCAAGTACCACCTGTTACGAGAGATCGTAAAGAGGGAAGAGGTGGTCGTGGCCAAGATAGCATCAGCAGACAACCTAGCAGATCCATTTACAAAGGCATTGACTCCAAAAGTCTTTAAGACCCACGTGGAGGGCATAGAAGTTAGATACTTAAATGAGCCATGAGAGTTTTCTAGATTTTGGTATGACAACAGAATAAGTGTACTGAACAGTTTTTATACTTAAAAACATAGCTTTGAGTATTAGTGGGAGATTGTTAGTTTTGGATACTGAAAAACTTTGCTTGTATGAAAAACTATTTCCTAGTTACATATCGATTGTGTTTCAGTGTTATAAATTGTCCTTTTATATCATATGTCTAGATTGTTAATTTTAAGTTTAAGCATTTAATCTAATTAAACGGCGGAATCCTAAACTATAAGGATTGGGTCTTACCCTCGATGTGTAATCGGTTGCGCACGTCGTCTGGCTCTTCTGAGAAGATGGTGTTTCGTCGTCTTTCTCTAACACTTCCTTGAAGCGTCCTCTACTCTAAGGCACCAGAGTTGTTCGATGCTAGTAGATTCCTGTGAAGAAGTTTTTTTTTTTTTTGAAGAGCGAGAGAGAGAGAGAGAGAAAAATTTCGAGAGATAAAAGAGAGGAAAATCAGAAAACTATTTTCTGTTTTCAAAATTCTGTCACCCAATTTTCTCTCAACAGACTCTATTTATCAAAATAAGTCTGTTTTGCAAATCCCACAACCACCGGGTGGTTTTTGAAATAAAATATTTAATATTATAAAATATAATATAATATTTTACTTTTACTCATTTGGGTTTTACTTGATCCATGGATCAAACCATTTACCCATGGATCAGACTGATGGGTCAAGAAACTCAATTGTAACTAGGTCCCTTGATTTGTCAGTCTCTCTCGATTCTTCCTGAGTAATTAATTAACTATTAATTAATACCCCAAAACTTCTCAATAATATTTAATTAAACTATTTAATTTAATATTATTCTTCTAAGTATAACAATTATACCTAGTACCGTCAAGAATCTTCGAACTCACTTACGTGCAATCCTGTAGGTCCATTCCAAATTGACAATGGATAAATTAATCTCACAGATTAATCCATAAATCATCAGTGGCATCTAGCAAGACTTGATGACTACTCAATTTAGAATGGATGGTCGAATGCTGATTTAACGCAACCTTTCTAAGCATACTATGCACGGTCCTCTACATTGATATCCCGTTTAGCATAATGCATGGACCATCATCCTTATTAAGCTAAATAATTTACTTGATCTCTCAGTGACACTGATTCTATTCGAGCAAATAATAACAATTATCATTTCTCGGGCATGGTCATGCACTTCTCAGTTCACTATCAAGTGGCCCGGATATCATCTCTCACTTAAGAGATATTTGTAGTCCCATCACTTCACCTACATATCTTAGCGTGACTCATAGTGTACCCAATCATACCCATACTTGGCAACCTGTTACAGTTCCATTAGGCGTATGTAAAAGTACACCATAATTCACCTAAGACCATGCAGTGATTTCTGGTCTAAGGATCCTCGTACAAGTATGCTCAAAAGAATCACCCATGATCTATTAGTCCATGGAGTGTTTCTTTTAGCGGATTGATTTCATGAAATTAGATATGCACAAGAATATAATTATCATGAAATTAACTCATTTGATAAACAATCAATCAAGCGACAAATGTCTTATTTATATAAATACCCTCAAAGTTTATTTACATAAACAGCCCTCATTAGGGCACATACACCAACAATCTCCCACTTGCCCGATGAAGGGCTATGTCCTAAACTGTTTAAGACCAAGCTCTATTACATGTCTATCAAACTTTGACTGTGGTAGAGCTTTTGTGAGAGGATCTGCTATATTGTCGTCTGACCCTATTTTGCACACTTTCACATCTCCTCGATCAATGATCTCTCGGATGAATTGAAACCTTCTGAGTATGTGTTTGGTTTTCTGGTTAACCGAGGCTCCTTTGCTTGTGCGATGGCCCCGTTATTGTCACAGAAAAGTTCTATCGGATATTGGATACTCGGTATCACTCTGATGTCTGACACAAACTTTCTCAACCAAACAGCTTTCTTTGCAGCATCTGATACAGCAATGTACTCAGACTCTGTTGTAGAATCGGTTGTTGTATCTTACTTTGAGCTTTTCCAACTTATTGCACCGCCATTCACACTAAACACATAGCCTGATTGTGACTTCATGTTATCTTGATCTTTTTGGAAAGCAGCATCAGTGTAACCTTGTACAATGAGCTGTTCTTGTCCTTCATACACTAGCATTAATCCTTTAGTTTTTCGTAATTACTTCAGGATTGCTTTGATTGCAGTCCAATGATCCATCCCTGGATCTTGTTGGTATTTTCTAGTCATACTATGTACATGTACGACATCCGGATGGGTACATAACATGGCATACATGATAGATCCTATTACCGAAGCATGTGGGACTCTATTCATTGTATCTCTCTCCTCTCTTGTTGAAGGACCATGGTTCTTCTTCAAGAGAAGGCCATGTCTAAATGGTACCTTACCATTTTTTGAGTTAGACATATTGAATCTTTTCAATATCTTGTCTATGTACCCTTCTTGACTTAGTCCCAGAAGCCTTTTGGACCTATCTCTATAGATCTTGATACCTAGTATCATTTCGGCTTCTCCTAAGTCTTTCATAGAAAATATAGTCCCAACCATTGTTTGATGTCTTTCATCATGGGAATGTCATTTCCTATGAGTAGGATGTCGTCCACATATAGGACAAGGAAAACTATCTTGCTCCCACTAACCTTCTTGTAAACACAAGGCTCATCTTTATTCTTGATGAATCCGTAACCTTTTACTTCCTCATGAAAACGAAGATTCCAACTTTGAGATGCTTGCTTTAGTCCATAGATGGACCTCTGAAGCTTACATACTTGATTAGGATGCTTTTGATCGATGTATCCCTCGGGTTGTTTCATATAAACATCCTCGAGTAGGTTTCCATTCAGGAAAGCCATTTTAACATCCATCTGTCATACCTCATTGTCAAAATATGTTGCTATGGCAAGCATAGTTCGAATGGACTTGAGCATCACGACAGGGGAGAAGGTTTCATCATAGTCTATACCATGAGTCTGTCTGAAACCTTTAGCCACTAGTCGTGCCTTGAAGATCCCGCCAGGTTTTAACTTGGAAATCTGCTTGCAATCGACAACCTTTGCCTGAACAGGAGGATCAATCAAAGTCCATACTTTATTGTCCCTCATGGATTGCATTTCAGATTCCATTGCTTGTAGCCATTTATCTGACTCTGGATTTTCTAAAACCTGTTTGTAGTTCACGGGCTCATTAGAGTCCACCAAGATCAAATCTTGATTGTTAGTCATGAGAAATCCGTATCTCTCGGGTTCATGACGAGATCTACTAGACCTTCTAGGTTCTTGTGTTGTTAACTCAGGCTGCTCATCTTCATGAGTTTCCATGTCAACTTCCATCTGAGTTTCTGTAGATCGTTCTACATTCTCTTGTGGTTCTGGAACTTCTCTGAGTTCTATTCTACTCCCACTATCTTTCTTGTACAGAAATTCTTTCTCTAAGAAAGTAGCTCCTCGAGCAACGAACACTTTGTTCTCAGTTGGGTTGTAGAATTGATATCCTTTGGTTTCTTTAGGATATCCCACAAATAGGCATTTGTCAGTTTTAGGTTCAAGCTTATCACTTTGTAAATGTTTCCATGAGCTTGACAACCCCAAACTCGTAGATAGGACATATAGGGCTTCTGACCCATCCATATCTCATATGGAGTCTTATCTACTGCCTTAGATGGAATACGATTCAATAAGTAGGCAGCAGAAAGGAGAGCATAACCCCAAAAGGATGTAGGGAGATTCGCTTGGCCCATCATTGATCGAACCATATCTAATAAGGTCTGATTTCTCCTTTCGGATACACCATTCCATTGAGGTGTTCCCGGTGGAGTCAGCTGTGAAATAATTCCACACTGTTTTAGATAGCCATCGAACTCATTACTAAGGTATTCACCTCCCCGATCGGAGCGAATAGCCTTAATCCTTCTATCCAACTGAGTCTCTACTTAATTTTTAAACTCTTTGAACTTTTCAAAAGTTTCACTTTTATACCTCATTAAGTAGACACACCCATATCTACTATAGTCATCAGTAAAAGTCACGAAGTATTCAAATCCACCTCTGGCTTGTGTGCTCATTGGTCCACATACATCCGTATGTATTAGATCCAATAGCGCACTTGTTCTTTCCCCTTTCTTGTTGAAAGGACTCTTTGTCATTTTGCCTTGCAAGCAGGGTTCACAGGTATCATAAGATTCAAAATCAAATGACCCTAGCACTCCATCCTTGTGAAGTCTTTGAACTCGCTTTTCATTTGCATGACCTAATCGACAATGCCAAAGATATGTTGGACTTAAATCATTTTTAGTTGATTTAGCTTTCTTTTCTATGTTATAGACTGGTATTTCTTGGGTCAAATCTAAGACATACAGACCGTTACACATATTTGAAACTCCGTATAAAATATCATTTCGATATAAATTTCTGCTCAAAGCAGGTACATAATAACAATTTTCAAGTTCGATATTTAAACCAGAAGGTAATGACAGAGTGTAATCTCTAACTTCAACAGCAGCAACTCTTGCCCCGTTGCCCACTCGGAGATCCACTTCACCTTTCTTTGTCATCCTTCTATTTCTAAGTCCCTGCACATTAGTACAAATGTGAGCCCCACATCCAGTATCTAATACCAATGAGGTGGACATAGAAAGATTAATTTCTATAAGAAAGATACCTGAAGCTGAAGGATTGCTTTCGAGAAACTTCTTGCAGTCTCTCTTCCAATGACCCTTCTGTTTGTAGAAGAGACATGTATCATCCTTTTTGGATCTTGTCTTATTAGATGGAGGATCTTGTGGTTGGGGAGCAGACTTACTGCGAGCTTTCTTGTTCTGCCTAACTTTGGCCTTGCCTTTAAACTTCCTCTTCCCTTTACCTTTCTCTACTACCAACACTGGTGTTGCCTTCCGAAGGGTCTGTTCAATGTTTTTCAACATGCCATGGAGCTCAGGAATGCTCCTATCCATGTTGTGCATATTGTAGTTCACCACAAAATCATTGTATTCATCAGACAATGATGCCAAGATGATATCAATGGCCAATTCCCTAGGAAGAGGTGCATTCAATCACTCTAGGGTATCAATGTACCCTTTCATCTTGATCAAATGCGTGCTCACTGACGAACCCTTCGCCATTTTGCACAAAATTAAAGCTTTTATCGTAATGAACCTTTTGTTACGGGCTTGTTCACGGAACATCTCCGTCAGTGACTCATAAATCCGAAACGCTTCCGAATTCATGAACTGCTTTTGAAGCTCGCCCGTCATCGATGTGAGCATCAAGCAAGTCACATCATCAGAGTCGCTTTTTAGCTTCTCCCAGGCTCGTTAAACAGTTGCCGAAGCATTTTGTGGTGGTTCAGGTAATGCGGTCTCCAAGACTTGTAGCTTCCTTTCTTGTTCTCAAGTTTCTTTCCCAATCTAAGAAGTTTGGTCCAACCAATTTATCTTTATCCAATATACTTCTTAGAGTGAATTTTGAGATAACATTTGTGCTAGATGATGCCATTTCTACAATGAATATATGCAAAATATTAGAATGAGTTTTAAAATTAATTTCCAAAATAGCCAAAATTGAAATCCCTAACAATTTTGAGTTGGTGCTAGATTGTGGTCCAAAAATCCACAAAGAGTCAACCCCAGTCTTGCTTTGGCAAGTATCGTAGGGATCGGGCTCTTTTGGTAGGCAACGTTCAAATTACATTCCATGTAATCTAACGCTTTCTAATTGCATACCATGTAACTTTTCGGTGATAGGATGAACATTCCAAATGTTTGACACCATCCTATCTTTCCAAAATTAATCCCTAGTCAACTTGTCGGTCAAGCTAGGATTAATTTTCCAAAGTTAAACCATCCCTCAAGGCATCACATCAATCGATACCCACACAGTTTTTCCATAACAAGTGGTAGTGATAAAGTTGAGCATCTAATACCCAAACAGTTTTTCCACTCATTAATGGTAGTGATAAAGTTGGGCACCTATTATGTGACAACTCGCCGCACGAAGAAAACCTGAGGCCCTTGCGCTCTCCAAGTCCACAGACGTTCGACGCTCTGGCGGGCCCCTAAGTATGGAAGCAAAATCAACTCGGGTTTTTGGGATTTAAGTTTGATCGGCTTAACATGCATTTTCATTTATCATTCATTTGCATAAATAAAAGAATGGATTAAAGCGATGAACTGGGCTCTAATCTATTACAGGGCCTTTAAAAAAAACTTCATGTTTGGGCCTCCGCTCCAGGGCTCCACCATGGACTCCTCTTGGAACCTCCTTTTGGCCTAACTATTACATGATGATATTTTTATAGGCACGTAGGCCCAAATTCAAAATTGGCTCGCAGGCCCCAACTTTTAAAATGTTAAAATTAAAAGCCCAATTCATGCTTTGAAACACATAAAATGCATATGCTCATACAAGCCGGTTTTAATTTATGCCGATTAATTTTAAGGATTGTGTAACTATTACATAATTAAAATTGATCGTGTCATGATCAATTTTAATCAATCCTTCTGTTCATTTTACATTTATCCAAAATGATGCATGAACATGCTTGCATAATTATGATGCTTCAAATAAAATTTAAACAATTTAAATTAAAAAAAACATCATAAAATAAATAAATAAATAATTCAAAATTAAAAAATTAATTAATCTAATTTATTTATTTATTTTATTTTATTATCTTAATCTTATTAAGATAAATATTTAAAATTTAAACTTATAGGATAAAATTCTAAATTAATCCTATCTTTATCTAATAAGATTACCAAAATTAAAATAAGAAAAACAATTTCCTGAAAATTTTGAGTCAATTTTGTAAATAACAAAAATTTTGGGCTTAGGGTTTAAGGAGGCACAAAACAACAGGATTATTCTGCAATATTTTAAAACTTGAAATTGCTGGCTAGGGTTACTTGCTGCGGCGGGGGCATTAATGTAATTTCACCCGCTAGGGTTTCAGCCTCCCATCCCGCAAGCTTCCTCTCTTCCCCGGTGAGCCATTCGCCGGATTCCTTGACTTCCGGTGACATTCACCGGTCGTCTTCTCCAGTGATGCAAGCCTTTTTCACGATCGCATGACCCAGAACCATTCCGGACGTGCTTCCGATCGTAAAGCGGGAATCTGGAAGCCACGATTTGAGAACAAAGCAGCCGCACAGATCAAATCCGAGGAGCCCGTTTTCCCGGCTTAGAGAAACCCCAAAACAACCAAAAACGACTATCAGTTCCGTGAAACCAAAACGCGGTTATTACCAGCCCAGAAACCGAAAACCCAAAACAAACCAAAAAAAAATTTTTGGCGAAAGCATTCTTCGCACCGCCATTCGGCCTAAATAAAACCAAAACATTTTTCCGGTGATGTTTAGCCACCAGCCAAAACCAAAAAAAAAAAAAAAAAGACAATAAACGCAAATCTGTTTTTCATATTTGGTTTTCCGGTGAAAAGAGAAACCCATCAAATTACAATTCAACGAAAACGAACCAAAAGAAAAACAATAGCATACATTCAATCCATTTTTCCAAATGGTTTTCCGGCAAGAAGCCATGAATCCTATCATATGAATTCAAACATGAACCCAGTTCCCGATTTTGAAATCCGGTTTCCAACCAAGTTGAAGAACCCAGAAGAGGAAAAAATGAGGAAAGGAAAAATAAAATTTGCCCAGCAATTCCTTTACGTACTTTACGAAAAAAAAATTTCGACGGAACCTGATTTTTTTCTTTTACTTTTCCATTGGTCTTTGTTTTAATAAACCTGGCTCTGATACCACTGTTGATTTTAAGTTTAAGCATTTAATCTAATTAAACGGCGGAATCCTAAACTATAAGGATCGGGTCTTACCCTCGATGCGCAATCGGTTGTGCACGTCGCCTGGCTCCTCTGAGAAGATGGCGTTTCATCGTCTTTCTCTAACACTTCCTTGAAGCGTCCTCTACTCTCAGGCAACTAGGTCCCTTGATTTGTCAGTCTCTCTCAATTCTTCCTGAGTAATTAATTAACTATTAATTAATACCCCAAAACTTCTCAATAATATTTAATTAAACTATTTAATTTAATATTATTCTTCTAAGTATAACAATTATACCTAGTACCGTCAAGAATCTTCGAACTCACTTACGTGCAATCCTGTAGGTCCATTCCAAATTGACAATGAATAAATTAATCTCATAGATTAATCCATAAATCATCAGTGGCCACTAGCAAGACATGATGACTACTCAATTTAGAATGGATGGTCGAATGGTGATTCAACGTAACCTTTCTAAGCATACTATGCACGGTCCTCTACATCGATATCCCGTTTAGCATAAGGCATGGAACCATCATCCTTATTAAGCTAAACAATTTATTTGATCTCTCAGTGACACTGATTTTATTCGAGCAAATAATAACAATTATCATTTCTCGGGCATGGCCATGCACTTCTCAGTTCACTATCAAGTGGCCCGGATATCATCTCTCACTTATGAGAGAGTTGTAGTCCCATCACTTCACCTACATATCTTAGCGTGACTCATAGTGTACCCAATCATACCCATACTTGGCAACCTGTTATAGTCCCGTTAGGCGTATGTCAAAGTACACCATAATTCACCTAAGACCATGCAGTGATTTCTGGTATAAGGATCTTCGTACGAGTATGCTCAAAAGAATCACTCATGATCTATTAGTCCATGGAGTGTTTCTTTTAGCGGATTAATTTCATGAAATTAGATATGCACAAGAATATAATTATCATGAAATTAACTCATTCGATAAACAATCAATCAAGCGACAAATGTCTTTTTACATAAATACCCTCAAAGTTTATTTACATAAATAGCCCTCATTAGGGCACATACACCAACATAGATGATAAGGTGTTTGGTTTGACACGGTAGATCTTATCATTAGTTAAATTTATGATATATAAATAACGCTCGTAACAAAGACAGTTTGGACATACTGTCGGTTTAGGTTATTGTATGATTTAGAAATTAGTTTGTCTAGACTAATTGAATTATACGGATGTGCCCGAGGCATATTAAGCAGAACCTTGAGTAGGATCGAATTTACTTGTACTGATCTTCGTAGTTAATTCGAGCCTTGTATTCTTTCTCTTAATCCCAAGACTAGAGCAGACATGAGAGTTAGACATAATGTACTTTGATTTGCCAAAATATGCGGTCAATTGAGGTCTAGATCTTGGTAAGTTGGGTATGCGTGTCTGATTTCTTATTGTGCCATTGTTTGTCGAAAGGAAACCATGTACTGGTGCGTCCAGGGTGATGGTGCTCCCGAGATGAGCTCGTAAGGATTATTATACTAATATCAGCCGGTGGACTTATGTCCGGTATAATAATAAGATCGAGTGGTACTAGTCTCGGATAACCAAGATGTCAATTAATTAATTTATCAGTAAATTAATAAATTGACTAGCACTATATCTTTGAAGTGGGGAGATTATAGAATAATTAAAAGTGGATCCGAAGTAATTTTCAATTTAAGCAATAGTTCCATAATTAATCCGTTACTGGTACGATTAATTATGAGTTAGATTAAATTGATAAAGTGGATTTAAGAATTAATTAATAATCCTTAAGTGAGTTAATAGAGGATTTAATTATTCGAAGAATTTTCCTCGGGTCAATTAACGTAGTGGGTTGAATTAATTAATTAATCCTTGGGTTGATTGACATTAACTAGTCTAGTGAAGACTTGGAAGTCAACAGGTCCAACTAGATGGCCTAACTAAGCCCACTTAAAGGTTTCCCTAGAACCTCCCTATAAATAGAATAAGTTGCCCCTAAAATCATTATTGTAAGACATCTTGCCTCTTAGAGAGAGAAGTAGCCTAGAGATAGTTTCAAAAGTTTTCTTCTTCTTTAAGAAAACTCTTTCGAAGTCGGTCTTCAATTTCTCTCTCACGGAAAAGGAGCCCAGAATTTTTTGGCCGAAAAGTTATATTTTTCCAGCAGTCCAAATTTTTCTGGGCAATCCGATATTTTTCAGCATTCGCGGCACTCCGGGGAGCGCTTCTCCGGCATCTCTTCGTCTTTCCGTCGCGGCGCAACAGTAACGTCTTCAGCGAGGAGATCCAGCGTTCAGTTTTTTGGCTAGCTCGAGTTTTCCGCTGACCTTAGATTTCTGGCGATTGGCAGCTATTTGGTTGTTGGGTGATTCCAACGGTGATCGGTGCTTCTAAGGATTTCTAGCGGTCAGGCTTTTTCCAGGTAGTTTTGTTTTATTGATATTTCGTGGGCTTCAAAGATCTGATAGATAGTTGCCTACATGACTTTCAGATTGTTCTCGGAGACATTCTTGGGATTTATTTGAGGGACATGCTTCAAAGGTACAATTTTTAGTTCCGCTTTATTTAAAGATTGAATCTTTTATGTGTCGTTTAATAGATCTAACGAGTATAAGCCTAGATCCGCTCGTTGGAATTGATTTTAATGTTTGGTCTATATTGAAAGTCTCCAATTCTGGAATGTATAGCATGAAAGTGAGATTTTTGATTTGGTCCAGACCGGATCTTAATTCCTTCAGAGTCGATTTTGTGGTTAATTTTCAAAAATTTTCTCTATTTTGGATTTTGATAAAATTTTTCCAAAACAAAAGGACCCCTTCAAGCTAGTTTTGTGTATTTGCATTGCACGAGTGGTGAAAATATGATGGAAATGGTTCGTCATTGATAGGTATGATGTGAGTTCTTAGTTGACATCTTGAGATGTAATCACATTTCAACCATTGATTTTATGTGAGCATATTTGAGCCTTTATTGAGCATTTCTTATTTGCTTGCTCATTTTTCTTTGGTTGTGTGATTTGTCTTGCATGAATGATTGAATCTAGAACTTGACTTTAGCATACATATCAAGACCTTTTATGTGTTTATGATACATTGAAGTGATGAAGGAAATTAGTTAGCTTTTGTTTTTACCTTTTCTTTGCTTAACATTACCCGTAATCATCTTTAACCCCTTATGCATAACCAAGTTGAGCCCCACCTTTTTCTTTGTTTTCTTTTTGTCTCAATAAGCCAACTTGAGCCTTTTTTTTTTTTTTTTGTTAAAGCCTTGTTTTTGGACCCTTAAAGAGTTTGTATGTGATTGGTTATGGAAATGAAAAATAATTGATAGATTCTAAGTTGTTAGTTTCCGTTTTTAGTAGTTTCTAAAAGAAGAAAAGTTTAAAAAAAAAATTAAGTTTGAAGAAATAATAATGGGGAAGTAAATGACATCTAAGCCTTAAACCTCCATTAGTAGTTGAAGAATCCCAGTAGAAGTAGTTAATGAAACATCCAATCAATGCAAATCTCTTTACAATAACTCCAATTTTCAAGCCTTAACATTTTCTTGTCCATAGCCAACTTTCTTAGCCCTGTTACACCCTAATAAAAGTCCCTTTGATCAATGTGTTGCATTCACAATAGGCGCATGGCGAGGTGATCTTGAGTCAAGCTTATGGTTGAAGATCTCTCATGCAATTGGCTTGAGCGTTATTGAATATTTCAAAACCTATACACTTTGAGAGTTATTGAGTGTATCCTTGAAAGTGTGAGGTGATGAGGTCAATTGATGTTGATAGAGAATTCATATCATGCTTGTCTTGCTTAATTATGGAAGTTGTATGATATCATGAGTGCAAAGTGAGTGCATGCTTTTTTCATGTTTAGCTTGGAGGGGGAGAAAAAACCACCTTAGAGCTAATTATTATATTTTGGACTCACTTCCTATTTGTTTTCTTGACTAGTTTGCTTGAGAACAAGAAAAGTCTTAAGTGTGGGGGGTGACGTGACTCCAAATATACCTTTTTATTACTTAAAATCATGCATGTTTAGCTTACTTTTAGTTTGTTTTCAATAAATATGACATCTTTTATGAGTTTTTAATGCACTTATAGTTGGATTTGCATGGTTTTGTAGTAAGGAGGCACTTTGGAGATTTTGGATAAAACTTAAAGACTTTTGCTAGAAAAAGGAAGAAATCACGCAAGATTGAAGCTTATAGAGAAGAATTTGGAAATAGCGTCAAGTGATGAAGATTCAGAGTCATGTGTACACTGGCGCAGGTGCCTGGTCGATGCCAACACTGGTGTCCACATGGCACCAATGCCTGATCACCGTTGACCTCGGCGTCACCATGGCACCACTGCCTGGTCGTTGCTCGAAAATTACTTCTGAAGTTCCAACTTTACCCTTGGCGTGACTTTTCTTATATAATACCAATTTTAGCCCTCTGGAACCTTTCTTAATGGCCAAGACTCATTGTGAAGACATACTGTATCACATCCCAACACACCTTAAGTGTGTTTATCATAGTTTAGAGAGAGGGTAGATTAGTGAGGAAGAAACATACATTTTCTCACCTTTTGACACACACCACACACTATGAATTCTCTTAGAACATCCATGTTCTAAGTAGATTATAGGAATATCTACCCTTTTAAGTGATAGAGGGTAGTGGATTTCCTAAAGATGTGGGCAAGACAATGGATTTAGTGAAAACTTGTGTTTCTATATGGTGGAGGGTCTAAGAATTGTTGACTTATCTTACATTATAGATGCTAAGGCCTCACTTTTCTTGCTAATCAAACTATTCCGAGATATTCTCATTACTTCCCTGTGGTTTTTGTTCCCTTATTTGGTTATTCATGCATATTCTTAAGTGGGTTTCATACAAGAATTGATTAATTCATGTTTATGGATATGGTTGTTGCCTTGTCATCGATCTACATGTTGAATATACTTTATTGCTGAGATACGTTGTTGATTATCTATTTTGATGAACAAGTGGAGTGGGACAATAGTGATGTCTTGTATTACAAGTCTCATAGTTTTACGAACGAGTGGTATTGTAGTAATGATTTTACTTGATCTTGATGTCAGTAAAGTAGAAGATTGATAATAGATAGGATTGATGACCCTATTTCTTTTATTGACTAGTTTTAGTCCTTATAGATTCGATGATGATGGCACTAGAATGTCCACGAACAATTACATGATAATTTGCTTTTCCATAACCCCTTGTATCTTGGTTGTGGTGTGATTTTTCGCCTTTTACCCATACTATCTTATTTTGTTTATTTTGTTATTTGCATGATTCTTACCAATTCACTATCCTACATTTTACTTTCTTAGATTCTTAGGCTACTAAAACTACTAGAAATTGTAGTAAGTAAGGACTCGAACCCAACAACCACTTCACTCAAGACCACAAATTTCATGGGAACAAAACCTTAAATACTATAGTTTTAGTTTTTATGTTTTGTTAATTATAAATTTAATTTTTTAGTGTTCGCCTAAAACTTTTACATTGACAAGGACACGTCAAAGGGCATGAGGATTAATCATAGTGTACTTTTGATTTACCAAAGAGTGAGGTCACTTGACGCCAATATTCTCAGTAGGTTGGTGGGCGTTTTTGATTTCTTGATGTGTTATTGCTTGTCGAAAGGAAACCATGTACCGGTGCATCCGGGGTGATGAAGCTCTTGAGATGAGCTCGTAATGTTTATTACACTAAACCCGGTCGGTGGACTTATGTCTGGTATAGTAATAAGGTCGAGTGGTACTAATCTCAGATGATAGGAAGTCAATTAATTAATTTATCAGTAAATTAATAAATTGACGAGCACTATATCTTTGACGTGAGGAGATTGAAGAATAATTAAATTAGTGATTTCGGAAGCAATTCTGATTTGGTTGTTAGTTCTATAATTAATCCGTTAGTGGTACGATTAATTATATATTGGGTAATTGAAAAAGGTAGATTTAATTAATTAAGTAATTAATTAATCCTTGTGTCAGTTGGGTGTGAATTAGTCTAGGAACGGGATTTTAGTAAAACATAAACCCCATAGGAAGTCCAATCCCAATCCAACTTCAGGTCTCTCTTGTAGCTCTATATATAGACACAAGAATAGCCCCAGAAGACATACAACAGTCATAACAGACAGAACACATAACCCTAGAGAGAGAAAGATAGAGAGAGAAAAGTCTTGTAAGACTTCTTCTGCGCGTGAGGTTGATCTTCCTCAGCGGGGGCGCATAGAGTTTATTCACGGAAGCGCGTGGTTCCTCGGGCAACGACGGCGAACTTTCAGCGGCTTTTCCAGCGGTCAAGAGGGTTTTCTGAAGAGCTTTATGAGGTGGTGGTTTCTATTGGGATTTATTCTTATTTTTCGTTAGATCGTTGCCACACAACTTACAAACAAGTCTCAGAGTCATAAAAGAGATTTCTTGAGGATCACGTTTCAAAAGTCAATTCTTAATCTTCTGCTTATTTAAGTATTGTGTTTTGTTTTGTGACAAATCGAACAAGGTAAACCAAGATCCTGTGTAATGGTATTTCAAAAGGGTTTGAATCGGATTGCACGAGTGTTTGGGTTCATGAGGAAGTTTCCTAATCCGGAATGCATTGCACGATATGGAAATTTTTGATTGGACCCGGACAGATAATTCCTTCACATTGGTTCTGCTCCAAATGCTAAGTCTAAAGTGCGGTTTTCTATAGTCTCCATTCCATGCATATTTAACCTGCAATTAGCACAAGTAAAGCCGTAACTAGTATTTTTACCATATGAACAAATTACGATTCTGTCCATAGGCAGCTTAAAATTAGGCTAAAAACATGTAAAAAAAATATGTATGAAATGCATCGCATCAAGGGGCCAAGACTAATTGGTCTATATTGCACAATTTATTTTTTAAAATATTCAAATACATAAAAGTGACTAGAAGAGAAGACAAGGAAGAAATAGGATGGAAAGTTTAATTTTGTTGGACTTTTTAGTTTTTTTTTCTTGATTAAATTCCAAAATTAGTCACCATACTATAGTCAATTTGTAGTTTTGGTAATCATACTTTGAAAACTCTAATTTTGGTCATCATACTTTACTTTTATTTTAAAAAATGGTCACTCCGTCAAGTTGAGGGGTTAAACCACTAACAGCAAAATATTTTTGGGGTTATTTTTGTCTTTTCATTGCCTCCCCAAATAAAATGAGTCAATTTCATAATTAACCGAACTTATGGGCTTAGAGTTTAAAGAAAGAAAAAATTCATGGGGTTCATCTATAATTTTAAAAAGTTTTTAAAATTTCCAGCTTAGAGTTTCAGCCAGCGGTGGGGGTATTTTAGTAATTTACACCAGTTAGGGTTTCAGCCACCCCGCCGCTAGCTTCATCTTCCCGACTAGCTTCTTTGTTTTTTGATCTCTCCCTCGATCTCGCCGCCCCCGATCTCCTCCCTCCCTCTTTCACCCCTCGACCTCCCTCACTCACGAAGGTTTCGTCGTTGCTCCGATCGACGAGGGTCGTTGATCTTACGAGATCGATGAGGGTTTTGACGTCGATCCGTCAATTAGCCGTTAATCCTTCGTGGGTGAGGTCTCAATTTTGAAACTTTTATGCGGTGAAACCTCGATTTCAGTTTAATCGAGGGCTTTCTTCTTTGATCAAAATAGCCTGTTCTTCTTCTTTTATCAAAGGCGAAAGCCTTCTTCTTCGATCGACGTTGCCCGTTCTTCTTCTTTGATCGATGACAAAACCTCGGTGGCTGAGAGGAGAAGATCGACTGGAGGGAGGGAAGGAGGGAGGCCGGCCACGGCAGTGAAGAGAGGGAGGGAGGCAGCAACAGTAGAACCCTAATGGTTGAGGTGGTGGAGGTTTTTTTATTTTTTATTTATTTTTATTGAAAGAAGCATTGAAAAGACAAAATTAACCCTATAAAAATAGGTGTTAGTGTTTTAACGGAGGGAACTAAAGGAGTGACCATTTTTTAAAAGAAAAGTAAAGTATAATGATCAAAATTAGAGTTTTCAAAGTGTGATAACTAAAACTAAAAACTGACTATGGTGACCAATTTTGAAATTACTATTTTTGCTTTTATAGTTGTTGGACTTTGTTTTTGGTTATGGGTTGATCCTTGGCCCGTCGTCAATTAATAAGCAGCCATCTTTTTTAAAAAAAAATCCAAGTAAAATGAAAATGACGATCGTTTTATTTATATCATTTTAAATTTTTTAATGTCGGCATAAGGGTTATTCCCATAAAAATTATACTGTATAATTTAGGGATATATTCTTATTATTATATTTGAAAAAGTAATGCATTGACAGTTCAAAAATTATTATTTTTTGAAAATAAAATTGTGTATACGTTACAAAAATTGATAAGCTGTCAATGTATTATTTTTTAAATATAATAATAGAGGTATACTTTAAATTATACAGTATAATTTGGCTCCCGGGATAGGCTATCACTAGCTCCATCCTTGGCAAATTATATCCTACTCCTAGGAGTAAACCGACCTGGTTTACTCCTAGGAGTATCAAACAGCCCCTCACTTTTACTCTCTCTCTTACACACATACACACACACTCTCTCTCTTTCATACTCTCTCTCTCTCTCTATTCCAATTATACCCAAAAGGATTAGAGAAGAAATTTGAGAAGCCATGGGATGGTTCCTCTGCACAGGGAAAGGGAAATCCAAGAAGAAAGATAGGTCCCAAAGAACCGATCAGCCTCCCTTCCTCGCCACAAGCCGTAGCCGATTCTGTTCCCTCTGGTCTCGTCTCGGCATGCCGCCATTTCGAACGAAATCTCCTTTGCCTAGAGATTAAAACCCAGGCCACCGCCACCTTTTATCTGTCGTGATTCTCATCTTCTCGGCCACGAGTTTGTCCGATTTCACCACCAATGGCTTTTCTCCGCTCAGATCTATACAATCCGACCATTTCTCCTTCGTTTGGTCGGTCGATTTTGCCAGAACCGGGTACGCCGCCGCCGTCCTGCGCCGCTCGCCACCGTGGCGGGGCACGACCAGGGATTATGAATGGATAAATGTGTAAAACAGAAAAGAAGGCTATATTTGGGTTTATGTTGAATTTTTGTCTCTGTTTTTGTGGCTGTCTTTCGATCTGATTGACGAATGGTTTTCAAAAAATAAGATTGTGCTGATTCATTGTTGTTGGGACGAGTTGATGATGGGCTAAGCATTAGCGAGATTGCTGGTTATCAGTCTTTGGATGGAATGATGGAACTAAAAGTGGTAGATAATGTTCATCTCCCCTGTCTTGATGGGCTTCATTATGTAAACTCGAATGTGTACTTATGTAAACTTGAATTGATAGCTTATGTAAACTCGAATGTGTACTTATGTAAACTCGAATGTGTACTTATGTAAACTCGTTATGTAAACTGAGGATTCTGAACTACTTATGTAAACTGGGGATTCTGAGCTATTTATGTAAACTGAGGGTTCTGAACTATTTATGTAAACTGAGGGTTCTGAACTACTTATGTAAACTGGGGGTTATGAGCTATTTATGTAAACTGAGGGTTCTGAGCTACTTATGTAAACTGAGGGTTCTGAACTACTTATGTAAACTGAGGTTCTGAACTGCTTATGTAAACTGAGGGTGCTGAACTACTTATGTAAACTGGGGGTTCTGAACTACTTATGTAAACTGAGGGTGCTGAACTACTTATGTAAACTGAGGAATAAAGCTTGGTAGTAATAGTAGTGTAGCAATAAACCAGCTAGGAGTAAACCGCCTGGTTTACTCTTAATACGAACTGTCCATCCTTGCCTGTGCTTTAGAAACTGGTGCTACTTCATCGGTAGAAACTCATGAAATCACTAGGAATATAGCTCAAAATCATACGGAATTTCCAATGTTGTATTCATATCAAAATTAGTCGTGGTCTCGTAGGATTCTGGAATTGGCTAACATCACACTCTGGTTACCATCTTAGCTCAACGTATAGTAAAATTGTCATTTTCTTAACCACGATACGAGGAACTGCGATGAGAGGTCTCCGTTTAATCCAGTGATAGTCCTCTGGGGATCGGCTAATGGAAGCGGCGTTGGATTCGAGTTGGTTCCAAATTCAAGTTGTGTAACTGAATCAATCTGCTCTCAATATTGTTATTCAAGCTATTAAGCTTGTCATCTTCAAAGTCGGTTTTAATTCTTGAGGCAAAAACTATTTACTAGTGAGTGGGCATCGCTCCAAATTCATGCTTTATAAATTATTTTTTGCCAAAGTTGAGGACTTTACGAATAGCCATGTGATATGAAGTCGAAAACATTGTTAAGAAACTCAAGGTGGCTCAACCCATCCATTTGTTTAGAGTGTGATTGTGCGGATAGATGGATTTTTTGCCCAGCCTAATTTGACGAGTTCTGGTCATGGCACTCTCAACTGAAAATTTTTTCCAGTTCTTGTCAACTTCCATCCCGCTCAACCAAATGGAAACATCAGCATTACAGGTCTTTGCTACGAACAAATTTACATTCTATTGAGTTTTTAACTGCCAGAAGTTAATTGAACCAAGTACTTCAAAACCTGGATTTTGCATTTGCGGTTTCAACAAAATTTCATTAAGATTCAAGGATTCAGAATTCAGACTTTAGTATTCATGGCATTCAGTCATCCAGAACCTTAGTATTTTAAAATACCAGTCATCGAGGCGCTCTGGAGGAGGTCAACTGTTTAATGAAAGATCTCTCTAAGGGCAAACCATGTAATCTATGGTTTGGAGGAGGTCAACGTTTAAACAAGATCTCTCTCTAAGAGCAACCATGTAATCTAAGGATTGGAGGAGGTCAACTGTTCAAACAAGATCTAAACCCTGCAATCTATGGCTTGACTTAATGTTGAGAAGAATATCGCCTACAATCCATGGAAATCCCAAGCATTTAGCACTACCTTCACAGTTGGTTGGGTGGTAAGTGACATGATACCATGCCGATGCCAGTTTCATTTCCTCGCCTTCTTTGCAGCTGCTCTCGAACCACCCTCTGGCTTCCTTCTGCAGGCTTTTGCTAGATACTAGGATACGGTCTCTCAACTCTCCGTATCTCCTGTTATCTCTTTGCAAGTACATTGACTTGCTACGTAAGTTTCCTGTCAGTATTTCATCTTCAGTCTCTGCTCCATAATAGATTAGCAAAGTGCTGATTTTATCCAAATACATTCCTTTGTGAACTCCAGCAGCTTCAACAAAGGCTTCATAACCCTCAACTACAAGCTCAGGGTCATAAGCATCCTCGACGCTCTTTGCTGAGAAAACAAAGCTAGACTTCCTAGGAACACCAGATGCCACAGTAGCACGGTAGAGTATACCCAATACTCCTTGTGAGGTGTACATAGGTTTCTCCCACCTTTCCAAGAAATCTGGGAACTCCCTAGGCTTCAGAAACTGAGGCATCTCAGCTGGAGACCCTGTTTTTGCAAAATCAACAGCCATGGAGTGAAGTGCAGCTAACTCAAGGCATTTTGCACTCAAAGCTTTATCCGGTTCACGGTCAGCATGTATCAAATGTGCTGTAGAAATGGTACCCAGGGTATCACTGATCATGTAGTCAACAAAAAATTTTTGAATTTCCTGCAAATATCAGGCAGATTTTACAACATCAAGTTGCAAAGGAAACAAATTGTCAGATGCAGATGAACAGCAAAACTTACCTTGAAGGTGACATCATGATCCACAAGACGCTTTCTACGATCAGTGTAGTCCATGGGTGCCACTGTTTTACAAGGAATGAGTCCTTCATCCCAGCTAACAAAGTACAAATCACCATCAAGGTCGCCGCCAGAACATTCATTGGGATGAGGCCTGCAAATAATGCACAGTTTTCACTTTTCACTTTCACATGCAAGCATTTGGAAGTTATAGGTAATGTGATCACACTTGTAATTTGCAAATAATGTTTTCCATTTCAGATCATTGCTCTTCAAAAGAAAAATAAGTAACATCAGAAAATGTCAAGAATTCAATAAAATATAAAAAACAGTTGAAATTTTCGTTGGTAACCGTGTCATATATCTGATCCCGCCAATATCTTTACAAATGAAACCATTAGCAGACAATGATGCTGTTTGGAAGAAATCTTCTACAGAAAAAAGCTTTCATGAGTTAGTGGAGAAGATTGACCTCTAGAGACTCTTTATCTCAATCTATTCCAGTGGCTCAACTGGTAATCAACAGCAAAAACTCAAAAATCTGATTTCCATTTACAACTCTATTTCCACCTAGTTGTTTTGGAACTCATGTTTTCTATGTTCTAATTTATAAAAAGTATTGTGTTCTTCCCAGATGAAAGAAAGTGAAAAATAATGTAATTTTGCAGTGAACAAGGCACAAGAGGTCCATGTGTGTAGGATACTGCCTTTACAAAAGTAATCTGCCAAAGAAAATCTCTTTACAAGCCTAATGGAATCATATACTATTGGTGCAGAAGAGGTATCGTATCATTCCAAGGCCAATAAATTCAGACAAAAAGCTACACAACGAAGAATTAGCTCAAATCATCACAGCAAGTTCCAGTGTTTGTGTAGTAATCTTTCTGCAAAAAGAGTTTTTGACCTCAACAGTAACAAAGAACAAAAGAAAATGAAGTTCTTCACAAATGTTCAACCCTTCCATAATTTAAGACCAGTTATTTTCATTCAGTTTTAAATAAATGGGCCTACTTTAAACAAATAGATTCAGACAAAAAGCTACACAACGAAGAATTAGCTCAAATCATCACAGCAAGTTCCAGTGTTTGTGTAGCAATCTTTCTGCAAAAAGAGTTTTTGACCTCAACGGTAACAAAGAACAAAAGAAAATGAAGTTCTTCACAAATGTTCAACCCTTCCATAATTTAAGACCAGTTATTTTCATTCAGTTTTAAATAAATGGGCCTACTTTAAACAAATGTCTATCCACAAACCCAGAGATTGTCCAATGCCTGGCCAACTCAAGATGAATGCAGACTTCTTGAGATAACTTCAGACAAATTTCAGTCAAATGACAGCCAATTCTAAAGCATCGGGACAATTGGTGGACGATATCAGGAAGACATTATAGAACACTAACTATAACAATATATTATGGCAATGATTCAATCATATTTGAATTTAACTTATGATATTCATACCTTTCACCTTTCTGGGGGAATAACACACAATCCAATAAGCCTTTTTCCTCTAAAGCCAATTCATACACAGCCTCCAGGACCCTAATATCTCCAGGATGAAGACAAGGGTTCTTTGTCACCACAACCTTCCCTTTAACAATTGCTGTGCCATCGTCGGATGAAATAAAATTCTTTTCACCAGCTATTAGCTCATTCTTGGTCATAGTTATACGAACATAAATCTGTCCATAGTCCAAAACTCCAGTTTCATCCAGGCATCCTAGTAGTATGCGGCCCTTCGGAACAAATAGCCTACACCTACTCCTTATATCAGAAAGCTGGCTTTCACGATGAGACTGAAGTATCATTGCAAGATAAGGCTCAATATCAGGCTCATAACCATGAAGCAACATTTTCACCACAATACTCTTTTTTTCATTAATCCCCATGCTTGCCAGAATATCTACTGCAGCCTCTCGATTTGTGAGCATCACGTCCAGCTGTTGTAGTTGCTTATCTTGCAAGTCCAAAAATACTTGGTCCTTGACACCCAAGGTGGACAAAAGAGTAACAATCTCCCGATTTAAATAGCAAGGCATTGCTTCACTGCATTTGGTCACATTAAGCATCCTGTTCTTTGACTCAAATTTGAGCATGCTACTACGTAAGGACATCTTCCGGAAGGAGTTGCGGTCAACAGCTAGCACACCTTTATAGCCACCATATCGTATTTGAAATGCCGAGGGAGTATAATTTAATCCACATTTCTTCGCAACCTGTCTGGCAAAAGCTTGGGAAATCTTTCCAATACCATCGGAGAAGCAATAGGTATCACCATCAGTGGTCACTTCTATGTCAGGAATCACCTCAATGTCCTGCATTGGTACTTCAAGAGTTTGCAAAGAGGTGCTAAACAACTGACCCATCCTTGCAGCACATTTGGACACACTTCGAATCTTGTTAAAGCAGCCCATCCAATCTCTGATTTCTTCTGCTTTCAAATTTTCATTAGAGGCAAACATCCAAATAGAGTTTGAACGTAATTGACTAGCTGAAAAGGCCAGAAAAAGGAATCTCTTCTCTCCAATTACTATTCCATCTTGAAGTATGGACAAAATCCGATAATAGATGCTTGTCCGGTAATTCTTGGCATGTAAGCCTCGTTCCAAACATGTAGAAACAGCACTTGGTGAAAGTTTACCCCAATCTTCATCGACAAAAGTAACTCTCACGAAGTCTGAAGCATACGCAGAAAAGTTCTTCACAACATAGTTTGAAGTTTCAAGCTCTGGACCCAAGCAGTAAATCTTTGTTGGTGTTACAAGCACTCTATGACAAGTCATCATATTATTATTTTTTAGATGGCCAGGAGATGATGAACCAAGACCTTTACCATTTTTTTCCATCAAACGCATCCTGTCCTTGATGAATGACACAGGCTCATAACACATAGATGGGAGCTTATGCATTTTTTGAAGAATCAAAGCTGCAGTGGCCACATGCAAGCCACTAAGTTCCTCCATCAGGCTGGTATCAACAGCCCCAAGGCTCAGTTTTTGGGTATGGACCAGGGAGTTAAGCTGGAAAAGGATCTCATATGATATTTTGAAATCGGGGTGGCACCTTACCAGTGGAACCAGGTCAGATGCAATGGGTAGTTTTGCTTCTTTGAGAATTAGGTTTATCAACTCTCTATTGTAATATGGCAGATTATTACAGAGGTCCAATACTTGACATCCTTGCTTGATTTCTAAACAAAGAGATGATGAAAGTCCAATTGATTTTACACTAGAAAAGTCAGTTGTACGAACCCAAATGAAGTCGAAGTTCTCCTTGCAAATATTATATCTATCAGCACTAAACTTTGAAGCAACATTGGGTCCAGAAACTTTGACATATATTGTTGGTGCATGTTTAAGCTGACAAAAACGAAAAACAAACAGACCAAAAACACTATTTAACAACATATCAGTTTCAGTTTGCAGCTTTAGCTTGAAATCTAAAACACAATGTCAAATATTCAAAGCAATTTTCCACTTATTAATTATAATCTTCATTGTCAAGTCAACTACAAATTACATGAGACAGACTTCAAAGGTCACTTCTGTTAGTGAATATTCACATATAAACCTACCACTCAGTCAAAAAACCAAGGAGACTAGTTCTCCACAGCGACAAGTCTAGATTTCTTACACAGTGCTCCACTAGTTTACTGTACTACAATGAATCGCTAACCAAATCAGAACTTGATTATGTAATCCATAAAATTGGATCAACAAAATCACAACTCGATATTCCAGAATGGGTGAAAAACACTGTAAAGGGAAAATGAATAAGTAATGAGAATTGTGGTCTCTAGCAGCAAACTCAAAGCGAGCCTTCACTATATGAAAAACTATAATAATATGCACACCTATCAACTGCGGCTGGACGAGAAAACTTATGTAGATTTGCATACATTATTTTCCTTCTCTTTTCCTCTTTTGCATGTAAGTTGTCAGTTTAACACTTTATCCTTAAGCAGGGAAATGTTCAGGAAAAGAACCTTTATTCGAAATTCAAGTCAGATCTCAATGAGAAATTTATCCAGCCATCTTAATAGCTAAAAGCCAAAGTTCTATGCAAAGCGCCATACATGCAATAAGTTCAAATATTACACTCAATAGTTTAATTAGCTAAAGATTTTCAATATGTATACCCTACCTCCCAACCCTCCCCAAAAGTGAAGACCATGGGTAATTAAAAAGCAGCAAAACATCAAGAAAATATATTTGATATAAATCACCAGCGAATAATGCTAAAAACTCGGAAAAAGAAGAATAATAAAAGAACAATTAAACCTTCAGAAGAACAGCATTAGAGTTTTGACCATTCAAAGAGCACTCACAGCTCTCCAGAACATCGTTAAATTGTACTTCCAGCTTATAGCACTCTTTTCCAAGGCTCAACCAAAATTGAATCATCTTCCTTTCAGGCATAACCCAAAATCTAACGCTATCCCAAGTATCCAAAACATTCATACAGTCCTCCTTCACCAAAAACCCAGTATGCAGAACCCCATATTCAATCCTGAGCTTAGACTCCAGAGGTCTATGGATCACATCATCAATGGAATGCGAGAGCCTCAAATGGGAACCTCTAAACAATAGCTCCCTCTCCTCTGATAGAAGTAAAGATTTCACCTTGGCATCAAGGGTCTCAAACTGGACCCTACCATGGCCCCTGGACTTCCAATTCTTCCTCTCCGAGAAGATCTCACAAGAAAATACTGTTTCTTTCCCAATTACTGATTCAAGGAAAACTAAGAGGTCTTTAGCAGTGGCCGATTGGGCGATGTGTTGTACTCTCACGGTTGCGGTAACCCTTTCTTCCACCAAAGCCATTGGCAGAGTAGGAGAATGCTAAAAGGGCGTGGTGTTGTCCAATGGGGTTTCACAAAAAACCAATGCCGGAACTGAAGAATGTGTAGTATGAACTGTTTTTAAATAGCAAGATTGAAAGACCACGTTCAATTTCAGAATCAAAAGACCGGAAAAAGAGTAAAGGGGAGACTTTCCATGGCAGAGTATGCTTAAATCCACTCCAAAAACTCAAGAACCAAAAAGAATTGGAAGAACGAATTGAATGCCGCCTTGATGGGTTCTCAAGCAGCTGGAAATTCCATCCAATTGTATATTGGTGAATTCATGATCACTACCTGGGGATTACCGCACCGTGTGGCTCTGTTGGTGGTGGCGCTAAAACTCGCGCTGGTAAAGTAAAATCATAGGGAAATTCGCTTTCTCAAAAAACCCTGCATCCACTACCTTGTTCCCCACCAAATACGTGAAAAGGTGCAGACGAAGAAGAATATATTTTGGCTTTTTTAGCCTAAGGGCAAAAGACATGCCGTCCTCAATTTTCCCTTCTCTGTATGGGGGTGTGTTTTCTTTAGGGTTAAAAACTAGTAAGCCATTCAACTTAGGACTGGCAATTGCTGACCCGACACGATAACCTGACACGAACACGACACAAAAAAAAAAGTAGGTTAGAGTTGAGATTTTTGACACGTATAATAAATGGGTCGGGTTTGGGTCGACACGTTTAAATAGCAGGTCAGGTTTGGGTCGACACGACGGGTTAGCGGGTTGACACGTGAACCAGTTAAGAAAATATTTTTTAAAAAATTAAATTTTATAACCTTAATAATTAAGGAAACTTCCAAATTCTCAAATCAAAAATTCAACACGACTTCCCATGGTGGTATTTTGTTATTTAAATTTTCTAATTGTAATTACCTTTGCATTTTATTTATTTTGATTGGATTGAATTGGATTTTGGTTGTATTAGGAAGAATTTAAATTGATGAAATTTAAGTTAATGTCATGTATAAGAATGTTATGGTTAAATTTAAATTGATGGATTTGAATTTGATAGATTCAAATTTTAGATGGTGTTATTATAAATAAACATGTATTGTTTTAGTCTCATTGACAAATTCAGTCCCTTTTTTCTGTGGCGAAAACTTGGACCGAAAAATCACCTATCAACAATTAAACGAGTTACGCGGGTTAGGTTCGGGTCGACACGATTATAAACAGGTCGGGTTAGGGTTGGAGTTTTCGACACGATTAATTAAATGGGTTAGGTTTGGGTTGAGGGTTTCTCGACATGCCAACACGTCAACACGAACACGATAACACGAACACGACACGAATTGCCAGCCCTAATTCAACTTATTCAACAATATATTTTGGCCATTGAAATTGAATTTTTGACCAAATAAATCACCAAAATTAATTTGCGGATAAAAAAATAAGAAATTTGGAAGTTGTGGCCTAAAAGAGGCCTCTCTAATTTCGGATTTTCAATATCCAAAATATCAATAACCCTAATTAAATTTAAAATTAATTAAAAATTAATAAGGGAGATCAATTTGATTAATATGTGGCGTGGACGTAGTTCCAGCTGTGCAGGACGTAGATGGAGTTTGCTGGACGTAGTTCTAGTTGTGCAGGACTTAGTTGCAGCTTTGTGGGACGTAGTTCCAGCTTTGCATGGCGAAGTTCCAGCTTTGCGGGACGTAGTTAGAGTTTTGCAGGAAGGCGGAGGCGGTCCGGCAGTCTGCCAGCGACGGGTGGCGGTCTGCCGGCGGAGGGCGGCGTTATGGTGTCGAAAACAAAAACCGATCGGTTCGTTTTGTAGAGTTCAACAAGATGAATATGTTGGTGCTATTGTATCACAAAAACACCGTTCGGAATTTCGTAAATCTACGAAAATTTAATGGGTTTTGATTTTTGGGAAATGTACAAAACCCAAAAAAAAATTGGATTTAAATGTATGGTTTTGTTCCTTGAGATGAGATGAATGTTTTGATCGGTTTAGAATTTTAAATGGATGTCCGATTGGTCGGAATTGAAAAATCTGGCGAGGGAAATAAGAAATGGGTCAGCAATGGGAATTGCGAAGGAGAAGAAGGAGACGAAAGAAGAAATGGTGAAGTCTTAAAAGGGGGTGGGGTTTTATAATTCGGGTAGAATTCGAATTTTGAAAATTCGAATACTACCCAATCCGGATTTGCAAAATCCGAATTAATAGAATTCGGATTTCGCAAATCCAAATTCTGGCGGGATTTGTCCCGCCGGCAAAAAAAATCCGGTTTCTGATTTTCAAAAACAACTAGCATCACGTCAAAAATAACTAGCACCACGTCCAGAAACGTCTACATCCATTCATGTGAATTTCAACTGATTTTGTTCACAAAGACAACCCACCACGTCTCAGAACAACTA
The DNA here is from genome assembly GCA_030378225.1 of Knoxia roxburghii. NCBI lineage: Eukaryota > Viridiplantae > Streptophyta > Magnoliopsida > Gentianales > Rubiaceae > Knoxia > Knoxia roxburghii. The sequence continues at coordinate 26,980,450 of CM059417.1, forward strand.
TCACCATGTCAAAAACAACAAGCACCACGTCTAGAAACGTCTACATCCATGCATGTGAATTTAAACTAGCACCATGTCAAAAACAACTAGCACCACGTCCAGAAACGTCTACATCCATTCATGTGAATTTAAACTGATTTTGTTCAAAAAGACAACCCACCACGTCTCAGAACAACTTGCACCACATCAAAACCAACTAGAATCACATCCAGAAACGTCTACATCCATGCATGTGAATTTAAACTGGCACCACGTCAAAAATAACTAGCATCACGTACAGAAACGTCTACATCCATTCATGTGAATTTAAACTGATTTTGTTCACAAAGACAACCCACTACGTCTCAGAACAACTAGCACCACGTCAAAAATAACAAGCACCACGTCCAGAAACGTCTACATCCATGCATGTGAATTTAAACTAGCACCACGTCAAAAACAACTAGCACCATGTCAAAAACAACTAGCACCACGTCCATAAACATCTACATACATTCATGTGAATTTAAACTGATTTTGTTCACAAAGACAACCCACCACGTCTCATAACAACTAGCACCACGTCAAAAATAACTAGCACCACGTCCAGAATGTTCGGCATGGTTGCCACTTCCTTCCCGCTCCAAAGCATTCAAAATTTTTTTTTATTGATGGCCAACAAATTAAAACGTTCGGATTATGGAAATCCGAAATACATAAAATTCTAGTTTCCTAAATCTAAATTTAATTAAAAATTCAGATCTTCTAAATCCTAAATGAATTAAATTCGGATTTAGAAGATCTGAATATAATTAGATTCGAATTTAGAAGATCCGAAATTAATTAAATTCAGATATTCTAAATCCGAATTTAATCGAATTCGGTCAATTATAAGAAAGAATAGATAGTACAATAATCCAATCCATAACACTTATACCAATATATTAACCATAATACAATTCATAAAACTTCTATCCAATATACAAATACAATATGACCATAATCCAATTCCCAAATTTAATCCATCGAACATCAAATAAGCAATTCTTGCAATTACATATACCTTTACCTCAATACCTAACCAAATCTCCAATGCAACTACATAAATCAAATAAATTGCCTAAAACTCTTAAAAATGTTCATGATCAGTTATCTAAGAATTATACTAAGATAAAACAAATAAAATGGACATACAAATCTTAGAAATTTTCATGATCTTTTATCTAAGAGTTGTAATGAGATAAACCAAATAAAATGGCCGTACAACTCTTAGAAATATTCATGGTCACTTATCTAACAGTTGTAATAAGATAAAACAAATAAAATGGTCATACAACTCTTTGAATGTTCATTATCTCTTATCTAACAGTTGTAATGAGATAAAGCATATTAAATGACCATACTAGTGTTAGAAATTTTCATGATTTCTTATCTAAGAGTTGTAATAAGATAAAAGAAATGAAATGATCATACAGCTCTTACAATGTTCGTGATCTCTTATATAAGAGTCGTAATAAGATAAAACAAATAAAATGGTCATACAACTCTTACAATGTTCGTGATATCTTATCAAAGAGTTCTAATAAGATAAAACAATTAAAATGGCCATAGAACTCATAAAAATGTTCATGATCTCTCATCTAAGGGTTGTAATAAGATAAAACAAATGAAATGGCCAAACAACTCTTAGAATGTTCATGATCATGAATCTAATAGTTGTAATAAGATAAACAAATAAAATGGTCATGCAGCTCTTACAATGTTCGTGATCTATTATCTAAGAGTTGTAATAAGATAAAACAAATAAAATGGTCATACAACTCTTAGAATGCTCATGATCACTTATATAACAGTTGTAATAAGATAAAACAAATAAAATGGTCATACAACTCTTACAATGTTCGATATCTCTTATCTGAGAGTTGTTAATAAGTTAAAACAAATAAAATGACCATAGATAAGTGATCATACATATGGACGTAGCGGGACGTATCTGGACGTGGTGCTAGTTGTTTTGGACGTAGCGAGACGTGATAAACTACGTTCTGTGAAAAATTCAGCTAAAATTCACATGTTTGGATGTATAAGTGGTGCGGTAGTTATTTTTGGACGTGGTGGTAGTACTTATATTCCAATTAATTTATTCTCACATAAAAAAATCAGTTTAAATTCATATGCATGGATGTAGACATTTCTGGATGTGGTGCTAGTTGTTGTTGGATATGGTGCTAGTTGTTCTGAGACGTGGTAGACTGTATTTTTTTAAAAAAATCAGTTTAAATTCACATGAATAGATGTAGACGTTTCTGGACGTGGTGCTAGTTATTTTTTACGTGGTTCTAGTTGTTTTTGACATAGTGCTAGTTTAAATTCACATGCATGGATGTAGACGCTTCTGAATTTGGTGTTAGTTGTTTTTGACGTGGTTCTAGTTGTTCTGAGATGTGGTGAGTTGTCTTTGTGAACAAAATCAGTTTAAATTCACATAAAAATCACAATTGTACCTATTCCATACACCAAAACATCAATAACTCATCAAAGCACAAATATGAACTTCAAAATCACAATTCTACCTATTCCATATACCAAAACATCAATAACTCATCCAAACACCAAAATGAACTTATAATTTACAATTGTACCTATTACATAAAATAAAAATAATAACTCAACAAAACATCAAAAGATACATCAAATAATGTCATCAGCCTCATATAGTCTACCAAGCCATGTTCGATCTGCTCTGGGATGTGAGACGGGACACCTTCTGGCTTTATATGATCTACTTCCACACCGCGACCTGACTGTATTCATACAACTCCGCATCTACTCTATCAAAAAATAGCTTAAATTCAATTGAATGGATGTAGACTTTTCTGGACGTGGTGCTAGTTGTTTTTGATACGGTGCTAGTTGTTCTGAGACGTGGCAGACTGTCTTTGTGAAAAAAATCTGTTTAAATTCACATGCATGGATATAGACATTTCCGGACGTGGTGCTACTTGTTTTTGGACGTGGTTTTAGTTATTCTGGACGTGGTGCTAGTTATTTTTGATGCGGTGCTAGTTGTTCTGAGACGTGATGGACTGTCTTTGTGAAAAAAAAAATCTGTTTAAATTCACATGCATGGATATAGACATTTCTGGACGTAGTGCTACTTGTTTTTGGACGTGGTTTTAGTTGTTCTGGACGTGGTGCTAGTTGTTTTTGATGCGGTGCTAGTTGTTTTGAGACGTGGTGGACTGTCTTTGTGAAAAAAAATCTGTTTAAATTGACATGCATGGATATAGACATTTCTGGACGTGGTGCTACTTGTTTTTGGACGTCGTTTTAGTTGTTCTGGACGTGGTGGACTGTCTTTGTGAAAAAAATAAGTTTAAATTCAAACGGATGGATGTAGACGTTTCTGGACGTGGTGCTAGTTGTTTTTTATGTGGTTCTAGTTGTTCTGAGACGTGGTGGGTTATCTTTGTGATAAAAATAGCTTAAATTCACATGCATAGATGTAGACGTTTCTGGACGTGGTGCTAGTTTTTTTGATGTGGTGCTAGTTGTTCTGGACGTTATGGACTGTCTTTGTGAAAAAAATCAGTTTAAATTCACACGCATGGATGTAGACATTTCTGGACGTGATGCTAGTTGTTTTTGAAATGGTTCTAGTTGTTCTGAGACGTGGTGAGTTGTCTTTGTGAAAAAAATAGCTTAAATTCACATGCATGGATGTAGACGTTTCTGGACGTGGTGCTAGTTGTTTTTGACGTGGTGCTAGTTTTTCTGGATGTGGTGCTACTTTTTTTTTTTTAAGAATTTGAATTTCCAAAATTCGAATTCTTCTTGGATTAAGAACTCGGATTTGTGAAATTCGAATCTCTAATTGCTTAAGAGACTCGGATTTCACAAATTCGAGATGCCTAAATTTGGTCCACACCTTTTCAACTTTTATTATTTCCGTTCACACCCCCAAATTTTGTATTATTTTTGTCCGGGCCCTTACTGAAGTTTTGAAGGTAACTAATCAGCCATTAAACTAATAAATCATATTACTTATAATAATTCTGTCAAATATCCACGTTTGTAATTAAACTATGTTAGTTTTTTAGGGCAATACAAGAAATATTCTCAACACCCATTCTTCAATGAACCAAAATTATAACTTTTACATCTTCTCTTCAGGTCGGTATATTTTTCTTCCTTTCTGAGATTACAGTTCTTCTGATTTCTTCTTAGGGTATATTCTGCTTGAATTACCCATCCCTCTTCCCTTCACGTTGGTCATCTTCTTTTTCCCGTCTACCATTTTTGTTATTTCGGTCTTCTTCTTTTGGTATTCTACAAGTTCATGCTGGAAGGGCGACCTTGAGACGTTGGAAGGGAGCAACTTTATGAGAGGGGCTCAAACCTGAATTGGCCAATGAATAGGGCAATTCTTAATGTGAAGCTTCCCAATAGAAACATTTCAAAATTGGTTTGTTAGTTGAAGTTTGAGACTAAAACAGGGGAAGGGGAATGTCTTTGGTAACATTCATGAATTCCTGCATACCAACTTCATGCATCTCTCACAAAGCGGCCGATTTCATGTCTCTGGTAACATTCATGAATTCCTGGCTGCCTTAAACCGGGGTTAAAATACTCACTTGCCAATGGCCAACTTTGATTTAGGGAGGCATCTCTTTCCTCTATTAGACTTTCCTGTCAGCACTTATCCTATGATTCTACAGAAAAAAGATCGTGTGCAAGCGGTTTGTGTTCAAAAAGGAAAAAAGATAACAAAACTGAAGGAACTGGCCATTTCTTCTTCATTGTCATCACCATCACTTGAGATCAAGGATCCCACTCGGGTAGAAGTGGTAACCGCTTTTCTATGGAAACACTTTATCAATGTGGCATGAGCTAAAAATCATAATCCGCCAATTCTATTCCGGATGTTGCATGCAATGAACCTGAGAAGCAGATTGAGCAGCTTGGCGGCCTCCTCATCTAATAATGATGTTCATGAGTTTCCTTTTGGAAACCTTTCAATTTAGATAACTACTTCATTCACTCCTAATGAGAATTATGGTGATCTAGTTTGGCTCACCAGTGATGCATTCAGGAAAATAAACGAGGATTATATTCTCACCTGTATAATTCCTTCATTGGAAAGCTTAGCTAGAAGTGGAATTGCAGAGATGACATAACAACCAACAACAATGGTGAGTGATTGTGGTTTTACTTGTTGGTGCAGGTTTTCAACATATAAAGTGGACTTTGGTTGGGGAAAGCCTATTTCAGTTGGCCCTGCTGGTACCCCAACTAGCACTGGAATAATCTTAACCAGCACAATGAATGAGAAAGGAATAAAAGCATAGATTTCCATGTTAGAAGAATATCTGGCTTTGCTTCTGAACGAGTTCCTTTCACTGGAAGCCACTGATTTCTTCCATCTGAATGAAAGATTATCTGCCCGAACCTAGCCAGAAACTCACATTCATGCTATGCATTCCAGAATCGAAATCTCTGGCCAGGCCTAGACGCTAGCACAATCGTTATTCCAACCCTTTTGAAATAATATTGCGCAGGATCTGGGTTTGCACTCATTCGATTTATCACGCAACAACAATTCTTAATTAAAAGTGGAAGAATAAGAATTACCTATTGAAGGGTATACTTACGTGATTCTCTTGTATGCCTCAAGACTTTGCTTGTATACTATGTGGGCAGCAATCTAACGAGCAATTAATCAGCTAATCACCACAATTGGGTCGCCTGAAAAATTCTGTAACCATCTGCCCCTAGTACGTGAAGATCACGCGCCACCTGGGATTCCGAGAGAACTCATGAGCTGGCAAAATCTGGCCGGCCAAAGGAAGGAAAAAATGACAGCTTTGAGCTTATAAAATCCAATTTTAGAGAGAGAAATTTTCTCTCTCTAAGTTTTCTTGTCTTAAAAACTTATGAATTGTATATTGTGGAATAGCTAATCCGTTGTCTATATATAGAGTTACAAGAGAGACCCCAAGTTGGTTTAGAATTGGTCTTCCTAATGGGTTTAGGTAAATAGTTTCCAAATCTATTTAGGTACCTAATCTGATAGGACAAACCAAATCCTACTAGATTCCTAATCTCTAGAATTTCCTAATTCTAATTGAAACTTAAGACTTAATTAATTAAATAAATAATTTCACTTTATTAATTACTTAATTAACCCTTAGGAATAATTAATCAATTAATTAATTCTACCTTTTCAATTAACCCATTAAAAAATTAATCGTACCACTAACGGATTAACTTTGGCACTACCATCTTATACCAGAATTGCTTCTGGAACAACTTAATTAATTTATATTCATAATCTGCCCACATCAAAGATATAGTACTCGTTAATTTATTAATTTACTGATAAATTAATTAATTAACTTATTTAATTTTGAGACTAGTACCACTCGACCTTTTTATTATACCGGACATAAGTCCACCGGCCGGGTTTAGTATAATAAACATTACGAGCTCATCTCGGGAGCATCATCACCCCGGACGCACCAGTACATGGTTTTTTTTCGACAAGCAGCAGCACACCAAGCAACTAAACATGCGCACCCAACCTACCGAGACTATTGGCCACAATTGACCTCACCCATTAGCAGATCAAAGTACACTATGTCTAATCCTCATACCCGCTCAAGTCTAGGGATTAAGAGATAGAATACCGAGAAGAATTTGTCTATTAAATCACAAGACAAATTATTCCTAATGGTCAAGTTCAATACGCCCCGGGCATATCTATATGATACAATCAGTTTAGACAAACCAATTATCCGAATCACATACAATTTATCCAAAGCTGTCTCGGTTACGAACCTCATTTATATATTATGTCTTTTAACCAATGATGAGATCTACTGTGTCACACAAGACACCTCATCATCTAACTACATAATATAAATGGACAAATAATGCACAACTAAATATAACCAAACCTTTAATCGATATATTAACTGGAAAAAAGTACAATACAAGCATAGCTTATGTATTCAACTCCAACACTGAACTGATGAATGATTCATTATCCAAGGAAAACACAGATAATGATGCATTTTTTACTTTTACTTATGTGCTACTTCCTGTTTTATGAGATATTATGTTTTTACTTACACAACTCTGTTAAGATTTTTCTTCCAAAAGAACAAATTAGTCTGTGAAAATTTAAAAAGGCCTCCACCCTAATGTATCAAAAATTTTTTGTAAACTCATTGGAATAGAATCAATTTAGATTATTTAACTGTTCCTTTTTTTTATTCAACTTGAAACTCATCAATCACTTGCCTGCTACTGGGTGAAGAACTCTCCATCTCCTGCTGGCTGGATTATGCTATTCTAAATGGACTCTGTGACCTGTAATTCATAGTTTCGAATCGAACCATGTTAATGTTAGTTTTGAATACTTAAAAGCTTTGCTTGTATGAAAAACTATTTCTCAGTTTCATATTGAATATGTTTCAGTATATAATTACATGTTGTCTACTTATATCATATGATTAGATGATGAGGTGTTTGGTGTAACACAGTAGATATCATTGTTGAGCCATTGGAGCTGCTACAATGAAGCTTTCTTAGCCTTTATTAAAGTCCAATGTTGTGTTGTAATTGTTGCAACCACATTGTGACAAATCTGTGAATTACTAAGGCAATAATGGACTGAGTTCATGAGGATTGTCTGGACAAAATCTCAGCAAGAAGCCGATGAATAAACTGAAGTGCCAAAATGAGAAGGAAGTGTACTGTTGGCACATCAGATCAAAGGCTACACAGATCAGATCAAGTTACGCGCACATCAGATCAAGTTACGCGCACATCAGATCAAAGGCTGCACAGATCAGATCAAGTTACGCGCACAGCAGATCAAAGGCTGCACAGACAAGTTACGCGCACATCAGATCAAAGGCCACACAGATCAGATCAAGGGAAGTGAAGATCAGATCAAATGCAGTGCGCATCAGATCAAAGGATGCACACATCAGATCACATGCAGCACAAATCAGATCAAGGGAAGTGAAGATCAGATCAAATGCAGTGCGCATCAGATCAAAGGATGCACACATCAGATCACATGCAGCACAAATCAGATCAACGGAAGTAAAGATCAGATCAAATTCTCAAGGGATTGCTCAGCAGCTTAGTTTCACAGAAGCAAGGCAAGTCAGCAACAAAACATATTTGCAGCAGAAGAGAACAACTCAAGGCTGGAGAGCTAGAGCAGACACCTAAGAAGCTGAAGTCAAGAACGGCTAGTGAATCACACCTCAAACGCGCGACTCTAAAAGTCTCCCAAAGATTCAGAAGACGCAGGAGCATCATGTTGAAGTATCTAGCAATCCGGTGAGCGAGCAGAAATACAAAAGAATCAAGAAGTGCCGATCAGAAGAACTGCAGGAGCTACATGGATGGTTCTGAGTTGCTGGACAGAACGTTGTGACATGAAGCTAACATCAGATCAACCGGAGGCTAACATCAGATCAACTGCAAGCTAACATCAGATCAACCGGAGGCTAACATCAGATCAACTGCATGCTAACATCAGATCAACCGAAGCGTGACATCAGATCAAATGCCGGGCACATCAGATCAGCTATAAGCTAAGATCAGATCACTTCTGCTGTTTCAACATATCTAAGACAAGCTACTCGAGAAAGTCTGAAGGAGTACAGTCAACAATATGACATGGCAAGCAAGTTGCAACTTAAAAAGGTTGAAAATGGATTATATGAATCTTGAGCCGCCTTCCGTGTAAGATATGCTGACACACCGCACGTAGGGCACAGTTTTTCTTCTGGGAAAAGAAACGGGCAGATGAGTAGGTGTGGTAGGCACAACAACTGTAGAATGCAGGATAAACCACATTGGGAGGAAAAACCCAAAGAGAGAGAAGGCACGAAAAGAAAGAAAAAGAGAGAGAGAGGAGCAGCAGCCAAGGTGAGTGCTGAACAGAACGAAACCGAGAAAAGGGAGGAGAAAAAGAGTGAGAGCAGAAAAAGATGATATGAGAAACACAAGAGAGAAAGAAACAGTCTGCTGCACAAGGAGAAGCTGAAGCGCTGGAGAGGCAGAAGTCAAGGAGAAGAAGAAGCTGAGGAGGAGCAGAATCGGGAGAACTGACCCTGAGATTGCAGCTTCAGGTGGTAAGCCTAGAACACTATCAAACGTCTTTCATTAAGTGATTTTGAAAGATATTTGTGTAGAAAAGGCAGCACAACAGAGATTTACATGTTATTGTTTTAGTTGATGAACTTGTAGAGGTAGTGAACCTCAATGTGTTGAGCAGTGAGCTCTTGTTTATGTTGCTTATGGTCAGTGAGGCCAGAGCTGAATGATTCTGTGATAGTGAAGATTGACAGGAGTGAATCTGTCCGTGGATGTAGATCATTTGATCGAACCACGTAAAAATCCCCCTTGCACATTTACTGCTTTGAGTGTGTCTTGACTGGTGTGGTATTATCAAACTGTAAGCTTGAACAGGAGTGTCATGGTTGTGTAAGTAAACCCTCCTTGAGTGATTGAATTGATCTGATGTCTTCCTTGGTTGATCTGATGTCTTCCTTGGTTGATCTGATCTGCCAACAGTCCATCTAAGCCAAAACGTGAGTTCAACAATAAGCTCTAACTGAGCTAACATTTGAGAGGGAATCCTTTAGTTGAAAGAAAAATTGATAGAGTGTTGATTCACCCCCCCCCCCTCTCAACACTTGACACGATCCAACAATTGGTATCAAAGCTAGGTTTGCTTTTGTCAAGTGATTGTTGAAACTTAAAACCAGCAGTAGAAATGGAGAATCAAGCAACAACTGTTAAGGGAGTTCCTTATTTCAGTGGCCAAAATTTCCAGTTATGGAAAAAGAGAATGAGTGCTTATCTCTTAGCACAAGGTCTACAAGTACAAAGAGTAGTCTTGCATGGATTTACACCAACCGTAGATGAGGAGAATCCTACAGCTGCAGAAATTAGAAACTTAGAAGCTGATGGAAAGGCAAGGAATGCTCTATATGCAGCTCTGTCAGAAAAAGAGAACTTTAAAGTTATAGACTGTGTTACTGCTCATGAAATATGGATTAAACTGATTAATATTCATGAGGGAGACATCAAGGTTAAGGAGGCAAAATTGCAGGTTCTTAGAAGTAAGTTTGAAGGTCTTAAGATGGGAGAAGGTGAAAACATTGAGGACTTTCTAAACAGAGTTGTTGAATTAGTTAGCTCAATGAGGGGTCTGGGTGAGAGTGTTGGAGATTCCAATATAGTTAAAAAGGTTCTTAGATCCCTACCAGCAAGATATGATTCTAAGGTCTCTGCTATAGAGGAGAGGGACCTAGATAAAGTGACATTAGATGAGCTACAAAGCACCCTTGTAGCATATGAAATGAGGATTTCAAATTCAAAGGAGGAGACGTCAAAGGCAGTCAAGGAGATAGCATTTAAAACAAAACACTCAAGGAAGCTAAAGGAGGAAAGCAGTGAAGATGAAGCAGCAGACAGTGATCTTGAAAGAATGATGGTGCTGATTTCAAGGAGTTTCAGAGGCCAGACTGGAAAGTACAAGGGAAAGTTGCCCTTAAAATGCTTCAATTGTGGCAAAATAGGCCACTTTGCAAGCAAGTGCTTCATGAAGAACAAGAGAACAGAAGATGAGGAAGCTGACAAGCCATCAGACAGGTGGCCTGAGCAGAAAGGAAAGAAGAAGATGAGCTTCAAATCAAGAAAAGGGAAAGCTTACAGAAAACGGAGCTACCTGAGCAAGAAGAAAAATGATAGCTCTGAGGAGGATGAAGAGACTGATGTCTCAGACAGTGAAGATGAGTCTGAAGCTGAAGAGGAGACTCTCATGGTGATGAAATCTTCAACTGTTTCATTGAAGGAGGATGCTGAACTAGAGAACCAATCAGCTGATGATGAAGAAGTGGATCTAGAGGAAGAACTGAAGTTTGCATACAACAAGATAGAGGAGCAGAAGAGATTGCACAAGAAGACAATGAAGACAATGAAGGAGATGGAAAAGGTCATCTTGAGCAGTCAAGAAGAAAACTCAATACTGGAGAATAGAGTAACTGAATTGGAGCAGGAACTGATTCTCATGCAAAATGAAGCTGAGGTTCACAAAAATTGTACAAGAGAAAAGATGGAACTTCAAAAGACATGTGAAACCTTGGTAGAAAAGCTAGATGCCACCACTGCCGAACTAGAGGATGCAACAAGAAAGATAGAAGATCTGCTGTCTCAACAAACTGTGTTCAAAGCTGAAGAAATGACTTATGGAACTACTGTAGAATCAAAATTGAAAGGAAAGCTGGAGTTTCAGTCAAGCAAAACTGAGCCTGGTGAATTCTCAAGGAGCAAAGAAGTGGCTGCAAAAACTGAAGAAGCCACAAGGAAGTTAGATGAGTGCCTCAGCAAGCAGAGATCTTATTCAGAAGGGAAGAAAGGTCTTGGTTATGAAGGAAATCAAAAATTAGAAGGACAACCAGCTGCAACAACCAAGAAGACTGTTACCTTTGTCAAAGAAGGTTCAATTTGTGTTGCTGGTGTAAAGGCAGGAACTAGTTTTGTTGATGCTAAGAAGATGGAAATTTCTAATGGATCAAGAAAGTCTACTGAGCAAAATGAAAGATTGCACGAGCTGAGGGGGAGACAATCTATGTATCAAAGAAGCCTGCTCAAAAGTAGAAGGCTGATTGCTGGAGTATGTTTCACCTGTGGAGAATCAGGTCACTATGCAGCAAATTGCTGGAGGAAGGCATTCTGGAGATTTGGAGGAAAAACAATGCAGTCAAGAGGATGGAATAGAAAAGAGTATTATCATCAAAGAAGCCTAAGTACTTCAAGAAGGATCCCTGAAGCTGAAATCAGAAAAGGCCATATCATACAACCTGGAGAAGTGTATCAAAAATTGAATGTCTGGTGCAGATGCAGATTGCCAAATAAGAGAAGCAAGTGGTCTGAAGGAGTGAATAGCAGGAGAGCCCAGCCACTGCAACAAGCTACAAATAGAAGAAACTTTGCAGCAGAAACAAGAAGAAACCAAGCAGATTACACAAGAAGAAATCAGTCTCTAATGCAGCCACTTAATCTGAGAAACAGATTTCAAATTTTTGAAGGGTTAGAAGAGAATGATCACTGGAGCTGCAGCAGGAGCAATCAAAGATTGAATGAACAGCAAGGCATACCAGCAGCAAGAAAAATTTGGAGGAAGAAGCACAGATTTGAAGAAGCTTGCATTGCTGAAGTTGCACTTAAAACAAAAGCTAAGGAAGCCCAATGGATCATTGACAGTGGGTGCACAAGCCATATGACTGGAGACAAAACTCTACTGAGAAACACAAAAGAAGTTGAAAGAGGGTTTGTCAAGTTTGCAGATAAGAGTGGGTTAAAGATCAAGGCTGTTGGAGAAGCCACCATTGGATCAGAAAAGTTCAAATCTAAGGAGGTGCTGTTTGTAGAAGGGCTGAAGTACAACTTGCTGAGTGTAAGACAACTGTGTGACAATGGTTTCAAAGTAGATTTCTCAAAAAAATGGCTGTTTCATCAAAGACTGCAAGACTGGAGAAATCATGGCCAAAGGAATAAGAGACAACAAGGATTTATACCTCATAGATGTGAAGGAAAAGTTGTGCATGCTAAGCAAAATGGATGAAAATACTCTTTGGCATTGCAGGCTTGGACATTTAAATCAAAAGAGCATGAGAAGCCTGGTGAAGTGCAATGCAGTGTTAAACCTCCCTGTACTAAAGAGGGACAACAGCACTTGTGACTCATGCCAAAAAGGGAAATTTGCAAAGCTTTCTCACAAGTCCAAGGAGCATAGAACCTCTAAGCCATTGGAGCTAGTTCACACTGATGTATGTGGACCAATGAAAAGAAAAGGTACAGGTAAAGAGATGTATTTCATTCTTTTTGTGGATGACTTCACTAGGATGATGTGCATCATGCACATGAAGCAAAAGAGTGAAGCCTTCAACTGCTTCAAAAGATTTCAGAAACTGGCAGAAAACCAGCATGGAAGGAAGATCAAAGTTTTGAGATCAGATAATGGAGGAGAGTTTACCTCACAGGAATTTGAAGAATACTTGGAGGAAATGGGAATCAAACATCAAGTCTCAAGTCCTCACACTCCCCAGCAAAATGGAGTTGTAGAGAGGAAAAATAGAAGTGTGATTGAGATGGCAAGAACCATGCTGTTGGAGCACAATACTCCAAAGCACTTCTGGAAGGAAGCCACAATGGCAGCTGTGCATGTACAAAATAGAACCATGTTGAGGCCAAACACTGAAAAGACACCATATGAACTTTGGTATGGTCACAAGCCAAATGTGAAGTACTTTAGAGTTTTTGGCAGCAAATGCTTCATCAAGAACAAGGAGCAAAGCCTTGGAAAATTTGAAGAGAGGGCTGATGAGGGCATTTTCCTTGGTTACTCAAATAAGAGCAAGGCTTACAAGGTTTATAACAAGAGGCTGGATAAGATTATGGAAAGCTATGATGTGAAAGTGGTTGAGGAAGTCAAGATGAAAGCCACTGATCCTGAAAATTTTCTGGATCACTTAGATGACTTAGAGAGCCAAGATGAGGCAGACCTGGAGCTGAAATCAGCTACTGAGGAGACTGATGCAGAAGGATCAGAGACAGAAGTTACAGAAGGCCAGGAAAAAGCAAAAAGAAAGTACAACAAGAGAATTGACAAGATGCCTATCATTGGAGACCCCAAAGCTCCAGTAAGAACAAGAAGGCAACTGAAAAGTATGGTTGCAACTGCCCTACTGTCTCAAGTTGAGCCAAGGTCAATAGAGGAAGCCCTGGAGGACCAGTCATGGCTGCAAGCCATGAATGAAGAGCTGGACCAAATTGAGAAAAACCAAACTTGGGAGCTCGTGGATAGGCCAGCAAACAAGAATGTGATAGGCACAAAATGGGTGTTCAGGAACAAGTTGAATGAGGAAGGAAAGGTTGTAAAGAATAAGGCAAGGCTTGTGTGCAAAGGATACTCTCAAATTGAAGGAGTAGATGTGGATGAAACCTTTGCCCCAGTAGCAAGGCTTGAAGCCATAAGAATGTTTTTGGCAGTGGCTTCAGCAAGGAGTTACAAGGTCTTCCAAATGGATGTTAAATCTGCCTTCTTGAATGGAAATCTGGAGGAAGAAGTGTACATTGAGCAACCAGATGGTTTTCTAGTTTGTGAAGATGAAAACAAGGTGTGCAGGCTCAAAAAGGCACTGTATGGATTAAAACAAGCCCCAAGAGCATGGTACTCAAGGCTGGACAGCTACCTGAAGAATCTGAATTTCAGAAAAAGTTGCATAAATAGCAATTTATATGTTCTTGATGGAAAGGGTGGACAGTTAATAGCCATAGTCTATGTTGATGACATAATATTTGGAGGAGATAAGGAGCAGCTGTGCCATGAATTTGCTAGAAAGATGCAAGAAGAGTTTGAAATGTCCATGATAGGAGAGCTCTCATTTTTCCTTGGACTACAGATTCATCAAAAAGCAACTGGAATTTTTATCTCTCAAACCAAGTATACCAAAGAAGTGCTGAAGAAATTTGGTATGACTGATGCTAAGCCAATGTCTACACCCATGGCAACTAACTGCAAGCTGAGCAAGGATGAAAAAGGAGCTGAGGCTGATCAAAGTCTATACAGAAGCATGATAGGAAGCTTATTGTACTTAACAGCAACAAGGCCTGATATTACCTTTGCTGTCTGCCAAGCTGCTAGATACCAGGCAAATCCAAAGAGTTCTCATATGATTGCACTAAAGAGGGTGCTAAGATATTTGCAAGGGACAGTAGATTATGGTCTGTGGTATGCAAGGAAAGGAAGCTTGGGATTAAGAAGCTTTACTGATGCTGATTGGGCAGGAAATGTTGATGACAGGAGATCCACTTCAGGAGGAGTATTCTTTCTTGGAAATAGATGTGTGAGCTGGTTAAGCAAGAAGCAAGAAAGTATAGCCTTAAGCACTGCTGAAGCTGAGTACATAGCAGCAACCAAGGCATGCACTCAAGCTATATGGATGAGATCTGAACTGCAAAATCTTAAAGAAGAAGTTCTCTTGCCACTGATAATTCTTTGTGACAACAAAAGTGCCATTGATTTGTCAAAGAATTCAGTCCAGCACTCGAGAGCCAAACATATAGAAATCAAGTATCACTTCATAAAGGACAAGGTTGAGAAAGGAGAAATTATGCTAGAGTATGTTCCCACAGCTAAACAAATAGCTGATGTAATGACAAAGCCTCTTCCAGCCGAGGTGTTTGAAACTTTGAGGATGCAAATGGGAGTGCAGTCCTCCTTCTCATGCTGAATCAGTTGAGCATCCCCAAATCCCTTTGAAATTGGTTGTCAAAGGGGGAGAGATAGCCGCAGCAGGCCGGCCAGACGCAGCAGTATTGTCCTTGGGAGAGAAGGACGTTGGAAAAGCTCTATGCAGGGGGAGCTTACTATGTAGAAGAATAAGGTTCAGGGGGAGCTGGTTCAGGGGGAATAAGGTTCAGGGGGAGCTTAGCACTGAGTTGACTGATTGGCTGCAAATGTGGTTGCCAACAATTCCAAAGGGGGAGATTGTTGAGCCATTGGAGCTGCTACAATGAAGCTTTCTTAGCCTTTATTAAAGTCCAATGTTGTGTTGTAATTGTTGCAACCACATTGTGACAAATCTGTGAATTACTAAGGCAATAATGGACTGAGTTCATGAGGATTGTCTGGACAAAATCTCAGCAAGAAGCCGATGAATAAACTGAAGTGCCAAAATGAGAAGGAAGTGTACTGTTGGCACATCAGATCAAAGGCTACACAGATCAGATCAAGTTACGCGCACATCAGATCAAGTTACGCGCACATCAGATCAAAGGCTGCACAGATCAGATCAAGTTACGCGCACAGCAGATCAAAGGCTGCACAGACAAGTTACGCGCACATCAGATCAAAGGCCACACAGATCAGATCAAGGGAAGTGAAGATCAGATCAAATGCAGTGCGCATCAGATCAAAGGATGCACACATCAGATCACATGCAGCACAAATCAGATCAAGGGAAGTGAAGATCAGATCAAATGCAGTGCGCATCAGATCAAAGGATGCACACATCAGATCACATGCAGCACAAATCAGATCAACGGAAGTAAAGATCAGATCAAATTCTCAAGGGATTGCTCAGCAGCTTAGTTTCACAGAAGCAAGGCAAGTCAGCAACAAAACATATTTGCAGCAGAAGAGAACAACTCAAGGCTGGAGAGCTAGAGCAGACACCTAAGAAGCTGAAGTCAAGAACGGCTAGTGAATCACACCTCAAACGCGCGACTCTAAAAGTCTCCCAAAGATTCAGAAGACGCAGGAGCATCATGTTGAAGTATCTAGCAATCCGGTGAGCGAGCAGAAATACAAAAGAATCAAGAAGTGCCGATCAGAAGAACTGCAGGAGCTACATGGATGGTTCTGAGTTGCTGGACAGAACGTTGTGACATGAAGCTAACATCAGATCAACCGGAGGCTAACATCAGATCAACTGCAAGCTAACATCAGATCAACCGGAGGCTAACATCAGATCAACTGCATGCTAACATCAGATCAACCGAAGCGTGACATCAGATCAAATGCCGGGCACATCAGATCAGCTATAAGCTAAGATCAGATCACTTCTGCTGTTTCAACATATCTAAGACAAGCTACTCGAGAAAGTCTGAAGGAGTACAGTCAACAATATGACATGGCAAGCAAGTTGCAACTTAAAAAGGTTGAAAATGGATTATATGAATCTTGAGCCGCCTTCCGTGTAAGATATGCTGACACACCGCACGTAGGGCACAGTTTTTCTTCTGGGAAAAGAAACGGGCAGATGAGTAGGTGTGGTAGGCACAACAACTGTAGAATGCAGGATAAACCACATTGGGAGGAAAAACCCAAAGAGAGAGAAGGCACGAAAAGAAAGAAAAAGAGAGAGAGAGGAGCAGCAGCCAAGGTGAGTGCTGAACAGAACGAAACCGAGAAAAGGGAGGAGAAAAAGAGTGAGAGCAGAAAAAGATGATATGAGAAACACAAGAGAGAAAGAAACAGTCTGCTGCACAAGGAGAAGCTGAAGCGCTGGAGAGGCAGAAGTCAAGGAGAAGAAGAAGCTGAGGAGGAGCAGAATCGGGAGAACTGACCCTGAGATTGCAGCTTCAGGTGGTAAGCCTAGAACACTATCAAACGTCTTTCATTAAGTGATTTTGAAAGATATTTGTGTAGAAAAGGCAGCACAACAGAGATTTACATGTTATTGTTTTAGTTGATGAACTTGTAGAGGTAGTGAACCTCAATGTGTTGAGCAGTGAGCTCTTGTTTATGTTGCTTATGGTCAGTGAGGCCAGAGCTGAATGATTCTGTGATAGTGAAGATTGACAGGAGTGAATCTGTCCGTGGATGTAGATCATTTGATCGAACCACGTAAAAATCCCCCTTGCACATTTACTGCTTTGAGTGTGTCTTGACTGGTGTGGTATTATCAAACTGTAAGCTTGAACAGGAGTGTCATGGTTGTGTAAGTAAACCCTCCTTGAGTGATTGAATTGATCTGATGTCTTCCTTGGTTGATCTGATGTCTTCCTTGGTTGATCTGATCTGCCAACAGTCCATCTAAGCCAAAACGTGAGTTCAACAATAAGCTCTAACTGAGCTAACATTTGAGAGGGAATCCTTTAGTTGAAAGAAAAATTGATAGAGTGTTGATTCACCCCCCCCCTCTCAACACTTGACACGAGCCAACAATCATCATTGGTTAAAGTCATGATATATAAATAATGATAGTAACTGAGACAGTTGGGACATACTGTCAGTTTAAGTTATTGTATGATTCAAAAATTAGTTTGTCTAGACTAATTGAATCATACGGATGTGCCCGAGGTATATTAAGCATGACCAATCTAGGATAAAATTAACTTGTACTGATCTTCGTAGTTAATTCGAGCCTTGTATTCTATCTCTTAATCCTCAGACTAAAGCGGGCATAAGGATTAGACATAGTGTACTTTGATTTGCCAAAGAATGTGGTCACACTTGAGGCCTAGATCTTGGTAAATTGAGCATATATGTTTAATTTCTTATTGCGTCATTGCTTGTCGAAAGGAAACCTGTTGGAGTTAAATACATAAGCTATGCTTGTATTGTACATTTTCCCAGTAATATATCGATTTATGTTTTTGTTATATTTTGTTGTGTATGATATGTCCATTTATATCATGTAAGTAGATGATAAGGTGTCTTGTGTGACACAGTAGATCTTATCATTGGTTGAAAGACATAATATATAAATGAGGTTCATAACCAAGACAGTTTTGGACAAACTGTCAGTTTAGGTTATTATGTGATTCGGATAATTGGTTTGTCTAAACTAATTAAATCATATAGATATGCCCGGGGCGTATTGAACTTGACTATTAGGAATGATTTATCTTGTACTGATTTAATAGACAAATCGTTCTTGGTATTCTATCTTTTAATCCCTAAACTCGAGCGGGCATGAGGATTAGACATAGTGTACTTTGATATGCCAATGGGTGAGGTCTATTAAGGCCAATAATCTCGGTAGATTGGGTGCGTGTGTTTAGTTGCTTGGTGTATTGCTGCTTGTCGAAAGAAAACCATGTACCGGTGCGTCCAGGGTGATGGTGCTCCCGAGATAAGCTCGTTATGTTTATTATACTAAACCCAGCTGGTCGACTTATGTCTGGTGTAGTAAAAAGGTCGACTGGTACTAATCTCAAAACTAAAGAAGTTGATTAATTAATTTATCAGTAAATTAATAAATTAACGAGCACTATATCTTTGATGTGGGAAGATTATGAATATAAATTAATTAAGTTGTTCTGGAAGCAATTCTGGTGTAGGATGGTAGTGCCATAATTAATCCGTTAGTGGTACAATTAATTATGTATTGGGTTGTTGACAAAGGTAGATTTAATTAATTAAGTAATTAATTAATCATTGTGTGAGTTGGTTGTGAATCATACCAGGAACTGGTTTGGGATAAGTGAATCCCTGTATCAGTTGGTTGTGAATTATACCAGGAACTTGTTTGGGATAAGTGAATCCCTGTATCAGTTGGTTGCGAATCATATCAGGAACTGGATTAGGATAAGTGAATCCCAGTATTAGTTGGATGTGTATCAGTCCAGGAACAGGATTGAAGGAAACAGAAATTTTGGCCCTTTTATACCAGCTGCGTGTGTAGCTTTCTCTCTCTGGGCGGTGCGTTTATAGAACATGCCAGGTGCGGTGGTGCTGGAATTTTCTGGCAGGTGGATTGTGGTGATTAGCATATCGAATTGGTTTCTAGATCATTGCCCACACAACGTGAAATCAAAGTCTTTAGGCATACAAGAGAATCACCAGAGTGTATGCTTCAAAGGTATTTTCTAAAGTTCCACTTATAATTAGAAATTTTTGTTGCGTGGTAAATCAAATAAGTGCCAACCCAGATCCTACGCAATGTTATTTCAAAAGGGTTAGAATAGCAATTGCGCTAGCGTCTAAGCCTAGCCAGAGATTCCGATTCTGGAATGCATAGCACGAAAGTGTGTTTTTGGCTAAGCCCGGACAGATAATCTTTCAATTGGTATTAGAGCCTGGTTTTGGGTTTTGTGCTTGTTCGATTTATTACATGGTTTTATTTCCAGGTGGTTAAGAAATCACGACTATTATGGTTACATTTGTATGGGTTTTAATTAAACTCCGGGACATGTTCGGATTTGATTTTATTATGAATGTTTGTAATAGTATAACCACGTGCTGGAAGCCATGTAGGATTAGATCAAATCTGTAGTAGGATTTTTTCTATGTAATTTCGATTATTTAATTTTCCTAGAAAGCCTTGTAGTAGGAGAATTAAAATTTTGTAATCGAAGGCGTTATGGTGGGCAACTTGAATTCGTGGGTTTTTGGGTTATCGTTAATTTGTAGAAACCCAAGAAAACCCAGAACGAATTGCAAGAAGACCAAATAGCATGGGAAGAAGTGAATGAGGGATTGGCGACAGGGGGCCGCGCTGGCGACTACCCGCTGGCAGCAGCCGTCACTGGCAACCGCCAAAGGCAGTGGCACAGCAGGCAGTTGCGCTAGCACGCGAAAGCAGCAGGCGGCAGCAGCGTGCTCGCAGGGCATGTTGTGCACGTGCGGCCTGTTCGGGCTGCGTTTTGGCCCTTTTTTCTCCAGTTTTTGTTTTTTGAAGTTCAAGACTCTCTCCATCGAGTGACGTGGCGGGACACGACATCAAGGCAAAAGATGGAAGCGATTAAAACCATAATAGTCAGGAAATTTAGTTTTAGTATTTATTGTTTTAATCTTTGTGCTTTATTTTTATATTGTATTTCTCATGCATGATTTTAAAGCATGATGGTTTTATGGTTGTACATAACTTAGGTTTAGTTAATTGCATGTTAAAACCAGAAAAACCCTCAATTTGGAAATCTAAGTGGGAGCGGGTTAGTTTAATATCCCCATGGCCACCATTACGGGTTCATATGCGATGTGAGTGGGCTTGTGCATTGGCAATAGGGTCTTTCTCCATTTGGATGAGTCCAGCCCCGAGATCGCTAGATTATGAATTTCTGAGTAAGATGACTAGAGTAAGTTTAACTAGGAGAAATACGACACCCTCTCCATCTGAGGCGTACTATCCTGAGGTAACAAACTCAGAAGTCACGTAATGGCACACACTTAGTGTGCGATCTGCATTATTCCTCCCTCAAGGTTACGCTGCTTATTTGTACGGCTGAAATCACTGACTATTAGCAACATTGATCAATAGATCGTTTGGTCAAATAGTGTAGTTAATGAACTTGGTTCTTCTCAAATGAATGTGTGTTAGCATAAACGTCCACACTGCGTGGTTTACGAGAATCCCAGTGAATGAGATATTGGTGGATTATAATTATTGTTTTGAGGGAAGTCAATAATTATTAGAATTTCATGTTTTTGAAATTCTAGGTTAATAACTGAAATATAGTCTGTTTATTTATTTTACAATTTTATCGATATGGCATTCAACCCCTTAGCTACTATATTGAAAAACAACAAGGTAACTGGACCTAATTCTGTCGATTGGAGTCGTAACTTGGACATTGTCCTTATGGCTGCGAGCACTCCTGTCAGAGATCATGTCATAGACGTGATTAGTAACATCAACAAGGTTGAGGTAGTGGGAGGCGAAATCGTTGGTGAAACCAAAGTCAATATTGTCCTCCAGAGCTTACCTCCAAGCTATGAGCAGATTCGATTGAACTACAACATAAGTAAGATATTGTGTACTTCATCCGAGCTCTTGGCAGAGTTGATGGCGGCTAAAAGTTTTCTTCAAGAGAAAAAGCGAGCTTTAGTCGTAGTCAAAGCTTTAGAATCTCTTTTGAGATTAAGGCTCGAAAGAAGAAGAGAAAGCTCGAGGGAGTAGCTTAAAAGGCACAAATTACACCTAAGCCAGATATTACAAAGAAGAAGTCGAAAGACAAGTGCTTCAAGTGCAATAAGTCGGGACATTGGAAATCAGATCATCCAAAGCCTAAACGTACGATAGTTTCTGCCCTAATTACTAAGACATGTTTAGCGGTGATTCCCATAGATACTTGGTGTGTGGATTCAGGTGCCACTGACCATGTTTGTAATTCTTTGCAAGGGTTCCAAGTGACCCAGAAGCTTAGAGAGGGCGAGCTGGATATCTACTTGGGCGACACTACGAGAGTGTCAGTAGAAGCAGTGGGAGTAGTTACTCTGAATTTTGAAAGTTCTAGTTTAGAGTTAGTTAATTGTCTTTATGTACCGAGTTTTAGAAAGAACCTTATTTCAGTTTCTAAACTCTTAATGAACGGTTATAAGTTTATTTTTTCTGATGATTGTGTTGTTATTATAAGAAATGCAAAACTTATTTGTTCTGGTTCATTGGCGGACAATTTGTTTTTGGTTAACTCTAACTCCCCTATTGTGCAAAACATAGAAACAGATAGCTCTTTATCTAACATTAATAAGAGGAAGAAACCTTCTGAAATGAATCAAACCTATCTTTGGCATCTCAGGATAGGTCATATAAACCTTAGTAGGATTCAGAGGTTGGTCAATGATGGACCTTTAGGTTAATTAGAGATTGACATCTATGCAACCTGCGAATCTTGCTTGGAAGGTAAAATGACCAAGAGACCTTTTAAGGCAAAAGGTCATAGCGTTAAGGAACTATTAGAGTTGATTCATTCTGACTTGTGTGGACCAATGATGGTCCAGGCACGAGGTGGGTTTGAGTATTTCGTGACGTTCACGGATGACTACTCAAGGTACGGGTACATTTACCTAATGCGTCACAAGTCCGAATGTTTTGGAAAGTTCAAAAAGTTTCAGGCAGATGTGAAGAAACATCATGGTAAGAGTATCAAGACACTGCATTCAGATCGTAGTGTGGAGTACCTGTCCCATGAATTTCGAGAATACCTCAGTGAGGTCGGAATTCAATCTCAGTTGTCTACACCTGGCATGCCACAGTAGAACGGTGTAGCAGAAAGGAGGAATCAGACTCTCATGGAAATGGTTAGGTCTATGATGAGCTATAGTGATTTTCCAAGTTCGTTCTGGGGATATGCCTTAGAAATGGCAATGTATATTCTTAATTTTGTACCATCTAAAACCATGTCTTCAACCCCAGTAGAGTTGTGGAATGGGCGCAAGCCCAATCTAAGATAACTCTGAATTTGGAGTTGCCAAACACATGTGCTTAAAGCAGATACGGCTAAGTTAGATGCGAGAACTGAATTAATACTATTTGTAGGATATCCTAGGGGAACGAAAGGTGGTTTGTTTTATAGTCCTAAAGATCAGAAGGTGGTGGTTAATACCAACGCAAGATTTTTGGAAGAGGACTATGTCTTATACCACAAGCCCAAGAGTAAGATAGTACTAGAAGAGCTTAGAAGACAAACTACTAATCCTGATGCACCAGCACAAGTAGATACACCACACACTGCATATGAGATCACAGATGATGTGCCCACACAGGTGGTGCCTCGTCGTAGTGGGATGGTTGTGAGACAATCCGATAGGTTCATTGGCGTGGGAGAGGCTCAGACCTAGTCCCAGACACGCCTGAACCTGACTCGGTTAACTACAATGAGGCTCTCCAAGATAAAGATGTAGAATCTTGGTGTAAGGCAATGATATCCGAGATGGGGTCAATGGACCACAATCAAGTCTAGGAGCTTGTGGACCTGCCTGGTGGGTTCAAGCCCATTGGATGCAAGTGGGTCTACAAAAGTAAGAGATGACCTAATGGGAAGGTGGAAACCTTTAAAGTTAGGCTGGTGGTGAAGGGGTATACTTAGAAAAAGGGAATCGATTATGAGGAAGCCTTTTCCCCGGTAGCCATGCTTAAATCGATCCATATTCTCTTGGCCATAGTTGCTCTTTTAGACTATGAGATTTGGCAGATGGATGTCAAGACAGCTTTCCTAAACGGAAGTCTTGAGGAAACCATCTTTATGCAGCAACCAGAGGGATTAATTGAAAAAGGCCAAGAGCTTAAGGTTTGCAGGCTTAAGAGGTCTATTTATGGACCTAAGCAGGCATCCAGATCTTGGAACATCTGGTTTGATGAGGTAATCCAGTTCTTCAAATTTACTCAGTGTCTGGATGAGCAATGTGTGTACCGCAGACGTGATGGAAACTCAGTGGTGTTTCTTGTGTTTTACATAGATAACATTCTATTGATTGGAAACAACAAGAAAGTGTTATCAGACGTAAAGGCATGGCTGTCCAAGCAGTTTGATATGAAGGACTTAGGGGAAACGGACATATCCTTGGGATCATGATAATTCGAGATCGTAGGAAATGTTCGTTGATGCTCTACCTTTCAGACATGGAGTACATCTATCTAAGAAACAGTCTCCGAAGACTGTTGAGGAGATAGAGGCCATGAAGGCAGTTCCTTATGCTTCGGCAGTAGGAAGTCTCATGTATGCCATATTGTGTACGAGGCCTGATATCTATTATGCCGTTGGCATAGTAAGGAGATATCAGAGTAACCCCGGGAAAGCTCATTGGGAGGCAGTAAAATGCATTCTTAAGTATTAAAGCAGAACAAGAGACCAAGTTCTGGTCTATCAGGCGTCTGAGCTGGTACCCCGAGGTTACACAGATTCAGATTTCCAAGGCGACAGGGACAATAGCAAGTCTACCTCAGGGTATGTGTTTACTCTAGGAGGTGAAGCCATAGTTTGGCAGAGTGTCAAGCAGAAATATGTGGCGGACTCTACCATGAAGGCAGAATACGTTGCCGCATCAGAGGCAGCGAAGGAAGCAGTGTGGCTCAAGAACTTCCTAGTGGACTTAGATGTGATTCTTGGTTTGCAGAAATCTATCACGGTATATTTGTGATAACAACGGTGCAGTAGCAAACTCGAAGGAATCACGAGCCCACAAGGCGAGTAAACATATACAGCGCAAGTACCACCTGATACGAGATATCGTTAAGAGGGAAGACATGGTCGTGGCTAATATAGTATCAGAGGATAACCTTATAGATCCATTCACGAAGACATTGACTTCAAAAGTCTTTGAGGCTCACGTGGAGGGAATGAGGATCAGATACTTAGGAGAGCCATGACAGTTTTTCTACATATATAGCAGCAGAGTGTATAGGAGTTGTATGTAGATGTATACTTAAAGCACAGTTTAAGTATTAGTGGGAGATTGTTGGAGTTGGATACATAAACTATGCTTGTATTGTACATTTTCCCAGTAATATATCGATTTATATTTTGATTATATTTTGTTGTGCATGATATGACCACTTATTTTATATAAGTAGATAATGAGGTGTCTTGTGTGACACAATAACTCTCATCATTGGTTGAAAGACATAATATATAAATGAGGTTCGTAACCGAGACAGCTTTGGACAAACTGTCAGTTTAGGTTATTATGTGATTCTAATAATTGGTTTGTTTAAACTAATTGAATCATATAGATATGCCCAGGGCATATTGAACTTAACCATTAGGAATGATTTGGCTTGTACTGATTTAATAGACAAATCGTTCTTGGTATTCTATCTCTTAATCTATAGACTCAAGCGGGCATGAGGATTAGACATAGTGTATTTTGATCTGCCAATGGGTGAGGTCTATCGAGACCAATAATCACGGTAGGTTGGGTGCGCGTGTTTAGTTGCTTGGTGTGCTGTTGCTTGTCGAAAGAAAACCGTGTACCGGTGCGTCCGGGGTGATGGTGCTCCCGAGATGAGCTCATTATGTTTATTATACTAAACCCAGCTGGTCGACTTATGTCCGGTATAGTAAAAAGGTCGAGTGGTACTAGTCTCAGAATTAAAAAAATTGATTAATTAATTTATCAGTAAATTAATAAATTAACGAGCACTATGTTTTCGATGTGGGGAGATTATTAATATAAATTAATTAAGTTGTTCCGGAAGCAATTCTGGTGTAGGGTGGTAGTGCCATAATTAATCCGTTAGTGGTACGATTAATTATGTATTGGGTTGTTGACAAAGGTAGATTTAATTAATTAAATAATTAATTAATCCTTGTGTCAGTTGGTTATGAATCATACTAGGAACTGGTTTGGGATAAGTGAATCCCTGTATCAGTTGGTTGTGAATCAAACCGGAAACTGGTTTGGGATAAATAAATCCCTGTATCAGTTGGTTGTGAATCATATCAGGAACTGAATTGGGATAAGTGAATCCCTGTATCAGTTGGATGTGTATCAGTCCAGGAACAGGATTGAAGGAAACAGAAACCCAGTAGGAAGGCCAATCCTAAACCAACTTGGGGTCTCTCTTGTAACTCTATATATAGACAAGGGATTAGCTATTCAAGAAATACAATTCATAAGTTTTCAAGACAAGAAAACTAGAGATAAAATCCTAGAAAGAGAAATAAATTTCTCTCTCAAAGTCGGATTTAAAGAGAAAATTTGGGGCTGGGTTTTCTCTATCTATTGGCCAAAATTTATGCTTGTTTATACCAGCTACGTGTGTAGCTTTCTCTCTTTTTGGGCAGTGCGTTTACAGTACGTGCCAAGTGCGGTGGTGCTGGAATTTTCTGGCAGGTGGATTGTGGTGATTAACTGATCGAATTGGTTTCTAGATCGTTGCCCACACAACATGAAATCAAAGTCTTGAGACATACAAGAGAATCACCTGAGTGCACCCTTCAAAGGTATTTTCTAAAGTTTCGTTTTTAATTATAAATTTTTGTTGCGTTGTAAATCAATAAGTGCAAACCCAGATCCTGCATAATGTTATTTCAAAAGGGTTGGAATAGCAATTGCGCTAGCGTCTAAGCCTGACCAGAGCTTTCGATTCTGGAATGCATATCATGAAAGTGAGTTTCTGGCTAGGCCCGGGCAGATAATCTTTCAAAACCATGTACCAGTGCGTCTGGGGTGATGGTGCCCTTAGATGAGCTTGTAAGGATTATTATACTAAACCTGGCCGGTGGACTTATGCCCGGTATAGTAATAAAGTTCAGTGGTACTAATCTTTGATGAGAAGAAGTCAATTAATTAATTTATCAGTGAATTAATAAATGGACAAGCACTATATCTTTGACATGGGGAAATAAAAGAAAAATTAAAGTGGTACCCGGAAGCAATTTCCTTTCGAGCTATAATTCCATAATTAATCCGTTAGTGATACGATTAATTACGTGTTTGATTAATTAATGAAGTGGATTTACTTAATTAATTAATTAACCTTGAGTAAATTGACAAAGTGGATTTATTTATTTACTTAATTATCCTTGGGTCAATTAACGAAGTGGGTTTAATTAATTAAACATCCTTGGGTCGATTCAAATTAATAAAGTCTAGTGAAGACTTGAGAATTAATTAAAAATCAAATAACGAGGCCCAACTCAAAAGCTCACTAGGTCTCTCTTGAAACTCCTTATAAATAGATAAGCTTGCACCTTAAGAAACATAAGAAACTTGCAAGACAAAAAGTCTTGCCTCTAGAGAGAGAAAGGCTTAGATAGAGATTCGAATAAATAGTAAAATTGAGACCCACTCGAAGTCAGCCTTAGATCTCTCTTGCTTGGAAAAGATTCAGCCCAAAGAATTCCGACCAGCCCTTCTTCTTTCGGTGGTGAGCAGTTCGAGGGGTTCATCGCTGTGGTCCAGCAGCCCCTTCGCGGCGGTCCGGCGGTCCAGCGGCCAAGGAATTTTTGGGCAGCTATTGAATCTTTTTCTGGGGTGTTTCTTTTAGGTTTCCTCACAGGTTTTCCTAGATCTATCCATTAGATAATTTCCCACATGATTTTCGGATTATCTTGGTGGCATTCGAGGGATTTCTTGTGGAACAAGCTTCAAAGATTGGATTTTTATCTTTCTCAAGTTTATTTCTTGAGGGACTCGCATCAAAGGTCAAATATTTAACCTTTTCGCTTTAAATTAAAGATTCATTTTCTTATGGATTATGTAAATCGAACAAGTATAAGCTAGATCGGGTTTAAAGGAACTTGTACTAGTGTTTGGGCTATTTTGAAAGTTTCCAATTCTGGAATGCAAAACACGAAAGTGAAATTGGCCCAGACCGACCAGTTCCTTTAGTTAAATGATCAATACTGGTTTCAAATTATCAGTGAGAATTCTGGGTCTAGCATGAACATTTACCCTTGAGGAAGATCCTGGCCTGGCCACTAAAGAATGAGAGAAGACCGGATACCCTTAAGGTGAAGCCCTTCCAGCGTCAACATGTAGAATACCAAAAGAAGAAGACCGGAAGAACAAATATGGTAGATCGGAAGAAGAAAATGACCGATGCAAAGGGAAGAGGGATGGGTAATTCAAGCAGAATATACCCTAAGAAGAAATCAGAAGAACTATAATCTCAGAAAGGAAGAAAAATATACTGACGTGAAGAGAATATCTAAAAGTTAATTTGGGTTTCTTGAAGAATAGGTGTTGAGGATATTTACTGTATTGCCCCTAGAAAACTAACATAATTTAATTACTAACGTGGATATTTGAAAGAATTATTATAAGTAATATGGTTTGTTAGTGTTGGTGAATGTGCCCTTTTAAGGGCTATTTATGTAAATAGACATTTCTCGTTTGATTGATCTTTTATCAGATGAGTTAATTTTCATGAATGTAATATTCTTGTGCATGTTTTAATTCATAAAAATGATCCACCAAAAGAAACACTCCATGGATTGTTAAGATCATGAGTGATTCTTTTCAGTAGTACTCGTACGAAGATCCTTAGACTAGAAATCACTACATGGTCTTAGGTGAATTGTAGTGTGCTTTGACATACGCCTAACGAGGTCATAACAAGTTGTTAAGTACGGGTATGATTGGGTACACTATAAGTCACGCTAAGGTATGTAGGTGAAGTGATGGGACTACAAGTCTCTCTTAAGTGAGAGATGATATCTTGGCCACTTGATAGTGAATTGAGAAGTGCATGGTCCTGCCCAAGAAATGATAAGTGTTATCATTTGCTTGAATAAAATCAGTGTCACTAAGAGATCAAGTAAACGTTTAGTTAAATAAGGATGATGGTTCTATGCCTTATGCTAAACTGGATATCGATGTGGAGGATCGTACGTGGTATGCTTGGAAAGTTGTGTTGAATTACCATTCGACCCTCCATTCTGAATTGAGTAGTCATGTCTTGCTAGAGACCACTAATGATTTATGGATTAATCAATGGGATTGATTTATCCATTGTCAATTTGGAATGGGTATGCATGACCGCACATAAGAGAGTTCGATGATACTAAATAAGTATTATTCCCTGCACTAAGTATAATTCTTATATTTAGACAAATAATATTTAATTAAATAGTTTAATTAAATATTATTGAAAAGTTTTTGGTGTTAATTAAGAGTTAATTAAGTACCTCGAAAGAATTAGAATAAGCTGACAAATCAAGGAACCTAATTACAAATTAAAGTTCTTAACCCATCAGTCTGATCTATGGGTCACTAGATGATCCATGGGTTTTGGTAAAACCCAAGTCAGTAAAGTTAATATTCTTTTAATTATTTAATAATTAAAAGAGTTACTGATTTGGTTTACTGACTCAGTCTTATGACTTCTATAAAGTAACGAAGACAAGGCAGTGAAACACAGACTTTTTCTAAAAAAAGAAAAATTGATTTACCAAAATTCTTCCAAAACTTTTCTCTCTGCAGCCAAACGGCAAGCATCGGTTCTAAGAGAACTCCAGTGCTTGAGAGTAGAGAGCATCTTCTGAGGAAGTGCTTTGATGGTGATCCAAATTTTCAGACAAACATCAATAAGGATCCAGGTGCGGCAATCAATTACGCTATGAGGGTAAGCATTAAATGCTTTAAACGTAAGGCTAATAAACAGTAAAACACAAATTAGGCATTTTCGCTGCGTAAAAATTTTGTTAATCATGCCCAAAGATCCAGCAGTTAGTTTAATGACTGATTAGTTATGTTCAAAACTTCAGTGGCCAAAAGTATAATATTGAATAAGTTTAATGGCCTACTAAGTTTTTAACCCTTTCTTTTAAGTACTAGAGACAACTTAATGACCACAAAATATTATGTCAAAGTGAACTATTGAACAAATATAATTTACAATATACGTTATATAATTTGCAATGTATTACCCTGTCAAATGCAATTCTATAAAATGCTACATATGTTTTAAGTCGGACCAAAATTTGCAATAAAGTTCAATCTCAGAACTGTGCAGCTATAACTTGTTGTTGTTGAGCTTCTTCAACGCTTCTATATCCATAGACTCAAGACCAATTCTCTCTGCCTGTACACAAAAAAAGGCATCAAGAACAAGTTCTAATAGATGGTAACAGACTATTTAATGGTTTCAAAACGTAAAAAAATTATAATATGAAAAGAATAATATTCCTAACCTTTGATATAAGGAGAACACACATAATCAGAGGCAAGAGCTTTAAGTTTTTTGTAATTTCAACCATGATAACACAAAGAGAGACTGTCATCGTCATTGAACCTCAAAAAAAAGAAGCAACACCAAGCAGAGCATATCTAGAATACACCAGTAAGAGGAAACATGATGTGATCTTAGGCTCACCTCAAGGTAACTCTATACATTCTGCTCATTTGCATCCCAGTGTCCAATGTATTCAAAGCATAAGGACCTATCAAAGAGATCTATTGATAGACATTTAAGGTTCAATGACAAGAGTTAGGACAAAGAGGGTTCAAGATAAGCTTAATTTGATAGTTCAAGAGACTTATAGCAACGAGATTATTTTCAAGGATGATTTTGAGACAAAGGAAAACATCATATTAAGTGTTTACATGGATCAAGGTATCACTTGAGTGTGATGGATGATGTTGTCGCACCATGCTAGCCCAACAGCTACATCTCTTGTTATTTCGGGCTATTTTTTATTGTTTTGTGTTTTGGACTCTTTAAGGGGTTTTTTTAGTCCTTCATGAATGATTTTTACCCTTAAATGATGTCCATATTTGTCCAAGGTCAGTCAAGATTCAGCCCACATGGAAGTCCAAGTCCAATTCAAAGCTTCTAGAAATTACTTAGAAGAGAAGGCAACATAAAGAATGAAGGAGAAGGAAGGGGGCGTGCGTGTGGTCCAAGGGGCGGCTGCCCTAATTTATTTTTAGCAGATTTAAATTTATTTTCAGTAGATTTTAGTTAATTAAGACTTATTCTTGTAAGTTATAGCAAGATTAAAGTCATTCCTTATTTACTATAATTGATAGAAAGAACCTTTGAGATTAGAAATTTTCCTTAGTTATAATTTCCTAATCTTGCAAGATTGTTTATTGCCTTGTTTTACACCTTTTGGTCTGCCACCTACTAGTATACATAGGAGTATTGTGCCTTCAAAAAAAGCATGACTTTTGAGTACAATCTTTTTGATAGTGTGCTATAACCTTTGATTTATGTGTTAAATCAAAATTTCCGACTTTATCAATAGTAGAGTTAGGTACTGATGTGTTAAAAGTACACACACAAATAAAACCCTTTTTAACACACTAAAGGACCACAAATCCTGTCGTATAAGACTACAACCCGTGCTCTCAGTAGCCTGGAGCGTCCATGGCACTCTGGAGTGCTATGGACACTCTAGCGTTCTGCCCATTTCGCACGTCCACACCACTCTGGAGTGCTGTGGACTCTTTAGCCCTCAGGTTCCTTAGCATGTCCACAGCACTCCAGCATTTTGATACTTATTTTTTCTTGTTACATTTCAGTGCAATTTTTGCCCTTATTGTATCCCAATTTCTTAATTTGCTCTTCTCCATCCAATTGAGCTAGATGTGACCTAAAATTCACCATTTTCCTACAGAATACACATGACATTCATGAGATTGAATTTATTGAAAATTAAGCACAAATAGGCACTTTGTCCTCCAAAATATATGCAACTTATTTAAGAATCATGCTTAAAAGAACTATAAAAACGTGATGAATTTGGGTTATATCATTCCCCCACATTAAAATCTTGCTTGTCCTCAAGCAAAGTCAACCTAAAATATCAAAATTCGCAAGGTAGATAATCATAAAAGCTTAGCTCCATTCATTGGTCTATCTCAAGCATTCTCAACATTTAAAAAAAAAAAAAAACAATATACCATGCATTCATGATCAAAGGATCTCACCAAGCACAAAAGAGAAAGTATGGCATGAAAATGCATCCATAAAGAGTACTCAATAACACTAAGGATTTCCCTCATGCACATAAGTGTTTAGGTGATTATTTATGTGGCGCTCAAGTCTTTGTGTAATGAATTCTCAACCAGAACTTGGCCTTAGATCACATCTTCACCACTCAAGCAAGCAACATAAATTTAAAGGGGTTTTGTTGGGTGAGAACAAGTAGAGAAGGGTTTAAGGTATAAAATAGGTCATAGGGTAGAAATAGAGGTTTTCAATCCAAAGCACCTAGATATAATTCAAACACTTCATTGGAGGCTTTCCTTTTTGATTCTTTTATAACACATATATATGAGGGTCCAGGGCTTAAAAGTCCCTCACTTCCTCATTTATAGCTACTTTTTTTTTTTTTTTGGCATGAAGGTACTGAGCTTAAAAGTCTCTCACTTCTCTATTTTTCTGTTTTTCTGCATTAAAGAAGACACACATAATATATACAACACACTAAGAATCCATATAACATACATTAGCCATTTTAGTGTTCAAACTACAACTAAGCAACTTCGGGGGTTTCAAAAATGTATAAGGCAAGAAAAAAAAGGTTTAGGGGCTGAACATAGGTGCTAGAAAAGAAAGAATGGTCAAGGCTCAAAGGGGTTAATCCTAAAGGAATTTGATGTTTGGGTGTGGAAAAAAAGAAAGGATAAAACAAGGGGTTTACTAGGAGCTTTGTCATCTCAATATGTCATAAACTCAAGCAGTAATGACATGCATACGCAAATCCAAGCCTTGGATCCTTTTCATCCACAAGACAATCACACAACAAAGAGAATGAGCAAGAAAGTCGAAAGATGCTCATTAGGCTCAAATTCAGCTCACACGACATTAAGGACATGTGTGATCAAATCTAGAATGCTCAAAATGGATACAAACTCATACCACACAACACCAAGTGCCAAGTGAGATCCAAGTCAATCATGCCAAAGTATCACAAAAATGATGCTCAAGACACATGTTTAGAAAAATTTTCGCAAAAAGGAGCAGTTTTTGAAAATTTGAACAAATCATCCACAATTTGAATATAAGACATTCAAAGGATTGCTTAAGGACTAAACTCCCCCACACTAAACTATACATTATCATTAATGTACTAACCATCACAACACAGGTGGGAGCAAGACAATAATGTGAGTTAGGAAGAGAAAAGTGGCATAAACAAAGCTAGGGTATATACATGTATACTTATCAAATGGCTCTCTATGTTGTGCATGTGCTTGTGCCAAAGAATTGAAATGCATGAACTTGCCCTATCAACCATAAACAGTGATCCACATGTCTTGCTAGAGAGAGTGAACAAGAATGAAGTAGTTGACAACGAGTTCAAAGAAGAATGATGGCTCAAGATCACATTACATATGCATTAAGATCATTAGGAAATTTAACAAACATATTTCAGAATTTTCACACAACACCCTTTAAACATTTAAAAATCAAATATGCCAACCAAATACCATCAATGATTCAGCCCGTACCTACTTAAAAAAAAAAAAAAAGAAAACTAAGAGACAAATTCTGCTCATCATATACAATTATAGTCACGTACACATAGTATATAAAAAGTATGCTCAGCATATTCACAATCAAGCACGTACACAAAATGTATACATTAGTCTTTACAATGAAAAAATAAAAAGGAAAAGAAACCTTCTCTTTTCTCCCTAGTTTAGTGAGTAGGAGATAATGAATAGGGAGGCTCGTAGATGACACGTGATACACTAGAATTGTATTGGAAGCTTGCAATGTTCCATACCTACAAGAAATGCCAAGAGAACTTATAGGATATATGTGCACCCAATTGCATTCCAACATAACAAGTGTGCTGAGCATTCACATACCATTAGTACAACATTCTCCCCAATTTCCAATCGATTGGAGCAACTTACTTAATTAGATAAATCTACAAAACCGAAGCATGTGTATTTTTCAATGAGGCTCAAAACCGTATAATGCAACATACTTGGTTCAAAAATATACATCACAATGTAGGCTTACAAGAAGTATCTAAACAGCAAGCCTAGTTTGTACTATACCATCCAATCCAATATCTCATCCACAACACAAAGCTTAGGATAGAGAGAAGAAAGTGAATCATAGATAATTAAGCACAAGATAATTAAGATACGAAGGAAGAGAATAAATAAATTGAGGATAAGAAAATAGAACAAGAATAACCCTGCAAGGCAACTTTGGAGTTTAGCTCAAGGGTTAGCACAATAAAGTTGGAAAGGGAAGAGAATGCCCTATTTTACAATGCTACAGCAGCCCACATGAAGGCAAGAAATGTGGTGCTACTAATATGATTATGCATATTCCTCCAGTTTCAATCTCTACATATATTGCTCATTTTTTTCCTTTCTCTTTGAAGCACGCTTCTTCCATCATCATCTAAACATCACAAAGAAAATTCTCCTTACCAATCTAAGGAGGCTAAATATAATTCATAGAAGATGAATGTAGTCATTGGTAGAATAATAGCATGCACTCCATGAAAGTAAAAAAAAAAAAAAGAAAGAGAAGTTCAAGAATTGCAAGTATTAGAATTTATCAATATAGCATATCTCATGATTCTCAAACCAAACATATCTTTCTTACCTTAATAGAATGCTTAAATAGTAAAGAACATTTCCCACCAAATGCTAACTCATCTCAAGAAAATAAAATAAACAGTAAGAGAATGTACAGCTTTTTACATTTTTTTGGTATTTTTAATTTTTTTATTTTAATGGATTTTAAAATTTTTCAATATTTTTGGATTTTTAATTTTTCTATACTAAAGAGAAAATAAAGAAAATGGTAAAAACATGAACTTACTATGGAACTGGTCAAATTGTTGATTAAAAGAAACAACAAGGTTTGGAAGCTAACTAAAGCTTGAGGAGGTGACAACTAATCAAACTCCAATCCGCAGCCAAGCCAAATATTCCTTTCAATCCACAATCCCAAAGGCGTAAAAATGAAAAATAAGAAAAAGTAAAAATTAAATAAATAGAACCATAAAAAGAAAATTGCACCGTTCAACCTAAACACAAAAAAAAAACACAAATCGCTCCCCGGCAACGGTGCCAAAAAGTGATGTGTTAAAAGTACACACGCAAATAAAACACTTTTTAACACACTAAAGGACCACAAATACTGTCGTATGTAGCGAGGGTGTCGAACCACAGAGAGCATAATGCATTTATTCTTGTATTTAGGTTTACGTGCTTATTCTACAAAATAAAGAAAAATAAAGAAAGAAAAATGAAAATCCTAACCTAACTACTACCCCAAAGGATAATAGGCGAGGATAAACTGAAGGGAGAATTTAGTCAGGTCAAAAGTATTGAAAGTGTTGGGACACACTGGACTGAGGAATGCTCCCAGTCCCTTGCTCGATGTGTCACGCATCGAACTACGGTCCTCAACTTCCTACCTCTTGACTTAACCAAACATTCTCAGGTAAGGGAGAAACCTAAACCAAATCCCTAGAAATGTGGCCATGGTGTCTTGGTGAACTCCTCACACACGATTCCTAAGAATCTAAAGTTAATCCCCCTTTTAGTTAATCTTATAATACCTCCACTATGTTCATAGTCATTGGCCAAAACGTCAATCATCCAGTTAACCCACGAGTCTCGACTTATGGGTGTTATGCCTAACAATAACTCCCAGGCTATAGTCATCAACATGAACTACGGGATTCATCAACCCACGAGCTTGGATGCATTTTGATGTGTTATGCTTAACATTGCGCCTGGAGCTATGGTCATTGACAAATCGAGAACCTTCGGTCTCCCATGGTGCAAACAAAGCTTCACCAACATACAAATCAACTAAAACCCATGTAGATTAACAACCCATAAAGCAAAATATCAGGAAATCAATACAAGAACATTCATAGATAGCAAATGGGCAACATCCAAAGCTAAAAACATAATCTTTAAGTATAAATGGCATGAAAACATTAAATCCAAAAACCAAATGGAAAACCATGAACATTTATCAATCCATATAAGATGGGTTGCTAAAATGTGGATTTACAATGAAAAGAAGCAAATAAAATAGAAGAAGAGAAAATCAAACTAGAGAGAGAAGCCCTAGGATCAAGAAGGCTAATCCATCCAAGATGACCTAAAATCTATACAAAATGTAGTATTTATAGGTGAAAGATTATATGCCCGGGCTTAGCCAGAAACTCATTTCATGCCACGCATTCCAGAATTGGAATCTCTGGCCAGGCCTAGACGCTAGCACAATCACTATTCCAACCCTTGCTTGAAATAACATTGCGCAGGATCTTGATATGTACTTATTCGGTTTATCACCTAACAAAATAAACTCTAATAAAAAGTAGAATCATAGAATATACCTCTTGAAGCGTGTTAATTCAGGTGATAGCTTGTATGCCTCAAGACTTTGATTGCACGTTGTGTGGACAAAGATCTAGCAATATATTGAGCAGCAATCAACACAAACTGCGTCGAAAACCTCACCGGAAAATTCCGTCGTCCGCCGCCAGTGCGTGTAGCTTCACGGGCAGCCGATTATCCACGCTCCACCAAGAAGCTAGGGAAGCAACCAGCCGACCGATCTAGGAGAGAGGACAGCCGCTAGGAATTCTCAAAATCCGACTTTGAGGGAGAAAAAATTATTTCTCTCTCTAGGATTTTATCTCTCTAGTTTTTTTGTCTTGAAAACTTATGAATTGTGTATGTGTAATAGCTAATCCCTTGTATGTATGTAGAGTTACAAGAGAGACCCCAAGTTAGTTTAGGATTGGTCTTCCTAATGGGTTTAGGTAATTAATTAGTTTCCAAATCCAATTAGGTAACCAATCTAATAGGATAAACCAAATCCAATTAGATTTTCTAATATCTAGGATTTCCTAATTCTAATTGAAACTTAAGACTTAATTAATTAATTAATTAATTAATTTCACTTTGTTAATTACTTAATTAACTCTTAGGAATAATTAATCAATTAATTAATTCTACCTATTCAATTAGCCCATTACAAAATTAATCGTACCACTAACGGATTAATTTTGGCACTACCATCCTATATCAGAATTGCTTCCGAGACAACTAATTAATTTATTCTTAATCTTCCCACATCAAAGATATAAAGCTCGTTAATTATTAATTTACTGATAAACTAATTAATTAACTTCTCTAATTCTGAGACTAGTACCACTCGACCTTTTATTATACCGGACATAAGTCCACCAGCTGGGTTTAGTATAATAAACATTACGAGCTCATATCGGGAGCACAATCACCCCGGATGCATCGGTACATGGTTTCCTTTCGACAAGCAGCAGCACACCAAGTAACTAAACACGCACACCGAACCCACCGAGACTATTGACCACAATTGACCTCACCCATTGGCAGATTAAAGTACACTATGTCTAATCCTCATGCCCGCTCAAGTCTAGGGATTAAAAGATAAAATACTAAGAACGATTTGTCTATTAAATCAGTACAAGACAAATCATTCTAAATGGTCAAGTTGAATACGCCCCGGGCATATCTATATGATTCAATTAGTTTAGACAAACCAATTATCTGAATCACATAATAACCTAAATTGACATTTTGTCCAAAGCTGTATCGCTTACGATCCTCATTTATATATTATGTCTTTTAACCAATGATGAGATCTACTGTGTCACACAAGACACCTCTTCATCTAACTACATAATATAAATGGACAAATAATGCACAACAAAATATAGCCAAAACATAAATCGATATATTAACTGGGAAAATGTACAATACAAGCATAGCTTATGTATTCAACTCCAACAACAGGGGCTTGACCAATTGGGGTTATGATACAACAAGAAGAAGTTTTGGGGCCATTTTATAATTAAAAAGAAGTCACGACCCGTGCTCTCAGTAGTCTTGAGCGTCCATGGCACTCTAGAGTGCTGTGGACACTCCAACTTTCTGCCCACTTCAGCATCGCAAGTTCTTAATTTGCTCTTCTCCATCCAATTGAACTAGATGTGACCCAAAATTCACCATTTTCCTACAAAATACACATGACATACATGAGATTGCATTTATTGAAAATTAAGCACAAATAGGCACTTTGTCCTCCAAAATGTATGCAACTTATGTAAGAATCATGCTTAAAAGAACTATAAAAACACGATGTATTTGGGCTACATCAGGTACTATTGTGGTGTCATTTTACCCAGAATTCTTGTGAGAATAAGAATTATTTCACCCTAACACTTATTCCGCCCCATAGTTGAATTTGTTGGAGTTGAATACATAAGCTATGCTTGTATTGTACATTTTCCCAGTTAATATATCAATTTATATTTTGGTTATATCATGTTGTGCATTAATTGTCCATTTATATTATGTAGTTAGATGATGAGGTGTCTTGTGTGACACAGTAGATCTCATCATTGGTTAAAAGATATAATATATAAATGAGGTTCGTAACCGAAACAGCTTTGGACAAATTGTCAGTTTAGGTTATTATGTGATTCAGATAATTAGTTTGTCTAAACTAATTGAATCATATAGATATGCCTGGGGCATATTGAACTTGACCATTAAGAATAATTTGTCTTGTACTGATTTAATAGACAAATCGTTCTTGGTATTCTATCTCTTAATCCCTAGACTCGAGCGAGCATGAGGATTAGACATAGTGTACTTTGATCTGATAATGGGTGAGGTCAATTGTGGCCAATAGTCTCGGTAGGTTGGGTGCGTGTATTTAGTCGCTTGGTGTGCTGACGCTTGTCGAAAGGAAACTATGTACCGGTGCATCCAGGGTGATGGTGCTCCCGAGATGAGCTCGTAAATTTTATCATACTAAACCCGGCCGATGGACTTATATCTGGTATAGTAAAAAGATCGAGTGGTACTAGTCTTAGAATTAAAGAGGTTAATTAATTAATTTATCAGTAAATTAATATATTAACGAGCAATATATCTTTGATGTTAGGAGATTATGAATATAATTTAATTAAGTTGTTCCGGAAGCAATTCTGGTGTAGGATGGTAGTGCCATAATTAATCCGTTAGTGGTACGATTAATTATGTATTAGGTTGTTGACAAAGGTAGATTTAATTAATTAAGTATTTAATTAATCAGTTGGTTGTGAATCATACCAGGAACTGGTTTGGGATAAGTGAATCCCTGTGTCAGTTGGTTGTGAATCATACCAGGAACTGGTTTGGGATAAGTGAATCCCTGTGTCAGTTGGTTGTGAATCATACCAGGAACTGGTTTGGGATAAGTGGATCCCTGTATCAGTTGGATGTGTATCAGTCCAAGAACAGGATTGAAGGAAATAGAAACCTAGTAGGAAGGCCAATCCTAAACCAACTTGGGGTCTTTCTTGTAACTCTATATATTGATAAGGGATTAGCTATTCAAGACACATAATTCTATAGATTCATAATTCAAGAATCTAGAGAGAGAAAATTCTCTCTCTCAAAGTCAGATTTTTTGAGCATACTTACGGCTGGTTTTCTTCTCTTCTTAGACGAATTTTTGGCCTGTCAAGCCAGATGCGTGTGTAGCTTTCTCTCTCCGGGTGGTGCGTTTACAGTACGTGCTAGGTGCAGCGGTGCTGGAATTTTTTGGCAGGTGGATTGTGGTGATTAGCTGATCAATTGGTTTCTAGATCGTTGCCCACACAATGTGAAATTGAAGTCTTGAGGCATACAAGAGAATCACCTGAGTGCACGCTTCAAAGGTATTTTTCTAAGATTCCGCTTTTAATTAGAAATTTTGTTGCGTGGTAAATTGAATAAGTGCGAACCTAGATCCTGTGCAATGTTATTTCAAAAGGGTTGGAATAGCATTGTGCTAGCGTCTAGGCCTGACCAGAGTTTCCGATTTTGAAATGCATAGCATGAAAGTGAGTTTCTGGCTAGGCCCGGGCAGATAATCTTTCAAAATTCTTATAGAAAATTAAGTCCACAAAACTTGTCGCTTTTGGAGTAATCCGGAACCGCATCAAAATAACTCATAAGAGGGTGAAGTGGGAGGAAAAAACCTAACCTCTTACCCAACCCTCAACCTTAGTGTGATAGGGAGTATATCACAAAAAAAGTTTATTTGCAGCAAGAACTACTGTATTATGGCAAAACAAGTAAAATTATTAATCAAATTTCCAGATTCTATAGAAATCCATCATCAACAGGAAATACAAACTACTAATTTTCTAATCAACGTTTAAAAAATTATAACAAAATATAAAATCCATAAAAAAATAAAATATCTTCTTAATTCACATTCTAATAGATAGAAGACTACCAAACCAACAAAGCCATAAGGGATAGTTAGATGAGAAATACTAGCAATAGAAGACTCACGTTCCCTCTTCAATATTGAGCTTCTTGTAGAAATTCACAACAAAGATGCCTACTAAAAGTCCATAGGATGACCCAATCATTATACCAGGAACAAATTGTTCATCTGGAACTGCAGTGCCAAAGGTTACCACTGCTAAAGCATAGAACATGACATGCAAGAACAGGCAAAACTAAAATCAATTTCACAGAGCAATTATACAATGTTGAAGAGAAACAGGGAGAGATTGTACGGTGTTCCATCCTGGGCTAAGTATCAGTTTTTATATCATACATAGATCACGTAGAAATGATTCCATCAAATACATAAAGCTTTCATCAGACAACCTCCCTAAGGCTAAACAAGTATTAAATACCTAGAACATAATGAAACAGACAGTTTGCATTGTTTCTTAGCGAAATTTCTTAATGTCAATCCCTATTTTTAAGTTTGATACATCACCTATTTTTAAGTTTCAATCCCTCAACCTAGTTGGTGTAACAGTAATAAACATTAAGCCTTCAACCATTCAGATCAAAATGACAATGAACGGGAGAAATAAAATCCAACCACCCTTCTCACTTCATCTCACCATCTTCCTTAGTATCAAGACATTGAGACCATAAATGTTTATAGGCATCCATAGACACTAGAACTTTATTATCTAGGAAAATAGCATTCAAGAAACTGAATGTTGTTAGTTTTGAATATAGAAAAACTATGTCTTGTATCAAAAACTAATATCCACAGTTGACATATCATTTTGTTTCAGTATTAAATTGTTCCATTATATCATAGAGATAACGAGGTGTGGAAAGACACAGTAGATACCGTTATTGGTTAAAGTATTGATATATAAAAAGTATGCTCATAACTGAGATAGTATGAACATACTAATGGTATAGGTTGTCATGTGGTTTGGAAATTAGTTTATCTAGACTAATTAAAATCACACGGATATGCCCGGGGCATATTGAGCATGACCAGTTAGGATAGAATTGACTTGTACTGATCGGCGTAGTCAATTCGATCCTAGTATTCAGTCTTTCAATCCCGAGATTGGGATGGGCGTGAGAGTTGGATATGCCAAAGAGTGTGGTCAATTGAGGCCTATACCTCGGTAGGTTGGGTATGCGATGTTTAGCTTCTTACGAGCCATTGCTAGTTGGAGGAATCCACGTACCGGTTCGTCGGGTTGATGGTGCTCTCGAGATGAGCTCGTAAGGTTTATTGTACTAAAACTGGCCAATGGACTTTACGTTCGGTATAATAAAAAGGTCGAGTAGTACTAATCTCGGATACCAAAAAGTCGGTGAATTAGTTTGTCAGTAAATTGATAAACCGACGAGTATTAGATCTTTAATGTGAGGAGATATAAGAAAATATAGTGGCGCGATATACAGTCATTTTTTAGCGGTAGTTCCATAGTTAGTCCGATAGTGGTACTACTAATTATGTATTTGACTAATCGACAAAGTGAAATAATTAATCCTAAAGATTTAATTAATATTTAATTGATTATGTGGATTGAGAAATTAATTCTATATGAATTAATTAATCCTAAGGGTTCGATTAAATTAAATTAACGAAGTGGGCTAAGAAATTAATTCGAATAGGTCGATTGGAGTTGATTAGTCTAGGAAAGACTAAGCGGTCAACGAAAGTCAAATTAAAAGGTCCAACTCAAAAGCCCACTAGGTCTCCATTAGAGCTCCCTATAAATAGAAAACTTGAGGCAAAAGAAAACTAAGGAAGTCTAGCAAGACAACTCTTGCTTTCTTGAGTGAGAAGATTCTAGAGAGAGAACTTCTTCTTCAAGAGTTCTTTTTCAAAAAAGAATCAGATTTTTCACTTGCTCAAGGTTGGATTCAAACCAAAGATCACGCTTTGATTTTTTGGCACCGGGTTTGCTTTTGTTCGGTGCATTTGATTTGGCCTGGACTTCGTTGATCTCTTCTTTGTGATTCGACATTCGGGATGTCTAGATCACGACTGAGCAGTTCAAATTCTGGCAGTCGGTGTGAGTTTTTTTTTTTTGATCAATAGGCAGCAGTTTTAAGCGGTGGGTGGTGGCACAATTTTTGGTTAAGGTTGTGATCAGATTTCAGGTTTTTCGAGTCCAATTTTGAGAGATTTTCTTGTGGGTTTTCGTGGGCTTTGTGGGTACACTTCAATAGATTATTGCCCATGCAATATTCGAAGTTTCTTGGAGTAATCTTTTGGATTTTGGTGGTATTCGATTGTTTGAGACTTTGGTTTTCTTTATAATAAAGACTTCGCTTCAAAGGTATAACCTTTAATCCTTCCACTTTTAATTAAAGGTCCAATCTTTGTGCGTTGTTTGTCGATTTAATAAATTAAATAAGTATAAGCCTAGATCCGTTCAGGGGAAAATGAATTTGAGCCTAAGCTTTGTCGAAAGTTTCCAATTCTAGAATGCATTGCACGAAAGTGATATTTTTGATTTAGCCCGGGCTTATTCTGTTTTCCTTCAAATTGGTATCAGAGTGAGTGTTTTGTCTTTATACTCGTTTAATTTATTACACGACTTTATTTTGGCATTATTATTTTTGTCAAAATGTTTAAACAGGTGGTTATTAGTTTCCCAGCTATTATGGTAGAATTTATTTTTCATTCATAAACCCTGGGACATGTTCGGGCTCATATTGTTTTTGAATGGAAATGTATGTAATAATAATAACCATGAGCTGGAAGCAGTTTAGGATTAGATAAATCTTGTAGTAGGATTTAATCTAATATTGTCGTCTTTAAATTCCTAGAAAAATGCCTTTGTATATAGGAATTTATGTACTATGACAAAGAAGTTATTTTGGGTAACTTATATTCGCTGGTTTTGGTTTCTCGTAATTTTGGGTGATTCGTAATTACGTAGTAAACTGAGAAAACCCAGGCGAATCGAAAGGAATCCAAATAACGAGTGGGAGCGACATGACGGGACGTGTCACCGAGGCGTCAAGGAATCAATGATAGAGAAGGCAATAAGAGTCATGAAATTTTATTTCTTTAATTTCCCGTATTTATGTATTTTTTTTGATTGTGTGTTTTCGATTTATTTGCATGAACAAAAACCAAAACATTTTAAAAGGTAAAGTGCAATCAACTAAGGTAGATTATTCGTATATTAAAACTCCAACCGTTTTATGAGTGCGAATATCCTTTGTTAAGATATTGCATGTTAAAACGGAAAAATCCTCAAACTAAAAAAATCTAAGTGGGAGTGGGTTGGTAAATATCCCCATGGCCTCCATTACGGGTTCATTGGTGATGTGGTTAAACTTGCGTGCTGGCTTAGACCTTCCTTCCTACCGGATGAGTTTTCAACCACAGATATCACCGAAATGAATTTCTAAAGGGATGACTATAGTGAGTTTAATTGGAGAAAGTTGCAACACCCTCGCCATTCGAGGCGCATTAGTATCCTAACAAACTTAGATGTCACATAATAGTATACACTTAGTGTACCGTTTTTAGTATCTCTCCCATCGATGTTACGCTATCTTCGTGTACGGCTAAAATGATCGAATATTAATTTCATTGATCATAAGATCATTGGTCAGATAGTGAAATTAATGAACTTTGGTTTTTCTTGAACGAATGTGGGTTGGCGTAGACGTTCACCCATCATGACCTGCGTTAATCTCGATGTGAGAGATGTCGGTAGAAGATTATATTGTTTTTTATGGATATCAATATTTTTGAAAAAGTAATACTGAAACTTAATTGTTTATTTTTCAGTCGTTGATATGTCGTTCAACCTGCTAGCTGTCATACTGAATAAGAATAAACTTACGGGTCCTAATTACATTGATAGGAAACGTAACCTAGACATTGTCCTTACTGCTGAAGGTTACAAATACGTGCTCACTGAGGAGTGCCCCACTAAGCCCAGCGATGATACCACCCCTGAGCAGCGAGAGCAATATACGAGGTGGCAGAAAGCTGATGAGATGACCCGGTACTACATCTTGGCTTCTGTGTTGAGTGTACTGCAGCACCAGCATCAGTTGTTTACCTCAACTTACGATATGATGCTCAACCTCAGGGAGATGTTTGGACATCAGGGCAGGGCAGCCAAGCAGTCAGCTATGAGGAAACTCATGAATGCTAGGATGGCTGAAGGCACCTCAGTGAGGGATCACGTATTGGACATGATGAGCTGCATCAATGAGATCAAGGTATTGGGAGGTGATATTTATGGGGAGACCCTAGTCGATATCATCCTCCAGAGTTTGCCCCCCAGTTTTGAGCAGTTTTGGTTAAATTACAATATGGGTAAGCTCTCATATTCACTTCCTGAGCTCATGACTGCATTGGTGTCTACTGAGGGCCTCTTTGCAGAGAAGAAGCAAGCCTTGGCTACTATTGGTCCCTAAGGTTCTTCTGCTGGGCTAGAAGCCAGGAAACATAAAAGGAAGAGAGGCCAGAAAGTAGGAGTTGCTGATCATGGAACCAAGGTGGGCATT
Source organism: Knoxia roxburghii (assembly GCA_030378225.1). NCBI lineage: Eukaryota > Viridiplantae > Streptophyta > Magnoliopsida > Gentianales > Rubiaceae > Knoxia > Knoxia roxburghii. Next base: position 27,024,911 of record CM059417.1, read on the forward strand.
GCCAAGAAGCATAAGCCAAAAGGCAAGTGTTTCAGATGTGACAAAGCGGGACATTGGAAGAAGGATTGCCAGAAGCCTCGAGTGTTTAACGGCGATTCCCATGGATACTTGGTGTGTGGATTCAGGAGCCACTGATCACGTTTGTAATTCTTTGTAAGGGTTCCAAGTGACGCGACTGCTTAAAGAGGGAGAGTTGCAGGTCTACCTTGGGGATGCTACCAGAGTTTCGGTTGTTGTAGTGGGAGTTTTATGGCTTTATTTTTCAGACTCAGTTTTAAATTTAAAGGATTGTCTATATGTACCCAGTTTTTGGAATAATTTACTTTCAATTTCGAGACTTATTTTGGATGTTATAAGTGTGTTTTTTCTGATGATTCTATTTTTATTAGAAAAAACCAGAAGCTATATGTTCCGGTACATTAGTTGACAATTTTTTTTTAATCAAGACATACTCCTCAGTAATGCAAAATACAAAAACTAGTAACTCATCACCGAATCATAATCAGAGAAAAGAGTCTTCCCCTTTGAATCAAACTTATCTTTGGTACTTGAGACTAGGTCACATCAACCTTAGTAGGATTCAAAGGTTGGTCAATAATGGGGCTTTGGGCTCATTAGAGATTGACAGCTATCCGACCTGTGAGTCCTGCTTGGAGGGTAAGATGACCAAGAGGTTTCTCAAGGCAGAAGGGGTATAGGGCTAATGAGGTTTTAGAGTTGATTCATTCTGACTTGTGTGGGCCTATTTTAGTTCAGGCTAGAGGTGGTTATGAGTATTTCGTGACATTCACGGATGATTACTCTAGATATGGATACATATACCTGATGCGCTATAAGTCTGAATGCTTGGCAAGTTCAAAGAGTTTAAAGCTGAGGTGGAGAACTATCTGGGTAAGAGTATCAAGGCCTTACGATCTGATCGCGGTGACGAATACCTCTATAGTGAATTTAGGTCCTATTTGTCAGAGGTGGGTATTCAGTCCCAGTTGTCTGCACTTTGCACACCCCAGCAGAATAGTGTAGTAGAGAGGAGGAACATGACTCTTATGGATATGGTTAGATCGATGATAAGTTATAATGAGTTGCCTATCTCGTTTTGGGGTTATGCCTTAGAGACAGCATGTTTTATCCTCAACCTAGTGCCATCTAAGTCTGTGCCTTCGACCCCATTAGAGTTGTGGACTGGGTGAAAGCATAGTCTGAGACATCTCAGGATTTGGGATTGTCCAGTACATGTGCTTGAGGCAGATGCAGGCAAGTTAGAGGTAAGAACCAAGGCTATGCTGTTTATAGGCTACCCCAAAAGAACGAGAGGTGGTCTATGTTGGATTGTGTTTAGGCATTTAATTCTAAATTAAATGGCGGAATTCCTAAACACTAAAGGATTCGGGTCTTACCCTCGACGCGCAATCGGTTGTGCAGTCGCCTGGATCCTTTGGGAAGATTGCGTTCACCACCACAGAACAATTCAAGTGAATTGCCTCTACGTTCTTGCACTGGAGTTCTCTCAGAACCGGTGCTAGCCCCAAAATTTGCCTGTTTTTTAAGAGAAAACCTTTTTCTCTCTGGGAAGAACAGTTTTGGAAGAGCGTATCTCTTTTTAGTCTGATAGTTTTTTTTTTTTTTTCAAATGTATATTTAAAAATGAGTCTGTTAAAACTTTTTTAACAGACTCCAGATACTTCTCAGATTTGAGAAGTATCTGTTTTAATTAATAAATAATAATTAATAATTAATAATAATTAATTAATTATTTACTGAGTTGAGTTTAACCAACACCATGGATCAACCCATTGATCCATGGATCAGGCTGATGGGTCAAGAACCTTAATTCACAATTAGGTCCCTTAATTTATCAGCTCAACTCAATTCTTCCCAGGTAATTAATTAACTTTTAATTAATACCATAAAACTCTTCAATAATATTTAATTAAACCATTTAATTAAATATTATCTATTTAAGTATAACTCTTATACTTAGAACAGGCAATTTAATTAATTCTGAATCATCGAACTCACTTATGTGCGATCCTGTAGGTCCATTCCAAATTGACAATGAATAAATTAATCTCATTAATTAATCCATAAATCATTAGTGGTCTCTAGCAAGACATAATGACTACACAATTCAGAACGGAGGGTCGAATGGTGATTCAACACAACCTTCCGAGTATACTACGTAATGTCCTCTACACTGATATCCAGTTTAGCATAAGACATTGAACCAATCATCCTTATATAGCTAATTTTTTACTTGATCTTTTAGTGACACTGAACTTAATCAAGCAAATGATAACCCTTATCATTTCTTGGGCACGGCCATGCACTTCTCAGTTCACTATCAAGCGGCCAAGATATCATCTCTCATTTAAGAGAGACTTGTAGTCCCATCACTTCACCTACATACCTTAGCGTGACTCATAGTGTACACAATCATACCCGTACTTAGCAACCTGTTACGGTCCCGTTAGGCATATGTCAAAGCACACTCTAATTCACCTAAGACTATGCAGTGATTTCTGGTCTAAGGATCCTCGTACGAGTACTACTCAAAAGAATCACTCATGATCTAACAGTCCATGGAGTGTTTCTTTTGGCGGATCGATTTCATAAAATTCAATATGCACAAGAATATAATTTCATGAAATTAACTCATCAGATAAATAATTAATCAAACGACAAATGTCTTATTTACATAAATAACCCTCAAAGTTTATTTACATAAATAGCCCTCATTAGGGCATATACACCAACAATTCTCAAGTAAAGCAGCGTCTAAGATATTAAGCTTCCTTTCTTGTTTGAGAACAATTCTCAAGTTTCTTTCCCAATCTAAGAAGTTCGGACCAACAAGTTTTTCTTTGTCCAAAATACTTCTTAGAGTGAGATTAGATGTATTAGTGCTAGTAGATGCCATTTCTACAAAAGAAAATGCAAAATATTAGAATGAGTTTTAAAATATTTTCCACAATAGCCAAAATTGAAATCCCAAACAATTTTGTGTTGGTGCTAGATTGTGGGCCGAAAATCCACAAAGAATCAACCCCAGTCTTGCTTTGGCAAGTATCGTAGGGATTGGGTTCTTTTGGTAGGCAACGTTCAAATCACATCCCTATGTAATTTAACGATTTCCAATTGCATCACTATGCAACTTTTCGGTGATAGGATGAACATTCTAAATGTTTGACACCATCCTATCTTTGCAAAATTAATCCCTAGTCAACTTATCGGGTCAAGCTAGGATTAATTTTCCCAAGTTAAACCATCCCTCAAGGCATCACATCAATAGACACCCACACAGTTTTTCCATAACAAGTGGTAGTGATAAAGTCGAGCATCTAATACCCAAACAGTTTTTCCATTCATTAATGGTAGTGATAAAGTTGGGCACTATTATGCAACAACCCGCCGCACGAAGAAAACCTGAGGCCCTTGGGCTCTCCAAGTCCACCAGACGTTCAACGCTCAAGCGGGCCCTCAAGTATGGAAGCAAAATCTTGGGTTTTTGGGATTTAAGTTTGATCGGCTTAACATGCATTGTCGTTTTCATTCATTCACAAAACATAAAATTGCGGAAATGCGATGAATTGGGCTATAATCTATTACAGGGCCTTTTTTAAAAAAAAACTTCTTTTGGGCCTCCATTTTGGGCTTCCGTTCCTGGGCTCCATCATGGACTCCTTTGGAACCTCCTTTTTTGGGCCTAACTATTACATAATTATTTAATAGGCACGCAGGCCCAATTTTAAAATGGCTCGCAGGCCCAAAAAATTTAAATAATAAATTTTAAGCCCAATTCATGCATAGAAAAACACACAATTGCATATGCTTCGTACAAGCCAATTTTATTAGGCCGAATCATTTAATTAGGGATTGTGTAACTCTTACACTATTAAAATTGATCGTGTCATGATCAATTTTAATCAATCCCATGTTCATTCATTTTAATCGAATGATGCATGAACATGCTAGCATAATTATGATGCTTCACATAAAATTTAAACAATTTAAATTTAAGCATCATAAGTAAACTAAAATAAATAAATAACAATTAAGTAATCTAATTAATTAATTATTTATTTATCTTTTCTAATTATCCTAATCTAATTAAGATAATTTATTTCAAAATTTAAACTTATAGGATAAAATTCTAAATTAATCCTATCTTTATCTAATAAGATTATTTAATTAAAATCTTATTAAATAAAATTCAGAAAATTTTAAAATTTTTAATTTTCTGAAACTCTTGGGGTCATTTCGTAAATAACCAAAATTCTGGGCTTAGGGTTTAAGGGAAACAAAACTGTTAGGGCTGGTTTGTAATTTTTAAAACATTTAAATTTTGGCAGCTAGGGTTTTGGGCTTGCGGCGGGGCATTTCCGAGATTATGGAGTGCGGCGGGGGCAATTTGGTCATTTCACCCAATTAGGGTACCAGCCTCCCGCCGCCTCGTTCTTCTTCCCCGATTTGCTGCCGGCGTCGCTGCTCGGGTTTTCTGGCGAACACTTCGCCTTTTCCGGCGCTGATCACAGCGCCGGACGTCGTCTCTTTGCCCCGGTTCGACCCCGATCAAATCGAGGCCCACTTCGGCAGTTCATCGACCGACGAAACCCGCGACCAGCCTTCGAAACCTCCGTCGGCGCGACTTCTGTCATTTCGTTTCCCCCGCCCCCCGGTGCGAGGAACATTTCCCCGACCTCGACGAAGCAGCCAGCGAAAACAACATCAACCCAGCAAACAATTTAAACCAAACCAAAATAAATAAACAGAATCCAATCCGTTCATCAAAAAAAAAAAAAAATTTCCGGCAAGAAACCATGAATCGTGTCATCTGAATTCAAACACAAACCCAGTTTTGAAAACCCAAACAACACAAAACCCATTCCCATTAATAAAAGAACAAAAGCACAGGAAAAATTTAGGCCAAAAAAAAACCAATTTTCAAAGTGGCGCGATTTCCCGGCGAACTTCCGGCCGGCCGGAATAATTCCGGCGAGCCATTCCCAGAAACCGGCGACCATTGAAGCAGCAACATTTTTTTTTCTTAAAACTGTTTTCAAGGAAAAAAAAAACTTATACCCAATTTTCTTAATTCTTTTGTTTCAATTAAACCATTTTTAATTAAAACAAAAATTAACCTATGGCTCTGATACCACTGTTGGATTGTGTTTAGGCATTTAATTCTAAATTAAATGGCGGAATTCCTAAACACTAAAGGATTCGGGTCTTACCCTCGACGCGTAATCGGTTGTGCAGTCGCCTGGATCCTTTGGGAAGATTGCGTTCACCACCACAGAACAATTCAAGCGAATTGCCTCTACGTTCTTGCACTGGAGTTCTCTCAGAACCGGTGCTAGCCCAAAATTTGCCTGTTTTTTAAGAGAAAACCTTTTTCTCTCTGGGAAGAACAGTTTTGGAAGAGCGTATCTCTTTTTAGTCTGATAGTTTTTTTTTTTTTTTTCAAATGTATATTTAAAAATGAGTCTGTTAAAACGTTTTTAACAGACTCCAGATACTTCTCAGATTTGAGAAGTATCTGTTTTAATTAATAATTAATAATTAATAATTAATAATAATTAATTAATTATTTACTGAGTTGGGTTTAACCAACACCATGGATCAACCCATTGATCCATGGATCAGGCTGATGGGTCAAGAACCTTAATTTACAATTAGGTCCCTTGATTTATCAGTTCAACTCAATTCTTCCCAGGTAATTAATTAACTTTTAATTAATACCATAAAACTCTTCAATAATATTTAATTAAACCATTTAATTAAATATTATCTATTTAAGTATAACTCTTATACTTAGAACAGGCAATTTAATTAATTCTGAATCATCGAACTCACTTATGTGCGATCCTGTAGGTCCATTCCAAATTGACAATGAATAAATTAATCTCATTAATTAATCCATAAATCATTAGTGGTCTCTAGCAAGACATAATGACTACACAATTCAGAACGGAGGGTCGAATGGTGATTCAACACAACCTTCCGAGTATACTACGTAATGTCCTCTACACTGATATCCAGTTTAGCATAAGGCATGGAACCAATCATCCTTATATAGCTAAACGTTTTTACTTGATCTCTTAGTGACACTGAACTTAATCAAGCAAATGATAACCCTTATCATTTCTTGGGCACGGCCATGCACTTCTCAGTTCACTATCAAGCGGCCAAGATATCATCTCTCATTTAAGAGAGACTTGTAGTCCCATCACTTCACCTACATACCTTAGCGTGACTCATAGTGTACCCAATCATACCCGTACTTGGCAACCTGTTACGGTCCCGTTAGGCATATGTCAAAGCATACTCTAATTCACCTAAGACTATGCAGTGATTTCTGGTCTAAGGATCCTCGTACGAGTACTACTCAAAAGAATCACTCATGATCTAACAGTCCATGGAGTGTTTCTTTTGGCGGATCGATTTCATAAAATTCAATATGCACAAGAATATAATTTCATGAAATTAACTCATCAGATAAATAATCAATCAAACGACAAATGTCTTATTTACATAAATAACCCTCAAAGTTTATTTACATAAATAGCCCTCATTAGGGCATATACACCAACAGTCTATTTTGTAGCCAGCAGGATCAGATGGTGATCAGCACCAATGCCAGATTTCTTAAGGAGAACTATGTTTTAGATCACAAGTCAAGCAGCAAGGTATTATTAGAAGAGCTTAAAAGACAATCCATTATTCCAGATGCACAAGTACAGGAAGACACACCACAAGAGACTGCACACACTATCACAGCTGATGCACTTACATTGGTTGTGCCTTATTGTAGTGGAAGGGTTGCCAGACAGCCCGAGAGTTACATGGGTTTAGGTGAGTCTTCGGACTTTATCCATTGCGCTCATGAACCAGACCCAGTTAGCTATAATGAGGCTCTCCAGGATAAAGATACAGATTCTTGGCAGAGAGCGATGATTGCTGAGATGGGTTCTATAGACTCAAATCAGATCTGGGAGTTGGTAGACCTTCTTGATGGGTTTTAGCCTATTGGGTGCAAATGGGTCTACAAGAAAAAAAGAGGATCTGACGAGAGGGTTGAGACCTTCAAGGCTAGGCTTGTGATGAAAGGGTATATTCAGAAAGAGGGTATCGATTATGAGGAGACCTTTTCCTGGTAGATATACTTAAATCAATACGGATTCTCTTGGCCATAGCTGCTCATATGGACTATGAGATTTGGCAGATGGACGTCAAGACAGCTTTCCTTAATGGAAGTCTTGAAGAAACCATCCTCATGCAGCAACCAGAGGGTTTCATTGTTCAGGGCCAATAGCACAAGGTATGCAGTCTTAGGAGGTCTATTTATGGACTTAAGCAAGTATCCAGATCTTGGAACATCTATTTTGACGAGGTTATCCAGTCCTATAGATTCACTCAGTGTCCGAATAAGCAGTGTTTATATCGCAGGCGTGATGGTGATATGGTGGTGTTCCTCGTACTTTAAGTAAATGACATATTTCTGATTGGAAACAGTAAAAAGGTGTTGTCATACATAAAGGAATTGTTATCCAGGCAGTTTGACATGAAGGATATGGGAGAGGCTGGACATATCCTTGGGATCAAGATTATTCGAGATCGTAGGAGACGTTCTTTGACATTCTTCAAGGTATCCTATATAGACACGACTTTGGCCAGTTTTAACATGCAAAACTCCAAGAGGGGTTCACTACCTTTCAGGCATGGAGTGCATATATCAAATGAGCAGTGTCCCAATACTGCTAAGGAGATAGATACCATGCAGGTGGTACCCTATGCTTCTGCAGTGGGTAGCCTCATGTATGCTATGTTATGTACGAGGCCTGATATTTGCTTTGCCATTGACATGGTTAGCAGATATTAGAGTAACCCTGGGAAGGCTCACTGGGTGGTAGTAAAATGCATTCTCAAGTACTTGTGCAGGACGAGTGATTATGTCCTAGTTTATAAAGCGCAGGAGCTTGTACCATTGGGTTACACAGATTCGGACTTCCAAGGTGATTTGGACAAGAGTAAGTCTACCTCTGGGTTTGTGTTTACTCTAAGAGGTGGAGCCATAGTATGGTGGAGTGTCAAGCAGAAATGCGTGGCGGACACCACCATGGAGGTTGAGTACGTAGCCGCATCAGAGGCAGCGAAAGAAGCTGTATTGCTCCAAAACTTCCTGGTGGACTTAAATGTGGTTTCTGAGTTGCTTAGGTCTATCACAGTTTATTGTGATAACAATGGTGCAGTTGCTAACTCGAGGGCACCACAATCCCACAAAGTGAGTAAACACATAGAGCACAAGTACCACCTGTACGAGAGATCGTAAAGAGAGGAGACGTGACCATGGCCAAGATAGCATCAGATGACAACCTTGCAGATCCTTTCATAAGGCCATTGACCCCAAAGGTCTTTGAGAGACATATGGAGGGCATGAAAGTCAGATTCTTGAGGGAGCCATGTGAGTGATCTTAAATGTGTTCCGTAGATTTCATTATGACAACAGTGTAATAGGGGGTTAGACGGTTTTTGTACTTCTTAGCATAGCTTTGAGTATTAGTGAGAGATTGTTAGTTTTGAATATAGAAAAGCTATAGCTTGTATAAAAAACAAATATCCACAGTTGACATGTCATTTTGTTTTAGTATTAAATTATTCTATTATATCATAGAACTAGATAACGGGGTATGGAAAGACACAGTAGATACCGTTATTATTTAAAGATTTGATATATAAAAAGCATGCTTGTAACTGAGATAGTCTGAACATACTATCGGTATAGGTTATCTTGTGGTTTGGAAATTAGTTTATCTAGACTAATTAAAATCACACAGATATACCCGGGCATATTGAGCACGACCAGTTTGGATAGAATTGACTTGTACTGATTGACGTAGTTAATTCGGTCCTAGTATTCAGTCTCTCATTGCCGAGATTAGGACGGGCATGAGAGTTGGATATCGTATACTTTGATTTTCCAAAGAGTGTGGTCAATTGAGGCCTATACCTCGGTAGGTTAGGTATGCTATGTTTAGCTTCTTACGTGTCGTTGGTAGTCGGAGAAATCAACGTACCGGTTCGCCGGGTTGATGGTGCTTCTGAGATGAGCTTGTAAAGTTTATTGTACTAAAACTAGCCTGTGAACTTTACATCCGGTATAATAAGAAGGTCGAGTGGTGCTAATCTCGGATACCAAGAAGTCGGTGAATTAGTTTGTCAGTAAATTGATAAACCGACGAGCACTAGATCTTTAATGTGGGGAGATAGAAAAAAATATAGTGGCGCAATATAAAGGCATTTTTGAGTCGTAGTTCCATAGTTAGTCTGATAGTGGTACGACTAATTATGTATTTGACTAATCAACAAAGTGAGTTAATTAATCCTAAATGTTTAAATAATATTTAATGGGCTAAGTGGATTGAGAAATTAATTCTATATGAATTAATTAATCCTAAGGGTTCGATTAAATTAAATTAATGAAGTGGGTTAAGAAATTAATTCAAATGGGTCGATTGGAGTTTATTAGTCTAGGGTTTCCTCGCAAAAACAACTAACGATCTCGCAAGATCACTCAAAGATATTTTTAGTGTGAGTCAAAAACTCAAAGAAAATTCACACGAAATTTTTGTAGGCAAAAACAATCTATCTATTCTCAAAAATATAGAGGCTTATTTGTAGGCAATTGCAAGTCTTCTCTTCCTATTCTAAAATGGTAATCTCAAATTCTTGTGATTTAGAGATTATGAAACAAAACAAATCCTAATACTACTCTGATTGGCTAAGAAATTTGGCCAATGAGAGATAATAACATACAAGAATTAAAATCCTATCCAAGAAGGGAAAACTCGGCATATCCTATTTCAAATAAGATACACTTCTAAAACCTTCTCAAACTATGAAAAGTAAAAAGAAAACATAATCCTAATTGGAAAATACTTGTATTTCCCAGCTTCAGGTAGATTAGGGGGAGCTAGGATTTCGAACTTGGGTTTCTAGTTTCCTTAATCCAAACTCCAGCTGTTATTCTTGAAGGAAAATAGAACAAGCCCGGGCCAAATCAAAAACCTCACTTTCGTGCAATGCATTCCAGAATCGGAAGCTTTCGACAAAGCTCAGGCTCAAATTCATTTTCCCATGAAATGATCTAGGCTTATACTTATTTAATTTATTAAATCGACAACTAAAACAAAAATATTAAACCTTTAATTAAAAATGGAAGGATTAATGGTTATACCTTTGAAGCGAAGTCCAACGCAACAAGAAAAACTAAATCTTTCCTTGCGATTACCACCGAAATCCAATAGATGACTCCAAGAAACTTCGAATATTGCATGGGCAATAAGCTATCGAAGTGTACTCACAAAGCCCACGAAAACACACAAGGAAATCTCACTAAATTCGATTCCAAATAAACCAAAAAGCTGATCAAAGTCCACCGCAAAAACTGCTACCACCGCTCGCCGTTTCTGAACTGCCGCCGGGAATAAAGAACCCACGCCGATCACCGGAAAACTCTCAGCCCAGACGTGATCTAGACAGTCTGGGTTTTGGATCACCAAGGAGAGATCAACAAAAACCCAGACCGAATCAAACGCCCTAAACCAAAACAATTTCCCGGCACTGGAAATAAACTGCAGCCAGCGGAAGTACAAGCGGCCCAAAAACTGCTTGGCGAAAAATATTAAACCGACTAAAAGACTTGATCTTTGGGTGAATCCAATCTCGAGCAAGTCAAAAATCTGATTCATTTTTGAGAAAGAATTCTTGAAGCAGAAATTCTCTCTCTAGAATCTTTTCAATCAAGAAAGCAAGAGTTGTCTTGCAAGACTTCCTTAATGTTTCTTGGGCCTTAAGTTTTCTATTTATAGGGAGCTCTAATGGAGACTAAGTGGGCTTTTGAATTGGGCCTTTTAATTTTACTTTCGTTGATCGCTTAGTCTTCCCTAGACTAATCAACTCCAATAGACCCATTCAAATTAATTTCTTAACCCACTTCATTAATTTAATTTAATCGAATCCTTACGATTAATTAATTCAAATAGAATTAATTTCTTAATCCAATTTGTCAATTAAATATTAATCAAAACTTTAGAATTAATTAATTTACCTTGTCGATTAGTCAAATACATAATTAGTCGTACAACTATCGGATTAACTATATAAGTACCGCTCAAAAATGACTTTACATCGCGCCACTATATTTCTTCTATCTCCCCCACATCAAAGATCTAATGCTTGTCGGTTTATCAATTTACTGGCAAACTAATTCACTGACTTCTTGGTATCCGAGATTAGTACCACTCGACCTTTTTATTATACCGGACGTAAAGTTCACTGGCCAGTTTTAGTACAATAAACCTTACGAGCTTATCTCGGGAGCACCATCAACCCGACGAACCGGTACGTAGATTCCTTAGACTAGCAACGGCACGTAAGAAGCTAAACACCTCATACCCAACCTACCGAGGTATAGGCCTCAATGGTACAAGCTCCTGTGCTTTATAAACTAGGACATAATCTCTCATCCTGAGCAAGTACTTGAGAATGCATTTTACTACCTCACAGTGAGCCTTCCCAGGGTTCCTCTGATATCTGCTAACCATGCCAATGGCAAACCAAATATCAGGCCTCGTACATAACATAGCATACATGAGGCTACCCACTGCAGAAGCATAGGGTACTGCCTACATGGCATCTATCTCCTCAGCAGTCTTAGGACACCGCTCCATAGACAAATGCACCCCATGCCTAAAAGGTAGTGAACCCTTCTTGGAATTCTGCATGTTAAAACGGGCCAAAATTGTGTCTATGTAGGATGCATGAGAGAGTGTCATAAAATGTCTCCTATGATCTCGAATAATCTTGATCCCAATGATATGTTCAGCCTCTCCCAAATCCTTCATATCAAATTGCCTGGACAACCATGCCTTTAAGTCTAACAACACCTTCTTACTGTTCCCAATTAGAAGGATGTCATCTACGTAAAATATGAGAAACACCACCGTATCACCATCATGCCTGTAATATACACACTGCTCATCCAGACACTGAGTGAATCCATAGGACTAGATAACCTCGTCAAAACAGATGTTCCAAGATCTGGATGCTTGCTTAAGTCCATAAATGGACCTCTTAAGCCTGCATACCTTGTGCTCTTAGCCCTGAACAATGAAACCCTCTGGTTGCTGCATAAAGATGGTCTCCTCAAGACTTCCATTAAGGAAAGCTGTCTTGATGTCCATCTGCCAAATCTCATAGTCCATATGAGCAGCAATGGCCAATTGAATCTGGATCGACTTAAGCATAGCTACTGGAGAAAAGGTCTCCTCATAATCAATACCCTCTTTCTAAGTATACCCCTTCGCCACAAGCCTAGCCTTAAAGGTCTCAACCCTCCCATCAGATCCTCTCTTTCGCTTGTAGACCCATTTGCACCCAATAGGCCGAAACCCATCAGGAAGGTCTACCAGCTCCCAGACCTGATTCGAGTCCATAGAACCCATCTCGATAATCATTACTCTCTGCCAAGAATCTGCATATTTATCCTGGAGAGCCTCATTGTAGCTAACTGGGTCTGGTTTATGAGCGCCAGGAATAAATTCCGAAGACTCACCCAAACCCATGTACCTCTCAAGCTGTCTGGCAACCCTTCCACTACGACGAGGCACAGCCTGTGTAAGAGCATCATTTGTGATAGTGTGTGCAGTCTCTTGTGGTGCGTCTTCCTGTATTCGTGCATCTGGAATAATGGACTGACTTCAAAGCTCTTCCAATACTACCTTACTGTTTGACTTCTGATCCAAAATATAGTCCTCCTCAAGAAATCTGGCATTGGTACTCACCACCACCTTCCGATCCTGAAGACTATAAAATAGACCACCTATCGTTCCTTTGGGGTAACCTACAAATAGCATAGCCTTTGATCTCGAATCTAACTTACCTGCATCTTCCTCGAGCACATGTGCTGGACAACCCCAAATCTTGAGATGTCTCAGACTAGGCTTTTGCCCAGTCCTTAACTCTGGGGGTGTCCTAGGCACAGATTTAGATGGCACAAGATTAAGGAGATAACATATTGTCTGTAAAGCATAATCCCAAAATGAGGTACGCAACTCACTATAACTCATCATTGATCTAACCATATCCATAAGAGTCCCGTTCCTCCTCTTTGCTACACCATTCTGCTGGGGTGTGCCAGGTGCAGACAACTGGGATTGAATACCCACCTCTGACAAATAGGACCTAAATTCACTAGAGAGGTATTCACCACCACGATCAGACTGCAAGGTCTTGATACTCTTACCTAGATGGTTCTCACCTCAGCCTTAAACTCTTTGAACTTGCCAAAACATTTAGACTTGTGGTGCATCAGGTATATGTATCCATATCTAGAGTAATCATCCGTGAATGTCACGAAATACTCATAACTACCTATAGCCTGAACTGACATAGATCCACACAAGCCAGAATGAATCAACTCTAAAACCTCTTAGGCCCTATACCGCTTTGCCTTGAAAGGCCTCTTGGTCATTTTACCCTCTAAGCAGGACTCACAGGTAGGAAAATTGTCAATATCCAATGAGTCTAAAGACCCATCACTGACCAACCTTTGAATTCTACTAAGGTTAATATGACCTAGTCTCAAGTGCCAAAGATAAGTTTGATTCAAAGGGGAAGACTCCTTTCTCTTACTATGATTCGGTGATGAGTTACTAGTTTCTGTATTTTGCACAACTGGGGAGTTTGTCTTAATTAAAAACAGATTGTCAACTAATGTACCGGAACATATAAGCCTCTGGTTCTTTCTAATAAAAATAGAATTATCAGAGAAAGCACACTTATAACCATCCAATAAAAGTTTAGAAACCGAAAGAAAATTCTTCCGAAAACAGGGTACATACAGACAATCTCTCAAATGTAAAATAGAGTCTAAAAAATAAAGACATAAAACTCCCACTGCAACAACAGAAACTCTGGTAGTATCCCCAAGGTAGACCTGCAACTCTCACTCTCTAAGCAGCTGGGTCACTAAGAACCCCTGCAAAGAATTACAAACATGATAAGTGGCTCCTGAATCCACACACAAAATATCTGTGGGAATCATCGCTAAACACATCTCAGTAACTAAGGAAAATTTACACATACCTCGAGGCTTTGGGCAGTCCTTCTTCCAATGCCCTGCTTTGCCACATCTGAAGCACTTGCCTTTCGGCTTATGCTTCTTGGCAATGCCCGGCTTGGTCCATGATCAACAGCTCCTGCTTTCTGGCCTCTCTTCCTTTTTTGCTTCCTGGCTTTGGGCCCAGTAGAGGAACATGGGGACCAACAGTAGCCAAGGCTTGCTTCTTCTCTGCGAAGAGGCCTTCAGCTGACACCAATGCAGTTATGAGCTCGAGAAGTGAATATGAGAGCTTGCCCATATTGTAGTTCAACCAAAATTGCTCAAAACTGGGGGGGCAAGCTCTGGAGAATAATATCGACTTGGGTCTCCCCATCAATATCACCTCCCAATACCTCAATCTCATTGATGCAGCTCATCATGTCCAGTACGTGATCCCTCACTAAAGGGCCCTCAGTCATCCTAGCATTCATGAGTTTCCTTATAGCTGACTATTTAGTTGCCCTGCCCTGATATCTAAACATCTCCCTGAGGTTGAGCATCATATCATAGGCTGAGGTAAACAAATGATGCTGGTACTGCAGTACACTCAACATAGAAGCCAAGATGTAGTACCGGGTCATCTCATCAGCCTTCTGTCACCTCGTATTTGGCTCTCGCTGCTCAGGGGTGACATCATCGCTGGGCTTACGGGGGCACTTCTCAGTGAGCACGTACTTGTAACCCTCAGCGGTAAGGACAATGTCCAGGTTATCCAGTTAATGTAATTTGGACCCGTAGTTTGTTCTGATTCAAAATGATAGCTAGCGGATTGAACGACATATCAACAACTGAAAAAATAAACAGTCAAGTTTCAGTATACTTTTTTGAAAGTATTGATACCCTTAAAACAATACATTCTCCTATCGACATCTCTCACACCGGGATTAACGCAGGTCAGGTTGGGTGAATGTCTACGCCAAACCACATTTGTTCGAGAAGAGCCAAAGTTCATTAATTCCATTATCTGACCAACGATCTTATAATCAATAAAATTAATAGTCGATAATTTTAGCCGTACACAATAAGCAGCGTAACCTCTTAGGAGGAATACTACAAATAGTACACTAAGTGTTTGCCATTACGTGACTTCTAAGCTTGTTACTTAGGATACTAATGTGCCTCGGTTAGCGAGGGTGTCGCAACTTTCTCCAATTAAACTTGCTATAGTCATCCCTCTAGAAATTCAATCTAGTGATATCTCGGGGTTGAAGACTTATCCGTAGGGAAGAAGGCCCTTGGCCAGTGCGTCGGTCTAACCCACATCACATATGAATTCGTAATGGAGGCCATGGGGATATTTACCAACCCGCTCCCACTTAGAATTTTAACTTTGAGGATTTTTACGTTTTAACATGCAATATCTTAACTATGGATATTCGCACCCATAAAACTAATAGAGTTTTAATATGCGAATAATCTACCTTAGTTAATTGCACTTCACTTTTTAAAACGGTTTGGTTTGGTTTTCGTTCATGCAAAATAAAATGAAAAAACACACAAATAATGAAAAGACATAAATACAGGAAATTAAAGAAATAAAATTTCCTGACTATTATGGCCTTCTCTATCGTTGATTCCTTGACGCCTAGGTGACACGTTCCGTCATGTCACTCCCACTCGTTATTTGGATTCCTCTCGATTCGCTCGGGTTTTCTCGGTTTACTACGTAATTAGGAATCACCCAACACTATGAGAAACCGAAACCCGTGAATATAAGTTACCCAAAATAACGTCTTCGTCATAATACATAAATTCTTATATACAAAGGCATTTTTCTAGGAATTTAAAAACGACATGATTTGATCAAATCCTACTACAACATTTTTCTAATCCTACACGGCTTCCATCTCGTGATTATTACTATTATAGACATTTCCATTCAAGAACAATATGAACCCGGACATGTCCCGGGGTTTATGAATGAAAAATAAAATTCTACCACAATAGCCGGGAAACTAATAACCACCTTTTTAAACATTTTGACAAAAACAATAATGCCCAAATAAAGCCGTGTAATAAATTAAAAAAGTATAAAGCCAAAACACTCGCTATGATACCATTTTGAAGGAAAATAGAACAATCTTGGGCTAAATCAAAAACCTCACTTTCGTGCAATGCATTCCAGAATCGAAAACTTTCGACAAAGCTAAGGCTCAAATTCATTTTCCCATGAATATATCTAGGCTTATACATATTTAATTTATTAAATCGACAACTAACATACAAAGATTAAACCTTTAATTAAAAATGGAAGGATTAAAGGTTATACCTTTGAAGCGAAGTCCAACGCAATAAAAAAAACCGAAATCTTTCCATGCGATTACCACCGAAATCCAATAGATGACTCCAAGAAACTTTGAATATTGCGTGGGCAATAATCTATCGAAGTACTGAAGCATAAGCACTAAGGACACTTTATGACAGGATAAGCACTAAAGATACGATATGTCAGGATCAGCTCTTTATTTTCAACTTTGTAATAGTATTCGATAATGATGGACCATACAGGATAAGCACTAAGGATACTTTATGTCAGAAGGCATCTATTTTCAACTTTGTAATAGTATTCGATAAAGGTTGACCATAGTCTGGACCATCAATATCATAGCATAGTATGATTTGGATTCTATAAATTAGAATGTAAGTTAAAAAGAGAGGCAGAACTTTTCACAACTCTTTCGACTACTACTCTTAGCTCTGTAAACACTCTCTTTTGTATCAGCACTTTGAGAATATTTTGAGAATAATATCATAAATCTAAGGATTATATCTCGGTTTTCATAATTATTTGTACATCAACACTCTATCATCCAACTTTCAGGATTTCTTTTATTAAGGTGGCTTTTGTCTACAAAATCTGTAAGTTCATTTGTTAGTCAGTTTTATTATCATTGTTATCCTGGGTTGATTTTGGTATCAGAGCCATATTCCTATACTTTAATAGCAATATCATCATCGTAACCGTAGTGTTTGGTAAGGTGGTAGTAAGCTCATAAATCTATTGGTAAGCCTTGTAGCACAGAAAGTGCTCGGTGTTCCAGGTATAGTTTCCCACTGTTCCCACTATAATACGCTGGTTATGTTAAAATTTTAATGCATCATTATGACTAATATACTGAGAAAAATCTTGCATAATAACAATAATAATACTAAAAGGATTGTTCAAAGTAAAGAAGAAATTATCCATGGTAATTTTAGTGATTGGTCTATTTCAGAAAATAATATAGAGAAAATTTATAAGATAGGATCTTTGGATTTTAAAACTACTTTCAGTATTAAGACACATGAAAAAACATTGAATATTCAAGAAAATTTTCATTCTTCATCATTATTGTCTAATATTTCCGTTAAAAATTATTTAAATAAAGGATAAATTCATTTTGGATTAATTCAGATAGCAATTAAACCTTTAGTTCATATTGGTGTCGATACTCCCATTTATGTAGCATTAAGAGATAAAAGATTAAAAAAGTACAAGACTTATTTGTTGGCTTTAATTCAGACTAATATTTCTAATGGTCCCATATTTTTCAATTGTGCTCCTAATTTCTCCGTATCATTGACAGATTCATTAATATTAAATTCTCTTATTTTAGATATTAACATACAAGGAGATGAATTTAAAAAATTAACTGAACAGTTTGTAGTCATGTATAGAATTTATTATAAATTAATGAGTAGTAAATTGAATCCTAAATTTAGAATGTATCCAACAGTTAAAGAAGAAACTGTATTATTACAAATAGATGATGAATACTCGAAAATTTATACTCCTAAAAGATTAAAATGGAATGAAATAATAATCCCAGAAGAATTTCAGTTTGAAAATCAGCAATCATGTAGAAATAATGAACGAAGGGAAGTCTCACAAATAATAGAAGAAGAGGATGACACAATTTTAGTTAGGTTTAATTCTTTTAGATATAATACTTCTATTTCAAATGACATTCCTTTCCAACCTCATCGAAGATCTACATCCAGTATTGAAGATTTCACAAAAATTTTACAAAGACTCAAAATTACCATAAAAATCCAATTCCATAAATAAATTCTTATCACTCTCCACCCTTGTCACCAATAGCCTCTCAGATACAAAGAGATATTAATGTTATTACTAAGGTTACCACTGTAGATTTTGATAAATTAATAGAGGATTTAGAAGATGATGAGTATTTAGAACAAAGAAAATGTCATAATCAATTAGAGTCTCAATATCAGGATAAATTACAAAGAGATGGATAATGGATGTAAAGAGGCATAATACTCCGTTTAACTTCTATACATGGTTAGAGTATTATTTCACTACAATGGATATAAAAAAATTTATATACATTATCTAATATTAATGTACAAACAAATTTAGCAAAAAAATTGAAATTAGGGGATAGAACAATAGTAGCACAGACTTATCCTCCTCTAAATACATTGAAAATTGATACAGCTTATGGTGAATTAACTGCATCTCCATTTAAAACTGGCAAGGATAATGATGAATCTGTTAAGATGGAAGGCATAAAAAAATTACATATGCAGCATAATTATTCAAATGTAGTATTATATCATATCACTAAAAAATTAGATTCTTTATCAGTAGATATTAAATCTTTACCTAGGCATAGTCAAAAATTTCCTGATAGTTATTCATTTCCACATTTTCAACCTAATGTATTAATTACAGT
The DNA here is from genome assembly GCA_030378225.1 of Knoxia roxburghii. NCBI lineage: Eukaryota > Viridiplantae > Streptophyta > Magnoliopsida > Gentianales > Rubiaceae > Knoxia > Knoxia roxburghii. The sequence goes on from CM059417.1 coordinate 27,043,751, forward strand.
ACGGAATAAAATAAAACTACCTTCTAGTGGATTACAAACACATCTGATGGAAAAAATACCACAAACATTAGAAAAATTGAATTCTAGTCTTGCTCCAGGTCCTTCAAAAATAAATATGATAAATAAAGAATTGGATTCTGAGGATTCTGCTATTAGTTCTGATCCTGATAATAACATCATACAACAAATAAATGAAATAGAAGAAGAAATATTAGAAGAACAACCCCATAATATCAATAGGATGCGAAGACAATCTAGATATACAAATAGGAATAATTGGAAAAAAGCAGAAACAAGAATTTATTATCCTAGACCAACACCACCAGATGTTCAGTATGAAGAAAGGGCAAATTTTAGATCTAACAGTTATGATGCAAACTCTTTAACTAACTGGAATATAGATGATAGGAGTGAGTATGAAATTTTGAATACTTTACAAGAAATTGGAATGGCAAAAACAGCATATATATTGAAAAATATGTCAGAAAATGATGCATGTCTTTAATTATAACTGGATTTACTGGTCAGCTAAAATATTGGTGGGATAATTCTTCAAGTTTTCAAGATAAAATGTCTATAATGGATCATATACAATCAGAGGATGATGCAAAAGGGAATATTACTAATACAAATAATTCTTGTGATTTTTTGATTTATACAATAGCTATGCATTTTGTTGGAAATCCTAATGAAGCATTAACTTCTTCAAAGATTTTTTTTGACTAATTTAATATGTCCAAGTTTATCTGATTTTAGATGGTACAAGGATATGTTTCTAACTCATGTATTAAAAAGACCGGATAGTAATTCTCCAATATGGAAAGAAAAGTTTGTTATAGGATTGCCTAACTTATTTTCTCAGAAAGTTATGACAAATCTACAAAAAGAAATGGGTACGGAATCAATAAATTTTAATGATATGACTTATGGGAAATTGTTTGCCTTTGTCAAGAAAGAATCCCTAACAACATGTCAAGATTTAAAATTTCAGGCTAAATACGAAAATGAAAAAAGAGAATTAGGATCATTTTGTGAAGCCTTTGGCATAACTGGAATAAAAGCTCCCTCTATAGCCTCTAAACAGAAAAAACTGGCTTATAGGAAAAATAAACCACAGAAATATGAGGATACTAAGAAATATTAAAAACATAAAAGGTATAAAAAGATGTATAATAAGGAGAATATTATTTGTTATAAATGTGGGAAAAAAGGACACAAGGCTAATACCTACAAAAGCAAGAAAAAGATTAATGAAATATTAGATAAATTTGTTGAGTTAGATTTAGATTTAAAAGAAAAATCGGCAAATGAGATTTCTTTGATTCAAGAAAATTCAGATGATTATAATGATGATTTTTATAGTCTCACGCCCATCCCAATCTTGGGATTGAGAGACTGAATACTAGGACAGAATTGACTACGCCGATCAATACAAGTTAATTCTATCGAAACTGGTCATGCTCTAGATAAACTAATTTCCAAACCACACGATAACATGTACCGATATTATGTTCAGACTATCTCAGTTACGAGCATACTTTTTATATATCAATACTTTAACCAATAATGGTATCTACTCTGTCTTTCCACACCCTGTTATCTAGTTCTATGATATAATGGAACAATTTAATACTGAAACAAAATGATATGTCATCTGTGGATCATTAGTTTTTTATACAACCCATAGCTTTTCTGTATTCAAAACTAACTATTTTTGGCCTTCATTCCTCATCTACATTGTATCTGCAAGTCCATTATCGAATAATCTTGTGACGTTAATGGGTTTGGGATTCCAAATTTGTAGATGGGATTCGGCCTGTTGGGCCTTGGGCTTGATCTTGAACTTTGAAGTTCGACTCGATCCAATTATCTTCTGGGCTCTCGATCTAGTAACTGGACCAACATACACAACTCATGGATCACTCAGAATGAGATTTCGACCCACTGAGGAGTTTCTTAAGCTAACTCTTGCACAAATCTGGCCTTCCTGAGCTACGCTTTGTGCCAGATACTTTGGAGTGAAGGAAGAACTGGCACTGATTGTTGGTTCTTCTTCTGAAGGAGAGTCTACCCCTTTGATGTTCACATCACCTTATAGTATGGTCCATGGCAAATTTAAGTCCTGAATATTTAGTAGTCAACAAATTTAGTCCTAAAGTTTCCTAATAACAACACATTTAGTCGCATAACAATTTTTTTTTACATATTTAACAGTTGTTTTTTAATTCTGTCAGTCCATTGTCACGTGGTAAACATATGGACTCATGTGCTCTAATATAATCTATTAGGATAACATGTGGACGATACGTCATCAAGGTTATATTATGCCATATAGCAATGAACTAACATAATTAAAAAAAAACTGTTAAATATGTGAAAAAAACATTGTTATGGGACTAAATGTTGTTATTAGGAAACTTTAGGACTAAATTTACTGACTACTAAATGTTTAGGATTAAATTTGCCACTGAACTATATTACATGTACTAAATTTGCATGTTTTTTCTTTTTTTTTCCCAATTGAAGGTTTTGGACATTGTACTTTTCAACAAATAAGGTTTTTGATTAAACAGTTTATCTCCAAAAGGTGTTTTTACTCAATTGTAAATTTGGCAATGTAAAGTTTTGGTGACCAGTTATTGAATTTTTTTACCAAAAAAATCCCAAAAATCCATTTGTGGACAAAAAAAGATGAATTATAAATTTATGGCCGGAAAGAGGCCTTTCGAATTGAAAAATCCGAATGTTAATGAATTCGGATTTGTACAATCCGAAATCTCACAAATTCGGATTACATTAATATTTTAATTATGGTGCTTAATTAGATTAATAAAATTCGGATTCTAAAAATCCAAAATTTTATTTGTGAATTAAAAAATAAAAAAATTAAAGCGGATTATGAAAATGTAATTTTTGAAAATTAATTAATTGAATTAATATAATACGGATTTATAAAATCCGAAATGTTTATAAATAAGAAAAATATATAAAGAAGAAAAAATTTGAAATGTTGAAATATGATAAATATTATAAAATCCCAATATCAAAATAACCAATGAAAAAACAAAAAAAAAAAATCTAACTACTAAATCCATATCTTGTAGGTGGAGGAGCATTTCTTCTACCTACTCTCTTTGAAATAGGTCCGGTATTAAAACCTGAACCCTGTGAAACTCCACCTCGAGAACATCTACCTCCACCTCCACCTTCAGCTCCACTTCCACCTCCACCAGGACCCCTTCGACCCCGTGGCGGCAGCGGACTGCCATCATCATCGCTGGAATCATCCTCTTCCTCCTCATTGTCTTCATATTCTTCATCTTGGCCCACGATATATTTCACAAATAGTGGCTCTCCTTGATCTTCATGGGTAACCCTCCTTTTCCTGCCTCCCCCCCCCCCTTTGAGGAGCGAGCCTTTGTGGGCGAGCCGGAATAGGGGCCTGAGTGAAAGGAGCTGGATCATCCATGAGTAATTGGGAACCACCATCATCGAATTCTATAAGATGTGAAGTGTTGGTGAATGTGCCCTAATGAGGGCTATTTATGTAAATATATTTTGAGGGTATTTATGTAAATAAGACATTTGTCGCTTGATTGATTGTTTATCAAATCAGTTAATTTTATGATAGTAATATCCTTGTGCATATTTAAATCCATGAAATCGATCCGCCAAAAGAAACACTCCATGGACTAATTAGATCATGAGTGATTCTTTTGAGTAGTACTGGTACTAGGATCCTTAGACCAGAAATCACTACATGGTCTTAGGTGAATTGTAGTGTGCTTTGACATACGCCTAACGGGGCCGTAATAGGTTGCCAAGTACAGGTATGATTGGGTACATTATGAGGCAAAGGTATGTAGGTAAAGTGATGGGACTACAAATCTCTCTTAAGTGAGAGATGATATCTTGGCCACTTGATAGTGAACTGAAAAGTGCATGGTCATGCCCAAGAAATGATAAGGATATCATTTGCTTGATGGATTCAGTGTCACTAAGAGATCAAGTAAACGTTTAGCTATATAAGGATGATGGTTCCATGCCTTATGCTAAACGGGATATCGATGTAGAGGATCGTACGCAGTTTACTAGGAAAGGTTGTGTTGAATCTCCATTCGACCCTCTATTCTGAATTGGGTAGTCATTATGTCTTGCTAGAGACCACTAATGACTTATGGATTAATCAATGAGATTGAGTTATCCGTTGTCAATTTAGAATGGGCCTACAGGATCGCACATAAGAAAGTTCGTTGATGCAGAATAAGGATTCTTGCCTACAATAAGTATAATTGTTATACTTAAATAAATAAGATTTAATTAAATGGTTTGATTAAATATTGTTGGAAAGTTCTGTGGTATTAATTAATAGTTAATTAATTACCTAGGAACAATTGGGATGCACTGATAAATCAAGGGACTTAATTGCAATTGAAGTTCTTGACCCATCAGCCTGATCCATGGGTCATGGGTTGATCCATGGGCTTGGTGTATAACCCAAATCATTAAGGTATTATTTAAGGCTTATTTGGAATTAGTAAATATTATTTAAATACTGATTTGGAATCAGTAAAATAATATTTGGTAATAATACTGATTTGGAATATGACTAAAATCAGTTAAGTTATAATTGGATAATTACAATACTGATTTTGGAAATTAATTCTCTACAAATATCCTAGGGATATAATTGTAGAAGGAGGATGATTTTGAATTAGTAAAAATCAGATCAGACAAAAATACACAGAATTCCCAAATTCTCTTGGTAGGTAAGATCGGCTAGCACCAACCTGCGAAGACTTTCGTGCTTGAGAGTAGAGGATCCTTCGAGGAAGGATTTTGGAGATAACAAAACTCCATCTTCTCAGAGAAGTCAGGCGACATGCGCAACCGATTACGCTTCAAGGGTAAGACCCGATCCATATAGTTTAGGATTTCGCCGTTTAATTAGATTAAACGCCTAAACTATTCCCAACATGAAGACCCAAGCGTGAGGGCACTCTGGAAAAAGCTGGACAATTTTTCAATGAATTGAGGTACTTCAGGGTGAGCGTCATCTCTGTGATAGTAATCAGTCTGAAATTGATTGCCCCTATTGTACCATTCACTAATCTGATCCGACTACAAAGAAATAAAAGAAGTGTAATAGTTATAAAAAAATCGATAATCATAGCATAAATGTAAAATAATTTAAACAACAACTAAATTAAACACTTACGTATACTTTGATTTGGTCAATCGCACCACGGTATCCAATCTGAGTGGGATCATCTTTGCTTGCATCATTTATGAGCCGCACTGTTTTGCCGTTATACAAGCTTTGATACCCCGCGTTAGCTTATGGAGGTTGCTCAAGCACAGCTTGAGATAAATTATTAGCTGACTTCCTAGCTCCCCAATGTTGAATGTACCGCACACATTCAATCCCCCAGTCAGGGTGCGGCCTGCCTCCCATACCCTAGGTATGCTCCTTTTGTTAGTTTTGAATACTAGAACGTTATTTTCTTGTATAAAAAACTAATACCCAGTTGCTATATCATTTTGTTTCAGTATTAAATTTGTTCCATTTTATCATAGAACTAGATAACGATGTGTGAAAAGACACTATAGATCTTGTTATTGGTTAAAGTATTGATATATAAAAAGTATGCTCGTAACTGAGATAGTCTGAACATATATCGGTATACGTTATCGTGTGATTTGGAAATTAGTTTGTCTAGACTAATTAAATCTTTGAGGGTCATTTTAATAAATTATACTAATATAAGCCTAGATCCGTTCAGAGCAAATGAATTTGAGCCTGAGCCGAGTCGAAAGTCTCCGATTCTAGAATGCATTGCACGAAAGTGAGATTTTTGATTTAGCCCGGGCTTGTTCTATTTCCTTCATATTTGTATCAGAGCGAGTGTTTTGGCTTTATATTTATTTGATTTATTACATGGCTTTGTTTTGGTATTATTATTTTTTTCAAAATGTTTAAACAGGTGGTTATTAATTCCCGACTATTATGGTAGATTTATTTTTCATTCATAAACCCCGGGACAAGTCTGGGCTCATTTTGTTTTTGAATGGAAATGACTGTAATAGTTGTAACCACGAGCTGGAAGCCGTGTAGGATTAGATAAATCTTATAGTAGGATTTAATCTAATGTTGTCATTTTTAAATTCCTAGAAAACACCTTTGTATATAGGAATTTATGTATTATGACGAAGACGTTATTTTGGGTAACTTATATTTGTGGGTTTTGATTTCTCGTAATTTTGGGCAATTCCTAATTACGTAGAAAACCAAGAAAACCCAGACGAAATGAGAGGAATCTAAATAACGAGTGAGAGCGACATGACAGGATGTGTCAATATGGTGCCAAAGGAATCAACGATAGAGAAAGCCATAATAGTCGGGAAATGTTTAATTTTTGAATTTCCCGTATTTATGTCTTTTCATTGATTGTGTGTTTTCATTTTATTTTTGCATAAGTGAAAACCAAACCATTTTAAAAGGTAAAGAGCAATTAACTAAGGTAAATTATTCGCATATTAAAACTCCAATGGTTTTATGGGTGCGAATATCCATAGTTAAGATATTGCATGTTAAAATGTAAAAATTCTGAAATTTAAAAATCTAAGTGGGAGCGGGGTAGTATATATCCCCATGGCCTCTATTACGAATTCATAGTGATGTGGTTAGACTTGCGCGTTGGCATTAGGGCCTTCCTCCATTCGGATGAGTCTTCAATCTCGAGATCACTAGATAGAATTTCTAAAGGGATGACTATAGTGAGTTTAATTGGAGAATTACGACACCCTCTCTGCTGAGGCGATCTATCTCCTAAGTAACAAACTTAGAAGTCATTTAATGGCATACACTTAGTGTACTATTTATAGTATTCCTCCTACGAGGTTACGCTATTTATGTGTACGACTAAAATAATTGACTATTAATTTCATTGATCATAAGATCGTTGGTCAGATAGTGAAATTAATGACCTTCGTTCTTTTCGACCGAATGTGGCTTAGCGTAAACGTTCACCCGTGTGACCTGTGTTAATTTCGGGTTGAGAGATGTCAATGGGAGATTATATTGTTTTTGAGGAATCAATATTTTTGAAAAGGAATACTGAAACTTAACTGTTTATTTTTTCAGTTTGTTGATATGTCGTTCAACCCACTAACTGTCATACTGAATCAGAATAAACTCACTGGTCCTAATTACATTGACTAGAAACGTAACCTGGACATTGTCTTTACTGCTGAGGGTTACAAGTACGTGCTCACTGAGGAGTGCCCCCTAAGCCCACTGATGATGCCACCCCTGAGCAGCGAGAGACATATACGAGGTGGAAGAAAGCTGATGAGATGACTAGGTGCTACATCTTGACTTCTATGTTGAGTGTACTGCAGCACCAGCATCAATTGTTTACCTCCAGCCTACGATATAATCCTTAACCTCAGGAAGATGTTTGGACATCAGGGCAGGGAAGCCAAGCAGTCAACTATGAGGAAACTCATGAATGCTATGATGGCTGAGGGCTCTTTAGTTAAGGATCACGTACTGGACATGATAAGTTGCATCAATGATCGAGGTATTGGGAGGGGATATTGATGGGGAGACCCAGGTCGATATCATTCTCCAGAGCCCCTAATTTTGAGCAGTTTCGATTGAACTACAATATGGGCAAGCTCTCATATTCACTTTCCGAGCTCGTGACTGCATTGGTGTCTGCTGAAGGCCTCTTCACTAAGAAGAAGCAAGCTTTTGCTACTGTTGGACCTTAGGTTCCTCTGTGGGGCCCAAATCCAGGAAGCATAAGAGGAAGAGGGGCAGAAAGCAGCGGCTGATTATGGACCTGAGGGAAGTATTGCCAAGAAACACAAGTCAAAAGGCAAGTGCTTCAGATGTGGCAAGGCTGGACAGTGGAAGAAATACTGCCCAAAGCCTTGAGGTATATGTAAATTTTCCCTAGTTACTGAGATGTGTTTTGCGTCGATTCCCACAGATACTTGGTGTGTAGATTCAAGAGTCACTAATCATGTTTGTAATTCTTTGCAGGGGTTTCAAGTGACCCGGCTGCTTAGAGAGGGAGAGTTGCAGGTCTACCTTGGGGATACTACCAGAGTTTCTGTTATTGCAGTGGGAGTTTTATGTCTTTATTTTTCAGACTCAGTTTTACATTTGAGAGATTGTCTTTATGTACCTAGTTTCAGAAAGAATTTACTTTCAGTTTCGAGACTTCTTTTGGATGGTTATAAGTGTGTTTTTTCTGATAATTCTGTTTTTATTAGAAAGAACCAGAGGCTTATATGTTCTGGTACATTGGTTGACAATCTATTTTTAATTAAGACAAACTCCCCAGTAGTGTAAAATACAGAAATTGATAACCCATCATCGAATCATAGTGAAAGAAATGAATCTTCCCCTTTGAATCAAACTTATCTTTGGCACCTGAGACTAGGTCACATCAACCTTAGTAAGATTCAAAGGTTGGTCAATAATGGGTCTTTGGGCTCATTGGAGATTGACAGCTATCCGACCTGTAAGTCCTGCTTTGAGGGTAAGATGACCAAGAGGCCTTTTAAGGCAAAGGGGTATAGGGCCAAGGAGCATTTAGAGTTGATTCGTTCTGACTTGTGTGGACCTCTAAAAGTTTTGGCTAGAGGTGGTTATGAGTATTTCGTGACTTTCATAGATGATTACTCTAGATTTGGATGCATATACTTGATGCGCCACAAGTCTGAATGTTTTAACATGGTAAAAGAGTTTAAGGCAGATACGGAGAAGCATCACAGTAAGAGTATCAAGACCCTTCGATATGATCGTGGTGGTGAATACCTCTCTAGTGAATTTAGGGCCTATTTTTCAGAGGAGGGTATTCATTCCCAGTTTTCTGCACTTGGCACACCCCAGCAGAACTGTGTAGCAGAGAGGAAAAAAAAAAGACTCTTATGGATATGGTTAGATCGATGATGAGTTATTGTGAATTTCTCAATTCATTTTGGGGTTATGCCTTAGAGACAACGTGTTATCTCCTTAATCTCATACCATCTAAGTTTATGCCTTCGACTCCTGTAGAGTTTTGGACTGGGCGAAAGCCTAGTCTGAGGCATCTCAGAATTTAGGGTTGTCCAGAATATATGCTTAAGGCAGATGCAGCCAAGCTAGATGCGAGATCTGAGGTAATGCTTTTTGTAGGCTATCCCAAAGGAACAAATTGTGGTCTATTTTATAGTTCTCGGGATCGGAAGGTGGTGGTGAGCACCAATGCCATATTTCTTGAGGAGGACTATATTTTATATCACAAGGCAAGGAGCAAGGTAGTATTAGAAGAGCTTAAGGGTCAGTCGAGTATTACAAATGCATAAGTACAGGAAGACGCACCACAAGATACTGCACACACTATTACAGAGGATGCTCTTACGAAGGCTGCGCCTCATAGTAGTGGGAGGGTTGTCAGACAGCCCGAGAGGTACATGGGTTTGGGTGAGTCTTCGGACTTTATCCCTGGCGCCCACGAACCAGACCCAGTTAGCTATAATAAAGCTTACCAGGATAAAGATGCAGATTCTTGGCAGAGAGCGATAATTCCTGAGATGGGTTCTATGGACTCAAATCAGGTCTGGGAGCTGGTAGACCTTCCTGATGGTTTCGGCCTATTGGGTGTAAATGGGTCTACAAGCGAAAAAGAGGATCTGACAGAAGGGTTGAGACCTTCAAGGCTAAGCTTGTAGCGAAAGGGTATACTCAGAAATAGGGTATTGATTATGAGGAGACCTTTTTCCTGGTAGCTATGCTTAAGTCGATCCGAATTCTCTTGGCTATAGTTGCTCATATAGACTATGAGATTTGGCAGATGGAAGTCAAGATAGCTTTCCTTAATGGAAGTCTTGAGGAGGCCATCTTAATGTAGCAACCAGAGGGTTTCATTGTTCAAAGCCAAGAGCACAAGGTATGCAGGCTTAAGAGGTCCATTTATAAACTTAAGCAAGATCCAGATATTGGAACATCCGTTTTGATGAAGTTATCCATTCTTATGGATTCACTTAGTGTCTGGATGAGCAGTGTGTATACCGCATGCGTGATGGTGATTTGGTAGTGTTCCTCGTACTTTACGTAGATGAAATCCTTCTTATTGGCAACAGTAAGAAGGTGTTGTCAGACGTAAAGACATTGTTGTCCAGGCGGTTTGATATGAAGGACTTGAGAGATGCTGGATATATCCTAAGGATCAAGATTATTCGAGATCGTAGGAGACGTTCTCTGACACTGTCTCAGGCTTCATACATAGACACGATTCTGGCCCATTTTAACATGTAGAACTCCAAGAAAGGTTCACTACCTTTCAGGCATGGAGTGTATTTATCAAATGAGCAATGTCCCAAGACAGCTGAGGAGATAGATGCCATGAAGGCGGTACCCTATGCATCTGCAGTGAGTAGTCTCATGTATGCTATGTTATGTACTATGCCTGATATTTTCTTTATCGTTGGCATGGTTAGCAGATATCAGAGTAACCCTGGGAATGCTCACTGGGAGGCAGTAAAATGCATTCTCAAGTACTTACGCAGGACGAGAGATCATGTCCTAGTTTATAGAGTGCAGGAGCTTGTACCATTGGGTTACACAGATTCGGACTTTCAAGGTGATATGGACAAGAGTAAGTCTACCTCTGGGTTTATGTTTATTCTGGGAAGTGGAGCCATAGTATGACGGAGTGTCAAGCAGAAATACGTGGCGGACTCCACCATGGAGGCTGAGTACGTTGCCGCATCAGAGGCAGCGAAAGAAGCTATATGGCTCAGGAACTTCCTGGTGGATTTAGATGTGGTCCTCGAGTTACCTAGGTCTATCACAGTTTACTGTGATAACAATGGTGTAGTTGCTAACTCAAGGGAACCACGAGCCTATAAAGCGAGTAAACACATAGAGCGCAAGTACCAGCTGATACGAGAGATCGTAAAGAGGGGAGACGTGACCTTGGCCAAGATAGCATCAGGAGACAACCTTGCAGATCCTCTCACAAAGCCATTGACCCCAAAGGTCTTTGAGAGACATGTGGAGGGCATGGGAGTCAAATTCTTAAGGGAACCATGTGATTGAGCTTAAAGGTGTTTTGTAGATTTCATTTTGACAGCAGTGTAATAAAGCGGGTTGCACAGTGTTTTTGTACTTCAGAGCATAGCTTTAAGTATTAGTGGGAGATTGTTAGTTTTGAATACTAGAAATCTATTTTCTTGTATCAAAAACTAATACCCAGTTGACATATCATTTTGTTTCAGTATTAAATTTGTTTTATTATATCATAGAACTAGATAACGAGGTGTGAAAAGACGCGGTAGATCTCGTTATTGGTTAAAGTATTGATATATAAAAAGTATGCTCGTAACTGAGATAGTCTGAACATACTATCGGTGTAGGTTATCATGTGATTTGGAAATTAGTTTGTCTAGACTAATTAAATCATACGGATATGCCCGGGGCATATTGAGCACAACCAGTTTGGATTGAATTAACTTATACTGATCGGCGTAGTTAATTCGATCCTAGTATTCTAATATTTTAATCCCGAGATTGGGACGGGCATGAGAGTTAGATATCGTATGCTTTGATTTGACAAAGAGTGCGGTCAATTGTGGCCTAAATCTCGATAAGTTGGATATGCGGTGTTTAGCTTCTTTGTGTGTCGTTGCTACTCGGAGGAATCCACATACCAGTTCGTCGGGTTGATGGTGCTCCCAAGATGAGCTCGTAAGGTTTATTATACTCAATCCGGCCGGTGGACTTTATATCTGGTATAATAAGAAAGTCGAGTGATACTAATCTTGGATACCAAGAAATCGGTGAATTAATTTGTCAGTCAATTGATGAACCGATGAGCACTAGATCTTTGATGTGGGGAGATAGAAGAATAATAAAGTGAGCGCGAAGTAAACTCATTTTTGAGCGGTAGTTCCATAATTGGTCCGTTAGGGGTACTACTAATTATGCGTTTGACTAATCGACAAAGCGAATTAATTAATCCTAAAGATTTAATTAATATTTAATTGACTAAGTGGATTAAGAAATTAATTTATATTGAATTAATTAATCCTAAGGGTTCAATTAAATTAAATTAACGAAGTGGGTTCAGAAATTAATTCGAAAGGCTCGATTGGAGTTGACTAGTCTAGGGAAGACTAAGTGGTCAACGAAAGGCAAACACTAAGGTCCAACTCAAAAGCCCACTAGGCCTCCTAAGGAGCTCCCTATAAATAGCTAATATTAGGCATTAGTAAGACATTAGAAACCTTAGAGGTATTTTGCCTAGTGAGAGAAAGCTAAGTATAGAAAGAGAAGCTCTCCATCTTCATTGAAGCTTTTCTTTCGAAGTCCACTTTCGAGCTTTCTTCTTCGAGAATATTCAAGCCCCGATGCTAGAAAACCCAAGTGGGCTTTTCAAATTCCTGTCCAAAATTTTTGTCGGTCACCAGATCTTAGTAGTGCCGCCGCCGATATCTTTTTCGATGTGAAGTTCCCTCAGTTTTTGGGCGAGTTTTGGCAACGAATTTTAGTGGGTTTTGTACCCTTTGTTGTGTTGATCCTTTGTCTCATTCCTTTGGGTTCGCCAAATCTAGATCTACGAGCAAAGGTCAATTTCTGAAGTGGGTTTTTGGATTATGATCAGTTCCCGGGCTAGATCTGTTTTTCAGATCTGTCAGATTCTTGTAGTGGGTTTCTTTGGATTTCTTCGCCAGTGTCTTTAGCCACCTCCTAGTTACTTTCCCACCCAAGTTCGAGGTCGTTTGGAGTTATCCTTGGGATTCTGAGTGGATTTCGCTTTTCCAGAGATTTGATTTTCTATATTGCTCGGGACTTTGCTTCAAAGGTATAACCTTTAGTCCTTCCGCTTTAATTAAAGATTTAATCTTTGAGCGTCGTTTTAATAAATTAAAGTAGTATAATCTTATATCTGTTCAGGGGAAATGAATTTAAGCCCGAGCCGAGTCAAAAGTCTCCAATTCTGGAATGCATTGCACGAAAGTGAGATTTTTTATTTAGCCCGGGCTTGTTCTATTTCCTTCACCTTTTCATATATGTCTGCAAGCATAGGATAAATCATTGGGGGGCTAAGGATAGGCTGATGTCAGCCAAATTGGTAAAGTACCCTCGAAGCCTCATGTGGCTCGTGTGCGTCGTAATAAATCATCCAAGTGTTGGACATCCGACACTCCCTCCCTTCTCGACAGTATGATGGGAGATAACCATCAAGCAAATTGTCCTCCAAATAAAGCTCCCAGAGAAACTGAAAAAATAAAAAGAAAAAACATGAAAACGTTAATAAATATAATAATATTTAAATAATCATCGAATTTGACAAAAAATTTAAACAAACCTCCGACTCTCGGAGACCCTCTAGCTGATCTCTGAAAGTGGGCAAACAATGAGTAGTCGTGCTGTCAAATTTTTTCGGGGTGTGCCACCATTCTGCCAAATGACAACCAATTAACGGTCGGTCACTAACAGCCACTCTAGTTGGTTTGACAGCACGAATACACTCTCAAACCCATATTTGGAAAATAAATTGAAATTGATATTAGCATAAAATTAAATACGAACATAAATAATGTGAACAACAATACAATTAAAACAATCACCTAAATAGAAAATAAACATATGAAGGTTTTCCAAAAAAATCACAAAATAATTTTACTTGTAGTAGGAGCGAAAAACCCGTAATTTCGTTTGATTCTCGCCGCCAAGCTTTGCAGAGGCCGCAGTACAAACTGCAAAGGGCTGCCCCACCCCAACTAAGTGTAGAACACCTCTTCGGATCCTCTATATTTTGAAACAGATATAGAGGGATGAAGTTGCCGGCGGTGTCCGAAAATAGCAACCCGAAACAGACGTAGATGATGCCCTCTGTCTATATACCAAAGGGTCAACCCTATGATCCTGTAGTGGTATGGCGATGACACGCTTAAGACATGCGAGATGAAATGTGCCGCTTCTCAACTCCTCCGGCTCTACAGGGAAGCCCAAAACCCTTTGCTTCACTCTTCGGTGTTCTATCATAACAAGCACCCGTAACACATCTTGCAACGTCACTATCGCCTCACCGAAGTTGAAGTGGAATGTGTGAGTCTCTAGGCATCATCTCTCACATAATATCGTTATAAGGGAATGGTCGAGTTTAATCGACCCCACACGAAAAATTCCCCCAAATCCAAACCGATCAATTTCATCGTACACTTCGGCGGTTCTTTTGACAATGGTTCCCACATCCCACCATCTGCCCTTCGACACTTGAGCGTCCGAGAGCGAAACCCTGGAGAATCTAAGTACACACTCTTCGAACGGTGTGACTACTGTAGATATAGTAGCTCAGGATATATTTGTCCAAGGTTAAGATATTGGCAACGACCTTGTGAGCTGCTCGATGACGCCATTGTATCTAGATTGAATGAATAAAGTGAATAATTTAATTAAAATCCAAAAAAAATCGACAGCATAACAGCAGTAAATGCAAATTTTTCAAATTTCCAATCAGGACATAAAAATAAACACAGCCATATATAAATCAATCAAAACACAATCCATCAATAAACAATAACCTATGCGCCGGCAAAGCCATAATTGTCTAAATTTTTATATATAATCAATTAAAAACATTTTGAATATATAATTATACTACTAAAATAATTTAAAACTAACAACAATTCCAACAATACCATTGTTCATATTAAACTAACCAATAATATATTTTGAAACAATAATAATACTAAAATTAATAATTAATTATATGAAAAATTAAAATAAATTGCATAATTCACTATAAAATACAAAAAAATCATTAAAATGAAAAAATACTAAGGAGAAAATGCTTACAAGATGTATGATAGGCGAAAATATGAATTCCGGTTGGCGTTGGGTGTTGGAGGCGGCGTTCCGGCAGCGACGGTCCAAATGCAAAACTAATCAGTTAGTTTTGTAGAGAAACACTATTGGAGTATTTTGGTGTTAATATCTCACTAAAAATGAGGCAGGATTTTCAGAAATCTATAAAAATTTGGTGGGTTTTTAAAATTTTGGTTTCAGAAAAATCTAACCCAAAATAGAGATTGAAGGTTATGCTTATATTCCTTGTGAGTAGTGAAAGATTTTGGTCGGTTTAGAATTGATTTTTGACGGTCGGAAGTGGAAATATTGAGTTTTGGTCGAAAATAGGTGGGGGCGGTTGTTTGGGAAAAGAGGAAAGGGAAGAAGAAGAAGAAATAGGGTTGGCGCCCTTATATACGTCCGACAAGATTAGGTTTTGAGAATACGAATTAGAAGAATTCAGATTCTTCAAATCCGAATCTTGGCAAAAAAATTTTCGCCGGCCAAAATAATCCAAGGTACGTTTAGATTTGTAAAATCCGAACGTACCTTGGACAATTCTGCTTGGGCAGAATGTTCAATCCCAATGTTCCTTGAACATTTATGCTTGGGCAGAATGTTCCAAGCAGAAATGTTCAACGAACATTCGGATTTGTAAAATCCAAACGTTCATTGAACATTCAGATTGGACAGAATGTTCATGGATAGTTCGGATTTCACAAATCCGAACTTTCATTAAAAAAAAATCGTTTAATTAATGAGATTAGATTCAAATTTTTGTAATCCAAATTTGAAGTAATTCGAATTTTTTTAATCCAAAATTTTTGTAATTCGGATTACATACTTCCGAATATGTATCAAATTCGGATTAGAATAATCCTAATTTATGAAAAATCGGATGCTTCTAATCCGAATTTTATTGAAGTCAGATTTTTAAATAAATTTTTGATATTACATATACCAAAACAACAATAACTAACCATTACACCAATACAACATCAAATAATGCAATTGTACCTATTACATGTACCAAAACAACAAGAACTAACCATTATACCATAAGAACATCAAATAAGCAATTCTACCAATTACATATACCAAAACAACAAGAACTAACCATTACACCTTAAGAACATCAAATAAGCAATTCTACTGATTACATATACCAAAACAACAATAACTAACCATTACACCAATACAACATCAAATAAGCAATTCTACCTATTACATATACGAAAACAACAAGAACTAACCATTACACCTTAAGAACATCAAATAAGCAATTCTACCTATTACATATACCAAAACAACAAGAACTAACCATTACACCAATACAACATCAAATAATGCAATTGTACCTATTACATATACCAAAACAACAAGAACTAACCAATACACCTTAAGAACATCAAATAAGCAATTATACCTATTACATATACCAAAATGACAAGAACTAACCATTATATCAATACAACATCAAATAAACAATTCTACCTATTACATATACCAAAACAACAATAAATAAACAAAACACCAATATAACATCAAATAATGCCATCGGCATCATAGAGTCTACCAATCCTTGTTCGGTCTGCTCTAGAATGAGAGACAGGATACATTCGAGCTCGATGGGCCGTACTGCCACATCTCGTGCATTCGCCACAGTGTCGTCTTCCACGTCGATCCATTTTCATTGTAAATCTCCACTTCTGTCTCCTTCCCGGCGGTGCATTATGAATGACAAGTCTTTCGTAATCTATAATCACCTTCCAGGCAATGTCTGTTCGCCATTGCTCTCTCGGTGGGATTGGGACAAAATTGTCATACCCAAATTGCCTCTTCCAGTTTCTTACCGTAAGCAAGTCATCCACAAGATTGAATGGATTATCACGAAGAGAACGACACACCGCCAAGGCATGTGAACACGGAAACCTATAAGTTTGCCACTTATGACACGTACAAGTACACGCCTGATAATAAACCGTGTGTATATTTCCTCATTTACCATCATAACGTACAAATGTACTAACCCTGAAGATTTTATTCATCCAGTCATAAGGTTCAACCTGATGTACCATAACCCGTATCTCGTAATCCTTAAATATTTCCCACAAAAGAGGAAGAAATTGAGTGTTGCTTTTACGAGACGATGTCACATTGTGGTGGTCATTTCCCACGGCCATTCCAACACAATTGTGACTGGGACACCAAATAACCACTTCCCATCGACCGTGAGTACGATTCTTTTTCGACACCTGAATTCTTCATGCACATGGGGAATAACCTTCGGGTTTCTCAAATCGTCGACTCTTGCATTCCACGCACCATGTGGTTTTATTGCTCTCAAAATTTACATATTCCCTAAGCCTTGCAACATTCCATGCAGATATGGTCTGTTGTGCTTCTTCCTTGTTTTACAAAACAGTTCCAAGGCCAATAGTTTCAGGATTGCCTTTATATCGGGGCAAAGCATATTCATCCCGATCAATAGAGTATGGATCTTGGTGTCAGACATCAGAGTAGACAAAATGTCCCCTTTCTTACGTCCTAAACTCATCTAAACTTTCCTTAGAACTGAACTCCGTAGAGTCAGAACAAAAATCACTCTCGGATTCATGGTCATCGTCGGCATCGTCCTCAATGTTATAATCCAAGTCCCCGGGCTCCTCTTCAAAATCATAACGAAATCCATAATCAAATTGACCTCTCTACCATGTGAAGAACTCGAAGCAACATTTCGTCTATCAAC
This sequence comes from Knoxia roxburghii, assembly GCA_030378225.1. NCBI lineage: Eukaryota > Viridiplantae > Streptophyta > Magnoliopsida > Gentianales > Rubiaceae > Knoxia > Knoxia roxburghii. The sequence goes on from CM059417.1 coordinate 27,061,351, forward strand.
TCTTTCTGAAGACTGAATTTCCTCAATACCGACGTACACATAAATAAAACTCCATGCTCGAAAATTATAAAAATAATCCAGCACAGCATCAGAAGTAATTATTGTTTGTCTCTTAATCCCATCCACTTCAAAAAAACGCTGTAAGTGTGATTTTGCAAGAATTCATTGACACCCCAATTACATTGCAAATGCTTTCTACCAAATCATCCATTGACAATCTAAGATTAATGACTAGTGTATGATCCGAATTTGGAGGGTTATCAAAATCAAACATAGATGTCCAATAGAAATTAAACATATACGGGCCATTAAATGCCATTATAACTGTCAATCGTAAAAATGTCATTATAACAATTAATTTTTGATTTTCGTAATCAAAATTTATGATCAATCAAATTTATAAACCACATTACATGAAACAACCCACAACATTATAAACAATCCACAACATTACGATACAATTATTTTAATTATAATTTCATTACCAGTTACGACTAATCATATTTAAAATCGTACTTAGAATAATTACACTACTAATGCATGATTACTAATTAAAAATTCAACAAACTTACACAAATATTAGTCCTATACTACTAATACATGTATTTCCTAACCACATTTCATCCACTACGTACACCACTACTCAAAATATCATCTAATCACATTAAAATCGTAATTAGAATAATTACATTACTAATGCATGACTAATAATTAAAAGATCCAAAAAACTTACGCAAATCTTAGTCCTATACTACTAATACATGTATTTCTTAACCACATTTCATCAACTACATACATCACTACTCAAAATATAATCCAATCTTATTAAAATCATTTAATCACATGAAAATCGTATGAATAATGAAATATCAATCATAAACCACTTAAATCTTGACTTACCTTATTACGATATCACAACGTGACGTAGATTTTCGAAAAAATTTAGCCAGAATCCAAATTTGCAGATGAATAGTATGTGGCCGCTAGAGAGAGAAAGTGTGAGGGAAGAAGAAGAAGAAGAAGAGAAGAATGTATAAAAAAATGTTAGGGTTTTGCTTTATATAGTCTGATCAAATTCAAATTTTTAAAATCTGAATTTTACTAAATTCGGATTTTTGCAATCCGAATTCATTATGTTCATAAAAAAAATTGTAATAGAAAATTTTTATTTCTACAAATTTAGTTTTCAAAATTCCGAATTTATATAATTTTCAAAATTAGTCGAATTTTTTTAGTTTTAAACAATTTTGGATTTTTAAAATCCGAATTGTCAATTAAATCGAATTTTCAAAATCTGATTTTTCCTTCAATTTTTTCTCTTTTTTTCGTACAATTTTACAAATTAAATTACAATTTATATTAATATTTACTGTATTCGAATTCTTAAAATCCAAAGAGTCCATTAATTAAGAAATTGAATTTGTAAAATTCGAATCTCTAACAAATTAAGATATTCGATTTGAATTTCACAAATCGAAGAGATCTTTTTTTTTTATCCACCATTTTCCAATTCAAAAGAAGTTTTTTTTTCAACGTAGTTATTTCGACAAAAGGGGCTTTCGCCAACCGGTCTTAATTTTTATTTTTCAATAATAAAAATTTTTTAATTACTTATTTTCTTTCGTTTTTAAAAAAAAATATCTTTTAGTTATTATTTTATGTTTATTTTTTAAAACTTTTAAAATCAAAATCAAAATTGATAGTCATAGAAGAATAATATTAAAATACTTCAAATTATATAGAAGAAATCTTTTTTTTGTTATTTTTTATTGAATAATAAATTAAAAAAGTAATTAGTAAACTTGTATTTAATTAAAAATTGAATTATGTTAAAATGATTTTTTAATTAATTTTTTAATTTTATTATTTAATCTATGACCAAAACATAAATAATGAGGACGGTATTTAAAAATTAAGGAAATAATAAAATAGATTTCAAGATTCTTAGATTACTAAATTATTAAAATATTATAAGGCCAATTAATTAATTAAGTAATTAAGAAACGATAAATAAGAAATCATAAGCACAAAATTTGTAAAGAAAGGGCAGTAAATAATACTACCCTTGATAAGCCAAGATGCATAAAGCCTTGTTCACTCATTTCCAGCATTCTATATTGATTGGTTCAGCCAATCTGATCCATATCCTTTAAATCAAAGTTGTTGAAAACTTTCTTTGAAGAATTACCCAAACCGGACACGGTTTGAATCACATCGAATCGGATTCAACCCGAGCTCGGGACCATTTTAGATATAACAGCTCTCTGTCCAAGACCAGAATACTAGGATGATAACCGTGCAGTTTAGAGGTTAAGCATAGATATTAAATCTGGTTATTCAGTTAGCTTAGCTATACATATAGAGGGATCACAGTGATGAAGAACAGCAAGTCAATGATTTCAGAAAGCCCTGTTCCAAATTGGGGTGGTGTAGTGTAAGATTGACAGAAAACCTAGACATTTTTCATCTTTCCCCTAATAATGACTCGATAAGCGCGGCTTCTTCCTCCTGCAAGATTACACCCAAGGCGAAAACAATGAAGGATTTATAAGCTGCATTCTGAACTGATAAAGGAATATCTGCATCAGCAACTACGTACCGCTAAAGCATTGAATTCGGTTTCCTCATCTATGGCACTTACAATGGCAGGATCATCCAAGAGTTCCTGGTGCAGTTACGTTCGGATAAGATGAGAAAATGTGTCATCAAAGAAGAATGTTTGAGATCACCAGACAAATTTGGAGACTAATATGACATATTGACAGTATGAGATGAACATGCATATCCAGAAATCAAGTCCATATTAGTTGTAAGATTTCAAACACAAACTTCAGGGTCAAGATTCCTTGTCGGGTTACAGTTTCATGTACATTAAAGTTTAAAAGATAAGCCATGATTCAGCGGCATAGTTTTTATGTACTCCCTCCTGTGGTTTTATGAGATTTTTAAGGTTTATACCCATAGTTTAAGGACCAATCAGTGTTTCATTCTAGGCCGTATCTCTACCTCATTGGAATTTAATGTCTAAAATCTCCTCTCAATCTCTTTAGGCATTTCATCCAACATCTGTCACCCCCATTAAAGTCCATTAGTTTTCTTTTCTTATATCTAAGTCTAGGTATCCTAATTTCTTTGCCTTTTATTACAACTTTTACTCACAATAAAAACTTTTATTTCTACTCCATTAAAACTGTACCTTTAAATAAGGATCAGCACTGAAAAGCCAAAAGTTACATTGAAAGTGTAAAATAACATATAAAAAGAAATTCATCCACTTTCTACAACATATCACATAATGTTGGAGTAACATTTTACGCCCACTATTTTCATTTCTTTCCTTTCACTTTAGCAAAAAATAGATGAAAAACTTGACACAGATTGTACACAAGAGGGTACATAATGATAGTGCCTAAGGTTTAAACCAATATTCAGAAAACTGGCCGGAGCGCAAAACGGCCAAGTTAAGGGATCCCCTGGTCGGATTAAACTAAAAAACCAGATTACATCATCACAATATAACAAGGATATTAAAATAAAATTATTAATAATTTACTGATTCATAATAAGGTTTATAGGGGATGAAAAAGTATAGGATTTTAAAATTTTTAAGGCTTAATTACAATTATAAAAAAGTTTGAAATAAATTTTGGGGATATCTTATAAAAACTATTTCAGAAGTTGTAAGGTTGAACCGGCCAAACTAGGATCAAAATCCGGTTCAACCACCAGGTTGAAACAGGGTACACCAAGTTTGGCTGGTTTTTTTAATTCCCAGATTTAGTCAATGACTGGACGGAGCAACCACTGGTTGCCGGTTTAATCGGTTCAACCAGCCAGCCGGGGTCAGTTTTAAAGACACTGGTGGTTTAAACAATTAACATGAGCTTTCAAATATGAGGAACTACAGAGGGGAAAGGTGGCATAATATGTTAAAAGTAAGGCATTGGATGCTCAAACCAACACTACTATTGTACTTGGACTGCTGCAACGTTCTTCAGCCTCGGATTCAATACAGTTTATCAGTTCCCCATTTTCATCTACTTATTCAAGCAACTTCTGCTGCATTAACTTCACAGAATGGAGTTGCTGCTATCTTCGCATGTATGATCAAACAAACAAGTTGAAACTGAAGAACGTTGCAGTAGTCCAGGTCCAGTGTTGCCTTCAACATCCAATGCATTACTTAACATAACATAAATGATCAAAGAATGACTAAAAGGAAAGTTGCACATGATTGTGATCTGGAAGAGTATTAACTGCATTATCAAAATAACAGTGTGCAACAATTGCATCTATTACCATATCAACCCTAAGTCTAGTAAATGTATGAATGCATGCATAATGGAGTATAGAAGCTTACGTCATCAGCAATTTGTAGTACACCATTCTCATCCTGCAGTTAAAAGAAAAAGGAGGGCTGTTCAGCAGTCTATACACAGAAGAACTATTGCAGAATAACAAGTTTGGTGAGAGCAGTCCCCAAGAAATGTGAGATTTGAACTCCCCTCCCCAAGTATGGCATAGAAAACTTTACACTAGCAGCAACTGCTATTTCACATTTCCAAATTCCAACTGAAAAGACCTTTGCATTATTAGCACCAAGTTCTAATATACATCATCACTTCCAACCAATGGAAAAGACTAAAAAGCACATTCTAAAATGACTTCATCAAACATACAAAGCACACTCCTTTCATGTAGCCATTCACTATCAAAAAATGCTTTTTCCTTTTCCTCCTTTCTGACCATTCATCAGCATTTTGCTTTTTGTGCTTCAGGTGAATCAGTCTTAATTCAAATTTCTTTTAGCTGAAATGACAAAACCTCGTGCTTTACCATTTCTATTCCAACGGATGCAACATACAATAATGTAGTATCTAGTAATATCGGAATACAACTACTAAAAAAATCAAGAATTCTTAATCAAAAAGAACTCCAATCGACGTTTAAAACTTCCAAAATATTTACTAATAATGTAACAAACTAAAACTGAAAACTGCCGAACTTGTTAATAAGCTATTTGCTTGTTAAAACATATCGGTCCAGGTATTAGTTGCTTGTTAAAATATATTGGTTCAGGTAGTAGGACCTCCATAACTGTGATAAAAGTACCTACATAAAACTACTCCAAAGAAATCAATGGACCTTAATTGCTGAAACCCATACTAATTACTCACCATAACATAGATGTAAGCAAATAAAACAGAGCTGCAATAAAATTTAGCAATTTAAATCTAGTTTAGTGTGCGCTGATGACTAAATTTGCAGTTTACTTGAAGCCAATAAGCATACCTTTGGGGGGAAAAAAAATATCCCCTACATCTGCTAAGGGATAGTACTTATTATGCAAGGCACAGAAGAAACAATAGCACGGTTCGTGCAGGAGGGGGAGGGGGGAGAAGCATTTGAGTGTCCATAAAATAAACATTAGATGCATTTTTCATGCATCAGGAATGATTCAAATTTCTCAATCTTTAGGATTACCCTAAGAATACTAAACTGAAAAGAAATACCTTCACAGAAGAAATTTTGTTGGTAATTTATATTTTCAAGCCTACGCTTAAAATCCTTAAATATGAATTACTGCTATGCATGATTCAATTGTCAAAAGAGAAGTCAACGTTCATTTTCCACACCCACACCGTGATAAACTTTTTACTTTGACATGCCAAGCTAAGAGAAATGGGAGAACATCCATCCACAAATAGCACCAACACCAACTATGCATAAAACCAATGTTGCTGAAGCATTTTTGGGCTTTGGTGCTCAAATTAATAAACTTCGTTGTTCTAGTTCAAGTTCCCTTCACCTCAACACCGCCATCATCATCAGCCATACCAGGTAAATGCATAAATTAGAAGGAATACCATTACGGAATAAAAACAATCAGGCAATACTTATCATGCACCAATGTGAAGAGAAACAAAGGACTTCTGTAGCAGAAGCAGAAGGAGATTGACATGCATTAACATAGAGAAGTTCTTCACCTTGACAGCAACAAAGAGAAGGGGGTCGGATGGAGTGTAAATCATGTAGTGGGAACCATCCTGTAGAAACAGAAAATTAAAGGAATATAAGAGAGGGAAAATATTTTATGAAGACAGCTATTGAACAGCAAAGAAACCCAAAAGACATGATTTCTGAAAACTATTTGCCAGGTTAGAGAAAATATTTATAACTTTCTAAAATGTTCACAACACTAGTGAGTGGACACCAGAAACCAAATTTCAATTCATCAACTTGATAAAGAAAAGCAAAGTCTTTTTTTTCCTGGTTTGTTAAGTACATTTCATAGAGACATTCAATGTCTTTCAAGTGTGTTTGGGCAGGAACATGGTCTATAACTTTCTGAAAATCTTCAAGCTACAAACATTTAAATATAACTATTCAACTAGTCTTTCAAGTGTTTTCAGGCAGGAGTAGACTTTATAACTTTCCAAAAACCTTAAAGCCAAGGATGGTGCATAAAACATTTTGAAAGTTTTCTCTAGATTCCCTTTCAAATGACAATTATATAAATATAAACATCCAATAAAGACTCTTCACGAAAGAAGAAAAGAACAATAACAAGTAGAACAATTTGACAAATTAGGTAAGCCAACAATTTGTCTGAGTAAAGGAGAACAATGAATTTTCCATAGGCCCACAAGCTTGCAAAAACTTCATAAATTGTCATAATAAAAGACATCAAGCAAATATTACTCCCTCCATCACAAAATTAGAGGTACCTGTTTTTAATACTGAAAATAACATTATTACAAACACAACTCAAATTATGGCGCAGAGGTACTATAAATTACAGTGAAATACATAATAACATACCACATGGAAGCATGTGATTTCTATTCCTTCTGTTGGCAAGCCATCAACATCTTGACCATCATCTGCATATGTTTAAATTGCTTTCTTACAAACTAAGCACCCAAACTTACCAATTCATGGAAAATAAATGTAGTGAACACACACCAATTATAAGAAAACACCATCAATCAATCACATTCTCAACCTATTATTTATCTTCTATCGAATAGTGTTCTTTATTTTCTTTTCTTTATTTTCTTTTTCCAAGCACAATCACTATCCTGATGCTACCAGCATAGCAAACATGAGAAAACCCATCTTTCTGGTAAAAGTTTTGATACAATCAAAAACACAGCACGACCATCACATGTTCTATGTTGGTATTTGTCTGGAACATTTATATTCCAAACTTTGAAGTTGAGATATCCAGAGGCCTAAATAGCTCAAATTTAATACTTTTGACGGTGTCAACAGTGTCAAATATTTTTTCTGCATCTGCTTTCTGTAGCCAATGAAAAATCCTTTCTGTATAGCTGAAAAATCTACATCTCTTGCAAGTCACCAGCTATTCAAACATTAGCAATCAAAACTACTCCCCTTCAATTTCAACTCATGGCCCTTAAAGTTACCTTCTGTATGAAAGAGATCAATCAGAAATGGGAAAATGTATCAGAGACAGATGGGGTTTCCATTTCAAAACCACATCATATACTTCCATCCCTTGATATGGTGTATGGCTCCCAAGGAAACAAAAGTAAAGATCTAAGTTTATGATGCAACCTCTTTCAGCTCCCTTTTAGCCTTCAAAATTTCAAATTCCAAACCATGAATGCCTCATAAGAAATTGTGCCTTATTCGCATTCAAACAATAATGACATGCCCCATGCACCACATATTTTCAAGATAGTATTTCCTCTTTGCCGAAATGTAACATGTCCTTTGAATCACACCTGATGCAACAATAGGTTGTTGGTAGGCCAATGGGTTTGGATGAAAATTTCTTAATATGATTTTAACAGCAAAAATTGGCTGAAACTTTCAAAACCTTTGTATCCTTTTCACGTATTCCATAACTAAAAACAACTCCAAGACAATGTATTAAAACTTTGACAGTCTTTCTCAAGAGACTCAAAGCATGCAGTTAAAAATTTTGCAATTGAAAACTATACAGAAAAAATAAAAATAAAGATTAAAATGACAGTTAATCCCACCAGATACATGTAATATAACCCATTTTTACAATTACAACGCCAGACTAGTTCAACATGTGGTACTTTATTCTTAACATCTCATTTCAACAACATTCTGATTTTGACATGAGAAAATCCAGATTTTCCAAAACCAAATAGATTTTGCTGATGCAACCTTTCGACTCTGAATTATCTCTATGTCAAGACAGTAATACTCACACAAAATGAAAGTCCAATCTCTGATAAGTTCTGCACCTAAATTGAACAACTGAAATGGGTTAAAAATAAGAGCATTACCTGTGCGAAATTCAATTATATCTTCATCTGTGTAACAAAATCCTCCACGTGCTGTATAACAGAACCTGAATGGAAGACATAGAAGTACATAAACCATCTAATACTAGTAGGAAAGAAGAAAGATAACATCATTGCTTAATATCAAGGGAAAATCTAAAAGTGAAACTCCAAAGAACCATGGCATGCAGAGGTCCTACCCACTATGCACCAGATGCATATGTATCTTGGCAAGGGCATAGGCTACAGTTGGGAGTATCGCTTCAACTTCTTCATCGCTAACCTATAAACAATTTCCATGGTATGGAGATTAGGTGATGCAAAAAACTACAAGAATGAGGAACAGCGAGAAGCTATATTATGCACTCTTACATAAACCAGAAAAAATAAATTCCTGATCAAATAACTCTACAATGACTACAGGGCAATGAAACACAACATTAACACATAAAATAAGTGAAAACATAAACAAGTACTAATTGCTTAGAACCAGATACTCTCCAATTTTGTTTAACCCGGGCACTATAAGCATGAATTTTGATAAAACTTTCAAGTTATAATGTGGGTACAAATCTCGAAACAAGAGAATAGCAAGTGGGAAAGTTGAGGTCAATTACAATCATCAGATACAAGAGTTAAAGTTTTGAAAAGAGAAATTACTATAGCGATCCATAAAAGATAGACAAGAAAGGGTAAAATTGAAGATGATGGTTATTTTACACCATTGCATCATAGCATTGACAAGATATACGGTTAAGAAAGAGGCGTAATACATGCTTGATGCTTGCAGTAGAAAATAGATATGTAATAGCACTAAACACAACTATTTGATCTAAAACGAAACTTTATAAAGTGTTCCTTTCTTGATCTTCCATCCAAGTGACCTGGAATTTTTTCTTAACTTATGGGAGTCCCACAAATTACCCCACAATGCAAACCATCCGATATATCCCTGAAAATTCTAACCAGCTTCGCTGAGCAGCACAATGACGCCAACAACTTCATTAGGGTTTCTCCAGCGGCGCATCCACAGTGGCATCATCATTAGAAACACATAAAATCAGAGGGCAGTACATTTCTATTAGCTCCAAAGTAGTGGCTGCACAAACTCCATATTCAGCATTGAACTCTTCATAGAAACACGCGCAGATGTCATTCTATTGTCCCACCTTGCCGTATACAATGACCCCCTTAACCCTCTATCCTTGGTCAAATGAGCTCTTACAACCGACTTCACACAGCTCTCCAGTCCCTACAGGAAACCATCCATACCCCTCCCCTCTTTCCCCTCATATTTGTCGATTAAGATGATACCACATTCTTCGGAATATAATTACATGCATCCAAAGATCACTTGCAACAGATATGTACTCTTCAGTAAGTTACAACAAAAGCTGGAATAGACCGACAGCTTAGCTACCCTTGACCATCAAAGCTCCCCATCATTTAATCAAATATAAAACTAAGAAAACAAATAAGCAGCAGGAATATATAGGAGGCTCAGAGAAATGTTACAAACAAGAGCAAGGAAATGCTCATTCCCTCCAACCAGCTAGCAATAAAACATCATTGGATCTCTCAATGTTAAGTAATCCTTATATCTTAGAAATGAACAAGACAAATTTTTGTACCTTTCAAAAGCTAAACAGAAAATTCATGAATCAGGAAGTTCCAAAAAAAAATCTATTCTACTTTGCATACACATCCTCAATTGTATTAGACCTCAAAAGCAAAGCAAAAGGTCCCTCATAAAATTTATGTACATAAGAATATCCTTTTTTATTTGCACATATACACAAACATATTCTTCCAATACACAGGTGCAATGCAACATGAAAAGAAAAGCAACCCTGCATATGATGTTTCCCCATCATCCATAAAAGCTGTCGAGTACGCATAGATCTATAATTCATATAATGGAAAATGTGTTACAGCTAAAAGTTTTTATAGCTGATGATAGGAGTGAGACATACAGCAGACCATCCTTCAACGTTCGTGCTTTTCAAAATCTGGACAGGCCTGCAAATATGATTCACTAAGTGAATAAACTTTTAGGGAGGCAACACTAGCTCAACTCTTAAATTTCACTTACATATCAACAGGTAAAAGCAGCATACATTCATCTCCGCGTTCACTTCTGAATATTCGCCTGATGACACACTCTAAAGGGAAGTTATTTGCCGGATCGATCTGTCAATGACAATTTCTGGATCAAAAGTTTAAAGAAAAAGGAAAATCAATCTTCAAAATGCAGATTCATGGCAATCTTTTACAAACAAAAGATAGATAACATTAAATTCCAGAAAATGGAGAAGTAAGATACCTAGAAAAGAAAGATATATGGAATCACAACTTCGATGAATGGAAACTAATGTAATATATTTAATAATCTTTAAGTGAATTATTATAATTATGGGCATAACAGCATAACGAATTTCATAATCTGTTAAGATGGAACAGAATAATGACAGCATAACAAATTGCGGTCCTTTACATAATCTGTCTCAACCAAGATCCTATATACCATAATTTCATTGCATCGAAGCACCAACTTGGGCTCTGTTCTTGTATAAGTTCTCTTGATTAATTTCCTTTTTTTTTTTTTTTTTTTTTCCTGAAGGTTCTTCATAGATGTGCATGCTTTAGATCATCCAATTTGTTTGAAAAAGGAATCATTATTATAACCCCAAGAAATTGTCAATAGAATTTATAGGTTCCTTGGACATATAGAGCCTAGGAAAGTAATAAGACAGGTGTGGAACTTCAGATCGGCAGATTCTGCAGTGGCTCCTCTGCCTATGGGGTAATACCAGCCATCATCCCCTCTCAAGAGCAATTCTTACAGCATTACTCACCATCCACCACTCAAAACTACCACTTCTCATCACACTTGCATATCCTAAACATGACCCAACAACTGTAATGTTGGTGAATAGAACTGAACACTCAGTTTTCCCCTTGTCCTCCACGTGCAGCACTCTCAAGGTTAAAAATTAAGAGGCAATGTTTCATGGTGAACAAATATAGTGAAATATATTTAAAATCCTTCCAAATGCGAATTATTCTATTAATTTCAAATGCTATTAAATCATACAAACGGAACAGCACTTGCAGAACATTCTCTGATTTGTACACAATCTCTTTCTCTTTATACTAATTGGATGAACGAAGTGCAATGGGAGATCAAGAAAACAAAAGAGACAGGACTACTGGTCTGTTTTTCAATAGGGCAACAATCATTCATAATAGGAGTTTCTATGTTCAAATAAATGAAAACAAACCATTTCCAGGAAGACAGCTGCACATTTGATCATTACGTTCTTGCATGTATTATGTACAGCTGGTTTAGCTGTTATAAAGATATTTTACTAATCCCCCAGTAGTGCATGGTTAAAAACAACCAACTTAGACCATGAAGTGTATCAATGATTCTTTAAATTCATACTCCTACTCTAGCAACACAAGTTGCAACAGCTGTAATTTAGTTAAGGGCTGAGATATTCAACCGCTCCAATTTTCTAAAACGTGTCCAAAAAGGTGCCATTTTGTCATTCAATCTATTGATATGGGTAAATCTCAGGGCAGGATACTACGAGTTGACCAACTCTTGTCTAAGGTCCAGGGTTTTACATTTTTTATAACAGACAAACTTTTGTTGTAGCAGAATTATCAGGTTACAGAGAAAAGAAAGTTATAACTTGCATAAATTACAACAGTTATTCTCTCGAAGGGAAAGGATTTTGGTAACTTTGATTTCTGAAAAGGAGGTAACAAATAAAAGAATTCCTAAGAGTGGAAGGAATAAACAGGTCAATGCTAGCTAGCATTCTTAAAGATCATGGTACAACACTACATTAGTTTTTTAAACCTAAGATATCTTCCCACAGTTTGCTTCAATCTTATCTATTTTAATCCCTTAATTCCTGAGTGAGATGATGCACAGTCATAATCAACTTATCATTGTCACAGTGGGAAAAGGGCAACTATGGGAGACATTTCCATCTAACTTTATTCTCTAGTCACAGTATGCACTACGAATTTCCCAACACAATAATAAACTCATCACTTACGGGAGTAATCAAGAAGACAAGAGCTTTCAATAAGGATTCATCATTGAACCAAAATTCAGTTTTTAGATTCACATTAAACCTCGTTTTGAATCAGAAAAGAGATGTCATGGATGATAAAAGCATTCACTACATCAATAACATGACTGATCTAGTGTCTCATAAGGGATTTTCCTTTTGATTAATTCCTGCAAAAGGGATAAAAAAAAAATCTTGAAAGAGGTATTCATCTCCAGGAATGAAAGGAAATCCTTATTAGTTCTACCTAAGGTGTCCCGCAAACTCTGGAGTCAAATTTATTTTCCTAAAACCTTTAAAAGTAAACCTCTAACAAAATAAACCAAGATGCCGATATGACAGTAAATTCTAGCATAAATACACAACTACCAAGGTTTTATCCCCTTTTTTGGGGTTGCACCAAGAAGTCTAGTAGGCACATCCCCGAACCATATTTCTCCCACTAGGAGATACCCCACTTTCTTTCTACCCTATTCTATTCCTTGTAATGGCTTCATTACGTATGCATTTTGTCAGGTCTGCTACACTTACACATCCATCTTAACGTTCTCAAAAAATTCTAGCAAAACTGGAGACGAAGATAAATCCTCTTCCTTTCTGAACAGGCAGCACAGACGCAGTTGCAGAACCACAATAGAAATTACAGCAAAAAGAGTAGCACAAATGAATTGAGGGCACAACAACTCACAATTGTAGTAATCCGCTTATTAGAAGCCATGATAACTCTGCCTTGTTCATCGACTAAGAACCCAGCTGGCGGTTTCGGCAGCGGAAATGACCCGCTTTCCTGTTCCAAAACCTCAACATCGCTCAAACTAGTGACCTTTTCCATATTCTCACCATTTCTGCTATTGGGCTTCTTTTTACGCTTCGAATTTGGAGTTGGAGAGGGTCGCTTCTTCACCGGCCCACTTTGCTGCTTTGCTGACAAACAAACGAACTTGGATGAAGACGACGAAGACACTGAGAGACTATTCGTCCTCGGGTTCAAATGGGAATGGAAGATTGGATTTGGGAGGACTCCGAAGAGATACGGACGAGTTATTGTCGCCATGGATGCAGTAAAGGGCATTTCGCCCAACTACTGTTTGTAGTTTTGTTTCTTGGAATGATTTTCGTCTGCTTGAAGAGAATGTTTGTAATTGGAAAAACGGCACTTTCCATCCACCATGAGTTTTACAGAATAGAAAATAAAAGTTTCATAGCAAAATCACAATTTCATCCTCTACTTAGGCATGACCGGACAAGTGTGCAAAAATCGTGACTAAACCGCATCCCATTGCGGTTTATTCAATTGTAAAACTCGATTACTATTTGTATAACTAAATTGTTATTTGTATCATACAAAAAATTAAAAAATTTATAAAATGATGAAAAGGGCCTTATGAACAAAGAAGTTAGAAATTTGCTAAGTACATGATAAAAACGCAACGAAAATATTTTTCCGGCATATACACAAATGCACGGAAAAACGTTTGTAACACACAAAAATTAATACTGATGACGTTTGAACAGAAAGGCAACGCTAAAAACATCCGATGCAGTTAATCAAAAACGCAACACTTTTACGATTCCTGTTACGACAAAACGTTAAAAGGGGGCGTTTCAGCCATGACTCGCTCGTTAAAATGGTGCGTTTTCACATTGGCTCACTCATTAAAATGGTGCATTTTTTACTGTTTCAGTGTAAAAACCCAGAAAACGAATAAAACTCATCACTTTTCATATTCTCCAAATATTATTTCGAATCTTCTCTCGTGACCGACACTTTGTAACTCGAATTTGAATTCGAATCTTCTCTCGTGACCGACACTTTGTAACTCGAATTTGAATGATTTTTGGGCAAAAAACGCACAAAATAGATGGAGAAGATGGCGAATCATCGCAAAGACATAGCGGGCAAAGGTCCAATGATAAACAAGGTAAAATTTTATTAGTTCGTCAAATTTTTTGTTCAATTATTTGCTGCCCATAAACGTATCAAACTTGCGATTTAGAATGGTTGAAACGCTATTGTTGAGTGGTTAATAGGTTATAAGTAGCTATTTCGTTGTGTTTTGTTGTTTGTTTATGGTGCGTTTTGGTATATATTAAACGTTATTGTGTGCGTTTGGGCATAATGAAAACTCGAAATTGGTACGTTTATGTTAAACGAAACGCGATTTGGTAGCGTTCGGACGAAAACAAACGTTGTTCGATGACGTTTTGTTAAAACCAAACGTAACGCTTTAGCGTTTTTGAGTAAGTCAAACGTAATGTTGTAATGTTTGACCGATCCAGAAACGTAACTACGTTGCGTTTCTGGTTTCGTCAATCATTTAAACGGTGCGTTTGACTTACTGTCCAACGTATAAATGGCGTTTTATGATTTTATGTGATTTCCACTTATTTTTGTATTTTTAATTTCACATATTGTGTTTATATAGTATAATATTAATGTTTAAATGTTATTTAGGGTGGCGCTAAGTTAAAGCCGCCCGTGGATAGACAGCGTCTCACGGCTTCTGCTAGAAGGCAGAAGGTACCAGTTAGGAGAGAAAGAGGTAGAGGGACAGGCGGAGGTCGCCCGTAGAGGCGGAGGGACAGACGGCGGTATCATTATTGGAGATGTAGGGCGATGAGGTGAAGGTGGAGGTCGAGGAGGTGGCGGTGGAGATCGAGGAGGTGGCGGTGGAGATCGAGGAGATGGCGGTGGAGATGGCTCCTCATTTTAGTTGAGGAATGAGCAGTATTATGATATTACAGATTCTAATAATACCGATGATAGTGATGATGAGTCTCATGAGCTACAGGAGGAGGCGGAGTAGTCGCAGCAGGAGGAGGCGAGTGGGAGTGGTCACCCACACGATGATCAGGGTGAGGGAGATACGTATAGAGTTAACCTTTCTCACCCACACACTGAGAGGAGCATCCGTTATAGAAATCCAAGTGACAGATAGTTTCAGCAGGTCGATCCTGCTACAAGTACATGCTCGATTACGATAAATGAATTTAAATATTGATTTATTTAGTTATTTAATTTGAATAATTATTTGTTTGAATTTAATTGTTGATTTAATTTGTTAATTGCTTAATTAATTGTGTATTGAATTAATCAGTGATTTTAAATTAATCAGTGATTTAATTTGTTAATTGCTTAATTAATTGTGTATTGAATTAATTTAGTTAAAATCCTCCTGAAATAAAAGATTTTAAGTTAAAATCTATATCAGAGTTAGAAAAATTACTTGATGAAAAATTCAAAGGATTAAAAATTAATACATTAGAAGAAGAATTAGAAAAACAATTTAAAAACATTTCTCATAATAATGATGAAATAAATAAAGTAGGAAAATTTGCTGACAGACCTACTCAGAGATTATATTATAATAATAGACCATCTCCTATGGATATTTTACATGAGGAGCATGAATATATACTTAATAATAGTTATAGTGGAAAATGTATCTATGAATATAATATAGATGGATTTGTTGAAAAACAGATTTATAATACAGCTCATAGGATGCTCATGTATAGTAGCATATGTAAAGCTAATGGTAATACGGATGTTGGTATAGCAAAAATGATAGTTTCAGGATTTACAGGTCAACTTAAAGGTTGGTGGGATAATTATTTAACCCCACAAAATAAAGATGAAATCTTTAAAACAGTTAAATTGGAAGAGTCAACATCACAACCGACTAAAAATGCGGTATATACACTCATAGTAACAATTCTAGAACATTTTACAGGAAGAATTTCAGATAATGCTGAAAATATACGCACCTTATTACAAAATCTGAGATGTAAGACACTTTCAGATTTTAGGTGGTACAAAGATGCATTTCTTAATAGAGTAATGAAATTGAATGATAGTAATAGTAATAGAGCAAAATGACACTAATAGTGAAGATGAAGAATATTATAAAATTTTGTCACAATTTCAAGATTTAGACTTCGAAGTCAATGTCTTAAATAATAATACTATATTAGAATTCTTAAAGTCAATAAAAGATCAAGAATTATGATCTAGAATAATAGAACAAATGGATAATATTCCAGAATCTAGTCCGAATAATAATAGACTAGAAAATATTGAAGACGATCAGCATCCATATACTATGACAAAAGTATATGAGATATTAAAAAATAAAAATAGACACATAGAAAGATTTCCTACAACTATAGATGATTTAGGGAAAGAGATTAATAATCTTAAAAATGAAATAAAAATTTTAAAAAAGATTAATGAAAACCTAGATGAAAGAGTTTCTTATTTAGAAAAGAAAGATCATATAAAAGAAAATTATGATATGCTTATAGAAGATACTGGAAATGAAAATATCCTAGGATCTTTAGATCTGATATCTTCTTTTAAATTTCATGTTAGTATCAAATTACTAATAGATCACTCTTTTGAAATAGAGTTAGTTGCTCTTATAGATAGTGGAGCAGATGTTATTGTTATACAAGAAGAGATTATTCCTACTAGATACTTTGAAAAAACAACTCATATTGTTAGACATGCAGGAGGTAAAGCCTTAGATATTAATTATAAATTATCTAAAGGTTATATTTGTAATAATAAAATCTGTATTCCAGAAAGTTTTCTTATAGCAAAAAATATTACTAGCCAAATAATACTTGGTACTTCTTTTATTAAGAAGATATTTCCGATTACTCATATTGACACTGATAAGATTATAGGAACTTATGATAAGAAAACCGTAAGTTTTCAGTTTATAACTGAACCAAATACTAGATTTATAAATGAATTAAAAGATTTAATTTATAGGAAAAATAATCAAATAAATTTCTTAAAATCTGAAATTAACTCTTTTTCTATCGAAGACAATTTGAGAAATAATCTTAAATTGCAAGACAAAATAAAAAGTATTTATAATACTTTCTCAAATGAAATTTGTAATGAACATCCTAATGCTTTTTGAGATAGAAAAAAGCATATTATAAGTCTTCCTTATGAGGAAGATTTTGATGAAAAAAGTATGATTAAGACAAAGGCAAGACCATGTCAAATGAACTCTGAATATTTAGAGTTATGTAAACAAGAAATAAGTATGTTATTAGAAAAATGACTAATTAAAAGTTCTGAATCACCCTGGTCATGTACGGGATTTTATGTTAATAAACATAGTGAAATAGAAAGAGGTTGACCTAGACTGGTTATTAATTATAAACCTCTTAAATAAGTCTTAAAATGGATAAGACATCCAATTCCTAATAAAAAGTATTTACTAGATAGATTATATGATGCATTAATATTTTTCAAGTTTGATTTAAAATCAGGATATTGGCAGATTCAAATAAAAGAATTAGACCAATATAAAACAGCTTTTAATGTTCCAATAGGTCATTATGAATGGAAGGTGATGCCTTTTGGATTAAAAAATGCACCGTCTGAATTCCAGCAAATTATGAATGATATTTTTATTCCTTATAGTAATTTTATAATTGTCTATATTGATGATATCTTAGTATTTTCCAAAGATATACAAACTCATTTTCAACATTTGAATATTTTTAAAACAATTATAAAGACTAATGGATTTGTAATATCACAGTCAAAGATGGTTTTATTTCAAACCAATATCAGATTTTTAGGTCATAATATTGAAAAGGGTAAAATAATACCTATAGATAGAAGTATTGATTTTGCTTCTAAATTTCCTGATAAAATTAAGGATAAAACTCAATTACAAAGGTTTTTAGGAAGTTTGAATTATATTCTGCCTTATTATAAAAATTTAGCTTATGATACAGCTATTTTATATGACAGATTAAAAGATAAACCTAAACCCTGGACAGATGAACATACTAGGACAGTCCAGAAAATTAAAGAAAAAGTTAAATCGTTGCCATGCTTAATATTAGCAAATCCTCAATGGATTAAAATAGTAGAGACAGATGCCTCTGATATAGGCTATGGCGGTATATTAAAACAAATTTGTCCTGATGATAAATCAAAAAAATTAGTCAGATATCATTCAGGAAAATGGACTAATAGTCAGAAAAATTATGCTACTGTGGCAAAAGAAATACTTGCCATAGTTAGATGTGTTTTAAAATTCCAAGATGATTTATACAATCAGAGATTTATAATTAGAACCGATTGCCAAGCGACAAAATATATGTTTAATAAAGATTTTAAACATGATGTATCTAAGCAAATGTATGCTAGATGGCAAGCTAATTTAGCTCCCTTTGATTTTGATATTGTTTATAAGAAAGATAATAGTCTTCCTGATTTTCTATCTCGTGAATTTTTATAGGATGATACCCAGGGACTCTTATAGAGGCAGAGGTTATACCTCTCATACTTCTGGTATGTATGGCAGAGGTAGAGGGAGAAATATGCTCCTTCAAAATTATAATAAAACTTTATATAAAGATAATATTGCAGATCTTTCAAAGAATCCAGCGGATCTTATAAAAAATCCAAACTTATATAATAAATTTCAAAAATTTTTGGAACAAGAAAAGAAGAAGCCTCTTCTTCTGACACTCCATTATATGTGGACACCGTTCTTAAAGAAAATCCTATTACTAATTATAAACTTCATCCTCATAGAGAAATTTTATTTCTTATAGAAGAAAAGGATTTACAGTGGGGAAAAGACCCATGGCTCATAATTAATAGATACCTGGATACAGGATCAAAAACTAGTGGCATTTATGTACATGCCCATGGTGCTTATAAGCCCCGAATGTACTATGAAACAATTTTAACAGTTTCTGGTGCATGTGATATTAAACATTTTTACCCTCATCAGGGAACTACAATTTATAATTTTAGCAAAATTATTATAAAAAATCTTATTTCTCCAGAAGACTGGGGACTTTTTACTCTGAAAGATAAGGAATTTATAGTTCCTGAAAACCGAGTTACTTATAAGTACAATTATTGGGATTATATCGAAGCCCATAATCAAGTTTTCTTATATGAAAATCCCAATAAAAAACATTCATGGTTCATCAAAGTTTGTAGAAACATTTATAATGATCCCATACCTAATTAGTTTATAAAATGGTGGTATAGATTTGGTCCATCTAAAACCATCCTTCCTAAAACATTTCTTTCCTCATATGGAAATTGGATTAAAGTCTCACAAAAAATATCAGAATTGGTGGCATCTAATAGATGTAATGAAGAACTTGCTAATATGTGGTTCTTTATAGAATTTTCCATCCCTTGGATCTGGAGATGGGTACCAGAAATCAGTTATACTGATAATAATTTACCATGCATTATGCAAACTGCTTATACACAGTTTTGGGATAAAATGAACAAGATTGATCCCTCCACTGATGCCTCATATGGTCAAGAAATCTTAATGATTATTCAAGATAAAGTAACGCATTATATGCAGCATAAAGACACTCAAAGTCAAAAGGAGATTGATCCATTCCAGCACATTGCTATGAAGATGAAATTGCAAAAGGAGCATGTGTCTCAACAGGACCTCATACAGGCGTACATGGATGAGCTTAAAAAACATTTGAAAAATCATAATTCTAATGATAATAAGTCAGACATTTCTATGACTTCCAGCAAATCTCAAGACAATATGGATGAATTTGCTCAGGATCCTGATGATATAGATGAGCTGGATGAAGAGTTCATGAATGAGCAATTGAAAGAGTTGATAGCTGGACTCAACAAAGAAGAACAAGCCAAAGACAAAGGGAAAAGCAAGATAATTTGATGCAGACATAAAGCAGCCGTCAATGTGGACTTGAAGATGATAAAGACTTAAAGTTTTGTTTTATAATGCCAGCAGTGACCTCATAGGAATGAATATGTAAGCAGTGACCTCATTAGGTCTATTATGTAAGCAATGACCTCATTTGGTCTAATAATGTAAATTGACTTCAAAATGATATTTTCAAGTCCGTAATAGTTAGGTTTTAGTTTCCTATAAATAGCCTAGGAAGTTGCTTAGTTTAGACACCACTCAGAATTCTTTATTCTCCTTATCTCTCTTGTACAAACTCTCTCATTGTAAATTTCTTTCACTTAATATATTACTCCAGCGGAGTTTTCTTATATAAGCGGCGTTGGGATTTCTTTTATATTATTCTGGTGTCATCAAACCAGTAAGTTTTCTATTTTTATTTCTTTGAATTATATTCATTAGAATGAGAGGCTAAAAGCCTCATGGTTAGAATAAAAGTTGAGTTATTATGTAAATTCATACTTTAGATCCTTGTTATTGAGAAATTCTCAGTATGATAATATGGAATTAAAGAATGGGTTAGAATTATTAGACAAGCTATAAATTTAGAAAAGAAGGGTGTTGCCGTTAGCCGTTATTGTTGTGAAGGCGTTAGGCGTAGAGCCCGGATTGCTTTGATAAATTTGTAGTTCTGTTTAATTAATTCTGTAATATCCTACGTGTCTTTGCTTATTTAATCATCATGCTGAGGGTCTCTCTGTAATTGGTATCAGAGCCTGGATTTATGAATTTACTTACTTTTATTCTAACCAGTTTATTCCTTTTCTAATGAATTTAGGAAAAGGTAAACAGATTATTAAAAATAGTCTGAAACAGGAATTTGATATCCCTAAAAATCTAGAAGACCTCAATAGGTGGACAATTCCTAGAATTGATGTTAAAACTGTATATCAGTTAGGAACCTTTGAAAAATTAGGTTTCAAATAGATTATAAAAATAACCGAAGAATCAGTTTCTTTAGATAATGAAGAAATTGAAATAAAATTGATACAGTCAGATGATATTAATAGATATACTGATTTATACAGATTTATACATATTGGTTTAGTGCAGATTGCCTTTAAACCCTTAACCTTAGAAGGTCTACCTGAAAGTTTCATAGCATGTTTAAGAGATGCTAGAAATTTAAATTGGAAACAATCTTTAATAGGAATTATACAATCGAGTTTAGCTCATGGCCCTGTTTATTTTAATGTTTATCCTAATTTATCTTTATCATTAAGTGATGATAATATATTAAATGCCTTAACATTAAATGTTAAAACCCATGGATATAATTATATGCCTGGTTCTGAATTAATATGTGTATGTTATAGAATTTATTATAAACCTTTAAAAACGTTGAATCCTAATTGTAGATTAGTAGATAAAAAAATAGATGAAACAATACTGATAGAAACTAATTTTAATAAATCTAAAATTATAAAAAGAAGAACCATTAAATGGAATGAAATACCTATTCCAAAACAATGGACAATAGAAAGAGTCAGCAATAAACAGCCACAGATTAATAGTGACATTGATTATATTGAACAGACTCCTGAAGGGAAAATTAAAATAAAAATGCAGAATAATCCATTTTTATTAGATAATAGATCTAAATTATCAAGATCATATTCTTCTCATTTTATATCACCTTTAGATGATAATGTTTCGGTTATACCTCGACATTTTGTTTCTCAACTTTATAGAGTTTCTACTTCTCAGGTTAGTGATGATACTGATAATTATATTGATAGACTAGTTAAAAACAAACATAATATTGTTAAAGGTATTTATAATACAGAAAAAGATGAAGAAATAGTTTATAATCTCTTTCTAACACACAAATACATGGTTCAATATAATTAGAAATAAACCATGGAACAAAAGGAAATAAAATATTATGCTGCGATAGAAATGCATAAAACTGATCATTAATATCTTTCTGTTCATTTAAAGAGAAATTATTAAAAAACCATGTTCTAAATGGTTTCCATCTATCTCTATTAAATTCTTCTTTAACCTGATTTCTGGCTAAAGATCCAGGACAAAAATCTATTTTATTCATATTGGAAAGGCCATTTCAGACTCAGTTATTTCTTCGTCTTTTTCTGTATTATAAATACCTTTAACAATATTATGTTTGTTTTTAACTAGTCTATCAACATAATTATCAGTATCATCACTAACCTGAGAAGTAGAAACTCTATAAGGTTGAGAAACAGAATGTCGAGGTATAACCGAAACATTATCATCTAAAGGTGATATAAAATGAGAAGAATATGATCTTGATAATTTAGATCTATTATCTAATAAAAATGGATTATTCTGCATTTTTATTTTAATTTTCCCTTCAGGAGTCTGTTCAATATAATCAAGTCACTATTAATCTGTGGCTGTTCATTGCTGACTCTTTCTATTGTCCATTGTTCTGGAATAGGTATTTCATTCCATTTAATAGTTCTTCTTTTTATAATTTTAGATTTATTAAAATTAGTTTCTATCAGTATTGTTTCATCTATTTTTTTATCTACTAATCTACAATTAGGATTCAACGTTTTTAAAGGTTTATAATAAATTCTATAACATACACATATTAATTCAGAACCAGGCATATAATTATATCCATGGGGTTTAACATTTAATGTTAAGGCATTTAATATATTATCATCACTTAATGATAAAGATAAATTAGGATAAACATTAAAATAAACAGGGACATGAGCTAAACTCGATTGTATAATTCCCATTAAAGATTGTTTCCAATTTAAATTTCTAGCATCTCTTAAACATGCTATGAAACTTTCAGGTAAACCTTCTAAGGTTAAGGGTTTAAAGGCAATCTGCACTAAACCAATATGTATAAATCTGTATAAATCAGTATATCTATTAATATCATCTGACTGTATCAATTTTATTTCAATTTCTTCATTATCTAAAGAAACTGATTCTTCGGTTATTTTTATAATCTATTTGAAACCTAATTTTTCAAAGGTTCCTAACTGATATACAGTTTTAACATCAATTCTAGGAATTGTCCACCTATTGAGGTCTTCTAGATTTTTAGGGATATCAAATTCCTGTTTCAGACTATTTTTAATAATCTGTTTACCTTTTCCTAAATTCATTAGAAAAGGAATAAACTGGTTAGAATAAAAGTAAGTAAATTCATAAATCCAGGCTCTGATACAAATTACAGAGAGACCCTCAGCATGATGATTAAATAAGCAAAGACACGTAGGATATTACAGAATTAATTAAACAGAACTACAAATTTATCAAAGCAATCCGGGCTCTACGCCTAACGCCTTCACAACAATAACGGCTAACGGCAACACCCTTCTTTTCTAAATTTATAGCTTGTCTAGTAATTCTAACCCATTCTTTAATTCCATATTATCATACTGAGAATTTCTCAATAACAAGGATCTAAAGTATGAATTTACATAATAACTCAACTTTTATTCTAACCATGAGGCTTTTAGCCTCTCATTCTAATGAATATAATTCAAAGAAATAAAAATAGAAAACTTACTGGTTTGATGACACCAGAATAATATAAAAGAAATCCCAACACCGCTTATATAAGAAAACTCCGCTGGAGTAATATATTAAGTGAAAGAAATTTACAATGAGAGAGTTTGTACAAGAGAGATAAGGAGAAGAAAGAATTCTGAGTGGTGTCTAAACTAAGCAACTTTCTAGGCTATTTATAGGAAACTAAAACCTAACTATCACGGACTTGAAAATATCATTTTGAAGTCCATTTACATTATTAGACCAAATGAGGCCATTGCTTACATAATAGACCTAATGAGGTCACTGCTTACATATTCATTCCTATGAGGTCACTGCTGACATTATAAAACAAAACTTTAAGTCTTTATCATCTTCAAGTCCACATTGATGGCTGCTTTAGGTCTGCATCAAATTATCTTGCTTTTCTCTTTGTCTTTGGCTTGTTCTTCTTTGTTGAGTCCAGCTATCAACTCTTTCAATTGCTCATTCATGAACTCTTCATCCAACTCATCTATATCATCAGGATCCTGAGCAAATTCATCCATATTGTCTTGAGATTTGCTGGAAGTCATAGAAATGTCTGACTTATTATCATTAGAATTATGATTTTTCAAATGTTTTTTAAGCTCATCCATGTACGCCTGTATGAGGTCCTGTTGAGACACATGCTCCTTTTGCAATTTCATCTTCATAGCAATGTGCTGGAATTGATTAATCTCCTTTTGACTTTGAGTGTCTTTATGCTGCATATAATGCGTGACTTTATCTTGAATAATCATTAAGATTTCTTGACCATATGAGGCATTAGTGGAGGGATCAATATTGTTCATTTTATCCCAAAACTGTGTATAAGCAGTTTGCATAATGCATGGTAAATTATTATCAGTATAACTGATTTCCGGTACCCATCTCCAGATCCAAGGGATGGAAAATTCTATAAAGAACCACATATTAGCAAGTTCTTCATTACATCTATTAGATGCCACCAATTCTGATATTTTTTGTGAGACTTTAATCCAATTTCCATATGAGGAAAGAAATGTTTTAGGAAGGATGGTTTTAGATGGACCAAATCTATACCACCATTTTATAAACCAATTAGGTATGAGATCATTATAAATGTTTCCACATACTTTGATGAACCATGAATGTTTTTTATTGGGATTTTCATGTAAGAAAACTTGATTATGGGCTTCGATATAATCCCAATAATTGTACTTATAAGTAACTCGGTTTTCAGGAACTATAAATTCCTTATCTTTCAGAGTAGAAAGTCCCCATTCTTCTGGAGAAATAAGCTTTTTCTAATTATTTATTTGATTAATTGATTTAATTGCTTATTAATTGTTTATTGAATTAATTAGTGACTTTGTTTATTTACTTAATTTTAAAGTTCTTATTTGATTTAATATTTGATTAATTGATTTAATTTGTTATTAAATTGATAATTTGATTAATTGAATTAATTGCTTATTTAATTGTTTATTTCGAGTGATTTAATTTGTTAATTTGTTATTTAATTTGTTACTTGTTAAATTAGTTATTATATTTATATTTATATGAGTTTTATATTTTGTAAATTTAGTTCATCCTAAGAAGCGCGTTAAGGATGATAGAAGTTGGTTGGTTACAGAGCCCATTGATGGGCCATATACATGACAGTTTGATCCCTAGTTTTTTAGGCCATGTGGTATCTAGGTATTGACAGGCGGGCGAGCCTACCAGTTATCATTTTAGGTGCCACAATAGGGGTTGTATGTATGACTTATTTGAGACTTGGATTGCATCCATGACAGCAGATGGCCCACAGATTTTGAGCCAGACGGGGCTTGGACACCTTCCCCGCGTTATGCATCAGAGCATTGATGAGTCTCTCATCAATGCTTTTATAGAAAGGTGGCAGCCGGATACAAATTCATTCCACATGCCATTTAGAGATATGACTATCCTACTGCACGACGTGTTGGAGATTCTGCGTATCCCCGTAGATGGTCGCCTAATCACTGAGGTGACACCGTCGTCCACCGTACTTTCCTAGTCCAGGGGTTTGCTTGAGATTCCTCCATAGAAGCGCCTGGAGAAGGATTTGTACACCAATGGTGGCTTTCGACGTAAAGAGTGATCGAGAGGTGTATGAAGTGTACTAGGGACGATTCAGATGTGGCCGCTCTTGTGTGGAGTCTTATTGGGACTTGTCTGTTTACAGACAATAGTTCCAATAAGTTTATGTCAGCCCCTATAGTTCAGGTGAGGAAGTGGATGGATCAGGTTGGACAGGAGGCTTGGGGCACAGTGACACTAGCATTTCTGTACTATCATCTAGGTTGTACGAGTAGACATGGGACAGAGAGCATGGCAGGGTGCATGACTCTGCTACAATCATGGATTTACGAGCATTTTTCAGACTTCAGACCCCACCTGATGCCCCTCCCATTGCATGGTACATAGGCTCGTGCATTGAGGTGGGCAGTCAACACCCACCGTGGTATAAAACTGAGGTTGAGCTCCAATAGACGTGCGCTAGACGATATGACCGCTGATATGGTAAGTAACTATTTCTAAAATATAAATATTATTATTTTGTTTAATATATGTTTTATATAGTTTATTTAAGTAATTGCAAATTATTATGTTTAAAGGTTACTTGGATGTCATACAGTCGCAACGCAATGGCGAGGACTCCAAGGACCTTGTACCGAGGTCTAATTACGTACAGGGATTACATTGAGCCTTATATGCTGGCTCGGTGTAGGCGCTAGCTCGGATATGTTCAGTGGATATCCTCCCGTTTGATCCGTCCTGGTAGGGGTAATTACCGTGGTTACACTGAGAGGCCATATGTGGTCAGACACGCAGTGGAGTACGCAGAGTCAGCTTGGGAAGAGTTTGGGACGACATCCACCGGGATATCCTTTATAGGCAGGCAACCTACAAGTGGGGCAATTCCTCGTAGTGCGTGTGTCAATGGCTACCTATAGTGGTTTAGAGAGCGATCACGTCCACGCATTCCCCCAGTTGATCCTCTAGCTGTTATAGAGCCACCTCGACCTCGTCGGGCCGCGTCAGAGTTTGTAAGTATGTGTTACTATTTAATTCAAATTTGTTAAATTCAATTAATTAGTCTTTAATTTAATTGTTTAAATATTTGTAGTTGATGAGTCATTTTGGACAGCATCACCATGCACTTCTAGATGCGGTGAGGGAGTGAGCACGGATCTGTACGCCGAGTTTGCACCTGGCACTGCTGACATCGAGGAGGAGTTTGAGCTGTCCATTTTAGTTATTGTATTGTACTGTCTATGTGATTCATATTATACTTGATATGTATTATTATTTTGCATATATGTTATTGGATTTGATTGTATGCTATTCAGTTATGTATTTTATGTTAGTATGTATTCATTCATATTTACTGTTATATCACCCACCAATCCTTCTACATTACTACATCATCAACTTAGTTCATAACATCAAATGAACTTAAAGTGAGTAGATTAGTTGAAGAAAATGGAAAATTAGTTCACAACATCAAATAAAATTAAAATTAGTACAATAATATGAATAATAACCAATATGTCACATAAGAATGTAGTTTCTAGCCATCACGAAGTGTAATCCATTGATTATACCTAGCAATCAAATTGTTTGGCCAATCTCCCACAGTTCCAGCATGACGCTGATGTTGCCAAACAAAGCTCAATGGTGGGATAAGGCAATCATCCACCACATCTACACGTACATAATGGTTCCTATTTACATGGGCAAACACTATCACCCTTTCAGGTTGTGCGTCGCCACTTGAGGCATACGAAGGTAATACAGCATAATTTCAATCAAGTCGAGTTCTGCTTAGATGTATTACCAGTGCATTTGTATAAGTGGCGAGGGGAAACAAATCGGTAGGTGTAGCCATCCAATACTCCTCACCACAATCTGTGCCTTCAAAACTTACTCACCTAAATACCATGACTATGTGATCACCATCAGCAGGCATTGTCTCCAAAGATTGAAATACACCTCGATACCTGTCCGGATGGCTGACAATCTCTCCAGTCGATGCTTTGCGAGCCAATTTCCAATATTTCTCGTCGCCAAAAGGATAAGTATAAATGACTCAGAAACCACAATGGCCATCCCCAATGACGTCCAACCAGCCAGTACAGTAAGGCTGAAAAAATTTGGGCACACAAGGAACATCTGCTCCA
Organism: Knoxia roxburghii; assembly: GCA_030378225.1. Classification (NCBI taxonomy): domain Eukaryota; kingdom Viridiplantae; phylum Streptophyta; class Magnoliopsida; order Gentianales; family Rubiaceae; genus Knoxia; species Knoxia roxburghii. The sequence goes on from CM059417.1 coordinate 27,089,163, forward strand.
AAACATGTCAATTAATGTAATAGTAATAAACATAACTGCATAATGTATATATACAAAGAAAAAAAATAATATGCAACTTCAAACTTGTAATTTAACATAACAAAATGCATATTTACCTGTATGTAATGGAGAATAACCATCTGAGCCTGTCTAGTTGTGGTATGAATGACCAGTTGAGCGACCGGATGAATGTGAATGACCCCTTCCATGTCGGCCATGTGTTGCTCTCTCGTGCGCTCCACTCGCGCATCACTGAATGGTGTAATCTATTCGGTGGCCGCCCACTTTAGGGCCCCGAAACACCTGGCTCTCCAACACTAGCCCTATCAGGGTGCATATCATGTACATACGCCTTATTCAACAAACTGGCCAAAAAGGACGGACTGGTAGAGACTGTAGGAACGACAGTCTCGTGGAAATACCTTAAAAAGTAAATATAATAACTGTAAACAATTTATAAAAATTAATATGGATTAAATCAAATTTCCATTATTTAAGTACATATATTAAAAGTACCTTATGTCCTCATTAATGTAATTCGAATCCCCCTGAGATGGTACAACAGTCAACCTCTTCCAGAAATCATGCACGCATGGGAGTAGGGGATAGTCTGTCGATGCATGTGCTTTGGATATGTCACAAGCACACAGAATCCCACGTGTCACCTTGGCCACGCATCCACATTGCTCAAGGACGGCGCCGACCAACTTATTCTTCATTTGAACTTCTTTCCTCACCAACTTCAAACAATGGTGTGCCACATACTTATTCATATAGCAGTATGGAAATCCCTACATACTGGTTGAGTCGTGGAAATGGAAGCCTCAAGCGATCTACTGTTAATGTGTGAAATTACAATAAAATAAACAATTAATATTAAATATTATTATAGTATAAATAAATAAATAAATAATTATAATTAAATATTAATATAGTGAACTCAAATACGTAAACAATTAAATAATTAAACTCACCCGATGTGAGGGTACATGTGGCTGAGATGGGAGTCGATCTTAGTGAACAAAGTGTCAAGAGAATTGGTGGAAGAATTCAGCCAATCTTTCATTGCAGCATGAGAAGCATCAACCCTATTAGTGGAAGTATTCCCAAAGTGGAGAACTTGATTTGTCCAAGCTCGAACAAATTTCTCCTTGTGAATGAGCCATGTGGTATCAAAATAATCAATAGCTAACGGCTCAATTAGAGAGTACTTAACCTTGAACTATTACAATAAGAGGTTATACTCTTCTACAGTTGGGGCCTTAATAATTTTTTTCCACCAGTTTTCATGGATATCACATGCTAAGTTTTTATTTCTTCTCCCAACATTTTTTTCCAACCAAGCATAGACATCATGCCCAATATTCCACATGCATAACAAGTGGTGTGAAGTTGGAAAATGATCCTTAATTGGCTGCAACAAACCCAGCTCCCTATTTGTCACAATCACATTAAGTACCAAACTAGCAGGCATAAAATACCTCAAGTTCCTCATCACCGAATCGTAGGTATCTTTTGTCTCATTTCTAACAATAGCAAATGCAATATTGAAATTCTCATTGGTAGGAGTCATACCTACCATCTCGACGACGGGCATCTGTTACTTATTGGCCTTGTACGTTGAATCAATCTCGACCACCCAATACCATTTGTGAAACATCTGAATTGATGTTGGATGTACAAAGAAGGCATGTGTGATCTCATCAGTGTTCGTATCCTTGAGAATCTTGACATAATACTGCTTCTCCTCAGCCAAGTGCAGAAATTGCTGCCCAATATTTCTACTTTCCAACCATGCTGTCTTCATCTCTCATTTCAAATTGTATATGGATTTGATTGGTACCTTGGTATTGGAAAACTGTTTATTAACAGCTTCCTAAACACACTTTGGCTTCGCATTTGCCCTAAGCATAAATTCAGTAACAGCCTTTGAATCTTTAGTGAAATGGCTTAGCTGTCTGTGCCCATATAGATGCACTATACCTGAAAATTGTATAATATTAATAAACATAAATGCTAAATATCAATAAAATTAATTACTAAGACACCCAAATAATATAATACCAGTATGATTGTGCGTTGACGGTGCTCCTAGATTTGTATACACTTTGTCACGTCCCAAGTCAATTTTCTTACAAGTCAACCTGAAAGGGCAATTACATCCACTCTTTTTGGTATTATTCCATTTGGTGGAGAGAGGGGCTTTCAATGGATCTCTCCATCGCTTGCACGAAAAGTAATATGTGGCAAAGCCTTGATTGCCCCCTCTCGTTGTAATGAGGAACTTAAGGCGTTTAGCTATTTTCTGGCAATGTTTCAAAGCAGCACTAATAGTGTGAAACTCTTGTTCAATTTGAAAATACCCACTCAAATCTACGCCAGGTTCAAGTTCCACAGCCTCTTCCTGAGCATCCTCTGACTCATCATCCTCTTCTTCCTCCTCTTCATCTTCCTGCTCCTCATCCTCCTACTCGTACTCATCATCATCATCATTATCCTGTATATAAATACACACATAAATTATAACGCAACACTTTAAGGATTCTCATTGACAAAAACGCAGTCAAAATTACATATGTAATAGTATAAATGCGACACTTTAACGATTATCATAGACAAAAACGCAAAGAATTTTAAATTAGTCATAGCAAAAACGCAACAATTTAATGATTCATAATGCAATAAACGCCACAAGTTTCAATCTCAAATGTCACAAACACTACATATTTTACATGCATACTATACAAAATGCACCAAAACTTACATTCATGTCTACGAAAATGCTACATTTTTTACATTCACAACATATAAAACGCTTCAAATTTATTTTAAACTTGTAATAAACGCAAATATATATATATACATAATATCATCAAGAAATGCGAAATATATTAACACATATGAAACGCTGCCAGATTTAGTTTCCCATATGCAGAAACACAAAAGATTCACAATGTCAGTACATGGAAACATTTGGAATTTTACATTTAAGGTATATAAAACGCAGCACTTTTTATATTACGCATATAAAAAATGCATCACTTTTTACATACTAACAGTTCGAAACGCAGTAAAAAAATGAGTGAGCCATGGATAAATAGCTAAAGTGCAGTGTTTCTACCTATTGTAAACATCAATTTTGTGCATTTAACACTACGAATTTCAAAAAAAAAATTACATTACGAAGTGAACACTTACCATTTTATGATAATTCTCATGCTAATTCTTCTGTGGACTTCAACAAAATGATTGCCCAAACGTTTTTGAAGTCAAGTATTTGTTTGGATTTGATTTTTGGAGTGTTGTTTTGAATTTTTTGAATGTTTTGCCTTAAGGGCTATATTTGTAATCTTCACACTTTTTTTGTGATACAAATAGCAAATCCATTATACAAATAGCAACTCCTATAGTAAAAAGGCTTATTTCATGCCCCTATTTTATTATTTTGGATCCATTTTATACTTAAATTATCCTTGACAAATTAGAAAATACCAAACATAATATTTTAATATAAAATATAATAATATATTAAATTATCTAACTTCCCTTAATATTTATTAAAAATACCAAAAAAAATCATTTATAGTTCCGCTTGTTAGGTTTGAATACATAAGCTATGCTTGTTTTGTACTTTTTCCCAGTTAATATATCAATTTAATGTTTGGTTTATATGTTGTGCATGTTTAGTCCATTTATATTATGTAGTTAGATGATGAGGTGTCTGGTGTGACACAGTAGATCTCATCATTGGTTAAAAAACATAATATATAAATAAGGTTCATAACCGAGATAGTTTTGGACACGCTGTCGTTTAGGTTATTATGTGATTCGGAAAATTATTTGTCTAAACTAATTGAATCATATAGATATGCCTGGGGCGTATTGAACTTGACCATTTAGTATGATTTGTCTTGTACTGATTAATAGACAATTAGTTCTTAGTATTCTATCTCTTAATCCCTAGACTTGAGCGGGCATGAGGATTAGACAAAGCGTACTTTGATCTGCCAATAGGTGGGGTCAATTGTGACCAATGTTCTTGGTGGGTTGGGTGCGCGTGTTTAGTTACTTGGTGTGCTGCTGCTTGTCGAAAAGAAACCATGTACCGGTGCGTCCGGGGTGATGGTTCTCCTGAGATGAGCTCGTTATGTTTATTATACTAAATCCAGTTAGTGGACTTATGTCCGATATAGTAAAAAGGTCGAGTGGCACTAGTCTCGGAATGAAAGAAGTTAATGAATTAATTTATCAGCAAATTAATAAATTAAGGAGCACTAAATCTTTGATGTGGGAAGATTAAGAATAAATTAATTTAGTTGTGAAGGAAAACTGAACAAGCCCGGGCTAAATTGAAAACCTCACTTTCGTGCTATGCATTCCAGAATCGGAAGTTTTCGACCAAGCTCAGGCTCAAATTAGTTTACCCATGAACGGATCTAGGCTTATACTTATTTAATTTATTAATCGGGACACAAAAAATTAAATCTTTAATTAAAGCGGAATTTAAAGATTATACCTTTTGTAGCGAAGTCCCTCGCTTAAAGAAAACCAAATCTTTTAGCGCGAAATCCACAAGAAGTCCGAAGAATTCTCCAATACAAGCTCCGAGATAGTGTGGGCTATCGTCTACGGAGCTACCCTCGGCAATATGACTGAAAACCCAAGAAACTTGCTTATCAAGAAACTCAAAATAAATCCGCCCAGAATTTATTTGTGAAAAATAAGCTGCCCAGAATTTTTTTTTAAAAAAATGAAGTTGCCCAAAATTTTTCCTTCTCAAATTGAACTGCCCACAACAATCCGCTGCTACCCAGCTGCCGCTGCCTAAAACCCGAGCCAGCCCCTTCGATCAGTCGCCAAAGATCGCCGCGATCTGGACACCGATCTGCAGCGGATCACCTGGACTGGTCAGAGATCAACGCTGCAACGGCGGTTCTGCACGCAACCTTGAAGACTGATCGCCGGAACTGCTGAACCAAATGAAACCCGCAGCGGCGGTTCTGAAGAACTGAACAGCAGCGAACAGTAGCGGTAAAACTGGGCTGAAAAATGGTCCGGGCTGCTCTATTAATTCATGGGCTGAGTTCCTTGACAAAGAAGAAAGCTTTCTTGATCGACTTCGAGAGAAAACTTGACGATGAAGACACCGTTTTCTCTCTAGACCAAACTTTCTCTTTCTAGCCTAATTTGGCTGCCAAGTTTCTTCTTAGGGTTTTCTTGCCTATTATGTTGTATTTATAGGAGCTTCTAAGGAGACCTAATGGGCTCTCGAGTTAGGCCTTAAAATTTGACTTTTGTTGACCGCTAAGTCTTCCCGACTAATCAACTCCAATCGACTCTTTTAAATTAATTTATTTAATCCACTTTGTTAATTTAATTTAATCGAACCCTTAGAATTAATTAATTCAAAATAGAATTAATTTCTAAATTCACTTCGTCGATCAAATATTAATTAAACCCTTCGGATTAATTAATTTACCTTGTCAATTAGTCAAACGCATAATCGGTCGTACCACTAACGGACCAATTATGGAACTACCGCTCGAAAACGACTTTACATCGCGCCATTATTATTTCTTCTATCTCCCCACATTAAAGATCTAGTGCTCGTCGATTTATCAATTTACTGACAAATTAATTCACCGACTTCTTGGTTTCCGAGATTAGTACCACTCGACCTTTTATTATACCGAACATAAAGTTCACTGGCCAGGTTTAGTATAATAACCTTACGAGCTCATCTCGGGAGCACCATCAACCCGGTGAACCGGTACGTGGATTCCTCCGACTAACAACGGCACGCAAGAAGCTAAACACCGCATACCCAACTTACCGAGGTATTGGCCTCAATTGACCTCACTCTTTGGCAAATCAAAGCACACGACACCCAACCCTCACGCCCGTCCCAATCTCGGGATTGAGAGACGGAATACTAGGACCGAATTGACTACGTCGATCAGTACAAGTCAATTCTATCCAAACTGGTCATGCTCAATATGCCCCGGGCATATCTGTGTGATTTAAACTAGTCTAGATAAACCAATTTCCAAACCACACAATAACCTATACTGATAGTATGTTCAGACTATCTCAGTTACGAGCATACTTTTTATATATCAATACTTTAACCAATAACGGTATCTACTGTGTTTGTTGACACCCCGTTATCTAGTTCTATGATATAAAGGAACAGATTTATACTGAAACAAAATGATATGTCATCTGTGGATATTAGTTTTTGATACAAGCCATAGCTTTTCTGTATTCAAAACTAACAAGTTGTTTCGGAAACAATTCTGGTGTAGGATGGTAGTGCAAAAATTAATTCATTAGTGGTACGATTAATTTTGTAGTGAGTTAATTGAATAAGTAGAATTAATTATTTAGTTAATTATTCTCAAGGGTTAATTAAGTAATTAACAAAGTGAAATTATTTAATTAAATTAATTAAGTCTTACTTTTCAATTAGAATTATAAAATCCTAGAGATTAGGAAATCCAATTGGATTGAATTATCTTATTAGATTAGTTATCTAATTGGATTTGGAAACTAATTAATTACCTAAACCCATTAGGAAGACCAATCCTAAACAAACTTAGGGTCTCTCTTATAGCTCTACATATAGAAAAGGGATTAGCAATTCTAGAACACACAATTTATAAGTTTTCAAGACAAGAAAACTAGAGAGAGAAAATTTAGAGAAAGAAAACAAATTTCTCCCTCGCGAATAATTTTCTCAGGCGGTCGGTTATTGCCTCGGGCTGCTGCCGGTGGAGAATTTTCTGGCGGCGACGGCGGTTGGAATTCAGGCGGCGACGAGCTGCAGAATTTTTCTAGCGAGTTTTTTGTGTTAAGTTGTTGATCATTGGTTCGTTGGATCGTTGCCCACACAACGTTCGAGCCTAGTCTTGAGTCATACAAGCGATCACCTGAGTTTACGCTTCAAGAGGTACTTTCTATGTTTCTGTTTTAATTAGAAATATTTTGTTGCATGATAAATCAAATGAGTACATACCAAAATCCTGCCCAATGTTATTTCAAACAAGGATTGGAATAGCGATTATGCTAGAGTCTAGGCCTGGTCAAGGATTACGATTCTGGAATGCATAGCACGAAAGTGAATTTTTGACCGGCCCGGGCAGATAATCTTTCACCGCTCATCTATGCTACTTTAATCATAATTTTGATAAATTTTTGGTAGATTAAAAATGAACTTATAAAATTTTTGATAATTTGATTAAGGGCAGTTAGGTAATGATAGGAGAGGCAAAAGATAAGCATTACGGGGGCGAAAAATAAGAATTAAGGGGCGATACTTAAGAAAATGGAGGATTTTTTTTTTTTAAAAAAATGGAGGCTTTGAATAACAAAAAGATGGCGCGATATAACACTACCCAACTAATTCCGTACTTTATTAATTAAGTTTTTTTTTAAAAAAAGGACAATATATTAATGTAGAGATTACTCTTCAATAACATCATAGGCTAACTTATTATTGAGTACGGGGCAAATTATATCCTACAACTAAGAGTATAATGAGTATTGTGCTCATAGCAGTTTTTCTATACATTTAACGAGTATTGTGTCATAGTAGTTTTTTAAAACATTTTGGTAATTAATGATGAGTTGCTTACTTTCTAATTTTCCTTCACCCTCACGTGCGTAGATGTAGTTTGCCAAACAATTGAGTCGTCTTCATCATTAATCAACCACTCCTTCATAATTATTGAGTCGTCTTTGACTTTGAGATTTGGCCCATTAATTGTGGTGTCTGCTGTAATTTTCCAGGTTTGTATTAAATATTTACAGCTAATCATGATTTTTTTGGTTATTTGTGCTTCATGTTTGCAATTCTCGAATGCTAGCAAATATTCATTCGTGTTGTTATTTGTGTTGTCTGCATGTTTGAAATTATCGGATGCTATCAGTTTTTAATTTTTTGGGTTTTGTTTTGATGGAATATGTCAAGAAGTAGATGTAATCTTTCTATTTGCATCTTTTTTTTTTTTTTTCGAAAGATGATATTTCCTCTTTTGTTTCTTAGTTAAGTTCCATATATTTTTTTTTCTTTCTGCTCTTTTTTGTATCTCTTTTGATATGTATATAGTCCTTTTGGTTGAAGATAATATTTTAAATGATTGCAACAATGGAAAAAATCGTCCTAATGTTATTGTCATATCTGATGGTAGGTTTTTTTTCCTATTTCGTTGTGGAAAATGAATCGTCCTATATTTGTTTGTAGTTGTCCCATCAGATGCATATATATTCATTATTTTTCCATCAGTTTCCATCTTGCAGATACATTTTTATTTCATGTATTATTTATGTTTTTCCAGGGCTTCAAAAAGGTGATGATGGTTCTATGTAATCTCTTGTAGGTAAAACTGTTCAAAATGAGGAAGAAACTTATGATCTTATAATTCTTATGCGTGAAAGTTGGGTTTTGGTATTTATATTGGCCAATATCGAAAGCGATTTAGAGATATAAAATGTTAGTGCAGGAAATTTGTTTGTTGTAAAGAGTGTGTTAAGAGTGTTGGAGTTGCATACATAAGCTATGCTTGTATTGTACATTTTCCCAGTTAATATATCGATTTATGTTTTGGTTATATCTTGTTGTGCATTATTTGTCCACTTATATTATGTAGTTAGATAATGAGGTGTCATGTGTGACATTGTAGATCTCATCATTGGTTAAAAGACATAATATATAAATAAGGTTCGTAACCAAGACAGCTTTGGACAAACTGTCAGTTTAGGTTATTATGTGATTTGGATAATTGGTTTGTCTAAACTGATTGAATCATATAGATATGCCCGGGCGTATTGAACTTGACCTGTTATGAATAATTTGTCTTGTACTGATTTAATAGACAAATAGTTCTTGGTATTCTATCTCTTAATCCCTAGACTTGAGCGGGCATGAGGATTAGATATAGTGTACTTTGATCTGCCAATGGGTGAGGTCAATTGTGGCCAATAGTCTCGGTAGGTTGGGTGCGCGTGTTTAGTTGCTTGGTGTGCTGCTGCTTGTCAAAAGGAAACCATGTACCGGTGCGTCCGGGGTGATGGTGCTCTCGAGATCAGCTCGTAAAGTTTATTATACTAAACCTGGCCGGTGGACTTATGTCCGGTATAGTAAAAAGGTCGAGTGGTACTAGTCTCGAAATTAAAGAGGTTAATTAATTAATTTATTAGTAGATTAATATATTAACGAGCACTATATCACCTAAGTATAAGCTTCAATAGGTAATTCTTATGTTTCCGCTTTTATTAAGAACTTTTGTTGCGTGGTAAATTGAATAAGTGCAAACCCAGATCCTGCGCATTGTTATTTCAAAAGGGTTGGAATAGCAATTGTGCTAGTGTCTAGGCCTGGTCAGAGATTCTGATTCTGGAATGCGTAGCACGAAAGTGAGTTTTTGGCTAGGCCCGGGCAGATAATCTTTCATCACGCACCGCCCGGAGAGAGAGAAAGCTACACGTTGCTGCCAAAATTTTGAAGAAAATTTCGACTGCCTCAAGCTCTATGAATTCTGAATTCTTGAGAGAGAATTTTCTCTCTCTAAGTTTTCTTGTCTTGAAAACTTGTGAATTGTATATTGAATTGTGTGTCTTGAATAGCTAATCCATTGTCTATATATAGAGTTACAAGAGAGACCCCAAGTTGGTTTAGGATTGGCTTTCTACTGGGTTTCTTTTTCCTTCAATCCTGTTCCTGGACTGATACACATCCAACTGATACAGGGATTTACTTATCCCAATCCAGTTCCTGATATGATTCACAACCAACTGATACATGGATTCACTTATCCCAAACCAGTTCCTGGTATGATTCACAACCAACTGATACAGGAATTCACTTATCCCAAACCAGTTCCTGGTATGATTCACAACCAACTAACATAAGGATTAATTAATTACTTAATTAATTAAATCTACCTTTGTCAATAACCCAATACATAATTAATCGTACGACTAACGGATTAAGTATGACACTACCATCCTACACCAGAAATGTTTCTGGAACAACTTAATTAATTTATTCATAATCTCTCCACATCAAAGATATAGTGCTTGTTAATATATTAATTTATTGAAAATTAATTAATTAACCTCTTTAATTCCGAGACTAGTACCACTCGACCTTTTTACTATACCGGACATAAGTTCACCGACCGTGTTTAGTATAATAAACATTACGAGCTCATCTCGGGAGCACCATCACCCCAGACGCACCGGTACATGGTTTCCTTTCGACAAGCAGCAGTACACCAAGCAACTAAACACGCGTACCCAACATACCGAGACTATTGGCCACAATTGACCTTACCCATTGGCAGATCAAAGTACACTATGTCTAATCCTTATGCCCGCTCAAGTCTAGGGATTAAGAGATAGAATACTAAGAACAATTTGTCTATTAAATCAGTACAAGACAAATCATTCTAAATGGTCAAGTTCAATACGCACAGGCATATTTATATGATTCAATTAGTTTAGACAAACCAATTATCCAAATCACATAATAACCTAAACTGACAGTTTGTCCAAAGCTGTCTCGGTTATGAACCTCATTTATATATTATGTCTTTCAACCAATGATAAGATCTACTGTGTCACACAAGACACCTCATCATCTACTTACCTAATATAAATGGACATATCATGCACAACAAAATATAACCAAAACATAAATCGATATATTAACTGGGAAAATGTACAATAAAAGCATAGCTTATGTATTCAACTCCAACAATCTCCCACTAATACTTAAGCTATGCTTTAAGTATACAACTATATTCAACTTCTATACACTTTGCTACTACATATCTAGACAAACTGTCATGGGTCTCCTAAGTATCTGATTCCCATGCCCTCCACGTGAGCCTCAAAGACTTTTGAAGTCAATGTTTTTGTGAACGGATCTGCAAGGCTATCCTCTGATGCTATCTTAGCCACGACCACGTCTTCTCTCTTTACAATGTCTTGTATCAGGTGGTACTTGCGCTGTATATGTTTACTCGCCTTGTGGGCTCGTGCTTCCTTCGAGTTTGCTACTGCATCGTTGTTATCATAATAAACCGTGATAGACTTTTGCAAACCAGGAATCCCATCTAAGTCTACTAGGAAGTTCTTGAGCCATAATGCTTCCTTCGCTGCCTCTGATACGGCAACATATTCAGCCTCAATGGTAGAGTCCGCCACGCATTTCTGCTTGACACTCTGCCAAACTATGGCTCCACCTACTAGAGTAAACACATACTCTGAGGTAGACTTGCTCTTGTCCCTATCGCCTTAGAAATCTGAATCTGTGTAACCTTAGGGTACCAGCTCATGCGCCTGATAAATCAACACTTGGTCTCTCATTCTGCGTAAATACTTGAGAATGCATTTTACTGCCACCCAATGAGCTTTCCTGGGGTTACTCTGATATCTGCTTATAATGACAACGACATAACAGACATCAGGCCTTGTACACAACATGGCATATATGAGACTTCCTACTGCCAAAGCATAAGGAACTGTCTTCATGGCCTCTATCTTCTCAACAGTCTTGGGAGACTGTTCTTTAGACAGATGCACTCCTTGTCTGAAAGGTAGAAAACCTTTCTTGGAGTTCTGCATGTTAAAATGGGCTAGCATTGTATCTTTGTATGAAGCTTGGCAGAATGTTAACGAACGTTTCCTACGATCTCGAATTATCTTGATACCAAGAATTTGTCCCGCTTCCCCTAAGTCCTTCATATCAAACTGCTTGGACAACCATGCCTTTACGTCTGATAACACTTTCTTGTTGTTGTCAATCAATAGAATGTCATCTACGTAAAGCACAAGAAACACCACTGAGTTTCCATCACGTTTGCGGTGCACACATTGCTCATTCAGACACTGAGTAAATCAGTATGACTGGATTACCTCATCAAATCGGATGTTCCAAGATCTGGATGTCTGCTTAAGTCTGTAAATGGACCTCATCATTGACCTAACCATTTCCATGAGAGTTTGATTCTTTTTTTTTGCTACACCGTTCTACTGTGGCATGCCAGGTGCAGACAACTGAGGCTGAATTCCTACCTCACTGAGGTATTCTCAAAACTCGTGGGGACAGGTACTCCCCACCACGATATGATTGCAGTATCTTGATACTCTTACCATGATGCTTTTTCACATCTACCCAAAACTCTTTGAACTTGCCAAAATATTCAGACTTGTGACGCATTAGGTAAATGTACCCGTACCTTGAGTAGTCATCCGTGAACATCACGAAATACTTGAACCCACCTCGTGTTGGGATCGACATTGGTCCACACAAGTCAGAATGAATCAACTCTAGTACTTCCTTGGCTCTATAACCTTTTGCTTTAAAAGGTTTCTTGGTCATCTTACCCTTCAAGCAAGATTCATAGGTTGAATAACTGTCAATCTCTAATGAACCTAAAGGTCCATCATTGACCAACCTCTAAATCCTACTAAGGTTTATATGACCTAGCCTGAGATGCCAAAGATAGGTTTGATTCATTTCAGAAGGTTTCTTCCTCTTATTAATGTTAGATAAAGAGTTATCTGTTTCTATGTTTTGCACAACAGGGGAGTTAGAATTAACCACAAACAAATTGTCAGCCAATGAACCAGAACAAATAAGTTTACCATTTCTTTTAATAAATACAGACTCATCAGAAAAATTAAACTTATAACCATTCTTTAAGAGTTTAGAAACCAAAATAAGGTTCTTTCTAAAACTCGGTACATAAAGACAATTAAATAACTCTAATCTAGAATTTTTGAAATTCAGAATGACTACTCCTACTACTTCTACTGACACTCTTGTAGTGTTGCCCATGTAGATGTCCAGCTCACCCTCTCTAAGCTTTCAGTTTACTTGGAACCCTTGTAAAGAATTACAAAAATGGTCAGTGGCACCTGAATCCACACACCAAGTATCTATGGGAATCACCACTAAACATGTCTCAGTAATTAAGGCAGAAACTATCGTACCTATAAGCTTTGGAAAATTCGATTTCCAATGTCAAGTCTTATTGCACTTGAAGCACTTTTCTTTCGACTTCTTCTTTGCAATATCTGGCTTAGGTGCAATTCGTGCCTTTTTAGCTACTCCCTCGAGCTTTCTCTTCTTCTTTCCTGCTTCAGGCTCAGAAGAAGATTCTAAAGCTTTGACTACTACTAAAGCTCGCTTCTTCACGTCTTGAAGAAGACTTTTAGTCGCCACCAACTCTTCCAAGAGCTCGGATGAAGTACACAACATCTTACTTATGTTGTAGTTCAACCGAATCTGCTCGTAGCTTTGAGGTAGGCTCCGGAGGACAATATCGACTTTGGTTTCACCAACGATTTTGCCTCCCACTACCTCAACCTTGTTGATGTTACTAATCATGTCAATGACATGATTTCTCACAGGAGTACTCTCAGCCATAAGGACAATGTCCAAGTTACGACTCCAATCGACATAATTAGGTCCAGTTAACTTGTTGTTTTTCAATATAGTAGCAAAGGGGTTGAATGCCATATCGAATACTGTAATTAAACAGACAACGTTTTAGTTATCTAATCTAGAATTTCAAAAACAAGGAAATTCTAACAATTATTGACTTCCCTCAAAACAATAATCTTAATCCACCAACATCTCATTCACCGGGATTCTCGCAAGCCACGCAGTGTGGACATTTACGCTAACCCACATTCATTTGAGAAGAACCATATTTATTAACTACGCTATCTGACCAAACAATCTATTGATCAATGTAGTTGATAGTCAGTGCTTTCAGTCGTACAATTAAGCAGCGTAACCTCGAGGGAGGAATACTGCAGATCGTACACCAAGTGTGTGCCATTACGTGACTTCTGAGTTTGTTACCTTAGGATAGTGCACCTAAGATGGAGAGGGTGTCACATTTCTCCTACTTAAACTTACTCTAGTCATCTTACTCATAAATTGATAATCTAGCGATCTCGGGGCTGGACTCATCCGAATGGAGGAATGCCCTAATGCCAACGAGTAAGCCCACCCACATCGCATATGAACTTGTAATGGTGACTGTGAGGATATTAAAACCAGTCATGCTTTAAAATCATGCATCTAAAATACAACACAAAAATTAAAGCATAAAATTAAAACAACAAGTACGGGAAATAAATGCGAAAATTAAATTTCTCGACTATCATGGTTTTAATCGCTTCCATCTTCTGCGTTGATCTCTTGTCCCGCCACGCAACTCGATGGATTCAGTCTTGATCTTAAAAAATGAAAATTGGAGAAAAATGGGCCAAAAATGCGACCCGAACGGGCCGTGCGCGCATGGCCAGCATAAGCCATGTGCGCGGCTCAGTAGCGCACGACAGTTGCTGCACGCAGCTGCTGCAGCGCCTACTGCCGGTGGCGGCTCCCGCCGGCGAGTCATCACCGGCGCTGCCACTTCCACCAATTCCTCATTTGCTTCTTCCAATACTATTTGGTCTGCTTGCAATTCGTTCTGGGTTTTCCTGGGTTTCTATGAATTCACGATAACCCAAAACCCACGAATTCAAGTTTCCCACCATAACACCTTCTATTACAAAAAATTTAGTTCTCCTACTACAAGGCTTTCTAGGAAAATTAAAGAATCGAAATTACATAGAAAAAATCCTACTACAGATTTAATCCAATCCTACATGGCTTCCAGCACGTGGTTATACTATTACAAACATTCATAATAAAATCAAATCCGGACATGTCCCGGAGTTTAATTAACATTCATACAAACGTAACCATAATAGTCGAGATTTCTTAACCACCTGCAAGTAAAACCATGTAATAAATCGAACAAGCACAAAACCCAAAACTAGGCTCTGATACCAATTGAAAGATTATCTGCCAAGGCCTAGCCAGAAACTCACTTTCGTGCTACGCATTTCAGAATCGGAATCTCTGACCAGGCCTAGACGCTAGCACAATTGCTATTCCAACCCTTTTGAAATAACAATGCGCAGGATCTGGGTTTGCACTTATTCAATTTACCACGTAACAAAAATTCTTAATAAAAGCGGAAATATAAGAATTACCTATTGAAGTGTATACTTAGGTGATTCTTTTGTATGTCTCAAGACTTTGCTTGTATGCTATGTGGGCAGCAATCTAACAAGCAATTTGATCAGCTAATCACCACAATTCACCTGCCAGAAAAATCCAGCATCGCTACACCTGGCACTTACAATTAACGCACCGCCCGGAGAGAGAGAAAGCTACACTTTGCTGCCAAAAATCATGTATAATTTTAGCTGCTCTTAGCTATGGAAAATCCAAATATTAGAGAGAAGTTTTCTCTCTCTAGGATTTTCTCTCTCTAAGTTTTCTTGTCTTGAAAACTTATGAACTGTATATTGAATTGTGTGTTGTGGAATAGCTAATCCCTTGTCTATATATAGAGTTACAAGAGAGACCCCAAGTTAGTTTTGGATTGGTCTTCCTACTGGGTTTCTGTTTCCTTCAATCCTGTTCCTGGACTAATACACATCCAACTGATACAGGGATTCACTTATCCCAATCCAGTTCCTGATATGATTCACAACCAACTGATACAGGGATTCACTTATCCCAAACCAGTTCCTGGTATGATTCACAACTAACTGATACAGGGATTCACTTATCCCAAACCAGTTCCTGGTATGATTCACAACCAACTGACACAAGGATTAATTAATTACTTAATTAATTAAATCTACCTTGGTCAATAACCCAATACATAATTAATCGTACCATTAACAGATCAATTACGACATTACCTTCCTACACCAGAAATGCTTATGGAACAACTTAATTAATTTATTCATAATCTCCCCAAATCAAAGATATAGTGCTCGTTAATATGTTAATTTACTAAAAATTAATTAATTAACCTCTTTGATTTCGAGACTAGTACCACTCGACCTTTTTACTATACCAGACATAAGTCCACCGGTCGGGTTTAGTATAATAAACATTACGAGCTCATCTCTGGAGCACCATCACCCCAGACGCACCGGTACATGGTTTTCTTTCGACAACAGCAGCACACCAAGCAACTAAACACGCGTACCCAACCTATCGAGACTATTGGCCACAATTGACCTCACCCATTGGCAGATCAAAGTACACTATGTCTAATCCTCATGCCCGCTCGAGTCTAGGGATTAAGAGATAGAATACTAATAATGATTTGTCTATTAAATCAGTACAAGACAAATCATTCTAAATGGTCAAGTTCAATACGCCCCAGGTATATTTATATGATTCAATTAGTTTAGACAAACCAATTATCCGAATCACATAATAACCTAAATCGACAGTTTATCCAAAGCTGTCTCGGTTATGAACCTCATTTATATATTATGTCTTTCAACCAGTGATGAGATCTACTGTGTCACACAAGACACCTAATCATCTACTTACATAATATAAATGGACATATTATGCACAACAAAACATAACCAAAACATAAATCGATATTTTAACTGGGAAAATGTACAATAAGCATAGCTTATGTATTCAATTTCAACACGTGATTTGTACGCGCAAGGTGCATCGGGGCTGGAATTTTCCGACAGGTGGATTGTGGTGATTAGTTGATCAAATTGCTAGTTAGATTACTGCCCACAAAGTATACAAGCAAAGTCTTGAGGCATACAAGAGAATCACCTGAGTGAACGCTTCAATAGGTAATTCTTATGTTTCCACTTTAATTAAGAATTTTTGTTACGTGGTAAATCGAATGATTGCAAACCCAGATCCTGCGCAATGTTATTTCAAAAGGGTTGGAATAGCAATTGTGCTAGCGTCTAGGCCTGGCCAGAGATTCCGATTCTGGAATGCATAGCACGAAAGTGAGTTTTTGGCTAGGCCCGGACAGATAATCTTTCAAAGTGGTCAAAAGATAAGATTAATCAAATGTATTCGAATATGGATATTATTAACCAAATTTGTTATCCAAATGAAAAGATTAACCAAGATGGATAACATCAACCAAATGATATGATTAACCTTGATGGATAAGATTAACAAATGATAAAATTATATTTGTCTGAAAATTCTATTTACTTCATCAACAACTAGATTTATAGATTCAACATTTGTTGCTCTGGAAGATCGAACGGTTTCTAGATCTTCTAAGAATGTGTTAGTTGCATTTTCAAGTGCAACTACACTCTTATTTAAATCATAATAATAACCAGTTTCCATCAAATTAATAAGCATTTTCCATCAGATTTAGTGTCCATCATTACCTCTTCCTCTATTTTATGTTTGTTTTATTCATTATTTATTCGTGCATCTTCCCCTTCATCTTCCCTTTCCATCTGATTTTCTATTTGCATTTCTCCTTAGATATCATATTCCCCCTTATCTTGGCTTCCTATTTTCTCTTCATTGTCATCCTTTTATTCCTCATGCATTTAATAGAGTTATATTCAGATTCCATCAAGTTCCATCAAGTTTTATTCTAGGGTTAAAAACTTGACAGGTCACTAAACTTATTCAATAGTATACTTTTGGCCACTAAACTTTTTTGCTCGACTAATCTGTCACTCATCTTTAAAAACAACATATTAATGGTTATTTCGTTAATTTTTTCTGTTTAAACTAACAGAATTAAGGACAAACCTGACAATTCATGTATTTTATAGTTTTTTACCCATTTTCTTAGTTTTTTTGCCGTACAACCACCTTCCTCGTCTCTTCCCATTGACTGAGACACCTCACCTTTAACTCCCTCTCTAGGTTGGAGGAAGAACAATGTTTAAATTCCCTTCTCTCTTGTACCAATTTGGTGGAGGTGGTATTACTGGGGTTCTCCCATTGCATAGACAATCTATAGCCTGATTACATCTCAGCTTGGTGACATGAAAAACCTTTTCCATATCCCTGAGTTTGGAGATCTTCATTTAAAGGTTTACCTTAAACTGTTTCTGGGATATGAAAAATACTTCCTTTGAGCAATTGTTGTAGCACATTTTGTTTGGGTTCTCCTTTTCTTTGTTGTCTTTGTTTATGCCATCAAAGTCCTTAACTTCCAAAACAGATGATGATCAAACATTTTAGATTTTCCCTCCAATAATTGCTACCCAGTGGCCTTGTTCCCTTGGAGAAGAGAGCAATTCAAGAATGCCAATTGTTTTGTTCATTTCTTAAATTTTCCAAATTTTCTTCAATAAATCCCCACATATTTGTTGGTATTAATTTTGAACCAGGATATCTACTTATATATCTTTTCTGCTAAGGCATTCGTTTGTTTGTATAGGTTTTTGATCGGAATTTTGGTGGGCTTTGGACAGACAATTATGGCGAGAAGAGTGAGTAGAGAAATGGGAATGAGGAGAATGAGAAGGAGGAGAAGAAAAAAAGTCCCATCGTCTGTTTTTGCTGCTGACAAATGGAAGAAAGGCTTATGAAAACTTGGATTGGGACACAAAGGACTCCTATGACCTGGTTTTTTTCGCCGCCGGTGAGTGGTTTTTTCCGCAGGCTTATGAAGGCATTTGTTTGTTTATATGGGTTACTGAAACATCCTCTTGTATTTTTCATGAATAAGATCCCCAAATTGGTGAGTGGTTCTGGGCGGTGCGATGGTGAGGAGGGGCGGTGGGCGGCTGAGATCAATGACGTGAGAAGTGAGAGAAAGGGTAAAAAATTGTATATTGGTGAATTGTCATGTTTGTCCTTAATTCCGTTAGTATAAATAGAAAAAATTAATGGAATGACCATTAATGTGCTGTTTTTAAATATGGGTGACTAATGATTCAGTGGCCAAAAGTATACTATTGAATAAGTTTAGTTACCCGTCAAGTTTTTAACCTTTTATTCTAAAACATAAGTGTCCATCAAATTCAGCCTTACCGCATCCTCATCTTCATCGGCATCCTCATTGCCTGTTCTCTATTCCTCATCTTCATTGCCCTCATCCTCTTCATTGTCATCATCATCTTCATTCTCCTCATCTTCATTTCCCCAATCTTCATTTACCTCATCCTCTTTCTTTTGGCTGCAAGTACAATTTCAAATCAATTAATAACTCTTTGATTTGAAACATAATGAAACATAATGAAACAGTTTGAATTTGCTTTCCATCACATTCAAACATAGTTTTTATCATATTCCAATTCAATTTCCTTGGTATTCAACATCAGTTTCCATCATATTCCAATTCATCATTGGAAAATTCATCAATTTTCATCAGTTTAATATTATGTTTCCATCAATTTAAACCAAATCAATTTACATGGTATTCAACCTCATTTTACATCATTTTACACCAAATTCATCAAATGTTAACCCCGATTACCATCAATTTTATATTCATTCAAATTATTTTATAAAACATAAGTTTTCATCAATTTAATATTTATTCAAGTTATCTTATAAAACATAAGTTTCCCTCAAATTCACATTAAGTTTCCATCATATTAAAATTTAGTTTCAATTATATTAAAATTCAGTTTCAATGGTATGCATAATTGTTTCCATCAATTTTAATATTATTTTTCCATTAACTAAAAGCTCAGTTTCGAAAATATCCAAATAAACTAAAACCTTTCCATCAAGTTTCGAAAACACTAAACCAAAATTCCTTCTGATTGATGCTGATTGTTTGCGATAAGTGTGGGGTGTGATTTCTTCTCAAGCCTATGGTTGAATCTCTCTTGCATAAGTTTTGAGAGCCATTATTTTAGGCTTAAATGCAATTTTGGTCCCCCATAACAGGAGTAATTCAACTTTTAGTCCCTCTTATGTTTTAAGTGGCAATATTAGTCCCCATCATTTTTTTAGCAGATTAGTCATTTTTTACGAAAAAATTTAGAAGATAACGAATTAAGTTATTTGATCGCTAGTCAAATATAATTTTTTCTTCACCATGATTTGTAACATGATGTTTTCAATCCATTTTATGACTCGATTCCTAATTAATGTTCAACCCATTTAGATCGACTCACAGTCCAAAATGACGGTCAAAACTCTAAATGGATTGAACGTTCATGAGAATCCGGATCATAAAATTGGTTGAAAACGTCATGGTACAAATCACGGTGAAGAAAAAATTGGATTTGACTAGGGATCAAATGAGTTAATCCGTTATTTTCTAAACTTTTTGGTAAAAAAGCACGCTAAAAAAAGGATGGGAACTAATATTGCCACTCAAAACATAAGAGGGACCAAAAGTGCAATTACCCCTATTATCGGGGACCAAAACTGTATTTAAGCCATTATTTTAAAATCACCCCTGTAATGAGTGTTATCCTTGGTGAGGGTGATTGGTTCTGAAAATAATTTTGGAAGTAGTTTTCATCATTAGTTGAATTTTGATGTCTTCCCGAGAGTCTATACACTGGGTACTTAGACATTGCTGAAGGAATTATCTGCCTTGGCCCGGTCAAAAATCTCACTTTCGTGCATTGCATTCCAAAATAGGAGATTCTCAACCGAACCAAATGCTCCCTTAATATGATTCAAACCCTTTTGAAATATCACACGAGCACCGGATCTTAGTTCTACTCTATTCGATTTATCACGCATTCAAAAATAATTCTAATTAAAGCGGAAGGAAAAAAATTGAACTCTTGAAATGTGTCTCTTAAGTAATCTCTTGTATGACTCTTAGATGAGATTTGTACATTGTGTGGGCAACGATCCAACGAACCAGTTGATTAGCAATTACACAAAAAATCTGAACAAAAAGCTACCCGGAAAAGTCCAAGCCGCTACCGCCGTTCTGCACGTGTACCTCACGTGCCACCACCAACCCCATGCGTCGCTTGGCCAATCTCCACGCGTCACTAACTGGACAAAAAAATCCGATCACCGCTGCTGCCTAGGAGCTGCCGCCGACTTTGGGAAGAAATCCAACTTTAAGGGAGAAGTCTTTTGATTTCTCTCTCTAGGATTTCTCTCTCTAGTTTTCAAGAACTATAAAACTATGAATTGTGTCTTGATTATTACTAATCCCTCATCTATTTATAGGGTTACAAGAGAGACCTTAAATGGGCTTGAGTTAAGCCTTCTTGATGGGCTTTGGATTTACTAATTTCCTAATCTCAATTAGTTTCCAAATCCAATTTGTTTCCAAATCCAATTTGTTACCAAATCTTATTAGATTTCCTTATACAATTAGATTTCCTAATTTCTTGGATTTTCTAATTCCAATTGAACTTTAAAGACTTAATTAATTAATTAATTCCACTTTGTTAATTTACTAATTAATCATTAGGATTAATTAATAATTAATTCTACTTTATCAATTAACCCAACATATAATTAATCGTACCACTAACGGATTAATTATGGAATCACTACTCAAACCGAAATTGCTTCCGGAACCACTAATTAATTAATTCTTTATTCTACCCACAATTTATAAATTTACTGATAAATTAATTCATCGACTTCTTATTATCCGAGACTAGTACCACTTGACTTTATTACTATACCGGACATAAAGTCCACTGGCCAGATTTAGTATAATAAACCTTTCAAATTCATCTCGAGAGCACTATCACCCCGGACACACCGGTACGTGGTTTCCTTCGACTCGCAACGACACACCAAGCAACTAAACATAGGCAGTTAACTTACCGAGACTATAGGCCTTAAGTGACCACACTCTTTGGCAAATAAAACCACGCAATGCTCAATCCTCGTGCTCATTCTCATCTAGGGATTAAGAGATAGAATACAAGGTTTGAATTAACTACTAATTAACAGTACAAGTTAATTCAATCATAAATGGTCATGCTTAATATGCCCCGGGCATATCTACATGATTCAATTAGTCTAGACCAACTAATCTCAGAATCACATAATGACTTAAACCAACAGCTTGTCCAAACTGTCTTAGTCACGAGCCTAATTTATATATCAAGACGTCAATCAATGATGGGATCTACTGTGCTATACTCGACACCTCATTATCCAGTCACTAGATATAATTGAACTTCATATGTATAACACAAAGTATTTAACTGAAACATATAACTCGATATAAAATTTGAAATAGTTTTTCATACAAGCTCACATTTCAGTATTCAAAACTAACAATCTCCCGCTAATACTCAAAGCTGTGCTTTAAAGTAATACAAACTGGCAAATCTAAAATTCTTACTACTGCTATACTAATATCTAGAGAACTGTCAAGGCTCAACTAAGTATCTAACTCCCATACCCTCCACATGAACCTCAAAGATTTTAGCAGTCAATGTCTTTGTGAACGGATCTGCAAGGTTGTCTGCTGATGCTATCTTTTACACGACCACATATCCTCTTTTAATGATCTCTCGTATTAGGTGGTACTTGCGATCTATGCATTTACTTGCTTTGTGAGCTTGTGGTTATCTTGATTTGGCTACTGCACCATTGTTATCACAGTACACTGTGATTGATCTCAATAACTCAGGAATCACGTCTAAGTCCACTAGGAAGTTTTTGAGTCACACTGTTTCTTTCATTGCCTCTGATACTATGATATACTCAGCTTCCATGGTAGGGTCTGCCACGCATTTCGGCTTGACACTCCTCTAAACTATGGCTCCACCTCCCAAAGTAAACACGAACCCGAAGGTAGACTTACTCTTGTCTTTATTGCCTAGAAAATCCGAATCTGTGTAACCACGGGGCACAAGCTCTTGCGTCTGATAAACCAACACTTGGTACCTCATTCTACGCAAATACTTGAGGATGCACTTTACAGCCCCCAATGAGCTTTTTTGGGGTTACTCTGATATCTGCTAACAATGCCAACAGCATAGCAAACATCATGCCTCGTACACAACATCACATACATGAGACTTCCTACTGCAGATGCATAACTCATGGCTTCTATCTCCTCAACAGTCTTTGAAGACTGCTCTTTAGATAGATGCACTCTGTGTCTGAAAGGTAGAAAATTTTTCTTGGAGTTCTGCATGTTAAAATGGGCTAGAATCGTGTCTATGTATAAAGCCTAAGAGAGCGTCAAGAAATATTTAGTACGATCTCGAATAATCTTGATCCCAAAAATATATCAAGCTTCTCCCAAGTCATTCATATCAAACTGTTTAGATAACCATGCCTTTACGTCGGATAATACTTTCTTACTGGTGCCAATAAGAAGAATATCATCCACTTAAAGTACAAGAAACACCATTATGTTTCCCGTCACGCCTGCGGTACACACACTGCTCATCCGGATATTGAGTAAATCCGTAGGACTGGATTATTTCATCAAACCAGATGTTTCAAGATCTGGATACTTGCTTAAGTCCGTAGATAGACCTCTTAAGCTTGCAGACCTTATGCTCATGGCCTTTTGCAATAAATCCCTCTAGTTGCTGCATAAAGATGGTTTCCTCAAGACTTCCATTAAGGAAAGCTGTCTTGACATCCATCTGTCATATCTCATAATCTAAATGAGCAGCTATGGCAAAGAGTATTCGGATCAACTTAAGCATAGCTACCAGGGAGAAGATTTCCTCATAATTGATTCCCTCTTTCTAAGTATACCCCTTCACCACAAGCCTAGCTTTGAAGGTTTCAACCTTTCCGTCAGGTCCTCTCTTGAGTTTGTAGATCCACTTGCATCCAATAGGTTTAAAACTATCGGGCAGGTCTATAAGCTCCCAGACTTGATTGGAGTCCATCGACCCCATCTTTGATTTCATTTCCTTGTGACAAGATTCTGCATCTTTATCTCGGAGAGCTTTATTGTAGTTCACTGCGTCTGGTTCGTGCATGCCTGGGATGAAATCAGAGGATTCTCCCAAACCCACGTACCTCTCAGGTTGTTCGAAAACCCTCTCACTATGATGTGGCACCACCTGTGTAGGCGCATCATCTGTGACATCTTGTGTAGTATTCTGTGGTGTATCTACTTGTACTGGTACAATAAGAGTAGTGGATTGTCCTTTAAGTTCTTCTAGTATGATTTTTCTATTGGGCTTATGATCTATAATATGGTCATCTTCCAAAAACCTAGCGTTAGTACTTACTACCACTTTTTGATCTTTAGGACTATAGAATAAACCACATTTTGTACCTTTGGGGTATCCTACAAACAACATTACTTCTGTTCTTACATCTAACTAACCCGCATCTGCATTAAGCACGTGTGCTGGAAAACCCCAAATTCTATGTTTTTTACACTGGGCTTTCGCCCAGACCACAACTCCATAGGGGTTGAAGGCACGGATTTAGATGGTATAAGATTTAGAATGTATGGAGCTGTTTCTAAGGTATATCCCCAAAATGAATTTGGCAAATCACCTCATAATTGACCTAATCATTTCCATAAGATTTCTATTTCTCCATTCTCCTATATCATTTTGTTGGGGTGTGCCAGATGCAGATAACTGAGACTGAATACCTACTTCCACCAGATAATTTCGAAAATCAGTGGACAAGTATTCACCACCACGATCTAATCGTAGTGTCTTGATACTTTTACCATGATGTTTCTCCACATATGCCCGATACTCTTAGAACTTGTCAAAACACTTAGACTTGTGGCGTATCAAATAAATGTATCCGTACCTCGAGTAGTCATTTATGAATGTCAAAAAATACTCGAAACCTCCTCTGGCTCGAATAGAAATTGGTCCACACAAGTCAGAATGAAACAGCTCTAATACTTGTTTGGCCCGATACCCCTTTTGCTTTAAAAGATCTCTTGGTCATTTTACCTTCCAAGCAAGATTCACAGGTTGAGTAGTTGTCAATCTCTAATAAACTCAAACGTCCATCATTGACTAACCTCTGAATCCTACTAAGGTTTATATGACCTAGTTGAAGGAAACAGAACTAGCCTAGGCTAAATCGAAAATCTCATTTTCATGCAATGCATTCCAGAATCGGAGACTTTCAATTCGGCTCAGGAAAAAATTCATTTCCCCTGAACAGATCTAGGCTTATACTACTTTGATCTATTAAAACGACAAGCAAAAATCAAATCTTTAAATTAAAGCAGAAACCTTTAAAGATTATACCTTTGAAGTGTGTCCCTCGCAAATATAGATAACCGGATCTTGTGATGCGAATCCACGAATGAGTCCGTAGAATAACTCCAAACGATCCCGAATCTGAGTGGGAAAATGTCCATGGGATGGCTAAAGCAGAATATGAAGAAGTCAAAAGGAACCCACTTCAAGAAAACTCAATCTGTCGAAATCTGAAACAGCCCGGAGGCTTGATCCTAATATGAAAATTCACACCGCCTAAATAAAACTTGTCGGGAAAAGCTTTTTGCTCATAGATCTAGACTTTGGTGAACCCGTAGGAATGAGCCAAAGGATAAACACAACAAAAATGCAAAGCCCACAAGAAGAAAACCAAAACCCGCCAGATTTTCTCTCACCGAAAGTCAAATCAGCGCTGTCAGAAAACGAAAATCAACGGCGGTCAGAAATCTAAGGGTCACCGGCGACATAGATCTTGGATTTTCTAATATCGATTATGGGATGAGTTTCTTGAAGAAGAAAAATAGAAATCAACTTCATGAGAAATCTAAGAAGATGAAGACTTTTCTCTAGATTTCTCATTATCTCACTGAAGTTACCTTTCAAGGTTCCTTATGTCTTCTAAATACCTAATTTAAGCTATTTATAGGAGGTTCAAGGGAAACCTACTGGGCTTTTGAGTTGGGCCTTAATGTTTGACTTTCGTTGACCCCTTAGTCTTCCCTAGACTAATCAACTCCAATCGAGCCTTTCGAATTAATTTCTTAACCCACTTTGTTAATTAAATTTAATCGAACTCTTAGGATTATTTCGTATAACCCACTTAGTCAAATAAATATTAGTTAAACCTTTAGGATTAATTAATTCACTTTGTTGATTAGTCAGATGCATAATCAGTCGTACCATTAACGAACCAATTATAGAACTACTGCTCAAAAACAAATTTATTTCGCGCTCACATTATTATTCTTCTATCTCTCCAAATCGAAGATCTAGTGCTCGTCGATTCATCAATTAATTGACAAATTAATACATCGACTTCTTGGTATCCAAGATTAGTACCACTAGACTTTCTTATTATACCGGACGTAAAGTCCACTGGCCAGATTTAGTATAATAAGCCTTACGAGCTCATCTCGGAAGCACCATCAACTCGGTGAACCAATACATGGATTCCTTCGACTAGCAATGGTAGACAAAGAAGCTAAATACCGCATACCAAACTTGCCGAGATTTAGGTCTCAATTGAACACACCCTTTGGCAAATCAAAGTATACGATATCTAACTCTCATGCCTGCTCCAATCTTGGGATTAAGAGATTAGAATACCAGGATCGAATTAACTATGCCGATTAGTACAAGTTAATTCAATTTTGAACTGGTCGTGCTCAATGTGCCCTGGGCACATCCGTATGATTTAATTAGTCTAGAAAAACTAATTTTCAAATCACATGATAACCTATACGAATAGTTTGTTCAAACTATCTCAGTTACGAGCATCTTTTTATATATCAATACTTTAACCAATAACGAGATCTACTGTGCTTTTTTACACCTTGTTATCTAGTTCTATGATATAATGTAACAAATTTAATACTGAAACAAAACGATATGTTAACTGGGTATTAGTTTTTGATACATGCAAATAGCTTTTCAGTATTCAAAACTAACGCTAGTCTCAGATGCCAAAGATAAGTTTGGTTCATTTTAAAAGACTTTCCTCTTATTACGGTGTAATGATGTTTGATTTGCAGTTGCATGTCTAGTAGGAGATGTTGGTTTTAGAATAAATAAATTATCTACTTGAAAGATTATCTGCCCAGGCCTGTTCAAAAATTTACTTTCGTGCTATGCATTTCAGAATCAGAATTCTTGACCAGGCCTAGACTCTAGCACAATCGCTATTTTAATCCTTGCTTGAAATAATAATGCACGGAATCTTAGCTTTTACTTGTTCGATTTATCACGCAACATTTAATTTCTAATTAAAGCGGAAGTTTAAGAATTACCTCTTGAAGCGTGTACTTAGGTGATTCTCTTGTATGACTCAAGACTTTGATCGTATGTTGCGTGGGTAACTATATAAAGAGCAATTGATCAGCAATCACCACAGTTTTCTCTCCAAAAAGAAAACCAGCAGTTTGCCGCCACCAAAATTTTTGCTTCACCGCCGCTGCCGCCCGAAATCCGTACCGCCGGCTGCCGCCTGAAGAGAATTGACTTCGAGGGAGAAAATTGTTTTCTCTCTCTAAATTCTCTCTCTAGTTTTCTTGTCTTTGAAAACTTATGAATTGTGTATGTAGAATTGCTAATCTCTTGTCTATTTATAGAGTTACAAGAGAGACCCTAAGTTGGTTTAGGATTGGCCTTCCTAATGGCTTTAGGTAATTAATTAGTTTCCAAATCCAATTAGGTAACAAATCTAATAGGATTTCCTAATCCAATTAGATTTCTTTATCTCTAGGATTTCCTAAATCTAATTGAAACTTAAGACTTAATAAATTAATTAAATAATTCCACTTTGTTAATTACTTAATTAACCCTTATAAATAATTAATTAAATAATTAATTCTACTTTATCAATAAACCCACTACATAATTAATCGTACCACTAACGGATTAATTATGGCACTACCATCCTACACCAGAATTGCTTCTGGAATAACTAAATTAATTATTCTTTAATCTCCCAACATCAAAGATATAGTGCTCGTTAATTTATTAATTTACTGATAAATTAACTAATTAACTTCTTATAATCTGAGATTAGTATCACTCGACATTTTTACTATACCGGATATAAGTCCACCGGCAGGGTTTAGAATAATAAACATAATGAGCTCATCTCGGGAGCACCATCACCCTGAACGCATCGATACATGGTTTCCTTTCGATAAGCAGCAGCACACTAAGCAACTAAACATGCACACCCAGCCTACCGAGACTATTGGCCACAATGACCTCACCCTTTGATACAAGGAATGAATAGTCTATTAAATCAGTATAAGACAATTCATCATAAATGGTCAAGTTCAATATGCCCTGGGCATATCTATATGATTCAATTAGTCTAGACAAATCAATTTCTAAATCACCTAATAACCTAAACTGATAGTGTGTCGAAAACTGTCTCGGTTACCAACCACATTTATATTATGTCTTTTAACCAATGATGAGATCTACTGTGTCACACCAGACACCTCGTCATCTAATTACATAATATAAATGGACGACATATGTAAACACATAAACAATTAACTGAAACATTCAATCGATATATGAAATAGAGCAATACTTTAATACAAGCAAAGCTTTAGTATTCAAACCCAACACTACTAATGAACCAGAACAAATGAGTTTCTTATCTCTTTTCAAAAACAAAGACTCATTAGAAAAAACAAACTCAAAACCTTTCTTCAAAATTTTAGAAATCGATGAAGGAATTAAGATTCGGTTCGGGCCAAATAAAAAATCTCACTTTCGTGGTATGCATTCCAGAATCGGGTACTTTCGATCGAGTCCAAACACTATAATCAATTCACATGAGTGGATCTAGGCTTATATTTGTTAGATCTATTAAACGACACGCTAAAAATAAAATCTTTAATTAAAGCGGAAGATAAAGATTGTACCTTTGAAGCATGTCCCTCACAAATAAGAAAAAGATCCAAGCTTTGATATAAAAATCAAATCTTTGTCGTAAACTCCACAAGAATCCTTTAGATGCCTTCAAGAAAAACCCAAAAATCGTATCGGTAATTGTTTACCAGGTACTACTCACAAAACCCAAAAGAACAACAAGAAAATCTCTCAAAAAGGACTTAGAAAACTGCCCAAAAATCTGATCTTAGCTCAGCCCGAAAACCCCGCAATAGGACAGCCCAACCGCCACGAGAAAACTACTGCCGTGGCCGCGATCTAGACGCCGGAGGTGGTATATCAGCACACCGGCAGTATTGCTAGACCTCGCCAGTCCGGACAACGCTTCTCACTGGAATTCCAAGAAAAAAAAAAAAGGACTGCTCTAGCTTTGATCTGTTAGGCTGAATCCTTTTGAGAGAGTGAGATCTCATGATCGACTTCGAAAGAAAACTTCAATGAATAAGGAGAAGTTCTCTGTCTAGCTATTTCTCACTCGAAGAGGCAAGACTTGTCTTGCAAGATTTTCCTAACCTTTCTTTAGGTGTAAGCTATCTATTTATATGGAGTTCTGAAGGAGACCTAGTGGGCGTTTGAGTTGGGACTTACTAATTGGATTTAATTGACTTTCTTATCTTCCTTAGACTAGTCAATTCTCAATTAGCCTAAGGATTATTTATTCGACCCACTTCGTCAATGAAATATTAATCGACCAAAGGATTATTTAGTAATCCACTTTGTCAATTAAATATTAATTAACCCAAGGGTAAATATTTATTCAATCCACTTTGCCAATTAATCAAATTCATAATTAATCATACCACTAACGGATTAATTATGAAACTACCGCTCAAAAACAAAATTACTTCACGCACACTTTAATTATTCTTTTATTTCCCCACTTCAAAGATATAGTGCTCATCAATTTATTAATTTACTGATAAATCAATTTATCGACTTCTTAGTTATCCGAGTCTAGTACCACTCGATCTTATTATGATACCGGACAAAAGTCCACCGGCCGAGTTTAGTATAATAATCCTTACGAGCTCATCTCGGGAGCACCATCACATGCACCGGTACATGGTTTCCTTTCGACAAACAATGACACCATAATAAGTCAAACACGTAAACCCAACTTATCAAGATCTAGGCCTCAATTGACCGCACCCTTTGGCAAATCAAAGTACACTATGTCTAACTCTCATACCCGCTCTAGTATAGAGATTAAGAGATTAGAATATTAGGTTCGAATTAACTATGAAGATCAGTACAAGTTAATTCGATCCCAAATAGGTCCTACTTAATATGCCCCGGGCACATTCGTATAATTCAATTAGTCCAGACAAACTAATTTTCAAAATAATACAATAACCTAAACCGATAGTATGTCCAAATTGTCTCGATTAGGAGCATTAGTTATATATATATCATAAATTCAATCAATGATAAGATCTACTGTGCTACACCCGGCACCTTATCATCTATACATATGGTATAAAGGGACAATTTATAATACTAAAACCCAATCGATATGTGACTGCGAAATAGTTTTTTATACAATCGAAGCTTTTCAGTATTCAAAACTAAAAATCTCTCACTAATACTCAAAACTATGCTCGAAAGTATAAAAACTGTTCAATACACTTATTCTACTGTCATACCAAAACTACAAAGCCCTTATGGCTCTCTTAAGTATCTGACTCCCCTGCCCTCTATGTGGGTCTCAAAGACTTCTAGACTCATTTCCTTCATAAATAGATCTGTAAGGTTGTCTACTGATGCTATCTTGGCCACGATCACATCTTTCCTCTTTTCGATCTCTCGTATCAGGTGGTACTTGCGCTCTATGTGTTTACTCGCCTTGTGGGTTCCTGGTTCCCTTAAGTTAGCAACTACACCATTTTCATCATAATAAACTGTGATAGACCTCAGTAACTCAGGAATTACATCTAAATCCACTAGGAAGTTATTGAGCTACACAGCTTCTTTCGCTGCCTCTGATGCGACAACGTACTCAGCTTCTATGGTGGAGTCTGCCACACATTTCTGCTTGACACTCTGCCAAACTATGGCTTCAACTCCCAGAGTAAACACAAACCCAGAGGTAGACTTACTCTTGTCTATATTACTTTGGAAATCTGAATCTGTGTAACCATTAGGAACTAGCTCTCGCGCTCGATAGATCAAGACATGGTCTCTCGTCCTGCACAAATACTTGATGATGCACTTGATAGCCTCCTAATAAGCTTTCGCAGGGTTACTCTGATATCTGTTAACCATGCCAATGGCAAAACAAATATCAGGCCTGGTACACAACATGGCATACATGAGACTTCCCACTGCAGATGCATAGGGAACTGCCTTCATGGCTTCTATCTTCTCAGCAGTCTTGGGACACTGCTCCTTAGATAGATGCACTACATGTCTGAAAGGTAGTGTACCCTTCTTGGAGTTCTGCATGTTAAAAAGGGCCAGAATCGTGTCTATGTATGAAGCCCGAAAGAGAATCAGCGAATGTCTCCTATGATCTCGAATGATCTTGATCCCAAGGATATGTCCAGCCTCTCCCAAATCCTTCATATCAAACTGCTTGGATAACCATGCCTTTCTATCTAACAATACCTTCTTATTATTGCCAATAAGAAGATATCATCTACGTAAAGTACAAGAAACACCACCATATTTTCATCATGCCTACGGTATACACACTGCTCATTCGGACACTGAGTAAATCCATAGGACTGGATCACCTTGTCAAAATAGATGTTCCAAGATCTGGATACTTGTTTAAGTCCATAGATAGACTTCTTGAGCCTACAAACATTGTGCTCTTGGCCTTCTGCAATGAATCCCTCTGGTTGCTGTATAAATATGGTTTACTCAAGACTTCTATTAAGGAAAGCCGTCGTGACGTACATCTGCCAAGTCTCTTAATCTAAATGAGCAGCTATGGCCAAGAAAATATGGATCGACTTAAGCATAGCTACCAGGGAAAAGGTCTCCTTATAATCGATACCCTCTTTCTGAGTATACCCCTTCGCCATAATCCTATCCTTAGAGGTTTCAACCTTCCCATTAGATCCTCTCTTTCGCTTGTAGACCCATTTGCACCCAATAGGCTGAAACCCATCAAGAAGGTCTACCAGCTCCCAGACTTGATTTGAGTCCATCGAACCCATCTCAGAAATCATCACTCTCTGCCAAGAATCTACATCTTTATCTTGTAGAGCCTTATTATGGTTAACTGGGTTTGGCTCGTGAGCACCAGGGACAAAATCCAATGACTCTTCCAAGCCTATGTACCTCTCAGGTTGTCTCATAACCCTTTCACTACGATGAGGTACAATCTATGTAGATGCGTCATCTGTGATATCTCGTGTAGTACTCTATGATGTATCTACTTGTACTGGTGCATCTGGAATACTGGACTGTCCCCTAAGCTCCTCTAGTATGATATTTACTACTGGGCTTGTGATCTAAAATATAGTTCTCATCTAAAAATCTGGCATTATTTCTAAGCACCACCTTCTTATCTTTAGGACTATAAAATAGACCACCCTTTGTTCCTCTGGGATATCCTACCAATAGCATTACTTCTGACCTCGCATCTAACTTGTCTGTATCTGCCTTAAGCACATGTGTTGGGCAACCCCAAATCCTGAGATGTCTTAGACTAGGCTTTCGCCTAGTCCACAATTACACATGGGTCGAATGCACAGTGTTAGATGGTACGAGGTTCAGAATGTAAGCCGCTGTCTCCAAGGTATATCCCCAAAATGAACTAGGAAACTCACTATAACTCATTATCAATCTCACTATATCCATAAGAGTCCTGTTGCTTATCTCTACTACACCATTCTACTGGGGTGTGCCAGGTGCAAAAAACTGGGACTGAATACCCTCATTTGACAAGTAGCTCCTAAATTTATTAGAGAGGTATTCACCACCACGATCAGATCGTAGTGTCTTGATACTCTTACCATGATGTTTCTTCACATCTGTCATAAACTCTTTAAACTTGCCAAAGCATTCGGATTTGTGGTGCATTAGGTAAATGTACCAATATCTAGAGTAATCATTTGTGAAGGTCAAAAAATACTCAAAATCACCTCTAGCCTGAATTGACATAGGTCCCCATAAGTCAGAGTGAACCAACTCTAAAACTTCTTTGCCCCTATACCCCTTTACCTTGAAAGGCCTCTTGGTCATTTTACCCTCTAAACAAGACTCACAGGTTGGATAACTGTCAATCTTCAATGAGCCTAAATACCCATCATTGACCAATCTTTGAATCATACTAAGGTTGATGTGACCTAGTCTTAGGTGCCAAAGATAAGTTTGGTTCATTTGGGAGGCTCTTTTCTCTTACTATGATTTGATGATGTGTCATTAATTTTTGTGTTTCGCAATATAGGGGAGTTAGTCTTAATTAAGAAAAGATTGTCAACCAACGAACCGGAACATATATGTTTCTTATTCTTTCTAACATTAACAGAGTCATTAGAAAAAACAAACTTATGACCATCCTTCAAAATCTTAGAAATTGAAAGCAAGTTCTTTCTAAAGCTAGGTACATAAAGACAATCTCTTAAAACTAAAACAACATTATTCAAGAAAATAAGCTTGACGACTCCCACTTCAACAACTGATACTCTGGTAGTATCTCCTAAGTAGACCTGGAACACACCATCTCTAAGCATCCGGGTTACTTGGAACCCCTATAAAGAATTAAAGACATGATCAGTGGTTCCTGAATCCACACACCAATTATCTGTGGAAATCACCGCTAAACATGTCTCAGTAACAAAGGTGAAAATGCTTATACCTTTCAACTTTGGGCTTCCAATGTCCTGGTTTGCCACACTTGAAGCACTTACCTTTCGGCTTGTTCTTCTTGGCAATCACTGGCTTGGGTCCATGATTCGCAGCAGTCTTCTGGGTCATCTTATTTTTCTTTCTGCCTTTGGGCCCAGAAAAAGATCCTGAAGGCCCGACAGTTGCCAAAGCTTGCGTCTTCTCATTGAAAAGGCCTTTAGCTAACACCAATGTAGTCATAAGCTCGGGAATAGTATATGAAATTCGATTCATATTATAGTTCAATCAAAACTGCTCAAAACTCTGAGGCAAGCTTTGGAGAATAATATCACACTGAGACTCACAGTCGATTTCACCTCCCAATACCTCGATATCAATGATGTTGCTAATCATTTCAAGCACATGATCCCTCATAGAAGTGTTTTCCATCATCCTGGCATTCATGAGTTTCCTCATAGCTGTCTGCTTGGTTACCCTGCCCTGATGCCCAAACATCTCCTTAAGGTTAAACACTATAACAAAGGCTGAGGTCATTACTTGATACTGGTGCTGCAATACTCCTGACATAGAAGCCAAGATGTACCACCTGGTCATCTCATCAGCTTTCTTTCACCTTTTATGAGCTTCATTCTCCTCAGGAGTGGAGTCATCAGTGGGCGTTTCTGGGCACACTTCTGTGAGCACATACTTATACCCCTCAGCAGTGAGGACAATGTCTAAGTTGCGTTTCCCGTCAATGTAATTTGGACCGGTCAGTTTGTTTTCTTTAAGTATGACAGCAAGTGGATTTAATGACATATCGAAAGCTGAAAATAATTAAACAGAGAAGTTTCAGTATTTTATATTTTTAGAAAATATTGACAACCTAAAAAAAATATAATCAAATCCACCAACATCTCGTTCACCAGGATTTGCACAGGTCATGATCGTGTGAACATCTACGCTAGTCCACATTCGTTCGAGAAGAACCAAGTTCATTAATTTCACTATCTAACCAAATGATCTATCGATCAATGAAATTATTAGTCAGTGATTTTAGCCGCACGCATAAGTAGCATAAACTTGTTGGGAGGGATACTACAAATGGTACACTAAGTGTATACCATTACGTGACTTCTTAGTTTGTTACTTAGGATACTTATGCACCTCAGATAGAGAGGGTGTCTAAGTTCTCCAATTAAACGCACTATAGTCATCCCTTTAGAAATTCAATCTAGTGATCTTATGAATAAAGACTCATCCAATATGGAGGAAGGCCCTAATGCCAACGCGCAAGTCTATTCACATCACATATGAATTCGTAATGGAGACCATGTGGATATAAACCAACCCACGCCCACTTAGATTCTTAAAATTGAGCGTTTTTTTCCAATTTTAACATGCAACGTATTATGTTTTGTTATTTCTAACTTTAGTTATTTGCACCTATAAAACCATTTGTTTTTGATCATGCATAAAAACATAAAACGAAAACACACAAGTAACAATCAGAACATATAAATCGAGCAATAAATACGTAATGAAACATTTCCTGACTATTATGGCCTTCTCAATCGTTGCTTCCTTTTGACATATTGTTGACACGTCCCGTCGCGTTGCTCCCACTCGTTATTTGAATTCCTCTTAATTCGTTTGGGTTTTCATGGTTTTCTACGTAATTAGGAATCACCCAATATTATGATAAACCAAAACCCACGAATATGAGTTACCCACAATAACGTCTTCATCATTTTACATAAATTCCTAAATACAAGGCTTGTCTAGGAAAATAGAGACGACATTTTTTTAGAATAAATCCTACTACAAGATTTAATCTAACCTACACGGGTTCCAGCTCAGGGTTATTACTATTACACACATTCACATTCAAAATAAAAATGAGCCCGGACATGTCCCGGGGTTGTAAAAGCATAATAGCCGAGAATAATAACCACATATAACAAAACCGTGTAATAAATCGAACAAGTATAAAGCCAAAACCTTAGCTTTGATACCAATTTGAAGGAATTAAGATCCAGTCCTGGCCAAATTGAAAATTTCACTTGCGTGCTATGCATTCCAGAATCGGATACTTTCGACCAAGCCCAAACACTATAATCAATTCCCATGAGTGGATCTAGACTTATACTTGTTAGATCTATTAAATCACATGCTAAAAATTAAATCGGAAGACAAATATTATACCTTTGAAGCATGTCTCTCGCAAATAAGAAAAATATCCAGGCTTTGATATAAAAATCAAATCATTGATGCAAACTCCACTAGAATCCTTTGGATGCCTCCATGAAAAACCCAAAAATCGTGTGGGCAATTGTCTACCGATTACTACTCACGAAACCCAAAAGAACAACCAACAAAATCTCTCAAAAAAGACTTAGAAAACTGCCCAAAATCCAATCTTAGCTCAGCTCGGAAACCCCGCAAAAAGACAGCCCAACCGCCGCGAGAAAACTACAGCGGCGGCCGCAATCTAGACGCCGGAGGTGGTAGATCGGCACACCGGCAGTACTGCTGGACCTCACCGGACCAGACAATGCTTTTTATCGGAATTCCATGAAAAAAAAGGGACTGCTCTAGCTTTTATCTTTTGGGCTAAATCCTTTTCGAGAGAGTGAGATCTTAAGATCGACTTCGAATTCAATGAAGAAGGAGAACTTCTCTCTCTAGATTTTTCTCACTTTAAGAGGCAATACTTATCTTGTAAGCTTTTCTTAAGTTTTTTTTAGGTGTAAGCTATCTATTTATTGGGAGTTCCAAAGGAGACCTAGTGGGCTTTTGAGTTGGCCCTTACTAATTGGATTTAATTGACTTTCTTAGTCTTCCCTAGACTAGTCAATTCTCAATTAGCCCAAGGGTTATTTATTCGACCCACTTTGTCAATTAAATATTAATCGACCCAAGGATTATTTCGTAATCCACTTTGACAATTAAATATTAATTAACCCAAGGGTAAATATTTATTGAATCCACTTTTCTAATTAATCTAATTCATAACTAATTGTACCACTAACGGATTAATTATGGAACTACTGCTCAAAAATGAAATTACTTCGCGTACACTTTAATTATTCTTTTATCTCTCCACGTCAAAGATATAGTGCTCATCAATTTATTAATTTACTGATAAAGTAATTTATCGACTTCTTGATTATCCGAGACTAGTAACACTCGACCTTAGTATTATACTAGATATAAGTCCACCGGCCGAGTTTAGTATAATAATCCTTACGAGCTCATCTCGGAATACAATCACCCCGAACGCACCGGTACATGATTTCCTTTCGACAAGCAACGACATAATAAGAAGTCAAACACGCATACCCAACTTACCGAGATCTAGGCCTTAATTGACTGCACCCTTTAGCAAATCAAAGTACACAATATCTAACTCTCATGCCCGTTCTAGTCTATGGATTAAGAGATTAGAATATTAGGTTCAAATTAACTACGAGATTCAATACAAATTAATTTGATCCCGAATAGATCCTGCTCAATATGCCCCGGGCACATTCGTATAATTTAATTAGTCTAGATAATTTTCTGAATAATACAATAGCCTAAACCGACAGTATCTAAACTGTCTCGGTTACGAGCGTTATTTATATACCATAAATTTAACCAATTATAAGATCTACTGTGCTAGACCCGACACCGTATCATCTATACATATGATATAAAGGGACAATTTATAATACTGAAAACAATCGATATGTGACTAAGAAATAGTTTTTCATACAAGCAAAGCTTTTCAGTATTCAAAACTAACAACCAAAACAAGGTTCTTTCTAAAACTAGGAACATAAAGACAATTTTCTAAAACTAAGCTATTCCAATTCTCAAAATTGAGCTTCACTTCTCCCACTGCAACAACTGACACTCTTAGAGTGTCGCCCAAGTAGACATCTTGCTTGCCTTCTCTAAGCTTTCGGGCTACTTGGAACCTACAAAGAATTACAAACATGGTCAGTGATGCCTGAATCCACACACTAAGTATCTGTGGGAATCACTGCTAAAATGTCTCAGTAACTAAAGAAACTTATACGTACCATTTAAGTTTTGGACAGCCCGACTTCCAATGTCCTATTTACCACATTTGAAGCACTTGTCTTTCAGCTTCTTCTTAGTTGTGATATCAGGTTTAGGCGCATGATTGCCTGTCTTCTTGGCTTTCTTCTTCATCTTTTCAGCCTTTGGCTTGGAAGTAGATCCTGAAGCCTTGACAATGACTAAAGCTTTGTTTTCTCTCTTGAAAAAGACCTTCACCAGACACCAATGCTATTACAAGCTCGGCCAACATATAATCCCTTTGGTTCATATTGTAGTTTAGTCGAAACTGCTCAAAACTCTGTGGCAAGCTCTAGAGGATTATGTCATTTTGAGACTGATGATGAATCTGTTATCCCAATACCTCTATCTCATTGATGTTGCTAATCATTTCAAGCACATGATCTTTCATAAGTGCGCATTCTTTCATCTTAGTAGTTGTGAGTTTCCACATGGCCACTTGTCTAGCTTCCCGACCTTGATACCCGAACATTTCTCTGAGATTCATTATCATGTTTGTGGTGGTGACCATCGCCTGATTCTGATTTTACAGAACAATCGACATAGAAGCCAGAATGTAACATCGTGCCATCTCATCAGACTTTCTTCACCGCTGATAGACCTCTCTTTGTTCATTAGTGGACTTGTTAATAGGTTCAGCTGAGCACGGTTCTGTAAGCACGAACTTGTGTTGCTCAGCCGGAATGACAATGTCTAAGTTGAATTTCTAATCGATTTAGTTTTGACCAGTTAGTTTTTTCTCTTTTAATATGACAACTAAATGATTAAATGTCATATCGAAAACTATAAAAATAAATAAACAGAGCATGTTTCAGTACATATGAAATTCGAACAAACATTGCAAAATCCCTCAAAACAATAATTAAATACACCAATATCTCATTCATCGGGATTCGCACAAGTCACATTAATGTGAACGTTTACGCTAGTCTACATTCGTTCGAGAAGAACCAAGTTCATTAATTTCACTATCTAATGAAATGATATATTGATTAATGAAATTAATAGTCGGTGCTTTTGGCCGTACATAAGAGCAGCACAACCTCGTTGGGAGGAATACTACAAATTGTACACTAAGTGTTATGCCATTACGTGACATCTAAGTTCGTTACCTAGGACAGTGCGCCTCAGTTGGAGAGGGTGTTGCATTCTCCAATTTAACTTACTATAGTCATCTTTTAGAAATTCAACCTAGTGATCTTCCGAGTTGGACTCATCAGTTATAGAGAAAGACCCTAATGCCAACGCGCAAGTACATCCACATCACTTATGAATTCATAATGGAGGCTATGGGAATATAAACAAACCTGCTCTCACTTAGATTCTTAGAATGAGGGTTTAACATGCAATTAACTAATCCTAAGTTGTATGCAACATAAAACTAACATTCTTTAATCATGCGTAAAATAAAACACAAAATTAAAACATGTGAACAATAATTAAAACAATAAAAATGGGAAATAAATACGTAAAATAAATTTCTTGACTATTATGATTTTAATTGGTTCCATCCGTTGCCTTGTCTTGTGTCCCGTCATGTCACTCAATGGATTGAGTCTGAAATCTAGATCTCAAAAAAGAAAACATGCCTGGCGCGTACTCGGTCAAGCCAGATTGTGTGCGGGCCTGTGCACAGCGCTGTGCTGTGCACACTGGCATCCCTGTGCCACAAAAGTGCGGCGCAGCGCGGTGCTAGCACTACTGCACACACAGTGCTCACAACCTATGCCCCGTTTGCCTGCAACCTCTACCGGTGTTTCCTTTGCTGGTGTCACTTTCTGGGTCTTCCATTTTGCTCGCACTCATTATTTGGTCTTCATGCAATTTGCCTGGATTTTCTCGATTTTATACGCAATTCTTAGAATCACCCAAATTGCGATAAACCAAAGCCCACAAATTCAAATTGCCGAACAATAACATCTTCGATTACGTAAATTTCTGAAATACAAGGCTTGATTTCTAAGAACAAAAAATCGACAATTACATAGAGAAAATCCTACTACAGATTTAATCTAATCCTACACGGCTTCCAGCACGTAATTTTACTATTACAAGCATTCATATAAAAAACTATCCTGACATGTCTCGGAGCTTAATTAAAATATACAAATGCAAGCATAATTGTCGGGATATCAAAAACCCACTTGCAATAAAACCATGTAATAAATCGAATAAAGCAAAACCAAAACCTTAGCTCTGATACCAATTGAAGGAATTATCTGCCAGGGCCCGGTCAAAAATCTCACTTTCGTGCATTGCATTCTAGAATCGAAGATTCTCAACCAAACCTGAACGCTCAAGTAATACGAGTCAAACCCTTTTAAAATATCATACGAGCATCGGATCTTAGTTCTACTCTATTCGATTTATCATGCATTCAAAAATACTTGACCTCTTGAAGAGTGTCCCTTAATTAATTCCTTGTATAACTCTTAGACGAGATTCGTATGTTGTGTGGGCAATGATCCAACGAACCAGTTGATTAGCAATTACACAAAAAATTTTGGAAAAGTCCAAGCCGCCGCTGCCATTCCGCGCGTTTATCTCATGCGCCATAACCAACTCCATGCGTCACTCGGCCAATCTCCATGTGCCACCAACTGGATAGAAAAATCTGATCGCTGCTGCTGCCTAGGAGCTATCGCTGACTTTGGGAAGAAATCTGAATTTGAGAGTGATGTCTTTTGATTTCTCTCTCTAGTTTTCAAGAACAATGAAACTATGAATTGTGTTTGGATTATTGCTAATCCCTCATCTATTTATAGAGTTACAAGGGAGACCTTAAGTGGGTTTGAGTTAAGCCTTCTTGATGGGCTTTGGATTTACTAATTTCCTAATCTCAATTAGTTTCCAAATCCAATTAGTTATCAAATCTAATTAGATTTCCTTATCCAATTAGATTTCCTAATTTCTTGGATTTTCTAATTCCAATTGAACTTTAAGACTTAATTAATTAATTAATTAATTCCACTTTGTCAATTTACTAATTGACCATTAGTATTAATTAATTATTCATTAATTCTACTTTATCAATTAACCCAACACATAATTAATCGTACCACTAACGGATTAATTATGGAATCACTACTCAAACCAAAATTGCTTCCGGAACCGCTAATTAATTAATTCTTTATTCTCCCCACGTCAAAGATATAGTGCTCATCAATTTATTAATTTACTGATAAATTAATTCATCGACTTCTTATTATTCGAAACTAGTAACACTTGACTTTATTACTATACCGGACTTATAGTCCACTTGCCAGATTTAGTATAATAAACCTTTCAAGTTCATCTCGAGAGTAGCATCACCCCGAATGCACCGGTACATGGTTTCCTTCGACTCACAACGACATACCAAGCAACTAAACATGCACAGCTAACTTACCGATATTATAGGCCTTAAGCGACCACACTCTTTGGCAAATCAAACTACGCAATGCATAATCCTCGTGTTCATTCTCATCTAGGGTTTAAGAGATAGAATACAAGGTTTGAATTAACTACTAATGAAAAGTACAAGTTAATTCAATCCTAAATGATCATGCTCAATATGCCCCGGGCATATCCACATCATTCAATTAGTTTAAACCAACTAATCTCAGAATCACATAATGACTTAAACTAACAGCTTATCCAAACTCTCTCAGTCACGAGCCTAATTTATATATCAAGATTTTAATCAACGATGAGATCTACTGTGCTACACCCAACACATCAACATTAGTCACTAGATATAATTTGACTTCATATGTATAACACAAAGTATTTAACTGAAACATATATCTCGATATAAAATGGGAAATAGTTTCTCATACAAGTTCAGTTTTTCAGTATTCAAAACTAACACTTGCATGTTTTAAATGCTACGCTCAAATACTATAAACCATTGGAGCCAAATTTTTGTGTCAACTATGATGAATTCATTTATAACTCTTTTTGAATTTGCTTGAGGACAAGCAAGATTATAAGTGTGGGGGTGTGATGTGAACCAAATACATCAAAATTTATATAGTATTTTACTTGTGTTTACACCATGTTTAATTAAAGTAATCACTCTAAGTGTGAGTTTTAAAGGACTTATGGTGTATTCTTGTAATCTACCGGTAGAAATGCAAAAATGGTGTATTCGATAGATTTGTATGAGATTATTTCCGAAAAAAGCAAAAGAGGGAAAAATATATAAGTGAAAGAGTGGAGAAAATTAGTCCAGCTGCGGTTTTCACCAGTAAGGAAGTTGAAGACCATCTCACCCCTGAAATCCCTAAATTGCCACAGCTGTTTAGAGATATTTATTGCTTTCCTAACTCTTTGTATATATAGACGAATGGACAAGTCCTAAGGGCATAAGTTGTTTTATTTCCAATTACATTTTACTTAGCTATTAGCTTCTGCGGGAAGGAGTCGATCAAGCTAAGGTTTTGGAGGAATGGCTACTGATATGATGTATTTAGTGTTGTATACCACTCAGAATTAATAATTTATAAACAGAATACGACAAAATCAAGTAGTATATGAATCGATCCATAGAGAACGGAGGGTAAGATTCTGCTGCTAAGTTAGAAAAATAAAGTAAAACTTGAACAAATTTCCAACAGTAAAATAAGCAGTTTAAAAAGATATGAATATCAGCAATTGTGTATTGAAATGGGAAGAATAAAGAAAATAGTGGGGAAGAGTCAGAATTTCTACTTTCCTGTATGAATAGAGGCTCTGATATGGCTTGTAGTTGTAAGCAAGGTCGCTGTCTCCGAACAATGAATATCCAGAATGTGCTTCAGAGCACAATTTCGGCACCACACTGACAATACTTGTGTCACTTACTCATTGACCACTCTACCAAATTAATCATTGGAGTCCTTGGTTGTCCTTGTATATAGCCTAGCATCAATCTAAACAGTCCACCTGATAAGAGGATTGAACCTCCTTAACATACATACATCATACATGACTTGAATGAATGGAGTTTATAATTGCCAATGTATAATCAAATAAGATCTCCCTACAAGAATTCTAACTCTTATTCATTCACGAGTTTCATAGAATATGAGGTTATTCATGGTACAGTCATCTAAGACTTCCAAAAGCAGTATTGTTCTGATCAACTCGAGAGTTCACAAATTAAGTATTGGCTTAGGTATTCACTTAAGACTTCTCTAATACCATACCAATTCTGTTGAGCTCTTGGGCTTAGCAGAGTAATAGTTGCTGAAGTATTGTCAATGAAGACTTTCTACAGACGTGTAACTCTTGCTAGGCTCTGAGATTCACAGAGTATATTAGCACTGTGGTATTATCATTTTAGATTTTCCTACAAATATTTAACTCTATTAGTCTCTGAATAACACAAGATCTTTGGGTTCTTCAGTATTATCAATTAAGATTATCCGACTAGAATTCCACTCTTGTGCTATCACAACCCCTTAAGTTGTATGATGTTGCCATAATAAGGATTTCTGTGACATCCTCACCTTACTCTTCACTCACACTGTGTTTACACTAAAGAACCTACACTACAACACTTACCATAAAAAAAAAATCAGTGCAAGCTCAAGTACAAAATGTGCTCAGCGTGTTTGGCGACCAGCTATTCTGCACATCAGCCAGCAGAGAGGCTTAAGTGTGCATTTTGATACTATCA
Source organism: Knoxia roxburghii (assembly GCA_030378225.1). Classification (NCBI taxonomy): domain Eukaryota; kingdom Viridiplantae; phylum Streptophyta; class Magnoliopsida; order Gentianales; family Rubiaceae; genus Knoxia; species Knoxia roxburghii. The sequence continues at coordinate 27,132,271 of CM059417.1, forward strand.
AACCCACTTTAGTGCACATCCTGTAAATGAGGTTTTCACTTTGCCTCTACCTCATTAGAGGAGCCGAAATCCCTATAAGAATTTAGAACCTTATCGGCTCTAAATCAACACTCATTTGTAAAGGGAGACATGAATAAACAGGAAAATAAAAGAGTTTTGGATAAAACAACCCAAGTAATGAGTTACAAGGAAAAAACTCCAAATTCAAATACTACTCCTTACTCCCTACTGTCTCTCCCTTCTTGAGTTCAGAGTTAACTACCACTATTTATAGAGAAACTCTAGTGAATGAAAATGATAGATGGCTAAAGTGGGAATTTCTAGATTGTTTGGTGGCTAAGGATTGCAAGCTGGCTTCTTGGCATTTTTTAGGGGGTAATCATTGACAACCAACTGTTAAAGCATCTCTGCAAGGTTTAGAAATGGTTAAAGTAACCTATTACACTGTTCTGAGCGCACTTCAGCTGCGTGATTCCTTCGCTGGTGTACTTATTGTCTCATAGGGTAGGAACCCTTAACTGTAATGTTTACCTCTTGTCTCCTGTGGTCTTGCCCATAGCTGTTGTCGACATACTAACGGCCCTTCTGGAATCTTCCCACTGCTTGTGCCAGTGATGATGGTGGGATGCTCAATTGATGATGACATTAGCGGAGTGTCACTTGAAAGTGTTATGTCTAGGTCACCATACACTGAAGGGTTAAACTTGGCTTCACTAGACGCTGCAGTTTACTAATATCATCTTCTCTCGTCCTTCTGACTGGCGTTTGGTGATTGCTACATTGAGATTTTCATAGGGCACTGTTGTCCATGGCTGTGAAATTTTCTTTAAGCTCCTGCTGCTTCGCTTCAGCTGTTTTCACTTTGTCAGGGTCACGTCCAACGAACATTATCATGAACTGGATGTCTTTAGTGAAGGAAAACTGAACAAGCCCGGGCTAAATCGAAAACCTCACTTTCGTGCTATGCATTCCAGAATCGGAAGCTTTCGACAAAGCTCAGGCTCAAATTAGTTTACCCATGAACGGATCTAGGCTTATACTTATTTAATTTATTAATTGGGACACAAAAAATTAAATCTTTAATTAAAGCAGAACTTAAAGATTATACCTTTTGTAGCGAAGTCCCTCGATTAAAGAATACCAAACAAAATCTGCTGCGATTTCCACAAGAAATCCGAAGAATTCTCCAATACAAGCTCCGAGATAGTGTGGGCTATCGTCTACGGTGCTACCAACGGCAATACGACTGAAAACCCAAGAAACTTGCTTATCAAGAAACTCAAAATTAAGCTGCCCAGAATTTTTTTGTGAAAATTAAGCTGCCCAGAATTTTTTTTAACAAAAATGAAGTTGCCCAAAATTTTTCCTTCTCAAATTGAACTGCCCACAACAGTCTGCTGCTACCCAGCTGCCGCTGCCTAAAACCCGAGCCAGCCCCTTCGATCAGCCGCCAAAAATCGCCACGATCTGGACACCGATCTGCAGCGGATCACCTGGACTGGTCAGAGTTCAACACTGCAGCGGCGGTTCTGCACGCAACCTTGAAGACTGATCGCCGGAACTGCTGAACAAAATGAAACCCGCAGCGGCGGTTCTGAAGAACTGAATAGCAGCGAACAGTAGCGGTAAAACTGGGCTAAAAAATGGTCCGGGCTGCTCTATTAATTCATGGGCTGAGTTCCTTGACAAAGAAGAAAGCTTTCTTGATTGATTTCGAGAGAAAACTTGACGATGAAGACACCGTTTTCTCTCTAGACCAAACTTTCTCTTTCTAGCCTAGCTTGGCTGCCAAGTTTCTTCTTAGGGTTTTCTTGCCTATTATGTTGTATTTATAGGAGCTTCTAAGGAGACCTAATGGGCTCTCGAGTTAGGCCTTAAAATTTGACTTTTGTTGACCGCTAAGTCTTCCCGACTAATCAACTCCAATCGACCCTTTTAAATTAATTTATTTAATCCACTTTGTTAATTTCATTTAATCGAACCCTTAGAATTAATTAATTCAAAATAGAATTAATTTCTAAATTCACTTCGTCGATCAAATATTAATTAAACCCTTCGGATTAATTAATTTACCTTGTCAATTAGTCAAACGCATAATCGGTCGTACCACTAACGGACCAATTATGGAACTACCGCTCGAAAATGACTTTACATCGCGCCATTATTATTTCTTCTATCTCCCCACATTAAAGATCTAGTGCTCGTCGATTTATCAATTTACTGACAAATTAATTCACCGACTTCTTGGTTTCCGAGATTAGTACCACTCGACCTTTTATTATACCGAACATAAAGTTCACTGGCCAGGTTTAGTATAATAACCTTACGAGCTCATATCGGGAGCACCATCAACCCGGCGAACCGGTACGTGGATTCTTCCGACTAGCAATGGCACGCAAGAAGCTAAACACCGCATACCCAACTTACCGAGGTATTGGCCTCAATTGACCTCACTCTTTGGCAAATCAAAGCACACGACACCCAACCCTCACGCCCGTCCCAATCTCGGGATTGAGAGACAGAATACTAGGACCGAATTGACTACGCCGATCAGTACAAGTCAATTCTATCCAAACTGGTCATGCTCAATATGCCCCGGGCATATCTGTGTGATTTAAACTAGTCTAGATAAACCAATTTCCAAACCACACAATAACCTATACCGATAGTATGTTCAGACTATCTCAGTTACGAGCATACTTTTTATATATCAATACTTTAACCAATAACGGTATCTACTGTGTTTGTCGACACCCCGTTATCTAGTTCTATGATATAAAGGAACAGATTTATACTGAAACAAAATGATATGTCATCTGTGGATATTAGTTTTTGATATAAGCCATAGCTTTTCTGTATTCAAAACTAACAATCTCCCACTAATACTCAAAGCTATGCTAAGAAGTACAAAAACTGTCCAACCCGCTATTACACTGCTGTCATAATGAAATCTCCAAAACACCTTTAAGCTCACTGACATGGCTCTCTCGAGAATCTGACTCCCATGCCCTCCACATGCCTCTCAAAAACCTTTGGGGTCAATGGCTTGGTGAAAGGATCTGCAAGGTTGTCCTCTGAAGCTATCTTGGCCACGATCACGTCTCACCTCTTTACGATCTCTCGTATCAGGTGGTACTTGCGCTCTATGTGTTTACTCGCCTTATGGGCTCATGGTTCCCTTGAGTTAGCAACTGCACCATTGTTATCACAATAAACTGTGATAGACCTAGGCAACTCTGGAACCACATCTAAGTCCATCAGGAAGCTTCTGAGCCATACAGCCTCTTTCGCTGCCTCTGAAGTGGCAACGTACTCGGCCTCCATGGTAGAGTCCGCCACGCATTTCTGCTTGACACTCTTCCATACTATGGCTCCACCTCCTAGAGTAAACACAAACCCAGAGGTAGACTTACTCTTGTCCATATCTCCTTGAAAGTCCGAATCTGTGTAACCCAATGGTACAAGCTCCTGCGCTCTATAAACTAGGACATAATCTCTCGTCCTGCGCAAGTACTTGAGAATGCATTTTACTGCCTCCCAGTGAGCCTTCCCAGGGTTACTCTAATATCTGCTAACCATACCAACAGCAAAGCAAATATCAGGCCTCGTGCACAACATAGCATACATGAGGCTACCCACTGCAGAAGCATAGGGTACTGCCTTCATGGCATCTATCTCCTCAGCAGTCTTAGGACACTGCTCCTTAGACAAATGCACTCCATGCCTGAAAGGTAGTGAACCCTTCTTGGAGTTCTGCATGTTAAAACGGGCCAGAATCGTGTCTATGTAGGATGCCTGTGAGAGAGTCAGAGAACGTCTCCTACGATCTCGAATAATCTTGATCCCAAGGATATGTCCAGCGTCTCCCAAATCCTTCATATCGAATTGCCTGGACAGCCATGCCTTTACGTCTGAAAACACCTTCTTACTGTTGCCAATAAGAAGAATGTCATCTACATAAAGTACGAGGAACACCACTATCTCACCATCACGCCTGCAATAAACACACTGCTCATCCGAAGACTGAGTGAATCCATAGGACTGGATAACCTCATCAAAACGAATGTTCCAAGATCTGGATGCTTGCTTAAGTCCATAAATGGACCTCCTAAGCCTGCATACCTTGTGCTCTTGGCCCTTAACAATGAAGCCCTCTGGTTGCTGCATAAAGATGGTTCCTCAAGACTTCCATTAAGGAAAGCTGTCTTGACGTCCATCTGCCATATCTCATAATCCATATGAGCAGCTATGGCCAAGAGAATTCGGATCGACTTAAGGATAGCTATCGGGGAAAAGGTCTCCTCAAAATCGATCCCTTATTTCTGAGTATACCCTTTCGCCACAAGCCTAGCCTTGAAGGTCTCAACCCTCCCGTCAGATCCTCTCTTTCGCTTGTAGACCCATTTGCACCCAATAGGCCTAAACCCATCAGGAAGGTCTACCAGCTCCCAGACTTGATTTGAGTCCATAGAACCCATCTCAGCTATCATCGCTCTCTGCCAAGAATCTGCATCTTTATCTTGGAGAGCCTCATTGTAGTTAACTGGGTCTGGTTCATGAGCACCAGGGATAAAGTCCGAAGACTCACCCAAACCCATGTACCTCTCGGGCTGTCTCACAGCCCTCCCACTACGATATGGCGCAGCCTGTGTAAGAGCATCATCTGTGATAGTGCGTGCAGTTTCCTATGGTGTATCTTCCTGTACGTGTGCATCTGGAATAGTGGACTGACTTCTAAACTCTTCCAATACTACCTTGCTGGTTGACTTGTGATCTAAAATATAGTCCTCCTCAAGAAATCTGGCATTGGTGCTGACCACCACCTTCTGATCCTGAGGACTATAAAATAAACCACCTCTTGTTCCTTTGGGGTAGCCTACAAACAACATAACCTTAGATCTCACCTCTAACTTGCCTGCATCTGCCTTGAGCACATGTGCTGGACAACCCCAAATCCTGAGATGTCTCAGAGTAGGCTTGCGCCCATTCCACAACTCTACTGGGGTCGTAGGCACAGACTTAGATGGCACAAGGTTGAGGATATAACATGATGTATCTAAGGCATAACCCCAAAACGAGGTAGGCAACTCACTGTAACTCATCATCGATCTAACCATCTCCATAAGAGTCTTGTCTGAATACCCACCTCTGACAAATAGGTCCTAAATTCACTAGAGAGGTATTCGCCACCGCGATCAGACCGCAGTGACTTGATACTCTTACCCAGATGGTTCTCCACCTCTGCCTTGAATTCTCTGAACTTGCCAAAGCATTCAGACTTGTGGCGCATCAGGTATATGCATCCATATCTAGAGTAATCATCCGTGAAAGTCACGAAATACTCATAACCACCTCTAGCCTGAACTGACATAGGCCCACACACATCAGAATGAATCAGCTCTAAAACCTCCTTGGCCCTATACCCCTTCGCCTTAAAAGGCCTCTTGGTCATTTTACCCTCCAAGCAGGACTCACAGGTTGAATAGCTGTCAATATCTAGTAAGTCCAAAGACCCACTCTTGACCAACCTTTGAATCCTACTAAGGTTGATATGACCTAGTCTCAGGTGCCAAAGATAAGTCTGATTCAAAGGGGAAGATTCCTTTCTCTTATTATGATTCGGTAATGAGTTACTAGTTTTTGTGTTTTGCATAACTGGGGAGTAAGTCTTGATTAAAAACAGATTCTCAACCAATGTACCGGAACATATAAGTTTCTGGCATTTTCTTATAAAAACTGAACCGTCAGAAAATACACACTTATAACCATCCAAAACAAGTTTCGAAACCGAAAGCAAGTTCTTTCGAAAACTAGGTACATAAAGACAATCCTTTAAAAGTAAAATAGAGTCTGAAAAATAAAGACTAATAACTCCCACTGCAGCCACAGAAACTCTGGTAGTATCCCCAAGGTAGACCTGCAACTCTCCCTCTCTAAGCAGCCGGGTCACTTGGACCCTGCAAAGAATTACAAACGTGATCAGTGGCTCCCGAATCCACACACCAAGTATCCGTGGGAATCGCCGCTAAACACGTCTCAGTGACTAGGGAAAATTTACACGTACCTCGAGGCTTTGGGCAGTCCTTCTTCCAATGTCCTGCTTTGCCACATCTGAAGCACTTTCATCTCGGCTTCTGCTTCTTGGCAATGCCTGCCTTGGGTCCATGACTGGCTCCTGCTTTCTGGCCTCTCTTCCTCATTTGCTTCCTAGCTTTGGGCCCAGCAGAGGAACCTGAGGGACCAACAGTAGCCAAGGCTTGCTTCTTCTCTGCGAAGAGGCTCTCAGCAGACACCAATGCAGTCATGAGCTCAGAAAGTGAATATGAGAGATTCCCCATATTATAGTTCAATCAAAACTGCTCAAAATTGGGAGGCAAGCTCTGAAGGATGATATCGACCTGGGTTTCCCCATCAATCTCACCTCCCAATACCTCGATCTCATTGATGCAACCAATCATGTCCAGTACGTGATCTCTCACTGAAGTGCCCTCAGCCATCTTAGCATTCATGAGTTTCCTCATAGCTGACTGCTTGGCTGCCCTGCCCTGATGTCCAAACATCTCCCTGAGGTTGAGCATCATATCGTAGGCTGAGGTCATCAACTGATGCTGGTGCTGCAGTACACTTGACATGGAAGCCAAGATGTAGCACCTGGTCATCTCATCAGCTTTCTGCCACCTCGTATATGGCTCTCGCTGCTCAGGTGTGGCATCCTCACTGGGCTTAGGGGGGCACTCCTCAGTGAGCACGTACTTATAACCCTCGGCGGTTAGGACAATGTCCAGGTTTCGTTTCCAATCAATGTAATTAGGACCGGTGAGTTTGTTTTGGTTCAGAATGACAGCTAGCGGGTTGAACGACATATCAACTGAAAATAATGAAAAAAAAAACATGTCTCAGTATACTTTTCGAAAATATTGAAAAATCCTCAGAAAATAAATATAATCTTCTACCGACATCTCTCCCACCATGATTAACGCAGGTCACGTTGGGTGAACGTCTACGCCAACCCACATTCGTTCGAGAAGAACCGAAGTTCATTAATTTCATTATCTGACCAACGATCTTATGATCAATGAAATTAATAGTCGATAATTTTAGCCGTACACGTAAATAGCGTTACCTCGTAGGAGGGATACTATAAATAGTACACTAAGTGTATGCCATTACGTGACTTCTAAGTTTGTTACTTAGGGTACTAATGCGCCTCGGACGGCGAGGGTGTCGCAACTTTTCCCAATTAAACGCACTATAGTCATCCCTTTAGAAATTCATTCCAGCGATATCTGTGATTGAAAACTCAACCGACGGGGAAGCCGTTTAACCACATCGCCAATGAACCCGTAATGGAGGCCATGGGGCTATTAACCAACCCGTTCCCACTTAGATTTTTAAAATAATCTCAATTCGCCCTAGTTTTTCTCGGTTTTCCATTTCGGTTTTCTACGTAATTAGGAATCACCCAAAAATTACGAAAAACCAAAATCCGGGTTTTCTCGGTTTTCTACGTAATTAGGAATCACCCAAAATTATGATAAACCAAAACCCCACGTAATTAGGAATCACCCAAAATTACGATTAAACCAAAACTTGCGAATGTAATTAAGTTTGAGGATTTTTACGTTTTAACATGCAATATCTTAACTATGGATATTCGCACCCATAAAACCGTTGGAGTTTTAATATGCGAATAATCTACCTTAGTTAATTGCACATTACCTTTTTGAAAAAACTTTTGGTTTGAATTTCGTTCATGCAAAACAAAACGAAAATCACACAATCAACGAAAAAATCATAAATACGGGAAATTAAATAAAATAAAATTTCCCGACTATTATGGCCTTCTCTATCGTTGATTCCTTGACGCCTCGGTGACACTTCCCGTAGTGTCACTCCCACTCGTTATTTGGATTCCTCTCGATTCGCCCGGGTTTTCTCGGTTTATTCCGTAATTAGGAATCACCCAAAATTACAATAAACTAAAACCCGCGAATATAAGTTACCCAAAATAACATCTTCGTCATAATACAAAAATTCCTATATACAAAGGCGTTTTTCTAGGAATTTAAAGACGACATGATTAGATCAAATCCTACTACAAGATTTTTTCTAATCCTACACGGCTTCCAGCTCGTGGTTATTACTATTACAGAAATTTCCATTCAAAAATAAAACGAGCCCGAACATGTCCCGGGGTTTATGAATGAAAATTAAATTTCTACCATAATAGCCGGGAAACCAATAACCACCTGTTTATACATTTTGACAAAAATAATAATGCCAAAATAAAGCCGAAACCAACGCTCTGATACCAATTTGAAGGAAAACTGAACAAGCCCGGGCTAAATCGAAAACCTCACTTTCGTGCTATGCATTCCAGAATCGGAAGCTTTCGACAAAGCTCAGGCTCAAATTAGTTTACCCATGAACGGATCTAGGCTTATACTTATTTAATTTATTAATCGGGACACAAAAAATTAAATCTTTAATTAAAGCGGAACTTAAAGATTATACCTTTTGTAGCGAAGTCCCTCGATTAAAGAATACCAAATAAAATCTACTGCGATTTCCTTAAGAAATCCGAAGAATTCTCCAATACAAGCTCCGAGATAGTGTGGGCTATCGTCTACGGTGCTACCCACGGCAATATGACTGAAAACCCAAGAAACTTGCTTATCAAGAAACTCAAAATTAAGCTGCCCAGAATTTTTTTTTTGAAAATTAAGCTGCCCAGAATTTTTTTTAACAAAAATGAAGTTGCCCAAAATTTTTCCTTCTCAAATTGAACTGTCCACAACAGTCCGCTGCTACCCAGCTGCCGCTGCCTAAAACCCGAGCCAGCCCCTTCGATCAGCCGCCAAAAATCGCCGCGATCTGGACACCGATCTGCAGCGGATCACCTGGACTGGTCAGAGATCAACGCTGCAGCGGCGGTTCTGCACGCAACCTTGAAGACTGATCGCCGGAACTGCTGAACCAAATGAAACCCGCAGCGGCGGTTCTGAAGAACTGAACAGCAGCGAACAGTAGCGGTAAAACTGGGCTGAAAAATGGTCCGAGCTGCTCTATTAATTCATGGGCTGAGTTCCTTGACAAAGAAGAAAGCTTTCTTGATCGACTTCGAGAGAAAACTTGACGATGAAGACACCGTTTTCTCTCTAGACCCTACTTTCTCTTTCTAGCCTAGCTTGGCTGACAAGTTTCTTCTTAGGGTTTTCTTGCCTATTATGTTGTATTTATAGGAGCTTCTAAGGAGACCTAATGGGCTCTCGAGTTAGGCCTTAAAATTTGACTTTCGTTGACCGCTAAGTCTTCCCGACTAATCAACTCCAATCGACCCTTTTAAATTAATTTATTTAATCCACTTTGTTAATTTAATTTAATCGAACCCTTAGAATTAATTAATTCAAAATGGAATTAATTTCTAAATTCACTTCGTCGATCAAATATTAATTAAACCCTTCGGATTAATTAATTTACCTTGTTAATTAGTCAAACGCATAATCGGTCGTACCACTAACGGACCAATTATGGAACTACCGCTCGAAAACGACTTTACATCGCGCCATTATTATTTCTTCTATCTCCCCATATTAAAGATCTAGTGCTCGTCGATTTATCAATTTACTGACAAATTAATTCACCGACTTCTTGGTTTCCGAGATTAGTACCACTCGACCTTTTATTATACCGAACATAAAGTTCACTGGCCAGGTTTAGTATAATAACCTTACGAGCTCATCTCGGGAGCACCATCAACCCGGCAAACCGGTACGTGGATTCCTCTGACTAGCAACGGCACGCAAGAAGCTAAACACCGCATACCCAACTTACCGAGGTATTGGCCTCAATTGACCTCACTCTTTGGCAAATCAAAGCACACGACACCCAACCCTCACGCCCGTCCCAATCTCGGGATTGAGAGACGGAATACTAGGACCGAATTGACTACGCCGATCAGTACAAGTCAATTCTATCCAAACTGGTCATGCTCAATATGCCCCGGGCATATCTGTGTGATTTAAACTAGTCTAGATAAACCAATTTCCAAACCACACAATAACCTATACCGATAGTATGTTTAGACTATCTCAGTTATGAGCATACTTTTTATATATCAATACTTTAACCAATAACGGTATCTACTGTGTTTGTCGACACCCCGTTATCTAGTTCTATGATATAAAGGAACAGATTTATACTGAAACAAAATGATATGTCATCTGTGAATATTAGTTGTTGATACAAGCCATAGCTTTTCTGTATTCAAAACTAACATTTAGCTCATGGTCGCCAAACGTTGGATTCCACTAGATCTGTGAACTTCACGCTTAAGTGAAGCTATCGTCTGCTGACCGTGTCATTCCTTCTAGCTTGTAAATCCTTGGTTATGCTCCGAACATTAAGTCCGAAGTGTGGTTTTCTACAGTCTCCATTCTATGCATATTTAACCTGTAATTAACACAAGCAGAGCCGTGACTAATATTTTCACCGTGGGAATAGATTAAGAATATGTCCTTAGGCAGCTCAAAACTAGGCTAAAAACATGTAAAAATATGTATAAAATGAATTGCATCAGCACCCTTACACTTAAGACTTTTCTTATCCTTAAGCAAACTAATTATGAAATTAGAGGTGAATAAATCTCCCTTTTAATAAAATTGAATCATGCTCTAATATTCTCCCTTTAAGACATCTTTATCATTGAGCCATAGTAATGCACAAAGGCCTAAAATACGTTTCAGCAACTATGTTTGAAACACGAATTACTTATTAAAGCTATTGGCCTATAGACTTGCCACCCTCACACTTAAAAATGTTGACCCATTTTTACTCAATGTGTTTGGGCAGTACTATGTGTATAGAATTGGAAGCACTCAAGTCAATCATATACTTAATTTTATCCATAGGCTTGACTAAATATCAGTCATTCACCATTTTATTGTTTCCATAACAGGTCAATCGAAAGGGCTTGTTTTAGAAGGAAAAGAAATGAGGTGAGAATAAACTAGGCTAAAAGGGCGAAAAATAAAAATAAAAATATATTTGTGTGGTAACCATAGCCCTTGCTCAAAATTATTCTGACATGTGTTCTTGTGCTTTGCCTATTACTATACTATGGTAAGGGTACAAGGTTTAAAGGTCCTTCACTTCCTTACTCTTTTTTTCCTAACTTGGGTGTTTTAGTAAGGGTATAAGGTTTAGAGGTCCTTTACTTTCTTACTATTCACCATTATACTACTGCAAGGGTTCAAAGCTTAGATATCCTTCATTTCCCCACTTATTTATGCTTGGGACATTGGTCTATAAAAAAAAATATTTTTTAAGAAAATCACTTCTAAAAAACAACACCTGGTTATACTGGCATATTTGAGCAAGAACTACAACTACCAAAGAGCACTTTAAATTGAAGAGGTCGAAAAGTGAGGTTTAGAAAGGTAAGGGAGGTGAAAGAAAAAGGTGGGGCTAAAAGGCCTAATCCTAGGGGTTTATGTTGAAAAGAAAATAAAAATATATATTATGGGCCTCTATCATTTTAACCAATCATGGATACTCAAATGGTTTTATTATGTATAATCTAGCCAAGTTTTAGATCCATTAATGCATATAAGTGTTAGTTTTGAATATAGAAAAGCTATGACTTGTATCAAAAATTAATATTCACAGATGACATATCATTTTGTTTCAGTATTAAATTGTTCAATTATATTATAGAACTAGATAACGGGGTGTGGAAAGACACAGTAGATATCGTTATTGGTTAAAGTAATGATATATAAAAAGTATGCTCGTAACTGAGATAGTATGAACATACTATCGGTATAGGTTATCGTGTAGTTTGGAAATTAATTTATCTAGACTAATTAAATCACACGGATATGCCGGTGCATATTGAGAACGACCAGTTTGGATAGAATTGACTTGTATTGATCGGCGTAGTCAATTCGGTCTTAGTATTCAGTCTCTTAATCCCGAGATTGGGACGGGCGTGAGAGTTGGATATCGTATACTTTGATTTACCAAAGAGTGCGATCAATTGAGGCCTATACCTCGGTAGGTTGGGTATGCAGTGTTTAGCTTCTTACGTGCCACTGCTAGTCAGAGGAATTCGCGTACCGGTTCATCGGGTTGATGGTGCTCCAGAGATGAGCTCGTAAGGTTTATTATACTAAACCCAGCCGGTGGACTTTATGGCTGGTATAATAAGAAGGTCGAGTGGTACTAATCTCGCATACCAAGAAGTCGGTAAATTAGTTTGTCAGTAAATTGATAAACTGACGAGCACTAGATCTTTAATGTGGGGAGGTAGAAAAAAATATAGTGGCGCAATATAAAGTCATTTTTGAGCGGTAGTTCCGTAATTGGTTAGTTAGTGGTACGACTAATTATGCATTTGACTAATTGATAAAGTGAATTAATTAATCCTAAAGGTTTAATTAATATTTAATTGACAAAGTGGATTAGGAAAATTAATTCTATATGAATGAATTAATCCTAAGGGTTCGATTAAATTAAATTAATGAAGTGGGTTAAAGATTTAATTCAAAAGGATCGATTGGAGTTGACTAGTCTAGGAAAGACTAAGGGGTCAACGAAAATCAAACTAAAAGGCCCAACTCAAAGGCCCATTAGGTCTCCTTAGAAGCTCCCTATAAATATCCCTTGTTAGGCAACTTACAAGACATTAGAAACCTTAGAGGCATTTTGCCTAGTGTGAGAAATAGTGGTCTAGAGAGAAAACTTCTTCCCCTACCTTGAAGTTTTCCTTCGAAGTCGAGCAAGGATCTTTCTTCTTCGAGAATCCTCAAAGTCCAAAACCTAGAGAATCCAAGATCATCATTTTGGGAAGAAAGTTGCTACCTTTTTCGTGGGATTTTTTGGCCGCCGATTTGATACCGCCGATGGAGTACTCCAGCGCCGACTTTTTGTTTCTTCAGGCGGTGATTTGTCTTCCCTCATTGTGGGTTTGTTGATTCTTGTGTGTTGATCCTCTAGTTTGATCTTCTTAGATCACTAGAGTATAGATCTACGAGCAGGAACACATTCCAGACACTTTTGGTGTGGATTCTCAATTTAGATTCAGTTCCCGGGCTAAATCTGTTTCTTCAGATTTATGTTATTCTTGAAGTGGTTTTCTTAAGATTTCTTCGTTTTGCCTTGGGCTACTCCGTAGACACTAGCCCACACTAGTTCAGAGTCGAATTGGAGTTATTCTTTGGATTTCTTATGGAATTCGTTTGCCCGAAGTTTTGGTTTTCTATTTGCTAGGGACTTTGCTACAAAGGTATAATCTTTGAACTTTCCCCTTTAATTAAAGATTGTATCTTTTATGTCCCAATTAATAAATTAAATAAGTATAAGCCTATATCTGTTCATGAGAAAATGAATTTGAGCCTGAGCTTTGTCAAAAGCTTCTGATTCTGGAATGCATTGCACGAAAGTGTGGTTTTCGATTTAGCCCGGGTTTGTTCTGTTTTCCTTCAATAAGATTCATCACTCAAAAAAGAAATATGAGTCAAAGGGTGACTCTTAGGCTCAAAATTTCCAATAATTTGGGGTTTACTAACTAAATCTAAAGGCAATAGTTATGGTTTAATCCATGTGTTATTTTCTTAATCACCAAAGGCCAAAATTTTTGTTTTATTTATTACTGAAGGCGTTTAAAGAATAGGCATAATAGGGTTTTAAGAAAATATTTTTAGAAAAAGTCTTAGAGCCCGATCATTAATTTTAGAACTAGGGATTTATTTAATCCCTAATTCCCACAGTTAGCTTTAAAAAGAACAAGCAATATATAAAGTTAAATCCCTTCCAGGTGAAAATGCAAAAGCACGATGACAAAATCAAGCATTTAACTAACTTTATTTCTAAATACATCAACTAAAAGTAAATTTAATTAAAGATAATTAGAGCCTGAGCTTGACTCTTCACCACTAGATGACGTGTCTTCATTTTGATCCTGGAGATCTTCTGGATCCAAACAGGAGTCATTATCTAAGAACCAGGGTGGTGTTAGGTTTGAATACTAAAGGTTTGCGTGTATTAAACTATTTCCCAGTTCTTATATATCGATTAAATGTTTTAGTTAAATTGTTTATATGTTTTACATATGTCGTCCATTTATATTATGTAATTAGATGATAAGGTGTCTGGTGTGACACAGTAGATCTCATTGTTGGTTAAAAGACATCATATATAAATGGGGTTCGTAACCGAGACATTTTTGGACACACTGTCAGTTTAGGTTATTATGTGATTCAAAAATTTGATTTGTCTAAACTAATTGAATCATATAGATATGCCTGGGGCATATTGAACTTGACAGTTTATGATGAATTGTCTTATGTTAATTTAATAGACTATTCAATCCTAGTATTCTATCTCTTAATCCCTAGACTTGAGCAGACATGAGGATTAGACATAGTGTACTTTGATATGCTAAAGAGTGAGGTCACTTGAGACCAATAGTCTCGGTAGGTTGGGTGCGCATGTTTGATTGCTTGGTGTGCTGTTGCTTGTCCAAAGAAAACCATGTACTGGTGCGTCTGGGTGATGGTGATCCCGAGATGAGCTCGTTATGTTTATTATACTAAACTCGGCTGGTGGACTTATGTTCGGTACAGTATAAAGGTCGAGTTGTACTAGTCTCGAATTATAAGAAGTTAATTAATTTATTTATCAGTAAATTAAAAAATTAATGAGTACTTTATCTTTGATGTGGGGAGATTAAAGAAAAATTAATTTAGTTTTTCTGGAAGCAATTCCGGTGTAGGATGGTAGTGCCATAATTAATCCGTTAGTGGTACGATTAATTATATAGTGGGTTAATTGATAAACTATAATTAATTATTTAATTAATTATTCCTAAGGGTTAATTAAGTAAATAACAAAGTAGAATTATTTAATTAATTAATTCAGTCTTAAAGTTCAATTAGAATTAGAAAATCCTACAGATTAGAAAATCTATTTGGATTTGGAAATCCTAATAGATTTGGATCCTAATTGAATTTGGAAACTAATAAATAATCCTAAACCCATTAGGAAGGCCAATTCTAAACCAACTAGGGGTCTCTCTTTTAACTCTATAAATAGAGAAGAGATTAACAATTCACATACACAACTCATAAGTTTTCAAGACAAGAAAACTAGAGAGAAAATATTAGAGAGAGAAATTAAATATTTCTTTCTCAAAGTCGGACTTTTTCTTCCTCTGTGTGGCGGCTCGATTTCCTAGGTGCAGCGGCGGTTGGTCTTCTTCACCTACGACGGTGCGTGGAGTTCACACGCGAGCGGCAGCTTTTGGTCGGATTTTTCCAAAGGGTCTTTGTGGTGATTGCTGATCAATTTCTCGTTAGTTCGTTACCCACACAACGTACAATCAAGTCTTGAGTCATACAAGAGAATCACCTAAGTACACGCTTCAAGAGGTAATTCTTAAACTTTCGCTTTTATTAAGAATTTATTGTTGCGTGACAAATCGAATAAGTAGAAGCTAAGATCCTGCGCAATGATATTTCAAGCAAGGGTTGGAATAGTAATTGCACTAGAGCTTAGGCATAGTCTAGAGTTCCGATTCTGGAATGCATAGCATGAAAGTGAATTTTTGACCGGGCCCGGACAGATAATCTTTCAATTGGTATTAGAGCTATGGTTTTGGCTTTGTGCTTGTTCGATTTGTTACATGGTTTTGTTGGCAGCTGGTTTAGAAATTCCGGCTATTATGGCTGCCTTTGTAGGTTTTAATTAAACCCCGGGACATGTCCGGGTTGTTTTTTTTTAATGAATGCTTGTGATAGTAAAACCACGTGCTGGAAGCCGTGTAGGATTAGATCAAATCTGTAGTAGGATTTTTTCTATGTAAGTTTTGATTTTATTTTCCTAGAAGCCTTGTAGTAGGAAAATTTTATATAATCGAAGGCGTTATGGTGGGCGATTTGATTTCGTTGGTTTTGTTTTATCATTAATTCGTAGAAAACCAAGAAAACCCAAAACGAATTGCAAGAAGACCAAATAACGTAGTAGGAGAATGATAGAAGACCCGGGAACTAAACGGGGTAGGCCGGCAAAAGTTTTTCCTGCAGAGACCACCAACTATGGGAGCGCCGCTATGCGCACTATACACGCAGCAAGTGCTTGTGTAGCGCCACAAGTTTGTAGTGCGGGCTCACCAGCGCGTGCGGCACGCCCCATGTGCACGCGCGGCACGCCCCATGTGCATGCGCAACCCGGCCTGTTTAGGCTGCACGCGTGATCCATTTTTTATTTTTTAAAGTTTTTTTTGAGATCCATTTTTTTCAAGCCTCAATTCATCGAGTGGCATGACGGGACACGAGATCAAGGAACAAGATAGAAGCAATTAAAACCATAATAGTTGGAAAATTTATTTTACGCATTTATTTCCTGTATTTACAGTTTTAATTATATGCTTTAATTTTTTTCTGTATTTAAGAGGCAAGATTGAAAGTATGTTGGTTTTTTGTTTGCATATAACTTAGGATTAGTTAATTGCATGTTAAAATTAGAAAAACCATCATTTTAGAAATCTAAGTGGAAGCGGGTCGGTTAATATTCCCATAGGCTCCATTACGAATTCATATGTGATGTGGGTGGACTTGTGCGTTGGCATTAGGTCTTTCCTCCATATCAAATGAGTTCAACTATAAGATCATTAGCTTTTGAATTTCTAAGTAAGATGACTAGAGTAAGTTGAAATAGGAGAAATGCGATACCCTCTCCATCTGAGGTGCACTATCCTAAGGTAACAAACTCAGAAGTCATGTAATGGCACACACTTTGTGTATGATGTGTAGTATTCCTCTCATCGAGGTTACGCTGCTTATTTGTATGGCTGAAAGCACTGACTATTAGCTACATTGATAAATAGATCGTTTGGTCAGATAGTGTAGTTAATAAACCTAGTTTTTCTCAAACAAATGTGGGTTATCATAAATGTCCACACTATCGTGGCTTGCGGAAATCTCGATGAATGAGATGTCGGTGGATTTAATTATTGTTTGAGGGATGTCAATAATTTTAGAATTTATTTTCAAAAATTCTATGCTTAATTTACTGAAACATTGTCTGTTTATTTATTTATAGTTTTCGATATGGCATTTAATCCGTTAGCTACAATATTTAAAGATAACAAACTCACCGGTCTGAATTATGTCGATTAGCATCAAAATTGGGATATTGTCCTGAAGGCTGAGCAGTATAAGTTTGTGCTCACCGAAGTTTGTCCAAATGTGCCTACTGATGATTCTCCTCAAGAGGATAGAGATGCCTATACAAGGTGGAGAAAGCGGATGAGATGGCGCGGTTTTACATTCTGGACTTTAGGTCAAATGTTCTGCAACATCAGCTTCTGTTAGTTTTGAATACTAAAAAGCTATTGCTTGTATCAAAAACTAATACCGAGTTGACATTTTGTTTTGTTTCAGTATTAAATTTGTTCTATTTTATCATAAAACTAGATAGCTGTTAGTTTTAAATACTGAAAAACTATTGCTTGTATAAAAACTAATATCCACAGTTTGCATATCAATTTTGTTTCAATATTAATTGTTCGTTTATATCATATGCATGATAAGGTGCCGGGTGTAGCACAATAGATCTTGTCATTGATTAAATTTATGATATATAAACATATGCTCGTAATTGAGATTGAACATACTATCAGTTTAGGTTATCATGTGATTTGGATAATTAGTAAGTCTAAACTATTTAAATCATACGGATATGCCCAGGGCATATTGAGCACGACCTATTCGGGTTTGAAGTAACTTGTACTGATCGGCGTAATTAATTCAAACCCAACATTCTAATCTCTTAATCCCTAGATTGCAGCGGGTATGAGAGTCAGATATCGTATGCTTTGATTTGTCAAAGGGTGCGGTCAATTGAGGTCTAAATCTCGGTAAGTTGGGTATGCGGTGTTTGGCTTCTTTGTGTGCCATTGCTAGTCGAACGAATCCATATACCAGTTCACCAGGTGGTGCTCCCGAGATGAGCTCAAAAGGTTTATTATATTAAATTTGGCCAGTGGACTTTATGTCCGGTATAATAAGAAAGTCAAGTGGTACTAATCTCGGATACCAAGAAGTCGATGAATTAATTTATCAGTAAATTTATGAATCAACGAGCACTAGATCTTTGATATGGGGAGATAGAAGAATAATAAATTGTGCGCGAAGTAAATTCATTTTAAAGCTGTAGTTCCATAATTGGTCCGTTAGTGGTACGACTAATTATGCGTTTGACTAATTGACAAAGTGAATTAATTAATTCTAAAGGTTTAATTAATATTTAATTGACTAAGAGGGTTATACGAAATAATCCTAAGGGTTCGATTAAATTTAATTAATGAATTTGGTTAAGAAATTAATTCGAAAGGCTCGATTGGAGTTGATTAGTCTAGGGAAGACTAAGGGGTCAACGAAATTCAAACATTAAGGCCCAACTCAAAAGCCCACTAGGTGTCCCTTGAAACTCCTATAAATAGCTTAAGTTAGGCATTTAGACGACATAACAAACGTTGTAGGCAAAGTTGCCTCCTTAGATAGAAGGAAGAGCCTAGAGAGAGAACAACATCTTCTTCGATTAGCTCTTTCTTGAATTAGGTTTCTAGTTCATTCTTCTTCAAGAACTCAGCCCACGAATCATCCTAGAAAACCCAAGATCTCTGTCATTCGATCAGCCGCCTATCCTAGTTCCACCGCCGGCCAGAAGGATTTTCGGCGCTGGTCCACATTTTTGTTGTGGGTCTTGCATTTTTGTCGTGTTGATCCTTTGGCTCGTTCTTGCATTTTTGTCGTGTTGATCCTTTGGCTCGTTCTACGGGTAAAAAGCTTTTCCCGTTAAGTTTTATTTAGGCAGTGTGGGTTTTCAGATTAGGATCAGACATCCGGGCTGTTTCAGATTTGGGCAGATTGAGTTTTCTTGAAGTGGGTTTCATTGGATTTCTTCATATTGTGCCTTAGCCATCTCGTGCACATTTTCCCACTCAAATTTGGGATTGTTAGGACTCTTTAGTGGATTTGCACCTCAAGACCCGGTTTTCTTTATTTGTGAGGGACACGCTTCAAAATGTATAATCGTTAAAGGTTTCCGCTTTAATTTAAAGATTCAATTTTTGTGTGTAGTTTTAATAAATTGATCTAGTATAAGCCTAGATCCATTCAAGGGAAATGATTTTAATCGTGAGCTGAATAGAAAGTCTCCGATTCTGGAATGCATTGCACGAAAGTAAGATTTTTAGTTTAGCCCGGGCTAGATCTATTTTCTTCAATAACAAGTTATAGAAAAGTAAAGTAGATCCTGTTATTGGTTAAAGTAATGATATATAAATAGATGCTCCTAACTGAGATAGTTTGAACATACTATCGATTTAGGTTATTGTCTGATTTGGAAATTAATTTGACTAGACTAATTAAATCATACGAATGTACCCGGGGCATATTGAGTACGACCTGTTTGGGATTAAATTAACTTGTACTGATCTACGTAGTTAATTCGATCCTAGTATTCTAATCTCTAAATCCCTAGATTGGAGCGAACATAAGAGTTAGATATCATACGCTTTGATTTCCTGAAGGGTGCGGTCAATTGAGGTCTAAATCTCGGTAGGTTGGGTATGCGGTGTTTGACTTCTTTGTGTGCCGTTGTTAGTCGAAGGAATCCATGTACCGGTTTGCCGGGTTCATGGTGCTTCTGAGATGAGTTCGAAAGGTTTATTATACTAAATCTGGCAAGTGGACTTTATGTCTGGTATAATAAGAAAGTTAAGTGGTACTAATCTTGGATACCAAAAAGTCGATGAATTAATTTGTCAGTAAATTTATGAATCGATGAGCACTAGATCTTTGATGTGGGAAGATAGAAGAATAATGAAGTGAGCGCGAAGTAAATTCATTTTTGAGCGGTAGTTCCATAATTGGTCCGTTAGTGGTACGACTAATTATGCGTTTGACTAATCGAAAAAGTGAATTAATTAATCCTAAAGATTTAATTATATTTAATTGACTAAGTGGGTTATGCAAAATAATCCTAAGGGTTCGATTAAATTTAATTAATGAAGTTGGTAAATAAATTAATTTGAAAGGTTCGATTGGAGTTGATTAGTCTAGGGAAGACTAAGGGGTCAACGAAAGTCAAACATTAAGGCCCAACTCAAAAGCCCACTAGGTCTCTCTTGAAACTCCTGTAAATAGCTTAAGTTAGGCATGTAGAAGACATAAGAAACCTTGTAGGCAAAGTTGCCTCTTAGAGAGAAGGAAGAGTCTAGAGAGTGAACTTCATGTTCTTCGATTCTTTCCCGAAGTCAGTTTCTTGTTCATTCTTTTTCGAGAGCTCACGTTGGATTGCCGCCCCAATTTGCACCGATTTTCTGCCGCCCAAGGCTAGCCGCGGCTTCACAGAATTGCAATCAGAGGGAAGTTTTCTGGCGTTTGGGCAGCCCTTTTGTTGGGATCTAGGCATGCATAATTTCCTAAATATGCTACGGAATAGCCTAAATTCATGTGAAATCGGGTCTTACCCTTGAAGCGTAATCGGTTGCGCTCGTCGCCTGGCTCCCTTGAGAAGATTGCGTTCACCAACAATTCACGCGAATTGTCTCTACGATCTTGCACCGGAGCCTATCAGAATTGGTGCTAGCCAAAAATTCTTGCCTGCAAAAGAGAAAAACTATTTTTTCATCTGGAAGAGTGTTTTGGAAGATAGAGAGAGAGAACGTTTTCTCAAAAAAATTTTCCCGTGTTTCAAAAACAGAGTCAGTCAAAAGCCTCTCTTTCACAGATACGTTTCTACTCTTTTATAAAAGAGTTTTAACTTATCTGTTAATAATAAATAAATAATAATTAATTATTTACTGAGTTGGGTTTAACCAACACCATGGATCAACCCATTGATTTGTCAGCCCAATTCAATTCTTCCTAAGTAATTAATTAACTCTTAATTAATACCACAATACTTTTCAATAATATTTAATTTAAACTATTTAATTAAATATTATCAATTTAAGTATAACTTTTATACTTAATACAGGCAATTTAATTAATTCTGAATCATCGAACTCACTTATGTGCGATCTTGTGGGCCCATTCCAAATTGACAATGAATAAATTAATCTCATTAATTAATCCATAAATCATTAGTGGTCTCTAGCAAGACATAGACTACACAATTCAGAATGGAGGGTCGAATGGTGATTCAACACAATCTTCCGAGTATACTACGTAATGTCCTCTACACTGATATCCAGTTTAGCATAAGGCATGGAACCAATCATCCTTATATAGCTAAATGTTTTACTTGATCTGTTAGTGACACGGAACTTAATCAAGCAAATGATACCCCTTATCATTTCTTGGGCACGGCTATGCACTTCTCAGTTCACTATCAAGTGGCCAAGATATCATCTCTCATTTAAGAGAGACATGTAGTCCCATCACTTCACCTACATACCTTAGCGTGACTGATAGTGTACCCAATCATACCCGTACTTAGCAACCTGTTACGCTCCCGTTAGGCATATGTCAAACCATACTATAATTCACCTAAGACTATGCAATGATTTCTGGTCAAAGGATCCTCGTACGAGTACTACTCAAAAGAATCACTCATGATCTAACAGTCCATGGAGTGTTTCTTTTGGCGGATCGATTTCATGAAATTCAATATGCACAAGAATATAATTACATGAAATTAACTCATCAGATAAATAATCAATCAAACGACAAATGTCTTAATTACATAAATAACCCTCAAAGTTTATTTACATAAATAGCCCTCAAAAGGGCACATACACCAAGACCTTTTTCTTGGGTTTGATCTTCTTTCATCGTGCTAATCCTTTGGCTTGTTCCTTGGGTTCGCTAAAGTCTAGATCTCCGATTGGTAGAAGATTCATTTAGCGGCATACGTGGGTTTTTGCATTAGGCTCAGGCTTCCAGGCTGTTTCAGATTTGGGCAGATTGAGTTTTTTTGAATTGGGTTTCTTTGGATTTCTTCATATTGTGCCTTAGCCATCCCGTAGACATTTTCCCACTCAAATTTGGGATCGTTTGGAGTTATTCTTGGGACTCTTTAGTGGATTCGCAACTTAATACCTGGTTTCTTTATTTGCGAGGGACACACTTCAAAGGTATAATCTTTAAAAGTTTCCACTTTAATTTAAAGATTTGATTTTTTCATGTTGTTTTAATAAATTGAACTAGTATAAGCCTAGATCCGTTCAGGGAAAATGATTTTAAGCCTGAGCCGAATCGAAAGTCTCCGATTCTAGAATGCATAACAAGAAAGTGAGATTTTCTGTTTAGCCCGGGCTTGATCTGTTTCCTTCAAATTGGTATCAGAATGAGTTTTTTGGCTTTATACTTGTTCGATTTATTACATGGCTTTATTTTGGTTTTGTTATTTTCACATTGTCGATATATTAACAGGTGGTTATTATTCCTGGCTATTATGGTTTTTATTTTCATTCATAAACCCCGATACATGTATGGGCTCATTTTTATTTTGAATGGAAATGTCTGTAATAGTAATAACCACGAGCTGGATGCCATGTAGGATTAGATAAATCTTGTAGTAGGATTTAATATAATATTGTCGTCTTTAAATTCATAGAATGCCTTTCTACATAGGAATTTATGTATTATGACGAAGACGTTATTTTGGGTAACTCGTATTTGTGGGTTTTACTTTATCATAATTTTGGGTGATTCCTAATTACGTAGAAAATAGAGAAAATTCGAACGAATTGAGAGGAATCTAAATAACGAGTATGAATGACGCGACGGGACGTGTCAACAAGGCGTCAAAGGAAGCGACGATAGAGAAAGCCATAATAGTCAGGAAATGTTTAATTATGTATTTCACGCTTTATGTCCTTTTCATTGCTTGTGTGTTTTCGTTTTATGTTTTGCATGATCGAAAACAAACCCTTTTTTTAATACGTGCAATTAACTAAGGTAAATTATTCACATATTAAAACTCCAACGGTTTTATGGGTGCGAATATCCATAGTTAAGATATTGCATGTTAAAACATAAAAATCCTTAAACTTAAAAATCTAAGTGGGAGCAGTTGGTATATATCCCTATGGCCTCCATTACGAATTCATATGTGATGTGGTTAGACTTGCGCGTTGGCATTAGAGTCTTCCTCCCTATCGGATGAGTCTTCAATCACGAGATCACTAGATTGAATTTCTTAATGAATGACTATAGTGAGTTTAATTGGAGAACCTTGCGATACCCTCACCATTTGAGGCGCATTAGTATCCTAAGTAACAAACTTAGAAGTCATGTAATGGCATACACTTAGTGTACCATTTTTATTATCCATCCTATTGATGTTACGCTACTTATGTGTGTAGCTAAAATTATCGACTATTAATTTCATTGATCTTAAAGATTGTTGGTCAGATAGTGAAATTAATGAACTTAGATTCTTCTCGAACGAATGTGGCTTAGCATAGAAGTTCACTTTATCGTGTCCTGTGTTAATCCTGATGTGAGAGATGTTGGTGAAAGATTATATTATTTTTGAGGATATCAATATTTTCAAAAAAGAATACTGAAACTTGACTGTTTGTTTCTTCAGTTATTGATATGTCGTTCAATCCACTTGCTGTCATTTCGAATCAAAACAAACTCACCGGTCCTAATTACATTGATTAGAAGTGTAACCTGGACATTGTCCTTACTGCTGAGGGTTATAAGTATATGCTCGTTGAAGAGTGCCCCCCAGTGCTGACTGATGATTCCACTCCCGATGAGAGAAAGGCTCACTCTAGGTGAAAGAAAGCTGATGAGATGACCAGGTGGTACATCTTGGCTTTTATGTCGAGTGTACTGTAGCACCAGCATCAGTTGATAACCTCAGCCTATGAGATGATGCTTAACCTCAGGGAGATGTTCGGACATCAGGGCAGGGCAGTTAAGCAGTCAGCTATGAGAAAGCTCATGCATGCTAGGATGGTTGAGGGTACTTCAGTGAGGGATCACGTTCTAGAAATGATCAGCTACGTCAATGAGATTAAGGTCTTATGAGGTGACATCGATGGGGAGACCCATGTGAAGGAAAACAGAACAAGCCCGGTCTAAATCGAAAACCTCACTTTCGTGCAATGTATTCCAGAATCAGAAGCTTTCGACAAAGCTCAGGCGCTCAAATTCATTTACCCACGAACAGATCTAGGCTTATACTTATTTAATTTATTAAATCGACATCTAATGCACAAAGATTACACATTTAATTAAAAGTGAAAAGATTAAAGGTTATACCTTTGAAGCGAAGTCCAACGCAATAAGACCCAAATCTTTAATTGCAAATTCCTTGAGAAATCCAATAGATGACTCCGAGAAAACTTTGAATATTGCATGGGAAATAATCTATCATAGTGTGCTACCAAAGCCCACGAGAAATCCACAAAGAAAATCCCTCAATTAGATTAAATCTGCCCAAAAGATCAAATCTTTAACCCAAAAAACTGTTGCCCACTACTTTTCTCGCCAAAAAAAATCAAACCCACTTCAACTCCGGTCACGATCTGGACAATCGGGATTGTGTATCACCAACCTAAGGAAGAGATCAACACAAACCCAGCTGGATCAAGCACCCCGGAGTGATTGGAAATGGCTGCCATCTCACCAAGAAAATGGTGAACAGTAACTGGTGAACAGTACCGTGAACAGTTATTCCAACAGTGGGCAACTCCAAAAATCGATGGGCTATCTAAAAGTTTAATCTTTCAAGCTTAATCTAAATCTAGAAGTGAGAATCCAAGTTCATTTTTGAAAGAAAACACAAAAGGGAAGAGAGTTTCTCTCTAGAACTTTCTCACTCTAAGGAAGACATAAATATCTTGCAAGATTTTCTTAATTATCTTTGGTTGAGTTGGGCCTTTTAATTTGACTTTCGTTGGCCGCTTAGTCTTTCCCGACTAATCAACTCCAATCAACCAATTTGAATTAATTTCTTCACCCACTTCGTTAATTTAATTTAATCGAACCCTTAGAATTAATTAATTCAAATAGAATTAATTTCTTAATTCACTTTGTCGATTAAATATTAATTAAACCTTTAGGATAAATTAATTCACTTTGTCAATTAGTCAAATACATAATTAGTCGTACCACTATCGAACTAACTATGGAACTACCGCTCAAAAATGACTTTACCTCGCGCAACTATTTTTCTTTTATCTCCCCACATTAAAGATCTAGTGCTCGTCAGTTTATCAATTCACTGACAAACTAATTCTCTGACTTCTTGGTATTTGAGATTAGTACCATTTGACCTTTTATTATACCAGACATAAAGTCCACCGGTCGGGTTTAGTGAGCTCATATTGGGAGCACTGTCAACCTGGCGAATCGGTACGTGGATTCCTCCGACTAGCAACGGCACATAAGAAGCTAAACACCACATACCCAACCTACCGAGGTATAGGCCTCAATTGACCGCATTCTTTGGCAAATCAAAGCATACGATATCCAACTCTCACGTCCGTCCCAATCTCGGGATTGAGAGACTGAATACTAGGACCGAATTGACTACGCCAATCAGTATAAGTCAATTCTATCCAAACTGGTCGTGCTCAATATGCCCCGGGCATATCTGCGTGATTTAAACTAGTCTAGATAAACTAATTTCCAAATCACACGATAACCTATAACGATAGTATGTTCAGACTATCTCAGTTACGAGCATACTTTTTATATATCAATACTTTAACCAATAACGGTATCTACTGTGTCTTTCACACACCCCGTTATCTAGTTCTATGATATAATGGAACAATTTAATACTGAAACAAAATGATATGTCATATGTGGATATTAGTTTTGGATACAAGCCATAGTTTTTATGTATTCAAAACTAACAATCTCCCACTAAAACTCAAAGCGATGCTAAGAAGTACAAAAACTATCCAACCCGCTATTACACTGCTGTCACAATGAAATCTCCAGAACACCTTTAAACTCACTCACATGGCTCCCTCAAGAATCTGACTCCCATGCCCTCCACATGTCTCTCAAAGACCTTTGAGGTCAATGGCTTTGTGAAAGGATCTGCAAGGTTGTCATCTGATGCTATTTTGGCCACGATCACGTCTCCTCTCTTTATGATCTCTCGTATCAGGTGGTACTTGCGCTCTATGTGTTTACTCGCCTTATGGGCTCGTGGTTCCCTCGAGTTTGCAACTGTACCATTGTTATCACAGTAAACTGTGATAGACCTAGGCAACTCAGGAACCACATCTAAGTCCATCAGGAAGCACCGGAGCCATATAGCTTCTTTCGCTGCCTCTAATGCGGCAACGTACTCAGCTTCCATGGTGGAGTCCGCCACGAATTTCTGTTTGACACTCTGCCATACTATGGCTCCACTTCATAGAGTAATCACAAACCCAGAGGTAGACTTACTCTTGTCCAAATCACATTGAAAGTCTGAATCTGTGTAACCCAACGGTACAAGCTCCTGCGCTCTATAAACTAGGACATAATCTCTCGTCCTGTGCAAGTACTTGAGAATGCATTTTACTGCCTCTTAGTGAGCCTTCACAGGGTTACTCTGATATCTACTAACCATGCCAACGGTAAAGCAAATATCAGGCCTTGTACGTAACATAGCATACATGAGGCTACCCGCTGCAGAAGCATAGGGTAGCACCTTCATGGCATCTATCTCCTCAGCAGTCTTGGGACACTGCTCCTTAGACAAATACACCCATGCCTGAATGGTAGTGAACCCTTCTTGGAGTTCTGCATGTTAAAACGAGCTAGAATTGTATCTATGTAGGATGCCTGGGAAAGTTTCAGAGAACGTCTCCTACGATCTCGAATAATTTTGATCCCAAGGATATGTCCAGCCTCTCCCAAATCCTTCATATCAAATTGCCTGGACAACCATACCTTTACGTCTGACAACACCTTCTTACTATTTCCAATAAAAAGGATATCATCTACGTAAAGTACGAGGAATACCACCGTATCACCATCATGCCTGCGATAAACACACTTCTCATCCGGACACTGAGTGAATCCATAGGACTAGATAACCTCATCAAAATGGATGTTCCAAGATCTGGATGTTTGCTTAAGTCCATAAATGAACCTCCTAAGCCTGCATACCTTGTGCTTTTGGCCCTGAATAATGAAACCCTCTGGTTGCTGCATAAAGATGGTCTCCTCAAGACTCCATTAAGAAAAGCTGTCTTGACGTCCATCTGCCAAATCTCATAGTCCATGTGAGCAGTTACGGCCAAGAGAATCTGGATTGACTTAAGCATAGCTACCGGGAAAAAGTTATCCTCATAATCGATACCCTCTTTCTGAGTATTCCCCTTCACCTCAAACCTAGCCTTGAAGGTCTCAACCCTCCGTCAGATCATCTCTTTCGCTTGTAGACCCATTTGCACCCAATAGGCCGAAACCCATCAGGAAGGTCTACCAGTTCCCAGACCTGATTTGAGTCCATAGAACCCATCTCAGTAATCATCGCTCTCTGCCTAGAATCTGTATCTTTATCCTGGAGAGCCTCATTACAGCTAACTGAGTCTGGTTCATGTGCGCCAGGGATAAAGTCCGAAGACTCACCTAAACCCATGTACCTCTCGGGCTGTCTGACAACCCTCCCACTACGATGAGGCGCAGCCTGTGCAAGAGCATCATCTGTGATAGTGTGTGCAGTCTCTTATGGTGTATCTTCTTGTACTTGTGCATCTGGAATAGTGGACTCACCCCTAAGCTCTTCCAATACTAGCTTGCTCTTTGCCTTGTGATCTAAAACATAGTCCTTCTCAAGAAATCTGGCATTGGTGCTCACCACTACCTTCTGATCCTGAGAACTATAAAACAGACCACCTTTCATTCCTTTGGGGTAGCCTACAAAAAGCATAATTTCAGATCTCGCATCTAGTTTGGCTGTGTCTACCTTAAGCACATATGCTGGACAACCCCAAATCCTGAGATGTCTCAGACTAGGCTTTCGCCCAGTCCACAGCTCTACTGGAGTCGAAGGCACAGACTTAGATGGCACGAGATTAAAGAGATAACACGCTGACTCTAAGGCTAAACCCCAAAACAATATAGGTAATTCGCTATAACTCATCATCGATCTAACCATATCCATAAGAATCCTGTTCCTCCTCTCTGCTACACCATTCTGCTGGGGTGTGCTAGGTGCAGACAACTGGGTCTAAATACCCTTCTCTGACAAATAGGACCTAAATTCACTAGAGAGGTATTCAACACCTCGATCAGATCACAATACCTTAATACTCTTACCAAGATGGTTCTCCACCTCAGCCTTAAACTCTTTGAACTTGCCAAAACATTCAGACTTATGGTGCATCAGGTATGTGTATCCATATCTAGAGTAATCATCCGTGAAAGTCACGAAATACTCATAACCACCTCTAGCTTGAACTGACATAGGCCCACACAAGTCAGAATGAATCAACTCTAAAATCTCCTTTGCCCTATACCCCTTTGCCTTAAAAGGCCTATTGGTCATCTTACCCTCCAAGCAGGACTCACAGGTCGGATAGCTGTCAATATCCAATGAGTCCAAAAACCCATTATTGACCAATCTTTGAATCCTACTAAGGTTGATGTGTCCGAGTCTCAGGTGCCAAAGATAAGTTTGATTCATAGGGGAAGACTCCTTTCTCTTACTATGATTCGGTGATGAGTTACTAGTTTCTGTGTTTTGCATTACTGGGGAGTATGTCTTGATTAAAAACAAATTGTCAACTAATGTACCGAAACATATAAGCTTCTGCCTTTTTCTAATAAAAATAGATCCATCAGAAAAAACACACTTATAACCATCCAAAACAAGTTTAGAAACTGAAAGTAAATACTTGCGAAAATTGGGTACATAAAGACAATCTCTCAAATGTAAAATAGAGTCCGAAAAATAAAGACAAACAACTCCAACTGCAGCAACAGAAACTCTGGTAGTATCCCCAAGATAGACCTGCAACTCTCCATCTCTAAGCAGCTGGGTCACTTGGAACCCCTGCAAAGAATTACAAACATGATCAGTGGCTCCTGAATTCACACACCAATTATCTGTGGGAATCGCCGCAAAACACGTCTCAGTAACTAGGGAAAATTTACACATACCTCGAGGCTTTGGGCAATCCTTCTTCCAATGTCCTGCTTTGTCATATCTGAAGCATTTGCCTTTTCGCTTGTGCTTCTTGGCAATGCCCGCCTTGGGTCCATGATCAGCTCCTGCTTTCTGGCCTCTCTTCCTCTTTTGCTTCCTGGCTTTGGGCCTATCAGAGGAACCTGACGGACCAACAGTAGCCAAGGCTTACTTCTTCTCTGCGAATAGGCCCTCAGCAGACACCAATGCAGTCATGAGCTCGGGAAGTGAATATGAGAGATTCCCCATATTTTAGTTCAACCAAAAATGCTCAAAACTAGGGGCAAGCTCTAGAGGATGATATCGACCTGGGTCTCCCCATCAATATCACCTCCCAATACCTCAATCTCATTGATGCAGCTTATCATGTCTAGCATGTGATCCCTCACTGAAGTACCCTCAGCAATCCTAGCATTCATGAGTTTCCTCATAGCTGACTGCTAGGCTGCCCTGCCCTGATGTTCAAACAACCCCCTGAGGTTGAGCATCATATCATAGGCTGAGGTAAACAACTGATGCTGGTGCTGCAGCACACTCGACATAGAAGCCAAGATGTAGCACCGGGTCATCTCATCAGCCTTCTGCCACCTCGTATATGGCTCTCACTGCTCAGGGGTGGGCATCATCGCTGGGCTTAGGGGGCACTCCTCAGTAAGTACGTACCTATAACCCTCAGCGGTAAGGACAATGTCCAGGTTACGTTTCCAGTCAATATAATTTGGACCCGTAAGTTTGTTCTGGTTCAAAATGACAGCTAGCGGGTTGAACGACATATCAACAACTGAAAAATAAACAGTCGAGTTTCAGTATACTTTTTCGAAAATAATGAAATTCTCAAAAACAATATAATCTCCATCGACATCTCTCACACCGGGATTAACGCAGGTCACGCGGGTGAACATCTACGCAGGTCAATGCTTTTAGCCGTACACATAAATAGCGTAACCTCGTTGGAGGAATACTATAAATAGTACACTAAGCGTATGCCATTACGTGACTTCTAAGTCTGTTACTTAGGATACTAATGTGCCTCAGCAGAGCGGGTGTCGCAACTTTCTCCAATTATACTCACTATAGGCATCCCTTTGGAAATTCATTCCGGTGATATCTGTGATTGAAGACTTGTCCGCATGGAGGAAGGCCATAATACCAACTCGCAAGAATAACCACATCACCAATGAACCCGTAATGGAGGCCATGGGGATATTTACCAACCCGCTTCCACTTAGATTTTTAAGTTTGAGGATTTTTACATTTTAACATGCAATATCTTAACTATGGATATTCGCACCCATAAAACCGTTGGAGTTTTAATATGCGAATAATCTATCTTAGTTAATTGCACTTTACTTTTTAAAACGGTTTGGTTTGGTTTTTGTTTATGCAAAATAAATCGAAAACACACAATCAACGAAAAGACATAAATACGAGAAATTAAAGAAATAAAATTTCCCGACTATTACGGTTTTCTCTATCATTGATTCCTTAACACCTCGGTGACACGTTCTGTCATGTCGCTTCCACTCGTTATTTGGATTCCTCTCTATATGCACGGGTTTTCTCGGTTTACTACGTAATTAGGAATCACCCAAAATTATGAGAAACCAAAACTCGCGAATATAAGTTACCAAAAATAACATCTTCGTCATAATACATAAATTCCTATATACAAAGGCGTTTTTTCTAGGAATTTAAAGATGACATGATTAGATCAAATCCTACTACAAGATTTTTCTAATCCTACACGGCTTCCAGCTCGTGGTTATTACTATTACAGACATTTCCATTCAAAAACAATACGAGCCCGGACATGTCCCGGGGTTTATGAATGAAAAATAAAATTCTACCATAATAGCCGGGAAACCAATAACCACCTGTTTAAACATTTCAACAAAAATAATAATGCCAAAATAAAGACGTGTAATAAGTTAAACAAGTATAAGACCGAAACCTACGCTCTGATACCATTTTGAAGGAAAACAGAACAAGCCCAGGCTCAATCGAAAACCTCACTTTCATGCAATGCATTCCAGAATTGTAAGCTTTCGACAAAGCTCAGGCTCAAATTCATTTACCCACGAACGGATCTAGGCTTATACTTATTTAATTTATTAAATCGACATCTAACGCACAATGATTACACCTTTAATTAAAAGCGGAAAGATTAAAGGTTATACCTTTAAAGCGAAGTCCAACGCAATAAGAAAACCCAAATCTTTAATTGCGAATTCCACGAGAAATCCAATAGATGACTCCGAGAAAATTTTGAATATTGCGTGGGCAATAATCTATCGAAGTGTGCTACCAAATCCCACGAGAAATCCACAAAGAAAATCCCTCAATTAGATTAAATCTGCCCAAAAGATCAAACCATTAACCCAAAAAACTGCTGCCCACTACTTTTCTCGCCAATAAAATCGAACCCACTTTATCTCCGGTCACGATCTGGGCGACCGGGATTGTTGATCACCAACCCAAGGAAGAGATCAACACAAACCCAGCTGGATCAAGCACCCCGGAGTGATTAGAAGTGGCTGCCATCTCACCAAGAAAATGGTGAACAGTAACCGGTGAACAGTACCCCCGTGAACAGCAACCGTGAACAGTCACCGGTGAACAGTATAGGTGAACAGTACCATGAACAGTTATTCCAGCAGTGGGCAACTCCAAAAATCGATGGGCTATCTAAAAGTTTAATCTTTCAAGCTTAATCTAAATTGAGAAGTGAGAATCCAAGTTCGTTTTTGAAAGAAAACTCAAAAGGGAAGAGAGTTTCTCTTTAGAACTTTCTCACTATAAGGAAGACATAAATGTCTTGCAAGATTTTCTTAATTATCTTTGGCCTTAAGCTTTCTATTTATAGGGAGCTCTAATGGAGATCTAATGGGCTTTTGAGTTGGGCTTTTTAATTTGACTTTCGTTGACCGCTTAGTCTTTTCCGACTAATCAACTCCAATCAACCCATTCGAATTAATTTCTTAACCCACTTCGTTAATTTAATATAATCGAACCCTTAGAATTAATTAATTCAAATAGAATTAATTTCTTAATTCACTTTGTCGATTAAATATTAATTAAACCTTTAGGATTAATTAATTCACTTTGTCGATTAGTTAAATACATAATTAGTCATACCACTATCGGACTAACTATGGAACTACCGTTAAAAAATGACTTTACATCGGCCACTATTTTTTTCTATCTCCCCACATTAAAGATCTAGTGCTCGTCAGTTTATCAATTCACTGACAAACTAATTCACAGACTTCTTGGTATCCGAGATTAGTACCACTCGACCTTTTATTATACCGGACATAAAGTCCACCGGCCGGGTTTAGTATAATAGACCTTACGAGCTCATCTCGGGAGCAACATCAACCAGGCGAACCGGTACGTGGATTTCTCCGACTAGCAATGACACATAAGAAGCTAAACACCGCATACCCAACCTACCGAGGTATAGGCCTCAATTGACTACACTCTTTGGCAAATCAAAGCATACGATATCCAACTCTCACGCCCGTCCCCATCTCGGGATTGAGAGACTGAATACTATGACCAAATTGACTACACCGATCAGTATAAGTCAATTCTATCCAAACTGGTCGTGCTCAATATGCCCCGGGTATATCCGCGTTATTTAAACTAGTCTAGATAAACTAATTTCCAAATCACACGATAACCTACACCGATAGTAAGTTCAAACTATCTCAGTTACGAGCATACTTTTTATATATCAATACTTTAACCAATAACGGTACCTACTGTGTCTTTCACACACCACGTTATCTAGTTCTATGATATAATGGAACAAAATGATATGTCATCTGTGAATATTAGTTTTTGATACAAGCCATAGCTTTTCTGTATTCAAAACTAACACCATGTTGATATCATTCTCAAGAGCTTGCCTCCCAATTTTGAGCAGTTTCGGTTGAACTATAATATGAGCAAGCTCTCATATTCCCTTTCTGAGTTCTTGACTGTATTGGTGACTGCCAAAGGCCTTTTCTCTGATAAAAAGCAAGCTTTGGCTACTATTAGACCTTAAGGTTCCTCTGCTGGGCCCAAAGCCAGGAAGCAAAAGAGGAAGAAGGGCCAGAAGGCAGGAGCTGATAATGGACCAAAATGTGGTGTTGCCAAAAAACACAAATTGAAAGGCAAGTGTTTCAAATGTGGCAAAGCAAGACAATGGAAGAAAGACTGCCCAAAGCCTAAAGGTATGAGCAATTTCAACTTTGTTACTGAGATATATTTAGCGACGATTCCCATAGATACTTGGTGTGTGGATTCAGGAGCCACTAATCATGTTTGTAATTCTTTGCAGGGGTTCCAAGTGACCCAGCTGATTAGAGAAGGTGATTTATAGGTCTACCTTGGGGATACTACCAGAGTATCAGTTACTGCAGTGGGAGTGGTTCGTCTTTATTTTTCATACTCTGTTTTACATTTGAAAGATTGTCTTTATGTACCCAGCTTTAGAAAAAACTTACTTTCAGTTTCTAAGCTACTTTTGGATGGTTATAAGTTTGTCTTTTCTGATAATTATGTTTTTATTAGAAAGAACAAGAAACTTATATATTCTGGTGCATTGGTTGACACTTTATTTTTAATTAAGACGAACTCCACAGTTTGCAAAACAATGAATAAAGACACATCATTGAATCATAATAAGAGAAAACAGTCTTCCCCTTTGAACCAGACTTATCTTTGGCACCTAAGACTAGGTCATATCAACATCAGTAGGATTTAGAGGTTGGTCAATGATGGGTCTTTAGTGAAGAAAACAGATCTAGTCCGCACTAAATCAAAAATCTCATTTTCGTGCTATCCATTCCAAAATCGAAACTATCAATCTGGCCCAGACTCTAAAACCATTTCCCCTGAATGGATCTAGGATTATATGAATTTGATTTATTAAAATGACAAGCTAAAAATTAAATCTTCAATTTATAGTGGAAGTCTTAAGGATTATACCTTTGAAGCTTGACCGTAGCAATAAGAAAACCAATGCTGAAAAATCCTACAATTTACCGCCCGGGACCAATCACGAGATAATCCCGAGCATGAATCCATCTCTACCTCGAAATCATGTGGGTGACTATCCAAAAGGTTGTGAAGACACTAAGGAAGAAATTCATAAAAGACCCACTTCAAAAAACTCGTCAGATCCTCAGCAGATCGTTGCCCGAAGATTGCTACGTTTATTTACCGCCTAGCTATGCAATCCACTATCGAATCCTTCGAATGACTCCGTCTCCGCCCCAAAATCATGTCGACGACTATCTATGGGGTAGCTAAGACACTAAGGAAGAAGTCCAAAAGAAATCCAGAAGAAATCCAACAGAAACCCACTTCGAAAACTCATCAGATCCTCAGCAGATTGTTGCTCGAAGATCAGCTGCCTATTTACCACCTGGCGCAAAAAATCCAAAAACCACCACCAAAAGAATTCTCCCACCACGATCTAGACAACCACCGCCATGGATCACCGAGCAAGACCAAGATCTACACAACGGAGGTCGAATCAAGTGACTAGGAGAATCAAAAAGTCTGGCGGCACAAATCAAAGGACGAGGCGGTGTGCAAATAGAGGCACTGCGGTGAATAGGAAACCGGCAATCCAAAGGGCTGAGCTTTTCGAAAACTGAAGGATCCTAAGCCGAGTTGGATAAAGAACAATTTCTCTCTCTAGGCTACTCCTTCTCACTCTAGGCAACTTAGCCACCAAGGTTTCTTAATGTCTTCCAAGTGCCTAACAACGACTATTTATAGGAGCTTTAAGGGAGACATAGTGGGCTTTTGAATTGGGCCTTAATGTTGGACTTTTGTTGACTCTCTTAGTCTTCCCTAGACTAATCAACTCCAATCGAACATTCAAATTAATTTCTTAACCCGCTTCTTTAATTAAAATTAATTGAGCCCCTAGGATTATTTCGTATAACCCAATTTGTCAATTAAATATTAATTAAACCTTTAGGATTAATTAATTCACTTTGTCGATTAGTCCAACACATAATTAGTCATACCACTAACGGACCAATTATGGAACTAACGCTCAAAAGCGAATTTACTTCACGCTCACTTCATTGTTCTTCTATCTCCCCACATCAAAGATCTAGTGCTCGTCGATTCATAAATTTACTGATAAATTAATTGATCAAATTCTTGGTATCCGAGATTAATACCACTCGACTTTCTTATTATATTGACATAAAGTCCACTGGCCGGGTTTAGTGTAATAAACCTTATGAGCTCATCTTAGGAGCACCATCAACCCGGTGAACCGGTACATTGATTCTTTCGACAAGCAAGGACACACAAAGAAGTCAAACACCACATACCCAACTATCGAGATTTAGGCCTCAATTGACCGCACCTTTTGGCAAATCAAAGCATATGATATCCAACTCTCGTGCCCGCTCTAGCCTAGGGATTAAGAGATTAGAATATTAGGTTCAAATTAACTACGCCGATCAGTACAAGTTAATTCAATCCCGAACAGGTCGTGCTCAATATACCCCGGGCATATCCTTATAATTTAATTAGTCTAGACAAACTAATTATCCAAATCACACGATAACCTAAATAGATAGTATGTTCAAACTATCTCAGTTACGAGCATCTAAGTGTATATCATCACTTTAACCAATAACGAGATCTACTATGCTTTTCTACACCTCGTTATCTAGATCTATGATATAAAGTAAAATTTCAATACTTAAACATAATCGATATGTATACTATGAATATTAGTTTTTTATACAAGCAATAGCTTTTTAGTATTTAAAACTAACATTTAGACTCATTGGATATTGACAGTTTTCCTAATTGTGAGTCCTGCTTGGCGGGTAAAATGACCAAGAGGTCTTTCAAGGCAAAGGGGTATAGGGCCAAAGAGGTTTTAGAGTTGATTCATTCTAACTTGTGTGGGCCTATGTCAGTTCGGGCTGGAGGAGGTTATGAGTATTTCGTGACATTCATAGATGACTACTCTAGATATAGATACATATACCTGATGCACCACAAGTCTGAATGCTTTGGGAAGTTCAAAGAGTTTAAGGCTGAGGTGGAGAAGTATCTGGGTAAGAGTATCAAAACCCTGTGATCTGATCGTTGTGGTGAATACCTCTCTAGTGAATTTAGGTCCTATTTGTCAAAAGTGGGTACTCAGCCCGAGTTAACTATACTGAAGCTCTTCAAGATAAAGATGTAGATTCTTGGCTGAAGGCAATGATATCTGAGATGGGTTCGATTGACTCGAATCAAGTCTTGGAGCTGGTAGACCTGGCAGATGGTTTTTGACCTATTGGGTGCAAATGGGTCTACAAGCGAAAGAGAAGATCAAACGAGAAAGTTAACACCTTCAAATCTAGGCTTGTGACGAAGGGGTATACTCAGAAAAGGGTATCAATTATGAGGAAACCTTTTCCCAAGTGGCTATACTTAAATCGATCCGGATTCCCTTGGCCATATGTGCTCATTTGGATTATGAGATTTGGCAGATGGATGTAAAGACAGCTTTCTTTAATGGAAGTCTTGAAGAAACCATCTTCATGCAGCAACCAGAGGGATTCATTGTAGAAGGCCAAGAGCACAAGATTTGCAGGCTCTAGAAATCCATCTATGGATTTAAGCAAGCATCCAGATCTTGGAACACCCGTTTTGATGAGGTAATCCAGTCCTATGGATTTTCTCAGTGTCTGGATGAACAGTGTGTACCGCAGGCATGATGGAACCTTTGTGGTGTTTCTTGAAGTTTACGTAAATGATATTCTTCTTATTGGCAACAGTAAGAAGATATTATCAGATGTAAAGGCATGGTTTTCCAAGTAGTTTGATATGAAGGATTTGGGAGAGGCTGGACATATTCTTGGGATCAAGATCATTTGAGATCGTAGGAGACGTTCACTAACACTCTCTCAGGTTTCATACATAGACACGATTCTGGACCGTTTTAACATGCAGAATTTCAAGAAGAGTTTTCTACCTTTCAGACATGGGGTGCATCTATCTAAGGAGTAGTATCCTAAGATTGTTAAAGAGATAGATGCCATGAAGACTCTTCTTTATGCATATGCAGTAGGAAGTCTCATGTATGCTATGTTAGTGTACGAGGCCTGATATTTGCTTTGCCGTTGGTATGGTTAGCAGATATCAGAGTAACCTTGGAAATGTTGGAGTTGAATACATAAGCTATGTTTGTATTATACATTTTTCTCAGTTAATATGTCGATTTATAATTTGGTTATATTTTGTTGTGCATTATTTGTCTATTTATATTATGTAGTTAGATGATGAGGTGTCTTGTGTGACACAGTAGATCTCATCATTGGTTAAAAGACTTAATATATAAATGAGGTTTGTAACCGAGACAGCTTTGGTCAAACCGTCGGTTTAGGTTATTATGTGATTCGGATAATTGGTTTGTCTAAACTGATTGAATCATATTGATATGCCCGGGGTGTATTGAACTTGACCATTTGGAATGATTTGTCTTGTACTGATTTAGTAGACAAATTGTTCTTAGTATTCTATCTCTTAATCCCTACACTCGAGCGGGCATGAGGATTAGACATAGTGTACTTTGATCCGCTAATGGGTGAGGTCAATTGTGGCCACTAGACTAGGTAGGTTGGGTGCGCGTGTTTAGTTTCTTTTATAGGGCCAAGGAGGTTTTAGAGCTGATTCATTCTGACGTGTGTGGGCCTATGTCAGTTCAGGCTAGAGGTGGTTATGAGTATTTCGTGACTTTCACGGATAATTACTCTAGATATGGATACATATACCTGATGCGCCACAAGTCTGAATGCTTTGGCAAGTTCAGAGAATTCAAGGCAGAGGTGGAGAACCATCTGGGTAAGAGTATCAAGTCACTGCGGTCTGATCTCGGTGGCGAATACCTCTCTAGTGAATTTAGGACCTATTTGTCAGAGGAGGGTATTCAGACCCAGTTGTCTGCACCTGGCACACCCCAGCAGAATGGTGTAGCAGAGAGGAGGAACAGGACTCTTATGGAGATGGTTAGATCGATGATGAGTTACAGTGAGTTGCCTACCTCATTTTGGGGTTATGCCTTGGATACAGCATGTTTTATCCTCAACCTTGTGCCATCTAAGTCTGTGCCTACGACCCCAGTAGAGTTGTGGAGTAGGCGAAAGCCTAGTCTGAGACATCTCAGGATTTGGGGTTGTCCAGCGCATGTGCTCGAGGCAGATGTAGGAAAATTAGAGGCGAGATCCAAGGTTATGCTGTTTATAGGCTACCCCAAAGGAACGAGAGGTGGTTTATTTTATAGTCCTCAGGATCAGAAGGTGGTGATTAGCACCAACGCCAGATTTCTTGAGGAGGACTATATTTTAGATCACAAGTCAAGCAGCAAGGTAGTATTGGAAGAGCTTAGAAGTCAGTCCACTATTCCAGATGCACACGTATAGGAAGACACACCACAAGAGACTGCACACACTATCACAGATGATGCTCTTATATAGGCTGCGTCTCGTCGTAGTGGGAGGACTGTGAGACAGCCCGAGAGGTACATGGGTTTGGGTGAGTCTTCGGACTTTATCCCTGGTGCTCATGAACCAGACCCAGTTAACTACAATGAGGCTCTCCAGGATAAAGATGCAGATTCTTGGAAGAGAGCGATGATTGCTGAGATGGGTTCTATAGACTCAAATCAAGTCTGGGAGCTGGTAGACCTTCCTGATGGGTTTAGACCTATTGGGTGCAAATGGGTCTACAAGCGAAAAAGAGAATCTGACGGGAGGGTTGAGACCTTCAAGGCTAGGCTTGTGGCGAAGGGGTATACTCAGAAAGAAGGGATCGATTATGAGGAGACCTTTTCCCCGGTAGCTATGCTTAAGTCGATCCGGATTCTCTTGGCCATAGCTGCTCATATGGACTATGAGATTTGGCAGATGGACGTCAAGACAGCTTTCCTTAATGGAAGTCTTGAGGAGACCATCTTTATGCAGCAACCAGAGGGCTTCATTGCTAAGGGCCAAGAGTAGTGTGTTTATAGCAGCCAGAGGGCTTCGTTTTGATGAGGTTATCCAGTCCTATGGATACACTCAGTCGCCGGATGAGCAGTGTGTTTATAGCAGGCGTGATGGTGATATGGTGGTGTTCCTCGTACTTTATGTAGATGACATTCTTCTTATTGGCAACAGTAAGAAGGTGTTGTCAGACGTAAAGGCATGGTTGTCCAGGCAATTCGATATGAAGGATTTGGGAGAGGCTGGACATATCCTTGGGATCAAGATTATTCGAGATCGTAGGAGACGTTCTCTGACTCTCTCACAGGCATCCTACATAGACACGATTCTGGCCAGTTTTAACATGTAGAACTCCAAGAAGGGTTCACTACCTTTCAGGCATGGAGTGTATTTGTCTAAGGAGCAGTGTCCTAAGACTGCTGAGGAGATAGATGCCATGAAGGCGGTACCCTATGCTTCTGCAGTGGGTAGCCTCATGTATGCTATGTTGTGCACGAGGCCTGATATTTGCTTTGCCGTTGGCATGGTTAGCAGATATCAGAGTAACCCTGGGAAGGCTCACTGGAAGGCAGTAAAATGCATTCTCAAGTACTTGCGCAGGACGAAAGATTATGTCCTAGTTTATAGAGCGCAGGAGCTTGTACCATTGGGTTACACAGATTCGGACTTTCAAGGAGATTTGGACAAGAGTAAGTCTACCTCTGGGTTTGTGTTTACTCTAGGAGGTGGAGCCATAGTATGGAAGAGTGTCAAGCAGAAATGCGTGGCGGACTATACCATGGAGGCCGAGTACGTTGCCGCTTCAGAGGCAGCGAAAGAGGCTGTATGGCTCAGGAGCTTCCTGATGGACTTAGATGTGGTTCCTGAGTTCCCTAGGTCTATCACAGTTTATTGTGATAACAATGGTGCAGTTGCTAACTCGAGAGAACCACGAGCCCATAAGGAGAGTAAACACATAGAGCGCAAGTACCACCTGATACGAGAGATCGTAAAGAGGGGAAACGTGATCGTGGCCAAGATAGCTTCAGAGGACAACCTTGCAGATCCTTTCACCAAGCCATTGACCCCAAAGGTCTTTGAGAGGCATGTGGAGGGCATGGGAGTCAGATTCCTAAGAGAGCCATGTGAGTGAGCTTAAAGGTGTTCTGGAGATTTCATTATGACAGCAGTGTAACAACGGGTTGGACAGTTTTTGTACTTCTTAGCATAGCTTTGAGTATTAGTGGGAGATTCTTAGTTTTGAATACAGAAAAGCTATGGCTTGTATCAAAAACTAATATCCACAGATGACATATCATTTTGTTTCAGTATAAATTTGTTCCTTTATATCATAGAACTAGATAACGGGGTGTCGACAAACACAGTAGATACCGTTATTGGTTAAAGTATTGATATATAAAAAGTATGCTCGTAACCGAGATAGTCTGAACATACTATCGGTATAGGTTATTGTGTGGTTTGGAAATTGGTTTATCTAGACTAGTTTAAATCACACAGATATGCCCGGGGCATATTGAGCATGACCAGTTTGGATAGACTTGACTTGTACTGATCAGCGTAGTCAATTCGGTCCTAGTATTCTGTCTCTCAATCCCGAGATTGGGACGGGCGTGAGGGTTGGATATCGTATGCTTTGATTTGCCAAAGAGTGAGGTCAATTGAGGCCAATACCTCGATAAGTTGGGTATGCGGTGTTTAGCTTCTTGCGTGCCATTGCTAGTCGGAGGAATCTACGTACCGGTTCGCCGGGTTGATGGTGCTCCCGAGATGAGCTCATAAGGTTATTATAGTAAACCTGGCCAGTGAACTTTATGTTCGGTATAATAAAAGGTCGAGTGGTACTAATCTCAGAAACCAAGAAGTTGGTGAATTAATTTGTCAGTAAATTGATAAATCGACGAGCACTAGATCTTTAATGTGGAGAGATAGAAGAAATAATAATGGCGCGATGTAAAGTCATTTTCGTGCGGTAGTTCCATAATTGGTCCGTTAGTGGTACGACCGATTATGCGTTTGACTAATCGACAAGGTAAATTAATTAATCTGAAGGGTTTAATTAATATTTAATCGACAAAGTGAATTTATAAATTAATTCTATTTTGAATTAATTAATTCTTAGGGTTCGATTAAATTAAATTAACAAAGTGGATTAAATAAATTAATTTAAAAGGGTAGATTGGAGTTGATTAGTCGGGAAGACTTAGCGGTCAACGAAAGTCAAAGTTTAAGGCCTAACTCGAGAGGCCATTAGGTCTCCTTAGAAGCTCCTATAAATACAACATATTAGGAAGCACAAACCCTAAGAAACTTGGCAGCCAAGTTAGGCTAGAAAGAGAAAATTTGGTCTAGAGAGAAAACGGTGTCTTCATCGTCAAGTTTTCTCTTGAAGTAGATCAAGAAAGCTTTCTTCTTTGTCAAGGAACTCAGCCCACGAATTAATAGAGCAGCCCGGACCCTTATTCACTCAGCCCATGAATTAATAGAGCAGCTCGCTCAGCCCATGAATTAATTTTTGAGCAGTTCGATTATTTCTCCAACCAAATTAGCCGCTGGATTTTATGCTGGGTTTTTCTAATTGCGCAGTCGCGCAGTTCTTCAAGGTCCGATAGGTTGCTGCTCAAGCTTTGGGGTGCTGATCCGGTGGCTCCTTCACATTGATCTCTTATTTTGTTGGTGATCCGTGAAGCCCACCGTGCAGATCGTGGCCGAGCTTGGCAGTTCCTCTCGCCGGCAGTCCGCTAGTGAAGCAGAAAAATCAGGCGGCTGGTTTTTTGTTTTTTATGCTCTGGGCAGCTTCAATTTGAGAAAAACAATTCTGGGCAGCTTCAATTTTGATAAAAAAATTCTGGGCAGCTTTAATTTTCAGAAAAAAATTC
This sequence comes from Knoxia roxburghii, assembly GCA_030378225.1. NCBI lineage: Eukaryota > Viridiplantae > Streptophyta > Magnoliopsida > Gentianales > Rubiaceae > Knoxia > Knoxia roxburghii. The sequence continues at coordinate 27,174,308 of CM059417.1, forward strand.
TGGGCAGATTTATTTTGAGTTTCTTGAGAAGCAAGTTTCTTGGGTTTTCAATCGTATTGCCTTGGGTAACTCCGTAGACGATAGCCCACACTATCTCGGAGTTTGTATTGGAGAATTCTTCGGATTTCTTGTGGAATTTGCACTAAAGATTGGGTTTTCTTTAAGCGAGGGACTTCGCTACAAAAGGTATAATCTTTAAATTCCGCTTTAATTAAAGATTTAAGAGCTTGGTCGAAAGCTTCCGATTCTGGAATGCATAGCACGAAAGTGAGGTTTTCGATTTAGCCCGGGCTTGTTCAGTTTTCCTACAGCTTTGTGTGTTGTTGCTTGTCGAAAGGAAATCATGTACCAGTGCATCCGGGGTGATGATGCTCCCGAGATGAGCTCATAATGTTTATTATACTAAACCCGACCGGTGGACTTATGTCCAGTATAGTAAAAAGGTCGTGTGGTACTAGTCTCAGAATTAAAGAAGTTAATTAATTAATTTATCAGTAAATTAATAAATTAAGGAGCACTATATATTTGATGGAGGAGATTATGAATATAAATTAATTAAGTTATTCCGGAAGCAATTCTGGTGTAGGATGATAGTGCCAAAATTACTCTGTTAGTGGTACGATTAATTTTGTAATGGGTTAATTGAATAGGTAGAATTAATTATTGATTAATTGTTTAATTATTTAATTAATTAATTAAGTCTTAAGTTTCAATAAGATTTTGGAAATCCTAGAGATTAGGAATCTACTAGGATTTGGTTTATCCTATCAGATTGGTTACCTAATTGGATTTGGAAACTAATTACCTAAACCCATTAGGAAGGCCAATCCTAAACCAACTTGGGGGTCTCCTTGTAACTCTATATATAGACAAGGGATTAGCTATTCCACAATATACGATTCATAAGTTTTCAAGACAAGAAAACTAGAGAGAAAATTCTAGAGAGAGAAATTTTATTCTCTAAACTGGGTTTTTTATTTTCTTGGCCTGCGGCGTCAACTCCCAGCGGGCGACGGTGCTGGAAATCTTCATCCGGTGGTGGTGTATAGTGGTTGAAATGGCGGCGCATGGGGTGGCCCTCGATTTGCGACGGTGGTGTGTGGTGATCACGCGCTAGGCGGCGGTGCTGGAATTTTCTGGCAGGTGGATTGTGGTGATTAGCTTATCAATTGCTCGTTAGATTGCTGCCCACACAACATACAACCAAAGTCTTGAGGCATACAAGAGAATCACCTGAGTATACGCTTCAATAGGTAATTCTTATGTTTCCGCTTTATTTATGAATTTTTGTTGCATGATAAATCGAATAAGTGCAAACCCAGATCCTGCGCAATGTTATTTCAAAAGGGCTAGAATAGTGATTGTGCTAACGTCTAGGCTTGACCAGAGATTCCGATTCTGGAATGCATAGCACGAAAGTGAGTTTCTGGCTAGGCCGGGGCAGATAATCTTTCAATTGGTATCAGAGTCTGGTTTTGGGTCTTGTGCTTCTTCGATTTATTACATGGTTTTATTTGTAGGTGGTTAGGAATTCCCGACTATTATGATTATGTTTGTATGGGTTTTAATTAAACTCCGTGACATGTCCAGATTTGATTTTATTATAAATGTTTGTAATAGTATAACCACGTGCTGGAAGCCGTGTTGGATTAGATCAAATCTACAGTAGGATTTTTTCTACGTAATTTTGATTCTTTAATTTTCCAAGAAAGCCTTGTAGTAGGACAATTAATTTTTGTAATCAAAGGCATTTTGGTGGGAAACATGAATTCGTGGGTTTTGGGTTATTGTTAATTAGTAGAAAACCAGGAAAACCCAGAACGAATAGCAAGAAGACCAAATAGCGTAGAATAAGCGAATGAGGGATTGGTGGTAGGGGGCGGCGCCAGTGATGACTCACCGGCGGGAGCCGCCGCCGGCAACCGCTGGAGGACAGCAGCAGTGCATTTGCCACCGCGCAGCGTAGTAACTGCTGCTGGGCCGCACATGTGCACGGCCCGCTATATGAGTGTTGCGCGGGTACGGCCAGTTTCGGGTCATGTTTTGGCCCTTTTTTTGCTCTAATTTTTGTTTTTTGAAGTTCAAGACACAATTCATCGAGTTATGTGGCGGGATACAAGATTAAGGCAGAAGATGGAAGCAATTAATATCATAATAGTCGAGAAATTTATTTTTCACATTTATTTCCCGTATTTATTATTTTAATCTTTGTGCTTTAGTTTTTTGTGCTGTATTTTAGATGCATGATTTTAAAGTTTGATGGTTTTACGTTTGCATATAACTTAGGGTTAGTTAATTACATGTTAAAACTGGGAAAACCTTCACTTTGGAAATCTAAGTTGGAGCGGGTTGGTTTAATATCCCCACGGCCACCATTAAGAGTTCATATGTGTTGTGGGTGGGCTTGCGCGTTGGCATTAGGGCCTTCCTCCATTCGGATGAGTCCAACCATGAGATCGCTAGATTATGAATTTTTGAGTAAGATGACTATAGTAAGTTTAACTAGGAGAAATGCGATACCCTCTTCATCTGAGGCGCACTATCCTGAGGTAAATTAATTACTAGGAGAAATGCGATACCCTCTTCATCTGAGGCGCACTATCCTGAGGTAATAAGCTCAAAAGTCATGTAATGGTACACACTTACTGTACGATCTGGAATATTCCTCCCATCGAGGTTACGCTGATTATTTGTACGGCTAAAAGCACTGACTATTATGTACATTGATCAATAGATCGTTTGGTCAGATTGTGTAGTTAATGAACTTGGTTCTTCTCAAACGAATGTGGGTTAGCGTAAACGTCCACACTATCGTGGCTTGCGAGAATCCCAATGAATGAGATGTTGGTGAATTAAAATTATTGTTTCGAGGGAAGTCAATAATTGTAGGATTTCTTCGTTTTCAAAATTCTAGGTTAGATAACTAAAACATTGTCTGTTTAATTTACAGTTTTTTCAATATGGCATTCAACCCCTTAGCTACTATATTGAAAGACAATAAGTTAACTGGACCTAATTATGTCGATTGGAGTCGTAACTTGGACATTGTCCTTATTGCTGAGAGCACTCCTATGAAAGATCATGTCATTGACATTATTAGTAACATCAACAAGGTTGAGGTAGTGAGAGGCGAAATCGTTGGTGAAACCAAAGTCTATATTGTCCTTGGGAGCTTGCCTCAAAGCTATGAAGTAAGATGTTGTGTACTTCATCCGAGCTCTTGGCAAAGTTGGTGGTGGCTAAAAGTCTTCGTAAAGAGAAGAAGCGAGCTTTAGTTGCAGTCAAAGCTTTAGAATCTTCTTCTGAGCCTGAGGCTAGAAAGAATAAGAGAAAGCTCAAGGGAATAGCTCAAAAGGCACGAATTGCACCTAAGCCAGATATTGTAAAGAAGAAGTCAAAAGAGAAGTGCTTTAAGTGCAATAAGATGGGACATTGGAAATTGGATTGTCCAAAGCCTAAAGGTACGATAGTTTCTGCCATAATTACTGAGACATGTTTAGCGGCGATTCCTACAGAAACTTTGTGTGTGGATTCAGGTGTCACTGACCATGTTTGTAATTCTTTGCAAGGTTCCAAGTAAGCCGGAAGCTTAGAGAAGACGAATTGGATATCTACTTGGGCGACACTACAAGAGTGTCAGTAGAAGTAGTGGGAGTAGTCATTTTGAATTTTGAAAATTCTATATTAGAGTTAGTTAATTGTCTTTATGTACCGAGTTTTAGAAAGAACCTTATTTTGGTTTTTAAACTCTTAAAGAACTGTTATAAGTTTATTTTTCTGATGATTTTGTATTTGTTAAAAGAAATGAAAAATTTATTTGTTCTGGTTCATTGGTTGAAAATTTGTTTGTGGTTAACTCTAACTCCCTTGTTGTAAAACATAGAAACAGATAGCTCTATATCTAACATTAATAAGAGGAACAAACCTTCTGAACTGAATCAAACCTATCTTTGGCATCTCAGGCTAGGTCATATGAACCTTAGTAGGATTCAGAGGTTGGTCAATGATAAACATTTAGGTTCATTAGAGATCGACAGTTATTTAACCTGCGAATCTTACTTGGAGGGTAAGATGACCAAGAGACCTTTTAAAGCAATAGGTTATAGAGCCAAATAAGTACTAGAGTTAATTCATTCTGACTTGTGTGGACCAATGTCAGTCCAAGAATAAGGTGGGTTTGAGTATTTCGTGACGTTCACGGATGACTACTCAAGATACGAGTACATTTACCTAATGCGTCACAAGTCCGAGTGCTTTGGCAAGTTTAAAGAGTTTCGGGCAGATATGGAGAAGCATTATGGTAAGATATCATGGCACTGCGATCAGATCATCGTGGAGAGTCCCTATCTCAAAAATTTCAAGAATACCTCAGTGAGGTCAGAATTCAGTCTCAGTTGTCTGCACCTGGCACGCCACAGCAGAACAGTGTAGCAGAAAGAAGGAATTAAACTCTCGTGGATATGGTTAGGTCGATGATGAGCTATAGTGATTTTCCAAGTTCATTCTGGGGATATGCCTTAGAAACAGCGGTGTACCATTTAAAACCGTGCCTTCAACCCAAGTAGAGTTGTGGAACGGGTGCAAGCCTAGTCTAAGACATCTCAGAATTTGGGGTTGCCCAGCACATATGCTTAAAGCAGATGCAACTAAGTTAGATGCGAAAACTGAATTAATGTTGTTTGTAGGATATCCTAGAGGGAACGAAAGGTGGTCTGTTTTATAGTCTTAAAGATCAGAATGTGGTGGTTAGTACCAACGCTAGATTTTTTGGAGGAAGACTATATCTTAGATCACAAGCCCAAGAGTAAGATAGTATAGAAGAGCTCAGGAGATAAACTAATAACCTGATGCACCAGCACTAGTAGATACACCATACACTGCACAAGAGATCATAGATGATGTGCCTACACAGGTGGTGCCTCGTCATACAGCCCGACAGGTTCATTGGCCTGGGAGAGTTCTCGGACCTAGTCCCGTACATGCCTGAACCTGACTCAGTAAACTACAATGAGGTGCTCTGAGATAAAGATGCAGAACCTTGGTGTAAGGCAATGATATCTGAGATGGGGTCAATGGGCCACAATCAAGTATGGGAGCTTGTGGACCTGCTTGATGGGTTTAAGCCCATTGGATGCAAGTGGGTCCACAAACATAAGAGAGGACATGAGGGAAAGGTGAAAACCTCAAAAGCTAGGCTGGTGGCGAAGGGTATACTCAGAAAGAGGGAATCGATTATGAGAAAACCTTCTCCCGGGTAGTCATGCTTAAGTCAATCTGGATCCTCCTTGCCATAGCTGCTCATTTAGATTATGAGATATAGTAGATGGATGTCAAGACAGCTTTCCTAAATGGAAGTCTTGAGGAAACCATCTTCATGCAGCAACAAGAGGGATTCGTTGAAAAAGGCCACGATTATAAGGTTTGCAGGCTTAAGAGGTTCATTTACGAACTTAAACAGGCATCCAGATCTTGGAACATCCGATTTGATGAGGTAATCCAGTTAAATGAATTTACTCAGTGTTCGGATAAACAATGTGTGTACCGCAGACGTGATGAAAACTCAGTGTTTTATATATTTTACACAGATGACATTCTATTGATTGGCAACAACAAGAAATTGTTATCAAACGTAAAGACATAGCTGTCCAAGCAGTTTGATATAAAGGACTTAGGGGAAGTGAGACATATCCTTGGGATCAAGATAATTCGAGATCGTAGGAAATGATCGTTAACGCTCTCCTAAGCTTCATACATAGATACGATTCTGGTCCGTTTTAACATGCAACACTCCAATAAAGGTTTTCTACCTTTTAGACACGGAGTGCATCTATCTAAGGAACAGTCTCCTAAGACTATTGAGGAGATAGAGGTCATGAAGACAGTTCCATATGCTTCGACAGTAGGTAGTCTCATGTATGCCATGTTGTGTACGAGACCTGATGTCTGTTATGCCGTTGGCATTGTAAGCAGATATCAGAGTAACCCCAGGAAAGCTCATTGGGAGGCAGTAAAATGCATTGTCAAGTATTTTACAGAATGAGATACAAAGTGTTGGTTTATTAGGCGCCAGAGCTGGAACCCTGAGGTTACACAGATTCAAATTTCTAATGCTACAGGTTCAAGAGTATGTCTACCTCAGGGTATGTGTTTACTCTGGGAGGTGGAGCCATAGTTTGGCGGAGTGTCAAGTAGAAATGCGTGGCAGACTCTAACATGGAGGCTGAATATGTAGAAATGCTATCACGGTGTATTGTGATAACATTGGTACAGTAGCAAACTCGAAGGAACCACGTGCCCACAAGGCGAGTAAACATATACAGTGCAAGTACCACCTGATACAAGATATCTAAAAGAGGGAAGACGTGGTCCTGGCTAAGATCCATTCACGAAGACATTGACTTCAAAAGTCTTTGAGGTTCACGTGGAGGGCATGGGTATCAGATACTTAGGAGAGCCATGATAGTTTTTCTAGATATACAGTAGCAGAGCGTATAGGAGTTGAATGTAGATGTATACTTAAAGCACAGCTTAAGGATTAGTGGGAGATTATTGGAGTTGAATACATAAGCTATGCTTGTATTGTACTTTTTCCAGTTAATATATCGATTTATGTTTTGGTTATATTTTGTTGTGCATTTTTGTCCATTTATATTATGTAGTTAGATGATGAGGTGTCTTGTGTGACACAGTAAATCTCATCATTGGTTAAAAGACATAATATATAAATGAGGTTCCTAACCGAGACAGCTTTGGACAAACTGTCGGTTAAGATTATTATGTGATTCAGATAATTGGTTTGTCTAAACTGATTGAATCATATAGATATGCCAGGGGCGTCTTGAACTTGACCATTTGGAATGATTTGTCTTGTACTGATTTAATAGACAAATCGTTCTTAATATTCTATCTGTTAATCCCTAGACTCGAGTGGGCATGAGGATTAGACATAGTGTACTTTGATATGCCAATGAGAGAGGTCAATTGTGGCCAATAGTCTCGGTAGGTTGGGTGCTAGTGTTTAGTTGCTTGGTGTGTTGCTGCTTGTCGACAGGAAACCATGTAGCGGTGCGTCTGGGGTGATAGTGCTCCTGAGATGTGCTCGTAATGTTTATTATACTAAACCCGGTCGATAAACTTATGTCCGGTATAGTAAAAAGGTCGAGTGGCACTAGTCTCGGAATTAAAGAAGTTAATTAATTAATTTATTAGTAAATTAATAACTTAACGGGCACTATATCTTTGATGTGGAGAGATTATGAATAAATTAATTAAGTTGTTTCGGAAGCAATTCTGGTGTAGGATGGTAGTGCCAAAATTAATCCGTTAGTGGTATGATTAATTTTGTATGGGTTAATTGATTAGGTAGAATTAATTAATTCATTAATTATTCCTAAGGGTTAATTGAGTAATTAAGAAAGTAGAATGATTTAATTAATAGATTAAGTCTTAAGCTTCAATTAGAATTAGCAAATCCTAGAGATTAGGAATCTAGTAGGATTTGGTTTATCCTATCAGATTGGTTACCTAATTGTATTTGGAAACTAATTACCTAAACCCATTAGGAAGGCCAATCCAAAACCAACTTGGGAGTCTACCTTGTAACTCTATATATAGACAAGGGGTTAGCTATTCAACAATATACAATTAATACGTTTTCAAGACAAGAAAACTAGAGAGAGAAAATCCTAGAGAGAAAAATTTTATTCTCTAAAGTGGGTTTTTGAGTTGCTTGGCATGCGGCTTCACCTCCTAGCGGGCGGTGGTACTAAAAATCTTCATCCGGCGACGGCGTTTGGTGGTTGAAGCGGCGGTGCGTGTGGCGGCCCTCGGTCTGCGACGGTGGTGCGTGGTGATCACGCACTAGGCGGAGGTGCTGGAATTTTCTGGCAGGTGCATTGTGGTGATTAGCTGATCAATTTCTGGTTAGATTGCTTCCCACACAGCAAACAAGCAAAGTCTTGAGGCATACAAGAGAATCACCTGAGTATACGCTTCAATAGGTACTTCTTATGCTTCCGCTTTAATTAAGAATTTTTGTTCCGTGATAAATCGAATAAGTGCGAACCCAGATCCTGCGCAATGTTATTTCAAAAGGGTTAGAATAGCGATTGTGCTAGCGTCTAGGCCTAGCCAGAGATTCTGATTCTGGAATGCATAGCACGAAAGAGAGTTTCTGGCTAGGCCCGGGCAGATAATCTATCAGGAAAAACTCATTGGGAGGCTGTCAAGTGCACACTCAAGTATTTGTGCAGAATGAGGGACCATGTTTTGATTTATCAGGCACAATAGCTGATTCCAAAGGGTTACAAAGATTCGGGTTTCGAAAGTGATGTGGACAAGAGCAAGTCTACCTCTGGGTTTGTGTTTACTCTAGGTGTTGGAGCCATAGTTTGGCGGAGTGCCATACAGAAATGCATGGCGAACTCCACAATGGAAGCTGAATACATTACAGCATCAGAGGCAGCGAAAGAAGCTGTATGGCTCAAGAACTTCCTAGTGGACTTAGATGTGATTCCTGAGTTACCAAGGTCTATCACAGTTTACTGTGATAATAATGGTGCAGTTGCTTGTTGGAGTTGAATACATAAGCTATGCTTGTATTGTACATTTTCCCAGTTAATATATGGATTTATGTTTTGGTTATATCTTATTATGCATTAATTGTCCATTAATATTACGTAGTTAGATGATAAGGTGTTTTGTGTGACATAGTAGATCTCATCATTGGTTAAAAGACATAATATATAAATGAGGTTCGTAACCGAGATAGCTTTGGACAAACTGTCGGTTTATGTCATTATGTGATTCAGATAATTGGTTTGTCTAAACTAATTAAATCATATAGATATGCCCGGGGCATATTGAACTTGACCATTAAGAATAATTTGTCTCGTACTGATTTAATAGACAAATCATTATTGGTATTCTATCTCTTAATCCCTAGACTCGAGCGGGCATGAGGATTAGACATAGTGTACTTTGATCTGCCAATGGGTGAGGTCAATTGTGGCCAATATTCTCGATAGGTTGGGTGCGCGCGTTTAGTTGCTTGGTGTGCTGCTGCTTGTCAAAAGGAAACCATGTACCGGTGCGTCCGGATGATGGTGCTCCCGAGATGAGCTTGTAAAGTTTATTATACTAAACTCGGCCGGTGGGCTTATGTCCGGTATAGTAAAAAGGTCGAGTGGTACTAGTCTCAGAATTAAATAGGTTAATTAATTAATTTATCATTAAATTAATATATTAACGAGTACTATATCTTTGATTTGGGGAGATTATGAATATAATTTAATTAAGTTGTTCCGGAAACAATTCTGGTGTAGGATGGTAGTGCCATAATTAATTCGTTAGTGGTACGATTAATTATGTATTGGGTAATTAATTAATCATTGTGTCAGTTGGTTGTGAATTATACCAATAACTGGTTTGGGATAAGTGAATCCCTGTGTCAGTTAGTTGTGAATCATACCAGGAACTGGTTTGAGATAAGTGAATCCCTGTATCAATTAGATATGTATCAGTCCAGGAACAGGATTGAAGGAAAACAGAAACCCAGTAGGAAGGCCTATCCTAAACAACAAGGAATTAAAGGTAGATTTAATTAATGAAGTAATTAATTAATCCTTGTGTCAGTTGGTTGTGAATCATACCAGGAACTGGTTTGGGATAAGTGAATTCCTGTGTCAGTTGGTTGTGAATCATACCAGGAACTGGTTTGGGATAAGTGAATCCCTGTATCAGTTGGATGTGTATCAGTCCAGAAACAGGATTGAAGAAAAATAGAAATCCAGTTGGAAGTCCAATCCTAAACCAACTTGGGGTCTCTCTTGTAACTATTCAAGACATGGGATTAGCTATTCAAGACATACAATTCATTAGATTCATAATTCAAGAATCTAGAGAGAGAAAATCCTAGAGAGAGAAAATTCTCTCTCTAAAAGTCAGATTTTTAGAGCAATTGGCCGCTGGTTTTTCTTCTTATCTTGGCCGAAATTCTTGGCCTATTTATACCTGCTGCGTGTAGCTTTCTCTCTCTTCGACATGTGCGTTTGCAGTACGTGCCAGGTGCAGCTGTGCTGGAATTTTATGGCAGGTGCATTGTGGTGATTAGCTGATCAATTGGTTTCTAGATCATTACCCACACAACGTGAAATCAAAGTCTTGAGGCATACAAGAGAATCACCTAAGCGCACGCTTCAAAGGTATTTTTCTAAGATTTCGCTTTTAATTAGAAATTTTGTTGCGTGGTAAATTGAATAAGTGCGAACCCAGATCCTGTGCAATGTTATTTCAAAAGGGTTGGAATAGCATTGTGCTAGCGTCCAGGCCTGGCCAGAGATTCTGATTCTGGAATGCATAGCACGAAAGTGAGTTTCTGGCTAGGCCCGGGCAAATAATCTTTCAATTGGTATTAGAGCGAGGTTTTGAGTTTTGTGCTTGTTTGATTTATTACATGGTTTTATTTGCAGGTGTTTAAGAAAACTCAAATATTATGGTTACGTTTGTACGGGTTTTAAATAAACTCTGAGACATGTCCGGATTTGATTTTATTAAGAATGTTTATAATAGTATAATCACGTGCTGAAAGCCATGTAGGATTATATCAAATTTGTAGTAGTATTTTTTCTATGTAATTTTGATTATTTAATTTTCCTATAAAGCCTTGTAGTAGGAGAATTAATTTTTGTAATCGAAGGCGTTATGGTGGCCAACTTGAATTTGTGGGTTTTAGGTTATCGTTAATTCGTAGAAACCCAGGAAAACCCTGAACGAATTGCACGAAGACCAAATAGTGTGGGAAAAGCGAAGGAGGGATTGGCTGCATGGAGCGGCGCCGGCGACTACCCGTCGGTAGCAGTCTCCCCGGTGCTGCTGCGTGGAGCAACAGGAGGCTGCGCCAGCTGCGACAGCAGCAGGCTGTGCGTGCGCGGCGCGCCCTTTGGGTGGGTTGCAGGCATGCGGCCCGTTCGGGCTGCGTTTTTGGACCCTTTTTCCGCTATTTTTCATTTTTTGAAGTTTAAGACTCTCTCCATTGAGTGACGTGATGGGACACGAGATCATGGCAGAAGATGGAAGCAATTAAAACCATAATAGTCGGGAAATTTATTTTTTGTATTTATTTCCCGTATTTATTGTTTTTATTTTTATGCTTTATTTTTATGCTGTATTTTAGAAGCATGATTTTAAAGCATGTTGGTTTTATGGTTGCATATAACTTAGGGTTAGTTAATTGCAGGTTAAAACTGAAAAACCCACAATTTGGAAATCTAAGTGGGAGCGGGATGGTTTAATATTCTCATGGCCACCATTACGAGTTCATATGCAATGTGGGTGGGCTTGCGCGTTGGCATTAGGGCCTTCCTCCATTCGGATGAGTCCAGCCCCGAGATCGCTAGATTATGAATTTCTGAGTAAGATGACTAGAGTAAGTTTAACAATGAGAAATGCAACACCCTCTCCATCTGAGGCGCACTATCCTGAGGTAACAAACTTAGAAGTCACGTAATGGCATACACTTAGTGTACGATCTGCAGTATTCCTCCCAAGAGGTTACGCTGTTTATTTGTACGGCTGAAAGCACCGACTATTAGCTATATTGATCAATAGATTGTTTGTTCAGATAGTGTAGTTAATGAACTTGCTTCTTCTCAAACGAATGTGGGTTAGCGTAAACGTCCACACTATGTGGCTTGCGAGAATCCCAATGAATAAGATGTCGGTGGATTATAATTATTGTTTTGAGGAAACCAATAATTAATAGAATTTCATGTTTTTGAAATTCTAGGTTAATAACTGAAGCATTGTCTGTTTGTTAATTTTACAGTTTTATCGATATGACATTCAACCCCTTAGCTTCTATTTTGATACACAATAAATTAACTCGAACTAATTATGTGGATTGGAGTTGTAACTTGGACATTGTCCTTATAGCTGAGAGAACTCCTGTGAGAGATCATGTCATTGACGTGATTAGTAACATCAATAAGGTTGAGGTAGTGGGAGGCAAAATCAAAGGTGAAACCAAAGTCGATATTGTCCTCCAGAGCTTGCCCCAAAGCTATCAGAAGATTCGGTTGAACTACTAAAATAGTTTGCCCATAGGATCTGGGTTTGCACTTGCTCGATTTACCACGCAACAAAAATTTCTAATTAAAGTGGAACCTTAGAAAAATACCTTTGAAGCGTGCACCTGGTGATTCTCTTGTATGCCTCAAGACTATGACTTCACGTTGTGTGGGCAACGAACTAGAAGTCAATTGATCAGCTACTCACCACAATCCACCTGCTAGAAAACTCTAGCGCCGCAGCACCTGGCACGTACTATAAACGCACCGCCCGCAGAGAGAGAAAGCTACGCGCAGCTGGTATAAACCAAGGCCAAAATTTCAACCACTAGAAACCCAAAAACCAGCCGCACACTTTCTTGAAAATCTGACTTGGAGAGAGAAACGTTTTCTCTCTCTAGGATTTTCTCTCTCTAGATTCTTGAATTATGAATCTATTGAATTGTGTTTCTTGAATAGCTAATCCCTTGTCTATTTACAGAGTTACAAGAGAGACCCCAAGTTGGTTTAGGATTGGTCTTCCTAATGGGTTTAGGTAATGAATTAGTTTCCAAATCCAATTAGGTAACCAATCTGATAGGATAAACCAAATCCTACTAGATTCCTAATCTCTAGGATTTCCTAATTCCAATTGAAACTTAAGACTTAATTAATTAATTAAATAATTCCACTTTGTTAATTACTTAATTAACCCTTAGGAATTAATTAAATAATTCCACTTTGTTAATTACTGAATTAACCCTTATGAATAATTAACCAATTAATTAATTAAATCTACCTATTCAATTAACCCATTACAAAATTAATCATACCACTAACGAATTAATTTTGGCACTACCATCCTACACTAGAATTGCTTTCGGAACAACTTAATTAAATTATATTCATTAATCTCCCCACATCAAAGATATAGTTCTCGTTAATTAAAATTAATTTACTGATAAATTAATTAATTAACTTCTTTAATTCTGAGACTAGTACCACTCGACCTTTTTACTATACCGGACATAAGTCCACTGGACGGGTTTAGTATAATAAACATTTTGAGCTCATCTCGGGAGCACCATCACCCGGACGCACCGATACATGGTTTCCTTTTGACAGATAGCAGCACACCAATTAACTAAACACGCGCACCCAACCTACCTAGACTATTGGCCACAATTGACCTCACCCATTGGCAGATCAAAGGACACTATGTCTAATCCTCATGCCCGCTCGAGTCTAGGGATTAAGAGATATAATACAAGGAACGATTTGTCTATTAAATCAGTACAAGACAAATCATTCCTAAAGGTCAAGTTCAATATGCCCTGGGCATATGTATATGATTTAATTAGTTTAGACAAACCAATTATCTTAATCACATAATAACCTAAACCGACAATTTGTCCAAAGTTGTCTCGGTTACGAACCTCATTTATATATTATGTCTTTCAACCAATGATGAGATCTACTGTGTCGCACCAGACACCTCATCATCTATTTACATAATATAAATGGACGATTAATGCCCAACAAGATATGACTGAAACACAAGTCGATATATTAACCTGAGAAACTGTATCATACAAGCATAGGTTATGTATTCTACTCCACCAATCTCCAACTAATACTTAAGTTGTGCTTTAAGTATACAACTATATACAACTCCTATACAATCTGTTGCTATCTATCTAGAAAAACTATCAAAGGCTCTCTCAAGCATCTGAACTCCATGCCCTTCACGTGAGCCTCAAAGACTTTTGAAGTCAATGTTTTCGTGAATGGATCTGCAAGGTTATCCTCTGATGCTATTTTAGTCACGACTACGTCTACCCTCTTTACGATGTCTCGTATCAGGTGGTACTTGCGCTGTATATGTTTACTCGCCTTGTGGGTTCGTGGTTCCTTCGAGTTTGCTACTGCAACGTTGTTATCACAATATACCGTGATAGACTTCTGCAAACCAGGAATCATATCTAAGTCCACTAGGAAGTTCTTGAGCCATAATGCTTCTTTCGCTGCCTCTGATGCGGCAATGTATTCAGCCTCCATGGTAGAGTCCGCCACGCATTTCTGCTTGACACTCCGCCAAACTATGGCTCCACCTCCTAGAGTAAACACATACCCTGAGGTAGACTTGCTCTTATCCCTGTCGCCTTGGAAATCTAAATCTGTGTAACCTCGGGGTACCAGCTCAGGCGCCTGATAGACCAGAACTTGGTCTCTCGTTCTGCGTAAATACTTGAGAATGCATTCTACTGCCTCCCAATGAGCTTTCCTGGGGTTACTCTGATATCTGCTTACCATGCCAATGGCATAACAGATATCAGGCCTCGTACACAACATGGCATACATGAGACTTCCTACTACCGAAGCATACAGAACTGTTTTCATGGCCTCTATCTCCTCAAAAGTCCTAGGAGACTGTTCCTTAGATAGATGCACTCCATGTCTGAAAGGTAGAAAACCTTTCTTGGAGTTCTGCATGTTAAAACGGGCCAGAATCGTGTCTATGTATGAAACTTGGGAGAGCGTTAATGAACGTTTCCTACGATCTCGAATAATCTTGATCCCAAGGATATATCCCGCTTCTCCTAAGTCCTTCATATCAAATTGCTTGGACAACCATACCTTTAAGTCTGATAACACTTTCTTGTTGTTTCTAATCAATAGAATGTCATATACGTAAAGAACAAGAAACACCACTGAGTTTCCATCACATCTGCGATACACACATTGCTCATCCAGACACTGAGTAAATCCAAAGGACTGGATTACCTCATCAAACCGGATGTTCCAAGATCTGGATGCCTGCTTAAGTCCATAAATCGACCTCTTAAGCCTGCAACCTTATGCTCTTGGCCTTTTTCAATGAATCCCTCTGGTTGCTGCATAAAGATGGTTTCCTCAAGATTTTCGTTTAGGTAAGCTGTCTTGACATCCATCTGCCAAATCTCATAATCCATATGAGCAGCTATGGCTAAGAGAATCGGGATTGACTTAAGCATGGCTACCGGGGAGAAGGTTTCCTCATAATCGATTCCCTCTTTCTGAGTATACCCCTTCACCACCGGCCTAGCTTTAAATGTTTCCACCTTCCCGTCAGGTTCTCTCTTACGTTTGTAGACCCACTTGCATCCAATGGGCTTAAACCCATCAGGCGGGTCCACAAGCTCCCAGACTTGATTGTGGTCCATTGACCCCATCTCGGATATCATTGCCTTACGCCAAGATTCTGCATCTTTATCTCGAAGTGCCTCATTGTAGTTAACCGTGTTAGGTTCAGGCGCACCTGGGACTAGGTCTGAGGCCTCTACCACGCCAACGAACCTGCCGGGCTGTCTCACAACCCTCTTACTATGACGAGGCACCACCTGTGTAGGCGCATCATCTATGATCTCAGGTGCAGTGTGTGGTGTATCTACTTGTGCTGGTGCATCAGGATTAGTAGTTTGTTATCTAAGCTCTTCTAGTACTATCTTACTCTTGGGCTTGTGGTCTAAGACATTATCCTCTTCTAAAAATCTAGCATTGGTACCTACCACCACTTTCTGATCTTTAGGACTATAGAATAGACCACCTTTCATTCCCCTAGGATATCCTACAAATAGCATTAATTCTATTCTCGCATCTAACTTAGCCGTATCTGCCTTAAGCACATGTGCTGGGCAGCCTCGAATTCTGAGATGTCTTAGACTTGGCTTGCGCCCATTCCACAACTCTACTGGGGTTGAAGGCACGGTTTTAGATGCTACAAGATTAAGAATATACATTGCCGTTTCTAAGGCATATCCCCTGAACGAACTTGGCAAATCACTATAGCTCATCATGGACCTAACCATTTCCATAAGAGTTCGATTCCTCCTTTCTGCTACACCATTCTGCTGTGGCATACCAGGTGCAGACAACTAAGACTGAATTCCTACCTCAGTGAGGTAATCTCGAAATTCATGGGATAGGTACTCCCCACCACGATCTGAACGCAGTGTCTTGATACTCATACCATGATGCTTCTCCACATCTTCCTGAAACTCTTTTAACTTGCCAAAACATTCGGACTTCTAGCGCATTAGGTAAATGTACCCGTACCTAGAGTAGTCATTCATGAACGTCACGAAATACACATATCCCCCTCGTGCCTGGACCATCATAGGTCCACACATATCAGAATGAATCAACTCTAATACTTCTTTAGCTCTATGACCTTTTGCCTTAAAAGGTCTCTTGGTCATCTTACCTTCCAAGCAAGATTCGCAGGTTGCATAATTGTCAATATCTAATGAACCCAAAGGTCCATCATTGACCAACCTCTGAATCCTACTAAGGTTAATATGACCTAGCCTTAGATGCCAAATATAGGTTTGATTCATTTCAGAAGGTTTCTTCCTCTTATTAATGTTAGATTCTGAGCTATCTATCTCTATGTTTTGCGCAATAGGGGACTTAGAGTTAACCACAAACAAATTGTCCGCCAATGAACCAGAACAAATAAGTTTCCATTTCTTCTAATAACAACACAGTCATTAGAAAAAATAAACTTATACCCATTCTTCAAGAGTTTAGAAACCGAAATCAAGTTCTTTCTAAAACTCGGTACATAAAGACAATTAACTAACTCTAAGCCAGAATTTTCGAAATTCAACTTAACTACTACCACTGCTTCTACTGACACTCTTGAAGTGTCGCCCAAGTAGATATCCAATTCGCCTTCTCTAAGCTTCTGGGTTACTTGGAACCTTTGCAAAGAATTACAAACATGGTCAGTGGCACCTGAATCCACACACCAAGTATCTGTGGGAATCGCAACTAAACATGTCTCAGTAATTAAGGCAGAATTTATCGTACTTATAAGCTTTGGACAATCCGCTTTCCAATGTCCCATCTTATTGCACTTGAAGCACTTGTCTTTCGACTTCTTGTTTGCAATACATGGCTTAGGCGCAATTTGTGCCACTTGAGCTATTCTCTCGAGCTTCCTCTTCTTCTTTCTAGCCTCAGGCTCAGAAGAAGATTATGAAGTTTCGACTGCGACTAAAGCTGGCTTCTTCTCTTGAAATTGACTTTTAGCCGCCAGCAACTATGCCAAGAGCTCGGATGAACTTCACAACATCTTACTTATGTTGTAGTTCAACCGAATCCGCTCATAGCTTTGAGGTAAGCTCCGGAGGACAATATCGACTTTGGTTTCACCAACGATTTCGCCTCCCACTACCTCAATCTTGTTGATGTTACTAATCATGTCAATGACATGATCTTTCACAGGAGCGCTCTCAGCCCTAAGGACAATGTCCAAGTTACGACTTCCATTGACATTATTAGTTCCAGTTAAATTGTTGTTTTTCAAAATAGAAGCTAAGGGGTTGAATGCCATATCGATTTAAACTGGAAAGTAAACAAATAATGTTTCAGTTATATATACTTAGAATTTCGAAAACATGAAATTCTATTAATTATTGACTTCCCTCAAAACAATAATTATAATCCACCAACATCTTATCCACCGGGATTCTCGCAAGCCATGCAGTGTGGATGTTTACGCTAACCCACATTCGTTTGAGAAGAGCCAAGTTCATTAACTACACTATCTGACCAACCATCTTTTGATCAATGTAGCTAATAGTCGGTACTTTCATCCGTACAAGTAAGCAGCGTAACCTCACGGGAGGAATACTGCAGATCGTACACTAAGTTTGTGCCATTACGTGACTTCTGAGTTTGTTACCTCAGAATAGTGCACCTCAGATGGAGAGGGTATCACATTTCTCCTTGTTAAACTCGCTATAGTCATCTTACTCAGAAGTTCATAATCTAGCGATCTCGGGGCTGGACTCATCTGAATGGAGGAAGGCCCTAATGCCAACGCGCAAGCCCACCCATATCGCATATGAACCCGTAATAGTGGCCATGGGGATATTAAACCAACTCGCTCCCACTTAGATTTCCAAATTGAGGGTTTTTCCAGTTTTAACATGCAATTAACTAAACCTAAGTTATGTGCAACCATAAAACCAGACATGCTTTAATTCATGCATCTAAAATACAACATAAAAATAAAGCATAAAAATTAAAACAATAAATACGGGAAATAAATACGAAAAATAAATTTCATGACTATTATAGTTTTAATTGCTTCCATCCTTTGCCTTGATCTCGTGTCCTGTCACGTCACTCGATGGAGAGAGTCTTGAACTTCAAAAAATGAAAACTGGATAAAAAAAGGGCCAAAACGCAGCCCAAACGGCCCGAACGGGCTGCCCGTGCCGCAGCACGGCCCTAAGGCCGCACTGCCCGCACGCACTGCCCACATTTTGCCGGCGCGACTTGCTGCCGGCAGTCGTTGCCGGCGTCGCCACCTGCCACCAATTCCTCCTTGCTTTTTCCCACGCTATTTGGTCATTCATTCTGGGTTTTTTTGGGTTTCTACGAATTAACGATAACCCAAAAACCCACGAATTCAAGTTTCCCACCATAACGCCTTCGATTACAAAAATCAATTTTCCTACTACAAGGCTTCCTAGGAAAAATTAAATAATCGAAATTACATAGAAAAAATCCTACTACAGATTTAATCTAATGCTACACGCCTTCCAAGACAAGGTTATACTATTACAAACATTCATAATAAAATTAAATCCAGACATGTCCCGGAGTTTAATTAAAACCCATACAAACGTAACCATAATAGTTGGGATTCTTAACCACCTGCAAATAAAACCATGTAATAAATCGAACAAGCACAGAACCCCCTAAACCTGGCTCTGATACCAATTGAAAGAGTTTGCCACATAGGATCTGGGTTTGCACTTGCTCGATTTACCACGCAACAAAAATTTCTAATTAAAGCGGAACCTTGGAAAAATACCTTTGAAGCGTGCACCTGGTGATTCTCTTGTATGCCTCAAGACTATGACTACACGTTGTGTGGGCAACGAACTAGAAGTCAATTGATCAGCTACATCCACCTGCTAGAAAACCCTAGCGCCGCAGCACCTGGCACGTACTATAAACGCACCGCCCGTAGAGAGAGAAAGCAACGCGTAGCTGGTATAAACCAAGGCCAAAATTTCAACCACTAGAAACCCAAAAACCAGCCGCACACTTTCTTGAAAATCCAACTTGGAGAGAGAAATGTTTTCTCTCTCTAGGATTTTCTCTCTCTATCTTGAATTATGAATCTATTGAATTGTGTTTCTTGAATAGCTAATCCCTTATCTATTTATAGAGTTACAAGAGAGATGTTTAGGATTGGTCTTCCTAATGGGTTTAGGTAATGAATTAGTTTCCAAATCCAATTAGGTAACCAATCTGATAGGATAAACCAAATCCTACTAGATTTCTAATCTCTAGGATTTCCTAATTCCAATTGAAACTTAAGACTTAATTAATTAATTAAATAATTCCACTTTGTTAATTACTTACTTAACCCTTAGGAATTAATTAAATAATTCCACTTTGTTAATTACTGAATTAACCCTTAGGAATAATTAACCAATTAATTAATTAAATCTACCTATTTAATTAACCCATTACAAAATTAACCGTACCACTAACGGATTAATTTTGGCACTACCATTCTACACCAGAATTGCTTCCGGAACAACTTAGTTAAATTATATTCATTAATCTCCCCACATCAAAGATATAGTGCTCGTTAATTAAAATTAATTTACTGATAAATTAATTAATTAACTTCTTTAATTCCGACCTTTTTACTATACCGGACATAAGTCCACCGGTCGGGTTTAGTATAATAAACATTTCGAGCTCATCTCGAGAGCACCATCACCCCGGACGCACCGGTACATGGTTTTCTTTTGACAAGCAGCAGCACACCAAGTAACTAAACACACGCACCCAACCTATCAAGAATATTGGCCACAATTGACCTCACCCATTGGCAGATCAAAGTACACTATGTCTAATCCTTATGCCCGCTCGAGTCTAGGGATTAAGAGATAGAATACAAGGAACGAATTTTCTATTAAATAAGTACAAGACAAATCATTCATAAAGGTCAAGTTCAATATGCCCCGGGCATATCTATGTGATTTAATTAGTTTAGACAAACCAATTATCTGAATCACATAATAGCCTAAATCGATAGGTTGTCCAAAGCTATCTCGGTTATGAACCTCATTTATATATTATGTCTTTCAGCCAATAATGAGATCTACTGTGTCGCACCAGACACCTCATCACTACTTACATAATATAAATAGACGATTAATGCGTAACAAGATATGACTGAAACACAAGTCGTTATATTAAAATGGGAAACTGTATAATACAAGCATAGCTTATGTATTCTACTCCAACAACTACAACATAAGTAAGATGTTGAGTACTTCATCCAAGCTCTTAGTAGAGTTGGTGGCGGCTAAAAGTCTTCTTTAAGAGAATAAGCGAGCTTTAGTCGCAGTCAAAGCTTTAGAATCTTCTTCTGAGCCTGAAGCAGGAAAGAATAAGAGAAAGCTCGAGGGAGTAGCTAAAAAGGCACAAAT
The DNA here is from genome assembly GCA_030378225.1 of Knoxia roxburghii. Taxonomy (NCBI): domain Eukaryota; kingdom Viridiplantae; phylum Streptophyta; class Magnoliopsida; order Gentianales; family Rubiaceae; genus Knoxia; species Knoxia roxburghii. The sequence continues at coordinate 27,194,859 of CM059417.1, forward strand.
TGCGCCTATGCTAGATATTGCAAAGAAGATGTCGAAAGACAAGTGCTTCAAGTGCGGTAAAATGGGACACTGGAAAGCGGATTGTCCAAAGCTTAAAGGTACGATAGTTTCTGCCCTAATCACTGAGACATGTTTAGCGGTGATTCCCACAGATACTTGGTGTGTGGATTCAGGCGCCACTAATCATGTTTGTAATTCTTTGCAGGGGTTCCAAGTAACCCGGAAGCTTAAAGAGGGCGAACTGGACATCTACATGGGTAACACTACAAGAGTGTCAGTAGAAGCAGTGGGAGTTGTTAATTTAAATTTCGAAAATTGTAGATTAGATTTAGTTAATTGTCTTTATGTACCGAGTTTTAGAAAGAACCTTATTTTGGTTTCTAAACTCTTAAAGACCGGTTATAAGTTTGTTTTTTCTGATGAGTCTGTATTTATTGGAAGAAATGGGAAACTTATTTGTTCTGGTTCATTGGCTAAAAATTTATTTATGGTTAACTCTAATTCCCCTGTTGAGCAAAACATAGAAACAGATAGCTCTTTATCTAACATTAATGACAAGAAGAAACCTTCTGAAATGAATCCAACCTATCCTTGGCAGCTCAGGCAAGGTCATATAAACCTTAGTAGAATTCAGAGGTTGGTCAATGATGGACCTTTAGGTTCATTAGAAATTGACAGTTATGCAACCCGCGAATCTTGCTTGGAATGTAAGATGACTAAGAGACCTTTTAAAGCAAAAGGTTATAGAGCTAAGGAAGTATTAGAGTTGATTCATTCTAACTTGTGTGGACCAATGACGGTCCAGGCATGAGGTGGGTTCAAGTATTTGTGACCTTCACGGATGACTACTCAAGGTACGGGTATATTTACCTAATGCGTCACAAGTCTGATTGTTTTGGCAAGTTCAAAGAGTTTCGTGCAGATATGGAGAAGCATCATGGTAAGAGTATCAAGACACTACATTCAAATCTTTGTGAGGAGTACCTGTCCAGTGAATTTATAGAATACCTCAGTGAGGTCGGAATTCAGTCTCAGTTGTCTGCACCTGGCACGCCACAGCAGAATGGTGTAGCAGAAAGGAGGAATTAGATTCTCATGGAAATGGTTAGGTCTATGATGAGCTACAGTGATTTGCCAAGATCATTCTGGGGATATGCCTTAGAAACAGCGATGTATATTCTTAATCTTATACCATCTAAAATCGTGTCTTCAACCCCATTGGAGTTGTGGAATGGGCGCAAGCCCAGTCTAAGATATCTCAAAATTTGGGGTTGCCCAGCATATGTGCTTAAGACATATATGACTAAGTTAGATGCGAGAACTGAATTAATGTTGTTTGTAGGATATCCTTGGGGAAATATGGTGGTCTGTTTTATAGTCCTCAAGATGAGAAGGTGTAGTTAGTACTAACACTAGATTTTTGGAAGAGGACTATGTCTTAAACCACAAGCCCAAGAGTAAGATAGAACTAGAAGAGCTTAGATGACAAACTACTAATCCTGATGTACCTGCACAAGTAGATACACCACACACTGCACATGAGATCACAGATGATGCGCTTACACAGGTGGTGCCTCGTCGTACTGGGAGGGTTGTGAGACAGCCAGATAGGTTCATTGGCGTAAGAGAGGCCTCAGACCTAGTCCCAGGCGCGCCTGAACCTGACCTGGTTAACTATAATGAGGCTCTCCGAGATAAAGATATAGATTCTTGGCGTAAGGCAATGATATCCCAGATGGGGTCAATGGGCCACAATCAAGTCTGGAAGCTTGTGGACCTGCCAGATGGGTTCAAGCCCATTGGACGCATTACAAGTGGGTCTACAAACGTAAGAGAGGACCTGACGAGAAGGTGGAAACCTTTAAAGCTAGGCTGGTGGCGAAGGGGTATACTCAGAAAGAGGGAATCGATTATGAGGAAACCTTGTTCCCAGTAGCCATGCTTAAGTCGATCCGAATTTTCTTGGCCATAGCTGCTCATTTAGATTATGAGATTTGACAGATGTATATGAAGACAACTTTCATAAACGGAAGTCTTGAGGAAACCATCTTTATACAACAACCAGAGGGATTCATTAAAAAAGGCCAAGAACATAAGGTTTCCAGACTTAAGAGGTCTATTTACGGACTTAAGCAGTCATCCAGATCTTGGAACATCTGGTTTGATAAGATAATCCCATTTTTTGGATTTACTCAGTGTCTGGATGAGCAATATATATACCGCAGACATGATGGAAACTTAGTGGTGTTTCTTGTGCTTTACGTATATGACATTCTATTGATTGGCAATAACAAGAAAGTGTTATCAGACGTAAAGGCATGGCTGTTCAAGAAGATTGATATGAAGGACTTAGGGGAAGTGGGAATAGTCCCCTAAAACAGTTGAGGAGATAGAGGCCATGAAGACAGTTCCATATGCTTCGGCAATAGGAAGTCTCATGTATGCCATGTTGTGTATGAGGCCTGATATCTTTTATGCCGTTGGCATGGTAAGCAGATGTTAGAGTAACCCTGGAAAAGCTCATTGGGAGGCAGTAAAATGAATTCTCAAGCATTTGTGCAGAACGAGAGACCAAGTTCTGGTCTATCAGGCGCCTGAGTTGGTACCCCAAGGTTACATAGATTCAGATTTCCAAGGTGACAGGGACAAGAGTAAGTCTACCTCAGGGTATGTGTTTACTCTGGGAGGTAGAGCCATAGTTTGGCGGAGTGTCAACCAGAAGTGTGTGGCAGACTCTACCATGGAGGCTGAGTACGTTACCACATCAGAGGCAGCGAAAGAAGCAGTATGGCTCAAGAACTTCCTAGTGGACTTAGATGTGATTCCTGGTTTACAGAAGTCTATCACGGTTTATTGTGATAACAACGGTGCAGTAGCAAACTCGAAGGAACCACGAGCCCACAAGGCGAGTAAACATATACAGCGCAAGTACCACCTGATACGAGACATCGTAAAGAGGGAAGATGTGGTCGTGGCTAAGATAGCATCAGAGGATAACCTTCCAGATCCGTTCACGAAGACACTGACTTCAAAAGTCTTTGAGGCTCACTTAGAGGGCATGGGGATCAGATACTTAGGAGAGCCATGATAGTTTTTCTAGATATATAGCAGCAAAGTGTATAGGAGTTCTATGTAGATGTATACTTAAAGCATAGCTTAAGTATTAGTGGGAGATTGTTGGAGTTGAATACATAAGCTATGCTTATATTGTACATTTTCCCAGTTAATATATCGATTTATGTTTTGGTTATATCTTGTTATGCATTAATTGTCCATTCATATTGGTGTACACGGGTTTTTTTTTTGTTATGGAAAATATTCAATGAAACTCTCATTCACAGGTTTTTTTCTCTAATGCCCTATGAGTTCATTTATTTAACATTTTTTTATGTAACTAAGCAAAATAGTAAAGGAAGTATCATTGCAAAAGTAATTTTGGTAAATCACTATGAACTCTTTTGTTGCTGTTACGTGAAATTAGGATTCAAGCATGTCATCTTCAATTATGTCATTCTCTAGTGATGATAACGAAACTGAGTTCAAGGACATACTACAAACGATTGATCCTTAGTTTTCCGAAAAGGCTTTTATTCGTTAGATTTGGGTAGAAGAAGATTGCATGTTTAGGGAGTATCTGATAGTTAAACAGTGGAGCAAGTTGATCCCCACAACCCGAGATGTGAGTCTAACCAGACTCAGAGAGAGTTATATTCAAGTGCAAAGTATAAGGAGGAGAAAGGGATTATCACGGTCCGTTCTGTGCAAATACATTCTCTTTTGACTCGATAAACTGGTTGTTGGGAACCCCGGATGGAAGAGAAGCACTGGATGTGTGGTAGCTTAGTTGGTATCAACCACAAATTGAGAGCTTGAGAAGGATGTTAAAGCCAGAGGTAGGTGGTACCGGCCCACTGGGGGGAGGTTAGTTTGAGGATTTTGGAGAAATGGCTAGAAGATTCCACACCTTTATCTACAGAAATATGGCACCCGTAGATAACGAGTTCTGTATCATGGCAGGATTGTGAGAAATAAGCCCTATTAACATAGGTCATGTTGTCATGACTTACTTGATGAATGCTGTTAGGAGTAAAGGTTACAGCCTCCCATACGCCAGTCTGGTTGACTCTTTTTTTATAGATCATGGGGCTGAACCTTGTGAAACTGATGAGATTGTAAGGTTTGGGGTCATTTTGGAAAAGACATAGGCCATGAGGAAGGGAATGAAGGAATGTGCAAGCAGCTGTAGAATCAGAGTTTGGAGATCCAGATTAATACCATAGCACTACACACCATGCAGCAGTACCTAGAATTATTCCAAGGGTACTTGGAGAAACGGCTGGACCTGCACGCCAAAATTATCGCAGCATAAGTCCACAGCCATCTTGCGCATGACCCAACACAATCTCAGCCTTAACCACTGCTTTCAATTATTTGAACAAATTTGATTTTTGTTTAAGACTGTTGTTTTATTTAGGATTTTGTGGAGTCATGGATACTCATAATCAATCTTTTGATATTAGTTACTTGAATTTTTAAGTTTTTCCCCAATGTCAAGTGCGGTTTTTCATTTTTTTATATATAACAGATAAAATCTTATTATGCAATTGCTTATGAATACTATCTACTGGTAATATTAAATACAGGATAGCTAAAAAGGGAAATAAAGAGCTAGTTAACTTAAGGAGTGTGTGAGGAAACTTGAGAAACTGAAGGGTCACATCCCGTTTAATTAGCAAGAATATCTATGCATCTTAAAAAAGATAAAGGACGCGACTGGTAAGTGACATCTTCCCCTTTTCTACCCTAGTGTATCTTATTTCTTTAAAAAAGAGTCATATTGGCGTAAAAGGGCTTTTTTTTTTTTGTTATGGAAAATATTCAACGAAACTCTCCTTGGCAGGTATGTTTCTGTAATGCCCAATGAGTTCATTTATTTAACATTTTTTTATGTAACTAAGCAAAACAATAGAGGAAGTATCGTTGCAAAAGTAATTTTGGTAATTCACCATGAACTCTTTTGTTGTTGTTACGTCAAATTAGGATTTAAGCATGGCATCTTCAATTATGTCATTCTCTAGTGATGATAACGGAACTGACTTTGGAGACTTACTACCAATGATTGATCCTCAGTTTTCCGAAAAGGCTTTTATCCGTTAGATTTGGGTAAAAGAAGATTGCATGTTTAGGGAGTATCTGATAGGTAAACAGTGGAGCAAGTTGATCCTCACAACTCGAGATGTGAATCTAACCAGACTGAGAGAGTTCTATTCAAGTGCAAAGTATGGGGAGGAGAAAGGGATTATCACGGTCCGTTCTGTGCAAATACCATTCTCTTTTGACCGATAAACTGGTTGTTGGGAACCCGGATGGAAGAGATGCACTGGATGTGTGGTAGCTTAGTTGGTATCAACCACAAATGGAGAGCTTGAGAAGGATGTTAAAGCCAGAGGTAGGTGGTACCGGCCCACTGGGGAGAGGTCAGTTTGAGGATTTTTGAGAGATGGCTAGAAGATTGTACACCTTTATATGCAGAAATATGGCACCCGTAGATAAGGAGTTCTGTATCATGGCAGCATTGTGAGAAATGAGACATATTAGCATAGGTCATGTTGTCATGACTTACTTGATGAATACTGTTAGGAGTAAAGGTTGCAGCCTCCCATACGCCAGTCTGGTTGACACTCTTTGTATAGATTTTGGGGCTGAACTTTGTGAAACTAATGAGATTGTAAGGTTTGGGGGTCATTTTGGAAAAGACATAGGCCCTGAGGAAGGGAATGAAGGAATGTGCAAGCAGCTGCAGAATCAGAGTTTGGAGATCCAGATTAATACCATAGCTCTACAAACCATATAGCAGTACCTAGAATTATTCCAGGGGCACTTGGAGAAACGGCTGGACCTGCATGCCAAAATTATAGCAGCATAAGTCCACAGCCAGCTTGCACATGACCCCACACAATCTCAGCCTTAACCACTGCTTTCAATTATTTGAACAATTTTATTTTTCGTTTAAGAATGTTTTTTTATTTAGGATTTTGACAGTCATGGATACTCATAATCAATCTTTGGATATTAGTTACTTGAATTTTTAAGTTTTTCCCCAATGTCAAGTGGGGTTTTTCATTTTTTTTATATGTAACAAATGAAATCAAATTATGCAATTTCTTATGAATACTATATGCTGGTAGATATTAAATGCAGGATAGCTAAAAAGGGAGAGAAAGAGCTAGTTAACATAAGGAGTGTGTGAGGAAACTCGAGCAATTGAAGGGGCACATCCAGTTTAATTAGCGGGAATATCTACACATCTTGAAAAAGTTAAAGGACGCGACTGGTAAATGACATTTTCCCATTTTCAACCCTAGTGTATCCTCTTTCTTTAAATAAGAGTCATATTGGTGTAAACATGCTGTTTTTTTTTTTTCTTTTATGGAAAATATTTAACGAAACTCTCCTTGACAGGTATGTTTCTCTAATGCCCTATGAGTTCATTTATTTAACATTTTTTTCATTTAACTAAGCAAAACAGTACAGGAAGTATCGTTGCAAAAGTAATTTTGGTAAATCACTATGTACTCTTTTGTTGTTGTTACTTGAAATTAGGATTAAGCATGGCATCTTCAGTTATGTCGTTCTCTAGTGATGATAACGAAACCGAGTTTGGAGATTTACTACCAACGATTAATCCTCAGTATTCCAAAAAGGCTTTTATCCATCAGATTTGGGCAGAAAAAGATTGCATGTTTAGGGAGTATCTGATAGGTAAACAGTAGAGTAAATTGATCCCTACAACCCGAGATGTGAATCTAACCAGAATGAGAGAGTTCTATTCAAGTGCAAAGTATGGGGAGGATAAAGGGATTATCACGGCCCGATCTCTGCAAGAACCATTCTTTTTTGACTCGATAAACTGGTTGTTGGGAACCCCGGATGGAAGAGATGCACTGAATGTGTGTTAGCTTAGTTGGTATCACCAACAAAGGGAGGGCTTGAGAAGGATGTTAAAGCCAGAGGTAGGTGGTACCGGCCCACTGGGAGGAGGTCAGTTTGAGGATTTTGGAGAGATGACTAGAAGATTGTACACCTTTATCTGTAGAAATGTGGCACCCGTAGATAAGGAGTTCTGTATCTTTGCAGCATTGTTGGAAATGAGACCTATTAACATAGGTCATGTTGTCATGACTTACTTGATGAATGTTGTTAGGAGTTAAGCTTGCATCCTCCCATACGCCAGTCTAGTTGACTCTCTTTGTATAGATCATGGGGCTGAACCTTGTGAAACTAATGAGATTGTAAGGTTTTGGGGTCATTTTGGAAAAGCATAGACCCAAAGGAAGGGAATGAAGGAATGTGCAAGCAGCTGCAGAATCAGAGTTTGGAGATCCAGATTAATACCATAGCACTACAAACCATGCAGCAGTACCTGGAATTATTCCAGGGGTACTTGGAGAAACGGACGGACCTGTACACCAAAATTATAGCAGCATAAGTCCATCGCCAGCTTGTGTATCACCCCATACAATCTCAGCCTTAACCACTGCTTTCAATTATGTGAACAATTTTGATTTTTATTTAAGACTTTTTTTATTTAGGATTTTGACGAGTCATGGATACTCATACTAAATCTTTGGATATTAGTTACTTGAATTTTTAAGTTTTTCCCCAATGTCAAGTGGGGTTTTTCATTTTTTTTATATGTAACAGGTGAAATCTTATTATGTAATTGCTTATGAAAACTATCTGTAGGTAGATATTAAATGCAGGATAGCTAAAAAGGGAGAGAAATAGCAAGTTAACTTAAGGAGTGTGTGAGGAAACTTGAGCAAATGAAGGGTCACATCCCGTTTAATTAGCAGGAATATCTACGCATCTTAAAAAAGATAAAGGACGCGACTGGTAAGTGACATCTTCCCCTTTTCAGCCCCAATGTATCCTCTTTCTTTAAATAAGAGTTATATTTGTGTAAACGGGCTGTTTTTTTTCTGTTATGGAAAATATTCAACGCAGCTCTCCTTGACAGGTATGTTTCTCTAATGCCCTATGAGTTCATTTATTTAACATTTTTTTATATAACTAAGCAAAACAGTAGAGAAAGTATCGTTGCAAAAGTAATTTTGGTAAATCACTATGAACTCTTTTGTTGTTGTTACGTGAAATTAGGATTTATGCATGGCATCTTCAATTATGTCATTCTCTAGTGATACTAACGGAACCGAGTTTGGAGACTAACTACCAACGATTGATCCTCAGTTTTCTGAAAAGTCTTTTATCCTTCATATTTGGGTAGAAGAAGATTGCATGTTTAGGGAGTATTTGATAGGTAAACAGTGGAGCAAGTTGATCCCTACAACCCGATATGTGAATCTAACCAGACTGGGAGAGTTCTATTCAAGTGCAAAGTATGGGGAGGAGAAAGGGATTATCATGGTCCGTTATCTGCAAATATCATTCTTTTTTGACTCGATAAACTGGTTGTTGGGAACCCCAGATGGAAGAGATGCACTGGATGTGTGGTAACTTAGTTGGTATCAGCCACAAAGGGAAAGCTTAAGATGGATGTAAAAGCCAGAGGTAGGTGGTACCGGCCCACTGGAAGGAGGTCAGTTTGAGGATTTTGGAGAGATGGCTAGAAGATTGTACACCTTTATCTGCAGAAATATGGCACCTGTAAATAAAGAGTTCTGTATCATGGCAGCATTATGGGAAATAAGACCTATTAACATAGGTAATGTTGTCATGACTTACTTGATGAATGTTGTTAGGAGTAAAGGTTGCAGCTTCCCATACGCCATTCTGGTTGACTCTCTTTGTATAGATCATGGGGCTGAACCTTGTGAAACTGATGAGATTGTAAGTTGTGGGGGTCATTCTGGAAAAGACATAGGCCCTAATGAAGGGAATGGATGAATGTGCAAGCAGCTGCAGAATCAGAGTTTGGAGATCCAGATTAATACCATTGCACTACAAACCATGCAGCAGTACCTGGAATTCTTCCAGTGGTACTTGGAGAAACGACTGAACCTGCACGCCAAAATTATAGCAGTATAAGTCCACAGCTATTTTGCACATGACCCCACACAATCTCAGCCTTAACCACTGCTTTCAATTATTTAACAATTTTGATTTTCATTTAAGACTGTTTTTCTATTTAGGAATTTGACGAGTCATGGATACTCATAATAAATCTTTGGATATTAGTTACTTGAATTTTTATGTTTTTCCCAAATGTCAAGTGGGGTTTTTCATTTTTTTTATATATAACAGATGAAATCTTATTATGCAATTGCTTATGAATATTATCTGCTGGTAGATATTAAATGCGGGATAGCTAAAAAGGGAGAGAAATTGGGTAGATATGTTCCTTTACTGATTATCTATATTTGACAATTGTTTTGAATGTGGTAGCGTGTTTAGGATCTTGTATAATCTAGTAATATCAGCCGACTTTTCTTGCACCTCCAGGTAAGTTCTTTTGAACCAATGTTTTAGAAATTTTCATAGCTAATCTAGTGTTTAAAATTCTAAAATATGTTTTCCTCTCAATGATTTACAAATTCTGAACATCTATCTTTAAGTAAGTAGGAAATGTTTATGCAGTAGATCTCTTTAGGTGAACTGATGATGTTTGTGAAAAGACTGATGAAGTATTTGCTGGTTTGAAGTATTAAGCATGATTCTTGTGTGTTAGCAGTTGAGCCTATAGTAAGTATTCTTTCGCTTGCTTTTTGATTGGATTATGTGAATAACTTGTGTTAGATTGAGAATCCAGAATTTGAGGTGGTATGTATGTTTCTTATTGATTCTGGGCATGAGATGTTGAAATGAAATAGGCATTAGAACCTTTTCTTTTCATTTTGGCCAGCTAAGGATAAAACCTTTAGGATTAACCCAGTTGAGCTATAAGGCTTATTTTTGCTAAACCCTACAGTAGCCCATACTCCATAAAGTTTGTACATTTTCACTTTTATTCTAATTTTCCCCCCCAAGGTGCTTAATTTTGATTGTGGTATACTGAATGTTAGTAAAATGGATCTGCAAAAATTAATGGCAGTGAGTAGTAAAGAGTGTAATCAATTAAAAAGAAGAAGTGAGGGATCTTTAAGCCTTGAACCTTCAGTAAAAAAAAAAACAACAACCTGCTTTCTGAGGAAGTGAGGGATGCCTAAACCCTGTACCTTTAGCAAATAGTAGGATCCAAAGTTAGTAAATGAATATAAACTGGAATCAGATTAAGTACTAACGATTGTAACTCTAGTTTTCCAGCCTTGACCTTTTGCTGACCTAAACCCTAACCCTTAGCCAATGACCTATGGATTAATACCTTGTGTCCAAGATTAGTGTGGGGGTGTGATATTGTCTCAAGCCTATGGCTGCATCAGTTTAGCACAAGTATTAGAGTTACCTTAAATATATATATAGAACCTGAAAAGGGGACACCTTTATTGGGCTAACTAGTGAGAATACTTGAATAAGGAAATGCTTCAACCAATTAGTTCACTTGTATCTAAATTCTCATGTGTCGTATATGTACTGCTTGCCAAGTTTTAACTCTGATGTTTAGCAACTTTTAAAACACTGGAGTAGGAATTACGATTGGCTATAATAAATTTCCTTTGGTTCTTAATGACCTTGCTTGAGGACAAGCAGGACTTTAGTGTGAAGGAGTGATGTAACCCTAAGTTACACAATTTTCATGGCATTTTTCACTGAAATTCATTACATTTAGATAGAGTTTTGATCACTCTTGTGTTCTTTTAAAGCTTATAATGTGTTTTGTGGGAAATGCAGGCCCAAGATCGGTTTATTCACTTTTTCACCACAAATAGGGTCATAAAGTGCTGAATTGATGCAATTAGGCAAGCTGGTCACTTCTGGACTGATTTAGTCAATATGGATCTGTATGGAAGGCTAAACAGACTATTTTATCCCTGCTCTCCTTAGTTAATTGCAACCCTAGAATGATGTATTAATATATATTGTGCGAAAAAGTCCTGAGGGGAAACTTTTGCTTCGTTTTCTCTCCATTTCGATTCAACAGCTTCTTGTATATTCGGTACCTAGGGTTTCCTATAGGGATGGCGATCCAACTTAGAACCATGCGGTTCTAAGCAGTTCACAAGAGTTTAATCCTAGATATATTTAGTCTAGGGTGAATCAGTGCATCTACACTTGGATGAGCTGCTTCGTTGTTCTGTTCTTCAGCTTAGTAAAGGGTTTTTGCAGTCCGGGGTGACAGACCGTTACTAGCGAGGGTGGGCCAGCTAATTCATGTCTTGTGTATAATCAGGGTGAAGTGTATCTAAATTCCTTCGATCTATTATATGTTGGTACTTTTATTTTTGTGGTATATTTGGGCTTAGCCAACTTGTTGGCGGTTTCTTTGTTATACTATTGGAGATTGAATCTTGAGTGAACTTATTATCTTGTTAGTAGTTTTGTATTCTGGATTGAATCTTGAGTAAGCTTATGATCTTGCTGGCGGTTTCCTTCGTGTAATATTTGAGATTGAATATCGGCAAAATAAGTCTAAGGTCCAAAGAGGAATAATGAAATCAACATATTGTAAATACTAGCTGATAGTGAGAATAAACAACTATCCTTAAATCCCATCAATTTATTTCCTATTCTTGTTTGGTTTCAGTTGATCAAATCAAATTCTTTATTGTCAAATCAAAGTCTTTGGTTTCAGTTGATCAAATCAAAGTCTTTATTGTCAAATCAAAGTCTTTGGTTTCAGTTGATCAAATCAAAGTCTTTATGACTACTATCTGCTGGTAGATACCCAAGTGTTCAGTATTCCCTATGGATTCGACACCCTCACTACATACGACAGGATTTGTGGTCATTTAGTGTGTTAAAAGGGTTTTATTTGTGTGTGTATTTTTAACACATCATGTAACACAATATTATTTCTGATGGTGGCCAAATCACCTCCCTCAAACCAACCTTATTTGGTTTCAGTTAATTTGTATGCTTTGTCACTGCATTAATGTTACTGCTCGACTGCTCCCTGTGGGATCGATACCTAAAATACTAAACCGATAGGTTTTTGGGATCCCTTAGTGTGGAAATTTAGGTTTTTATTTGTAGTGTAATTTTCGCACTCCAGATATGAAGACTGGTACTATTTGTTCTTACATTTATCTCTTTTATTTTTTCCATTATAAATATGACAGAGGGGAAAAGAAAATGATGAAATCCTAAAAGACAATATTTTACTGGGAATAGATACACAGCAAATGTTATTTTCAATTTTGAATGCAATCACAATCGAATGAGCCTTTTACTTGCTCGTCTTGCTATTCCTTCCATTTGGATGTTTAAAATTTTTTTTCCGCTTATCTTCGATTTTGGAAACAAAACATTTTGATTGGTTGATTTGTTTCCAATTTGATATGTTACTCTACTTCTGTTGTTATCGCATAACTATGCAACCAATTTTGTTTTGTTCTAGTTGTATATCGTAGTTATTTGGAATTTTTACCCCCAACTCATCAGTTTCACAATGATTTCAGTTATAGTTTCTTTACTCAAACAATTGATGTTGGGGATTTTTGCAGTCAATATCTTTTTGAACAGATCTGTAAGGTTCTCTACAGATGCTATCTTTGCCACGACCACATCTCCTCTTTTAACAATTTCTCGTATCAGGTTGGACTTGCGCTCTATGTGTTTACTCGCCTTGTGAGCTCGTGGTTCCTTGAGTTGGCTACTGTACTATTGTTATCACAATACACTGTGATTTGTTTTGGTAATTTTGGAATCACATCTAAATCCACTAAGAATTTCATGAGCCACACTACTTCTTTCGCTGCCTCTGAAGCTGCAATGTACTCAGCTTCTATGCTAGAGTCCACCACGCATTTTTGCAGGACACTCCGCCAAACTATGGCTCCACCTCCCAAAGTAAACATAAACCCAGAAGTAGGCTTACTCTTGTCTTTATCACCTTAAAAATCCGAATCTCTGTAACCTCTAGGCATAAGCTCAAGCGCCAGATAGACCAAATACTTTAGGATGCATGTTACAGTGTCCCAATGAGATTTTTCGGGGTAACTCTGATATCTGCTAACTGTGCCAACGACATAGCAGATATCAGGTCTCGTGCACAACATTGCATACATAAGACTTCTTACTATCGAAGCATAAGGAATTGTCCTCATGGCTTCTATCTCCTTAACTGTCTTCAGAGACTATTCTTTAGATAGATGCACTCCATGTCTGAAAGGTAGAAAAGCTTTATTGGAGTTCTGTTTGTTGAAACAAGCTAGAATCATATCTATGTATGAAGCCTGAGAGTGCGTGAGTGAATGTTTCCTACAATCCCGAATAATCTTGATCCCAAGAATATGTCCAGCTTCTCCCAAGTCCTTCATATCAAATAGATTAGACAACCATGCCTTTACGTCTAGTGTTGAGAATAAGTAGAATGCCATCGACGCAAAGTACAAGAAACACCACCGCATTTCCATCATATCTTTTGTACACACACTACTCATCCGGACACTGAGTAAATTCGTAGAACTAGATAACCTCATCAAACCAGATATTCCAAGATCTAGATGCTTACTTAAGTCTATAAATGGACCTCTTAAGCCTGCGAACCTTATGCTCTTGGTTTTTCCAATGAATCCCTCTCGTTGCTGCATGAAGATGGTTTCCTCAAGACTTTCATTAACGAAAGCTGTTTTGACATCCATCTACCAAATCTCATAATCTAAATGAGCAGCTATGGCTAAAAGAATCCGGATTGACTTAAGCATAGCTACCGGGAAAAGGTTTCTTCATAATCGATACCTTCTTTCTTAGTATACCTATTCGCCATGAGCCTAGCTTTAAAGGTTTCAACCTTTATGTCAGGTCCTCTTTTGCGTTTGTAGACCCACTTTTATCCAATGGGTTTAAAACCATCAGGCAGGTCCACAAGCTCCCAGACTTGATTTGAGTCCATCGACCCCGTCTCAGATATCATTGCCTTTTGCCAAGATTCTGCATCTTTATCTCAGAAAGCCTCATTGTAGTTCACCAGGTCCTCTTTATGGGTACCTGGGACCAAATATGAGGTTTCTCTCAAGCCCACGTACCTTTCTGGATGTCTCACAACCCTCCCACTACAACGAGGCACCACCTGTGTAGGCGCATCATTTGTGACATCATGTGCAGTATTTCATGGTGTATCTACTTGTTCTGTGCATCATAGTAGTGGATTTACCTCTAAGTTATTCTAGTGTGATCTTGCAACTGGGCTTGTGATCTAAAATATAGTCTTCATCTAAAAATCTGGTGGTATTGCTAACTACCACATTCTTATCTTTAGGACTATAGAACAAACCACATTTCGTTCCTCTAGAATATCCTACAAACAGCATTACTTCTGTTCTTGAATCTAACTTACCCGTATCTGCCTTAAGCATACGTACTAGATAACCACAAAGTCTGAGATGTCTCAGACTGGGATTACGCCACGTCCATAACTCTGTAGGGGTTGAGGGCACGGATTTAGATGGTACAAGATTAAGAATATATGTAGTTGTTTCTAAGGCATATCCAAATTTGGCAATTCACTGTAACTCATCATAGATCTCATCATTTCCATAAGAGTTCTATTTCTTCGTTCTGCTACACCATTTTGCTGGGGCATGCCAGGTGCAGATAACTGAGATTGAATTCCTACCTCTGACATATAGGTTTAAAATTCGCCAGACAGGTATTCTCTAACACGATCTGATCGTAGAGTTTTGATACTCTTACCATGATATTTCTCCACATCAGCCCAATATTCTTTGAAGTTGTCAAAGCATTCAGACTTGTGGCACATCAAGTAAATATATCCATACCTTGAGTAGTCATCTGTGAATGTCACAAAATACTCAAAACCTCCTCTTGCTTGTATTGACATTAGTCCACACAAGTCAGAATGAACCAGTTCTAACACTTCTCTGGCCCTATACCCCTTGTCCTTGAAAGGATGTTTAGTCATTTTACCTTCAGGTAGGACTCGCAAGTCAAGTAGTTGTCAACTTCTAGTTAACCTAAAGGTCCAACAGTGATCAACCAATTAATCCTACTAAGGTTAATGTGACCTAGTCTAAAGTGCCAAAGATATGTTTGGTTCATCTCAGAATGTTCTTTCCTCTTATTATGGTTTAATGATGTTTGAATTGCTATTGCGTGTCTTATTTGGTTTTAAAATAAACAAATTATCTACTAATGAACTGGAACAAATGAGTTTCTTATTTCTTCTAACAAATAAAGACTTATCAGAAAAACAAACCCATAACCATTCTTTAAAAGTTTAGAAACTAAAACAAGGTTCTTTCTAACCGTAGGAACATAAAGACAATTTTCTAAAATTAAGCTAGGATTTTTGAAACTAAGCTTGACTTCTCTCACAGCACGACTGACACTTTCATGGTGTCGCCCAAGTAGACTTCCATCTTGCCTTCTCTAAGCTTCCGGGTTGCTTAGAACCCCTTTGTGCTTTGGACAATCTGACTTCCAATATCCCGTCTGACCGCACTTGAAGCACTTACCTTTTGGCTTATTCTTCTTCGTGATGTCTAACTTTGGCGCAAGTTTCTGTGTTTGACTAGCAGTTTTTTTAGCCTTCTTCTTCTTCTTTTTAGCCTTGGTATTAGAAGAGGATCTCGAAGCCTTGATAGTGACTAAAGCTTGCTTTTTCTCTTGAAAAAAGACCTTCATCCTGCACCAATGCTGTTAAGAGATCGACCAGAGTATAATCTCTCTGATTCGTATTATAATTCAGCCAAAACTGCTCAAAACTCTGAGGCAAGCTCTGGAGGATGATATCAACTTGGCTTTGATGATCAATCTTATCTTCCAATACCTCTATTTCATTGATGTTTCTAATCATTTTAAGGATGTGATCTTTCACAGGAGTGCCCTCTTTCATCTTAGTAGTCATGAGCTTGCTCATAGCCACTTGCCTAGCGTTCCGACCTTGATGTCTGAACATTTCTCTGAGATTATCATTTCTGAGGTAGTAAGCATTGACTGATACTGATGTTGCAAAACCTTCGACATAGAAGCTAGAATATAACAACACGACATCTCGTTAGCCATTCTCCTATCTGTTAAGCTTCTCTTTGTTCATCAGTCGATTCATCATTAAGCACAGGAGGACATTATTCTGCGAGCATGAATTTGTATTGCTCAGCTTTTAAGACGATGTCCAAGTTGTGTTTTCAATCAATGTAATTTTGACCATTCAGTTTGTTTTCTTTTAATATCACAGCTAAAGAATTAAAAGCCATATCGAAAACTGTAAAATAAATAAACATAATAGTTTCAACGTATAGAATTTTTGAAAATATTGCAAAATCTCTCGAAACAATATAATCTATCTACTAACATCTTTGTTCACCGAGATTTCACATAAGTCACGATAGTGTGAACATTTACGTTAGCCCATAATCGTTCGAAAAGAACCTAGTTCATTAATTTCATTATCTGATCAAAAATTCAATTGACCAATGAAATTAATAGTTGGTACATTTAGCCATACAAATAAGCAACGTAACTTTGATGGGAGGAATACTACAAACAGTACACTAAGTGTATTGCCATTACGTGACTTCTACGTTTGTTACCTAGGATAGTGTGCCTCAGATGGAGAGGCTGTCGCATTCTCCAATTTAACATACTATAGTTATCCTACTTATAAATTCATTATAGTGATTTTATAGATTAGACTCATCTGATATGGAGGAAGGCCCTAATGCCAACGCACAAATCTACCCACATCACTTATGAATTCATAATGGAGTCCATTGAGATATTAACTAACCCGCTCCCACTTAAATTCTTAAAACGAGGGTTTTTCCAGTTTTAACATCCAATTTAGCTAACCTAAGTTATGCGCATCATAAAACCACATGCTTTAATCATGCATCAAAAACAAAACATAAAATTAAAATACGTAAACAATAATAAAAGTAATAACACGGAAAATAAATGCATAATTAAATTTTTGACAATTATGGTCTTCATAATTGTTGTTTCCATCCGTTGCCTTGTTTGCGTGTCCCGTCTCGTCACCTCGATGGAATCAGTCTTGAAATTTGGATATCGGATCAAACCTCAAATAATGGGCCACACGCGCAACCCTTGGGCTACGCGTGAGCCTGTGCACACGCTGGCTACGCGTGCTAGGCTGGCTGTGATTAGCAAGCTGGGCTTGTGCGCGCAGCTACAGCACTGCCACCAGCGACTTCTGCAGGCATTTCGATGCCGTGTCGCCTGCCTCCCTATGTTGTCTTTGGGTATTTTTCTCCCCTCTCACGCGTTATTTGATCTCCTCTGAATTCGCCTGGGTTTTCTCAGTTTTCTACACAATCCTTGGAATCACCTAAATTGTGATAAACCAAAACCAACAAATTCAAGTCGTCCAACAATAATGTCTTCGCTATTACATATTTTCCTATTTACAAGGCTAAATCTTTCTAGGAAAATAAAAAACAACAATTACATAGAAAAAAATCCCACTACAGATTTAATCTAATCCTACATGGCTTTCAGCATGTTGTTTTACTATTACAAGGATTCATATCAAAAAACCAATCCAGACATGTCTCGAGGTTTAATAAAATACAAACACATAAACCATAATAGCCGGGATTTCAAACCACCTACAATAAAAGCTATGTAACAAATTCGAATAAAACAAAGCCGAAACCTTACCTTTTATACCAAATGAAAGAATTATATGTTCGGGTACGGTCGAAAAATTCCACTTTCGTGCTACGCATTTAAGAATTGGGAATTCCTAACCAAACCTGAACGCTCGTGTAATACGATTCAAACCCTTTTGAAATACCACATGAGCACCGGATCTTAGTTTCACTTTATTCGAATTTGCAACGCAACAATATAATGATAACTAATAAAAATAGAAAGATAGAAATTGACCTCTTGAAGTGTGTCCCTTAAGTAATCTCTTGTATGACTCTTAAACATTATCTGACATTGTGTTGGCAGTGATCTTCAGAATGAATGGAATCAGCAACAAAAACTGAACACATAAATTTCCCGAAAAAAAGTTCAAGCCGCTGTCACCCCGTGCGTATTCTCACGCGCCGCCGCCAACCACCTCACACGCTGCCTTGCCGATTCCCACGCACCACCACCAAAACAAAACTCTGATCGCCGCTCCTGACACAGAAATCGAGCCACCACACCAAAGATGAAAGACAAAGCTTTTGTCTTATCTTTCTCTCTATAGCTTTCTCTCTCTAGTTTCTTGAATTATGAAACTTGTGAATTGTGTGTCTTGTTATTGCTAATCCCTTGTCTATTTATAGAGTTACAAGGGAGACCATAAGTGGTCTTGAGTTAGGTTTTGTTGTTAAGCTTGGGTTTTGGTAATTTCCAAATCTCAATTAGATTACATAATTATTTGATTTCATAATTTGTAATTCAAACAAGAATTAATTAATAAATTAATTAACTAAATCCACTTTTGTCAATTTAGTAATTGACAGTTAAAATTAATTAATTAAATAATTAATTCACTTTATCAATTAACCCAACAACATCATTAATCGTACCACTAACGGATTAATTATAGCATCACCGCTCAAACCATAATTGCTTCTGGAGCTACTAATTTAATTATTCTTTATTCTCCCCACGTCAAAGATACGATACATGTCAATTTATTAATTTACTGATAAATTAATTAATCAACTTCCTATAATTCGAGATTAGTACCACTTGACCTTATTATTACACCGGACATAAGTCCACTGGCCGAGTTTAGTATAATAAGCATTTCAAGCTTATCTCGAGAGCAGCATCACCCCGGACGCACCGGTACATGGTTTTTTTTTGACAAGCAATAGCACACTAAGCAATCAAACACGCACACCCAACCTACCGAGAATATTGGTATTAGGTGAACTCACTATTTGGCATATCAAAGTACACTATGCTTAATCCTCATGCCTATTCAATTCTAGGGATTAAGAGATAGAATACTAGGATTGAATAGTCTATTAAATCAGTATAAGACAATGCAACCCAAACTGGTCATGCTGAATATGTCCCATACATATCTGTATGATTCAATTAGTTTAGATAAACCAATATCAGAATCACACAATAACTTAAACAAACAGTATGTCCAAATTATCTTTGTCACGAGCCTAGCTTATACATAATAACTTTAACCAATGATGAGATCTACTATGTTACACCCAACACCTCATCATCTAGTCACTAGATATAAGTGGACAACATATGTAAAACATAAAACATATAACTGAAACATTTAACTCGATATATAAAACTGGAAAATAATTTTTCATACAACCAAAGTTTTCAGTATTCAAAACTAACATATCTATGGTAAAATCATTTTCTTTATTGGTTTTGAATACTAAATTTTTTCTTGTATTAAAACTATTTCCAAGTTTACATATCGATTAAATATTTTAGTTAAATTGTTTTTATATTTTACATATGTTGTCTTTTATATTATGTGATTAGATGATAAGGTGTCTAGTGTGACACATTAAATCTCATCATTGGTTAAAATACATAATATATAAATGAGGTTCATAACTGAGACAGTTTTTGGATACACTGTCAGTTCAAGTTATTATGTGAATCTGAAATTGGTTTGTCTAAACTAATTGAATCATATAGATATGCCCGGGGCATATTGAGCATGACCTATTATAGGATGAAATGTCTTGTACTGATTTAATAGACTATTCAAACCTAGTATTCTATCTCTAAATCCCTAGACTTGAGCATACATGAGGATTAGACATAGTGTACTTTAATTTGCCAAATAGTGAAGTCACCTGAGGCAAATAGTCTCGGTAGATTAGGTGCGCATGTTTGATTGTTTGATGTGTTGTTACTTGGCAAAAGGAAACCATGTACCAGTGCGTCTGGATTGATGGTGCTCCCGAGACGAGGTCGTTATGTTTACTATACTAAACCCGATCATTGGACTTATATTTGGTATAGTAAAAAGGTCGAGTGGTACTAATCTCAGATTATAAGAAGTTAATTAATTAATTTAGCTTGTAACTTAATAAGTTAATGAGCACTATATCTTTGAAGTGGGGAGATTAAAGAATAATTAATTTAGTTGTTCTGGAAGCAATTCTTGTGTAGGATAGTAGTGTCATAATTAATCCGTTAGTGGTACGATTAATTATGCATTGGGTTAATTGATAAAGTATAATTAATTATTTAATTAATTAATCCTAAGGTTCAATTAGTAAATTGACAAAGTGAAATTAATTAATTAATTATTTAATTCTTATAGTTCAATTAGAATTAGAAAATTCCAAGAATTAGGAAATCTAATTGGATTTGAAAATCTAATTATTTTTGGTAACTAATTGGATTTGAACACTAATTAAAACACAAACCCAATAGGAAGACCAATTGCAAACCAACTTAGAGTCTCTCTTGTAACTCTATAAATAGACATAGAGAGTTGGCAATTAGAATACATAGTTCATAATTTCATTGTTCGAGAAACTTAGAGAGAGAGAGATTTTGAGAGAAAAGATAGAGAGAGAAAGAATTCTTCTCCCTCCTTGAGCCGCGGTAAGGTGATAACCAAGTAGCAACCGCGTGACTTTTTCCAGTGGTGGCGCGTGTCATTCACGCGCGGGCAATCCGGGCAGCGGTGTTTGGAGCAAATTCTGACAGCCAGTTTTTGTGAGTTATGTGTGATTGCTAATTCATTTGGTTCATTGGTTCGTTGCCCACACAACGTACAAGCCAGTCTTGAGTCATACTAGAGAATCACCTAAGTACACGTTTCAAAAGGTAAACTTCCGCTATAATTATGAGTTTTATTTGTTGCATGACAAATCGAATAAAGTAAAACTAAGATCCTGTGCAATGATGTTTTAAGCAAAGATTAGAATAGTAATTGCGCTAGTGCTTAGGCCCGGTCAATGCACGAAAGTAAATTTTTGACCAGGCCTGGGCGGATAATCTTTCAATAGGTATAAGAGCATGGTTTTGGCTTTGCTTTATTCGATTTGTTACATGGCTTTATTTGCAGGTGGTTTTGTCATCCCAGCTATTATGGTTGCGTTTTTACGTCTTAATTGAACCCCGCGACATGTCCGGGTTATTTTTTTAATGAATGCTTGTAATAGTAAAACCACTTGCTGAAATCGTGTAGGATTATATCAAATCTCTAGTAGAATTTTTTTATGTAATTTGTCGATTTAATTTTCCTAGATAAAATTTAGCCTTGTATTTAGGAAAATTTTGTAATTCGAAGACATTATGTTGGACAACTTGGATGTGGGTTTTGGTTTATCGCAATTTGGGTGATTCCAATGATTGCGTAGAAAATTGGGAAAACACAGACAAATTGCAAGAAGACCAAATAACGGGTGGGAACAGATTAAGAAATCTAGCAAGACAAGGTGGCACCGGTGAATTGTCGCCGACAGCACACCTCTGGAAGTAGGTAATGCCGCCGCGCCACTATTAATAGTGCTAGTGGCCGGTGGCACTACAGTAGTGCTGCTGCGTAGCAATACAGCAGTAGGCGCACCGCCCACTAGCCAGTACTGCTGTAGCACCACACATACAACCCACGTGCCAGCTGCACATATAGTCAGCGGGTGTCCTGCACGCACGATCTGCGCATGCGCTCATGTTCCTCCTGGCCAAAATTTCCATTTTTTTTTACTGTCAAAGCATGACACTTTTCCATCACAGAGACATGATGGAACACCAGACAAGGCAGCAGAAGGAAGCGATTAAAACCATAATAGTTAGAAAATTTATTTAACGTATTTATTTCTCATTTCTTGTTTTAATTGTTGTTTACATATTTTAATTTTCTGTTTCATTTTAGGCATAATTAAAGCATGTTGGTTTTATTTTGCATATAACTTAGGATTATAATTGCGTGTCAAACAGAAAAAACCCTCATTTTAGAAATCTAAGTGAGAGTGGGTTGGTTAATATTCCCATAGCATCCATTGCGAATTCATAAGTGGTGAGGGTAGACTTGGGCGTTGGCATTAGAGGCTTCCTCCATATTGGATGAGTTTAACCATAAGATCACTAGTTTGAATTTCTAAGTAAGATTACTAGAGTAAGTTAAAATTGGAGAAATGTGATACCCTCTCCATCTGAGGCGCACTATGTTAGGTAACAAATTTAGAAGCCACGTAATGGCATACACCTAGTGTATGATTTGTAGTATTCCTTCCATCAAGATTACACTGCTTATTTGTATGGCTCAAAGCACTGACTATTAACTACATTGATCAATAGGCCAAATGGTGTAGCTAATGAACTTAGTTCCTCTCAAACGAATATAGGCTAGCGTAAACGTTCACACTATCGTAACTTGGCACAAATCCTGGTGAATGAGACGTCGGTACATTTAATTATTATTTTGAGGGATGTCAGTAATTGATTTGTGAATTTTAAGATTCTTGCATTATTTACTGAAACATTGTCTGTATATTTATTTACAGTTTTCGATATGGCTTTTAATCCATTAGCTATAATATTGAAAGACAACAAATTAACTGGTCCAAATTATGTCGATTGGAGTCGTAACTTGGACATTGTCCTAATGGTTGAGTAGTATAAGTTTATGCTCACTGAAGTATGTCCAAATACGCTCACTAATAAAACACCTCAAGCAGCTAGGGAAGTCTATCAACTGTAGACAAGGCTGATGAGATGACGCGGTGTTACATTCTGGCTTCTGTGTCCAATGTTCTGCAACATCAACTTCATCCTAAGATCTCTGCCTTTAACATGATGGCTCACCTGGGAAAGATGTTTGGTCATCAAGGCAAGACAACAAACCAATCAGCCATGAGGAAGATAATGAATACCAAAATGGCTGAAGGCACCTCAGTGAGAGATCACGTGCTTCACATGATTAGTAACATCAATGAGATAGAGGTGTTAGGAGGTGAGATTGATCCTAAAATTAAGGTTGATATTGAAAAATTATATGCCTGGGCCCAGTCAAAACTCACTTTCATGCTACGCATTCCGGAATCGGAATCTTTGACCAGGCCTAGACTCTAGCACAATCGCTATTACAATCCTTGCTTGAAATAACATTACACATGATATTGGTATATACTCATTTGATTTATCATGCAACAATAATTTTCTAATTAAAAATGGAATCATACAAAAGTACCTCTTAGAGCGTGTTAACTCAGGTGATCACTTGTATGACTCAAGACTATGATTGCACATTGTGTGGGCAACGATCTAGCAACCAATTGATTAGAAATCAACACAACTGGGTCACCAGAAAAAAATTCATCAACGCCTTGCCTAGAGCATGACGTTCACGCGCCACTTAGCTTAAGCTTAAAAAATTCAGACTTAGAGAGATAAATTTTATCTCTCTAGAATTTTTTCTCTCTAAGTTTTGTTGTCTTGAAAACGAATGAATTGTGTGTTATGTAATTGCTAATCCCTTGTCTATATATAGAGTTACAAGAGAGACCCCAAGTTGGTTGAGGATTGGCCTTCCTAATATGTTTAGGTAATTAATTAGTTTCCAAATCCAATTAGGAAACTAATCTAATTGGATAAACCAAATCCAATTAAATTTCCTAATCTCTAGAATTTCTTAATTCTAATTGAAACTTAAGACTTAATTAATTAATTAACTAATTCTACTTTGTTAATTACTTAATTAATCCTTAGGAATAATTAATTAATTAATTCTACTTATTCAATTAACCCATTACAAAATTAATCGTACCACTAACGGATTAATTTTGGCACTACCATCCTAAACCAGAATTGCTTCCGGAATAACTAAATTAATTTATTCTTATTCTCCCCACATCAAAGATTTAGTGCTCGTTAATTTATTAATTTACTGATAAATTAATTAATTAACTTCTTTAATTTTGAGACTAGTACCACTCAACATTTTTACTATACCGGACATAAGTCTACCGGCCGGGTTTAGTATAATAAACATAACGAGCTCATCTCGAGAGCACCATCTCCCCGAACGCACCGCTACATGGTTTTCTTTCAAAAAGCAGCTGCACACCAAGTAACTAAACACGCGCACCCAGCCCACCGAGACTATTGGCCACAATTTACCTAACTCATTGGCAGATCAAAGTACACTATATCTAATCCTTATGCCCGCTCAAGTATAGGGATTAAGAGATAGAATACTAAGAATGATTTGTCTATTAAATTAGTACAAGAGAAATCATTCTAAATGGTCAAGTTCAATACGCTACGAGCATATCTATATGATTCAATTAGTTTAGACAACCAGTTATCTGAAACACATAATAACCTAAACTGACAAATTTTCCAAAACTGACTCGGTTACGAACCTCATTTATATATTATGTCTTTTAACCAATAATGAGATCTACTGTGTCACACAAGACACCTCATCATCTAACTACATAATATAAATGGACTAAAATTGAGCAACATATAAACCGAAACATTAAATCGATATATTAACTGGGAAAAAAGGTTAATATAAGCATAACTTGAGTATTCAGACCTAACAATCTCCCACTAATACGTAAGTTGTGCTTTAAGTACATAACTTCATTCAATCTTATACATTCTACAATATATCTAGAAAAAATATCTTGGCTCTCCTAAGTATCTGATCCCCATGCCCTCCACGTGAGCCTCAAAGACTTTTGAAGTCAATGTCTACATGAAAGGATCTACAAGGTTATCCTCCGATGCTCTCTTAGCCACGACCATGTTTTCCCTTTTGATGATTTCTCATATCAGGTGGTACTTGCGCTGTATGTGTTTACTCGCCCTATGAGCTCGTGGTTTCTTCCAGTTTGCTACTGCACCGTTGTTATCACAGTACACTATGATTGACTTCTGCAAACTAGGAATCACATCTAAGGACAATAAGAAGTTCTTGAGCCACACTGCTTTTTTTGCTGCCTCTAATGCGGCAACGTATTCAGCCTCCATGGTAGAGTCCGCCACGTATTTCTGCTTAACACTCCGCCAAACTTTGGCTCCACCTCCCAAAGTAAACACATACCCTGATGTAGACTTGCTCTTGTCCCTGTTGCCTTAGAAATCTGAATCTGTGTAATCTCGGGGTACCAGCTCATGCGCCTGATAGACTAACACTTGGTCTCTCATTCTACGCAAATACTTGAGAATGCATTTTACTACTTCTCAATGAGCTTTCCTAGGCCTACTCTGATATCTGCTTACAATGCCAATGACATAACAGATATCAGGTATCGTACATAACATGGCATACATGAGACTTCGTACTGCAAAGCATAAGGAACTGTCTTCATGGCCTCTATCTCCTCGACAGTCCTGAGAGACTATTCTTTAGATAGATGCACTATGTGTCTGAAATGTCGAAAACCTTTCCAGGAGTTCTGCATGTTAAAATAGGCCAGAATCTTATCTATGTATGAAGCTTGGGAGAGCGTTAACGAACATTTCCTACGATCTCAAATTATCTTGATCCCAGGGATATGTCCCACTTCTCCTAAGTCGTTCATATCTAATTGTTTGGATAGTCATGCCTTTACGTCTGATAACACTTTCTTGTTGTTGCCAATCAATAGAATGTCATCTACGTAAAACCCAAGAAACACCACCATGTTTCCATCACGTCTGCGATACACACATTGTTCATCCAGACACTGAGTAAATCCATAGAACTGGATTACCTCATCAAAATGGATATTTCAAGATCAAGATGTCTTCTTAAGTCCGTAAATAGACTTCTTAAGCCTGCAAACCTTATGCTCCTGGCCTTTTTGAACGAATCCCTCTGGTTGCTGCATGAAGATGGTTTCCTTAAGACTTCCATTAAGGAAAGTTGTCTTGACATCCATCTGTAATATCTCATAATCTAAATGAGCAGTTATAGCCAAGAGAATCCGGATCAACTTAAGCATGGCTACCAGGGAGAAGGTTTTCTCATAATCGATTCCGTCTTTCTGAGTATACCCCTTCGCCACCAGCCTACCTTTAAAGGTTTTAACCTTTTTGTCAGGTCCTCTCTTGCGTTTGTAGACCCACTTACTTCCAATGGGCTTAAACCCATCAGGCAGGTCCACAAGCTCCAAAACTTGATTGTGGTCCATAGACCAATCTCGGATATTATTGCCTTTCGCCAAGATTCTGCATCTTTATCTCGGAGAGCCTGGTTATAGTTAACTGGGTCAGGCTCAGGCGCCCCTGGGAATTTGTATGAGGCCTCTCCCATACCAATGAACCTATCGGGCTATCTCACAACCCTCCTACTACGATGAGACACCACCTGTGTAGGCACATCATCTGTGATATCTTGTGTAGTGTTGGTGTATCTACTTGTGCTGGTGCATCAGGATCATCAGTTTGTCTCTTAAGCTCTTCTAGTACTATCTTGCTCTTGGGCTTGTGATCTAGAATATAGTCTTCCTCTAAAAATCTGGCATTGGTACTAACCACCACCTTCAGATCTTTAGGACTATAAAAAAGACCACCCTTCGTTCCCCTAGGATATCCTACAAACAGCATTACTTAAGTTTTTGCATGTAACTTAGCCGCATCTGCCTAAAGCACATGTGCTGGACAACCCAACATTCTGAGATGTCTTAGACTGGTCGTACGCCCATTCCACAACTTTACTAGGGTTGAAGGCATGATTTTAGATGGTACAAGATTAAGGATGTACATTGTTGTTTCTAAGGCATATCCCCAGGACGAACTTGGCAAATCACTATAGCTCATCATTGATCCAACCATTTCCATGAGAGTTTGGTTCCTTGTTTTTACTACACCGTTCTGCTGTGGTGTGCCAGTTGCAGACGAAAGATGACTGAATTCTGACCTCACTGAGGTATTCTCGAAATTCGTTAGACAAGTACTCCCCACCACGATCTGATCACAGAGTCTTGATACGTTTACCATGATGTTTCTCCACATCTGCCCGATACTCTTTGAATTTACTAAAGTATTCGGACTTGTGACACAATAGGTAAATATATCCGTACCTTGAGTATTCATCTGTGAACGTCACGAAATACTCAAACTCACCTCGTGCTTGTACCGACATAGGTCCACACAAGTCAAAGTGAATCAACTCTAATACTTCTTTTGATCTATAATCGTTTGCCTTAAAAGGTCTCTTGGTCATCTTACGTTCCAAGCAAGATTCGCAGGTTGAATAACTGTCAATCTCAAATGAACTTAAAGGTCTATCATTGACCAACCTTTGAATCCTACTAAGATTTATATGACCTAGCCTAAGATGCGAAATATAGGTTTGATTCATTTTAGAAGGTTCTTTCCTCTTATTAGTGTTAGATGATACGCCGTCTATCTCTAAGTTTTGCACAACAAGGGAGTTTAATTTAATTATAAACAAATTTGCAGCTAATAAACCAGAACAAATAAGTTTTCCATCTTTTCTAATAACAACATAATCATCAGAAAAAATAAACTTATAACCATTCTTCAAGAGTTTAGAAACTGAAATAAGGTTCTTTCTAAAACTCGGTACATAACGACAATTGACTAACTCTAATCTAGAATTTTCAAAATTTACAGTAACAACTCCCACTGCTTCTACTGACATATTTGTAGTGTCGCCCAAATAGATGTCTAACTCGCTTTCTCTAAGCTTCCGGGTTACTTAGAACCCCTGCAAAGAATTACAAACATGATCAATTGCTCCTGAATCCACACACCAAGTATCTGTGGGAATCACAGCTAAACATGTCTCAGTAATTAAGGCAGAAACTGTCGTACCTTTAAACTTTAGACAATCCGATTTCCAATGTCCCGTCTTCTCACACTTGAAGCATTTGCTGTTGGGCTTGCTCTTCTTTGTGATTTCAGGCTTAGCAACAAGTTTCTTGCCATTCTTCGTTTTCTTGTTCTTGCCTTTAGGCACAAAAGAAGAACTTGAAGCCTTCACTGTGACCAAAGCTTGCTTCTTCTCGTGGAAGATGCCTTTGGCCGACACCAATGCTGTTAAGAGCTCGGGTAGAGTATACTGTATTTGGTTCATGTTATAGTTCACCCGAAACTACTCAAAACTAGAGGGTAGACTCTGGAGGATAACATCAATCTGACTTTCGGGGTCTATTTCTCCTCCCAACACCTCTATCCCATTAATGTTACTGATCATGTGAAACAAATAATCTCTCACCGATGAGCCCTCAGCCATTCTAGTATTCATTATATTTCTCATGGCTGATTGCCTAGCTGTCCATCCTTGATGAGCAAACATCTCTCTCAGGTGAGTCATCATGTTAAAGGCAGAAACCATGGGATGAAGCTGATGTTGCAGCACATTTGACATAGAGGCTAAAATGTAACACCGTGCCATCTCATCCACTTTTCTCAACCTCGCATAGGCATCCCTATCCCCTTGAAGAGAATCATCGTTTGGCACATCAGGCCAGACTTCGGTGAGCACAAAGTTATACTACTCAGCCGTCTAGACAATGTCCAAATTATGACTCCAATCGACATAATTAGTACCAATTAACTTTTTTTCTTTCAAAATTGTAGCTAAAGGATTGAATGTCATATCGAATACTAAAAATGAAATAAACAGACAATGTTTTAGTGAATATCCTAGAATTTCAAAATTAACAAGAAATTCTAACAATTATTGACTTCCCTCAAAACAATAATTTAAACCACTGACATCTCATTAACCGGAATTCTTGCAAGCTACGATAGTGTGGACGTTTACGCTAACCCACATTCATTTGAGAAGAACCAAGTTCATGAACTACACTATCTAACCAAACGACCTATCGATCAATGTAGCTAATAGTCAGTGCTTTCAGTCGTACAAATAAGCAGCGTCACTTCGATGGGAGGAATACCACAACTCGTATATAAGTGTGTGCCATTACGTGACTTCTTAGTTTGTTACCTCAAGATAGTGCACCTCAGATGGACAGGGTATCGTATTTCTCCTAGTTAAAATTACTCTAGTCATCTTACCTAGAAATCTAGTAATCTTGTAGTTAGACTCATCCGAATGGAATAAGGCCCTAATGCCAACGCGCAAACCCACCCACATCACATATAAACTCGTAATAGTGGCTATGTGAATATTAAACCAACCTACACCCACTTAGATTTCTAAATTGAGGGTTTTTCCGGTTTTAACATGCAATTAACTAATCCTAAGTATATGCAAACATAAAACCATCATGTTTTAAAATCATGCATCTAAAATACAACACAAAAATTAAAGCACCAAATTAAAACTATAAATACAGGAAATAAATACGAAAAATAAATTTCCTGACTATCATGGTTTTAATTACTTCCATCTTCTGCCTTGATCTCGTGTCCCATCACATCACTCGATAGATTGAGTCTTGAACTTCAAAAAAATTAACTTGGAGGAAAAATGGGCCAAAAACACGACAAATGGGCCGTGCACAGCATTCTTTGCTGCGTCGCGCGACGGCAATGTTGCTGGTTGCCGGCGGCGGCTCCCGCTGGCGCCACCCCCACCGCTGATTCTTCCTTCGCTTCTTTTTCCACACTATTTGTTCTTCTTGCAATTCGTTCTGGGTTTTTCGGGATTTCTACGAATTAACGATAACCCAAAACTCATGAATTTAAGTTGCCCACCATAACGCCTTCGATTACAAAAAATTAATTCTCCTACTACAAGGCTTCTAGGAAAATTAAAAAATTGAATTATATAGAAAAAATCCTACTATAGATTTGATCTAATCCTACACGGCTTCCAGCATGTGGTTATACTATTACAGGCATTCATAATAAAACCAAACCCGGACATGTCCCGGGGTTTAATTAAAAACCATACAAATGTAACCATAATAGTTGGGATTTCTAAACCACCTGCAAATAAAACCATGTAATAAATCGAACAAGGACAAAACCCAAAACCAAGCTCCGATACCAATTGAAAGATTATCTGCTCGGGCCCGGTCAAAAACTCACTTTCATGCTACGTATTTCAGAATTGGAATCATAGACGAGACCTAGACTCTAGCACAATCGCTATTCCAATCCTTGCTTGAAATAACATTGCACAGGATCTTGGTATGTACTCATTCGATTTATCACGCAACAATAATTTTCTAATTAAAAGCGGAATCATAGAAAAGTACCTCTTGAAGCATGTTAACTCAGGTGATCGCTTGTATGACTCAAGACTATGATTGCACGTTGTGTGGGCAACGATCTAGCAACCAATTGATCAGCAATCAACACAACTGGGTCATCGAAAAAAATTCAGCAACGTCTTGCCAAGCGAGTGAGGTTCACGAGCCACTTAGCCCCGAGAGAGAAGCTCCACGTGCCGCCGGGATTGTGGAAAATCCAGCAGCCAATAAGATTAAAAAATTCAGACTTAGAGAGATGAATTTTGTCTCTCTAGAATTTTGACTCTCTAGAATTTTCTCTCTCTAAGTTTTTTTTCTTGAAAACTAATTAATTGTGTGTTATGTAATTGCTAATCCCTTGTCTATATATAAAGTTACAAGAGATACCCCAAGTTGGTTTAGGAGACTGTTCCTCAGATAGAAACACTGCATGCCTGAAAGGTAGAAAACCTTTCTTGGAGTTATGCATGTTAAAACGGGCAAGAATTGTGTCTATGTACGAAGCATGGGAGAGCGTTAACAAACGTTTCCTACGATCTCGAATTATCTTGATCCCAAGAATATGTCCCGTTTCCTCTAAGTCCTTCATATCAAACTGCTTAGACAACCATGTCTTTACATCTGATAACACTTTCTTGTTGTTGCTAATCAATAGAATGTCATCTACGTAAAGCAAAAGAAACACCACTGAGTTTCCATCACGTATGCGATACACACATTGCTCATCCGGACACTGAGTAAATCCGAAGAACTGGATTACCTCATCAAACCTGATGTTCCAAGATCTAGATGCCTGCTTAAGTCCATAAATAGACCTCTTAAGCCTGTAAATCTTATGCTCTTGGCCTTTTTCAATGAATCCCTCTGGTTGCTGCATAAAGATAGTTTCCTCAAGACTTCCGTTTAGGAAAGCTGTGTTGACATCCATCTACCAAATCTCATCATCCATATGAGCAGCTATGGCCAAGAGAATCCGGATCGACTTAAGCATGGCTACCGGGGAGAAGGTTTCCTCATAATCGATTCCCTCTTTCTGAGTATACCCATTCGCCACCAGCCTAGCTTTAAAGGTTTCCACCTTCCTGTCAAGTCCTCTCTTACGTTTGTAGACCCACTTGCATCCAATGGGCTTAAACCCATCAGGTAGGTCCACAAGCTCCCAGACTTGATTGTGGTCCATTGACCCCATCTTGGATATCATTGCCTTACGCCAAGATTCTGCATCTTTATCTCGAAGCACCTCATTGTAGTTAATCGGGTCAGGTTCAGGCGCACCTGAGACTAGGTCTGAGGCCTCTCTCACGCCAATGAACCTGTCGGGCTGTCTCACAACCCTCCCACTACAACGAGGCACCACCTGTGTAGGCGCATCTTCTGTGATCTCATATGCAGTGTGTGGTGTATCTACTTGTGCTGGTGCATCAGGATTAGTAGTTTGTCATCTAAGCTCTTCTAGTACTATCTTACTCTTGGGCTTGTGGTCTAAGACATAGTCCTCTTCTAAAAATCTAGCGTTGGTACTTACCACCACCTTCTAATCTTTAGGACTATAGAAAAGACCACCTTTCATTCCCCTAGGATATCCTACAAACAGCATTAATTCTATTCTCGCATCTAACTTAGCTGTATCTACCTTAAGCACATGTGCTGGGCAGCCCCAAATTCTGAGATGTCTTAGATTTGGCTTGCGCCCATTCCACAACTCTACTGGGGTTGAAGGCACGGTTTTAGATGGTACACGATTAAGAATATACATTTCTATTTCTAAGGCATATCCCCAGAACGAACTTGGCAAATCACTATAGCTCATCATGGACCTAACCATTTCCATAAGAGTTCGATTCCTCCTTTCTGCTACACCATTCTGCTGTGGCGTGCCAGGTGCAGACAACTGAGACTGAATTCCTACCTCAGTGAGGTAATCTCAAAATTCATGGGACAGGTACTCCCCACCACGATCTAAACGCAGCGTCTTGATACTATTACCATGATGCTTCTCCACATCAGCCCGAAACTCTTTGAACTTGCCAAAACATTTGGACTTGTGGCGTATTAGGTAAATGTATCCGTACCTAGAGTAGTCATCCGTGAACGTCATGAAATACTCGTATCCCTCTCATGCCTGGACCGTCATAGGTCCACACAAGTCAGAATAAATCAATTCTAATACTTCTTTAGCTCTATAACCTTTTGCCTTCAAAGGTCTCAAGGTCTCTTGGTCATCTTACCTTCCAAGCAAGATTCGCAGGTTGCATAACTGTCAATATCTGATGAACCTAAAGGTCCATCATTGACCAACCTCTGAATCCTACTAAGGTTTATATGACCTAGCCTGAGATGCCAAAGATAGGCTTGATTCATTTCAGAAGGTTTCTTCCTCTTATTAATGTTAGATACTGAGCTATCTATTTTTATATTTTGCGCAACAGGGGAATTAGAATTAACCACGAATAAATTGTCAACCAATGAACCAGAACAAATAAGTTTCCAATTTTTTCTAATAAGTACAGAGTCATCAGAAAAAATGAACTTATAACCGTTCTTCAAGAGTTTAGAAACCGAAATCAGGTTATTTCTAAACTTGGTACAAAAAGACAATTTACTAATTCTAAGCTACAATTTTCGAAATTTAGCCTAACTACTCCCACTACTTCTACTGACACTCTTGTAGTGTCGCCCCATGTAGATATCCAGTTCGCCCTCTCTAAGCTTCCGGGTTACTTGGAACCCCTGTAAAGAATTACAAACATGGTCAGTGGCGCCTGAATCCACACACCAAGTATCTGTGGGAATCACTGCTAAACATGTCTCAGTAATTAGGGCAGAAACAATCGTACCTTTGAGCTTTGGACAATCCACTTTCCAGTGTCATGCTTTATCACATTTAAAGCACTTGCCCTTGGGCTTGCCTTTCTTCGCGATGTCTGGCTTTGCAGCAAGTTTCTTCTTGCCATTCTTCTTCATCTTGTTCTTCTTGCCTTTCGGCCCAGAAGAAGAACTCGAACCCTTTACTACGACCAAAGCTTGCTTTTTCTTGTGGAAGATGCCTTCAGCCGCCACCAAATCAGTCAAGAGCTCGGGCAACATATAAACCCTTTGGTTCATATTGTAGTTTACCTGAAACTGCTCAAAACAAGAGGGTAGACTCTGGAGGATAATATCTATCTGACTCTCCGGGTCGATATCTCCTCCCAACACCTCTATTTTATTGATGTTGCTTATCATGTGTAAAACATGATCTCTTACCGATCTGCCTTCAGCCATTTTGGTGTTCATTAACTTCCTCATGGCTGACTGCCTGGTAGTCCTGCCTTGATGCACAAACATCTCCCTTAGGTGTGCCATCATTTCAAAGGCGGAGAGCATGGGATGAAACTGATGTTACAGCACATTTGACACAGGGGCCAAAATGTAGCACCGCGCCATCTTATCCACTTTCCTCCACCTGGCATAGGCATCCCTATCTTCTTGTTAGAGTTCTCATCAGGCACTTCTGGACATGCTTTGATGAGCACAAACTTATACTGCTCAGCCGTCAGGACTATATCCAAATTCCGATTCCAATCGACATAATTTGTTCCAGTTAATTTGTTGTCTTTCAAGATAGCAGCTAAGGGATTGAATGCCATATCGATTTAAACTGGGAAAATAAACAAACAATGTTTCATTTATATATGCTAGAATTTTGGAAAAATTCTAATTAATTATCGACTTTCCTCAAAACAATAATCTTAATCCACCAATATCTCATCCACCGGGATTCTCGCAAGCCACGTAGTATGGACATTTATGTTAACCCACATTCGTTTGAGAAGAACCAAGTTAATTAACTACACTATTTGACCAACGATCTTTTGATCAATGTAGCTAATAGTCGGTGTTTTTAGCCGTACAAGTAAGCAGCATAACCTCGCGGGAGGAATACTGCAGATTGTACACTAAGTGTGTGCCATTACGTGACTTCTGAGTTTGTTACCTTAGGATAGTGCGCCTCAGATGGAGAGGGTGTCACATTTCTCCTAGTTAAACTCGCTCTAGTCATCTTACTCAGAAGTTCATAGTCTAGCGATCTCGGGGCTGGACTCATCCAAATGGAGGAAGACCCTAATGCCAATACGCAAGCCCACCCACATCACATATAAACCCGTAATGGTGGCCATGGGGATATTAAACCAACCCGCTCCCACTTAGATTTTCAAATTGAGGGTTTTTCCGATTTTAACATGCAATTAACGAACCTAAGTTATATGCAACCATAAAACCGGCCATGCTTTAAATTCATGCATCTAAAATACAACATAAAATAAAGCATAAAAATAAAAACGATAAATAAAGGAAATAAATACAAAAAATAAATTTCCCGACTATTATGGTTTTAATTGCTTCCATCATTTGCCTTCATCTCGTGTCCCGTCACGTCACTCGATGGAGAGAGTCTTGAACTTCAAAAAATGAAAACTGGAGGAAAAACAGGGCCAAAAACAGCCCGAACGGCCTAAACAGGTCGCCCGTGCCGTAGCACAGCCCAAAGGCCGCACCGTCCGCGCGGCCCTGCGCGTCTGTGCGTGCACAGCCCTTGCGGGCCTTGCCGCAGAGCCCGCCTGGGCCGTGGGCGCGGCCTACACGGCCCAGTGCGCAGCAACTGGTGCACGCTGCTACTGCCTGCTACTGCCGCACCTGGGCACAGCATGCTGCTGCGCCATGCGGCAGCGGCTCCTGCTTCATCCCCTGACCAGAGCGACTGCTACTGACGGTCGTTGCCGGCGTCGCCTCCTGCCGCCAATTCCTCTTTCGCTTTTGAAGGAAAACTGAACAAGCCCGGGCTAAATCGAAAACCTCACTTTCGTGCAATGCATTCCAGAATCGGAAGCTTTCAACCAAACTCAGGCTCAAATTAGTTTACCCATGAACAGATCTAGGCTTATACTTATTTAATTTATTAATCGGAACACAAAAGATTCGATCTTTAATAAAAGCGGAAGTTAAAGATTCTACCTTTTGAAGCGAAGTCCCTTGCTTAAAGAAAACCCAATTATTTGTAGCAATTTCCACAAGAAATCCAATCGATATCTCCATAGAAACTTCGAATATTGGGTGGGCAATAATCTATTGAAGTTTACTCGTTCAGCCCACAAGGAAATCTCTCAAATCGGACTCAAAGAAAACCAAAATCTGATCAATAACTTGACCCTCAAGCAAAACCCGCTGCTGCCAAAATAAGAAAGGTACTGCCTTTCATGAAAATCGCCACTCCTACTGCTAAAAATCGGACTGCCCACTCGTGATCTAGACAGCCCCAAACCTCGGATCACTAAGGAGAGATCAAAGGCTTGAGCGGAATCAAACGCAGCAGGCAGCAGCGAAATCCAGCAGCAGAATAAACCCACAGCAGTCCGGCCGCTGCTGAATAAAAAAAAACCACAGTAGCAGTCCGGTTACTGCTCAATTAAAAACCCAGGCAGCAGCAGGTTTTTCCTGCTTGAAAAACCGACCAAAATCTGGGCAGTATAACCCTCAATTAGAACCCGGGCAGCAGCAGGTTTTTCCTGCTTGAAAAACAGACCGAGAACTGGGTATGATTAATCCCAAATAAAAGTTGTGATCTTTGGTTCAAATCCAATTTTGAGGAAGTGAAAAATCTGGTTGTTTTTGAGAGAAAATTCTTGAAGGAAAAATTCTCTCTCTAAACCTTTTCACTCAAGAAAGCAAGAATAATGTCTTGCAAGACTTCCCTAATTTTTCTTGGGCATCAAGTCTTCTATTTATAGGAGCTCGATTGGAGACCTAATGGGCTCTCGAGTTAGGCCTTAAAATTTGACTTTCGTTGACCGCTAAGTCTTCCCGACTAATCAACTCCAATCGACCCATTTAAATTAATTTATTTAATCCACTTTGTCAATTTAATTTAATTGAACCCTTAGAATTAATTAATTCAAAATCGAATTAATTTCTAAATTCACTTTGTCGATTAAATATTAATTAAACCTTTTGGATTAATTAATTCACCGACTTCTTGGTTTCCGAGATTTGTACCACTCGTCCTTTTATTATACCGAACATAAAGTTCACCGGCCGGGTTTAGTATAATAACCTTACGAGCTCATCTCGGGAGCACCATCAACCCGGCGAACCGGTACGTGGATTCCTTCGACTAGCAATGGCACGTAAGAAGCTAAACACCGCATACCCAACTTACCGAGGTATTGGCCTCAATTGACCTCACTCTTTGACAAATCAAAGCACACGATATCCAACCCTCATGCCCGTCCCAATCTCGTGATTGAGAGACGGAATACTAGGACCGAATTGACTACGCCGATCAGTATAAGTCAATTCTATCCAAACTAGTCGTGCTCAATATGCCCCGGGCATATCTGTGTGATTTAAACTAGTTTAGATAAACCAATTTCCAAACCACACAATAACCTATACCGATAGTATGTTCAGACTATCTCGGTTACGAGCATACTTTTTATATATCAATACTTTAACCAATAACGGTATCTACTGTGTTTGTCGACACCCCGTTATCTAGTTCTATGATATAAAGGAACAAATTTATACTGAAACAAAATGATATGTCATCTGTGGATATTAGTTTTTGATACAAGCCATAGCTTTTCTGTATTCAAAACTAACAGCTTTTTCCCACTCTATTTGGTCTTCTTGCAATTCATTCTGAGTTTTCTTGGGTTTCTACGAATTAACAATAACCCAAAAATTCACGAATTCAAGTTGCCCACTATAACGCCTTTGATTACAAAAAATAATCTTCCTACTACAAGGCTATCTAGGAAAATTAAATAATCAAAATTACATAGAAAAAATCCTTCTACAGATTTAATCTAATCCTACACGGATTCTAGCACGTGGTTATACTATTACAAACATTCATAATAAAATTAAATCCAGACATGTCCCGGAGTTTAATTAAAAACCCATACAAACGTAACCATAATAGTCGGGATTCTAAACCACCTGCAAATAAAACCGTGTAATAAATCGAACACGTACCAAAACCCCCTAAACCAGGCTCTAATACCAATTGAAAGAGTTTGCCACATAGGATCTGGGTTTGCACCCGCTCGATTTACCACGCAACAAAATTTTCTAATTTAAAGCGGAACCTTAGAAAGTTACCTTTGAAGCGTGCACCTGGTGATTCTCTTGTATGCCTCAAGACTATGACTTCTTGTTGTGTGGGAAACAATCCAGAAGCCAATTGATCAGTAACTCACCACAATCCACTTGCCAGAAAAAACCAGCACCTCCGCACCTAACAAGTACTGCAAACGCACTGCCTGGAGAGAGAGAAAGCAGCACACGGGGCTAGCAATGAAGGACCAAAATTTCGGCCACTACCTTGAAAAACCAGCCACCAATTTTGCTTAAAATCTGACTTCGAGACTTGAGAAAATTAATTTCTCTCTCTAGGATTTTATCTCTCTAGATTCTTGAATTGTGAATCTATTGAATTGTGTATCTTGAATAGCTAATCCCTTGTCTATTTATAGAGTTACAAGAGAGACCCCAAGTTGGTTTAGGATTGGTCTTCCTAATGGGTTTAGGTAATGTATTAGTTTCCAAATCCAATTAGGTAACCAACCTAATAGGATAAACCAAATCCTACTAGATTCCTAATCTCTAGGATTTCCTAATTCCAATTGAAACTTAAGACTTAATTAATTAATTAAATAATTCACATTTCTTAATTGATTAATTAACCCTTAGGAATTAATTAAATAATTCCACTTTGTTAATTACTTACTTAACCCTTAGGAATTAATTAAATAATTCCACTTTGTTAATTACTGAATTAACCCTTAAGAATAATTAACAAATTAATTAATTAAATCTACCTATTCAATTAACCCATTACAAAATTAATCGTACCACTAACGGATTAATTTTGGCACTACCATCCTACACCAGAATTGCTTCCGGAATAACTTAATTAAATTATATTCATTAATCTCCCCACATCAAAGATATAGTGCTCGTTAATTAAAATTAATTTACTGATAAATTAATTAATTAACTTCTTTAATTCCGAGACTAGTACCACTCAACCTTTTTACTATACTGGACATAAGTCCACCGGCCGGGTTTAGTATAATAAACATTTCGAGCTCATCTCGGGAGCACCATCACCCCGGACGCACCGGTACATGGTTTCCTTTTGACAAGCAGCAGCACACCAAGTAACTAAACACGCGCACCCAACCTACCGAGACTATTGGCCACAATTGACCTCACCCTTTGGCAGATCAAAGTACACTATGTATAATCCTCATGCCCGCTCGAGTCTAGGGATTAAGAGATAGAATACAAGGATTGATTTGTCTATTAAATTAGTATAAGACAAATCATTCCTAAAGGTGAAGTTTAATATGCCCCGGGCATATCTATATGATTCAATTAGTTTAGACAAACCAATTATCTGAATCACATAATAACCTAAACCGATAGTTTGTCCAAAACTGTCTCAGTTATGAACCTCATTTATATATTATGTCTGTCAACCAATGATGAGATCTACTGTGTCACACCAGACACCTCATCATCTACTTACATAATATAAATGGACAATTATGCACAACAAATTATAACCAAAACATAAATCTATATATTACTGGGAAAAAGTACAACACAAACATAGCTTATGTATTCAATTCCAACAGGCACATGGATGTGAATAGAGCTTTCCTTAACGGAAGTCTTGAGGAAACCATCTTCATGCAGTAACCAGAGGGATTCATTAAAAAAGGCCAAAAGCATAAGGTTTGCAGGCTTAAGAGGTCCATTTACGGACTTAAGCAGGCATTCAGATCTTGGAACATCCAATTTGATGAGGTAATCAAGTCATACGGATTTACATAGTGTCCGGATGAGCAATGTGTGTGTCACAGATGTGATGAAACCTCGGTGGTGTTTCTTGTGCTTTACGTAGATGACATTCTATTGATTGGCAACAATAAGAAAGTGTTATCAGACATAAAGGCATGGCTGTCGAAGCAGTTTGATATGAAGGACTTAGGAAAAGTGGGACATATCCTTGGGATCAAGATAATTCGAGATAGGAGGAAATGTTCATTAACGCTCTTCCAAGCTTCATACATAGATACGATACTGGCCCGTTTTAACATACAAAACTCCAAGAAAGGTTTGCTACCTTTCAGACATGGAGTGCATCTACCTAAGGAACAGTCTCCCAAGACTGTTGAGGAGATAGAGGTCATGAAGATAGTTTCTTATGCTTCTGCAGTAGGAAGTCTCATTTATGCCATATTGTGTACAAGGCTTGATATCTGTTATGTCTTTGGCATTATAAGCAGATATCAGAGTAACCCCGAGAAAGCTCACTGGGAATCGGTAAAATACATTCTCAAGTATTTGTGCAGAACGAAATACAAAGTATTGGTCTATCAGGCACCTGAGCTGGTTCCCCGAGGTTACACAAATTCAGATTTCCAAGGCGACAGGGACATGAGTAAGTCTACCTCAGGGTATGTGTTTACTCTGGAAGGTGGAGCCATAGTTTGGCAGAGTGCCAAGCAGAAATGCGTGGCAGACTCCACCATGGAGGCTGAATATGTTGCCGCATCAGAGACATCGAAGGAAGCAGTGTGGCTCAAGAACTTCCTAGTGGACTTAGATGTGATTCTTGGTTTGTAGAAGTCTATCACAGTGTATTGTGATAACAACGGTCCAGTAGAAAACTCGAAGAAACCACGAGCCCACAAGGCGAGTAAACATATAGAGCGCAAGTACCACCTAATATGAGACATCATAAAGAGGGAAAATGTGGTCGTGGCTAAGATAGCATCAGAGGATAACCTTGCAGATCCGTTCATGAAGACATTGACTCTAAAGGTCTTTGAGGCTCACGTGGATGGCATTAGGATCAGATACTTAGGAGAGCCATGATAGTTTTTTTAGATATATAGTAGTGGAGTGTATAGGAGTTGAATGTAGTTGTATACTTAAAGGACAACTTAAGTATTAGTGGGAGATTGTTGGAGTTGAATACATAAGCTATGCTTGTATTCTACATTTTCCCAGTTAGTATATCGATTAATGTTTTTGTTACATTTTGTTGTGCATTATTTGTTCATTTATATTATGTAGTTAGATGATGAGGTGTCTTGTGTGACACAGTAGATCTCATCATTGGTTAAAATACATAATATATAAATGAGGTTCATAACCGAGACAGTTTTGGACAAACTGTCGGTTTAGGTTATTATGTGATTCAGATAATTGGTTTGTCTAAACTAATTGAATCATATAGATATGCCCGGGGCATATTGAACTTGACCATTTAGAATGATTTGTCTTGTACTAATTTAATAGACAAATCGTTCTTAGTATTCTATCTCTTAATCCCTAGACTCGAGTGGGCATAAGAATTAGACATAGTGTACTTTCATCTGCCAATGGGTGAGGTCAATTTTGGCCAATAGTCTCGGTTGGTTGGGTGCGCGTGTTTAGTTACTTGGTGTGCTGCTTCTTGTCGAAAGGAAACCATGTACCGGTGCGTCCGGGATAATGGTGCTCCCGAGATAAGCTCGTTATGTTTATTGTACTAAACCCAGCTGGTGGACTTATGTCCGGTATAGTAAAAAGGTCGAGTGGTACTAGTCTCAGAATTAAAGGAGTTAAATAATTAATTTATCAGTAAATTAATAAATTAACGAGCACTATATCTTTGATGTGAGAAGATCAAGAATAAATTAATTACGTTGTTCCGGAAGTAATTCTGGTGTAGGATGGTTGTTCCAAAATTAATCCGTTAGTGGTATGATTAATTTTGTAATGGGTTAATTGAATAGGTAGAATTAATAAATTAATTAATTATTCCTAAGGGTTGATTAAGTAATTAACAATGTGAAATTATTTAATTAATTAATTAAGTCTTAAGTTTTAATTAAAATTAGGAAATCCTAGATATTAGGAATCTAATTGAATTTGGTTTATCCTATTAGATTAGTTGCCTAATTGGATTTGGAAACTAATTAATTACCTAAACCCATTAGGAAGACCAATCCTAAACCAACTTGGGGTCTCTCTTGTAACTCTATATATAGACAAGAGATTAGCTATTACATATATACAATTCAATAGTTTCAAGACAAGAAAACTAGAGAGAGAAAATCCTAGAGAGAGAAACAATCTCCCTCGGAATTTTTGGATTTCCCAAGCCAAATTGCTGCCTAATTTTTTCCCAATTTTGGGGCGGCGCGTGTGGCTTTCTCTCTCTCCGGGCGGTATGTGGATTGTACGCGCCACGTGCGGTGGAGCTGAAATTTTTCCGGCGAGTGGATTGTGGTGATTTGCTGATCAATTGCTCGTTAGATTGTTGCCCACACAACATACGAACAAAGTCTTGAGGCGTACAAGAGAATCACCTGAGTAAACACTTCGATAGGTAATTCTTATTTTTTCTGCTTTTAAATTAAGAATTTATTTGTTGCATAATAAATCGAATGAGTATATACCAAGATCCTGCGCAATGTTATTTTAAGCAAGGATTGGAATAGCGATTGTGCTAGGTCTAGGCCTGGCCAGAGATTCCAATTTTGGAATGCATAGCATGAAAGTGAGTTTCTGGCTAGGCCCAGGCAGATAATCTTTCAGGGGCGGCCGAAAATCCATGCAAGAAAGGGGAATTCTTGTGGAACAAGTATTTCCTTTTCTTAAGGCACAAGTCTTTTCCTTCTTTTTAAGCTGAAAAGAATAAGACTTGTTTTCTAATTTCAATTATACTAAAATGAAACTATGATTATTTCTGTTATTTATTCTTTCTAAATCCTAAAATAATAAGCCTTATTTATCACAAATCAGCAAAAATCATAAAACTGCCAAAAACCGGAGGCAGAAGGTGGGGGGAGGTGGGTGGGGGGTGGTGATGTGACTCCAAAATATACCTTTTTATGACTCAAAATCATGCACATTTGGCTTTCTTTTAGTTTATTTTTAATGATTATGATATCTTTAATGAGTTTTCAATGCACTTATAGTTGGATTTGCATGCTCTTGTAGTAAGGAGACATATTGGAGATTTTGGAAGAAACTTAAAGACTTTTTCTAGAAAAAGAAAGAAAGCACGAGGGATTGGAGCCTAAAGAGAAGAATTTGGAGAAGTGCGAAAAGAGTTGAAGAAGTTCAAGATCAGCGTCCACTGGGCTCAGGCGCCTGAACGCAGCAGACCTTGGCATCCGCTTGGCGCCGCACCATGTTCCTGCCCAAAAATCGTGACCAAATATCCAAAATTGCCCTTGGCATGTTTTAACTTATGATATTTCAAAATTAACCCTTTGGATATTTTTTTAATGACCAAGACCTCTTGTAAAGACAGAAACTATTACACCTTAGTACTTTTTTCTTAGTTTTAGAGAGAGTAGCTTTAGGGAAGAAGAAAGACACACTTCTTCACATTTTTCACACACACATACACACACTATGAATTCGCTTAGATTAATCATGTTCTATGTAGATCCTAGGGAAATCTATCCTTCTAAGTGATAAAGGGTAGTGGATTTCGAAAGATGTAGTACAAATTCATGGTTTTAATGGAAGTATTTGATTACGAGAGTTTTGTTTAATGAATCCAAAGGCTTCTATCATATTTGGTTGATAAGAGCTAGACCTTTTCATTTGGATGATGTTCTAACATGGTATTTTACTCATGGCCATGCTTAATTTGTTCTCATCTACGGATTTCCATGCATATTTATAAGTGGGTATTGTGCAAATGAGCTAATTCTTTTGTTTATATTGTGATTTTGCTAATTCATTGATACATA
Organism: Knoxia roxburghii; assembly: GCA_030378225.1. Lineage (NCBI taxonomy): Eukaryota > Viridiplantae > Streptophyta > Magnoliopsida > Gentianales > Rubiaceae > Knoxia > Knoxia roxburghii. Next base: position 27,237,781 of record CM059417.1, read on the forward strand.
TAATGAATCTATTAATCTAATTGTTTATTTGTGGAGCATGGGCTTATGTAGGCATTTGGTTGAGTTTAATTGACATTTCTTGTGTTGCAAGTTTGATGGTTTCTCTATCCATTTGCTTCATTTGTTCATAGAATTCCTTAGCTCGATTATTTGGTATAGAGTATTGATAGTAGAATAGGATTGACGACCCTATTTGTATTATTGTCTCCTAATTATTTTATCATGGATCCTTGTCTTATTTACTTAAGATGATGATTTGTAGGTATTATGAATTAGAGTCCTCATGGGGAATTCTTTGAGATGGTATGATTATGATATTTGGGAAAGTCTTAGCTACCCACATTTGCATGTGATTTTACTTATATATAGCTCATTGGATCTTGAAGTGGTGTGATTATCCTATTGTTATCTTGTATTTCGTTTTTAGTACTTGTATAAAACACTTGAAATTACTCTTTTACCCTTTATTTTGTTAGATTCTTAGGATAGAAACTACTAAAATCGTTGTAAGTAAGGACTCGAAACACAACAATATTTCAATCTAAACAAATTTCTCATGGGAATGAAACCTTGAGTACTATAGTTTTGATATTTAGTTTTGTTTGTTTATACATTTATTTTGAAGTGTTCGCCCTTAACTTTTTACAACCATAAGAGCATGTCAGGCGGTGGCCGAACCTCCTCTGGCTAGGGTTCCACTGCCTTTCTCTTGCCTTCTTGTCCAAGTAAACTCCTTGTGGACCTTCTAGAAGACTAGTGGCTGAATTCCTTCCCTCATTGGGTCTTAATGGACTTTATTGGACTTGCTTAAGGATTTACAAAGTCCTTAAAAAGTACAAAGACTCAATAAATTAAGTTATGTGTCTGTGACTCAAAAGCAATTAAAATGAAGGCTAGCTCTCAATCATGCTTAGCAAATGGACTTCTCTTAGTGGATACTTGTTTTGAGAAACAAGTTCTTCATTGAAGTATTGGATAACCAATGTGCTAAGGGCTTCTTGTGCCTTCCTAACTCTTACTCTTATAATAGGTCCATCAATGTTGATCCGAGGATCCCTTTGATGGACTATTGTAGTTATTGTAGTATCACTTGCATGAGGTGGTCCTTGGATCATATCATCCCCTCCCTCTTGAAAAGGAATTGTCCTCAATTCCAAACATTCATCAAAATCAAAAGGAGATAGATCAGTCACATCGAAAGTTGAATGAACCCCAGACTCACCTTTTAGGTCCAACTTGTAGGCATTGTCATTGATTCTCTCCACAACTTGGAATGGGCCATCGCCTCTTGGCATCAACTTATTTTTTCCTTGTATTAGGAAACCTGTCTTTGCGCAAGTGAACCACACCCACTCGCCTGGCTCAATGCTTTCTGGTTATATCCATTCTATTGTATGATATGAAACCTTATGTTTTCTGATATGATATACAATGTATCCTGATCTGATTTCTTATATTGACTAATATAATATATTATATCCCTTGATATGAATTCATTCTCTGCTTTTTGTTTATATCTGTTGTGTTGATATGAATTTAAACTTTACATGATATGAAACCTACTTTTGAAACCTACTTTTGATTGATATGAATTCAACTTTTGAATGATATGAAATCTTGTATATCATTTTTTTATATACTTTCACGTTTTACATCAATTAAATAATTTTAAAAATTATTTAATAATAAAATAATATTAAAAATATTTTTTATAATTTTTTAAAAAATTTAAAAAAATTAAAAAATAATGAATTATTTAAAAAAGTGGACGGACAAAAAAGTCTCACGAAAAAAGAAAAAAAAGAAAAAACCAAAAGAAGAAAGAAATGGCGAAAAGGGCACAAACAGAAAAAGGACTTGAAAAGCAATTCAGCCACATGAAGTCCACGACATCGCGGTTATTGTTTGGCCTAAAAAACACATAAAAGAACCCCCGTGTCAGACATGCGCGTATTCCCAACTTGAAAAGTTATTATTTTTAAGGTGGGAACAAAATTATGTGGTGGTCTATGGACCCCCTTATAATTTGCCATTTAATAAGGAAGAAAAAGGATAGAAAAATAGCTAACTAAGGAGAGACAAGAATAAAATGTGATTGCTTGTTTTTACCTTGAATTTTTTTAAGGTGTTTCTACCAGATTCTTATACGGTGGGCCTATAGGAGTAGGATGAATTTTACTCCTACTGTAGCTCGCGCGCAATCCTAGTCGCATTATACAAGTGTGTAAACACGCGACTTAATTAAACCCGAATACTTTACTTCCTCCCGCTCTGAAACTGAAAACCCAAAACCCTTCATTCGTGCTCTCAAACCAATTTCATCCCCACGATTTTCATCTTTCCATTAACAATATCAGATCACCACAATATAAATTTCTAACATCAAATACGTTCAGAGACCACTGCATTTCAAATTTTGCTCTTCTTCCGGTTCAGAAAACACCATAAGCATTATCTGCGTGAAGGAAAACTTGTTGTTCAACTCAAACGCTACAAAACGTCTCAAAATTGGAAAAAAAACTTGCTGTTTTTCTCAAACCAACATTTTTCCAGCTTCGACATTTATCTACAGGTACTAAAACCCTAATTTTTTAACCATTACACATACATATCATAGGATTTCAATTTATAACCGTTATTTTCTTTGAATAATTAGGGTTCTGATGTCTGTATTCTTGTAATCTGATATATGTTTTCACTTGATCTGATGTCTGTTATACGCTGTTAATTTTTTTTTGTTCTTCAAAATGAATTTCTACCAAATTTAGTGATCTGATGTCTATATTATGGTGATCTGATGTCAGTTATATTTTGATCTGATATTTGGATTATCGTAATCTGATGTCTATTTTAGTTCACTGAAAAATGTCTAGCACCACGTCCAAAAACAACTAGCACCACGTCCAGAAACGTCTACATCCATGCATGTTAATTTCAGCTATTTTTTCATAAAGACAATCCACCACATTCAGAACAACTAGCACCACGTCAAAACCATCTAGCACCATGTCCAAAAAATTCTACATCCATGCGTGTGAATTTAAAATGATTTTTTCACAAAGACAGCCCACCACGTCTCTAAACAACTAGCACCACGTTCAGAAACGTCTAGATCCATGCATGTGAAATTAAGCTATTTTTTTCACAAAGAAAACCCACCACGTCTCATAACAACCAGCACTACATCAAAAAGAATAAGCACCATGTCCAAAAACGTCTACATCCATGCGTGTGAATTTAAACTGATTTTTTTCACAAAGACAGCCCACCACATAGAAAACAACTAGCACCACGTCCAAAAACGTCTACATCCATGCATGTGAATTTTATGATCTGATGTGTGATTTCAGTTCATCTGATGCCTTCATTTTCTTAATCTGATATAAGTTATATCCTGATTTGATTTATGTGTTAAATTTGTCTGTGAAATTATTTTCTTATGAAAATAGTCATCTGATGTCAATTTTTTGTTGATTTGATGTGTGTATTAAATTGATCTGATATGTGAATTAAGTTGATATGATATGTGTTTTTCCTTGATCTGATGTGTGTATTTAATTGATCTGATGTCTGTTATATGCTGATCTGATGTGTTCATATTATTGTCTGATGTCTTATATCTGCTAATCTGAGATCTGCTTTCTTCTAATCTGATATCAACTTATTTTTGCTAACATACGTTTACTGACATATTACAGGAAACAACAATATATACATAATGGTTGATAAAACAAAGAAAGTTCTTCTAGGACAAGATGACAGTTAAGATTTTCAACAAACACCTACCAAACTGTTACAACATACGTACAAACATAAATCGGACAAGAAAAGAAAAAAATGAAGTTGTTCAACCATCCCAAAAGGAGCAAACAAGTAAAAGGAGGAAAGTACCTGCAAAGAAGAAGACAAATGAAGAAATTCTTCAACAATTGCAGAAGAAAAATGTGCAGCAGCAGCAACAACAAAAGAAGACTAATGTAATAGTCAACAAGGAAAAGAAACAGGGCGATGTGGATGTCCAGATAAAAAAAAAGAGAAAAAAGAAAAAAGAAAGGACAATGATGATGATGATGATAATGAGATGAGCAAAAGATTCAATTGCATTACATCTCCAAACAGTATAAGTTTTGTGGTTTCTAGACTCTCAGAACCACAAAGAAATGCTGTGAGGGATATAGGTTTTAGCAGCTTCCTCAGTATCAACAACACTAAGATGCCAAACAAATTGGGACAATACCTGCTCAAAAAATTCAACTCTCACACGTTGAGACTGGAGCTGGAACAAGATACAGTTATTCACATTGCTGAAGAAGATGTGGAATTGGTTTTTGGCTTCCCAAGAGGTCCAATTGAAGTTGAAGAATACAAAGCTGCTGAGTCAAAGGGTGAAGATTATGAGCAGAATATCGAACGCTACTGTCAAAGATTTGTCATGCCACCTACAAAAAGACCAACCATCAAGCAGCTTGAGCAGTATATTGTCAACCATCAGGACTACAGTGACATCAACTTCGTCTAGGATTTTCTTATCTACCTAGCCACCACATTTCTGTACCATCATGGGAGCATCAAAAACATCAGATATCGACTCCTCAAATCCCTCAACAGCATTGATCAAATAAGGCAGCTGAACTGGTGTAGCTACACATTCAGAGCATTGGTGGAATGCCAAAAGAAGTATTTCCACAAAGATGGCATAACATCAACAGCCTACAATATACCACTCTCTTTTCTGATTGTAAGTCTATCATCTGGCTTTTCTGTATTCATTTGATTACAGATATGATGTCTGTATTTTTGTGATCTGATGTATTTTATATGTAGATCTGATGTGTATATTTTCTGATATGATATCTTTTTTTATTTCAGTTAAATATTTTCTTTCAATAACTTGTGATTTGATATTTGTATTCATTTGATCTGATATCTTTTTCCTGTTGATCTGATGTCTGTTATATACTGTAAGTTTTGTTTTAGTTGTTTCAAATAATTTTCTATCAAAATTACTGATCTGATGTGGGTATTGTTGTGATCTGATGTCTGTTATATGTTGATCTGATATCTGTTTCTTGTTGATCTAATGTTTTTTTTAGTCTTTGAAATGATTTGCTTTCAAAAAATTTATTTTTTTAACTCACACCTAACATATATTCTTCAGTTATTCTAAGTTGATAGGGTTGTGTATGGAATTCACAAAGACATTCCAAGAAACCTACCAACATTCACAAACTGGAGTCAGACTCAACTCTTTGAGAGAGCAAAACTTGAAGAGAAAAAGGGAGGACATGGTCAAGGCTGGATAAGAGATAGGGCTATAGTCGAGGTGCATGTGGAAAAACCACAACATGCACAAGCTTCTGAAATGACCGGCATATCGAAACAAGCTCCAACCACATCAAAGAGCAAGGTAAACTTCTAATCTGATATGTTTTATTTGATGATCTGATGTGTACTATTTGATGATTTGATTTCTATATATTGGTGCTTTGATCTCCATTTGTTAAGTACGTTTTAGTTTTACAGTATGCTTTAATTTATATTTGTGATCTGATATGTGTTCTATGCTGATCTGATATCTGTTTTTTCATAATCTGATATCTTTATAATGATGTTTTGATCACCCTTTTTTAATTATGTTTTCATTCTATAGTATGCTTTCTTTTATAGTTCTGATCTGATATGTCTTATATGATGATCTGATGTCTATTTTACCGTGATCTAATATATCTTTCATATAGTAATATGAAACAAACTAACTATAACAATTATCTTCTATAACAGGATTTTGAAAATGCTGATGAAATGACGGAATCAGTGGTTGATTTGGCAAAGTTCATGATGGCTTTCATCAAAGCATGGCACAGTGTTGGGGCAGCAAACAATCCAGAAGGTGTTGCAGCATTTGCCACAATAACAAGCACAGTGGAGGGGATTATCCGTGACATGAGGGAGAAAAATACAACTCCTGAGCAACAAGGTTAATCCTCAAAATCCCCAACAGAAGAAAATGAACCAGTGCCATCATAGGATGCAAGGTTCTATGTGGCATATGCAGAAATTGCAGATAAACTACAAGAGGATTATAACAATATGCAGAAGAAATCCATCACTGTACGCTTGGAAGATGATATGCCAAATTTCAACCTCTGTACACCTTTAGAAGATGAAGAATCTGCACCTGAAGACTGCTTTCATGAAGCAAAAGAAGAACCAATACAATAAAATGCAGTGGAGGAAAAGGAAAAAGAACCTCAGTCACCATACATCTCTCCAATAACCTTAGAACAAAAAGAAGTTGAACCAGAAGAAATAGAAATGGAAGATATAGAAATGGATGAGAGCAGAACAAAGTATAAGGAAGATCCAATTACAAAGCAATTGGTGTACAACATGTTAGTAAAGGAGAAAGAAATCTAGATGCAGACAGTGAAAAAACAGGAATGAAAAAGAAAAAGATAGGGAGGAAGAGAAGCCTGGAGAAACAGAAGCTAACAAGGAGAAAGGGAAAGCTTCTCTAAATTTAACAAAATCACAAGATGAAGATACTGAAAGAATGGTGGAGGATGCAATACTGCTTGCTACAAATATCAATGGAATCATTTCAAAAGCAGATCAGACTCCAAAAGAAGCCATGACTTCAAAAACTAATAAAAATATAGCAGAGCTCATAACGTAAGTAAAAACACACTACAATCTAATATGATATCTTTAATTGAATAAATTTTATATGTTATATCTACTTATATGAACTTTATTTCCAACATGATCAATGAAGAGCCAGAAAATACTGAGGAAGATGTCATCTTGACACCAAACTCAAGACATCGAGATAGACAACTCCCTATACGTTTGAGATCAGATTTTTTGCTCAAGACGCCTAGACCATTTTTGATGATCTCAAGGAGAGAGGGACTGTTCATTGATTATGCTTACCTAACAGGGACAAAAAAATAAATAAAATCAGTGAGTAGTAAGTTCTAATCTTTTCTTTTTGATATGATATATAATATCCAATGATCTGATGTCTACTGTCGTGTGATATGATATGTGTAAAATGCATGATTTGATCCTTTCTAAAAAATGAATGATTTCTTTTATATTATTGATATGATATATATAGTCTTCTGATCTGATGTATATAGTCCTCTGATCTGATATATATATATATATATAGTCTTCTGATATAATGTCTATAGTCCTCTGATCTGATATCTACTGTCTTGTCATATGATATCTGTTATATAAATTGATATGATATCTATTATATGCTGATATGATGTTTACATTTTGTGATCTAATTTCTTTTATATGTGGATCTGATTTGTAAATTTTGGGATTTCAACATACTTTTGTTAACATTATTTTGATTTACGCATACACAGAACAACTCTACTTCGATGCATCATATATAATGATGGACCGATCGGACTTCCTAACCAATGCATCCAGGAGAATGGATAACAATATCGGTTCTAAATGCATGGATCACACATATGAACTTCAAAGATCCAACAAGGCTGTTCATATATCAACAATTTTGTGTAAGATATGAATCCCTTATAATTATTATGAAATTCATTTTCAAAAATATATACAAATTATTCCATCTGATATGAATTAAATTCATTATGTTTTCAGCTTTCACTAATGGAAGATACACAACATCAACATTTTGGAGTTCATATCAGCAATGGCTGATTACAACAATTCAAAGAAAAGACATGATGCTGCCAAGACGTTAGGTGTCCCTCGTACCCCCACAATACCAAAACCAGCGTTTCCTTACTATGAGGTTAAACCTGAGATTCTGCACATCATGAAAAGTCAATTCATAGATGATGTCACAAGAGCCAACAAAAACATGGACACATTAAATGTAAAAATGGTAAGTGCAATTTAAATTCCTCTATTCAGTGAATTCAATATATAAAAATATCAACTTCTAATTAGTATTATACGTTGTGCAGATCTTCATCCCAATATATTAGCATGAGCATTACTATACTTTGTGTATAAATGCAACGGCGAGAAAAGTAGTCGTACTTAACAACAAAATCCCAGAAAAAACTTGGTACACTGTAGTTCTCGAACTTATGGTAAGTACCTGTCTCATATCTGATATCTTCTTTTCCTTGATCTGATATCTTCTTTACCTTGATCTGATGTCTTCTTTACACTGATCTGATATGGTTTTACACTAATTTGATATCTTCTTTACATTGATCTGATATTTTCTTTCCTTTGATCTGATATCTTCTTTTAAATGATCTGATATCTTCTTTTCAATATAATATCTTTTTTCATCATTAATGCAGCTGCAATATTTTGTTGAGATAATAAAAGGGACATCAGCAGAAAAAATTTTTGGAGATCCCAAAGAGTATAAAGTGGAGTATCCAAAATTGGCCTGGCAAGATAACAAGAACCACACTGATTGTGGCATTCTTACAATGAGACACATGGAGCTCTACAGAGGACAAACAACTCAGACTTGGGATCCAGAGCTCATAAGAGAAGCACACAAGAGAAGCACGCAAGAGCAAAGCTACTCTCAACAGGGCTCTACAGATTCTTAGGGTCAGGTATTCTTATACTATAATGGCTTCTCAAACAAATTCAATGAAAGATGAGCTCAAAACCAAAATTGAGAAGTTTTATAGTACAAAATTGTAATAGATATTTAACTTGACTCTAGTATAGACATTAGACTTTAGATTGATTGTACATGATAATGTTTACATTTCCCAATTGTCTATAAAATTTCACAATTGTCTATTTTTGTGTTTTCATACTTTAATTTCAAATCACATGAAAGTTATTATGTATATCACCATTTATTATTCATATTTCTGTTGTGATGTGATATCTTCAAAGAAACAGATTAAAATATTAACTGAAAACATAATATCAGATCAAATTAAAACTAATATCAAATCAACTAATAACTAAAATCATATTGCATTATTGATTTGATGTCTATAATCCTCTGATCTGATCTCTATATACCTCTAATCTGATGTATATAGTCCTCTGATATGATATCTTAATACTCTGATCTGATATCTGTAATACTATGATTTGATGTCTATAATCCTATGATCTGATATCTTCTACATCCATGCGTGTGAATTTAAACTAATTTTTTTCACAAAGACAATCCATAACGTCTCAGAACAACTAGCACCATGTCCAGAAACGTCTACATTCATTCATGTGAATTTAAACTAATTTTTTTTACAAAAACAGCCCACCACGTCTCAGAACAACTAGCACCACGTCCAAAAAAAACTAGCACCACATCCAGAAATGTCTATATCCATGCATGTGAAAAAAATACTCTGATGTCTGTAGTCCTCTGATTTGATCTCTATAGACCTCTGATCTGATGTCTGTAATACTCTGATCTGATGTCTATAATCCTATGATCTGATAACTTCTAGTCGTTGTTATGAAACAACTAAGTACAGTAAAAAGAAATCACATAAAATAACTATCAAATCACAAAAAAAATTATATAACATACAATCTCTCCCAACAACAGGAAGTCATTAATGTTTTGTATCGACTAACTAAAAGAATTCATATAAACTACAACTACAACTTCCCACAACAGGATTTACAAAATTACCATCAACGACTCCACAATTTTCAATCCCCATTGGTGTGACCCGTTCTCTAGTACGCAATGCAAATGCTGTGCTTTCTTCTTCTTTTCTCTTGCCCTATTGCACATTTTCTCCACAAAACAATGGTGTTTAGGAATATCAAGTTTGGCGCACCAAACTTGATTTGTTTCGACACATAGTTCCTTTTGATGAGAATGACTATACAGTGAGCTGCACTTGCAATCTTTTTTATGATGCTGGGTTGTTATGCTCGCATGCTCTTCTGCAACGCCATTTTTTCTCCACTCAGTCACAACATCAAGAAACTGCTGACAGAATTCACACAAAGTATAAGTTTTTGACAACTTCATTGAAACTGAAAGATTGGTTGTCTCACATCTTTGGGAAGAAACTGCCCCTCCAGAAAAATATTGTTTACTAAATGCAGGGCACCACGTTTCTTTTATCTCATCTAATTTCTTCAACCAAGTGTTGCCTTTGCAATTATAATCCTTCAACAAACTGATAAGATAAAGTAGTAACAGATTAATATATCAGATCAAGTCATAACTAATATCAGATCAGCTTACAACTAAAAAAGAATAAAGTAGTAACATAATAATATATCAGATCAACTCAAACTTAATATCAGATCAATACATAACTAGTATCAGATCACCTAACAACTTATATCATTTTGCATTACATATATATAAAATACATAAAAAACACACACCTGTTCCAGAAGTGAATAAATTCAGCTTCTGTGCAAACTTGATTAAGCAAGAATTGAAAGGCATCTGAAAAACCTTATTGACTCATCAAATGAGGTATATTACTACGAGCATTATTTGCAATGTGCCAAAAGTAAAGATGATGACGAACATTTGGAAAAACCATATGCACAGCAGCTGCCATAGAAAAATCCTAGTCTGTCATAAATGTCACTGGTTGTTTGTTCTCCATCGATCTCAAAAATGTACTAAACAACCAAATAAACGACTCCACCTTCTCATTTTTTATGAAACCTATACCAAACATAACATTACGACAATGGTTGTCCATACCAACAAAAGGTCCGCAGATCATGTCTTATTTGTTTGTCTGATAAGTTTTATCATGAACCAACAAATCCCTAAATCCCCAAATCTACTATAATCCTCCTTCATCTTCTGATCTCTCAAAAATACACTACATAATGAAGACTCCTCATCAAAACCAAAATCATAATAAAAATCATTCTCATCCGTAAATCTCTATTTTAACATATTGATCAAAGCATTACTATCACAACCATCAATCTTCCTCCTCTTCTCTTGTTCTAAATAATTATATACATCTCTCATGGTATAATCAACATTTGATGACCCTCCAGACTAAAAAATACAATATCAGATCAACAGAAAAATAATATCAGATTAACAGAAACATAATATCATATCAACTCAAACGTAATATTAGATCAACTCAAATTTAATATCAGATCAACTCAAACGTAATATCAGATCATAACAAATATCACATTTATGTAGATTCATAAAAAAAAAAACTAAAAATATAACTAACCTCTTTTGACAATATTTGATAACCATCGGTTAGACGAACACCTAAACTTTTCAATTCCTCAAAATACTGTAATGCAGAATCATCAAACTTCTTCCGGGAACATAAAAACTGCCTCTCAGCTACAGGACACAGTTCATGATTGTGCTTCTTGAAATGCTTTTGGACAATCCAACTCCCATATTCTCTTTTCTTAAATTCAATAAAAGCTTTACATCCAGATCGCATATCAACTTTCCTATAAATCTTCTTCAAATTCTCCTTGCATTGTTTAGCTCATTCTCTATTACAAAGATATCTTCTCAAATACCTGATTCCAGTAGTTTTTTTTTTATGATCATTACCTTTCCTCACACTAAATCCTAACCTAAAAGCATAATCATTATATAAGTTGTATGTTGCTTCTCCATTTTCAACCACTGATTTACACAAAGATTCCATAGATTCATCATCTGAACCTGTATAAAAAAATAATAATATCATATTCATTTAAACATAGTTGTTCTGATACCTATAGTCAGTTGATCTGATATCTATAGTTAGTTGATATGATATCTATAGTCAGTTGATCTGATACCTATAATCAGTTGATCTGATACCTATTATCAGTCGATCTGATATCTATAGTCAGTTGATCTGATATCTATAGTCAGTTGATCTGATTTCTATAATTATAATCCTCCTTGTTCAGTATGTTTGGTTCTAATGTATGATTTGTTTAATATTATTGATCTGATATCTATAGTGCGTTGATCTGATGTATATCACTTTCTGATCTGATAACTATACTCCGCTGATCTGATGTCAACTATCATCTAATAGATTCATAACAATATATTGAAAACGTATCACATCAACATAACTAATATCAAATTAATACAAACGTAATATTAGATCAATACATAAAATATCACATCATGACTTACTTTCCAACATAGATACCACAGATTCTTGCTGTTTATCAAAATCAAGCAATTCAGGAGCATCTTCTTCGTGAAAGAAATCAACTATATCACCAACCGTATCTCCATTGCAATTTCTTGAATCCAGAATGATCTATCAAAAAAAAAAAAACAATGGAAAGGATCAAAACACAGGAATAAATACCTTAATTATCAAATTCAAAGCAAAAACTCCATCGAAAGGTAAAACAGAGCTCAAATGGCAACAAAATAAGCAAAAAAGAAGACGAAAAACAGAAAAAAAGCAAATTCTTCAACATAAATCAATCTCCATCAGCATATACATACCGTCATCAAATTTAGATCAAAATTGGAAGCAAAAGACGAAGACAAAAAATGACAGCAAAAGACGAAGCAAAAGATCGGCAACAAACACGCGAAAAAAGAAAAAAAAAAGAAGTTTATATAGCTTTGGACGGGTAAGTAGCGCGTGTCTGTCATTCTTAAAAAAAGAAATTACTAATACAATTGAGGGCCAATATATAAACTACTAATATATTAGGGGTAGGAGTAAAATTGCATGACCACCATATAAATTTCCGTTTTTACCTTGAAGTTGAAGACGGGATCTCTCTGAATTTGCTTTCTATCAATCGATTAATACATTTTCAGAAATGTTTACAAACAAACAAAATGTTTCTTTAGTTTAGTAATTTTGTTATAATTGTTTGGCCATTTTTATTTGTTAATTAATGAAATTCTCAAATTTTTTTATACATAATACATTTAGCCAATACATTTTGTAGCTCTATTTTACTTAAAAAAAAATTTATGCAGAGAGGTAAGAGGAGATAAATATAATGTATTGGAAAGAGAGAGATGAGAAAAATATAATATATTGAAGAGAGGTAGAGGGTGAGACGAGATAAATATAAAATATTTTAAAAAAAGATAAAAAATAAGTAAAAAGGAAAAGACAAAATTAACCTTATAAAAATGGTCGGTCAATAACACAAATGACTTGTTTTAACAGAATGATCAAAATTTAAATAAAAATAAAAATTAATGATTTTATATAGTATTTTTTAAAGATAGTGACCAAAATCTGAATTTGAAAATTGTAGGTAATTTAAAAAATAAATAAATTTTAATAAAATTTGAATTTGAGGAGGGAAAGAAAATGGTTGAAAGACCGATCCCGACGCTTGGAGCTTGGCCCAAATGGAGAGAATGCGATTGCGATTCTAGGGTTGGGGAGTGGAGTCGAAGTGTTCGCACATGAATCTCAGAAGAGTCCTCTATGGATCCAAACTGTGAAGTACAAGTATTTCTTGGGTGCTCATTAGCAGACAGATTATTGTGTATATTACCTAGTTTTCTTCTCAAATCCGAACGCAACAGGTTTTAGCTACATTTTGTTAAATGCCAATATGTTAAAAAAGAATTGATTAGATTAATGGTTTAAAAGGGCTTAGATCTTTGTGACAGTCCCTTTACCGATTCCAATTAATTTGTATATATATATTATATTTTTTGATGTAGTACATAATCATGTATAATCTTATATTTTTTTAAAACGATGGGTTTATTTTTTTGGGTGTTAGGGTATATTAAATTATTAAATATAATTTTTATTATTAACAATTCTCAAAAATATATAAAAAATAAAATAATGCTACAAAAATAAAGTATGAAAATAAAAATAATATATTAAAACTATATGTTATCGATGTATATATTAACATGAAATACAATATATACACAAAGTAATTGGAGTTTGTCACAGGGACTGTCCCATAAAATTGTCACAGAGGACTCTAACCCTTTTAAAATGTTGGAATTAAGGAATTGAGGTCTTTTGGAAGCCAATTTTTGAAAGATTATCTGCCCGGGCCTAGCCAGAAACACAATTTCGTGCTACGCATTCCAGAATTGGAATCTTTGGCTAAACCTAGACTCTAGAACAATCGCTATTCCAACCCTTGTTTGAAATAACATTGCGCAGGATCTTGGGTTGTACTTATCCGATTTATCACGCAACAAATAAATTCTTAATTAAAAGCGGAAACATCAGAATTACCTATTGAAGCGTTTACTCAGGCGATTCTTTTGTATGCCTCAAGACTTTGTTTGTATGTTGTGTGGGCAACAATCTAAAAAACAATTGATCAGCTAATCACCACAATCCACTTGCCGAAAAAAATTCTGCAACTCGTCGCCGCTTGAATTTCAACTGCTACCGTCGTTGGATTTCTCCTGCCACAGCCTCCTGCCGGAATTAACCACCAACCGCCGCCTAGGACAATAATCGGCCGCCTGAGATTGTGCTAGAGGGAGAAAAATGTTTTCTCTCTCTAAAATTTCTCTCTCTAAGTTTTCTTGTCTTGAAAACTTATGAATTGTATGTCTTGAATAGCTAATCCCTTGTCTATATATAGAGTTACAAGAGTGACCCCAAGTTGCTTTAGGATTAACCTTCCTACTGGGTTCCTGTTTCCTTTAATCTTGTTTCTAGACTGATTCACATCCAATTGATACAGGGATTCACTTATCCCAATCTAGTTCCTGGTATGATTCACAACTAACTGATACAGGGATTCACTTATCCAAATCCAGTCATGGTATGATTTACAACCAACTGATACAGGGATTCACTTATCCAAATCCAGTTCCTGGTATGATTCACAACCAACTGACATAAGGATTAATTAATTACTTAATTAATTAAATCTACCTTTGTCAATAACCCAGTACATAATTAATCGTACCACTAACGGATTAATTATGGCACTACCATCCTACACCAGAATTGCTTCCGGAACAACTTAATTAATTTATTCTTAATCTCCCCAAATCAAAGATATAGTGCCATTAATTTATTAATTTACTGATAAATTAATTAATTAACTTCTTTAATTCCGAGACTAGTACCACTCGACCTTTTTACTATAGCGGACATAAGTCCATCGGCCGAGTTTATTATAATAATAAACATTACGAGCTCATCTCGGGAGCATCATCACCCCGGACGCACCGGTACATGGTTTTCTTTCGACAAGTAGCAACACACCAGGTAACTAAACATGCGCACCCAACCTACCGAGACTATTGGCCACAATTGACCTCACCCATTGGCAGATCAAAGTACACTATGTCTAATCCTCATGTCCGCTCGATTTAAGGGATTAAAAGATATAATACTAAGAACGATTTGTCTATTAAATCAGTACAAGACAAATCATTCTAAATGGTCAAGTTCAATACGCCCCGGGCATATCTATATGATTCAATTAGTTTACACAAACCAATTATCCGAATCACATAATAACCTAAACCGACAGTTTGTCCAAAACTGTCACGGTTACGAACCACATTTATATATTATGTCTTTCAACCAATGATGAGATCTACTGTGTCACACAAGACACCTCATCATCTAACTACATAATATAAATTGACAAATAATGCACAAAAAAATATAACCAAAACATGAATCGATATATTAACTGGGAAAATGTACAATACAAGCATAGCTTATGTATTCAACTCCAACAATCACCCACTAATACTTTAGCTGTGCTTTAAGTATACATCTGCATTCAACTCCTATACACTCTAGTACTATATATCTAGAAAAAATAGTCATGGCTCTCCTAAGTATCTGATCCTCATGCCATCCACGTGAGCCTCAAAAACTTTTGAAGTCAATGTCTTTGTGAACGGATCTGCAAGGTTATCCTCTGATGCTATCTTAACCACGACCATGTCTTCCCTCTTTACGATGTCTCGTATTAGGTGGTACCTGCATCGTATATGTTTACTCGCCTTGTGAGCTCGTGGTTCCTTCGAGTTTGCTACTGCACCATTGTTATCACAATAAACTGTCATAGACTTCTGTAAACAAGGAATCACATCTAAGTCCACTAGGAAGTTCTTGAGCCACACTGCTTCCTTCGCCGCCTCTGATGCGGCAAAGTATCCAACCTCCATGGTAGAGTCCGCCATGCATTTCAGCTGGACACTCTGCCAAACTATGGCTCTACCTTCCAGAGTAAACACATACCCTTTGGTAGACTTTCTCTTGTCCCTGTTGCCTTGGAAATCTGAATCTGTGTAACCACGGGGTACCATCTCAGGCACCTGATAGACCAACACTTGGTCTCTAGTTCTGCGTAAATACTTGATAATGCATTTTACTGCCTCTCAGTGAGCTTTCTCGGTGTTACTCTGATATCTACTTACAATGTCAATGGCATAACAGATATCAGGGCTCGTACACAACATGACATACATGAGACTTCATACTGCAGAAGCATAAGGAACTATCTTCATGGCCTCTATCTCCTCAATAGTCTTGGGAGACAGTTCTTTAAATAGATGCACTCTGTGTCTGAAAGGCAGAAAACCTTTCTTGGAGTTCTACATGTTAAAATGGGCCAGAATTGTATCTACGTATGAAACTTGGGAGAGTGTTAACGAACGTTTCCTATGATCTCGAATTATCTTTATCCCAAAGATATGTCTCGCTTCCCCTAAGTCCTTCATATTAAACTGTTTGGACAGTCATGCCTTTACGTCTGATAACACTTTCTTGTTGTTGCCAATCAATAGAATGTCATCTACGTAAAGTAGAAGAAACACCACTGAGTTTTCATAACTTGTGCGGTACACATATTGCTCATCCGGACACTGAGTAAATCCGTAGGACTGAATAACCTCATCAAACCGGATGTTCTAAGATCTGGATGCCTGTTTATGTCCATAAATGGACATTTTAAGCCTGCATACCTTATGCTTTTGTACTTTTTCAACGAATCCCTCTGGTTGCTGCATAAAGATGGTTTCCTCAAGACTTCCATTTAGGAAAGCTATCTTGACATCCATCTGCCATATCTCTTAATCTAAATGAGTAATTATGGCCAAGAGAATTCGAATCGACTTAAGCATAGCTACCGGGGAGAAGATTTCCTCATAATCGATTCACTCTTTCTGAGTATACCCCTTCGCCACAAGCCTAACTTTAAAGGTTTCCACCTTTTCGTCAGGTCCTCTCTTGCGTTTGTAGACCAATTGACATCCAATGGGCTTAAACCCATCAGGCAGGTCCACAAGCTCCCAAACTTGATTGTGGTCCATCGACCACATCTCGGATATCATTGTCTTAAGCCAAGATTTTGCATCTTTATCTCGAAGAGCCTCATTGTAGTTTACTGGGTCAGGTTCAGGCATGCCTGGGACTAGGTCTGAGGCCTCTCCCACGCCAATGAACCTGTCGGGCTGTCTAACAACCTTCCCACTACGACGAGGTACCACCTGTGTAAGTGCATCATCTGTGCAGTGTGTGGAGTATCTATTTGTGTTGGTGCATCAAGATTATCAGTTTATCTTCTAAGCTCTTATAGTATTGTCTTACTTTTGGGCTTGTGATCTAGGATATAGTCTTCCTCTAAAAATCTAGCATTGGTACTAACCACCACCTTCTGATAGACCATATTTCGTTCCCCTAGGATATCCTATAAAGAGTTTTAATCCTGTTCTTGCATCTAACTTAGCCGCATCTGCCTTAGGCACATGTACTGGGCAACCCCAAACTCTGAGATGTCTTAGACAGTGCTTGCCCGTTCCACAACTCTACTGGGGTTGAAGGCACGATTTTAGATGGTATAAGATTAATAATATACATCACTGTTTCTAAGGCATATCCCCAGAACGAACTTGGAAAATCAATATAGCTCATTATCGACCTAACCATTTCTATGAGAATACGATTCCTTCTTTCTGTTACATTGTTCTGCTGTGGTGTGCCAGGTGCAGACAACTGAGACTGAATTTCGACCTCACTTAGATATTCTCAAAATTCGTGGGACAGGTATTCTTCACAATGATCTGATCGCAGTATCTTGATACTCTTACCATAATGCTTCTCCACATCTGCCTGAAACTTTTTGAACTTGATAAAGCACTCAGACTTGTGATACATTAGGTAAATGTACCCGTACCTAGTGTAGTCATCCGTGAATGTCAAGAAATATTCAAACCCACCTTGTGCTTGGACCGACATTGGTCCACACAAGTCAGAATGAATCAACTCTAATACTTTCTTGGCTCTATAACCTTTTACCTTAAAAGGTCTCTTGGTCATCTTACCCTCCAAGCAAGATTCGCAGCTTGAATAACTGTTAATCTCTAATGAACCTAAAGGTCCATCATTGACCAACCTCTGAATCCTACTAAGGTTTATATAACCTAGCCTGAGATGCCAAAGATTGGTTTGATTCAACTCAGAATGCTGTTTCTTTTTATTAGTGTTAGATGATGCGCTATCTATCTCTACGTTTTGCACAACAGGAGAGTTAGAGTTAACCACAAACAAATTATCTATCAATGAACCAGAACAAATAAGTTTGCCATTTCTTCTAATAATAACAAAATCATCAGAAAAAATAAACTTATAACCATTCTTTAAGAGTTTAGAAACTGAAATAAGGTTCTTTCTAAAACTTGGTACATAAAGACAATTAACTAACTCTAAACTAGAATTTTCGAAAATTAGAGTAACCACTCCCACTACCTCCACTGACACTCTTGTAGTGTCACCGAAGTACATAACCAGCTCGCCTTCTCTAAGCTTCCGGGTCACTTGGAACCCTTGCAAAGAATTATAAACATAGTCAGTGGCACATTAATCCACACACTAAGTATCTGTGGGTATTGCCGCTAAACATGTTTCAGTAATTAAGGAAGAAACTATCGTACCTATAAGCTTTGGATAATCTGATTTCTAATGTCCCGTCTTATTGCACTTGAAGTACTTGTCTTTTGACTTCTTCTTTGCAATATCTGGCTTAGGTGCAATCCGCACGTTTTGAGCTATTTCCTTGAGCTTTCTCTTCTTCTTTCCAGCCTCAGGCTTAGAAGAAGATTCTAAAGCTTTGACTGCGACTAAAACTCGCTTATTCTATTAAAAAAGACTTTTAGTTGCAACCAACTCTGCTAAGAGCTAGGATGAAATACACAACAATTGATCCATGTCGTAGTTCCACCAAAACTGCTCATAGCCTTGAGGCAAGTTCTAGATGACAATATCGACTTTGGTTTCACCATCGATTTCGCCTCCTACTACCTCAACCTCGTCGATGTTACTAATAATATCAATGACATGATCTCTCACAAGAGTGCTCTCAGCCATCACGACAATGTCTAAATTATGACTCCAATCGACATAGTTCAGACCAGTTAATTTGTTGTTTTTCATTATAGAAGCTAAGAAGTTGAATTCCATATCGAATACTTTTAGTTATCTAATCTAGAATTTTGAAAACAAAATTCTAATAATTATTGACTTTCCTTAAAACAATAATTTTCATCCACCAATATCTCATTCACCGGGATTCTCGCAAGCCACGATAGTGTGGACATTTAAGCTAACCCACATTCATTTGAGAAGAACCAAGTTCATTAACTACGCTATCTGACCAAACAATCTATTGATCAATGTAGCTAATAGTCGGTGCTTTCAGCCGTACGAATAAGCAGCGTAACCCGATGGGAGGAATACTACAAATCATACACTAAGTGTGTGCCATTACGTGACTTCTGAGTTTGTTACCTCGGGATAGTGCTCCTCAGATGGAGAGGGTATCACATTTCCCCAAGTTAAACTTACTCTAGTCATCTTACTCAGAAATTCATAATCTAGCGATCTCGTGGTTGGACTAATCTGAATGGAGGAAGGCCCTAATGCCAACGCGCAAGTCCACCCACATTGCATATGAACTCATAATGGTGGCTGTGGGAATATTAAAGCAACCCACTCCCACTTAGATTTCTAAATTGAGTGTTTTTCCGATTTTAATATGCAATTAACTAACCCTAAGATATATGCAAACATAAAACCAGTCATGCTTTAAAATCATGCATCAAAAATACAGCATAAAAATTAAAGCACAAAATAAAAAAACATAAATACAGGAAATAAATACAAAAAATAAATTTCCCGACTATCATGGTTTTTAATTGCTTCCATCTTCTGCATTGATCTAGTGTCTTGTCACGTCACTCGATGGATTGAGCCTTGAACTTCAAAAAAAAAATGAAATTTGGAAGAAAAAAGGGCCTAAACGCGCACCAAACAGGATTTGCACGTGCAGCGCACAGAAAAAGAGTCGCTTGCGCGGTGGAAGCTGCAGCGCTGTCGGCCGGTGGCATCTGTAGGCGATTTTTTACCGGCGCCGCTGTCCACCTCTGATCCCTCATTCGCACGCTATTTGGTATTCTTGCAATTCGTTCTGGGTTTTCTTGGGTTTCTACAAATTAACGATAACCCAAAACCCACAAATTCAAGTTGCCCACCGTAATGCCTTTGATTACAAAAGTAATTCCCCTACTAAAAAATCAAAAATTACATAGAAAAAATCCTACTACAAATTTGTTCTAATCCTATATGGCTTCTAGCACGTGGTTATACTATTACGAACATTCAAAATAAAATTAAATTTGGACATGTCCCGGAGTTTAATTAAAACCCATACAAATAGAACCATAATTGTCGGGATTTCTTAATCACGTGCAAATAAAACAATGTAATAAATCGAACAAGCACAAAACACAAAAACCAGGCTCTGATACCAATTGAAAAATTATCTGCCCGGGCCTAGCCAGAAACTCACTTTCGTGCTACGCATTCCAGAATCATAATCTCTGGCCAGGCCTAGACTCTAGCACAATTACCATTCCAACCCTTGCTTGAAATAACATTGCGCAGGATCTTGGTTTGTACTTATCCGATCTATCACGCTACAAATAAATTCTTAATTAGAAGCGGAAACATAAGAATTACCTATTCAAGTGTTTACTCAGGTGATTCTCTTGTATGCATCAAGACTTTGTTCGTATGTTGTGTGGGCAACAATCTAACAAACAATTGATCAGCTACTCACCACAATCCACTTGCCAGAAAAAATTCTGCAGCTCGTCACCGCCTGAATTTCAACCGCCGCCGCTGCCGGATTTCTCCTGCCACCACCGCCTGCCAGAATTAACCACCGACCGTCGCCTAGGACAACAACTGACCGCCTGAGATTATGCTAGATGGAGAAAAATGTTTTCTCTCTCTAAGTTTTCTTGTCTTGAAAATTTATGAATTGTATGTCTTGAATAGCTAATTCATTGTCTATATATAGAGTTACAAGAAAGACCCCAAGCTGGTTTAGGATTGGCCTTCCTACTGGGTTTCTGTTTCCTTCAATCCTGTTCCTGGACTGATTCACATCCAACTGATACAGGGATTCACTTATCCCAATCCAGTTCCTTGTATGATTCACAACCAACTGACACAAGGATTAATTAATTACTTAATTAATTAAATCTACCTTTGTCACTAACCCAATACGTAATTAATCGTACCACTAACGGATTAATTATGACACTACCATCCTACACCAAATTGCTTCCGAAACAACTTAATTAATTTATTCTTAGTCTCCCCACATCAAAGATATAGTGCTCGTTAATTTATTAATTTATTTATAAATTAATTAATTAACTCCTTTAATTCCAATACTAGTACCACTCGACCGTTTTACTATACCAGACATAAGTCCACCGGCCGGGTTTAGTATAAAAAACATTACGAGCTCATATTGGGAGCACCATCACCTCGGACGCACCAGTACATGGTTTCCTTTTGACAAGCAGCAGCACACCAAGTAACTAAACACGTGCACCCAACCTACCTAGACTATTGGCCACAATTGACCTCATCCATTGGCAGATCAAAGTACACTATGTCTAATCCTCATGTCTGCTCGAGTCTAGGGATTAAGAGATAGAATACAAATAACGATTTGTCTATTAAACCAGTACAAGACAAATCATTCTAAATGGTCAAGTTCAATACGCCCCGGGCATATCTATATGATTCAATTAGTTTAGACAAATCAATTATCCGAATCACATAATAACCTAAACCGATAGTTTGTCTAAAACTGTCTCGGTTACGAACCACGTTTATATATTATGTATTTCAACCAATGATGAGATCTACTGTGTCACACAAGACACCTCATCATCTAACTTCATAATATAAATGGACAAATAATGCACAACAAAATATAACCAAAACATAAATCGATATATTAACTCGGAAAATGTACAATACAAGTATAGCTTATGTATTCAACTCCAACAATCTCCCACTAATACTTACGTTGTGCTTTAAGTATACATCTGAATTCAAATTCTATACACTCTACTACTATATATCTAGAAAAACTGTCATGGCTCTCCTAAGTATCTGATCCCCATGCCCTCCACGTGAGCCTCAAAGACTTTTGAAGTCAATATCTTTGTGAATGGATCTGCAAGGTTATCCTCTGATGCTATCTTAGCCATGACCACGTCTTCCCTCTTTACGATGTACAATACAAGTATAGCTTATGTATTCAACTCCAACAATTTTCCCTTTAAATAATTGCATAACATTTTCATAATTTTTTGTACCGGAAAACTCTTTAGAAAAATGTACTATAACAATATAGATTTATTACTAAGATCATTTCCGCAACGAAAATGGTCACAAAAATGGTCACCGATTCAAATGTCCAAAGACCAAGTCCGAAATCTAACCAAATAAGCAAGTAAAATAATCGCATAAATGCTCGCACTTTCCCATTGAGCGGTAGTATATTAAGGGAAAAATTGATATTTTACAAGATTCTAAATCCATTCCCTCACAAAATAAAACATAAAAAATGGTAATAATACCCAAACCTATGTTACAAATCAAAAGTGCTTATTGGATTCATAAAAATCATACCTGTTTCGATTCCGATTCTAACCAATTCTACCAAATAACCTCTTAGTCTCCGTGTACATCATAAAAAATCCCCAACATCAAATGTTTGAGTAGAGAAATTGCATCTGAAAGCACTGTGAAACTAAATAGTTGGGGGCGAAAATTCCAAATAACAATGATACACAGCCAGAACAAAACAAAATTGGTTGCATAGATATGCGATTGCAACAGAAGTGGAGTAACATATCAAAATGGAAAAAAAAAAAACCAATCAAAATGCTTTTGTTTCCAAAATCGAAGATATGTGGGAAAAAAATTCAAAACATCTAAATAGAAGGAATAGAAAGACGAACAAGTAAAAGGCTCATTCGAATGTGATTGCATTCAAAAGTGTACAAAACATTTGCTACATATCTGTTCCCAGTAAAATAGATTGTATTTTAGGATTTCATCCTTTTATTTTCCCCTCTGTCATATTTATAATGGAAAAAATGGAAGAGATAAATGTAAGAACAAATAGTACCAGCCTTCGTATCTGGAGTGCAAAAATTACACTATAAAATAAAAACCTAAATTTCCACACTAAGGGATCCCAAAATCCCACCGGTATAGTAGTTTAGGTTTCGATCCCACAGGGAGCAACCGAGCAATGGTGTCAATTTAATTTCTTTATTGTTAGTGACCACAGAAACATACGAGCAGTATGATTAAAGCGTGACAAAGCATACAAATTAACAGATGGGAAATAAAGTTGGTTTGAGGGAGGTGATATGGCCACCATCAAAAATAATATTATGTTACACATATATCAAATGGATTCAGGTTTATCAGGGATTAGATTCTAGTACGGTAACCTATCCTATTTGCACATTCGATTAAAGGCATCAACGTATTTCGGGAGGAACAACGGCGCACTATAATTCGAGGTCTAGCATGAACACACAAGGAATCAGCTACTAAGAATGAAAGATTATTTTTCCGGACCCGGTCAAATATTTACTTTCGTGCATTACATTCCAGAATCGAAACTCTTGGCCGGGCCTAAGCTCTAGCGCAATTACTATTCTAATCTTTGCTTGAAACATCATTGCGCAGGATCTTAGTTTGACTTTATTCGATTTGTCTTGCAACAAATAAAACTCTTAATTACAGTGGAAGTTTAAGAATTACCTCTTGAAGCGTGTACTTAGGTGATTCTCTTGTATGACTCAAGACTAGGTTGTACGTTGTGTGGGAAATGAACAACCGAACCAAACGAATCTGCAATTACACAGGACTCACAAAAACTAGCTGCCAGAATTTGATCCAAACACTGCTGCCTGGATCGCCCGCATGTGAGGTACACACACCGCTGAAGAGGAGAGCAAAAACCGTGTGTGAATGAAACGCGCCACCACTACTAATTTTATTGGGGGGTGTATAGCTCAGTTGGTAGAGCATTGCTGCTCGTTTATCACCTAGTCGCCGCTCAAAGAGGGAGAATAATTTTTCTCTCTTTAGCTTTTCTCTGAAAATTTCTCTCTCTCTATGTTTCTTGAGCAATGAAACTATGAATGTGTATTTTAATGGCTAACTCTCTATGTCTATCTATAGAGCTACAAGAGAGACCCCAAGTTGGTTTAGGATTGGTCTTCTTATTGGGTTTGTGTTTTAATTAGTTTCTAAATCCAATTAGTTACCAAATCTAATTAGATTTCCAAATCCAATTAGATTTCCTAATTCTTGGAATTTTCTAATTCTAATTGAAATATAAGACTTAATTAATTAATTAATTAAATAATTCCACTTTGTCAATTTACTAATTTACCGTTAGGATTAATAAATAATAATTAATTTTAATTTATTAATTAACCTAATACATAATTAATCGTACCACTAACGGATTAATTATGGCATTACCATCCTGCACAAAATTACTTCCGGAATAACTAAATTAGTTATTCTTTAATCTCCCCACATCAAAGATATAATGCTCGTTAACTTATTAATTTACTTATAAAATAATTAATTAACTTCTTATAATCTGATATTAGTACCACTCAACCATTTTACTATATCAGACATAAGTCCACCGGTCGGGTTTAGTATAATAAATATAACGAGCTCATCTCAGGAGCGTTATCAACCCGGACGCACAAGTTCGTGGTTTCCTTTCGACAAGTAACAACACACCAAGCTATCAAACACACGCACCTAACCTACCGAGACTATTGGCCTCAGGTGGCCTCACTCTTTGGCAGATTAAAGTAAACTATGTCTAATCCTCATGCCTGCTCAAGTCTAGGGGTTTAGAGATAGAATACTAGGATCAAATAGTCTATTAATCAATACAAGACAATTTATCCTATAATAGGTCGTGCAAAATATACCCCGGGCATATCTATATGATTCAATTAGTTTAGACAAACCAATTTCAGAATCACATAATAACCTAAACTGATAGTTTGTCCAAAACTATCGCAGTTACGAACATTATTTATATATTACGTCTTTCAACTAATGATGAGATCTACTGTGTCACACAAGACACCTCATCATCTAACTTATAATATAAATGGACAAATAATGCACAACAAAATATAACCAAAACATAAATCGATATATTAACTCGGAAAATGTACAATACAAGCATAGCTTATGTATTCAACTCCAACAATCTCCCACTAATACTTACGTTGTGCTTTAAGTATACATCTGAATTCAAATCCTATACACTCTACTACTATATATCTAGAAAAACTGTCATGGCTCTCCTAAGTATCTGATCCCCATGCCCTCCACGTGAGCCTCAAAGACTTTTGAAGTCAATGTCTTTGTGAATGGATCTGCTAGGTTATCCTCTGATGCTATCTTAGCAATGACCACGTATTCCCTCTTTACGATGTACAATACAAGCATAGCTTATGTATTCAACTCCAACAATTTTCCCTTTAAATAATTGCATAACATTTTCATAATTTTTTGTACTTGAAAACTCTTTAGAAAAATGTACTATAACAATACAGATTCATTTCTAAGATCATTTCCGCAACAAAAATGTTTACAAAAATGGTCGCAGATTCAAATGTCCAAAGACCAAGTCCGAAATCTAACCAAATAAGCAACTAAAATAATCGCATAAATGCTCACACTTTCCCATTGAGCGGTAGTATATTAAGGGAAAAATTGATATTTTACAAGATTCTAAATCCATTCCCGCACAAAATAAAACATCAAAAATGGTAATAATACACAAACCTACGTTACAAATCAAAAGTGTTTATTGGATTCACAAAAATCATACCTGTTTCGATTCTGATTCTAACCAATTCTACCAAATAACCTCTTAGTCTCGGTGTACATCATAAAAAATCCCCACCATCAAATATTTGAGTAGAGAAATTGCATCTGAAAGCACTGTGAAACTGAAGAGTTGGGGGCAAAAATTCCAAATAACAACGATACAGAGCCAGAACAAAACAAAATTGGTTGCATAGATATGCGATTGCAACAGAAGCAGAGTAACATATCAAAATGGAAAAAAACAACCAATCAAAATGGTTTTGTTTCCAAAATCGAAGATATGCGGGAAAAAAATTCAAAACATCTAAATGGAAGGAATAGAAAGACGAACAAGTAAAAGGCTCATTCTATTGTGATTGCATTCAAAAGTGTAAAGAACATTTGCTACATATCTGTTCCCAGTAAAATAGATTGTATTTTTGGATTTCATCCTTTCATTTTCCCCCATCTCATATTTATAATGGAAAAAATGAAAGAGATAAATGTAAGAACAAATAGTACCAACCTTCATATCTGGAGTGCGAAAATTACACTACAAAATAAAAACCTAAATTTCCACACTAAGGGATCCCAAAACCCCACCGGTATAGTAGTTTAGGTTTCGATCCCACAGGGAGCAGCCGAGCAATGGTGTAAATTTAATTTCCTTCTTGTTAGTGAACACAGAAACATACGAGCAGTATGATTAAAGCAGTGACATAGCATACAAATTAACAGATGGGAAATAAGGTTGGTTTGAGAGAGGTGATATGGCCACCATCAAAAATAATATTATGTTACACATATATCAAATGGATTTAGGTTTATCAGGGATTAGATTCTAGTACGGTAACCTATCCTATTTGCACATTCGATTAAAGGCATCAACGTCTTTCGGGAGGAACAACGGTGCACTATAATTCGAGGTCTAGCATAAACACACAAGGAATCAGCTACTAAGAATGAAAGATTATTTGCCCGAACCCGGTCAAAAATTTACTTTCGTGCATTGCATTCCATAATCAAAACTCTTGGCCGGGCCTAAGCTCTAGCGCAATTACTATTCAAATCTTTGCTTAAAACATCATTGCGCAGGATCTTAGTTTGACTTTATTCGATTTGTCATGCAACAAATAAACCTCTTAATTACAGCAGAAGTTTAAGAATTACCTCTTGAAGCGTGTACTTAGGTGATTCTCTTGTATGACTCAAGACTAGGTTGTACGTTGTGTGGGCAATGAACCAACGAACCAAACGAATCTGCAATTACACAGGACTCACAAAAACTTGCAGCCAGAATTTGATCCAAACACTGCTGCCTGGATCGCCCGCATGTGAGGTACACACGCCGCCGGAGAGGAGAGCAAAAACCGCCCGTGAATGACAAGCGCCACCACCGGAGAAAAGTCACGAGGTTGCTGCTCGGTTATCACCTAGCCGCCGCTCAAAGAGGGTGAATAATTTTTTCTATCTCTAGTTTTTCTCTCAAAATTTCTTTCTCTATGTTTCTTGAGCAATGAAACTATGAATGTGTATTTTAATGGCTAACTATCTATGTCTATCTATAGAGCTACAAGAGAGACCCCAAGTTGGTTTAGGATTGGTCTTCTTATTGGGTTTGTGTTTTAATTAGTTTCTAAATCCAATTAGTTACCAAATCTAATTAGATTTCCAAATCCAATTAGATTTCCTAATTCTTGGAATTTTCTAATTCTAATTGAAATATAAGACTTAATTAATTAATTAAATAATTTCACTTTGTCAATTTACTAATTTACCATTAGGATTAATTAATAATAATTAATTTTAATTTATCAATTAACCCAATACATAATTAATCGTACCACTAACGGATTAATTATGGCATTACCATCCTACACCAGAATTGCTTCTGGAATAACTAAATTAGTTATTCTTTAATCTCCCCACATCAAAGATATAGTGCTCGTTAACTTATTAATTTACTTATAAAATAATTAATTAACTTCTTATAATCTTATATTAGTACCACTCGACCTTTTTACTATACCAGACATAAGTCCACCGGTCGGGTTTAGTATAATGAATATAACGAGCTCATCTCAGGAGCACTATCAACCGGGACACACTAGTTTGTGGTGTCCTTTCGACAAGTAACAACACACCAAGCAATCAAACACACGCACCTAACCTACTGAGACTATTGGCCTCAGGTGTCCTCACTCTTTGGCAGATTAAAGTAAACTATGTCTAATCCTCATGCCTGCTCAAGTCTAGGGATTTAGAGATAGAATACTATGATCAAATAGTCTATTAAATCAATACAAGACAATTCATCCTAGAATAGGTCATGCTAAATATACCCCGGGTATATCTATATGATTCAATTAGTTTAGAAAAACCAATTTCAGAATCACATAATAACTTAAACTTACAGTGTGTCCAAAAACTGTCTTAGTTACGAACCTCATTTATATATTATGTCTTTTAACCAATGTTGAGATCTACCATGTCACACTAGACACCTCATCATCTAATCACATACTATAAATGGACAACATATGTAAAACTTAAAATCAATTTAACTAAACCATTTAATCAATTTATAAACTGGGAAATAGTTTTAATTCAAGCAAAGCTCTAGTACTCAAAACCAATAATCTTCCACTAATACTTAAGCTATGCTTCAAGTTTAAAACTACATTAATCTATAGCTACACTAATAACTAGAAAAACAGTCAACGCTAAGCCAAGTATCTAATCCCCATGCAATCCATGTGAGCTTAAAAGACTTTTGCAGTTAGTGTCTTCATGAATGGATCTACAAGGTTATCTTCTGATGCTATCTTTGCCACGACCACATCTTCCCTCTTAACGACATCTCATATCAGGTGGTACTTGTGCTGTATATACTTCCTCACCTTGTGGGCTCGTGATTCCTTCGAGTTTGCTACTGCACCGTTGTTGTCACAGTACGCTGTGATCGAATTTTGCAAAACAGGAATCCATCTAAGTCCACTAAAAAGTTCTTGAGCCACACTACTTCTTTCGCTGCCTCTGATGTTGCAATATACTCAGCCCCCATAGTAGAGTTTGCCACGCATTTTTGCTTGACACTCCCCCAAACTATGGCTCCACCTTCCAATGTAAACACATACCCTGAGGGAGACTTACTCTTGTCCCTATCGCCTTGGAAATATGAATCTGTGTAACCACGGGGCACAAGCTCATGCACATGATAGACTAAGACTTGGTTTCAGGTTCTGCGAAAAAACTTGAGAATGTATTTCACAGCCTCCCATTGAACTTTTACTGAGTTCCTCTGATATCTGGTTATATACCAATAGCAAAGCAAATATTAGGCCTCGTACACAATATTGCATACATGAGACTTCCTACTACAGAAGCATAAGGAGCTTTCTTCATGGGTTCTATCTCCTCAATAGTCTTTGGAGACTGCACTTTAGATAGATGCACTCCGTGTCTGAAAGGTAGAAAATCTTTCTTGGAGTTCTGTATGTTGAAATGAAAAAGAATTGTATCTATGTATGAAGCCTAAGAGAGCGTCAGTGGATATTTCCTATGATCTCGAATAATATTAATCCCAAGAATATGTTCCTCTTTCCTAAACTTTCATATCAAACTGCTTGGACAACCATGCCTTTATGTTTGATAACACTTTCTCATTGTTTTCAATAAGTAGAATGTCATCTACGTAAAGCACAAGAAACATCACCGCGTTTCCATCATGTCTGCGGTACACACATTGTTCATCCAGGAACTGAGTAAATCCATAGGATTGGATTACCTCATCAAACTGGATGTTCCAAGATCTTGATACTTGTTTAAGTCCGTAAATGGACCTCTTAAACATGCAAACTTTATGCTCTTGGCCTTTTTTAATGAATCCCTCTAGTTACTGCATGAAGATGGTTTATTCAAGACTTCTATTAAGGAAAGTTGTCTTGACATCCATAAGCTAAATCTCATAATCTAAATGAGCTAATATGGCTAAAAGAATTCGGATCGACTTAAGCATAGCTACCAGGGATAAGGTTTCCTCGTAATCGATTCCCTCATTCTGAATACCCCTTTGACGCAAGCACAGCTTTAAAGGTTTTAACCTTTTCGCTGGGTTCTCTCTTATATTTATAGACCCACTTGCATCCAATGGGTTTGAAACCATCACGCAGTTCCACAAACACCCAGACTTCATTGTGGTCTATCGACCCCATCTTGGATATCATTACTTTTTGCAAAGATTCTGCAACTTTATCTCAGATAGCCTCATTGTAGTTTATGGGGTCAGGTTCATGTGCACCTAGGACTAGGTATGAGGTCTGTCCTACGCCAATGAACCTGTCGGGTTGTCTCACAACCCTCCCACTATGACGCGGCACCACCTGTGTAGGTGCATCATCTGTGATATCTTTTGCAGTGATATGTGGTGTATCTACTTGTGCTGGTGCATCTGGATTATCAGATTGTTTTCTATGTTCCTCTAGTATGATCTTACTTTTGGGCTTCTGATATTTAATGTAGTCTTTTTGTAAAAATCTGGCGTTAGTAGTGACTATTACCTTCTAATCTTTAGGACTATAGAAAAGACCACCTTTCGTTCCTTTATGGTGTCATACAAATAACATTACTTCTATTCTTGCATCTAACTTAGCCGTATCTACCTTAAGCACATGTGCTGGACAACCCAGATTCTGAGATGTCTTAAACTGGGCTAGCGCCCGTTCCACAACTCAGTAGGGGTTGAAGGCATAGTTTTAGATAGTACAAGATTTAGAATGTATGCTGCAGTTTCTAAGGCATATTCCCAAAACAAATTAAAAAATTCACTATAACTCATCATTGACCTAACCATTTCCATAAGAGTTCTATTTCTTCTTCTGCTATACCTTTCTGCTGTAGTCCGCCATGTGCAGACAACTGAGATTGAATTCCCACCTCTGATAGGTAATTTCGAAAATCACCTGACAGGTATTCACCACCAAGATCTGATCGTAGTGTCTCAATACTTTTACCATGATGTTTCTCAACATCTGCTCGATACTATTTGAATTTACTAAAGCATTCGGACTTGTGGTGCATTAAGAAAATTTATCTCTACCTTGAGTAGTCATCTATGAAAGTCACAAAATACTCAAACATGCCTCTTGTTTGGACCGAAATTGGTCCACACAAGTCAGAGTGAATCAACTCTAGTTCTTATTTGGCTTTATAACCTTTTGCCTTAAAGGGTCTTTTGGTCAGTTTACCTTTCCAGCAGGATTCGCAGGTTGAGTACTTTTCAATCTCTAATGAACTTAAAAGTCCATCATTGACTAACCTTTGAATCCTACTAAGGTTTATATGACCTATTCTAAGATGCCAAAGATAGGTTTGATCCATTTCAAAAGGTTCTTTCCTCTTATTTTGGTTAAATGATGCGCCATTTGTCCCTGTGTTTTGCATAACAGGGAAGTTTGATTTTATCAAAAATAGATTATGTACTAATGAATCAGAATAAATAAGTTTATTACTTTTTCTAAAAACAACAGATCTATAAGAAAAAATGAACTTATAACCATCCACTAAGAGTTTAGAAACTCAAATCAAGTTCTTTCTAAAACTCAGTACATAAAGACAATTCTTTAAATCTAGTCCAGTATTTTTGAAAATAAGACTAACTACTCCAACTTTTTCTACTGACACTGTTCTAGTGTTGCCCAAGTAGACTTCAAGCTCACAATTTCTAAGCTTCCGGGTTACCTATAACCCCTGCAAAGAATTACAAACATGGTCAGTGGCGCTTGAATCCGCACACCAAATATCTGTGGGAATCACCACTAAACATGTCTCAGTAATGAAGGCAGAAACAGTCGTACCTTTGAGCTTTGGACAATCTAATTTCTAATGTCCCGTCTTCCGCATTTGAAGCATATTCCTTTAGGTTTCTTATTTTTTGCAATGTCAGTCTTAGGCGCATCGTTATCAGCGTTCTTGTTGGTTTTTTTTTTTAATTTGCCTTTAGGTGCAGAATAAGAACTTGAAGCCTTAACTGTGACTAAAGTTTTGCTTATTCTCTTGAAAGATTCCTTCAGCTGACACCAGTGCAATTGAGAGCTCGGGAAGAGTATAAACTCTTTGATTCATATTGTAGTTCACCCAAAACTGCTCAAAACACTGAGACAAACTCTGGAGAATGATATCTGCTAGGTTTGAATACTAAGGCTATGTTTGTATTAACTTGTTTTCCCAGTTAATATCTCGATTTAATATTTTGGTTTATATGTTGTGCAATTTTAGTCCATTTATATTATGTAGTTAGATGATGAGGTGTCTTGTGTGACACAGTAGATCTCATCATTGGTTAAAAAACATAATATATAAATGAGGTTTGTAACCGAGATAATTTTAGACAAACTGCTGGTTTAAGTTATTATATGATTCAGATAATTGGTTTGTCTAAACTAATTGAATCATATAGATATGACCAGGGCGTATTGAACTTGACCATTTAGAATGATTGCTCATGTAATGATTTAATTGACAAATTGTTCTTAGTATTCTATCTCTTAATCCCTAGACTTGAGCGAGCATGAGGATTAGACATAGTGTACTTTGATATGCCAATGGGTGAGGTCAATTGTGGCCAATAGTAAAAAGGGGTGATGGTGCTCCCGAGATAAGCTCGTTATGTTTATTATACTAAATCCAGCCGGTGGACTTATGTCCAATAGTAAAAAGGTTGAGTGGTACTAGTCTCAGAATTAAAGAATTGAATTAATTAATTTATCAATAAATTAGCGAGCACTAAATCTTTGATGTGGGGAGAATAAGAATAAATTTATTTAGTTGTTCCAGAAGCAGTTCAGTTGTAGAATGGTAGTGCCAAAATTAATCCTTTAGTGGTACAATTAATTTTGTAATGGGTTAATTCAATAAGTAGAATTAATTATTTATTTATTCCTAAAGGTTAATTAAGTAATTAACAAAGTGGAATTTTTTAATTAATTAATTAAGGTTCAAGTTTCAATTAGAATTAGGAAATTTAATTGGATTTGGAAATCTAATTAGACTAGTTACCTAATTGGATTTCAAAACTAATTAATTACCTAAACCCATTAGGAAGGCCAATTAACGAGCACTATCTCTTTGATGTGGGGAGATTAATGAATATAATTTAATTAAGTTATTCCGGAAGCAATTCTGGTTTAGGATGGTAGTGCCAAAATTAATCCGTTAGTGGTACGATTAATTTTGTAATGGGTTAATTGAATAGGTAGATTTAATTAATTAATTGGTTAATTATTCCTAAGGGTTAATTCAGTAAATAACAAAGTGGAATTATTTAATTAATTCCTAAGGGTTAATTAAGTAATTAATAAAGTGAAATTATTTAATTAATTAATTAAGTCTTAAGTTTCAATTGGAATTAGGAAATCCTATAGATTAGGAATATAGTAGGATTTGGTTTATCCTATCAGATTGGTTGCCTAATTGGATTTGGAAACTAATTCATTACCTAAACCCATTAGCAAGACCAATCCTAAACCAACTTGGGGTCTCTCTTGTAACTCTATAAATATACAAGGGATTAGCTATTCAAGATACAGAATTCAATATATGCACAACTCAAGAATCTAGAGAGATAAAATCCTAGAGAGAGAAATTAATTTTCTCAAGTCTCGAAGTCGGATTTTAAGCAAAATTGGCGGCTGGTTTTTTAAGGTTGTGGCTGAAATTTTGGTCCTTCATTGCTAGCCCCGTGTGTTGCTTTCTCTCTCTCTAGGCAGTGCGTTTACGTACTGCGGAGGTGCTGGTTTTTTCTGGCAAGTGGATTGTGGTGAGTTGTAGATCAATTGGCTTCTGGATTGTTGCCCACACAACAAGAAGTCATAGTCTTGAGGCATACAAGAGAATCACCAGGTGCACGCTTCAAAGGTAACTTTCTAAGGTTCCACTTTAAATTAGAAAATTTTGTTACGCGGCAAATCGAGCTGGTGCAAACCCAGATCCTATGTGGCAAACTCTTTCAGTGCCATATCTCATAATCTAAATGAGCAGCTATGGCCAAGAGAATCTGGATCGACTTAAGCATGGCTACTGGGGAGAAGGTTTCCTCATAATCGATTCTCTCTGTTTGAGTATACCCCTTCGCCACCAGCCTAGCTTTAAAGGTTTCCCCCTTGCCGTCAGGTCCTCTCTTACATTTGTAGACCCACTTGTATCCAATAGGCTTAAACCCATCAATCAAGTCCATAAGCTCTCAGACTTGATTGTGGTCCATTGACCCATCTCGGATATCATTGCCATACGCCAAGATTCTGCATCATTATCTTAGAGAGCCTCATTGTAGTTTACTGGGTCAGGTTCAGGCACGCCTGGGACTAGGACTGAGGCTTCTCCCACGCCAAAAAACCTGTCGGGCTGTCTTATAACCCCCCCCACTAAGACAAGGCACCACCTGTGTAGTTGCATCATCTGTGATATCTTGTGCGGTGTGTGGTGTATCTACTTGTGCTGGTGCATCAAGATTATTAGTTTGTCTCTTAAGCTCTTCTAGTACTATCTTACTCTTGGGCTTGTGATCAAGGATATAGTATTCCTCTAAAAATCTAGCGTTGGTACTAACTATTGGAGTTGAATACATAATCTATGCTTTTGTTGTAGTTTTTCCCAGTTAATATATTATGTAGTTTGATGACGAGGTGTCTTGTGTGACACAGTAGATCTCATCATTGGTTAAAAGACATAATATATAAATGAGGTTTGTAACCGAGACAGTTTTGGACAAACTGTCAGTTTAGGTTATTATGTGATTTAGATAATTGGTTTGTCTAAACTAATTGAATCATATAGATATGCCCGAGGCATATTAAACTTGACCTTTAGGAATGATTTGTCTTGTATAGATTTAATAGACAAATCGATCCTTGTATTCTATCTTTTAATCCCTAGACTCGAGCGGGCATGAGGATTAGACATAGTGTACTTTGATCTGCCAAATGGTGAGGTCAATTGCGGCCAATAGTCTCGGTAGGTTGGGTGCGCGTGTTTAGTTACTTGGTGTGCTGCTGCTTGTCGAATGGAAACCATGTATCGGTGTGTCCGGAGTGATGGTGCTCCCGAGATGAGCTCAAAATGTTTATTATACTAAACCCGACCGGTGGACTTATGTTCGGTATAGTAGAAAGGTCGAGTGATACTATTCTCGGAATTAAAGAAGTTAATTAATTAATTTATCAATAAATTAATTTTAATTAACGAGCACTATCTCTTTGATGTGGGGAGATTAATGAATATAATTTAATTAAGTTGTTCCGGAAGCAATTCTGGTTTAGGATGGTAGTGCCAAAATTAATCCGTTAGTGGTACGATTAATTTTGTAATGGGTTAATTGAATAGGTAGATTTAATTAATTAATTGGTTAATTATTCCTAAGGGTTAATTCAGTAATTAACAAAGTGGAATTATTTAATTAATTCCTAAAGGTTAATTAAGTAATTAATAAAGTGAAATTATTTAATTAATTAATTAAGTCTTAAGTTTCAATTGGAATTAGGAAATCCTATAGATTAGGAATATAGTAGGATTTGGTTTATCCTATCAGATTGGTTGCCTAATTGGATTTGGAAACTGATTCATTACCTAAACCCATTAGGAAGACCAATCCTAAACCAACTTGGGGTCTCTCTTGTAACTCTATAAATATACAAGCGATTAGTTATTCAAGATACACAATTCAATAGATTCACAATTCAAGAATCTAGAGAGATAAAATCCTAGAGAGAGAAATTAATTTTCTCAAGTCTCGAAGTCGGATTTTAAGAAAAATTGGCGGCTGGTTTTTTAAGGTAGTGGCCGAAATTTTGGTCCTTCATTGCTAGCCCCGTGTGTTGCTTTCTCTCTCTCCAGGCTGTGCGTTTATGTACTAGGTGCGAAGGTGCTGGTTTTTTCTGCCAAGTGGATTGTGGTGAGTTGTAGATCAATTGGCTTCTGGTTTGTTGCCCAAACAACAAGAAGTCATTGTCTTGAGGCATACAAGAGAATCACCAGGTGCACGCTTCAAAGGTAACTTTCTAAGGTTCCACTTTAAATTAGAAAATTTTGTTACGCGGTAAATCGAGCAGGTGCAAACCCAGATCCTATGTGCCAAACTCTTTCAGTGCCATATCTCATAATCTAAATGAGCAGCTATGGCCAAGAGAATCTGGATCGACTTAAGCATGGCTACTGGGGAGAAGGTTTCCTCATAATCGATTCTCTCTGTTTGAGTATACCCCTTCGCCACCAGCCTAGCTTTAAAGGTTTCCACCTTGCCGTCGGGTCCTCTCTTACATTTGTAGACCCACTTGTATCCAATAGGCTTAAACCCATCAATCAAGTCCATAAGCTCCCAGACTTGATTGTGGTCCATTGACCCATCTCGGATATCATTGCCATACGCCAAGATTCTGCATCTTTATCTTAGAGAGCCTCATTGTAGTTTACTGGGTCAGGTTCAGGCACGCCTGGGACTAGGACTGAGGCTTCTCCCACGCCAAAAAACCTGTCGGGCTGTCTTACAACCCCCCCACTAAGACAAGGCACCACCTGTGTAGTTGCATCATCTGTGATATCTTGTGCGGTGTGTGGTGTATCTACTTGTGCTGGTACATCAAGATTATTAGTTTGTCTCTTAAGCTCTTCTAGTACTATCTTACTCTTGGGCTTGTGATCTAGGATATAGTATTCCTCTAAAAATCTAGCATTGGTACTAACTATTGGAGTTGAATACATAAGCTATGCTTGTGTTGTAGTTTTTCCCAGTTAATATATTATGTAGTTAGATGACGAGGTGTCTTGAGTGACGCAGTAGATCTCATCATTGGTTAAAAAACATAATATATAAATGAAGTTCATAACTGAGACAGCTTTGGACAAACTGTCGGTTTAGGTTATTATGTGATTCGGATAATTAGTTTATCTAAACTAATTGAATCATATAGATATGCCCGGGACGTATTGAACTTGACCAATAGTAATGATTTGTCTTGTACTGATTTAATAGACAAATCATTCTTGGTATTCTAACTCTTATTCCATATACTAGAGCGGGCATGAGGATTAGACATAGTGTACTTTGATCTGCCAATGGGTGAGGTCAATTGTGGCCAATAGTCTCGGTAGGTTGGGTGCGCGTGTTTAGTTGCTTGGTGTGTTGCTGCTTGTCGAAAGGAAACTATGTATTGGTGCGTCCGGGGTGATGGTGCTCTCGAGATGAGCTCATACTGTTTATTATACTGAACTCGGCCGGTGGACTTATGTCCGATATAGTAAAAAGGTTGAGTGGTACTAGTCTCAGAATTAAAGAAGTTAATTAATTAATTTTTCAGTAAATTAATAAATTAACGAGCACTATATCTTTGATGTGGGGAGATTATGAATATAAATTAATTAAGTTGTTCCGGAAGTAATTCTGGTGTAGGATGGTAGTGCCAAAATTACTCCGTTAGTGGTACAATTAATTTTGTAATGGGTTAATTAAATAGGTAGAATTAATTAATTGATTAATTATTTATAAGGGTTAATTGAGTAATTAACAAAGTGAAATTATTTAATTAATTAATTAAGTCTTAAGTTTCAATTAGAATTAGGAAATCCTGGAGATTAGGAATCTAGTAGGAATCGAATAACTGCAAACCCAGATCCTATGCAATGTTATTTCAAAAGGGTTGGAATAGCGATTGTGCTAGCATCTAGGCCTGGCCAGAGATTCTGATTCTGGAATGCATAGTACGAAAGTGAGTTTCTGGCTTAGCCTGGGTAGATAATCTTTCACTAACCACCACCTTCTGATCTTTAGAACTATAAAACAGACCACCTTTTGTTCTCCTAAGATATCCTACAAACAGCATTAATTCTGTTCTTGTATCTAACTTAGCTGCATATGCCTTAAGCACATGTGCTGGGCAACCCCAAATTCTGAGATGTCTTAGACTAGGCTTACGCCCGTTTCACAATTCTACCGGTTTTAGATGGTATAAAATTAAGAATATACATAGCTATTTCTAAGGCATATCCCCATAATGAACTTGGCAAATTACTATAGCTCATCATCGACCAAACCATTTCCATGAGAGTTTGATTCCTTCTTTCTATTACACCATTCTACTGTGGCGTGCCAGGTGCAGACAACTGAGATTGAATTCTGACCTCACTGAGGTATTCTCGAAATTCATGGGACGGTACACCCCACCATGATCTGATCGCAGTATCTTGATACTCTTACTATGATGCTTCTCCACATCTGCCAAAAACTCTTTGAACTTGCCAAAACACTCAGACTTGTGTTGCATTAGGAAAATATACTCGTACCTCGAGTAATCATCCTTGAACATCATGAAATACTCAAACCCACCTCGTGCTTAGATTGTCATTGGTCCACACAAGTCAGAATGAATCAATTCTAATATCTTTGGCTCTATAACCTTTTGCCTTAAAAGGTCTCTTGGTCATTTTAGCTTCCAAGAAAGATTCGCAGGTTGAAAAACTGTCAATCTCTAATGAACCTAAAGGTCCATCATTGACCAACCTCTGAATCCTACTAAGGTTTATATGACCTAGCCTGAGATGCCAAAGATAGGTTTAATTACTTTCATAAGGTTTCTTCCTCTTATTAATGTTAGATAAAGAGCTATTTGTTTCTATATTTTGCACAACAGGGGAGTTAGAATTAACCATAAACAAATTATCTATCAATGAACCAAAACAAATAAGTTTTCCATTTCTTCTAATAACAACAGAATCATTAGATAAAAATAAATTTATAACCGTTCTTTAAGAGTTTAGAAACCGAAATAAGGTTTTTTTTCTAAAACTCGGTACATAAAGACAATTAACTAACTCTAATCTAGAATTCAAAAAATTCAGAGTGACTACTCCCACTGCTTCTACTGACACTCTTGTAGTGTCGCCCAAGCAGATGTCTAGCTCGCCCTCTCTAAGCTTCCGGGTTACTTGGAACCCTTGCAAAGAATTACAAACATGATCAGTGGCTCTTGAATCCACACACCAAGTATCTGTGGGAATCACCGCTAAACATGTCTCAGTAATTAGGGCATAAACTATCGTACTTTTAAGCTTTGGATAATCTGATTTCCAATGTTCCATCTTCCCGCACTTGAAGCACTTGCCTTTGGGCTTGCTCTTCTTTGCGATTTCAAGCTTAGCAGCAAGGTTCTTGGCATTTTTTATCTTCTTATTCTTTTTGCCTTTAGGCACAGAAGAAGAAATTGAAGCCTTCACTCTGACCAAAGCTTACTTCTTCTCGTGGAAGATGCATTCGGCTGACACCAAATCTGTTAAGAGCTCGGGTAGAGTGTAAACTCTTTGTTTCATATTATAGTTAACCCAAAACTGCTCAAAACTAGAGGGTAGGCTCTGAAGGATGATATCTATCTGACTTTCTGGGTTGATTTCACCTCCCAACACCTCTATCTCATTGATGTTACTGATCATGTGAAACCCATGATCTCTCACTGATCCACCCTCAGCCATTTTAGTATTCATCAACTTTCTCATGGCTGCTTGCCTAGCAGTCCTGCCTTGATGAGTGAACATCTCCCTCAGGTGAGCCATCATGTTGAAGGCAGAGACCATGGGATGAAGCTGATATTGCAGCATATTCGACACAGAGGCCAGAATGTAACACCGCGCCATCTCATCCGCTTTTCTCCACCTAGTATAGGCATCCTTATCCTCTTGAAGAGAGTCCTCGTTAGGCACATCTGGACATACTTCAGTGAGCACAAACGTATACTGCTCTGCCGTCAGGATAATATCCAAGTTATGACTCGAGTCAACATAATTAGGTTCAGTTAACTTGTTGTCTTTCGATATATTAGCTAAGGGGTTGAATGCTATATCGAAAAATTATAAAATAAATAAACAGACAATGTTTTAGTGTTTAATCTAGAATTTTGAAACAAAGGAAATTCTAACAATTATTAACTTCCCTCAAAACAATAATTTTAATCCACCAACATCTCAGTCACTGGAATTCTCGTAAGCCACGATAGTGTGGACGTTTATGCTAACCTATATTCATTTGAGAAGAACCAAGTTCATTAACTACACTATCGGACCAAACCATCTATTGATCAATGTAGCTAATAGTCAGTGATTTTAGCTGTACAATAAGCAGCGTAAGCTTGATGGGAGGGATACTACAAATCATACATTAAGTGTGTGTCATTACATGACTTATGAGTTTGTTACCTTAGGATGGTGCGCCTCAGATGGAGATGGTATCGTATTTCTCCTAGTTAAACTTACTCTAGTCATCTTACTTAGAAGTTCATAATCTAGCGATCTTATGGTTGGACTCATCCGAATGGAGAAAGGCCCTAATGCCAACACGCAAGTCCACCTACATCGCATATGAACTCATAATGGTGGCCATGAGTATATTAAACCAACCCGCTCCCACTTAGATTTCTAAATTAAAGGTTTTTCCGGTTTTAACATGCAATTAACTAACCCTAAGTTATATGCAAACATAAAACCATCATGCTTTAAAATCATGCATCTAAAATTAAATTTCCCGACTATACAAAAATTAAAGCACAAAAATTAAAACAATAAATATGGGAAATAAATGCGAAAATTAAATTTCCCGACTATTATGGTTTTAATTGCTTCTATCTTCTGCCTTGATCTCGTGTCCCGCCATGCAACTCGATGGATTGAGTCTTGATATTCAAAAATGAAATCTGGAGGAAAATCGAGCCAAAGCGCAAGCCATTGGGTTACACAGATTCGTACTTTCATGGTTATATGGACAAGAGTAAGTCTACCTATGGGTTTGTGTTTACTCTAGGAGGTGGAGCCATAGTGTGGCGGAGTGTCAAGCAGAAATGCGTGGTGGACTCCACCATGGAGGCTGAGTACGTTGCTGCATCAGAGGCAGCGAAAGAAGCTGTATGGCTCCGGAGCTTCCTGATGGACTTAGATGTGGTTCCTGAGTTTTCTAGGTCTATTACAGTTTACTGTGATAACAATGGTGCAGTTGCTAACTCGAGGGAACCACGAGCCCATAAAGCGAGTAAACACACAGAGCGCAAGTACCACCTGATACGAGAGATCGTAAAGAGTGGAGATGTTATTGTGGCCAAGATAGCATCAGATGACAACCTTGCAGATCCTTTCAAAAAGCCATTGACCCCAAAGGTCTTTGAGAGACATGTGGAGGGCATGGGAGTCAGATTCTTTAGGGAGCCATGTGAGTGAGCTTAAAAGTCTTCTGTTGATTTCATTATGACAGTAGTGTAATAGCGGGTTGGATAGTTTTTGTACTTCTTAGCATAGCTTTAAGTATTAGTGGGAGATTGTTAGTTTTGAATACAGAAAAACTATGGCTTGTATCAAAAACTAATATCCACAGATGACATATCATTTTGCTTCAGTATTAAATTGTTCCATTATATCATAGAACTATATAACGGGGTGTGGAAAGACATAGTAGATACCGTTATTGGTTAAAGTATTGATATATAAAAAGTATGCTCGTAACTGAGATAGTCTGAACGTACTATCGATATAGGTTATCGTGTGGTTTGGAAATTAGTTTATCTAGACTAATTAAATCACACGGATATGCCTAGGGTATATTGAGCACGACCAGTTTGGATAGAATTGACTTATACTGATCGGCGTAGTCAATTCGGTCCTTGTATTTAGTCTCTCAATCCCGAGATTGGGATGGGCGTGAGAGTTGGATATCGTATGCTTTGATTTGCCAAAGAGTGTGGTCAATTGAGGCCTATACCTCGGTAGGTTAGGTATGCAGTGTTTAGCTTCTTACGTGACTCCACTTCCCAGTTCGCCGGGTTGATGGTGCTCCCGAGATGAGGTCGTAAGGTTTATTATACTAAACCCGGCCGGTGGACTTTATGTCAGGTATAATAAGAAGGTCAAGTGGTACTAATCTCGGATACCGAGAAGTCGATAAATTAGTTTGTCAGTAAATTGATAAACCGACGAGCACTAGATCTTTAATGTAGGGAGATAGAAGAAAAATAGTGGCATGATGTAAAGTCATTTTTTAGCGGTAGTTCCATAGTTATTTCGTTAGTGGTACGACTAATTATGCATTGACTAATCGATAAAGTGAATTAATTAATCCTAAAGGTTTAATTAATATTTAATTGACAAAGTGGATTAAAAAATTAATTCTATATGAATTAATTAATCCTAAGGTTTTGATTAAATTAAATTAACAAAGTGGGTTAAAGATTTAATTCAAAAGGATCAATTAGCGTTGACTAGTCTAGAGAAGACTAAGAGGTCAATGAAAGTCAAACTACAAGGCCCAACTCAAAGGCCTATTAGGTCTCCTTAGAAGCTCCCTATAAATATCCCTTGTTAGGCAACTCACAACACATAAGAAACTTGGAGGCCAAGTTAAGCCTAGTGAGAGAAAGTCTAGTCTAGAGTGAGAACTTTGTCTTCATCGCTAAGTTTCTCCTCGAAGTTGACTAGGACAGATTTCTTTCTTCGGAAAACTCGAACCCATTGTA
The DNA here is from genome assembly GCA_030378225.1 of Knoxia roxburghii. Taxonomy (NCBI): domain Eukaryota; kingdom Viridiplantae; phylum Streptophyta; class Magnoliopsida; order Gentianales; family Rubiaceae; genus Knoxia; species Knoxia roxburghii. The sequence continues at coordinate 27,280,439 of CM059417.1, forward strand.
TTATTATTTTTGGTTTTGGGCTCCGGGAAGTTTCCATCGCCGGGTGCTTGTTATCGCAGCCAAGGATTTCCTTTTCTGGTGATCGGTTCGACTGTCAAGCGCTGCGATTGGAGTTCTTTCCGCCACGCTGATCCACTGGTTCTGCGCTCTCCGCCTTGAGCCCATGTACAGATCGCGGTCGGCCAGATTTTGTTAGCAGTGAACAGTCAACGGTGGTCCTTTTCTGGTGGCTTGCGCATACATCTTCCGGGCAAGAACTGTTTCGACAGTTCTTGAGCTTTTCGAAGCAAGTTTCTTGGGATTTCTTGTGGAATTCGCTTGTCAGAAGTTTTGGATTTCTTTTCGCTAGGGACTTCGCTACAAAGGTATAATCTTTAAATTTTCCGTTATAATTAAAGATTGTATTTTTTGTGTCCTGATTAATAAATTAAATAAGTATAAGCCTAGATCCGTTCATGGAAAGATGAATTTGAGCCTGAGTTTTGTCAAAAGCTTCCGATTCTGGAATGCATTGCACGAAAGTGAGGGTTTCAATTTAGCTCGGGTTTGTTCTATTTTCCTTTAATATGTACCTAGTTTTCGAAAGAATTTGCTTTCAGTTTCTAAACTTATTTTGGATGGTTATAAGTGTGTTTTTTCTGATGGATCTGTTTTTATTGGAAAAAGCCAGAAGCTTATATGTTCCGTACATTAGTTGACAATATGTTTTTAATCAAGACATACTCCCTAGTAATGTAAAACATAGAAACAACTAACTCATTACCGAATCATAGTAAGAGAAAAGGGTCTTTCTCTTTGAATCAAACCTATCTTTGGCACTTGAGACTCGGTCACATCAACCTTAGTAGGATTCAAAGGTTGGTCAATAATTGGTCTTTGGACTCATTGGATAATGACAACTATCCGACCTGTGAGTCTTGCTTGGAAGGTAAGATGTCCAAGAGGCCTTTCAAGGAAAAGGGGTATAGGGCGAAGAAGGTTTTAGAGTTGATTCATTTGGACTTGTGTGGGCCTATGTCAGGTCAGGATAGAGTTGGTTATGAGTATTTCGTGACCTTCATGGATGATTACTCTATATATGGATACATATACCTGAAGCGCCACAATCTGAATGCTTTGGCAAGTTCAAAGAGTTTAAGGCTAAGGTGGAGAACCATCTAGGTAAGAGTATCAAGGCCTTGCGATCTGATCATGATGGTGAATACCTCTCTAGTGAATTTAGGTCATATTTGTCAGAGGAGGGTATTCAAACCCAGTTGTCTGCACCTGGCACACACCAGCAGAATGGTGTAGCAGAGAGGAGGAACAGGATTCTTATGGATACGGTTAGATCAATGATGAGTTATAGCGAATTGCCTATATCGTTTTGGGGTTTAGCCTTAGAGTCAGCATGTTATCTCCTCAATCTCAAACCATCTAAGTGCAGCCTTCGACTCTAGTAGAGCTGTGGACTGGGCGAAAGCCTAGTTTGAGACATCTCAGGATTTGGGGTTGTCCAGCATATGTGCTTAAGGCAGACACAGCCAAGCTAGATGCGAGATCTGAGATTATGCTTTTTGTAGGCTACCCCAAAGGAACGAAAGGTGGTCTGTTTTATAGTCCTCGGGATCAAAAGGTGGTGGTGAGCACCAATGCCAGATTTCTTAAGGAGGACTATGTTTTAGATCATAAGGCAAAGAGTAAGGTAGTATTGGAAGAGCTTAGGGGTAAGTCCACTATTCCAGATGCACGAGTACAGAAAGATACACCACAAGAGACTGCACACACTATCTATCATAGATGATGCCCTTACACAGGCTGCTCCTCGTCATAGTGGGAGGTTTGTCAGACAGCCCGAGATTTACATGGGTTTGGGTGAGTCTTCGAACTTTATCCCTGACGCTCATGAACCAGACCCAGTTAGCTACAATGAGGCTCTCCAGGATAAAGATGCAGATTCTTGGCAGAGAGCGATGATTTCTGAAAGGGGTTCTATGAACTCAAATCAGGTCTGGGAGCTGATAGATCTTCCTGATGGGTTTCGGCCTATTGGGTGCAATTGGGTCTACAAGCAAAAAAGAGGATCAGACGGGAAGGTTGGGACCTTCAAGGCTAGGCTCGTGGCGAAGGGGTATACTCAGAAAGAGTGTATCGATTATGAGAAGACTTTTCCCCGGTAGCTATGCTTAAGTCGATCCGGATTCTCTTGGCCATAGCTGCTCATATAGATTATGAGATTTGGTAGATGGACGTCAAGACAGCTTTTCTTAACGGAAGTCTTGAGGAGACCATCTTTATGCAGCAACCAGAGGGTTTCATTGTTCAGGGCCAAGAGCACAAGATATACAGCTTAGGAGGTCCATTTATGGACTTAAGTAACCATCCAGATCTTAGAACATCCGTTTTGAAGAGGTTATCCAGTCCTATGGATTCACTCAGTGTCCGTAAGAGCAGTGTGTTTATTGCAGGCATGATGGTGATACAGTGGTGTTCCTCGTACTTTACGTAGATGACATCCTTCTGATTGGCAACAGTAAGAAGGTGTTATCAGACGTAAAGGCATGGTTGCCCAGGTAATTTGATATGAAGGATTTGGGATCAAGATTATTCGAGATAGGAGAAGATATTCTCTGACACTCTCCCGGGCATCCTACATAGACACAATTATGGTCCATTTTAACATGCAGAACTCCAAGAAGGGTTCACTACCTTTCAGGCATGGGATGCATTTGTCTAAGGAGCAGTGTCCCAAGACTGCTGAGGAGATAGGTGCCATGCAGGCGGTATCCTATGCTTCTGCATATGTTATGTACGAGGCTTGATATTTGCTTTGCCGTTGGCATGGTTAGCAGATATCAGAGTAACCCTGGGAAGGCTCACTGGGAGGCAGTAAAATACATTTTCAAGTACTTGCGTAGGACAAGAGATTATGTCCTAGTTTATGGAGCGCAGGAGTTTGTACCGTTGGGTTACACAGATTTGGACTTTCAAGGTGATATGGACAAGAGTAATTCTACCTCTGGGTTTGTGTTTACTCTAGGAGTTGGAGCCACAGTATGGTGGAGTGTCGAGCAGAAATGCATGGCGGACTCCACCATGGAGGCAGAGTACGTTGCCGCATCAGAGGCAGCGAAAGAAGATGTGTAGCTTCGGAACTTCCTGGTGGACTTAGATGTGGTTCCTGAGTTGCCTAGGTCTATCACAGTTTATTTTGATAACAATGGTGTAGTTGCTAACTCGAGGGAACCACGAGCCCACAAAGCGAGTAAACACATAGAGCGCAAGTACCACCTGATACGAGAGATCGTAAAGAAGGGAGATGTGATCGTGGCCAAGATAGCATCAGATGGCAACCTTGCAGATCTTTTCACAAGGCCATTGACCCCAAAGGTCTTTGAGAGACACGTAGAGGGCATGGGAGTCAGATTCTTGAGAGAGCCATGTGAGTGAGCTTAAAGGTGTTATGTAGATTTCATTATGACAACATTGTAATAGCAGGTTGGACAGTTTTTGTATTTCTTAGCATAGCTTTGGGTATTAGTGGTAGATTGTTAGTTTTGAATACAGAAAAGCTACGGCATGTATCAAAAACTAATATCCACAGATGACATATCATTTTGTTTAGTATTAAATTGTTCTATTATATCATAGAACTAGATAACGGGGTGTGGAAAGACACAGTAGATACCGTTATTGGCTAAAGTATTGATATATAAAAATTAAGCTCGTAACTGAGATAGTCTGAACATATTATCGGTATAGGTTATCATGTGCTTTAGAATTAGTTTATCTTGACTAATTAAATCACACGGATATGCCTGGGGCATATTAAGCACGACCAATTTGGATAGAATTGACTTATATTGATCGGCGTAGTCAATTCGGTCCTAGTATTCAGTCTCTCAATCCCAAGATTGGGACGGGCGTGAGAGTTGGATATCGTATGCTTTGATGTGCAAAAGAGTGCGGTCAATTGAGGCCTATACCTCTGTAGGTTGGGTATGTTGTGTTTAGCTTCTTACGTGCCGTTGCTAGTCGGAGGAATCCACGTACTGGTTAGCCGGGTTTATGGTGCTCCCGAGATAAGCTCGTAAGGTTTATTGTACTAAACTTGGCCAGTGGACTTTACGTCCGGTATAATAAAATGGTTGAGTGGTACTAATCTCGAATACCAAGAAGTCGGTAAATTAGTTTGTCAGTAAATTGATAAACTGACGAGCACTAGATCTTTAATGTGGTGAGATAGAAGAAAATATAGTGGCGCGATGTAAAGTCATTTTTGAGCGATAGTTCCATAGTTATTCCGATAGTGGTACGACTAATTATGTATTTGACTAATCGACAAAGTGAATTTATTAATCCTAAAGGTTTAATTAATATTTAATTGACAAAGTGGATTAAGAAATTAATTCTGTTTAGATTAATTAATCCTAAGGGTTCGATTAAATTAAATTAACGAAGTGGGTTAAGAAATTAATTCGAATGAGTCGATTAGAGTTGATTAGTCTAGGAAAGACTAAGCGGTCAATGAAATTCAAATCAAAAGCCCACTAGGTCTCCATTGGAGCTCCCTATAAATAGAAAGTTTATGCCTTAAGAAAATTAAGAAAATCTTGCAAGACAACTTTGTCTTCCTTCAGTGAGAAAGTTCTAGAGAGAGACTCTCTTTCCTTCTTGGGTTTCTTTCAAAAACAAACTTGGAATCTCACTTCTCGATTTAGATTAAGTTCAAAGATCAAACGTTTAGATAGCCCATCGATTTATTTGAGTTGCCCACTGCTAGATTTTAATTCTTTTGGCCGGATTTATTGATATTATTGGCCGAACTGTTCAGAATTTTTGGTCGGACTTCATGGTTTTCATCTTTGTTTGGCAAACTCACTTCTAGCAGCTCCGGGTTGCTTGATCCAGCTGGCTTTGTGTTGATCTCTCCCTTGGGTTGGTGATCCACAATCCCGGTTGTCCAGATCGTGACCGGAGTTGAAGTGGGCTCAATTTTATTGGTGAGAAAAGTAGTGGGCAGCAGTTTTTTGGGCTAAAGGTTTGATCTTTTGGGCAGATTTGATCTAATTGAGGGATTTTCTTAGTTGGTTTCTCGTGTTCTTGGTAGCACACTTCGATAGATTATTGCCCACGCAATATTCGAAGTTTCTTGGAGTAATTTATTGGATTTCGGTGGTGATCGCAACATAAAGATTTGGTTTTTCATATTGCGTTGGACTTCGCTTCAAAGGTATAACCTTTATGTTTTCCACTTTTAATTAAAGGTTCAATATTCTTGTGTTAGATGTCGATTTAATAAATTAAATAAGTATAAGTCTAGATCCGTTCATGGGAAAATGAATTTGAGCCTGAGCTTTGTCGAAAGCTTCCGATTCTGGAATGCATTGCACGAAAGTGAGGTTTTTGATTTAGCCCGGGCTTGTTCTGTTTTCCTTCACTCTAAACAAACAGCCCCTAAGTTTTTAAAATGGTAGTGTTATAAGTTTTTAAAATGGTAGTGTTATATCACGCCTCATTTTTATTATTGGAAGTCCCATTTTTCTAAAAAAACCCTTCATTTTGTTAAGTAGCGCCCCTTTAACCCTTAATGCTTATCTTCTGTCCATCCTATTATTACCTAACCGTCCTTAATTAATTTACAAAAAATTTTGTACGTTCCTTCTTAATGATTAAAGTAATATAGATGAGCGAAACTATAAATAAATTTTTTAGTGGGTATTTTTAGTAAATTGATTAAGGGTAGTTAGGTAATTTAATATATTATTATATTTTATATTTAAATATTATGGTTGGTATTTTTTAATTTTTTAGGGATAATTTGGACATAAAAGGAGCACAAAATAAAAAACAGAGGGCACGCCTTTGAAGGAAAACAGAACAAGCCCGGGCTAAATCGAAAACCTCACTTTCGTGCAATGCATTCCAGAATCGGAAGCTTTCGACCAAGCTCAGGCTCAAATTCATTTTCCCATGAATGGATCTAGGCTTATACTTATTTAATTTATTAAATCGACATATAACGCACAAAGATTACACCTTTAATTAAAAGCGGAAGGATTAAAGGTTATACCTTTAAAGCGAAGTCCAACGCAATAAGAAAAACCAAATCTTTCTTGGCGATTACCACCGAAATCCAATAGATGACTCCAAGAAAACTTTGAATATTGTGATGAAAGTCTACTCGCAAAGCCAACAAAAACCCACAAAGAAAATCCCTTGAAAAGATTAAATCTGCCTAAAAGATCGAAACTTTTCAGCCCACAAGTGCAGCTGCCTACCGCCATGAAAACCGTCCGATTAAACCACCTCCCTCATCAAAATCCAGCCACGATCTGGACAAATCTCCAAGTGGATCACCAATCAAGAGATCAACACAAGAAAATCTGGATCAAGCACCCCGAATTGATGAAGAAAACTGCCAGAATTCTTAAGCAAAAACTGGACCAAAATTCCGGTGAACATAAATAAAAACTGGCGAGGGGCAGCTTTAGAAAACCATCTAGATAATAAAAGTTTGATCTTTCAAGCTGAATCTAAATCGAGAAGTGAGAATCCAAGTTCGTTTTTGAAATAAAACTCAAAAGGAAGAGAGTCTCTCTCTAGAACTTTCTCATTCAAGAGGCAAGACAAATGTCTTACAAGATTTTCTTAAGTTTTTTTAGCCTTAAGTTTTCTATTTATAGGGAGCTCTAATGGAGACCTAGTGGGCTTTTGAGTTGGGCCTTTTAATTTGACTTTTGTTGACCGCTTAGTCTTTCCTAGACTAATCAACTCCGATCGACCCATTCGAATTAATTTCTTAACCCACTTCGTTAATTTAATTTAATCGAACCCTTAGGATTAATTAATTCATATAGAATTAATTTCTTAATCCACTTTGTCAATTAAATATTAATTAAACCTTTAGGATTAATTAATTCACTTTGTCGATTAGTCACATACATAATTAGTCGTACCACTATCGGACTAACTATGGAACTACAGCTCAAAAATGACTTTACATCGCGCCACTATATTTTCTTCTATCTCCCCACAATAAAGATCTAGTGCTCGTCGGTTTATCAATTTACTGACAAACTAATTTACCAACTTCTTGGTATCAGAGATTAGTACCACTCGACCTTTTTTATTATACCGGACATAAAGTTCACCGGCCGAGTTTAGTATAACAAACCTTACGAGCTCATCTCAAGAGCACCATCAACCTGGTGAACCGGTACCTGGATTCCTCCGACTAGCAATGGTACGTAAGAAGCTAAACACCACATACCTAACCTACCGTGGTATAGGCCTCAATTGACCGCACTCTTTGGCAAATCAAAGCATACGATATTCAACTATCACGCCCATCCCAATCTCGGGATTGAGAGACGGAATACTAGGACCGAATTGACTACGCCGATCAGTATAAGTCTATTCTATCCAAACTGGTCGTGCTCAATATGCCCCGGACATATCCGTGTGATTTAATTAGTGTAGATAAACTAATTTCCAAACCACACGATAACCTATACTGATAGTATGTTCAAACTATCTCAGTTATGAGCATACTTTTTATATATCAATACTTTAACCAATAACGGTATCTACTGTGTCTTTTCACACCCCGTTATCTAGTTCTATGATATAATGGAACAATTTAATACTAAAACAAAATGATATGTCATCTGTGGATATTATTTTTTGATACAAGCCATAGCTTTTCTGTATTCAAAACTAACAGCCTTCAATTTTTAAAAACAGATGGAAGGAACACAAAAACAGAGGGAAAGAATGAAAAAGGAAACATCAGGAGAGGAGGGAGGAAAATGATTGGGGCGGAAGAAAAAAAACAAAAGGAAAGTTTTTCTTAGTCACGTTATAAGGTGGTTAAGTATTTTATATTTTTAAAAAATACCCCAATTACCTTTGACCGACTTAAAAAGAAAAAAAAATAAAAAGCCCCTAACCGCAGTGGGAAAGACAGACCGGCGAGTTTGGTTATCTTTGACCGACTTTAACTTATACATTTATCTATTATTATCTATCCAAATTTTTGGATTGACCAAAACTGTTTAAATTTTCATAGGTAATGAGTAGTTTTGGAGAGGCTATACATGGTGGATCAAAAGTGGGATGTGGATATAGTGACAGATTAAAATTGTAATTTTTTCACAAATAATTTGATACTGAAAAATATATAAAAACAACACAATTAAATTAAATTCACTACTAGAATTTTGGGCTTTCACCACATACCTTTCATAACACTAAACTATAAATATATCTATTAATATCTACAATTACATCAAATATTAACTTACTTACATCTACTAAAACACTACAAGAGTAATGTTGTTATAACTATTTTAATGTGTCTCAAATAAAATCCTATCATAACACTATAAATAAGTGTTATAATAAAATGTCAATCAAAATACTGACAAGTGTAATTAAAATTTTATAAGTATAGAAATACAATCAAGTGTTATTTTATCTGTTAATATATTAACTTAAGGTATTAATAGATTACTTTGTAAAGTGTAATTGTAATACATATCTAATTACATTATTAAGTGTGATTTAAAGTCATCTGTTGCTGTCCCACATTTGAAATGAAGAGAATGATTGGGTGTTAACTATAGTATTAAAAGAGAAGGACTGGGTTTGGATTATTATAGACAAGAATTTCAACAACCTAAAAATATTTATATATTTACTTAAAAATAACGTAATATATTATATATTTAAACATATTTTTATGTTTTAAATTATATAATATAATGACACATAATTTTATGATATTATGGTATTTGTATGAACACTTAAAATTTTCTTAACAGGTTTTTTATCCAAACACTAAAGTATGTATTAACATGTTAACATATATAACACTGTGAAGCCAACGAATCATGTCGTGATAGATGATTTATCCTGACATAACTTGCATCTTCATATATATTATAACTCCACATTTTTCAGTATGTATGTTCATATTAAAAAGTGTAATGTTATCCAATACTCCTTTGATCATACCTACTTGGACAACGCAAAAAGGTTCGTGTCGCCATAGATAAAATGTGATGAAATTTTGTCTATTATAACATTTCCAAGTATTTTAGAAACCCTCTTTTGTTGTAGTGATTAAACTTGGTCAATCCCAGTTGAAATGCTCGAACCATGAGAAAAAGATGACTAAATATGAGAAAATTCACGTTATTGTTGTTGTTCCATCACATTGCTTTCGTTGTTCAGCCAAACTTTCTTGTGTCAAAAGGATTAAAAAAAAGCACCACTTGTGGGCTTTTTTTTTCCTTTTTCCCAGACTTTTCATGTGGCATCATCTGATCTAAAGATGTATATAATATGAAACAAGCATGTCTTTCCATCTTTCCTCCCAATCCTTATATGCTAGTCCGAAGAGTATGTTGCAGGTTGTCCTGTGTAGAGATGAGGGGGAGTGATTGATTATGTGGATCGGATTCATGGATGTATTTTATTTTAATTTTTAATCCAGCGGATTCAAAAATTGAAAACCGGTCATTTTGGATCGGATTTCGGATTTATCCTAAAAAACCGGTCATCGATCCGGATCCATATATATTTAATTAAAAATATTATTAGTTTATATGTATATATATTAATACTTGATGCTTAGTGTCATTAAGATTCAAAATTAGTGTTGATAAGTTGTAATACATTTTAACATGATTATCTAGGTTCAACCCTTGGCTCTTACTATTATGATGTTTGGTCTAGTACTCTAAATGGAAACAAGAAACTTGATGTTGCTTATCATGATGCTATTACTAGACATTCTTTAAATGATGTTCTTTCTCAATCTAAGCAAAATGGTTCCTCTAATGTTATCCTGAAATGGGTTCAGAAAAATTTTGATGTTTAATTCAAGGAAACTGAATGCTACAAGATTGATACATAGAAGAAGAAGGTGCAGAATAAAAGATTGTCAATCCAATCAATCTAATCAATCCAGACCGTCCAAAGTGGATTGGATGCGGAATAAAAATTGATCAGTTATAGATAGAAAAATTTCAAATTAGTATGTTATGGATTGGTTCAGGATTGATGGAAAATTTGGTCAATCCGATCCGTGAACACCCCTAATTATAGGGGAATAGTGGGCAATTAGGGAGGGGGTACATTAGAAGTGGTTATATTTTAATATAGTAAATTAAGTAGAAACATGTTGTTCCATGTCCCAATGTGACTATGATATAATTTGACCGTACCGGAAGCAACAGCAGCATCTTGCCCCAATGATTTTTGCTCAAAATACCATATGTCTAGGGTTTTCGATAGCCCATTGTTCAGGTCTCTTCTTCTCATCTCTCTGAGCCTTTGAGTAAGACCCTAAAACCCAAAACACTCAAATTGAATTTGGGGGAAATAGATTTATAGACATAGCAATCAACGAGGGATAAAGCCGTTGATCTGGGGGCTAATATTTTTGTGATAGCTATGTTGGGCCGGTCTCTATGCGTATCCAGGTGGAATTACCTTCTTCAGAAGTAACTAAGTTGCCCACACAAGTATGCCATTTCTTCCCTCTACATTTATTCCTGATTTTTTTTTTCAAATAAGGGGATTTGAATTCTTAGTGATATGCATGAGAAATAAAAGGGAAATTCCACTACTGGCATTTGTGATTGTTTCTTTCGGTTTATACTGAGATTTTTTTCACAAAACAAAACGTGTAACTATCTGATAATACTCCATAATTTTTCACTAACAAACTGGAAGAGTCAGGGCAAAATTTTTGACATAACATATGTGCCATGCTACTTGAGGTTCATCCACAGCTACTAGATTATTTCTAGCAAACCATTATAATAATTAATTCCTATGAAATCGCCAAATAGTCATTCAATTGGTTTTGTATTCTTATAATCTTATATTTATGGTGCTCAATTTGGATTATCTGGTTCCCTATTCTTTCTGTGCACATATCAAATTTTGGAGGGGTTTCGAATTGTTACTATGGTAATCTGCTGCATCAATGTTGATTATAAATCTCTGCGTTTTCTTTTGCCCCTTACAATTTGGTTAATCATTCCTATCACTAAATTATTTTTCCCTTTTTTCCTTTTAATTTTTGTTTAACGATTTTTGGTTAAATTCTTTCAAATATCCAAAGGACTTTGGAATATGTATGGTCCCAAGAGAGTTATTGATATCGCTCGATGAAATAGATTTTTTTTATTTATTGAAGAGATGGTGTTAATTCTGAGAGTTCTATGTAATTAGCTGTTTTACCTCGAATAGGAACTGGTGAGTCAGAGACCTATTGTAGAGTTTATGACCTCTTGAACTTTTCAATGTCGATAACCTTCCAAATTTGTTGTGTCTCCCTTTCGAATGGGTGTGATCTTGTTACTGTCAGCGCACTTCCTGTGGCATATGGAAGCTCCCACGTGGCCCTGGTTCACAGAGCTTACTTGCAGCCTAATCAGGTGAAGATTTCTTTTTTTTTTTCTATTTTTTGGAATCTAAATAAGCTGATAACTATCGTAATAGAGACTCCATTTGATTATAGTTATGCTCGAAGTGTGAATATAATGAATGTAGTATTAGGTATTGTTGGTTATTGGTGCTGTGGAGATGTTGGGCTTGCAACTGTTCAGATTGGAAAGGTTTGTGGTGCCATTGTTATTGTTGTCGCTAGGTATTCTACTTCTTCTCATACTGGTGGTTTGGGTTTGTTGTGTTCTTTATAATTTATGCTTAAAATGATTCATTTCTTTTGTTTGGACATGTTTGGGTTGCATGATTTAACACTATATTGTTTCATATGTGTTTTAGGGGAGATGAGAAGGTGCAGCTTTTAAAGAATGTAGGCGTCGATTATGTCGTTGACGCCAGTAAAGCGAGTGTCATAGACAGTGTGAAGGGATTTCTAAAGCAAAGAAAGCTGAAAGGAGTTGATGTATTGTATGATCCTGTAGGTGGTAAGCTTACAAATAACTCGATGAAGTTACTCAGTAATGTAAACTATGATTTCTATGTTGTGGGCCTATTGTGGCATTTCATCTCTGACTAAGATATTGGCTTGTTGATTATCTTCTGATGATGGTTTGTCATCGTGTGTTTCTTTTGAAAAGGGGTATCCTGCCTGTTGTAGATCTCATTGGCAAGAACGCCTTAATTGGGGTTGTTGGGTTTGAATACTAAAAATTTGCTTGTATTAAACTATTTTTCAGTTTATATCAATTAAATATTTTAGTTAAATTGTTTGTATGTTTTACATATGTCGTCCATTTATATTATGTAATTAGAAGATGAGGTGTCTGGTGTGACACAGTAGATCTCATCATTGGTTAAAAGATATAATATATAAATGAGGTTCGTAACTGAGACAGTTTTGGACACACTGTCAGTTTAAATTATTATGTGATTCAGAAAAATGGTTTGTCTAAACTAATTGAATCATATAGATATGCTCAAGGTATACTGAAATTGTCCAATTAGGATGAATCTTGTACTGATTTAATAGACTATTTGATCCTAGTATTGTATCTCTAAATCCCTAGACATGAGCAGGCATGAGGATTAGACATAGTATATTTTAATCTACCAAAGAATGAAGTCACTTGAGGCCAATAGTCTCGGCGGGTTGGGTCCGCGTATTTGATTACTTGGTGTGCTGTTACATGTCGAAAGAAAATCATATACCGGTGCTTCCGAGGTGATGATGCTCCCGAGATGAGCTCGTTATGTTTATTATACTAAACTCGGCCGGTAGACTTATGTCCGGTATAGTAAAAAGGTCGAGTGGTACTAATCTCGGGTTATAAGAAGTTAATTAATTAGTTTATCAGTAAATTAATAAATTATCAAGCACTAGATCTTTGATGTAGGGAGATTAAAGAATAATTAATTTAGTTGTTCCATAATCAATTTTGGTGTAGGATGGTAGTGCTATAATTAATCCGTTAGTGGTACGATTAATTATGTATTAGGTAATTGGCAATTGGTTGTGAATTAGACCTAGAATTGGATTGAGGATAAGTGAATCCTTGTGTCAGTTGGTTGTAATCAGACCATGAACTGGATTAAGGATAAGTTAATCCTTATGTCAGTTGGATGTGAATCAGTCCAGGAACGAGATTGAAGTAAAACACAAACCCAATAGGAAGACTAATCATAAGCCAACTTGGAGTCTCTTTTATAACTCTATAAATAGATAAGAGGTTGGCAATACACAATACACAATTCAAACGTTTTTCAAGACAAGAAAACTAGAGAGAGAAACTCTTAAGAGAATAATTGTCTCTATGAGTCTTCCTGGTTTCTAGTTGTAAGTGGCGGCGGCAACTTTGGGTGTAAACCAACCGGCGGCCCCACCTCTCTCCTCGGAAAACGGCGCGTGAATTTCCGGTAGGCAGGGTGTGAAGAACATGCGCGGTGCAAGCGGTGACGATCGCACGGTTTTTCAGCGGCTCTTTTGCTGGTTTATTTCTGGCAGACTTTTGTGGTGTTTTGCTGATCGTTTGTTTGTTTGTTCATTGCCCACACAACGTACGAGCTAGTCTTGAGTCATATAAGTGATCACCTAAGTACGCTTCAAGAGGTATTTTTTAAACTTCCGCTTTAATTAAGAATTTATTGTTGCGTGACAAATCGAATAAGTAGAAGATAAGATCCTGAACAAGCCCGGGCTAAATCAAAAACCTTACTTTCGTGCAATGCATTCCAGAATCGGAAGCTTTCGACCAAGCTCAGGCTCAAATTAGTTTACCCATGAACGGATCTTAGCTTATACTTATTTAATTTATTTATCGGGATACAAATAATTAAATCTTTAATTAAAGCGGAATATTAAAGATTCTACCTTTTGTAGCGAAGTTCCTTGCCTAAAGAAAAAATCCAATCTTTGTTGCGATTACCACAAGAAATCCGAAGAATAACTCCGATCCAACTCCGAAATAGTGTGGGCTATTATCTACGGAGTTACCCACGGAAAAATATAGAAATCCTAAGGAAACCCACTTCGAAATAACTCAAAATACCCAAGAACAGATTTGCCCAAAGGCTTATGCGCAAACTTGGAGCTGCCGCCGGAAAATCTATGAGTTGCTTCGCAAGGAAATGATCCAATCGGTCAGAGATCTAGACGCTAGCTCAAAGCTCTCGCCAAGCTAGCGGTTCACCACACCGGTCTGCAACCAAAACCCAATAGCACAAAAAACTGCGCAACAGCCGAGCGCTGGACAGCAGATCGCTGCGCACAGCAGCCGCGACTTCGCCGGACAGAAAATCGCGAACAGCGATTCCGGCAGGGAAACTGATCCAGCGGCGGCTGCTCCAACAAATCGAGGGACTGATTAAAAGGGCAGAGTTTATCTCGAATTAGAAAGATCCTAGTTGACTTCGAGGAGAGAATTCGAAGAAGAAGAATTTCTCACTCTAAGCTAGACTTTCTCACACTAGGCTTTTCTTGGCCTTCAAGTTTCCTTAATTGTCTTTCTTGCCAAACAAGGATATTTATAAGGAGCTTCTAAGGAGACCTAATGGGCTCTCGAGTTAGGCCTTTTAATTTGACTTTCGTTGACCGCTAAGTCTTTCCCGACTAGTCAACTCCAATCGACCC